>CM035840.1:230041647-231306904 GCA_020510985.1 Pholidichthys leucotaenia
GGGGTGTTGGTGGAGTGGGGTGTGGGCAGCAGGACTCGATGTCTTCAGAGGCAGCAGTGGTTGTTGTGCAGTCGGGGGGGAGGGCGGTTGGTCAAACCTATTAAAAAACAGGTTCAGATTGTTTGCCCACTCCTTGCCCCCCGTGGCCTGGGGGGAGGTATTCTGGAGCCCAGAGATGGTTTTAAGGTTTCAAATTTGAGACCCATTGTAGTGCTTCTTTTTATATTTTAGCAATACAAGGACAAAACACCACCCACACTTGAAGCCGAGGCAACACAGCGGTGACAGAGCGGCGGCTAAACTTTTATTGATAAAAATTACATATTTTGACTGAGCGACTCCATACTCATGGATGCACACCCTCAGTTAAAAGTACTACATTCCATTCAACTGAAGGTATCAACTCATTCTGATTGCTGAGGTCACAGTAAAAACAAATGATTTTAAACATCACCCAGCCCTTGTAAAAATTTCACTTTACTGAAGCGCAGCTACATGAAAATTGTGTTTAAATACAACAATGAAGCACTTTTTTGTCACTTTTCACCTCTGGCTTTTAGCAACAAGTGTATTTCCCAAATATGTTTTAAACTTGCTGTCATGTTCAGGTGAGCGTGCACCTTCTCCTTCCTGTTAAAGATTCCCCGACTCCGCAGGCAACCATTACACCTGCGTGAGTGGACACAACTGCTCTTCTGCCCTCGCCAGCGCATAAAAGGACCACCAAGCGAAGGCTTCAGCACTGGCTCATTGGGTATACTGCCTGTGTAACTAGTGAGCAAATTTAAATTATATTCTGAGGATTTTGCCTAATTCCCCTCCTCTCTCTTCTTCCCAGGTTGCTGCCATATGTGCGGTGGTTTTCTGGGGATCGTTGTGCACTCACCTGTTCCATCATCCTCACCCCGCCTCAGCTACCTGTCTCCACCCGGTCAGATACCACCCAGCTCCTTACCTTTCCTACTTCCTGCCAGCTCCATCCTGCTGACTCGTCTATTCCTACTGGGTCTCTCTGTCGAGCTCTCTGCTCAGCACACGTAAGTGGCAGAGTTGTCTTCACCACTTTCCTATCTCCCACCTCTTATTAATCAGCTCTCGTCTCACAGGCTGAGTCTTTCTCTGGCGAGTGATCTTTTCCATAACAGTGCTCCTTATTTTGAAATTAATAAACTGTTTAAACGTAGCTTCTCTGTGTCGTTTGAGTTTTCTCTGGTGTGGCACCCTGCACATGAGCTGACCTTTCTATCATTATGACACTTGCATTAATTAGCCACCACCCTTTTCTCTCTTTTTGTCTAGGCAAGAGGAAAACGATCCACCCCAAACCGGTCCTTCCATCACTATTTACAGAGATGCAGGCTTAAGATCTGGTAAACCGGGACCAGCTTGAGCGGCGTATCCAGTTGCTTCTCAGTGAGGCAGTGTGGCCGGTGTGTGTGACCCATTCTGTTTTTTGGGTTTTTTTTAGTTTGAATTTTGCACATTCTAAATAATCTGGAATTTGCTGCTGATTGTAATCAACAATTTAGTTACTTATGTGTTTGCATTACCTCTGTGTTTCCTCCCCTTCTCTCCGAGGGTCCCCCAGTGCCAGGAGTAGACTGCCGGATGGAGGAGGAGTCTGCAGCTCTGGATAGCCTGGTTCCAGCCCCACAGCTATGTCACGGGCAGAGAAGGGAGGCTGACTGTCAGATGGAGCCTGCACCGATGATTAAGCGTCCCCGGGTCTCCGTGGAGCAGTAGTCGGCTCCAGCAGGCTATGGACTCCCTGCCACCACGCCGAGTGGGCCATCGGCATGGGTTTCAGCATCAGGGGGCTCTCGGACTGTGGAGATCATCATGCCGGCTGCGGAGGCCACTGCAGTCAAGTGTGAACCAAAGATGGACCTCCTGACCATCGAGCCTGGATCGTCGGAGTCCTGGATGACGGTAGAGCTTGAGATCAGGCAAGTGCTCTATTTTGTCTTCCTATTCTCTGTTCTGGAACATTCTTGCCTGTATCTTGGGAAGGAGAGCCGATTGCAGCTGGCCGCTGCATCCGAGCTCGTCTCGCTGGGCTCTGCCGCTGCCGGTGATCCTGACCCCTGTTCTCCCCCTCTTTCCAAGCCTTCTTCCAAGGTCACCGGAGATGAGTCTGCTCCGGTCGATATCGTCAAGGCTCCGGGTTTGCTTCGGGAGGTCATCCCAGATGCTGCACTGGCCCGGTCGGGGTCCACCGAGGGTAATGCACTGGCCTGGTCGGGGTCCACCGAGGGTGTGGTGCTGGCCCGGTCGGGGTCCACCAAGGGTGCTGCGCTGGCCCGATTTGAAGTCGGGGAGGGAGCTGCAGATCCCCTTCCGCCTGACACCGGACTGGTTCCCCATTTCTCCCCCTTCCCCCCATTCTCCACCACCGGACACTGCTGGGGTCCCTTTCATTTGGTTTGGCTTCTCCTCCTTGTGCCTCTTGGTAGGGAAGCCGCCTCTGAGCTCCCCCCTCCGGTCCTGGTGGTCTAAGGATGTGGGCCATCTGCCCGAAGGACTGTTCCGCCGGTTCTGCATCCTGGGTCGGCCGCCTGAAGGACTGCTTCACTGGTTCGGCCACCTGGGTCGGCCACCTGAGGTACTGTTTCTCCAGTTCTGGGACTTGGGCAGGCCACCCGAACTGTTTTTTTTTTCTTTTTTCCTGATGTGGAGTCAGGATGCCGGTAGGCCACCTGAACTGCCTTTTTTTTTTCCCTCTCTACCTGCCAGTATCCCCCATACTTGTGTTTGTGTTTTGTTTTTGTTTTTTTTCTCTCTCGTATATTGGTAAAGAGTTTTTTTTTTTCCAGCCTTGGGATCGAGTTGCAGTGTACTTATATATTTTTGTGTTTGCCTATTCTGCTGCACTGAGCATTTTCTAAGTTGAAGTGTACATGTATTTTTGTTTTCACTTGTTTATCTGGTTTTGGACATTCTGTCCAAAACCGCATTCCAAGGCCTGGAATGCGCCTTTGAATGGGGGGTACTGTGGTGATCCAAACACTGAGCTCATCCGTGCTCGGGTTACTCAGTATTTTCCCTTTTTCTCCCGTATTGACATAATGTCGGACCCAGGGAACACACACACACAGGTTTCAAGTGCAATACAACTATCTTTATTGGGTAACCAGCAGGTGTGTGAGTGCGTGTATGCGGTATGTGAGTGTAGTGTGGGTGAACGAGCTGCAACCGGGGACAAGACAGAGCGCCGTACAGCCTGGCAACCCTAGAGACAGAGCCAAACACAGATATTAGACTCAGCCATGTTATTATGAATGGGAAACTAACAGGTCTTACTTGCAGGTGTTCTGGAGATTGCGTCGGCTTGGGCTTTGGGCCTCCTGCCAGGGAGACAGCATCTGCTGAGCGCACCCGGAGAAGCGCTATGATGCGCGGCGTGGGGATAAGGGCGATTCCGCCACCGCGAGGGAGAGAGCCGCCGCCGAAGGGATCCACCTGTGCACAGGGGAGAGCCTGGGAGAAAAGATGAGTCGGATGGTTGAGCTTACATGCCAACGGAGAGTCCAACGATGATGCGGAGGGCTGAAAGGAGTCAGGGCGTGTGCGGGATGAAGAGCGTAGCAAAGCAGACGGCTCTGTGCCGAAGCTCTGGGCAGAATGGGCTATATAGCCCGGGGCTGATTACTCCCAGGTGTGCGCGCAGCTGAAGCAGATGACGGCCCAGAGTGAGTTGTAACAGTACTCCCCCTCCGAGCAGTGCCTCCTGGCGCTGGCTTACCTGGGTGCGCCCGATGGAAGTCCTCAATAAGGCGTTTATCCAGCACAAACGACTGGTGCACCCAGGATCTAAACTCGGGGCCATACCCCTCCCAGTCCACGAAGTACTGCAAGCCGTGACCCCGGCGGCGGACATCCAGGATGGAATTGACCATCCAAGCCGGGTCACCATCGATCAACACGGGTGGAGATGGGGCTCTAGAAGGGGGGCAGAGCGGGTTGGAGACCATGGGTTTGACCTGCGAGACGTGAAACGTGGGACAAATACGGAGAGTAGGAGGGAGAGCCAGACGCACAGCCACAGGATTCACCACTTTGACAATTGGAAAGGGCCCAATAAAACGCTTGGCCAATTTCCTTTTTTCAGCCTTCAGATTTATGTGTTGTGTGGATAACCATACCTGCTGACCCACCTGATACTGGGGAGCAGGCCTCCTGTGCTGGTTCACCGTCCTGGTGTTGCGCTCCGCCGTGCGTAAAAGGGCCTGGCGTGTAGCAGCCCAAAGCCGACGACAGCGCCTCAGGTGCGCATGAACTGAAGGTACGGCCACCTCCCCCTCCTCCTCGGGAAACAGCGGGGAATTGTAGCCCAGCGACGAATTGAAGGGTGACATACCGGTTGCAGAAGAGAGAGTCAGGTTATGAGCGTACTCAATCCACGGCAGGTAGTTACTCCACGATGACGGGCTGGAAGAAATGACGCAGCGCAGAGCGGCCTCCAGCTCCTGATTTGCCCGCTCGCACTGCCCATTGCTCTGGGGGTGATGGCCAGAGGACAGGCTTACCGTAGCCCCCAAAGCGTTGCAGAAGCTCCTCCACACACTGGACACAAACTGCGGCCCTCGGTCGGAGACAATGTCGGTGGGAAACCCATGCAGAAGCACGACGTGCTGCACCAGAAGGTCTGCCGTCTCCCGTGCAGTTGGAAGCCCACGTAGAGGGATGAAGCGGGCGGCCTTAGAAAAACAGTCCACAACGGTCAGCACAGTGTCATAGATGTTGGATACCGGAAGACCGATAACGAAGTCCAGGGCCACGTGAGACCACGGCCTCCCAGGGACCGGCAAGGGATGGAGAAGGCCGGCCGGTGGAGATGACGATGTCTTCCCGGTGGCGCACTGGGGGCAGGCACGAACGTAGCCGTTGACGTCTTTCCACAGGCCTGGCCACCAGAACGATCTCTGGAGCAGTTCCACCAGGCGGGAGATCCCAGGGTGGCAGGCGAGTTTGACTGAATGAGCCCAATGGATCATGTCACTCCGAACGGCTGATGGCACGAACAGTCTCCCGGTCGGGTCTCCGCCCGAATCTGGTTCGGTTTCTTAAGCCTTCAGGACCTTGTCCCTGATGGCCCAGGAGAGGGTGCCCACGACACACAAGGCCGGGAGGATGGTGTGCTCCTGCTTCTCAGCAGCCTCCGAGGTGAACTGCCTGAACAGGGCATCGGGCTTCACGTTCTTAGACCCCGGGCGGTAGGTGATGGTAAACTGGAAGCGCTCGAAGAACAGGGACCAACGCGCCTGGCGAGCCATCAGGCGCTTAGCCGTCCTCAGGTACTCCAGGTTTTTATGATATGTCCAAACCACAAAGGGTAGCGTGGCCCCCTCCAGCTAGTGCCGCCACTCCTCCAGCGCGAGCTTGACCGCCAAGAGTTCTCTGTCACCGACGTCATAGTTCCTCTCAGCGGGGGACAGCCACCGAGAGAAGAAGGTGCAGGGGCGGATCACCCCGTCCACCGGGGAGCGCTGTGAAAGTACTGCCCCCACCCCCGAATCAGATCCATCCACCTCGACCAGACACTTCAGCACGGGGTCCACCTGCGTCAAGACCCGGGACGAGGAGAATTCTGCCTTCAGGACCGCAAAGGCCGACGCAGCCTCTTCTGTCCACCGGAACGGCACCTTAGGGGAGGTGAGGCAGGTCAGGGGGGCAGCGATGGAGCTGTACTTGGGGACAAACCGCCGGTAGAAATTGGCAAACCCCAGAAATTGTTGCAGCTGTTTCCTAGATGATGGCGGAGGGGGGGCAATCCACCACCGCCTTCACCTTCTCAGGGTCCGGGATGACCTGGTTGTGTGAGATGATGAAGCCCAGGAAAGAGGTCTTCTCAGTGTAGAACTCAAACTTCTCAGCCTTCACAAAAAGTTTGTTCTCAAGCAGTCGTTGTAGAACCCGCCTCACGTGAACCTGATGTTCCTCCCGGGACTGAGAGAAGATCAGGATGTTGTCCAGGTAGACGAAAACGAAGGACCCAAGGAAATCCCGAAGGACGTCGCTGATGAGCCGCTGGAAGATGGCCAGAGCGTTGGTGAGCCCAAACAGCATAATGAGGTACTCAAAGTGGCCGCTGGGGGTCCGGAATCCCATCTTCCACTCATCGCCCTCCCGGATCCGGAGGTGGTAAGTGCTGCGGAGATCCAGTTTCGTAAACCAGGAGGCCCCCTGGAGGGAGTTGAAGGCAGAGTCCATCAGAGGCAGTGTATACTTGTCCTTAATAGTGATGTCATTCAGAGCCCGGAAGTCGATGCAAGGGCGAAGGGAACCGTCCTTCTTCCCAACGAAGAAGAAGCCTGCCCCCACTGGCGATGACGGTGGCCGGATGATGCCCGAGCTGAGCGATTCCTTGATGTACGCCTCCATAGCCTCCCGTTCCGGAGCCAATAGGCTGTAAAGGCGGCTCGACGGCAGGGGGGCGCCCGGGCGGAGGTTAATGGCACAGTCATATGGTTGGTGGGGGGGCAGGGACAGTGCCTGGGACTTGCTGAATACCGCTCTGAAGTCGTGAAACTCTGGAGGAACCCTGGACAAGTCGGGGGGCGGTGGGGGGGGGGAGAGGGGGACCGATGGAGAACAAGCTGCTGACTGGAGGCACGCACTCAGGCAGAAAGGACTCCAGGCGAGAACACTCCCAGTTCACCAGTCGAAGGTGGGGTTGTGCAAGCGCAGCCAGGGGTAGCCCAGAATGACAGGGGCAGCCGATGAGGAGAGAATGAACAGCCGGAGGTCCTCACGATGGGTCCCAGAAATGATGGCAGAGACCAGGGCAGTCCGGTGCATCACCTTTTCTAGAGGAGCTTTTGACAGAGTGACGAGGTTAAGGGGCGTCGGCAGAGCTTGGCAGGGAAGCCCCAATCGGGTTGCCAGTTTCTCAGAGATAAAGCTCTGCTCGGCCCCCGAGTCCACCAGTGCGTGTGTGAGGAACTCTGTGCGGTTGTGGCAAAACCTAATCGGCAGGAGACATTTGGATAGGGGATTTGACCGAGATGAATCCGCGAGACCCCCTACAGCAACTCGCGGACCCCCCCTTTTGGCCGAACCGGGCAAGACTCGATTTCATGTTGGTCATCCCCACAATACATGCAGAGACCAAGGTCCCTGCGGCACTGTCTCTCTGCCTGCGAGATTTTAGTCCGTCCCATTATCATTGCCTCAGGTTCATATGGGCCCTCTAGTGCGGGCAGAGCCAAAGTGGAGGACTGAAAAGAGCGGCGTAACGGTCTGCTCGAATGGCCTGAAGACTTCCGTTCGGCAGCCCGCTCTCTCAGCCTGTTATCTAGGCTGATGGTCAGTGAAATGAGCTCAGTGAGCTGCTCTGGCTTATCTAAGCAGGCCAGCTCATCCCGTAAGCTAGGGCTTAGGCTACGGATGAAGATGCTGCAAAGCGAAGCATCCTCCCACTCAACTTCCACCGCTACCACCCGGAAGTTGACAGCGTAATCGGCTACAGACCGACCACCCTGGCGAAGGTTTAGCAAGCGGGTGGTTAGCACGTCATCACAATCCAAGTGGTCAAAAACCTCGTGGAAATCTTGAACGAACTGGGCGTAGGTGAGACTGGCGTAGCTGGGTTTTGCTACTGTGGCGTAAGCCCAAGCTAACGCTCGCCCTTCCAAGAGATTAGCCACGTAACCAATTAGGCTGTGATCGGAGGGGAAGTCCCCAGGAATGCACTGAAACACCGTCTCACACTGGAGGATGAAGCCCCGCGCCTCCCCGAGCTTTCCACTGAAGCGCATGGGCGTGGGGATTGGTGTGAGACGCGTGAGCGCACCCGGTCTAGCCTGGCTAGATGGTGAGCTAACGGGGGCTGGCCTGCTTCTCTGAGCTGGAGGGAACGCCCGCTGTCCTTCCAGGTGATCCAACCAGCTGTTAATCTGACCTAACTGGTTCAGAATAACCTGCTGCTGGTAAGTTATCTGATCAACACAAGCGTCTAAGTTGTTAAACCGGTGTGCGAGCCCACTGTCCGCTGGGTCACTCTGACAGAGCCGTACTAACATAATGTCGGACCCAGGGAACACACACAGGCTCAAGTGCAATACAATTATCTTTATTTGGTAACCAGCAGGTGTGTGAGTGCGTGTATGCGGTATGTGAGTATAGTGTTGGTGAACGAGCTGCAACCGGGGACGAGACAGAGCACCGTACAGCCTGGCAATCCTAGAGACAGAGCCAAACACAGATATTAGATTCAGCCATGTTATTATGAATGGGAAACTAACAGGGCTTACTTGCAGGTGTTCTGGAGATTGCGTCGGCTTGGGTTTTGGGCCTCCTGCCAGGGAGACAGCGTCTGCTGAGTGCACCCAGAGAAGCGCTATGATGCGCGGCGTGGAGAGAAGGGTAATTCAGCCACTGCGAGGGAGAGAACCGCTGCCGAAGGGATCCACCTGTGCACAGGGGAGAGCCTGGGAGAAAAGGTGAGTTGGATGGTTGAGCTTACGTGCCAACGGAGAGTCCAACGATGATGTGCAGGGCTGAAAGGAGTCAGGGCGTGCGCGGGACGAAGAGTGTAGTAAAGCAGATGGCTCCGTGCCAAAGCTCTGGGCAGAACGGACTCTATAGCCCGGGGCTGATTACTCCCAGGTGTGCGCGCAGCTGAGGCAGATGATGGCCCAGAGTGAGTTGTAACACGTATTATTTCTGCTTGATTATTATTGGTGCTCCCTGGGCTTTTACTGTGACAGCGCCGCGGCCGAACGTCCGGCTGTCAAAGTCTAGCCGGCACTGTCACAGCTGATCATGATTTTGGTCATTACGTTTCCTCCTCTCCTGTTTGGTTTATTGCTTTTGGTTATCAGTATTTAAGGGAGCAGCTGAGGCTCACTCCTCGCTGTGACCTGCGTCTACCAGGACTGGAGTCCCTATCCCCAGTTCCAGTCTTCCTTCTGTGTTTGATTCGTCCTCGCTTCATCATTCGTAAGTGTTTATTCTATAGTGGTTGGTTCCGCCCTCGCTACACTCTTGCTTTGATGTTAGTGTTCTTTATTTTGTGTTCTAGTTTAGTGTATGTGTTTTGCCCCACGTGGCTCTTTATTTTGTTCTTTCTGTAAGTAAACAAGCAAACTTTCTGTTGACATTTGGTGCCTCATTTATGTCCTGAAAGGGACAAACACAACAGTGGTAAGTCTGTCTGTGAACTCCATTAAGTGTCGTGCCTATCCCTGGCATTTTCTTTCAAGTCCTCACACCTCCATAGAACTGGATTTACACAAGTGCCAAGGATTTTTGCATCTGCGGCCAGCTGCTTCGTTCTCAAGGGAGTTTACTGAGGGTAGTCGCCTCCATGAACATTAAACCCAGCTGAGGTAAAACATTTGAAGGGGGAAAAAGAAATGGTGGATTGTCTCTTGTTAAAAAAAAAAAAAAAACTGTGCTGAAAAAAAGGGGGCTGAACTGAGCACACCAGTGTTGAACTGTTTAACTGAACCTAGATGGTTGCACTGAACTCTACTGAACCAAAAGGGTTACAGAGAACTGAACTGATTAAAAGGATTATATTAAACTCAAACATCTAACACAACACATGAAAATAAAGGAGAAGCCTCCAAAATAGGGGTACTTTATAATTGTAGATAGATAGATAGATAGATAGATAGATAGATAGATAGATAGATAGATAGATAGATAGATAGATAGATAGATAGATAGATAGATACAGTTATGCCCAAAAATATTTGGACAGTGACACAAGTTTTGTTATTTTAGCTGTTTAAGAAAACATATTCAGGATACAGTTATATAATCACTGTGGGCTTAAAGTGCAGACTCTCAGCTGTAATTTGAGAGTATTCACATCCAAATTGGAGCAAGGGTTTAGGAATTACAGCTCTTTAATACTTAGCCGCCTCTTTTTCAAGGGACCAAAATTAATTGGACAATTGACTCAGAAGGCTGCCAAAAAAAAAATAAATAAATAACAAGGCTGCATGGGCTCTTCCCTCGTTAACCTGTCATCAATTAAGCAGTTAAAAGGTCTGGAGTTGATTCCATGTGTGGCGTTTGCATTTGAAAGCTGTTGCTGTGAACACACAACATGCGGTCAAAGGAGCTCTCAATGGAGGTGAAACAGACCATCCTGAGCCTGAAAAAAAAAAGAAGAAATCCATCAGAGAGATAGCAGAAATGTTAGGAGTGGCCAAATCAACAGTTTGGTACATTCTGAGAAAAAAAGAGTGCACTGGTGAGCTTGGGAACTCAAAAAGGCCTGGATGTCCACGGAAGACAACAGTGGTGGATGATCACAGAATCCTTTCCATGGTGAAGAACAACCCCTTCACAACATCCACTCAAGTGAAGAACACTCTCCAGGAAGTGGGTGTATCAGTATCTAAGTCTACCATAAAGAGAAGACTTCATGAGAGTAAATACAAAGGATTCACCACAAGGTGCAAACCATGAATCAGCCTCAAAAATAGAAAGGCCAGAATTGACTTTGCCAAAAAACACCTGAAGAAGCCAGCCCAGTTCTGGAACAGCATTCTTTGGACAGATGAGACTGAGCTCAACCTGTACCCGAATGACGGCAAGAAGAAAGTTTGGAGAAGAATTGGAACAGCTCATGATCCAAAGCACTACATCTTCTGTAAAACATGGTGGAGGCAGTGTGATGGCATGGGCATGCATGGCTTCCAATGGCACTGGGTCACTTGTGTTTATTGATGATGTGACAAAAGACAGAAGCAGCCGGATGAATTCTGAAGTGTATAGGGATATACTTTCTGCTCAGATTCAGCCAAATGCAGCAAAGTTGATTGGACGGCGCTTCACCAATGATCCAAAACATACTGCAAAAGCAACCCAGGAGTTTTTTAAAGCAACGAAGTGGAATATTCTGCAATGGCCGAGTCAATCACCAGATCTCAACCCAATCGAGCATGCATTTCACTTGCTCAAGACAAAACTTACGGCAGATAGACCCACAAACAAGCAACAACTGAAGACAGCTGCAGTAAAGGCCTGGCAAAGCATCACAAAGGAGGAAACCCAGCGTTTGGTGATGTCCATGGGTTCCAGACTTCAGGCAGTCATTGCCTGCAAAGGATTCTCAACAAAATATTGAAAAGTAACATTTTACTTAGGGTTATGTTTATTTGTCCAATTACTTTTGAGCCCCTGAAATGAGGAGCGTTTGTATAAAAATAGCTACAATTCCTACATGTTTAATCGTATATTTTTGTTCAACCCCTTGAATTAAACCTTAAAGTCTGGACTTCAATTCTGTTGTAGTTGTTTCATTTCAAACCCAATGTGGTGGCATGCAGAGCCCAAATCATGAAGATTGTGTCACTGTCCAAATATTTCTGGGCCTAACTGTAGATAGATAGATAGATAGATAGATAGATAGATAGATAGATAGATAGATAGATAGATAGATAGATAGATAGATAGATACTTTATTTCGAACAAAAAAGTAAAACAAAAAACAAATGACAAATGCAATAAAGTAACAGTATACAGTGTTCGAAAGGGAGAAGGAAGAAGTGAACACTTATTAATTCCATCTCCTCTTTTCCATAAATACAACCCATGTGAAATATATACAAATTGCCACATTTAAGACCCCAAGTAAATGATTAGCTATATTTTGTACATATCAACATTAACACCCATCCATCCCAACATACATACAGTCCATACATCAAAACCAGCCTCAACCAACACAGATATACACAGTACTGTCCCACCCACCATTCCATAGTGTCCCAGACTGAGCATAGTGAATCGTACATATAAATATTACCCTTCTAACATATATTCTTTCAGCAAATAATGTTTATACCCACTTTTGAATTGATTTCTGTTTGTACATAGTTTCAGTTCCGGCTCCAGACTGTTCCACAAATCCACCCCACAGACAGATATGCACAGACTTTTCTTGGTTGTTCGTATCTTGGGTTTTGTAAAGTTTAAGTCTCCTCTCAAATTATAATCATTGTCTCTTTTTTTGAATATTTTTTGTATATTAATTGGGAGTTGATTATTAATTGCCCTGTACATTACTTGTGCTGTCTTAAATTTAACTAAATCCATGAACTTTATGACATGTGACTTTAAAAACAATGAACTGGTATGGTCTCTATATCCTACATTATTTATTATCCTTATAGCTCTTTTTTGTAATGTGCATATTGACTGTAGGTTGGTCTTGTAGGTGTTTCCCCAGACTTCTACACAGTAGTTAAGATAAGGTAAAAACAGTGAATTGTACAGTAAGACCAATGATTTATAGTCCAAGATGTGTCTTGTCTTCCCCAGTATCCCTATACATTTTGCCAACTTGGCCCGGATGTGACTGATGTGAGGTTTCCAGCAGATTTTATTGTCTAGCGTCATAGGCCGTGAGCAGCTCCCTCAAAATGTGGCTAGAAAATGATTTTCGTGGCACTCAACTGGGAACTACGGGATCTTTGATGATTTCTATGTAAAAAAAACCTGCTGAATCCGAAAATCGATGTTCCCACTGTCAAAGGTGTGGGTAGCTATGTCAAATTTGCATAAATCCAAGATGGCTGCCACGACTAACCAAGGAATGAATGGCCTAACATTTCAACCAGTCTACCTAGAAACACGTTTGAGGCCTCTTTTTCGGATAATGTTGAGCCGAGGAATCGATTTCTGAGGTCAACTGTGTGATTGAGGGTCAAAGAACCACGCTAATTTGCATAAATCCAAGATGGCTGCCATGGATGGACTAACTTTTTAGCCATTCTACCTATAATCATGTTGGAGATGTCCTTTTCGGCTAATGTTAACCCGAGGAATCGATTTCCGAGGTCATTAGTGTGACTGAGGGTCAAAGAACCCCGCTAATTTGCATAAATCCAAGATGGCCACCACGGGTGTGGATGGACTATATTTTGAACCACTCTACCTATAATCACATTTGAGACGTCTTTTTCAGATAATGTTGACCCAAGGAATCGATTTCTGAGGTCAGATATGTGATTGAGGGCTCCACTAATTTTCATAAATCCAAGATGGCTGCCATGAATGGCCTAACTTTTTTATCAGTACAACTAGAATCACGTTTGAGACATCATTTTCCGATAATGTTATGCCCAGGAATCGATTTCTGAGGTCACTTTTGTGATTGAGGCTCAAAGAACTCTACTCATTTGCATAAATCCAAGATGGACGCCACAGGCATGGATAGTCCAACCTCTTAACCATTCTACCTAGAATCAAGTTTGAGATGTCTTTTCTGCATAATGTTGACCCGAGGAATCGATTTCTGAGGTCAAATATGTGATTGAGGGTCAAAGAACTCTGCTTATTTGCATAAATCAAAAATGGCCGTCATGGATGGATGAACTTTTTTAATCAGTCCACCTAGAATCACGTTTGAGACATCATTTTCGGATAATGTTATGCCCAGGAATTGATTTCTGAGGTCACTTGTGTGATTGAGGGTCAAAGAACTCCACTCATTTAAATAAATCCAAGATGGCCGTCATAGGCATGGATAGCCTAACTTCTTAACCAAGTTTTAAGTTTTTTACGAGCTTCAGCACGTTCCACTCTTGTTTTGTCCGTAAAACGGCTATAGCACACACGATGGTAGCCAAATGTTGGATGAAGGTTGTTTAGATCTGAAAACATATTATATGGACCATAGGGTATTATAACATTAGGCCTACCCATATAGATATAAAACATATATAGATTGCAGATAATTTTCACATTAACAGTGAGCTTATAATAGAGACCTTGTGCAACCTAGTCACTGCTCAATGTAAACTTGCAAAATGGCAAGCACAGACCATGTGCCCATATTTATTGAGAGCATAAAGTATACAGGTGACTGCTGCTGCTATGAGTTTAACCTTTCTTGGGTGACACATCACAAACATATGGGCTTTCCTGAACAGGCCATTTTCCATCTGCCTAAGGCTTGATAGTATGGGTGTGACTATGTGCAAACTATATAAATGTATGCCCAAACTTGTTCCTCCCTCACCTACTAGTACACTGCACCCCTTGGGCTTGGGCTGAGAAGTACATCCAACCCTCAGACTCAGAGTTAAGCTCATTGGGATTGCTACCCTATTCCCATTTGAGCTACTTTGTGGTAGTGGTATATTTTGACTATAATTCAGGCCCAGGGTGGGTTCTGGGGATAGATGCATCATCAGAGTGAGTCGATCTGCATCATCTAGATCTATACTAGGACTATGTTACCTGGCACCCAGAGTCCCTTGGTTATTAGCCTCCACACCCCCAGATCGGCCTACTCGGAGTCTTAGACCAGGACTAGGTCACCCTGTGAGCAGTTGACAAAGGTTTTAGACATCTAGGGTTCCATTTTAGTTCATATTTAGAGTTACAAATGATCGGAGCCAAACGACTCCAGGGCACACGCAGTACAACCATAAACAATGGCTGCCACTCACCTTTTTCGAACAAGTCGCGGCGTTGTTCTGCTACTTTCTGTTGGGGTCCGTCAAGTACAAGCCATTTTTGGGCACACTCACGTACTTTTGCCCACGATGCTTCAGTAAAACGAGTGATACTGCCCGAAAACTTATCGGAAATGTGAATAACACAGGAGAGGCTTTCAGCGCACGCTACCCCTGTGGGCGCTGCCATTTTGTTGTCACATGACCAAAGGGACGACGCTGATTGGTTAAAACATCCCGGACTGGGCCATGTTTAAGGTAGCCAGACAATTATTACCAACTGACTTCAATAGCATTTTTCATACAGCTATCCACACCTTTGGAAGAGGGAACATCGATATTTTGTCTTACAATAATGTAATCTTAATTTAGAAACACTAAAATTTTAGTTCCCCGTTGGGTGCCACGAAACTGAACGAAAAGTGGCAGCTGCTCACAGCCTATCACCCCCAGAAACTTATTTTCCTGTACTGTTTCTATTCTGGTATCATTTATCATTACCATTATTTCATGATTTATTTTATAATTTCCAAACAACATAATCTTTGTTTTTTTTTTCAGATTTAGAGCTAATTTATTTTTGTTGAACCACTGCGTTAACCTTTTCAATTCAGTTGTGACCACCTCTAAAACCTGCTGCAAATTCTCACCAGTGCAAAGGATATTTGTGTCCTCCGCAAACAAAATAAATTTCAGAATTTTTGATACTTGGCATATGTCATTTATATACAAGATAAAGAGTTCGGGGTCCCAAAACTGACCCCTGGGGCACACCACAAGTGATGTCCATGAAGGGTGATTTGTGCTCACCAATTTGTACAAACTGTCGTCTGTTACTTAAATAACTTTCCACCCAACTCAGTCCAACCCCTCTTATCCCATACCTTTCCAGTTTCCTTAGTAGAATTCTGTGGTCAATGGTGTCAAAAGCTTTCTTTAAATCTATAAATACTCCTACAGCAAACTTTTTTTTATCTATACAACTAGTAATTTCTTCTATAAGTTCAATCAGTGCCAAAGATGTAGATTTATCTGCTCTAAAACCATACTGGCTGGCTGTAAGGAGGTTATGTTTTTCAATGAAATCATCCAGTCTCTTAGTGAAGATTTTTTCAAGTATTTTGGAGAATTGTGAGAGTAAAGAGACTGGCCTGTAATTTGTGAAATAATGACTGTCTCTTGTTTTGTATAGAGGTATTACTTTTGCTATTTTGATTTTGTCTGGAAATGTACCAGTTTGAAATGACAGGTTACAGATGTGGGTGAGTGGTTTAACAATTCCTTCAATTACTTTTTTCACTATTGTCATGTCAATTTCATTCCAGTCCACTGATTTTTTGTTCTTAAATTTACTCACAGTTTCGATAATTTCCTTTTCAGTAACTGCACCCAAAAAGATTGTGTTTGGATTTCTATCTTCTATTTCATTTACAGAACCACAGTTGTTTGTTTCTGGTGTCACTATTGATTTTGCTAATTCAGGACGAACGTTTACGAAAAATTTATTAAAACCACTGACCACATCCTCCATATTATTTATCAAATTGTCATTTTCAATAAAATATTCTGGATAATTAGCATTCTTAGGTCGATTACTAATAATCCCATTGAGTACTTGCCATATTCCTCTTAAGTTATTTTTATTATCCTCTAATATTCTGTTGTAATATTCTTTCTTACAAGTCCTCATTATATTAGTAAGCTTATTTTTATATCTTTTTTATTTGATCTCAGCCTCCACCATTCTGCACTTAATGAATTGTTTATATAATGTATTCTTCTTTTTACATGCATTTATTAACCCCTTGGTGACCCAAGGAATATTTTTATTGTGTTGTCTGTCACTGCATTGTTTTATAGGACAGTTTTTATTGTACAATGATTGAAATATTTGTAAAAAATTATCATATGCTTTATTTATATTATTTTCATCATAAACTATCTTCCAGTCTTGTATTAATCATTCCTTTGCCAGTAAATACATAGATTCTTCAGTTCTTATTCTTTTATATTTAATATTTTTGGTATACTTTTTCTTCCTATAATCACTTTGATGGACAACAAAAATCGGCAGGTGGTCACTGATATCATTCAATAAAAGCCCACTCATGATATTATTTTCCATAATGTTTGTGAATATGTTATCTATTAGTGTGGCATTGTGTGACGTGATTCTGCTAGGTCCGGTAATTGTTGGATGTAAGCCCATACTGTACATTGTGCTGATAAATTCTTCTGTCAAACTATGTTGTTTTGAATTCATCAGATCTATATTGAAATCCCCACGGATGAACATAACTTTATGAGTTAGTTTTGCATACATTTTTTCCATCCAGTCCTTAAATAAGTCAATGTTTGATCCAGGTGTTCCATATACACAGCTCACTACTATATTCTTCACATTGTCCAGACAGATTTCTATTGTAATACATTCAAATAAATCATCCACAGTTACTGACAGATTTTCAACAACCTTGTATTGCAAGCTCTTATCAACATAAATTGCAACTCCTCCTCCTTTTTTCACTTTTCTATTTACAGTGGGGCAAAAAAGTATTTAGTCAGCCACCAATTGTGCAAGTTCTCCCACTTAAAAGATGAGAGAGGTCTCCAATTTTCATCATAGGTATACCTCAACTATGAGAGACAAAATGAGAAAAAAAAAATCCAGAAAATCACATCGAAGGATTTTTAATGAATTAATTGGTAAATTCCTCAGTAAAATAAGTATTTGGTCACCTACAAACAAGCAAGATTTCTGGCTCTCACAGACCTGTAACTTCTTCTTTAAGAGGCTCCTCTGTCCTCCAATCGTTACCTGTATTAATGGCACCTGTTTGAACTCGTTATCAGTATAAAAGACACCTGTCCACAACCTCAAACAGTCAGACTCCAAACTCCACTATGGCCAAGACCAAAGAGCTGTCAAAGTACACCAGAAACAAAATTGTAGACCTGCACCAGGCTGGGAAGACTGAATCTGCAATAGGTAAGCAGCTTGGTGTGAAGAAATCAACTGTGGGAGCAATTATTAGAAAATGGAAGACATACAAGACCACTGATAATCTCCCTCAATCCGGGGCTCCACGCAAGATCTCACCCCGTGGGGTCAAAATTATCACGAGAACAGTGAGCAAAAATCCCAGAACCACATGGGGGGACCTAGTGAATGACCTGCAGAGAGCTGGGACCAAAGTAACAAAGGCTACATTAGAAACACACTACGCCGCCAAGGACTCAAATCCTGCAGTGCCAGACATGTCCCCCTGCTTAAGCCAGTACATGTCCAGGCCCGTCTGAAGTTTGCTAGAGAGCATTTGGATGATCCAGAAGAGGACTGGGAGAATGTCATATGGTCAGATGAAACCAAAATAGAACTTTTTGGTAAAAACTCAACTTGTCGTGTTTGGAGGAGAAAGAACACCATACCTACTGTGAAGCATGGGGGTGGAAACATCATACTTTGGGGCTGTTTTTCTGCAAAGGGACCAGGACAACTGATCCGTGTAAAGGAAAGAATGAATGGGGCCATGTATCGTGAGATTTTGAGTGAAAACCTCCTTCCACAAGCAAGGGCATTGAAGATGAAACGTGGCTGAAGATGAAACGATCCCAAACACACTGCCCCGGCAACGAAGGAGTGGCTTCGTAAGAAGCATTTCAAGGTCCTGGAGTGGCATAGCCAGTCTCCAGATCTCAACCCCATAGAAAATCTTTGGAGGGAGTTGAAAGTCCATGTTGCCCAGCGACAGCCCCAAAACATCACTGCTCTAGAGGAGATCTGCATGGAGGAATGGGCCAAAATACCAAAATACCAGCAACAGTGTGTGAAAACCTTGTGAAGACTTACAGAAAACGTTTGACCTCTGTCATTGCCAACAAAGGGTATATAACAAAGTATTGAGATGAAGTTTTGTTATTGACCAAATACTTATTTTACCGAGGAATTTACCAATTAATTCATTAAAAATCCTTCAATGTTATTTTCTGGATTTTTTTTTTCTTATTTTGTCTCTCATAGTTGAGGTATACCTATGATGAAAATTGGAGACCTCTCTCATCTTTTAAGTGGGAGAACTTGCACAATTGGTGGCTGACTAAATAATTTTTTACCCCACTGTATATAATTTAATTCATAGCCTCCATGGTAAAATCCACTCCTTTCTCTTCACTGAGCCACGTCTCTGATATTGCCACAATATTGAATGGCTCTTTAAACTGATATAAATAATCTTTAATGTCATTAAAGTTGGCATAGAGACTTCTGCTGTTGAAGTGGATCATAGAAATATTGAAATCAGATGTGACCATTGTGTTAAACTGTTCATCCGTGTAGTAACTACAGTCATTATTGATGGAGCTAAATAAATTATTATCAGGGTCTATGTTATATTCTACGTCCTGTGGGTTGTGATCTGTATATTCAAAAACTTTCAGTTCCTGTTGTTCCTGTTTGTTGATCTTTTGTTTCATGTTGTTAAATGTCCTGATGCAGATGAGTATAATCCTTCAGTGTCCTACAGTTGTCTCTTTTTGCTGTCAACTCCAGTTCATAATGTTCATTGATATTTGTCCAGTTCCATAATATTTCGGATGTTAATGACCTTGGCTTCTTCAGGTGATCCGTTTAATTTGATGTATATTTTACAGTTTGATGTCCAGGTGTTTTGAATCTTTTTCTGCTTTCTCAGGTATCTTGCTTTTCTGGCTATTTCTGCGTTTTCTTTTGTAAGGTGCCCGTTTATATAGATGTTCGTTTCTTTCAGTTTCCTACCTTGTTTTAGCAGCGCAGTCTTGTGTTTTCTATTCACAAACCTCATGATCACAGCCGGTTTGTTGCTGTTTTTCCTGGGCAGAGGGTGGCAGGCCTCAATGATGTTACAGTCGAGCTGGATTCCTTTGGACTGCAGGAAGGCCACCACTTGTTGCTCCGTGGATTCATCTTCCATCGCATCGAGCCTCCCTCTGCTGTCCGTGGCCACCGCCCAAGCATATGATCGAGGTTTAATGTGGAGCCCCGTGATGATCACGTCGTTCACCCGAGTGTTCTGCTCCAGGTCCGACACTCTGCTCTCCAGATACGCCAGCCTCTTGTCCTTCTCGGCGTTCTGGATCCGCAGCGCTTCCACCTCCTCGATCAGACCCAGGATGTTTTTTTGCTGTAGCTTAACAGCAGAAATCTCTTCAGCCAAGAAGTCGAGAGATCTTTTAATGTCGTCCACCTCCTCAGTCTGCTGAGCTTTCTTGGGACCCATGATCCCAG
This sequence comes from Pholidichthys leucotaenia, assembly GCA_020510985.1. Taxonomy (NCBI): domain Eukaryota; kingdom Metazoa; phylum Chordata; class Actinopteri; order Cichliformes; family Pholidichthyidae; genus Pholidichthys; species Pholidichthys leucotaenia. Next base: position 230,061,331 of record CM035840.1, read on the forward strand.
CCGATGTACGTTGACTAAACAGCTAATGAACAGCTGTTTAGCTAGCTTTTTAGCTAGCTGAATGGTGGGCCGCTCCACTCCGCTCTCGTTTCCCAATCCGTCGATGTCGTTATTCAATTCAATTCAATTCAACTTTATTTATATAGCGCCATTTCACAACAACAGTCATCTCATAGCACTTTCAACTGTAGGGGGAACCCCCACAGTTGCAGAAAGACCCCAGCAATCAGGCACACAGATCCCCTGTGAGCAAGCACTTGGCGACGGTGGAGAGGAAAAACTCCCTTTTAACAGGAGGAAACCTCCAGCAGAACCAGGCTCAGGGAGGGGCAGTCATCTGCTGCGACTGGCTGGGGGTGAGGGGACAGAGAAGATGAAAAGAACAGACATGTAGAGAGCAAACAGCATGATGGGGACTCAGTCTATGGGAGAGAACAAACAGATGTTAATGACCAGCAAAAGAAAAAATATTTCATTGAGAGTGAAGAAAGGAGTGAGGCCCAGTGCATTATTGGAGGTCCCCCGGCTGACTAAACCTATTAGCAGCATAACTAAGGGAGGGTTCAGAAACACATGATCCCTCCCTAATTGTAGGCTATATCAAAAAGAAAGGTTTTAACCCTATTCTTAAAAACAGAGATAGAGTCTGCCTCCTGCATCCAGATTGGCAGCTGATTCCACAGAAGAGGAGCTTGATAACTGAAGGCTCTGCCTCCCATTGTACTTTTGGAGATTCTAGGTATTACAAGTAATCCTGCATTTTGGGAGTGTAGTGCTCTGTTAGGATAATACGGTAGTATCAGATCTTTTAAATAAAAAGGGGCCTGATTGTTTAGAGCTTTGTAAGTAAGAAGAAGGATTTTAAACTTAATTCTAAACTCTATGGGAAGCCAATGAAGGGAGGCCAGAACTGGAGAGATATGATCTCTCATTCTAGTACCTGTTAAAACTCTTGCTGCACCATTTTGGATCAGCTGAAGACTTTTTTAAAGATGTTTTAGGACAACCCGATAATAAAGAATTACAATAATCTAATCTAGAGCTAACAAAAGTGTGGATCAGTTTCTCAGCATCACTCTGAGACAAGATTTTTTTTTATTTGATTTTGTATACTTCATTGATCCCCAGAGGGGAAATTGAGGGCATCCATCTGGATGGATGAAGCAGCCATGGTACGGCGCTATCCCTTAACCATTCACACACACATTCACACCTAGGGCCACTTTAGAGTCTCCAATTAACCTAACCTGCACCTAATCTTGGCAATATTATGCAAATGATAAAAGGCAGACTTAGAAACAAATTTAATATGTGAATTGAATTACAGATCTTGATCAAAAATAATTCCAAGGTTCCTCACAGAGCTATTAAGAGAAAGAGTAACCGCATCCAAACTGAAAGTTTGATTTGGAAAGGTATTTCTAAGGTTTTTTGGACCAACAAGAATGACTTCAGTCTTATCTGAATTTAATAGCAGGAAATTACAAGTCATCCAAGCTTTGATTTCCTTAAAGGCGACGGACAGTGACATTTTTTTATTAAACCAATCAACTGATTGTATGAAAATATTCCATTCTGCCCATTCCCGTGATTTAATATGTGTCACCATCCTCCATAAATGACCTTATTTGAAAATAGCCCAGCCTTCACTTAGTGAGGCTGCAGTACCGCCATCTCTCGATAGGTGAGGGCATTAGTGACGTCAGCCCAGTAATACAAAGAAAATGGCCGAACGAGACCAAAGTGATTCGGACAGCGATTATTTTCTCGAGTATGACGACCTCAGTATAAATGATGACATTGAAAATGAAGAATCGGATGATGAAGTAATTTTGGGTGGTGTTGAGGGGGGTATTCAGCCTTATTTGTTCGAGCCCGAGGGAGAGGAGGAAGACGAAACAGAGATGGGAACAGACCACGTTGACAATGATCGGCTCGAAGATTTATCTTGGTAAATCATGCTTAGAAATATTTTTTTTTGGCGACATGCATGGTCACACACTTAATTTTCAAACTAAAACTACCAATTGGTCACTCGCTGCCTTATTTGGCGACTTAGAAACATTTTCATTCGAAATAAATGGATAATCTATGTGAGCAATAATATGTGTACTTTACGAGTTTGTCATGACATGTTGTTAATCATCATCATGTTAATACTTGTCTCAAAAGCTACATAATTCTCTAAGAGATTGATGGATCATGTTTAAGAATTATTGTGATTCATTATTGTTTTACTATAAGTTCTCTTTCCTTTCAAAATTTTTTACATTTTTAATTTTTTCTAATCAAACTTCATAGACCAATTAGCCATTAGTTTATTATAAGCATCTGATTATACCATTTTTTTGCACAGGTGCACTTGTGAGAATTGTAACATTATGCCAACATCAAGTGAATGTTGGTGCTGCCAGGAGATATTGAAGGTGAAGGAGAAAGTAGAAGAACTGAAGGGCTGTGGATACACCGATGATAATCTACCAAAGTGTATCACTGATCACCCAGGTTTTCGTTCTGTCTGTCTTGACATCTGGGTTTTACAGACAGCTTATCTGGCCTTCAGACAGCAATATGGTGATCATGACGCAAGTCAACACGAGTGAGTTTATAAACAATATTTATTAATGTGATTTAATTTTCCAGATGAATTATGAACAAATCATTCAATACATTCAATAATCAATGCAAATGGAATAATCAGTGCAAACCCCATATTTTTCAGGCGATACAGATTCATAGCCTACAGGCAACTGGTACGGTGGTGTTGGGGATTTCTTGGTAAAGAAGTGAGGGTTATGTTGCCTGCCTGTGCGGTGAGCCTCATCAGAGAAACATTCCCATCGGATCACTACAAGGGATTTTGCCTACCAAGATTAGATTTGTGAACATCCATCCATCCATCCATCTTCTACCGCTTTTCCGGAGGTCCGGGTCGCGGAGGCAGCAGTTCAAGCAGAGAAGCCCAGACTTCCCTCTGGGAGGCGTCATTTGTGAACAATGATATGTAAATAAAGTTTTGTAAAATGATATATTGAGTTTATTAATGTTCACGTCAATGTTATAATTCTCATAGTTCAGCATTCATCCAAGTCGCATGTCATATACATTTGAATAATTTGAACACACTAAATTCTTCTCAATTTGAAATGAAATATTACATACTTATTTCCTTATTTTTTAAAGAAAAGCACTGTTTTTTTAATGAAGATAACTTTAAACTAATCAGAAATACACTCTAATACCTAGTATACATTGCTAATGTGGTAAATGACTATTCTTGCTGCAAATGTCTGGTTTTTGGTGCAATATCTACATAGGTGTATAGAGGCCCATTTACAGCAACTATCACTCCAGTGTTCTAATGGTACAATGTGTTTGCTCATTGCGTCAGGAGGCTAATGGATGATTAGAAAACCCTTGTGCAATCATGTTAGCACAGCTGAAAACAGTTTAGCTGGTTAGAGAAGCTATAAAACTGACCTTCCTTTGAGCAGGTTTAGTTTCCTGAAAAAATTGTTATTCCAAATACAAATCATTATTTCTAAGCTTGTCAATGTCTTGACTATATTTTCTATTCATTTTACAACTCATGGTGGTAAGTAAGTGTGACTTTTCATGGAAAACACAAAATAAATGTCTGGGTGACCCCAAACTTTTGAACGGTAGTGTAAATTGATCAAACAGGCACAACCACCTCCCTATACAGCAATGAATATTTCATATTTGATTAGTATGAATACCCTAATATGCTAATATTTGATAACTTGGTAAGGCAATGCAAACCATTGCTTGGAATTCATTTAAGATGTTTAGTAAACATTTGCAGTGAATATTAAAAATACAAAACGTACCCTGTTTACTTCTTGTTTTCTGACAGCTGATCGCATCGGTAGATCACCCTTGCTTTTCACGCCACTGTCACTGACACTTGTCTCAGAGTCAGACTTGGGAATTGAGGGATATATAGTTGGAATAGCCGTTTTCTTTATCACCAATCTTTTTGCAAATTTCATTTCAAATTGCATCTTATTCTCGAAATCGCTGTCAACGAAATGTCTACTGCACATGTAGGGTGTTTTACCGACATCATTCCAATGTTTTCGCGTTTTCTGAACGAATTTCACCCATGCAGTTCGGATTTTCCGAGGGACGGGAAGTTTGAAAACACTCACCGCATGCTCCTCTGGTATACCATCGCACCCGTAGACAACACAACGCCAAACCATATTAATTCGAGTCCGGAAATCCTAATCTTAATAAATAATCTATTTGTAATCCACAAGTATTCCGAGAAATATCCGTAATCGCCGATTTTAAAACGTAAACATGAAGTGTTGCATGAAGGAAAACACAGCAATGGCCGCCGACCGTGTGCGTGAGTTTGCCTGAGCTGACGTCACACAGTCAGTGGCCATCTTAGCCGCTGATCGCTTGGCTGGGTCAGACAGCTGTCCACGACAGCATACTTCAAGAGCGCATTGTCACCTTATGCGACATTCGTTGACACCAAAACATGTGCAGTGCGACTTAGCTCGTCTCAGACAACAATTTGAGATATGAATTAGCGATATTGAATTTTCGTCTGTCCGTCGCCTTTAAGACAGGCTTCCAACTTGGCTAATTGATTACTATCATCTGGCTTCATTGGCAGGTATAATTGTGTGTCATCTGCATAACAATGCAAATGTATAAAGTGCTTTCTAATAATGTTGCCTAACGGAAGCATATATAAACTAAAAAGAGTAAGGCCTAGCACAGATCCCTGTGGAACTCCATGACTGAGCTTTGAGTTGAAAGAAAACTCATTACTGACATGAACAAACTGGAACCTATTAGATAAATAAGACCTAAACCACTGCAACAAAGTTCCATTAAGTCCAACATAGTGTTCCAATCTATCAAGTAGAATATTATGATCAATAGTATCAAAAGCTGCACTAAGGTCTAAAAGGACAAGTTGACATGTTTGGCTAGCCCAGGGAACACACACGCAGGCTCGGGTGAGATTTCAGAGTCTTTATTGACAAACAGGTGTATGAATGCGTGAATGTGGAATGTGGATGTCTTGTTGGGGACAGGAGCGCCGAGGACGGACCAGAACACCGTACAGCCAGGCTACCCTAAGGACAAGCAGAGGACAAGGCTGAGATGAACACACACAGGGATATGATGAGTAATGAGTGTGGCTTACTTGCAGGGATTTGGTGACTGATGTTGGCAAGACCGGCTCATGCCTGGGAGACAGCGCTCTGATCAGCTCCATGGGTTGAGGGTAGGAGAGGTACGGCGATGAGGAAGGAGTGCCGCCGCCAGGAGGGTCCACCAGTGCACAGGGGATGAACTGAGAGAGCAGGTGAGTGGATGACCTTACATGCAAAGGATGAGAGGAGCGCTGGCCGTAGTAGTAGGCGAACACAGAACATCACAAGGAGGAGAGCTGACGACTCCAGGCCGAAGCCCTGGGCAGAGCAGGCTAAATAGGCGCGGCCAGATGAGGTGCAGGTGTGCGCACAGCTGGGGCGGATGTCAGGTGTAAGCGGGCTGTGACAGTACCCCCCCTCCCCCGAACAGCGCCTACTGGCGCTTGCTTGTCTGGGTGCGCACGGTGGAACTCCCCAACGAGCTGTTGATCCAACACGAAGGCGGAGCGCACCCAGCGTCTATGTTCTGGACCATAACCTTCCCAGTCCACCAGGTACTGTATCCCCCGGCCACGACGTCGAGAGTCCAGGATGGCTGTAATGGTCCAAGCCGGGTGGCCGTCAATCATCCTGGGAGGGGGTGGTGCCCTGGGGGGGGGCAGAGAGGGCTAGAAGCTACAGGTTTAACTTGGGAGACATGAAACGTGCGATGGACAAGAAGAGGGGGGAAAGATCCAAGCGCACAGCCACTGGGTTGACCACCTTCTCAACAGGGTAGGGGCCGACATAGCACCGAGACAGCTTCTTCTTCTCGGCTTTCAGGTTAATGTCTTGGGTAGAGAGCCACACCTGTTGTCCCATCTGGTATTGGGGAGCAGGCCTCCTGCGGCGATTAGCAGAGGAAGAGTTACGAGCCGTAGTGCGTAACAAGGTCTGCCGGATTTTAGTCCACAGCCGCCGACACCGTCTCAAGTGAGCCTGGATGGATGGGACAGCCACCTCTCCTTCCTCCTCAGGGAACAGTGGGGGTTTGTACCCCAAGGATGCCTGGAAGGGGGACATCCCGATGGCCAAGGAGAAGGTGGCGTTGTGTGCGTACTCCACCCAGGGGAGATGGGTGCTCCAAGAGGAGGGGATGGAGGAGATGACACAGTGCAGGGTGGCCTCCAGCTCCTGGTTGGTACGCTCGCATTGCCCGTTAGACTGAGGGTGGTGTCCTGAGGACAGGTTGACCGTGGCTGCAAGGGCACTGCAAAAACTCCTCCAGATGCTGGATGTGAATTGAGACCCCCCGTTGGAGACAATGTCAGCGGGGATGCCGTGAAGTCTGACGACGTGCTGCACTAACAGATCGGCGGTCTCACGCGCCGAGGGGAGCTTAGGAAGTGGCAGAAAGTGGGCGGCCTTCGAAAACCGGTCTACAATGGTCAGAATGACCGTATTTCCATGAGAGGGGGGGAGACCAGTGATAAAGTCTAGGGCGATGTGAGACCAGGGCCTACCCGGAACCGGCAGAGGATGGAGGAGCCCCGCAGGGGGTGAGTTGGATGACTTGTTCATGGTGCACTGAGGGCAGGCACGTACATAGTCGGCAATGTCGGTCCGAAGCCCAGGCCACCAGAAGAACCTCTGGATGAGTTTCACTGATCGGACGACCCCTGGGTGGCAGGCGAACTGGGCCGTGTGTGCCCAATGAATAGCATCGCCCCGGACCAACGAGGGCACAAATAATCTCCCTGCTGGGCTACCGCCGGGATCGGGTTCGACCTCTAGCGCCTTCCGGACCTTGTCTGTAATCGCCCAGGAGACGGACCCCACAACGCACGATGCAGGCAGGATGGTGTGGACCTCCTCCTCAGGGGCTTCTGGGGCAAACTGCCTGGACAACGCGTCTGGTTTCATGTTCTTGGAAGCTGGACGATAGGAGATGGTGAACCTGAACCTACTGAAGAACAATGACCAGCGCGCCTGGCAGGCGTTCAGGCGTTTGGCCGTCCTGATGTATTCCAGGTTTTTATGGTCGGTCCAGACCACAAAAGGCTCAGCTGCCCCCTCCAACCAATGGCGCCACTCCTGCAAAGCGAGCTTAATAGCAAGGAGCTCCCTGTCACCGATGTCATAGTTACGTTCGGCCGAAGAGAGGCGCTTGGAGAAGAAGGCACAGGGGCGCAGTTTCCCATCCACCAGATTGTGCTGTGACAAAACAGCCCCCACCCCGGTGTCAGACGCATCCACCTCCACCAGGCATTGCCACGCTGGGTTCACCTGAGTGACGACCCGGGAGAATGAGAATTCCTTCTTGAGGGTCTCGAAGGCGGCTGCTGCTTCTGTCGTCCACTCAAAGCGTATCTTCGGGGAGGTGAGGCGGGTCAGGGGAGGGATGATGGAACCGTAACCGGGGATGAAGCGGCGGTAAAAGGCAGCGAACCCCAGGAATTGCTGGACCTGCTTCCCGGAGGAGGGAGTGGGCCATTCAACCACCGCTTTGATCTTGGCCGGGTCAGGAATGAGCTGATTATGCGAGACAATAAAGCCTAAAAAAGAGGTCTTGTCAGTGAAAAACTCACATTCTTCAGCCTTGACGTAGAGTTGATTCTCCAAGAGGCACTGCAGGACCCGCCTCACGTGGAGTAGATGCTCCTCCAGAGAGCGAGAGAAGATTAAAATGTCATTAAGATAGACGAAAGCAAAGACCCCCAAGAAATCATGAAGAACGTCGTTGATTAAATGTTGGAAGACGGCAGGGGCGTTGGTGAGCCCAAACGGCATCACAAGGTACTCAAAGTGGCCGCTGGGTGTCCGAAAAGCCGTCTTCCACTCATTACACTCCCGGATCCAGACGAGGTGGTAAGTGCTGCGAAGGTCCAGTTTGGTGAACCAGGACGCCCCCTGGAGGGAGCTAAAGGCCGAGTCCATAAGGGGCAGAGTGTAGCGGTCCTTGATGGTAATGTCGTTAAGGGCCCTAAAATCAATGCACGGCCGTAGGGACCCGTCCTTCTTCGCAACAAAAAAAAAATCCAGCACCCAGGGGAGACGAGGATGGGCGAATGATGCCGGCACTGAGGGAGTCTCGGAGGTAGGCGTTCCATAGCCTCTCGTTCAGGGGCTGAGAGGCTGTAGAGGCGGCCGGATGGGAGAGGCGCCCCTGCCCGGAGGTCGATGGCACAATCATAGGGGCGGTGGAGGGAAAGCGCCTTTAACTTACTAAATATGGTGCCCAGGTCGTGGAGCTCCAGCGGAACTGAGGAGAGGTCCGGTGGGGTGGGGTCCACAATGGAGGGGGCACAGACGGGGCAAAGGCAGCAGATTGGAGGCAGGTTCCTAGGCAAAAAGTGCTCCAGGAGCGGACGCGGCCGGTCTGTCAATCAAACACGGGGTTGTGGAGGCGAAGCCATGAGTAGCCCAGGATGACAGGTGACGTGGAAGAGGGGAGGACATAAAAACTAAGGTCTTCTCGATGGTTACCGGAGATGATGAAGGGGAAGGGTTGGGTCTTGTGGGTGACTTTTTCTAGGGGGAAGCGGGTGAGGGCAACCAAACGGAGAGGGAAGGGTAACGCTTGGCACTGGATGCCCAGGCGGGTTGCCAGACTCTTAGACACAAAATTCTGCTCCGCCCCCGAGTCCACCAGTGCATGAGTGAAGTGTCCTATGGAGTTATGGCACAGTCTGATGGGAATTTGGCATTTGGATAGGGGATCTGACTGAGATACGTCCACGAGACCCCCTACAGCGACTCGTGGATCTCCCCTTTTGGCTTCACCGGGCAGACTTCCACGAGATGTTGGTCGTCTCCGCAATACATGCAGAGACCCAACTCTTGGCTGCGCTGTTTCTCCGCTAAAGGAAGTTTGGCCCGCCCGATTACCATAGCGTCAGGGTCGTTGGCGGCCTCCGGAAGAGGCAACGCCAGGGGGCAAGACTGAGGAGTATGGGAGATGGTTCCGCGCGAGCGGCCCTGGGACTTCCGCTCGGCAGCCCGTTCTGTCAGCCTATTGTCTAAGGATATGACTGGGAGATTAGGTCAGACAACTGATCCGGCAGGTCCCGGCAGGCCAGCTCATCCCGTAAATTGGAACTCAGGCTGCAGAGGAACAAACTACAAAGAGAGGCATTGCCCAACCAACCTCCTCCCCAGCCACCCGGAAGTCGACAGCGTAGTCGGCTGCTAAGCGGCTACCCTGGCGAAGGCTGAGTAGCCGCTTGGCCAACACGCTATCCCGACCGGAATGATCAAAGACTTCAAAGAATTGTTGCACAAATTGGGTATAGGTTAGGTTTGCATAGCTGAGCTTCGCCATAATGGCGTAAGCCCAAGCTAACGCTCGCCCTTCCAACAGATTAGTGATGTACCCAATTCAGCTATGGTCAGTTGTGAAATCCCCGGGAACGCGCTGAAACACCGTCTCACATTGTAAAATAAATCTGCGCGCTTCCCCGAGCTTCCCATGGAAGCGCGCGGGGGTTGGAACAGGGGTGAGACGGGTCGGCGGACCTGGGGCAGTCTGACCGGCTTGAGGTACGGGAGGAGCTGACCCGCCGAGCTGAGATCCCTGCGGGGGGTCAAGGCAATCCAAACAGTGAGTCATAGAGGTTAATTCATTCAGAATCACCTGTTGCTGATGGACAATCAAATCCACCCGAGCCTCAAGGGTGGAAAGACGGCATGCGAACCAGCTGTTTGCTGGGCTACTGGGCTGGAGTCGTACTGACATGTTTGGCTAGCCCAGGGAACACACACGCAGGCTCGGGTGAGATTTCAGAGTCTTTATTGACAAACAGGTGTATGAATGCGTGAATGTGGAATGTGGATGTCTTGTTGGGGACAGGAGCACTGAGGACGGACCAGATCACCGTACAGCCAGGCAACCCTAAGGACAAGCAGAGGACAAGGCTGAGATGAACACACACAGGGATATGATGAGTAATGAGTGTGGCTTACTCGCAGGGATTTGGTGACTGATGTTGGCAAGACCGGCTCACGCCTGGGAGACAGCGCTCTGATCATCTCCATGGGTCGAGGGTAGGAGAGGTACGGCGATGAGGAAGGAATGCCGCCGCCCTGTGCACAGGGGATGAACTGAGAGAGCAGGTGAGTGGATGACCTTACGTGCAAAGGATGAGAGGAGCGCTGGCCGTAGTAGTAGGCGAACGCAGAACATCACAAGGAGGAGAGCTGATGACTCCAGGCCGAAGCCCTGGGCAGACCAGGCTAAATAGGCGCGGCCAGATGAGGTGCAGGTGTGCGCACAGCTGGGGCGGATGACAGGCGTGAGCGGGCTGTGACACAAGTACAGAAACCAGTCCATTATCAGATGCGATGAGGAGGTCGTTAGTGACCTTCGCTAAGGCTGCTTCAGTACTATGATGGATTCTAAACCCAGATTGAAACTCTTCAAGTAAACCATTTCACTGCAGGTGGTCAAATAATTGCGTAGCAACAACTCTTTCTAAGATTTTTGAATTGAAAGGGAGATTAGAGATTGGTCTATAGTTAGCTAAAGCTCCTGGATCTAGCGTTGGCTTTTTGAGTAAGGGTTTAATTACAGCCGTTTTAAAAGCCTGCGATACATGGCCTAAAGTTAATGAAGAATTGATTATATGAAGAATAAAGCTACCAATAAGTGGGAAGACTTCTTTAAATAACCTGGTAGGAATAGGGTCTAAAAGACAAGTAGAAGGCTTGGATGAGGAAACTATTTTGTCTAACTCACAAAGGTCAATTGGTGTAAACTCATCAAGACAGACATCAGTTGAAGGAGTTGTAGTAGTTACTGTATTTAAGTTAACAGTGGGAAGAATCTGACTGATTTTATCTCTGATGGATGAAATTTTATTATTGAAAAAGTTCATAAAGTCCTGACTAGTAAGCTCTAAGGGAATGCTAGGATTGACAGAGTCCTGACTCTTTGTCAACCTGGCTACAGTACTGAAAAGAAACCGGGATTATTCTTGTTCCCTTCTATTAATGCAGAATAATAACTCATTCTAGCTTTTCTAAGAGATTTTTTTATAAATTAAAAGATGATTTCTCCAAGCTAAATAGATTTCATCTAAATTAGTGGAGCGCCATTTTCTTTCTAACTGACGAGTCTTCTGTTTTAAGCTGCGAGTTCCTGTGTTGAACCAAGGAGTTAGAAATCTCTGATTAGACTTTTTCTTTTTTAAGGGGGCCACCAAGTCTAGAGTCTGATGCAGAGAAGCTGTAACACTATCTACCAAGCTATCAATTACAGAAGGAGCAAGCTGTCTATAGCTTATTTCCGTTGTGTTGACACATGGCATAGAGGAAACAATCTGCATAAATTTGATAACAACATCATCTGAGAGGCATCTAGTGCAGTAATATTTTTCTTTAGGAGCCAAATAGTCAGAAATAGTAAAATCAAAGGTTAACAGACAATGGTCTGACAGTACAGGGTTATGAGGAGACACTACCAGATTTTAAGGCGTCTTAAATCAGACAGGGGTCGAAACTAAAATGTCCAGTCCGTAATCCAAATTCAGTTTACAAAAGCCAAAAAAAGTAGTCAGAAACCGAGCACCAAAACATAGAAATCCACCAACTGACAGGATCTGACAGCAGGTTGACAGAATTACGACAGGACTTGTAGGAACTGTAACAGGATAGGAATTGTAAAATTGAACATAATCACATACTGCAATCGATCCATCCATGCATCCATCCATCTATCCATCCATCTTGTACCGCTTTATCCAGGGGCAGCAGTTCAAGCAGAGTAGCCCAGACTGCTATCTGGTTCACATATCACCATGATCCCATGAACCCTCCTGCAGGGGGTGAGCCCTCTGGAGTGTGGACCCATGTGGGTACACTGGGTTCTTGTTGTAACTTTTTTCATAGGGAACTACTCATTCAACTCATACCTGTAATTCAATACCGAAAGGTTACAGAGGAAGCAGTCTGTGCATCAACTGAGCAATGTCCAAGAGACTGACGGTAGACACTATCTAACTAGCTCTCAACACAACACAGACCAAGTGGTACCAAGGTGAAGGCCCTTCAGTGCTGCTTAGACCTTTATTATGCTTATTATTTGAATATTTTGCATAATACACTTACTATGCAAATACGCTGGACAAGATTTACTCAAACATCAAGCTAGCCTATAGGGTAAGACCACTGCCACACTTGGGTCAGTCTGACCATTTTTCCCTGCTCTTGATTCCTGCGTATTCTCCCCTCAGGAAAACTGCTCCTGTCATGACAAAGACTTACAACTTGGCCCAGGACTGCCTCTCAGCAGCTGCAGGACTGTTTTGATAGGACCAATTGGAATGTTTTTGAACACCAGGAATTGGAGGTGTTCACAGACAGTGTAGTATGTTACATTAAGAACTGCATGGACACTGTCACAGTGGATAAACGTATCCGGGTTTACCTCAGTCAGAAGTCCTGGATGACCTGGGAGGTCCGGCGGCTGTTAAAGAAGAGGGATATTGCTTTCAGGTCTGGTGATAGGGCTCTCTATGGTATGGCACGTGCCAACCTGAAGAGAGGCACTAGGGAGGCCAAATCTAATTACAGGAGGAGAATGGAGGATCATCTGGGCAGTAACAACAGCAGGCAGGTGTGACAGGGAGTTCAGCATCTTACCAATTACAAGACCAACCTCGGAGCTGCTGAGGATGATGCCTCATTGGCAGAGGAGTTAAATCTCTTCTTTCCCCGCTTTGGTGTGAAACCCTAAGAGACAGTCCTTGGCTCAGTCCTTTGTACCACCTTGTCTGAAATCCTCTACCATAGTCCCTCTGCCCAAAAAGTCCCACATTTCTAGCCTAAATGACTATCGGCCAGTTGCAATCACTCCTGTGGTGATGAAATGTTTTGAAAAACTGATTCAGGGTAACATCACATCACATCTGCCCCGAAGGTTTGATCCTTACCATTTTGCATACAGAATGAACGGATCCACAGAGGATGCTGTAGTTATGGCTCTCCATGCTGCATTGTCCCATCCGGAGCAGCAGGAGAGCCATGTGTGGATGCTCTTTGTAGACTACAGTTCTGCATTTAATACCATTCTTTCACAAAAACTGGTGGCAAAACTGGAGGACCTGGGGTTCTCACACTCCATCTGCACGTGGCTCAACAGTTTCCTGACAGGTCACAGTCAGAGGGTTAGAGTGGGCCATTATACATCGATGGCCCTCAGCCTCAGCATCAGCTCTCCCCAGGGTTGTGTGCTGAGTCCCTTGCTCTATACCCTCTATACATTTGACTCTACTCATGCACACCATAGTAATACTATTGTGAAGTTTGCTGATGACACCACAGTGGTGGGGCTCATCTCTGGGGGGGATGAGTCCACCTACAGGCATAAAGTGGAGCGGCTGATGGTGAGGAGCACAGAAAATAATCTGCTCCTTAACATCTCAAAGACCAAAGACCCTATCGTAGACTACAGGAGGAAGAAAATGAACAATCCACTGTTAATTATTGGTGGGGATTGTGTGGAGAGGGTGTTGGACTTCCGCTTTTTGGGAGTTCACATTGAAGAGGGCCTGACCTGGAGTGTAAGTTCCACTGAGCTGCTGAAAAGGGCACATCAAAGACTGTATTTTCTGAGGGTCCTCAGGAAGAAAAACATCATCCAGAGACTGCTGGTGTCCTTTTACAGATGCACTATTAAGAGTTTAATGACATATTGTATGTGCGTGTGGTACACCAGATGTACAGCAGCTCAGCGATAAATGCTCCAGAAAGTCATTAGGAAGATCGTTGGCTGCCCCCTCCCCACATTGGAAGACCTACACAGTTCCCATTGTCTCAAAAAAATCTCGGAATATAATAAAGGACACTTCCCACCCTGGCCACTCCCTGTTTGAACTGCTGCCATCAGGCAGACAATACAGACAAATTAAAACAAGGACAAGCAGATTCAAAAACATTTTTTTCCAACTGCAATAAATGTAATAAATGCAGTTGGGTGTTGAAGGTGTATGAGGGGCTGTGAAATGGCAGAAATGTATGTCTGGAGATGTGCATTGTGCGGACTGTATGCCTGTACGTTTGTATGTTTATGCTGTTTTTGTCATATCCGTGTGCTTTTACGCAGTGTATGGAGGATAAGAGATGAAAACTCAAATGCAGGAGAGTGTTGCGTGAATTTATTGAGCACGAAAAGTGATAACAAAAACTCCAACGAGTGAATAGAGCAGGTACACAGGAAAATGGACAGCTGTACTCAAAGGTTCATTGGAGCATGAGAGGATGGGCCCCACACGCTCCCTGACGGGACTGAGGAGCGGGGGGAGATAATAGAGAAAGAGAAGCCCAGACGGAACTGCAGAACGGTGGGCCAACAGTACTTACAGGAAACTCGACGGAGCGGTCCGAGCTCTGGAGTCGGGAGACAATCCAATGAACCGGCAACTTACAGATGAACAGACAGGACTTAAATAAATAATAATAATAAGTTTATTTATAGAGCACCTTTCACAGACTGAGTCACAAAGTGCTTAACATGGTAAAAAAACAAAATAAAAACACAGGCACATAAAACAGTAAAACAAAGTAGACAGCAAAAGCACATAAAAATACAATTGGCACATAGTTAAAAAGTCAGGCTAAAAAGGTAGGTCTTTAGTTGCTTCTTAAAAACACCAATGGAAGGTGCAGATCTAAGTTCAAAAGGCAAGGAGTTCCACAGTCTGGGAGCAACAGCAGCAAAGGCTCTATCGCCTTTGGTTTTGAGCCTAGTACTAGGAACTACCAATAGATTCTGATGAGAAGACCTGAGAGACCTGCTGGTCTGGTGTAGAGAGAGTAGGTCACTAATATAAAAAGGTGCCTCTTCATGAATGGCTTTGTAAGTAAGAACAAGAACTTTAAAATCTATTCTATAATTTACAGGAAGCCAATGCAAGGAGTCCAAAACAGGAGTGATATGACAGAATCTACTGGACCTAGTTAGTAATCTTGCAGCAGCGTTCTGGACTAACTGTAGGCGGTTTAAAGAGGATTTGCTAAGACATGTGAAAAGAGCATTACAATAGTCCAAATGTGAAGAAACAAAGGCATGAATAATGATTTCTAACTGAGTGTAGGAAACCAATGACCTAATTTTGGATATATCTGACCAGTGATGACATGTTTAACCACTCGTCATCCTTAAACTGCTGGCTGTCTGTGTGGTGTCCTAAAAATGACGTGGGCTACATTGACAATTGGAGCTCTTTTTGGGGAAAACCTGGTCTTATGAGACGAGACAGCATTCATCCCACTTTGGATGGTGCTTCTCATTTATCTAACAATCTGGCATCTTTTTTATCCAAATTCCCAAAACCATGACTACTCAGAGTTGGGACCAGGAAGCAGAGTCGCAGTCTTACACGCCTCTCTGCAGCTCCTCTTCATCTGCCACCCCTCAGCTTAGCCCCTGTCTTCCCCATCAGAGAATCGTTGTCTGCTCCCTCCAAAGTGAATAAAAATATAATGTATAAGCATCCCAAAGTGATAAAACAAAATATTGGTAAAACTCAAATTAAACATAAAGCCTCTAAATTGAATGATTTGGCCTCTGTTCCTCCTCATAATTATTAAATGTGGTTTATTAAATATTAGGTCTCTAGCTCCCAAGTCTCTGTTAGTCCATGATCTGTTAATTGATCATCAGATTGATTTAATTTCCCTTACAGAGACTTGGTTAGGACAAGAGGATTATGTTGGTTTAAATGAATCAACTCCCTCTGGTTATTTAAACTGTCAAAATCCCAGAAGTTCTGGTCGTGGAGGAGGAGTAGCAACAATTTACCATTCCAAATTACTAGTTAATGTAAAGCAAAAAACATGTTATAATTCCTTTGAGGGGCTGGTCCTCAGTATTGGGCACTTTAGCAATTTTAGGTTAAACCCAGTTTTATTTGCCATAGTTTATCATCCCCCATCAACCTACTCAGAATTTTTATCCGAATTTGCTGATTTTTTAGCTGATTTAGTGCTGAAATCTGATAGAATAATTATAGTAGGGGACTTTAATATACATGTGGATGTAGATAGTGACTGCCTTAATGTGGCATTCAATTCAATATTAGATTCGATTGGGTTTTCTCAGAAAGTAGGAAATTCTACTCATTACCTCCACCATACTTTGGACCTTGTTTTGACATATGGCATAGAAATAGAAAATCTTGTAGTGTCCCCTAATAACCCTGTACTGTCAGACCATTGTCTGTTAACCTTTGATTTTACTATTTCTGACTATTTGGCTCCTAAAGAAAAATATTATTACAGTAGATGCCTCTCAGAGGATGCTGTTTCCAAATTCATGCAGATTGTTTCCTCTATGCCATGTGTCAACACAACGGAAATAAGCTATAGACAGCTTGCTCCTTCTGTAATTGATAACATGGTGGATAGTGTTTCAGCTTCTCTGCATCAGACTCTAGACTTGGTGGCCCCCTTAAAAAAGAAAAAGTCTAATCAGAGATTTCTAACTCCTTGGTTCAACACAGAAACTCGTAGCTTAAAACAGAAGACTCGTCAATTAGAAAGAAAATGGCGCTCTACTAATTTAGATGAAATCTATTTAGCTTGGAGAAATCATCTTTTAATTGATAAAAAATCTCTTAGAAAAGCTAGAACGAGTTATTACTCTGCATTAATAGAAGAGAACAAGAATAATCCCAGGTTTCTTTTCAGTACTGTAGCCAGGTTGACAAAGAGTCAGGACTCTGTCAATCCTAGCATTCCCTTAGAGCTTACTAGTCAGGACTTTATGAACTTTTTCAATAATAAAATTTCATCCATCAGAGATAAAATCAATCAGATTCTTCCCACAGTTAACTTAAATGCTGTAACTGCTACAACTCCTTCTATTGATGTCTGTCTTGATGAGTTTACTCCAATCGACCTTTGTGAGTTAGACAAAATAGTTTCCTCATCCAATCCTTCAACTTGTCTTTTAGACCCTATTCCTACCAGGTTATTTAACACTAGAAGACTTAAAGAAGTCTTCCCACTTATTGGTAGCTTTATTCTTCATATAATCAATTCTTCATTAACTTTAGGCCATGTACCGCAGGCTTTTAAAAAGGCTGTAATTAAACCCTTACTCAAAAAGCCAACGCTAGATCCAGGAGCTTTAGCTAACTATAGACCAATCTCTAATCTCCCTTTCATTTCAAAAATCTTAGAAAGAGTTGTTGCTACGCAATTATTTGACCACCTGCAGGGAAATGGTTTACTTGTAGAGTTTCAATCTGGGTTTAGAAAACATCATAGTACTGAAACAGCCTTAGCGAAGGTCACTAACGACCTCCTCATTGCATCTGATAATGGACTAGTTTCTGTACTTGTCCTTTTAGACCTTAGTGCAGCTTTTGATACTATCGATCATAATATTCTACTTGATAGATTAGAACACTATGTTGGACTTAATGGAATTTCGTTGCAATGGTTTAGATCTTATTTATCTGATAGGTTCCAGTTTGTTGATGTAAATAATGAGTTTTCTTTCAACTCAAAGCTTAGTCATGGAGTTCCACAGGGATCTGTGCTAGGCCCTACTCTTTTTAGTTTATATATGCTTCCGTTAGGCAACATTATTAGAAAGCACTGTATACATTTTCATTGTTATGCAGATGACACACAATTATACCTGTCAATGAAGCCAGATGATAGTAATCAATTAGCCAAGTTAGAAGCCTGTCTTAAGGAAATCAAAGCTTGGATGACTTGTAATTTCCTGCTATTAAATTCAGATAAGACTGAAGTCATTCTTGTTGGTCCAGAAAACCTTAGAAAGTCCTTTCCAAATCAAACTTTCAGTTTGGATGCGGTTACTCTTTCTCTTAATAGCTCTGTGAGGAACCTTGGAGTTATTTTTGATCAGGATTTGTCCTTCAATTCACATATTAAATTTGTTTCTAAGACTGCCTTCTATCATTTGCGTAATATTGCCAAGATTAGGAGCATCTTGTCTCAGAGTGATGCTGAGAAACTGATCCACGCTTTTGTTAGCTCGAGATTAGATTATTGTAATTCTTTATTATCAGGCTGTCCTAAAACATCTTTAAAAAGTCTTCAGCTGATCCAAAATGCTGCAGCAAGAGTTTTAACAGGTACTAGAAAGAGAGATCATATCTCTCCGGTTCTGGCCTCCCTTCATTGGCTTCCCATAGAGTTTAGAATTAAGTTTAAAATCCTTCTTCTTACTTACAAAGCTCTAAACAATCAGGCTCCTTTTTATTTAAAAGATCTGATACTACCGTATTATCCTAACAGAGCACTACGCTCCCAAAATGCAGGATTACTTGTAATACCTAGAATCTCCAAAAGTACAATGGGAGGCAGAGCCTTCAGTTATCAAGCTCCTCTCCTGTGGAATCAGCTGCCAATCTGGATTCGGGAGTCAGACTCGATCTCTGTTTTTAAGAATAGGGTTAAAACCTACCTTTTTGATACAGCCTACAATTAGGGAGGGATCATGTGTTTCTGAACCCTCCCTTAGTTATGCTTCTAATAGGTTTAGTCAGCCGGGGGACCTCCAGTAATGCACTGGGCCTCAGTCCTTTCCTCACTCTCTATGAAATATTTTTTTTTTGCTGGTCATTAACATCTGTTTGTTCTCTCCCATAGATTGAGTCCCCATCGTGCTGTTTGCTCTCTACATGTCTGTTCTTTTCTTCTTCTCTATCCCCTCACCCCCCAGCCAGTCGCAGCAGATGACTGCCCCTCCCTGAGCCTGGTTCTGCTGGAGGTTTCTTCCTGTTAAAAGGGAGTTTTTCCTCTCCACCGTCGCCAAGTGCTTGCTCACAGGGGATCGCCCGATTGCTGGGGTCTTTCTGCAACTGTGGGGGTTCCCCCTACAGTTGATAGTGCTATGAGATGACTGTTGTTGTGAAATGGCGCTATATAAATAAAGTTGAATTGAATTGAATATATTCCTAAGGTGGAAAAAACAACTCCGGGTCAGAGATTTGACATGCTGATGACACCAAGATTTTTTAGATTAGACCGCACGTTAGAGCTTAATGAACCAATGCTATTAACCAACTTAGGAATTAGATTATCAGGTGCTACAATAAGGACTTCAGTTTTATCAGCATTAAGTTGCAAAAAGTTACTAGACATCCAGTCCTGGATTGCAGACAGACAATCATGAATAATTTTTAAATTGTCAACATGGTCAGGCTTAAAAGAGAAAAGTAGCAGTAAATCATCAGCATAGCAGTGATAAGACACACCTTTAAATTTGCTGATAATAGAACCAAGTGGCAGCATATATAGGGCAAATAAAAGTGGACCCAGAATAGAACCCTGAGGCACCCCACAGGTTAAAGGAGCAGAGTCAGATGAATAAGAGCCAACAGCCACGGAAAAGCTCCTACCAGAAAGGTAGGAGAAAAACCAATCCAGAGCTTTTCCAGAAATACCTACCCAATCTCTAAGCCTTTGTAACAAAATAAAATGATCAATAGTATCAAATGCTGCAGTAAGATCTAATAACACTAAAACAGAGCATTTGCTCTGTTTTATACTGTTTTATCTGTTTTATATTAAATACTGACAAACATAATGAGTCAAGTGAGCACAGGCGTGGGTGAGTGTGTGCATGCGTGCAAGTGTGTGTGTGTGCGTGCGAGTGAGGGTAGGACTGAGTGAGTGCAGGTGTGGGCAAATGCGTGTGTGTGTGTGTGTGTGTGTGTGTGTGTGTGTGTGTGTGTGTGTGTGTGTGTGTGTGTTTGAGAGCAGAGTGGCAGACACAAATGATAATGGCATTCAGCTGGCAGGCACTGGCAGGAGAGGGAGGCGTGGCTGTCAGCTGACAGGGAGCACAGCAAACCCCAAAGACTCCCTGAGAGCTGCCTGACAACAAATAAGAGACCATGACACAAAACTAGCAAACAGGCACCAAAATATCACAGGAGAAAAATGCAGCCATAACGCCATGAAGCTGGGTTTGGAAAAAGTCCAAACCCCGCTCATGACAGAGCCCCCCGTGACATCAAAACGACAACAAGAAGGAGACACCCCCCCCCCCCCGCCCCCAGGAGAAACTACCACAATTACCCAGGGTGGGAGGTGGGGGAAACAGGCCAGGAGGGAACAAAAAACAATACAGCTTCAAGAATACCACAGAAGAACACAAAGCCCCCCCCCCCACACACACACACACATTCTGAAGCAAAGGGCTTGGGAGGCCGCCCAAAGTCCCAGACCCCACAGTCAGCAAGGTGAGGCCGGTCTGATGGCCTGCCTGCATCCCAGGCCAGCCGGACGATCAGGAGGAACGAATCGGGTGGCCTGCCAGGGAAATTTGGCCACCCAACCCGACAGCACAGTTCATCGGGTGGTCAGCCTGGGTCCATCAGCCAACAGTTTGGGAGAGAAGTCCCGGGCAACAGCCTCCACACAGGGAGGTCCCTCTCAGGAGGGGAGAGTAAAGGAGAGAGAACCCTGGTGTCAGCCAGTGACGATGGGGGGACCATGATGCCCTCCATGGTCTGGGACCAGAAGGTAGCTGCACCCACGGCGACCTCTTTGGGAGAGGCTGGATGCAGAACGGCCATAAGATGAGACCCTGGACCCCCAGAGACGTCAGATGGCGAAGGAGGAGGAATGACGCCTTCGGTGGTCTCAGGCAGAAGTGTAGCAGCACCCACAGGGGTCTCGGCTTGGGACACAGCTGCACCCGCGGCGGTCCCAGTCCGGGACATGGCTGCACCTGTCATGGCTCTGGGCTGGGCCAACGCTGCACCCACGGTGGACCTGGACTGGGCCAGCACTGAATCCACGACTATCGCCACAGGGGGGGAAACTGGACCCACACTGACCTCCAGCAGCGAGCCTGGATACTCGGACATGTCCGGCAATGTAAGATTTTCTCCGGCGACTCTGAGAGATGACTCGGATAGAGGACAGAGAAGAGGAGGGTCAGGGTCACGGGCAGCGGTGGATCCCGGTGAGGCAATTTCAGGCACAGCAGGTGGCTGCACCTGGCTCTCCTCACCAAGAGCCAGGGAAGAACGCTCTAACACAGAAAAGAGGAAGACAAAAGCAAGCACTTGCCTGAGCTCGAGCTCCACTGCCGTCCAGGACTTCGACAATCCGGGCGACATAGTCTCGGGCTCAGCCTCCAGGAGGTTCCGCTCAGGCGCTGACACTGTTGCGGCAGCCTCTGCAACAGACGTGATGGTCAATGCAGTCCATTCGGCCCCAGTCGGAGTGACCCATGCAGGAGGCTCTTCTGGCATGACAGCTGAGGTCCAGCTCACCATCGGCCCTGGAGGAGGATCCTCCAGGGGCTCAGGCTCCTCCTTCATCCAGTGGCTCTGGCCAGGGACCGGTGCACACTCAGGGAGAGGTGGAGGAGACACAGAGAGAGGTGGTGAGCAGTTAATTGCTGCAACAGGCGGGAAGAGCTCAGAGGACTGCATTTCCTGAGCCCCCCTTCCGGGAGTCAGACAAGGCATATTATCAACAAAGGAAGGGGAATAAAATGACACTTACCTGATCTCCCGGTCTCTGATGTTATCTGCTGCAGCAGTAGAGTTGGCATCCCTCTCCATGTCCATGGCGGCCCTGGGCTCCTCCATATGCAGTGGGGAAGCCTCCCAACCAGGCACAGAGACAGATGAAGCCAGGGAGAAATTTGCCCTCTCCACCTTGGCAGATGTAAAAATTGAGGATGAGGTGACTGCAGTCAAGGCAGCTGCAGGAAGAACTGGCCCCGCTGCGAGATTCTCCTTGGCCAAGTGGTCTAATTCAGCCAGCCATGCCAGTCTGTATTCCTCCCAGTTCCCTGTGGAAGGAGGAAGCCCAAGCTCTGGAGACAGACACAGAGCTGGAGTGGGATTTTCCTCCTCCAAACGGCGGTCAATCTCCGCTAGTAACACCAGTCTGCGTTCTTCCAGGGTCCTCGAGGATAGATTGGACCCAGGCTCTGGGGAAGGAGGCAGAGCTGAAATGGGATTTTCCTCCTCCAAATGGAGGTCAATTTCTGGCATTCCTCCCAGATCTCATCTCATCGATGTCTGTTCTGTGGTCAACAGACTCCCAAAGCCTGGAAGAGGAGACAAGGAAAGGGCAGGTGAAGATTTTAAGACCTCAGCAGTTGGAGAGAACTCAGGAGACTGCACTCCCTGAGTCTCCCGACCAGGGATCAAGCAAGGCACAGCATCATGAGTTAGGGTAGAAACTAATTTCACTTGCCTGCTCCCCCGGTAGACGATGGTGCCTGCTGCAGAAGTCATTGTGTCATCCTTCTCCGTGTCAGAGGTGGTTCTGGACTCCCCTGAGGACTGTAGGAGAGCTGCCCCTGTGGCCACGGGAATGGGGGACGCCAGTGAGGGATTCAAACGTCTCTGGGCAGTTGGAGGGGGCACCGAGGGAGGAGGCCTTGCAGCAAAAGTGGAAGTAGATTGGGCAGATGGAACTGCTGACGAGGAATTGTATGAGCAAGACTCTGCTACAGGAATGGCTGGGGTCAGTGCCAGGGAAGCGGCTGCCAAGGAGGCTGGATGACTCGTCCGGGAATCCGGGACTGGAAGACGGCGTCTCTTGGGGACTGAAGTCGAGGCAGGAGGAGATTTAACTGCAGGCAGAGAAGAGTGTCTCCGCTTCTGCTCCACAAGGAACGCCCCCCCTCCTCAGATTAGGAAATGTCTTGGGAAAGGAAAATGTTGAAAACGACAGGAAATGTTGTTCTGTCATATCTGTGCGCTTTTACGCAGCGCACGGAGGGTAAGAGATGGAAACCCAAATGCAGGAGAGTGTTGCGTGAATTTATTGAGCACAAAAAGTGATAAAAACTCCAACAAGCGAACAGAGCAGATACACAGGAAAACGAACATCTGTACTCAATGGTTCATTGGAGCATGAGAGGATGGGCCCCACACGCTCCCTGACGGGACTGAGGAGCGGGGGGAGGTAATAGAGAAAGAGAAGCCCACAATATTCCCATATGGAACTGCTGAACGGTGGGCCAACAGTACTTACAGGAAACTCGACAGAGTGGTCCGAGCTGTGGAGTCGGGAGACAATCCAATGAACCAGCGAGTTACAGATGAAGAGACAGGACTTAAATACTGACAAACATAATGAGTCAAGTGAGCACAGGCGTGGAGGAGTGTGTGCATGCATGCAAGTGTGTGTGCGTGCGAGTGAGGGTAGGACTGAGTGAGTGCAGGCAAATGCATATGTGTGTGTGTGTGTGTGTGTGTGTGTGTGTGTGTGAGAGAGAGAGAGAGAGAGAGAGAGAGCAGAGTGGCAGACACAAATGATAATGACATTCAGCTGGCAGGCACTGGCAGGAGAGGGAGGCATGGCTGTCAGCTGACAGGGAGCACAGCAAACCCCAAAGGCTCCCTCAGAGCTACCTGACAACAAATAAGAGACCAAGACACAAAACTAGCTAACAGGAACTAAAATATCACAGGAGAAAAATGCAGCCACAATGCCATGAAGCTGGGTTTGGAAAAAGTCCAAATCCCGCTCATGACAGTTTTTATACATTTTATACATACATTTTATACATTTTGAGTTTACATTTTTATGAATGATGCTCTGACTGGTTGGGCATTTTTAAATTTCATTGTTTATGTGACAATGAAAAATAAAGCTTATTTTATTCTTTTCTATTCTAAGTAGAACAGCTTTGGGAAACCTATTGCCTTCTTCTTATTATTTTTATTATTATTATTATTATTATTATTATTATTATTAGGTTTCCAACCAGTGCAGCTGTGGGAAACCTGATGTTTTTGTTCTGATTCTTCTTATTTTTCTCCACTAAAAGATCATTCACCCCAAATTGTCTGCAATTAAGCATGAATCATCTACAGATTTTGATAGTAGTTAAGTTAGTTAAGTTAGTTAAGTTAATTAAGTTAATCCCTTCCACAGTGTGTGGGACACCATGTGGTGTATGGAGCGGCGCCTATCTCCGTTTCTCTGACCCTGGGCTACACAGCTATCAGTAGTGAATGCTACAGTCGGGGAGGGGAGGGGAGGGGGTCAGTCCTCTGGTAGCTCTGTGCATTAACTTTCCTTTCCCCATTCTGACAATGAAAAGTTAAAATTATGTTTTAACAAAGGTCAATCTGTTCTGATTTTTGAGGCCAATGAAATTGTACAGTTTCTCTGTTTTCTGATGCATATACAGTATCTTTTAATGTCGTGATTCAAACCCAGTGAAATGTCGCTCTCACAATCACAACAGTATTCTTCAGAAAACACCACATTTCATGCTATTCTATTTATGTGCCATAAATCATTTTAATGAAATATTTACCAGCCTTTGCATTAATCAAAGGAATGTTTTATTTAGTAAAAGTTAGAGTGTAAAATGAAGCAATCCCATGATGGAGTGATCATTGAGATCGTCTGGTATGCTGGAGGAGCCAGGTTTGAATCTTTGCAGGTGAGTCTTATTCTTCGGAACAACAACTGAAGTACAACATGCCTCACCTGTGCATTTTAAAGCCTAAGATGTAGCAAACCTTAGGTTTTAAATGCTTTTGGCAAATGGTACAAAACCTTGAAGTCTACAGCTCCTTGGAACCTGATGATCATAGCTTGCAGGTGTATGTTGAACTGATTTATGTATGTTGATTGCTTTATCTCCTTATCTCATTGTGCATGTAATGATGGTTCATGTCACGTGCAGTGATGTATGAAATCACAGTGTTGACACATTTTATCCTGCAATAACTGTAATTCTCAGAGGACTTAACTTCTGCCCCATCTTGCATCGACTTCCTCTTGGTATTTCCACTTAGAAGGAAGTAAAACAGGACGTACGTGTGAGGCTGTTAGTGAATCTGCTTACAAGGTATATGCTGCTACTTTAGTCTGTCACATTTTCTTCAGCAACAGAGACGGTCGCATCCAGCTGAATAATGAAGCTACATGTGATTACTTACCTGTGTGCTCTGTTCACCTTCACCCAGCAGGTAAGGAACACTGAAGATTAATCTTTTCATTCAAACAATCACTAAATTTAAAAACCTTCTGTGAAATTCCTGATTTCAGGCAGAATCTGCTGGTAAGTGTGTGTGTGAGCTCTCCCACTCAGAGGAGGAGTTCCCTCATGCCAAACTTAACATGGCACAGCAGTTGGCTGCAGACTGCAACAGCAACTTCACTCCACAGAAGGTAAAGTGCTCTGTTCCCTTATTCTGGACACAGTCTGTGCCTGGTATACCTGCAGGCAGCTCGTTGCGGGGAGCTTATTTATTTGAAAAGAATGTACAAGTGCATTCTGTACTTAAATGTACAAGGAAAAAGCTACAAATTAGAAAAGTTGTACATTTATAAGGAAAAATGCAAATTTATGAGAAAAAGTACCACATGAATGAGAAAAAAACATTGCAAATTTAAGTGAAAAAAGCTCCAAATAAGTTAAGGAAATTGTAATTCGTCCCCCCAAAAAGTGTTGATAGTGAACTTGTAGCTTGAGGGCCTCCCGATGTCTCAACTGGCAGTCAGTTGCATTTCTGCATCCTGCTCTATCGGCAGAGACGGCTCTGCCTGCAGTTGGTAACCGAGTCATGGCTGTTGTCCCTGCAGATGGTGGAGCTGGACAGCCTGCTGCTCGCTATGGAGCGGCGTCTGCCACAGCTGGTGGAGGATGTGTCAGTGCTGGAGAAGGAGGATGATGGAGAGCTGTACGGGGTCCTCAGCCTGCACATTATAGAGAATGAGATGACTGAGATGGAGCGGCTCATCAACAAGCTCAACGGCACCATCCTGGCGGGTCTGCAGCTCACTACTAATGCCACTCAGCAGGTAAAACCACACACTGTTGCCTCACAGCTGGAAGGTTCCAGGTTCAAATGCCCAGGCAGGCAGGGGTTTGAACTTTCTGTGTGGAGTTTGTATGTTGTCCCTCTGCTGTGTGGCTCCAGTTTCCACACTAGAATTAAAATTATTCTGTTCTGCCTTTGCACATTTTCCAATGCTACTGCATGTGAAAAAGCCACAAATTTACTACAAACTGTTTCAATTTTGTGAATTTTTTTCTTGTAAACTTGCAACTTTTTTCTCATTAATTTGTTACTTTTTGTCCTTGTAAAATGGCATCTTTCTTCCTCATATTTGCTAGTTTTTCTTTGTAAATGTGCAACATTTTCTTCTTAAATTTATGACTTTTTGAAGGGTGAATTTTTCTACTTTTTTTCTTGTAAATTCCCACTGTTCATATTAATGTTGGTTAAATTTTTACTCTATATAAAGTGTATATTTACTTATTTATCTATTTAGTTCAAACAGACAATGACCCAGTTTTATTTTTTCATGTTTTTATTGGGAAGTGAGATTTTCCTTTCTTCATTTTAAAGGCTTTGAACTCTTCCCATCATAAAAATAGGGGACCACGATCTTGCATGGGACCCTCAAAAATTTGAAATGTCAATATTTACTCTTTAGAAAATTTGTCTTTTATTGTCCCCCAGCAGTGAGATGAAATATGCCGCCACGCATTGAAGAGCTGGTAAACTGGAAAACAGACTTTTGTTGTAAATGTGGACATGAGAATTTTGTGCTATTTTGGAGGGTGGGGTTGTTGTGCGGCCAACTCATTGTTCAGGGAACACAGATCATTAGGAAAAGGAAGAACAGCAGTGACTGACAGAATGTTGCTGATAAAATTCATTTTCTCTCTCACCCTTTGGTAGTTTGTCAGCCAGCTGTTATAATGAATGAGCCGCTGCTGTTAATGACGACTGGCCATTCACTTTGATTTGTAATGCTTTTTCTTTTCCATATTTGTCATTCCTAACTAAAACGTTTAAACTGTGATATCTATTACCTGTCAGCTTGAGATTCTAAGGGAAGAGATGCTGGAGATGGAGAAGTTTGACACCATGCAGGTTGTGAAGAGACAGCAAGCTAACCAGCGTCTGAAGAGAGATCTGGATAAGTGCAGGAGTGGACTTCACCCCACACCCAAACCCACTGAGCATCCACAGGGTTAGTCACAATGCTTTGAACTTATGAACTGGAGGGGCATCCCAGCTGTCTAGTGGTTACAACATACATTGGTGTGAAAAAGTGTTAGCCCCTTTCTGACTTCTCATTTTTTTGTATGTTTGTCACACTTGAACGTTTTATATCATCAAACCAATTTAAATATTAGACAAAGATAACACAAGTAAACACAAAATGCAGTTTTTAAATGAAGGTGTTTATTATTAAGGGCAAAAAATCCAAACCTACATGGTCCTGTGTGAAAAAGTGATTGCCCCCTAAACCTAATAACTGGTTGGGCCACCCTTAGCAGCAACAACTGCAATCAAGCGTTTGCGATAACTGGTAATGAGTCTTTTACAGCGCTGTGGAGGAATTTTGGCCAACTCATCTTTGCAGAATTGTTGTAATTGAGCTACATTGGAGGGTTTTCGAGCATGAACCGCCTTTTTAAGGTCATGCCACAGCATCTCAATCAGATTCAGGTCAGGACTTTGACTAGGCCACTCCAAAGTCTTCATTTTGTTTTTCTTAAGCCATTCAGAGGTGGACTTGCTGGTGTGTTTTGGATCACTGTCCTGCTGCAGAACCCAAGTGTGCTTCAGCTTGAGGTCACGAACAGATGGCCGGACATTCTCCTTCAGGATTTTTTGGTAGACAGCAGAATTCATGGTTCCATTTACCACAGCAAGTCTTCCAGGTCCTGAAACAGCAAAAAAGCTCCAGACCATCACACTACCACCACCATATTTTACTGTTGGTATGATGTTCCTTTCCTGAAGTGCTGTGTTTTATGCTGGATGTAATGGGACACACACCTTCCGTTCAACTTTTGTCTCGTCAGTCCACAGAGTATTTTCCCAAAAGTCTTGGGGATCATCAAGATGTTTTCTGGCAAAACTAAGATGAGCCTTTATGTTCTTTTTGCTCAGCAGTGGTTTTCATCTTGGAACTCTGCCATGCAGGCCATTGTTGCCCAGTCTCTTTCTTATGGTGGAGTCATGAACACTGACCTTAACTGAGGCAAGTGAGGCCTGCAGTTCTTTGGATGTTGTTGTGGGGTCTTTTGTGACCTCTTGGATGAGTCGTCACTACACTCTTGGGGTAATTTTGGTCGGTCGACCACCCCTGGGAAGGTTCACCACTGTTCCGTTTTTGCCATTTGTGGATAATGGCTCTCACTGTGATTCGCTGGAGTCGCAAAGCTTTAGAAATCACTTTATAACCTTTTCCAGACTGATAGCTCTCAATTACTTTGTTTCTCATTTGTTCTCGAATTTCTTTAGATCACAGTATGATGTCTAGATTTTGAGGATTTTTTGGTCTACTTCACTTTGTCGAGCAAACCCTATTTAAGTGATTTCTTGATTGAGAACAGGTGTGACAGTAATCAGGCCTGGGTGTGGATGGAGAAATTGAACTCAGCTTTCCAAAGCTGTAATAAACCACAGTTAATTTATGTTTTAACGGGGGACAATCACTTTTTCACACAGGGCCATGTAGTTTTGGATTTTTTTTAGCCTTAATAATAAACACCTTCATTTAAAAACTGTATTTTGTGTTTACTTGTGTTATCTTTGTCTAACATTTAAATTTGTTTCATGATCTGAAACATTTAAGCGTGACAAACATACAAAAAAATGAGAAATCAGGAAGAGGGCAAACACTTTTTCACACCACTGTAGCTCCTGCTAGTGCCAGTCCCTTGGCTCCCTTTCCTGAGCAGCCAGGAGAAAACAGGTGGGTAACATGAGAAGAAAGCATACTCACAAGCCGCTGGTTTACCACCAACCTTTTCACATTGCTCACCGATTTTCCCCGCTCAACGACACACCCGCTGAGGAAAAAACGCTGATCATTGGTGAGTCTGCAGTCAGAAACGTGAACCTAGAGACTCCAGCGGCCATAGTCAAATGCATTTCCGGAGCAAAGAGCAGATGACATTGAATCAAATTTGAAAATGCTGGCTAAAAGTAACTGTAAATACTCCACAATTGTTATGCGCACTGGCATGAATGACATCCGACTCCAGCAGTCGGAAGTCACAGAACTTAACATGGAGTTGGTGTGTACTTTTGCCAAAACGATGTCGGCCTCTGTAGTATTGTCTGGGCCCCTCCCCGACCTGACCAGTGATGACATGTTTAGCCATGTCACCCTTCAACCGCTGGC
This sequence comes from Pholidichthys leucotaenia, assembly GCA_020510985.1. NCBI lineage: Eukaryota > Metazoa > Chordata > Actinopteri > Cichliformes > Pholidichthyidae > Pholidichthys > Pholidichthys leucotaenia. The sequence goes on from CM035840.1 coordinate 230,090,577, forward strand.
TGTCTGTGTGGTGTCCTGCAAACGATGTGGGCTACATAGACAAATGGAACTCATTTTGGGGAAAAGCAAGCAAGCAAGTAAAGTTTATTTGTATAGCACTTTTCACAGCTATATATCACAAAGTGCTTCACAGCAAGTTAAAATTTACAAATACCCAGAAATTAAAATCAATAGGCATAAGATACAATATACATTTATAGGGATATAAAGTAAAAACAGTGAAAAAATAAAAGCCATTCAATGAGAGCTAAAAGCTTGTCTAAACAAATGAGTTTTTAACTCCTTCTTAAAAGAGTCAACAGACTCAAGGCAGCGCAAGGACAGGGGAAGAGCGTTCCAAAGCCGTGGTGCAGTGGCCTGGAAAGATCGATCTCCATGGGTTCTGAACTTGGTCCGAGGGACCACCAGGAGTCTCTGGTCTGAGGATCTTAGTGATTGTGTCGTGGCATAAGGAGTCAAGAGGGCTGATATGTATGAAGGGGCTTGGCCATTAAAAGCTCTAAAAGTCAAAATTAAAATCTTAAAATGAAATCTAAAAGCAACTGGCAACCAATGAAGGGATGATAAAACTGGGGAAATGTGTTCCCTTTTCTTCATCTGGGTAAAAAGCCGAGCTGCTGAATTTTGCACAGTCTGAAGGCGGGCAACAGCAGTTTTATTAAAACACATAAAAAGGGCATTACAATAATTTAAGCGAGATGAGATAAACGCATGAATGATCATTTCCAGTTCAGGTGTTGAGACAATAGGTTTAAGTTTTACTATATTCCTCAGATGAAAAAAGCAATTTCTGAGTAGTTGCCAACCATGGCAGTCCAGTGACATAGCATTGTCAAAAACAACACCCAGGTTACGCAGGCTGGGCTGTACAGAAGAGCCTAAGATTTAATTGTAGGACGTTATTGTTTAACCATTTGTTAATGGAAGACAGGCAAGAGATTAAGTTTGATAAAATGTTCAGCTCATTTTCTTTAAAAGTAAAGTTGAATGTCATCTGTGTAAAAATGGTAAGAAACACCCTTAAACTGACTAATAATCTGGCCAAGTGGGGTTAAATACAATAAAAACAGAGTAGGGCCCAGAATTGAGCCTTGAGGAACCCCACAGGAAAATCCTTTAACCTCTGACATCTTCTCATTCGTCGGCCTCTGTCGGTCTATGATGACCATGGAAGAGAATCCTAAACGTCTACTCTGCTGGAACAGCACCGCCTGTGGCTGAACAGGCCGATGCGCACCGGTGTTCTACCTTCCAGCGTTGGGCGTTGGTAGGATTCAAGGCTGGGCAGGAAGATATGGAGGACAAGATGTTACCCATGCAGCATGTCCCCCCTCTCCACGTCACTGATGAATCCAAAGGAACAGCAGGGCTGCTATAGTTTGGCACCAGAGCCGTCGCAGGAGCTGCCAGAACGATGTTGAGCACAACAGAGAACTGTCTTAGGGGCTCCGACTCCGGATTTTTCCTCAGGGTTGACTCCCGAAGCCTTTCCCGTGACCGGGTGTGCCACAAGGCAGCGGAGGTTTGAAATCAGGGTTTACCTTTCCCTAGATGGGCTACCTTCCCAGGTTGACGAGCCACCATCAACCCGAAGCATCTGGTTTTAAGGCGCCAGAGATCCGCCCTCGTCCCTTCTTCTATTAGTAAAAGCAGTTCCGCCGGGCTTAGAGACTAAACCACACGGGCAGGCTAGGAGTTGGACTTAGTTGTCAGAGGCTTTTCGAGACGCACGCCGTAAGGAGCATTTTATGAGCACTGGGAGCTTAACCCCAGTGCCGCTCCTGGCTATGACAACCTTGGAACCCATCTTCTCATTAAATAAAACACAAAACCCTCTGTCAGTTAAATAAGATGAGAACCATTTCAGAACTAATCCTGAACTACCAAATGTGTTCTTCATCGCATTTATCAATATATTGAGGTCCACCGTGTCAAAAGCAGCGGTGAGATCCAACAACACCAGGACTGAGTACTGACCAGAATCTGCTGCCATCATGATGTCACTGGAGACTTTAATTAGCGCTGTCTCGGTGGGAGTGCATTTTGTGGAAACCAGACTGGATGGTGTCTAAGATTTTATTTTTCTGTATGAACATAGTTGCTCGGCTACTACTTTCTCAAGCAATTTGGATTAGAAGAGAAGCTTTGAAATTGGCCTGTAATTGTTCAGTTCTGTAGGGTCTAAGTTTTGTTTCTTTAATTTGGGTTCAACCACTGCTTGTTTAAAAGAACTGGGAACAGTGCCTGATAAAAGTGACCAATTAATGATTTTGGCAATTAAAGGCCCAACAGAGTCAAATATTTTGAAAAGTAGTGATGTTGGGAGGATATCTAAGGGGCTTGAAGAGGGCTTCATAGAGGCCAGAAGACCATTTACATCCAGTAGCGTGACTGGAGTGAATAAGGGCCACATGTTGGAGGGGGCCTGATTCAGGCCAAGGTCCTCAGCAGATGGTGTAGTGCTTGCTCTAATATCAATAACCTTATTCACCATAAAATTTGCAAAGTCATCACATTCAGCATTAGAATCAGCAGGAACCATGGCTCAATCAGGTGAGACAATGGAGTTAATGGTGTCAAACAAAAACTTGGGATTTCCCTTGTTTAAGGATATAAGCTGAGCAAAGTAGTTTGTCCTCGCATCCTTCATCATATCATTTAGTGAGGTTATGAGGTCTTTGAGGTGGAGTCTGTGCACCTCAAGCTTGGTGGCCTTCCACAAACGTTCCACCTTTCGACAACTTCTCCTAAGAATACAGATCTCCTCATTTAACCAAGGGCATGGTTTCTGAGAAGTATAGCTACAGGCGGCGCAGTGGAGGAGTGGTTAGCACTGCGGCAGCACAGCAACTCACCCTTAGCCGGGGGATCCTGGGTTCGATCCCAGCCCCCGGCCAACAGTGATCTGTGTGGAGTTTGCATGTTCTCCCCGTGTCTGCGTGGGTTTACTCCAGGATTTCTCCGGTTTCCTCACACATGCCAAAAACATGCAAATTAGGTTAATTGGCATCAAACTCATGGCTCTGCAGGAGGCCAGCAAGGCCTACCTGGTGGGTCTCTTCGTGGACACCAACCTGTGTGCCATCCACGCCAAGAGGGTCACCACCATCATGCCCAAAGACATCCAGCTGGTCCGCTGCACCCGCGGAGGGAGAGAGAGCTTAGACTTTCTGCTGCACATTCACCAACAATAATGCTCTGCACTGTGTGTCTATATATATATATATATATACTGTATATATATATATATATATATATATATATACTGTATATACTGTATATAGTAATATGTACATATGTATACTAGCTGTTCTTGTTTTTTCTTGCCTTCTGATTATTGCTCTGAGTGTTGCTATCCCTGTGCTGTTGCAATCCTAGAATTTCCCCATTGTGAGACTAATAAAGGCTTATCTTATCTTATCTTATCTTAACTGGGGATAAAAACACACCAGCTGGGCCAGGCAGGCGGTAGATTAAAACACAATAAAAAGGCACTGAGGCACTTATCTTCAATATCTGAAGTTCAAATGATGAGAAACTTGAAGCGATTGTGGAAAATGACGGCCAGGCCGCCTCTGCGTCCACTCAGGTGAGGGGTCACAATGAAGGCACAGTCTGTAGGGCAGATCTCCTTCAGGTGAGCAAATTCATCCTGTCGTTGCCACATTTCAGTCAGAAATAGAAAATCCAGGTTTTCTTTCCCAATCAAATCGTTCAGGAAAAACGATTTGTTTGAGATGGAGCGAGTGTTCAGCAGAGCCATCTTAATCTGTGATGGCAGCACAGCGTCACGCCCAGCTGACTGAATGTTGACAGCTGTCAAACAGCGGTATCGTGGAGTACAAATTCTCCGGGAGTGAAGGCGACAGTAGAGCAGGTCATACCAGAGCGGCGGCATGGGGTTTTAGTCCTTGTCAGGTGTTTGCATGTGGATGGGACACAAACAACTCCTGTATCCCTCTCGGTTTAGGCAGCTGGTGCGCCTCAGCCTCACCTGGATGCCAGCTCAGGATCCACGCCTCCATGGCCTTCTACTCAGTGGAGGCAGCAGCAGTCGATTTCCAAGTGAGAGGTCAGCACAAACAAATAGTGGAGCAAAGAAGCATCGGCCCCACTTCGCACTGTGTCGTTCCATAGATGCCTTAATTTGCATCAGCATTATACGATCATAACGTAGCTCAGAAGTGTATGTTGAAATGGCTTCGGATAGACATAGTAGGAATAAAAACGCCAGCAGCAGAAGAGCAGTAGAGGCCGTACCAGTCACAGGCGCCATCTTGCCACCTAAAAGAGAAAACCTGATCTTATTAGATGAGACGGCTTCCAACCAGTGGCACTTGACCATCAGTGACTGGCCTGGCAGATGACATTTTTATGGCCCTTTGTGCAATAAATCATGACAATTTGCCCCTTAGAGTTGGAAAATTTGATGATATGCCAAAATAAATGCTCTTCTACTTGACAAAGTTTTGATGCTGTCCCATTTAAGGTGCCCTGTGGGTGCCCTTCTAGTGTGAAAGGGTGCTACAATGAAGTGAATGTCATGAATGTCCCAAAGGTCAAAAGCTGTTAAATGTACTCCTACTGGTTAGAAAACATACTTAAGTGCCCAGTCAGGTGTTTTTTTTAAGTGCCCCTCCAGTAATTGTAAATTCCTGTTTTTAAGGACAGTGCAAGATATGCTGCTGTCTTGTCATTGTAATATTGACCATGTGCAGTCCAATCTGTCACTGTCTGCATCTACACTACCACACTGAACTGCAACTACAGGTATTATAGCTGTACTTTTCTGTATATAGGATTGCTGGGTTTCATCATCGTTAACTGTTTATCTCTATTTGCACTGTTGGAAGTCTGAGTCTATCTTTGTGATGGGTTGCTCTGGCTGATTATTCTTCCCAGCTGCGCACACACCTGTTTCTCATCACGGTCAGGGCTATATAATCCACACTGTCCTGGGATCCGTGCGGAGTCGTCTGTCTTACTCCATGAAGACCACACACACCTTCATCCTTGATTCCAAAGACCTAAGCCTCAGCCTGGTTCCATCCCTGCTGTCTACCTTCAGCCCACCTGCGTTTGGAAGGAAACCATCCACCACGCAAGTAAGCCTCAGCCTTCCCTCACCTTCTCTATCTCAGTCCCCTCTGCACAGGTGGAGCTCCGTGGTGGCGGACTGAACCTCCCTGGCGGCGGACTGAACCTCACCCTCTCCCAGACCACACTTCCACCATCTTCACGCTGCAACTGGCTCTGTGGATGCTATCCTCCTGGCCATAGCCGCCGAGCTAACCTGAGCTTCACAACATCTCTTCAAACAGTAAGTTGCAGATTAACCAGCATATTCTCAGCTGTGAGGACGCTAACCATCCTGCCTTTGTTTGTCTTTAGGGTTGCCAGGTCGAACGGTGTTCTGCTTACCCCCAGCTGCAACAAGAACACACACCCACACATTCACACACAACATATTTTTTTTTTTTTTTTTTTGTTACTTATTTGTACCCGTAGGTAGACTTGGTTTGCAGTCTGGTGACAAGCCACCGGCTGCTGGTCGCTGCGTGCGTGAGCGCCCTAAACCTACATGTTTTTGGTGTGCGGGAGGAAACCGGAGAAATCCCGGAGTAAACCCGCGCAACACGGGGAGAACATGCAAACTCCACACAATTCACTGTTGGTCGGGGGCTGGGATCGAACCCACGATCTCATGATCCCCGCGGTCCCCCGGCCAAGGGTAAAACTGTGCTGCCACAGTGCTAAACCACTGCGCCACCGTGCAGCATATTGTTGTTAATAAAGTTAATTGTATCTACTCTGGTGTCCGAGTCTGCTCATTGGGTCAGTAACCATGTCAGTACAACTCCGCCAAAGTGACCCAGGTGACAGTGCGCAGTCAGGTTAGCAACCTTGAGATCCGAGTAGATCAGTTAGCTTATCAACAGCAGATCATATTGAACCAATTTACCCGTTTAACGGACCGGTTGGATCGTTTGGCAAGCCCGCAGACTTTTCCACCGGCTCCACCGGTCCCTAGTAGCTCCTCAGCTCCCGCTAGCTATCCACCCGAGCAGGGATCTTCTCCTCGGCTAACTCTCGTCCCCACTCCCACCCGTTTTAGTGGAAGATTAGGGGAGGCGCGGGGTTTCATTATGCAGTGTGAGATAGTGTTTCAGCGGGTACCCGGGGATTTCATCACAGACCACAGCCAGATTGGCTATGTTATTAATTTGTTAGAGGGGTGAGCGCTAGCTTGGGCCTATGCCGTCATGGCTAGCGCAAACTATTCCAACATGACTTATGTACAATTTGTCAGTGAGTTTAAGGAGGTGTTTGATCACTCCGACCGTGATGGTGTGCTTACCTCCCGGCTGCTTAACCTTAGGCAGGGAACTCAATCAGTGGCAGACTATGCTGTCGACTTCCGGGTGGTGGCTACAGAGGTTGGGTGGGAAGATGCCCCACTTTGCAGTATTTTTATTAAGAGCCTTAGCCCTAGCCTGCGGGACGAGCTGGCTCCCTTGGAGAAACCTGGTAGGCTTACCGAATTAATCTCCTTAGCCATCAGTCTAGATAACAGATTAAGGGAGCGGGCAGCGGAACGTAAGTCCTCTAGTCGCTCGGGTGCCCAATCTTGTCATCCCCCACAGTCCTCCCTATTGGCTCTGCCCTCCTCGGATTCCCCGGAGGGCCCGGAACTCACATCACTGAGGCAATCCAAACTATCATCAGCGGACAAACAGCGACGCCGTGAGCTGAGGTTGTGTCTGTACTGCGGAAGCTAGAAGCATGAGGTAGTTTTATGTCCTGAGTGGCCCAAAAGGGGGAGTCCGTGCGTCGCAGCTGGGGGACTCACGGACTCATCTCAAGCCATTCCCATATCTAGTTTACGTCTCCCTATCCGTTTCGTTCACAAACACACTGAAATAGGGACACATGCACTGATTGATTCGGGGGCTGAGCAGAACTTTATCTCAGGGAGACTGGCAACCCTGTTGGGTCTCTCCTGCCAATCACTCAAGGTCCCACTTAAGCTCATCACCCTGTCCAAAGCCCCTCTCGTTACAGTATCCCAGCAAACCCTCCCAGTGGCCGTCATTATATCTGGGAACCATCGGAAGGAACTGAAGTTCTTCGTGTTGCCGGTTTCCTCCTCCCCGGTTATTCTTGGGTATCCCTGGTTATGGCTTCACAATCCCTCCATTGACTGGCACTCTAGGAGTATTGTAGAGTTCGTTCTGTCTCGGTGCCTGTCTGCAATCGGCCGCTTGCTCGCCGTCCATGCCCCTGAGTGTTTCCACCATCCCTCCTCCCGATCTGTCCAAGGTGCCTCCGGAGTATCACGACCTTGGGTCCATTTTCAGCAAGACCCAGGCCCTTTCCCTACCCCCTCACCGCCCTTATAATTGTGCCATTAACCTCCGTGCCAGAGCCCCGCTGCCGTCGAGTCGTCTCTACAGCCTGTCACCTTCAGAGCGGGAAGCCATGGAGGCTTATATTAAAGAATCATTGGCCTCCAGCATAATTCGGCCATCATCCTCAGCGGTGGGGGCGGGGGGTTTTTTGTGGGAAAGAAGGACAGTTCACTAAGGCCGTGCATTGACTTCAGAGAACTTAACATCACTATTAAGGACAAATACATCCTGCCTCTTGTTAACTCGGCATTTGATTCCCTCCAAGGGGCCTCCTGGTTCACCAATCTGTATCTGCGGAACGTCTACCATCTGGTCCGGATCCAGGAAGGTGATGAGTGGAAGATGGGGTTCCGGACCCCCAGCGGCCACTTTGAGTATTTGGTCATGCCATTCGGGCTGACCAATGCCCCCGCTGTGTTCCAGCGGCTGATCAGTGATGTGCTGAGGGATTTTTTGGGTGTGTTTGTCTTTGTCTTCCTTGATGACATCCTTATTTTTTCACAGTCCTTGGACGAACACCGTGTGCATGTGAGGCGAGTGTTGCAGCGACTTCTGGAGAACAAGTTATTTGTGAAAGCCGAGCAGTGCGAATTCCACGCATCTAAGACGACCTTCCTGGGTTTTATCATCTCTCACAATGAGATCATCCCAGAACCCAGCAAGGTAAAGCTGGTGGTAGATTGGCCCACCCCCTCTTCCAGAAAGCAACTGCAGCAGTTTTTGGGGTTCGCCAATTTCTACCGCCGCTTCATTAAAAATTATAGCATCACTGCTGTCCCTCTGACCCGTCTCACTTCTTCTAAGGTGCCCTTCAGGTGATCTGAGGAGGCGGCTGCAGCCTTTGCTGATCTTAAGGGGCAGTTCTTGGACTCTCCCATCCTGGTTCAGGTGGACCCCTCACTCCAGTGCCTAATTGAGGTGGACGCCTCGGACTCGGGGGTCAGGGCCTTTCTATCCCAGCATTCCCCAGCGGATGGCAAGGTTCATCCCTGTGCATTCTTCTCCCGACGGTTGTCTCCAGCAGAATGCAATTATGACATCGGCTACAGGGAGTTCCTAGCAGTCAAGATCGCACTAGAGGAGTGGTGCCATTGGTTGGAGGTGGCCTCCCAGCCATTTGTGGTCTGGATGGACCACAAGAACCTGGAGTACCTTAGGACGGCAAAGCGCCTGAACGCGCGCCAAGCCCGCTGGGCTGGTCCCTGTTCTTTGGGCATTTCGATTTTGCCATCACGTATCGTCCCAGGTCCAAGAATAACAAACCTGATGCCCTGTCCAGGCAATTCTCCTCTGATGTTGTGGAGAAGACGGAGCACCCCATCCTTTCTCCATCATGTGTCGTGGGCGCCCTCTCGTGGGGCATTAAGGAGAAGGTCTTAAAGGCACTGGACATTGAACCGGACCCGGGCGGGGGGCCAGCGGGGAAGTTGTTTGTCCCATCTGCCATCCGAGGCGAGGTCATCCACTGGGCTCATGCCTCCAGGTTCTCGTGCCACCCTGGGAGGGGTCGCACGGTGGCACTTTTACAGAGGACGTTTTGGTGGCCGTCTATTCAGAAGGACGTCGGAGAATATATCCGCGCCTGCCCCCAGTGTGCCACTGGCAAGACGTCATCCTCCTCTCCTGCCGGTCTGCTTCACCTCCTTCCGATTCCTGGCAGGCCCTGGTTCCATGTGGCATTGGACTTTGTCACCGGTCTTCCTTCCTCTAACCATCATACGGTAATCCTCACCATTGTGGACAAGCTCTCCAAGGCCGCCCACTTCGTCCCCCTGCAAGGGCTGCCTACGGCGAAGGAAATGGCAGATCTGCTTGTCCAACATGTGGTGAGGTTACATGGGATTCCACTGGACATCGTCTCCGATCGAGGACCCCAATTCATCTCCCAGGTTTGGAGGTCTTTCTGCAATGCCCTTGGGGCTACAGTAAGCCTGTCGTCTGGTTACCACCCTCAGAGCAACGGGCAGTGTGAGAGGGCAAATCGGGAGCTGGAGGCTGCTTTGCGGTGTGTCGCAACCGCCAACCCAGCATCCTGAAGCACACACCTCCTGTGGATCGAATATGCTCACAACACCACGGTCTCGTCAACGATTGGTATGACCCCATTCAAGGCTTTGTTGGGCTACAATCCCCCACTATTCCCTGAAGAGGATGGGGACATCGCCGTCCCTTCTGTCCGAGCTCACTTGAGGCGCTGCTGCCGGCTGTGGAGAGCTACCTGGACCACGTTACGGCACACGGCAGAGCGCAACTCTACAGTGGCCAATCGTCACAGGACATCAGCCCCTTCATATCAGGTGCGTCAGTAGGTATGGCTATCAACTAAAAACATTAATCTGAAGGCTGAGAGGAAGAAGATATCACAGCGGTTTATTGGGCCATTTTCCATTACTCACATCATCAACCCTGTCTCTATGCGCCTAGCCCTCCCCCCTCCCTCTGTATTTGCCCTACTTTCCATGTGTCTCAAGTCAAACCCTTCTGTGTCCCCCTCCCAGGTCTCCACCTCCACCGATGGTGATCGACGGCGACCCGGCGTGGAAGGTCAATTCTATCCTGGATGTCCACCACCGGGGTCGCAGCCTGCAATATCTGGTGGACTGGGAGGGCTATGGGCCGGAATAGAGGTCCTGGGTGCATCCCTCATTCGTGCTGGATAAAGATCTCATTAGGGACTTCCACCAGACGCACCCAGGTATGTTGGATCGTCCGCCGAGAGGCATTTCATAGGGGGGAGTACTGTGATGGGCTGCTCTGGCTGATTATTCTTCCCAGCTGCGCACACACCTGTTTCTCATCATGGTCGGGGCTATATAATCCACGCTGCCCTGGGATCCGTGCGGAGTCGTCTGTCTTACTCCATGAAGACCACGCACACCTTCATCCTTGATTCCAAAGACCTAAGCCTCAGCCTGATTCCATCCCTACTGTCTACCTTCAGCCCGCCTGCATTTGGAAGGAAACCATCCACCACGCAAGTAAGCCTCAGCATTCCCTCACTTTCTCTATCTCAGTCCCCTGTGCACAGGTGGAGCTCCGTGGCAGCGGACTTTCACCTCCCTGGCGGCGGACTGAACCTCACCCTCTCCCAGACCACACTTCCACCATCTTCACGCTGCAACTGGCTCTGTGGACGCTGTCCTCCTGGCCGTAGCCGTCGAGCTAACCTGAGCATCACAACAGCTCTTCAAACAGCAAGCTGCAGATTAACCAGCATATTCTCAGCTGTGAGGACGCTAACCATCCTGCCTCTGTTTGTCTCTAGGGTTGCCAGGTCGAACGGCGTTCTGCTCACCCCCAGCTGCAGCAAGAACACACACCCACACATTCACACACAACATATTGTTGTTAATAAAGTTAATTGTATCTACTCTGGTGTCCGAGTCTGCTCATTGGGTCAATAACCATGTCAATCTTTTGTTGCCATTTGCTCTATGGGTAGCATAGACTGCTGTTGTTGTTTTTCCAGCCTTATTCCTTTGTCCCTTTTTTTTTATTGTGTACACCACTGAAGAGAGAGAGAAACGCCATTTCAATTCTCCTGTATGTCCTGTACATACAGCAGTACTGACAAATAAAATCTTTAATGTGATGAACATTAATATCAGTCAATGTAAACTTGCCAGATTGTAGCCAGTGGCTAATTTCCATCTGTTGTCTGTGGGTTACAATTTTTCCTTCCCCCACTGTATTATGCTGAGCACCAAGGGTAGGAAGTACCATTTTTATATGGTCTTTGGTATGACCCAGCTGGGGCTTGAGCCCATGACCTCCTGGCTGAGGGGCGGGTGCTCTATCACTAGGCCACCACTCCAGTTATAATGTGCCCTTTAGAAATGTCCCTACATATTTTAGAAGAAACCCTGGAGGTTTTAGTGAAAAACATCAATTTAACTTAATCACCCCCTCCATAGATCACCATCTTGTCATGGTTGAGAGGTTTGTGTGTCCTCATGATCTCAAGAACTGTTTTGTCGGGGACAACTTGTTCCTGGTAGGGTCTCCTAAGACAAGTTGGTCCTGTGTGAAGGGCCAGACCAAGAGTGGCCCAGTGGATCCACATGAAAAGGTTACAGCAAGGACTCAGTGTACCCAAAGGAGCCACATGCATCTGCCCTTCAGTGGGCTCACCACCTGCAGGAGGGTTCATGGTACTATGTGAACAGAGTGACAATCTGGGTTTCTCTGCTTGGGCTGATGCCCCACAACCTAGACCCCCGATATTTGGTTGAAGATGGATGGTGTTTAATCACAGGTGTTATACTTTTCCCCTATTAGACTAACCTAGTGTCAGTCTCAATTTGTATGAAAATAATAAAATTGAGATTGACACCAGGTTCTTTATAAAGAATGATGCATCATAGATTTTTATACACTGGTGCAATCTAACATTGTGGGTGCCCTTTTAACTTCTTCACCCCTGGTCTGAGTCTGTCTATGTCTATAATTTGTATGCAACCAGGTCCTAAACATTTCTCACTGACATGTTTTCTTTTTCTTTGTATCGTTTTCCCCCTCAGGTTCTTGTCCCCATGGTTTGTTTCTAAACATTACCGGACCAATCGTCTATACAACAGGAGAATATGCTGGCTCATACAAATATGGAACCTGGGGTCGGGATCCCAAACCAGAGGCAGGGAAGGAGAACTGGTACTGGCGGGTGATGTTGACATCCAGCAACGTATTCTCCAACTACATTCGTCTCTACTCCAGCCTTAGCTCTCTCATTGCTGGGGTGAGTGTTCCAGGTAAGGGACCCTCCTCCGTAATATACCGCAGAAATCTTAACAAATCTGCCTTCTACTGTAATCACAAACAAAATGTGAATAAGGCTGTGAGTACAAGTGACTTCCTTTTAAGATGTGAGTATTAACTAGTTATATTTCATTTACCAAGTACATGTGCTCAATTCCATTTTTTCAAATTGTATTGTGAGAACTTTAATTTAGGACACTTGAGTGCTTTTGTTGGAATAATAATCTTGTATTGCTGTCATACCACCTATACAAACAAAAATTGTGGCTAAAAGAGATCCAAAATTCCAATATCATAGCATCCTAACTTTTGGCCATATAGGACCACAGAGTACACTTACACTCTCACTAAGGAGGAGATGTTCATTTTAAAACATTTAACATTTCCCATCACCCACAAGGGCTTCTGGGAAATGGTAAGGCTGTTTTCTTTTTGGGTATCAAGCTGATACAGTAGGGGGCCCGAAAATGCAATCTTACATAGGGACTCCAAAACCAGGAAACAACCCTAATTACACATTTCAACTTACTTACTTACTTAATACTCACCTGGCCACTTAAGTGACCATTGTGGCCAATCGTCTGAAGACAGGGCAATCTTGAGGTAGGGCGATGAGGTCAGCGAGAGGTGTCATCATTGCAACCTGGGTCATCCAGGACAGTCTGGGCTGACCTCAGGGGCAATGCCAGCCCTGGGGAAGGGGGGGGGGGCGCTAGTGGAGAGGACCTGCTTGGCCGATGTCCCGTCTTCCAGCCTGGCCCCATGGCCGAGGAGCTGCACCCTCCCTCTTCTGATGACGGTGGAGATGGGGATTGGACTGCCAGCTCTCCTGTAGACCTCATCACTTGAGTTGTGGTGGAACCATCGGGTGCTGAGGATGCTATGGAGGAAGGTCTGATGGAATGTATCCAGATGGTGGGTGGTTGTGGTGGAGATGGCCCAGGTATTGCATCCATAAAGGAGGACAGGGATCACACAGGTGTTAAAGATTCACAACTTTGTGGTCGTGCAGATCTTCCTGCTCCACCAGAATCTCTGGAGGCAGCTGAAAGCACTGTGAGACAGCTGCAGGCGGCGAATAATCTCTGGGTCTGATGAGCAGGAGCTGGTGATCTTAGATCCGAGGTAGACAAAGTTACTGACAATCTCAACCGGCTCGATGTTAATGGTGATGACTTCAGTTCAATTCAATTTTATTTATATAGCGACATTTCACAACAACGATCATCTCATAGCACTTTCAACTGTAGGGGAAACTCCCACAATTACAGTAAGATCCCAGCAATCAGGCGGTCCGCTGTGAGCAAGCGCTTGGCGATGGTGGAGAGGAAAAATTCCCTTTTAACAGGAAGAAACCTCCAGCAGAACTAGGCTCAGGGAGGGGCAGTCATCTGCTGTGACTGGCAGGGGAGTGAGGGGATCGAGAAGAAGATGAAAAGAACAGACATGTAGAGAGCAAACAGCACGACGGGGACTCAATCTATGGGAGAGAACAAACAGATGTTAATGACCAGCAAAAATATTTCACTGAGAGTGAAGAAAGGAGTGAAGCCCAGTACAGTGCATTATTGGAGGTCCCCCGGCTGTCTAAACCTAATAGCAGCATAACTAAGGGAGGGCTCAGGGGCACATGATCCCTCCCTAATTGTAGGCTATATCAGAAAGGAAGGTTTTAACCCTATTCTTAAAAACAGAGATCGAGTCTGACTCCCAAATCCAGATTGGCAGCTGGTTCCACAGGAGAGGAGCTTGATAACTGAAGGTTCTGCCTCCCATTGTACTTTTGGAGATTCTAGGTATTACAAGTAATCCTGCATTTTGGAAGCGTAGTGCTCTGTTAGGATAATACGGTAGTATCAAATCTTTTAAATAAAAAGGGACCTGATTATTTAGAGCTTTGTAAGTGAGAAGAAGGATTTTAAACTTGATTCTAAAGTCTTTGGGAAGCCAATGAAGGGACACCAGAACCGAAGAGATATGATCTCTCTTTCTTGTACCTGTTAAAACTCTTGCTGCACCATTTTGGATCAACTGAAGACTTTTTAAAGATGTTTTAGGACAGCCTGATAATAAAGAGTTACAATAATCTAATCTAGAGCTAACAAAAGTGTGGAATAGTTTCTCAGCATCACTCTGAGACAAGATGCTCCTAATCCTGGCAATATTATGCAAATGATAGAAGGCCGTCTTAGAAACAAATTTAATATGTGAATTGAAAAACAGATCTTGATCAAAAATAACTCCAAGGTTCCTCACAGAGCTATTAAGAGAAAGATTAACCACATCCAAACTAAAAGTTTGATTTGGAAAGGTATTTCTCCGGTTTTTTGGACCAACTAGAATGACTTCAGTCTTATCTGAATTTAATAGCAGGAAATTACAAGTCATCCAAGCTTTGATTTCCTTAAGACAGGCTCCTAACTTGGCTAGTTCATTACTATCATCCGGCTTCGTTGACAGGTATAATTGTGTGTCATCGGCATAACAATGAAAATGTATACAGTGCTTTCTAATAATGTTGCCTAGCGGAAGCATATATGAACTAAAAAGAGTAGGGCCTAGCACAGATCCCTGTGGAACTCCGTGACTGAGCTTTGAGTTGGAAGAAAACTCATTACTGACATGAACAAACTGGAACCAATCAGATAAATAAGATCTAACACACTGCAACAAAGTTCCATTAAGTTCAACGTGGCGTTCTAATCTATCAAGTAAAATATGATCGCTAGTATCAAAAGCTGCACTAAGGTCTAAAAGGACAAGTACAGAAACAAGTCCATTATCAGACGTGATAATGAGGTCATTAGTGACCTTAACTAAAGCTGTTTCAGTATTATGATGTATTCTAAACCCAGACTGAAAGTCTTCAAATAAGCCATTTCCCTGCAAGTGGTCAAATAATTGTGTAGCAACAACTCTTTCTAAGATTTTTGAAATGAAAGGCAGATTAGAGATTGATCTATAGTTAGCTAAAACTCCTGGATCCAGCGTTGGCTTTTTAAGTAAGGGTTTAATTACAGCAGTTTCAAAAGCCTGTGGTACATGGCCTAATGTTAATGAAGAATTGATTTTTTGAAGAATAGAGCTACCAATAAATGGGAAGACTTCTTTAAATAACCTGGTAGGGATAGGGTCTAAAAGACAGGTTAAAGGCTTGGATGAGGAAATTATTTTATCTAACTCTAAAAGGTCAGTTGGAGTAAACTCATCCAAACAGATATCAGTTGAAGGAGTTGTAGTAGTTACTGTATTTAAGTTAAGGGTGGGAAGAATCTGACTGATTTTATTTCTGATAGATGAAATTTTATTATTGGAAAAAGTTCATGAAGTCCTGACCAGTAAGCTCTAAGGGAATGCAAGGATTGACAGAGTCCTGACTCTTTGTCAGCCTGGCTACAGTGCTGAAAAGAAACCTGAGATTATTCTTGTTCTCTTCTATTAATGCAGAATAATAACTTGTTCTAGCTTTCCTAAGAGATTTTTTGTGAATCAGAAGATGATTTCTCCAAGCTAAATAGATTTCATCTAATTTAGTGGCGCACCATTTTCTTTCTAATTGACGAGTCTTCTGTTTTAATGCTATCAATTATAGAAGAAGCAAGCTCTCCATAGCTTATCTCCGCTGTGTTGACACAGCGGAGATAAGCCGTAGAGGAAACAATCTGCTTAAATTTGGTAACAGCAACTTGTGGTGGTGGTGGTGGCAAGAAGTCTGACA
This sequence comes from Pholidichthys leucotaenia, assembly GCA_020510985.1. NCBI lineage: Eukaryota > Metazoa > Chordata > Actinopteri > Cichliformes > Pholidichthyidae > Pholidichthys > Pholidichthys leucotaenia. The sequence continues at coordinate 230,106,459 of CM035840.1, forward strand.
AGACTGGATCTTTGTCTTTGTCCAGCTGATGGTGAGGCCCAGGGGCAATGCTTCTTCTGCAACCAGATCCAGTCCCTCAGCAATTATGTCTATATGCGTAGCAAAAAGCATCATGTTGCACGGTGGCGCAGTGGTTTAGCACTGTGGCAGCACAGTTTTACCCTCGGCCGGGGGACCGCGGGGATCATGAGATCGTGGGTTCGATCCCAGCCCCCGACCAACAGTGAGCTGTGTGGAGTTTGCATGTTCTCCCCGTGTTGCGCGGGATTACTCCGGGATTTCTCCGGTTTCCTCCCGCATACCAAAAACATGTAGGTTTAGGGCGCTCGCGCACGCAGCGACCAGCAGCCGGTGACTTGTCACCAGACTGCAAACCAAGTCTACCTACGGGTACAAATAAGTAACAAAAAAAAAAAAAAAAATGTTGTCCGCATAGCACAGGTCTGTGAAGTGGGAGTGGAAGTCAACACCAAGATTGGGGCAGCTTTCTGTCGTGTTCATGACCCAGTAGTCAACTGCAACATCGAAGAGGTTTGGTGCAGCGACGCCTCCCTGCCGGACTCCAGAGATGGTGACAAAAGGGTCTGACATGCCACCCTCGGCACGTACCCTGCACATGGTTTTAGAGTAGGGGTCTCGGAGAATGTTGATGTACTTGGACAGGACTCCAATGCCATGGAGGAGTTGCCAGAGGGCGTTCCTGTTTAGGGAGTCGAAGGCAGCTTTGAGGTCGACATAGGCCACATATAGAGGTTGGCGAAACTCCCTCCATTGCTGTGCCAGGACACTCAAGGCAAGGATGCAATCCGCTGTGGATCAACGAGGGGTGAAGCTGGCCTGCTGGCGGCGGTACTTAACGAGGAGCGGGGGTAGATGTGGCTCAGGATGACAGCGGTGATTACCTTGCCGGGGATGGACAGCAGCGTGATGGGACGACGGCTAGCTGTGCTCTGACAGTCATCCTTGTTCTTATAGAAGGACAGAATGACCCCGTCCCTGCACTCCCCAGGAATACGTTCTTCTGCCCAGATGAAGCGGCACAGATGTTCCAGCCGAGGGATGGCAGAGGTGAGGGCGGCTTTCATCATCTCTGCCGTAACTCCATCAGCACCAGGGGCTCGCTCAGAGGGGAGCTTCTTGACGGTATCTGACAACTCACTGATTGAGGGTGGGGCTAGGCTGATTGAGTTCTCTTCAACACCGACATCGGTATACTGCTCCAGCTTTTCTGAGGTGGGAGGAAGGGGCTTGCAGAGAACACTCATGTAGTGCTCTCGCCATCGTTGAAGTTTGGTCGTCAGATCTGTGACAAGGCTTATGCCATCGGCAGCTAGCAGGGGGGACAACAACTGCCGTTTCTTGCCAGCTTGGCACAGCTACATGATAGACTGGTAGGCAGACCGGAGGTTCCCTGCTTGGAAGCTGTTGTTGGCCTTGTTGGTGATACGGTGGATACAAGCGCCTTCATCGTACCAGAGGCTGTGGCGTCTCTCTATATTCAGATTGTGGTAATGGTCCTTCCCTTGGAGTCTGGTTTTATGGCAACAATCGACCATCTCCAGGGAGATGTCAGAGATCCATGGCTGAAACATCTGGCGGCGATCACCAAGGGTGTTTGTGGCAGCCAGAGTGAGAGTTTTGGTAATCTGCTCCCAGGCATCCTCAAGACTCTCTGGGTGGTCAAGGGCAGCAAAGCAATTCATGACCTTGGTGGAGTCATCATCATCATCATCATTATCATCATAGCAGTCTGTCGGGGGTGACAATGACTGCTTCATTTATTTCTGATCAGATTCCTCCATGCAGCTCTGTAATTCGCCTTCCGCTGCCAGGAACTCCTGACCTTGTTAACCCAGGCGACGTCCGAGCCGGTATGAGTTGCTTTCTGACTGACCATTTCTTGAAACTGCTTGCAAAGCATTTGAGTACCGCTAGCTTTTGCTGGTCTAGCGACACATTCTTGGCAGATAGAGGTATTATCAGTGGCAAGGACAGGCCAAGACAAACTGACTCCAGTATCTGCTGCAGTGACTGACCAGATGATAGGTTCGTTTATTTCTGCTCTTTGTGTAGTGCATGTCACGATGCACCGACTGGCAAAAGTCCACCACAGACCTTGTGACAGATGTGCTTATCTGCCAGGATGTCCAGTCTCACCCCGTGTAACTGGGAATGGTCCACCACAGATGGAGTAGCAGTGGGCAAACTGAGGGGTGTAAAGCTTCTCGTTGTCCGGAGGGGTGACAGGCAGGGCCAGAAGGGGCATTACAGTGGAGGTGCGGATGGACAGTGGTGGCGAGGAGTCCATGGTTGGTCCGCCCCAGCTCAAGTCTGTGGTAGACAAGGCAGTTAGTGGCAATTCTCCAGTGCCCACTGACCAAGATGTGGTCAGTGATTTTGGATGTAGCACCAATGTTGCAGTCCCAGGTGGTGCGGTGGATTTGATGACGCTGGAACCAGGTGCCCAGGATTTTCAGATTGTGCATGGTGTACACCTCCAGCATGAGGTCGCCATTATCGTTGGTGATGTCAGACGGGAATGGTCCGATGGTGTGTTCCAAGCTTCTGTTGGGGCCCGCGGTGGCATTCATGTCCCTTAGGATAATGGTGATGTTGTTGGTGGGAAATGCAATGTAGCTCATCGGGCAGCTGTGTGTAGAACGCATCCTTGGCTTGTTCATTGGCTACGCTCGTGGAGAAGTAGGCCACGAAGATGGAAAGGTAACCAAAAGAGTGTCACAGGCGAGCTTACAGCAAGCAGGTACCCAGTGGCTTCCAGGTGGTGAGGGAAGTCACATACCATTTGTGTATGGCAACGGGCACGCCTTGGGTGCAGTGGGTGTCGTTGCCGCTCCATATGATCTTGTATTCGCCCACTGTTGTCTCACCTTCCTGTGTTCACCTGACTTCCTGGAGACCATCAATGGAGACACTGAGACAGGTGAGCTCGGAGGCAAGAAGCTGCGAGTAGCTGGGTTCATTTAGGGTTAGGATGTTCCAGGTGGCCATGCGAATGGTGTATCTGATGATGTCGATGGATGGCGGCTGCACTGGTGGGGGATCAGGGAAACCTTTCCCATGCAGGTTTGGGGGAACCCCGTCATTACACCTGCCAGTGTGCCACTGAGGATGAGGCTGATGTCGTGCAGATGAGCGCCCAGCCTGAGTATGATTGTCATTCATTGCGGTGGGTTTTTACGGGACGGAGCTGCTAACCCTTCTCCAACCTTCCTCACTTTCTCATCCGGGCTTGGGACCAGCAATGGCAGAGTTAAACAATTTGGGCTATTTTGTGTCTGATGTGATTTCAGCATTGATGGAAGGATACTGCTTTTAATTATTTTTTAATTTTAATTTTTTTAATTTTTAATTTTAATTATAACTAATCAAAATGTCAACTCTTATCAACTAATTATTAAGTTTACAGAACTTACACTCTTATACTTGATTCAGACAAAATCTAGAGCCATTTAGGGGAAACTAAGGTTAGAATAACAGCAGTTTATATATACTGTAACTCCAACAAACGATCTGGACCATTCGTAAATTTTGTTAGTAAACGTACTAAATTTCTCGAGACTAACAAAGTGGAAAATCTCAAAAAGTTCCTGTAAATTGATCGCATGTCACATTTACAAACACAACTGTGTACAGTGTTTAATTTGTTGGCTGATAAAGAATAAGGACCTGTACTTCTATAGCGCTTTTCTAGTCTCAAAGACCACTCAAAGCGCTTCACTAGTACTAACCCTCTATTCTAAGGGCCTATAGGAGACAGATATCTAGGGACAATTTAGAACAACCAATTAACCTAACATGCATGTCTTTGGATTGTGGGAGGAAACCGGAGCCCCCGGAGTAAACCCACGCAGCACAGGGAGAACATGCAAACTCCACACAGAAAGGTTCCAACCCCTGCCAGCCTGGGGATTCAAACTGGGAACCTTCTAGCTGTAAGGCAACAGTGCTAACCACTGCACCACCGTGCTGCCCATGTTAAAGTAGACATAGTATAATACATTTTTCCACATGCTGACATAGTTCTCACAGCTCTTAATAAAATGTCTGTGCTTTGCTCACACACAGTGGACCAACACCAGCAGATGACCTCTTTTCAGATGAAAGTACAATTTTGCATCTCATTTGGAAGTCACGGTTCCAGAGTCTCGAGGAAGAGTGGAGAGGCACAGAATCCAGGTTGCTTGAGGTCCAGTGTGATGTTTCCACGGTCAGTGATGATTTAGGGAGTCATGTCATCTGCTGGTATTGGTCCACTGTGTTTTATCAAGTCCAAGGTCAGTACAGTCATCTACCAGGAAATTTTAGAGCACTTAATGCTTCCCTCTGCTGACAAGCTTTATGAAGATGCTGATTTCATTTTCCAGCAGGACTTGGCACCTGCTTACACTGCCAAAAAGACCAAAACCTGCTTTAATGACCAAGGTATCACTGTGCTTGACTGGCCAGCAAACTCTCCTGAACTAAATCCCACAGAGAATCTATGGAGTATAGGCAAGAAGAAGATGAGAGACATCAGACCCAACAATGCAGACGAGCTGAAGGCCACTATTAAAGTAATCTGGACCTCCACAACACCTCAGCAGTAACATAGGCTGATCACCTCCATGCCACGCCACAATGATGCAGTAATTCATGCAAAAGGAGCCCTGACCAAGTATTGAGTGGTACATGGACATACTGTTCAGTCGACCAACATTTCTATTAAAAATGCATTTTTGTAATTAGTTTTATGTAATATTTTGTTTTTGAGACACTGAATTTTGGGTTTTTATTAACTATAAGCCATAACCATCAAAATTAAAAGAAATAAGCACTTGAAATACATCACTGTGTGTAATGAATCTATATAATATAGGAGTTTTATTTGTTCGGCTGAATCACTGAAAGAAATCAGCTTTCAGTGAAATTGTAACTTATTGAGACGCACCTGTAAGTATGATTTCTTTTACTCAGAGAGAATACAGTAACACCTATTTCACTTTTTTCCCCAGGTAATGTTATGATCCACTCCTCTAACCCAACCACCAACACCATCCAGGGCCCAAACTGCGTTCTCTATGGTGGGGCTTTGTACTACAACTGTTACAATAAGGATGATGTTTGCCAATTCAACCTCACCACGAAGAGCATCACCAGCGTAGCGCTCCCCAAAGGCACAAGGTTGGTATGTCTGAATTTGCCTTTAATATAGAGGTATGACTGTACTTTGTATTTTCTTTGTAAATAAGACACTAGGGCTGCATGATTTGAAAAAAAAAGTGCCATTATGGCCAAATATTGCAATGCAATGTCAATTATTTTACATACAGTCATGTGGAAAAATTAGGACACCATCTTTACACTGGCTTCCTGTCTGTCAAAGAATAGATTTCAAAATACTGCTGATGGTTTATGACCGTCTGAATGGTTTAGGGCCAAAATACATTTCAGATCTGCTGGTCCACCACTGGTGTGGTGGCCTAGTTGATAGAGCATCTGCCCCACAACTGGGAGGTTGGGGGTTCAAGTCCTGGCCAGGTCATTCTGAAGACCATATAAAAATGGTACTTTCTAGCTTGGTGCTCAGCATAATATAAGGGGGGAAGGAGAGGTCGTTTGTGGCGGCTGCCTTGCATGGCAGCAACATGTGATTAACATTGTAGATAGGAGAAATGTAGGTTTGGACTGAATGACAATAGAGATGGCTTCTTCGTGAGCCATTAGGGTCAGGCTTATTATCTGTGCCCAGAGTTAGAACCAAGCAGCATCATTTTTTATGCTCCTCACATGTGGAGCAAACTCCCAGAAAGCATCAGGGCTGCTGAAACTCTCAGCTGCTTTAAGTTTAAAAACTTTCCTATTTGCCACAGCCTTTCAGTAGAACAATTGTTCCTACAATGTACTGTACTTTTATCTCTAGCATATTTTCTGTGTTATTCTATTTTAGCTTGTTTTTGTTTCTATTCAATTTACTTTTTAGTTTGCTTTTAAATTTGTATGTATTCCTTTTGTAGCTTGCTGTAATGCTTTAATGTTTTTTTTATGCAAAGTACTTTGAATTGTCTTGTACATGAAATGTGCTTTTCAAATAAATTTGCCATGCCATCTCAATGTCTTCATCCCCCTAAGAGCAGAAAGCTCTGGTTCAGCCTTCTGACAGCGTGCCTCCCACTCCTACCCTTCCTTATTAAGAAATGTTCACATATCCATGTCTAACCTTTTTATTTATTATTTTAGGCAAAATAAGTGGAAATAATTGTGGGGGTGTCCTAATTTATTCCTCGCCGTGTTTTTAGAATTAGCTTTTACTGAAAATTTTGGGCATGTCCCACTGGGAGGAGACCCCGGGGCAGACCCAGGACTCGCTGGAGAGACTATGTCTCCCAGCTGGTCTGGGAATGCCTTGGTATCCTCTCTGAAGAGCTGGAGCAGGTGGCTGGGGAGAGGGAAGTCTGGGCTTCTCTGCTTGAACTGCTGCCTCCATGACCCGAACCTCTGGAAAAGCGGTAGAAGATGGATGGAGAAAATTTTAAAAAATCTTCAGTTTTAATTGTTCATTGATATTACTTTAAAGTAGAACTGAACCCACCTTTTGGCGCAAAAAGTAGAATAGCAGATTAATTCCTTATTACCTATTGTATTTTTCAACACATAAAAGAAATTTTTAGGCCGTGCGATGGCCAAGCTATAAGCCGATAAACTTTTGCCTCTGGCTGGCAGTGCCAAACAAACCGGAAGGAGTGCAGACGATGCTGCGTGACATCACGAGTGTGATCCCTAAACAAAACAACAATGGCAGGTGATAGCAGTTCCAGCAGTCAAGAAAACCAGAGTTTTCAGAGTGAAGAGGCATTCAGGATCGGTGACGAGACAGAGGAGGATGCAGGAGTGTGGCAGGTGGCAGGCGTGCACAAGGGCGAGCCCGGGAGACAGAGACCTAATGCACCTGTGACAGCAGCTGGCAGACGGCGATGCAGAGGCGAGGTCCGCCGCCGGGGAATACAGTGATCCCTCACTTATCGCGTTTAATGGGGAACAGAACCGACTGCGAAAAGTGAAAAACCGCGAAGTAGCGTCACCCCCCCCCCCCCAAGGGCGTCACAAGCACTATTTTGCACAAAAAGGCACAAGAGAACAGCGAAAAGTGCCACTAAGCAACACGAGCGATAAAGAAGGCGCTCTGCAGGGAGAGAAGCTGGGTAAAACGTCTCGGCCAATCAGCTTGCGAGGTGAAACGTCTCGGCCAATCAGCTTGCGAGATTCCCGAGCGGTGAAGAGGTGGGCGGAGAGGAGTGGAGCGGTGGTCAGAGAGGTGGATTTTGAGTTGTGCGGGCTCTCCGGGCTCTCCGTGTTGATACCAGGTATCAACACGAAGGATACCTCCTGGTATCAACAACTCCGTGTTGACCGCACAACTCAAAATCCACCTCTCTGACCACCGCTCCACTCCTCTCCGCCCACCTCTTCACCGCTTGGGAATCTCGCAAGCTGATTGGCCGAGACGTTTTACCCAGCTTCTCTCCCTGCAGAGCGCCTTCTTTATCGCTCGTGTTGCTTAGTGGCACTTTTCGCTGTTCTCTTGTGCCTTTTTGTGCAAAATAGTGCTTGTGATGCCCTTGGGGGGGGGGGGGTGATGCTACTTCGCGGTTTTTCACTTTTCGCGGTCGGTTCTGGTCTCCATTAAACGCGATAAGTGAGGGATCACTGTAATATCTATATCTAGAAACGCATCGCTTCCCGGTCGCTTTTCCTCCCCCTTTCTTTTCTTTCGTCGCCATGACAGCTTTCCTTGGCCACTGAACAGATCTTCCCAGGTGTTGGAAGTGTTTTGTAGTCGACTATCACGACAAAATGCACCAAAAACAACCAGTGTCGACGTGCTCGCAATGGTAAACATGGAGGACTGTGTCACACTCGTGATGTCACGTGGAACTCCGGCTGCACTTCCAGTTAATCGGCGGATTTGTCTGATTTTTCAGGGCGGGAAATTCAAAATCGCGATTTTCTCCAAGATTCCGGGATTTGTGGAGGGGGTGCCAATGATAAATTATCTTTATAATTGTATGTACTATCACCCAGTGCCGTTCAATGCCGTTCAGTTCAGTTCTACTTTAATCTTTCAGTATTGTTAACATTGATATTAAGTGCCTGTCACAGTTTGGACATGCCAAACACTGAGCACTATGAATAAAAGTAGATTCTTGGGCCACAACATAAACACGCTGGAAGGCACGGAAACAATTATACAACTTTATTAAACAACGCTTAAAATGGTCATAGACTACAACACACTAAATAAGAACCACACTTTTCCCAATGTGCACAATTAAAAAAAAAAAAAAACAACCCACAATATAAATAGCATAAATACCCTAAAAGCCCACTAGGGGAAAAAACAATACAATTCAAGTCAATTAGAGTCACTTCCTACTAGTGATGGGTCCATGAGGCGTCATGATGCATTTCGCCACATTGCAAAACTGTATTGATACTGTGTCACTGAATACCGACACCAGCTGGACCTTAAAAATCCCTACAGGCAACCTAGTTGACAGACTCAACTGACACTGATTTGATGACCTAGTATATACAATATACTGCTCCAAAAAATAAAGGGAACACTGTCCCTCAAACTGTCCACTTTGGAAGAAACACTGACAATCAATTTCACCTGCTGTTGTGTGATTTTGTTGTCAGCACATTCAACTATGTAAAGAACAAAGTATTTAATAAGAATATTTCATTCAAATCTAGGATGTTTAGTGTTCCCTTTATTTTTTTGAGCAGTATTTAATTTAAGTCATTGTATTTTATATTGTATTATTTCATATCTTCATTTTAATTTCAAATATCGATATTTTTAGATACAGTCAATAAATAATGTGAACATGTATCGTAACGTGAAAATCTAAGTGAACGTGTTGTGAATGAAGATGCTTGTGGACTGGGATTTTTTTTTTCCTACAAATTTTTATTAAAAACAAAAAAGCTTTTCCAACATTTTGAAACCGAGTCTTACGCTTTTTTGATACAACTTCTCCAGCTGTAGAAAACACCCGCTCACACGGCACAGATGAGGCTGGAGTGCAGAGAAATTGTAAGGCAAGCTGAAAGAGGTTTGGATAGATGGTCTTTTGGTTGTCCCAGTAGCTCATAGGATCCTGGGACGTGGCAATATTGCCCTCTGCCAGGTATCTCTGCACCTCCTGGATGGCATCAGCTGTGGCACTTTTGGTCTGCCTGCCCACTTCAATGTTGAGATGTTGCCAAAGGTTATCTAAAAAACAACAAATTGGCATTTTAGTACATGATTTCCAAACAACAAACAAATAATGCTGAATAACATGGCTGAAGTGGGTGCAGACAGTTGCTGTGAAGACGGTCCCGTCTAAATTGAGACTATGTGCAATGCAAATTGAGTGCCGACTTTGGAGCTGTCTAGTGGATGCAATCATGTTTGGTGCTGCGTCGGTCACAAAACACTTTACTTTATTGGTTATGGCCCAGTCCTCCATCATGCCCCTTTTGACTTGGGCCAAATTGTCAGCAGTGTGACTTTGTGGAAAGTATTGCACTCCCAACACAGACGAACACAACTGCAGATTCTCATTAATGTAGTGACAGGTAAGAGCCAAGTAAGCCTCCATGTTCACAGATGTCCACATGTCAGCTGTTATACTCACTGCCACAGCTTGCTGTACTTCCTTTTTCACTCGTTCCCGTTCTTCCTTGTACTTTTTGGCCACCATTTGTATGATGGTCTGAAAATTACACCAAGTCAAACCAAAAGCAAATCCATATATTTAAATTAAAGATTAAATGAATTGGATATATCAGCTACTACTTTAGATAATTTCCACAAACCTTTCTGGTTGGCAAAACATATGAGGGCTGAAGGGCCTGAATCAGTTCCCTGAACCCTTCAATCTCCACAATGCTGAGGGGCTGGCAGTCCTTCACGATGAAATTGAGCAGAGCTTCATTCAGCATCTGCTTCCTGGAAGCTTGATGGTTAAAAATGTAAAAAATAAATTAATAGGAATTAATTATCAATAAAGCAACTGTGAGTAAGCAGTAGAAGGGCTGTACACCTGAGTCTATCCTGGGTGGCTCCGGGACTTCATTTTCATGCCTGCTGGCCCTATAATGCCTCAGCATTGAGGAGGCGCTTTTGTTTAAATATGACAGCTCTGTCGAACAAATTTAAATATTTAAATTCAATTTAAATTTAGCCTGCAGAAAATATGAAGAGTAAACTAAGAGTCACTTTCAAATGAATTTGAATTCAGATAAATCAAGTGGAAACTCTGAGGGGCACAGGATGAAACAAGGAAATAAAGAAAATAGTATTTTAAAAAATACTATTTTTAAATACCTTATTTTCCAACATCAGATCAAAATGGTCCCACACGACGGAAACCTCCCTTTTTCCTTGAGGCTGCTCGTGCTCCATAATTTGTGATAAATTTGCACAAGGACCGTCCGCAACACATACAAGAGTCTTTGGGCAAATGCATCCCGTTGACAGATTCCTTAAGCTTCCTTATAAACGCTGGCGCGTCAGTGTTTCGACGCGCTAGCGTCACGTGACTGATACAGTATCTGTATCGGTCACATGACTTTCTTAAAGTGATACGCACCGACACAGGGTTTCGCTCTATGAGCTCGACGCATGCGCCGACGCATCGGTGTTGCCGGACCCATCACTACTTCCTGCGCTATAGGAGAAAAACCTTCTGGACGTCCTCAATCAAGCGTGATGCATTCACTGGCTGTCCGGCCAGGAACTCCCGCTATTGTCCTCCTTGTCCTGAAGGGTAAGACCGTCTGTCCGGGCTCGTCCGGGACCCTCCTGTGCGCCTCGAAGAAGGAGTGTTCCATGCCCGAGGAGAGATGGCGAACTGGTGGAGAGAAGTGAAGCGGCTCCTTCGTTCCGTCGCCCGGGGGAAACCCGCAGCACACAGCGCAGCACAACCTTAGCCTCCCGTGAATGCACCGGGGCTAAAACACATCGCACACACAGTGAGCACGTTCCTTTACCGAGCTGACGTTCCTTTACCGAGCTGGGTTTCCGCCCTTCATCCCACACAGCGGCGTCTCCGTCGGCTGGTCACTCTCCCGGCGTCTTCGGTCCTGTGCTGCCGCTGCAAATCCCCACAACTGCGCTTCCTCCGTCCTTTCTCCGCTCCGGCCCCCGCCTCCTCCGTGGGAAACTTCACGATAGAAAAACTGCGCTCACTCCTTTAAGTCTTCTTCCTGAAAGACTTCTTGGAAAAACTCTTTTCACAGCCAGGCACCATCCTTAAAGACGTCCTTCCGGACAGAGAGTTCACAGCGGAGCCCGCTGATTGGCTCCTGCTGATTGGCTCCTGCTGATTGGCCCCTGCTGATTTGATCAGTTGCGCAGGTGTAACTCATAATCAAACCAAACAAATAAAATACACATACAAATATATACAGTAAGAAAACAATAATCCAATATACATTACATCAATATTAACATTCACCATGTTACAGCCTTAAAGCTAGAACAACCCAAAAAACCCTAATATACACACATCCCCTAAACTGCTCTACCCTGACACGCCCGCATGTGCAAATATGTTTAAAGAAAACACACACAGGCCAACCTTACACACGACTACAGGTGGCTTACACCCGCGACCATTTGCCCGTCCACTGCAGCAACGTTTCCCACCTCCTTGTAAATTTGCAGCTTTTCAAGCACACTCATCATTTTTTTTAAATTTTGTTTACTTTATTAATCCCAGAGGGAAATTCAGGGCATCCATGTTGGATGGATGAGGCAGCCAGTCCCTTCACCATTCACACACACGTTCACACCTTGGGCCACTTCAGAGTCTCCAGTTAACCTAACCTGCATGTTTTTGGCCTGTGGGAGGAAACCTGAGTACCTGGGGTAAACCCATGCAGACACGGGGAGAACATGCATGCATGCTCTCGCTGGCCCTCAGTGAGAGTGAATTTGACTTCCCTGTTTTCAACAGTTGTAAAGTTCTATAATACTGAACTGCAGAGCAATCTAGACATGAGGACACACATTAAGGTTTTTGCTTGTTTCAGGTATAACTCAAAGGGGAACTTCTGTCACCTGGATGACTGCTACCCATACACTGACCTGGACCTGGCAACAGATGAGTCAGGTGTCTGGGTCGTCTACACCACCACCCAGGATTTTGGTTACATCGTTCTGTCCAAGATAGAAGATGGCGTCCCACCAAAGCTTGGACAAACCTGGCGCACTTCAGTCTACAAGCGGGGAGTAACCAACACCTTCGTGGCCTGCGGCATTCTCTATGCAACACGCTACGTCAACAGCCATGTGGAGGAGATTTTTTACTCATTCAACACTGTGACGGGACAGGAGAGGTTCAACCTTGGTATCTTCATAAACAAGATGTCTCCCAACATTCAATCCCTGAACTACAGCCCAGTGGACCGGATGCTGCATGCCTACTCTGACTCCAACATGGTTTCCTACAAGCTTTTGTTTGAGGTTATGGATGATTATCTCGCATGAAGATTGAAAATTGAGCTGGAAGTCATGTTTATTGGTGACTGTCTTATCTCTGAGTAATAAAAGGCCAGTTTTAAAGGGTCTTGTCAGAAGGCTTTTATTTGGCATTGAACTTCAATTTTCATGGTTTGAGAGAAAGTTTGAGAGAAAAGTGTTATTAGTGTGCACAGAAAATCTCGGATTTTGAATTCAACTGGTAAAAAATGAGGCTAAAGCAAAATTGTTATTTTGTTTTGGATTTTTTTATCATTCTGAATGTAGCATAATTGTACCCTTCAATTTTTGCAGAATTCATTATTAAAACAGTGTTGTGGGGTTTTTTTTGCTCCCGTCTCTTAATGAATGTTTTTGTAATGTCTCATAAACACCAGAACTGGACGGTTAGGAGGTCTTGGGCAATGTGCAGAAAACTTGTATACCACTGTTCCACACCTCTGTCAGACCTGATCTCACTGATTTATCAAGCAAAATAACTTATTAACTGATATTTCTTTAATTCTGGGAGGGGAAAAGTTGATTCTAACAGCTGAAAATCACTTACTAGGCAGCAGAATGATTATACTAGTGGCTGAAACTGTCACATTCATAAATTCCACTCACCATATCCTATTCTTATTCCACAAAAAAGGCACACAGCATTGTGACCTGGCTACAGTGGCCAGAAACTGTATTCAAGTGAAAGTAGTGTTAACAAGATATTAATTACTTAAGTAAAAATTTTAAAAAAAATGCTCTTACTTGAGTAAAAGTGAGAAAGTATCTATTAAATAAAGTATTTGAGTAATTTGGGTTTTTCTCAAAAATGTCTTACTGTTCTTCTGAGTATTTTTTCTTGTAAATTTATGATTTTTTTTCTTGTAAATTACTATACTGCTCAAAAAATAAAGGGAACTCTTTGAAAACACATCAGATTTTAATGGGAAAAAATAAGCTGGATATCGAAATTGTGGCAGGCTAGTTCAGCTTACTCAGATTAAAGGAACACTTTTTAATCTGAGTAAACTGGACTAGCCTGCAAATGTAACATTGCTGGACTCACCCTCAGAGATAGGGTGAGGAGCTCAGTCATCCGGGAGAAGCTCAGAGTAGAACCGCTGCTCCTCCACATTGAAAGGAGTCAGGTGAGGTGGTTTGGGCATCTGATTAGGATGCCTCCTGGATGCCTCCCACTTGAGGTGTTTCAGGCACGTCCCACTGGGAGGAGACCCCGGGGCAGACCCAGGACTCAGTGGAGAGACTATGTCTCCCAGCTGGTCTGGGAACGCCTTGGTATCCTCTCTGAAGAGCTGGAGCAGGTGGCTGGGGAGAGGGAAGTCTGTGCTTCTCTGCTTGTACTGCTGCCTCCACGATCCGGACGTCCGGAAAAGTGGTAGAAGATGGATGGATGGATGGATGGATTGATAAAACTGAAAAGTTTAAATGTATGGGCCAAACAGGTGAGGTGGGAAAGCACCCAAAGATTAGGCTTCAAACATTGCTTTTCACAACACTTATCATGAGTGGATCAGGTGACTCTGAACCCCTCCCTAGTCATTCTTCTACAAGTCCAGGCTACTGTGGGACCTCCCATGATGCAGAGAGCTCTCACTTTTTCACCCTCCACACATCAGTGTAAGGTTTGAGCTGCTCATTTAAGCCTGTGTCACAGCCAGCCGTATGGGCTGCTACAGCCAGTCTGCACGCGGATTTTGGGCCGAATGTCACGTGCCACACAGCCTTATGAATTTTAGAGATTTTTAGAGCATGTAAGCACATACAGAGGATGATGGACATGTCCAACAAACTCCACAAATTCTCTGTGACCAAGAGGTTGGAAGTGTGATGAGCTTCACCTGCAAGGAGTTTGCATGTTAGACATATGATTTTTATAGCCCCGGGAAGAAAAATTGTGGTATAACACAATGGAAATATGTGTTATAATGTCTTCTAATCCTCTAACATGTAATACTATGGATGGACAGTACATCATCGTGCTGGTCGCTGCTCATGCAGTCGACTGATCGGCTTGTTGAGCAACATTATCTGTTTTTATCATCTTTTATTTTTCTTTCTAATTGTTCTCTGTTCATCCTGCACACTTTGCAAATCATGCCTTGGATTTTAAGCATGTGAGATTTTTTTCTCGTTTCTTCTTCTTTTTCTAACTTTTGTACTACTTTGCTCACCCTCATTGTGACTATGGACTATCACTCCTCCTTGGAATATACTCTGGTAATGGATATTCCAGTTTTTTATGACAGTTTTCTGGATAACTATATACCTGCAATGGCTGCTTGGCTTGGAGTTTGTGTTTGCTGTTGGAAATAATCTTCCTGATGGTCCGCAGCTGGAACAACAGGTTCATTGACAGTTTTCCAGAGGAAATACTCCACAAACACTCTTTTAACCATCATAAATCCACTCACAAGAGACTCAAAGTAACCAGGAGGGGGGTGGAAAGGGTGTTGTTAAATCTAGGCTTAAAAGGGTGCCTTTAAATAGTGATCACTCCCGTCCATTATTCTGGCTATTGTGTGCGCCCTCGTTAATAAAATGGACGAGTTGCAAGCTAGCATTAACCACTTGCATGAATAGAGAACTGCTTCTATTCTCGCATTTACTGAAATGTGGCTAAATGAGAACAACGGTGTTGACATGATGCACATTGATGGCTTTAGCTCCCTGCTATGTTTGGACTGAGTCCATAAGCTCACTGGTAAGCATCATCTCTTTCTGTATCGACAACATCATTCCATCAAAAACTGTCACTATCTTCCCCAAAAACAAACCTTGTATCACAAAAGAGCTCAAGGAAATTGTCAATAAGAAGAAGAGGATTTTCTTCACTGGCTCTGAATCAGATAAGGAGATCAACAGAGTGGTTAGCCAAGCCATAAAAACTGCCAAGCTGAAGTACAAAAACAAAGTGGAAAAGAAACTCACCGAGGGGAACCTCCGCTCTGCTTGGCAGGGACTGAAAACCATGGCCTCTGTGAACATTGCTGCCTGCAACCCCAGAACCATCCAGGTGCAGGTCAGCAGACCAACATCCCTCCCTGATGACCTGAACTCCATCTACACCAGGTTCGAGTCAGACAACACCACCCAGCTCCAGAGGATAAGATCTCCACTCAAACCTGGTAACTCTGAATTTACCGTTAATATACAGGATGTAGTGAGCACACTTAGGAGGACCAGGGAGAGAAGCTCACCCCATCCAGACCAGATCAGGGGCCATGTTCTGAGGCATTGTGCTCAACAGCTAGGGGGCACGTTTCAGACTCTGTTTCAGAGCTCCATGAACAGCAGCACAGTCCCCCAAATGTGGAACCATTACACAGTCATTCCTATTCCCCAAAAAAGCAAAACAAAAGCTCTGAATGACCTTCGGCCCGTAGCTCTTACCGCACTAGTGATGAAAGCCATGGAGAGGGTCTTAAAAAAATCACATCATCAGAGCTACGGACTCCCAGATGGACCCATTTCAATTCGCATATCGCACAGGCAGAGGTGGTGATGATGCAAAAACATTCATCATAGACACCATACACAAACATCTGGAGCAGCCCGACTCTTCAGCCAGACTCTTGTTCGCTGATTTCTCCACAGCTTTCAATACAATATTAGTGGCCACATATTTTGGCCACTAAATTTTCCTCCCGCTTTCATCTTAATGACCAGTTAATCCTATGGATATTGGACTTTTTGACCAACAGATCACAGAGAGTACTGGTCAACAATATTTTCTCAGACCTTCGCTACACCTCAGCCAGCTCTCCCCAAGGCTGCATGTTGCCTCCTCTGCTTTTCATCCTGTATACAGATGACTGTGGTTCCACGCAGCCCAACTGTCATCTGGTTTAGTATGCTGATGACACTGTGGTCCTGTCCTTGCTGTCTAGTCCCTCACATAACTATGGACAGGTTGTGCAGGAGTTTGTGGACTGGTGTGACAGCTCATGTCTGGAACTGAATGTGAGCGAAACTAAGGAGATGATGGTGACCTTTTCCAACAAGCAGAGGCATCTGACTGCAACAGTCACCACCATCACCCATGGGAAGCCAGTGGAGCTAGTTGAAGAGTACAAGTATCTGGGCACCATTTTTGACCACCTACTGAGATTCTCCTCCAATACAGAGGAGATTCTTAGGAAGTGTCAGCAACAGTCCCAACACTGTAACACCACTACTTTTGCAGTAACATGCTGTGTAATGAAATTACTGTTTAAAAAGTCAGTAATGTAATACAGTTACTGAAATTTGATCAGATGTGCTACTCATGTTACTCGTTTTATTAATATGGATAGATATTTTTAGCACAAATAAATACAAACTGGCCCTACGTAGCTGATGCAGCCATCAGTCTCCTCCATGGGTTGGTTTCCTGTCCTGTCCCAGTTCACACTGCAACCCGGTGGGAAGAAATGCTGTGACAGTGGCAACTTCTCATATCGAGCTCTGGCCCCCTGTTGTCCGAGTGGTGAGTAGCTCCCAACATCAGCTCCTTCCTCTGTGGTTAAACATGAGTATTTTTAGAGCAAGAAGCTGCATTTAATGTCCGCAATTGTGCAAATGTAAGTTTTCTTACTGCACAGAGAAAAAGTGACTGATTTGTTGCTGTAAAGAACAAATGAAGCTTCTTCTAATGTGAACTTACATTCATCTCTGCTTTCTATTTTATTTTGTCTTTTCATTTACATGCTGTTGTGATATGCAACTATTTCATGGAAGTAAATGCTCTAAATGTGTATTTTTAATTGACTGGTCTAGGGGTATCAAACATATGGCCCGTGGTCCAAAAACGGCCCACCGGGGGCTCCAAAATGTTCTCTGTGATTTTATAGCTTTATTTCTAGTACATTTCTGACTTTCAACTAATTAGAAGGATTGTATAAATTTGAGACAGTTTTCTCTGTGAAATTTATTAAGGAAGCAAAACACAAAATCCAAAACAGTGTGCCAACACAAAAATCCAAACTGTCAAGCACACAAACTTACAGATTTAACACACCGGAACAAGGGCTGGGTTCTGGTGGAGAGGAAGGAAGAGAAACTCAAGACTCCGGCAAAGAGAAATGAACATAACAGCCCTTAAATAAGGCTAGAAACAAATGAAACAAATGATGACAGGTGTGAATCACATGAGCGGGCTGGGGAGAAAATAACAATCAGCTGTGAGTCATGAGGTGAAGAGACGGGGCTGACGGTTTGACAGGAGCACCGCCCAGAACCTGGCAGTGCCCCTGATGACTGCAACCTCCAAGAGAGAAAGAAAGAGAAGACACTGGCAAAAATAAAGTGGAAACAAATAAGGACAAATAAACCCAAATATATAAATAACAAAAGTACACTGAACGTGAACAGGAAAATAAATCATAGAAAGAAACAATACCGAATATGTGAAAACAAACTAGAGATAACATGACAGGCATAGAACTCAAAATACCACATTATACAAATAAGGAAAAACAAAAGGCAAAGAGACAAAACACGGTCAAATCCCCCCATGCTAGATCGTGACAGTGAGACTTTATTCTCATTGGTTTTCTTTGTCTTCTTTTTTCTAATAAGAACAAGGGCCCTTGATTTCAAGGGCCAAGGGGACGGGGTAGAAATGAGAATTGTGACGGACCCCAAATCTACCTGTACTTCACTCTCACATTGCAAATATTTTTCTCATCTATTTTACAGTATTTACTGCTGTAAATGACTACTTAAACAGACAGTCTTTCTCTTGCTATTTTTATGTATGTATAAGGGTCATTGCATTTAAAAAGGTTGTACATTTAATTCAACTACATTTTAGCATGTGATTATCAAGTTTGATCATATTAAGCATAATTTTCCAACTACAAAATTGTGGCTAGTGAAAAGGCTGAGTGGCTAGTAACTTTTGGAAAATCACTAGCCACAGTTCCTGCTGGCATGAAAGCACTATTGCTCTACAGTTACTGTCCTCAGCAAGCAGCACCTGGCACTGTCGGTCTTGTTTGGGAGCCCTCACCGTTCAGGACCCCCCAGTCCCAGCTCACATCAAATCGTCCCACTGCCGCTTCAGTCTTCTGCTCTGGTGGTGACCTCCTAAGCCTGCTGGCATGCCACTATGAACTGTCCTCAAGCACAAACGTGTCCAGGCCCTGCTGCCACGCGATCCGTTGTGGTCCTGTCCACAGCAGCTGTAGCTTATGGGTGCGGACAGGATGTCTGATCCACACCCGGTCCACCACCTTCAGCCCGTGGCCCCTCGCCCTGTGCTTCCTATCAAATCTCTGTTTTATCTTACGGTGCTGCTTGACAACCCGCTTCCGAACTGGTTCCGTGCCCTCCAGAGAACGCATCGTGGGCAGCCTCAGTCGATCCACCAGCAAGGACAATTCATGCCCCAGCATGAGGACCACCGGTGAACAGCCTGTCGTGGCATGGATGGACGCCCTGTAATGTAGCAGCGTGTTTTGTAAGGCATCCAGGAATGTGAAACCATCCGCCAAATGCGCTCTCAGTCCATTGTTCAAAGTTCTGTTGAACTGCTCAACTGCTCCGTTGGCCTGAGGGTGATAGAATGCCATCTTAACATGTCCCACACCCCTACTACTCAGGAACTCCTCAAATGGTCCGGTGATGAACTGCAAGCCAGTGTGCATCATAATCGTGCTCGGGGTCCCCCACCTGGCAAACAGAGATGGCAGGAAATCCCTGACCACGTCCGTCGTGACTGAACTAGTTGGTAGCACCTCCTGCCACTTCGAAAACATATCATAAGCCACGAGCAGGAACTAGCTGTTTGAGGGTGCTGTGGGTGAACTGCTGCATGCAGTTCACCACAGATATCCAGCTCGACGTGTTGCCAGGGTCCCTCCAGATATGGCACCGGCCGCAGAGGTGGGAGGGTGGTCCGCCACTCTTGCCGCTCTCCAGGCAAGGCACGCAAATTTTCACCATGGCCTTGATATCTTTATCGATACCCGGCCACCAGACGGAGTCCTTACTGCGTTGCTTCACATTGACAACACCCAAGTGACCCTCGTGCAGCATCATCAGGACACACGCTCTCAGGGACGACGGGATCAGGGCGCAGTTTCCTCTTGCCATGCACACTTTGTTCCAGCAGCTCAGTTTGTCCTTGACTCAATGATAAGGTGCTAGCTCGCCCTGCACCTCTGCTGGCCAACCCTCTCTAATTGCCAAGCACAACCGTGCCAGAACTGGGTCTCGTTCCGACTCCGTCCGGAGTTCCTAAGGGGACAGCATGTTCTGGAGGGTCCCATACAATGTGTGAATTAAGTCCGCCTCAGCTGGGTCATCGCTACCGTCGTCTGGTAGTGAGTAATTTACCGTTGTGCGAGATAAGAGGTTTGCCACGATGTTCTCCTTGCCTGGGGTGAACTGGGTGGTGAAGTTATAGGCTGTCAGTCTTTTGGACCACCTGTGGATCCTTAGAGGCCTCTGCCCCAACCCCGACATCTCCAGCAAAGTTGTGAGCACCCGGTGGTCTGTCCGCAGGGTGAAATGGTGCCGATAGAGGTAAATGTGCAACCTCTCACATGCCCACACACTGGTGTGCACCTCCCTCTCGCCCACGGCATATTTCTGTTCCGCCACCAAGAGGAACCTTGATGCGAATGCCACCAGGCGCTCTGTGCCATCCTGCACCTGTGACATGACCACCCCAGCGCCGTATCAGACGCATCGCAGATTACAACGGTTGCTTGGTTTGGGTCAAAATGAGCCAACACCGGTGGGGAGGTAAGCTGATGTTTCAATTTGGCAACTGCCACCGAGCAGGCTGGGGTCCACTCCCACGGTGCATCCTGCTTTAGTAAGGCCCGGAGGGGCCCGATTGTTTCAGAGTAGCAGGGAATGACCCGTCCATAGAAGTTGACCATACCCAGAAATGACGAGATCTGTGCGGGCGTAGAGGGGTCTGGAATGTGAAGAACCGCCTCCACGTTTGAATGTACAGATTGGAGCCCTCTCCCAGTCAGCCAAAACCCCAAAAACTCTATGGAGTCCACCGCGAAGATGCACTTCCTGCCATTCAGGGTGACACCGTGGTCTTGAAGTGTTGCCAGGACCCTCTCTAGCTTCTCATCATACTCCTCCCATAATGCACCATGCACCATGATGTCGTCTAAATATGCCACTATGCCCTTGAGACTGGCCAGGATTGTCAACATGACTTTCTGGAAAAAACTGAGTGCCGAGCTCAGGCTGAACAGCACTTGGGTATATCTGAAAACCCCCAAATGAGTCACGCACGCTGTCAGGTTTCTGCTGGCAGGGTGGAGAGGCACCTGCAGGTAACCCTGATGGAGGTCCAACTTTGTGAAAACCTGTGACCCACTAAACGTCGCCTTGAACTCCTCCATGGTCGGGAGAGGACATCTGTCCGGGATGACTGCTTTATTGACCATCCGGAGGCCTATGCACGGCCTGATGCCTCCCCCTGTCTTCTTGGCCACCACCAGGTTGGATATCCAGGGCGAGGCGTCCACCTTCTCGATGATGCTGGCCTCCAGTAGTTTCAAAAGCTTGGCCGTGACATCATCCCGAAGCGTGAGGAGTCACCACAGTGGCTAAATTTTTAGTGTCACGTTCCTGTCAATGAGCGGGCGATGGTGGAAAGCTTTGATATAACCCAGGCCCTTAAACAACGCTGGTCAGCGGAGGTGCCAATCGGGATACACCGTTAGTACAGTTGAGCCCTCTGGGTCCCTTATGGAAAATCCCAGTACCCCCAGTAGGTCGATTCCCAACAGGTCCGCCCCTTGGCGTACTACCTGGAAATTGAAGCTGGACACCATCTTCGACCCACACATCACCGAGAAGTCTGCCGTACCCCCCATTTCAATTTCTGCACGTCCATACCCGAACATCTTTACAGCGCCTGCATTGATAGCCTTTGTGAGGAACAGTCTCCTCAGTGTGGACATGCATAGGATAGACCTACCGGCCCCTGAATCCACCAAAAGGGGCACGTCAACCCCGTCGAGCTGAAGCACGTACCATTTTAGCGGACCCTTCCCCATATGTGCTACACACACCCGTCCGGTGTCGCTGGGCTCCATCATTCCTGAGCTAGGCGTTAAGGTGTGCACCCTGTTCCACACCTTTTTCCGCCCTTTCTTCTTAGCCCACTCTCGAGGCCTAGTTAGCATGCTAACCATCGTTTTCTGCGGGAAACTACCAACAGCTGGTCCCTCGCTAGTTGGTGCTTTTAGCCACTGTAGAGCTGTGGATTCCCATTGTCTAACCAAGTCCAACACACATTCCAGCGAGAGAGTTTCCTGAGTTTGCCTTAGCTTGTTTCTCAGCCACACGTTGTTGGTGCTGTGGGCTAGCTTATCCCTCACTAGCTCCTCCTTGATAGGCCCAAAGGCGCACTCCCTCGCTAAGCTGCATAGCTCCATGATAAACGACTGTGTGGACTCACCCGTTCGTTGTTGGCCGTCAAAAAATTCATACCGCCTTTCGGTGACGGTGGAATGGTCACCAAAGGTACTGTCCATTAATACCAGCCCATCTTCCAGCGAACCATCACCACACAGCCCAAAGAAAATTTTGCTGCCCTTCGGTGCCGAGGTAGTGCACAAGCAGGCTCCTCTGTCTCTCCTCGCTGACATTCCCAAAACCGTCTGCAATCACATACATGTCAAACATACTTCTCCAGCGAGCCCACGGTATGGCTGGTGTGCCCTGGAACTGCAGGGATGAAGGTGGCTCCCTGACGCATGCACCCATTTTCCTCGTCGCCAATTGTTATGTCGGAATAATAGGAGACGGAGACCTTGCTCTGCTGAATACTAAACTTCCTTTATTTGATTGAACAAGACAATATATATCCCAGCCGTAGCTTGCCTGATGTCATCACCCCCCCCCCCCCCCCACGAGCTACAGCAAGCCCCAAGACACAATTCCCATATGTAACAGTGATGGCCTATTTAAATGCCAAATTAAAACAAACAAACCAAGAATCAACAGAAGAAAGTTCATTTGTTGTTCTAAAGACATTTAGGAGGTTTTTTTTATTCACTTTTTGTCTCTCAAACATTATTCTTCTCTCCTACAGCATCCATTACAATTACATGCAAAAGACCAATTACGCATAATGTCATTTAGTGACTTCTACCTACTTTTAGGACAGCCAATAACTTCTTTCCTTACTGAAGAGTTGGCAACAGTGCAGTCAAGAGCCTGTTCACTGCTCCAGCCAGCATCCACAAATGCAGCTTGCTCCTGCAGGGAAAAGATGAAGTTACTTTGTTTCTGTGGAAATGGGCAGATTATTTTTCCTTTGTCACAGTTAAGGACAAAAGCATATTGATGGACCATGTGAGACTGACTGCAATCAGAATCAGAATCGCCTGAGAACAGCAACAAGATCCAACAAAGCTAGCGCTATGCTATGCTATGCTAACAACATCATTAGCAACACTGGCTGGATCTGAATCACAGGTATGCATCTGGACAGTTTGTGACCCAGCAAGAATTAAACAACTGATTGCCAGATATGTCGTTACAGAATGAAGATCTGAAAACAGTTATTTCCCATCAGACAGCTGAGACTGTGAGCCACTGAAGTTAAACACATTTATCTGCTACCTGGATAAAGATTATTCAAAAATGGATTTGATCACCAAAAGGAAGTTAAGAGATGGTTCATGTCTCTGTCACAGCAGACATTTGGACTGTGGACAATGGACATTTTCTTTGGATCACTGCACATCAGATTAAATCCATAATATTAAAGGAAAGAAACATTGACAGCTTTATGCAGTGTTGCCAACTCACTCTTCTGGAGTGATTCTCACTCTTTTTCCCTCTCTCTCACTCCACAAACCCTATTTCTCATTCCAAAATGAGGAAATTACTGCCAATTTTGTGTTGATTTTCTTGCAATTTTTCCCTCAATCAGAGCTCTGAAGGCAGGATAAAGCAGACTGAACATGTTCTAGAAGCTCTGTCTGAAACAGTCTGTTTACAGCCTGACATTAATAAGCCCCTAATGTGATCCATTAATTAAATTATCTTGCTGTGTGAAAGATGATTTAAGTTTGTATTTAAAAGTAATGTAAAAGTTACTTTTTCAAGTAACAAGTTACTTTAATCATGCAGTAATTGGTAAGTAACTCAGTTACTTTTGAAAAGAAGTAACTAGTAACTGTAACTACTTACTATTTTTTAGTGACTTGCCCAACACTGGTTGGCAGTGGCAATATCTCCTTAGGAAACTCAGTTCCTTTGAATATCTTAATGACTTTTTACTATCCATGCATAGAGAGTGTCATTATATTCTCCATCACCAGCTGGTTCCACTCCATCAGTCTGCAGTACAGAAACCATCTACAGAGCACTATCACTGTGTGCTCTAAGGTCATTGGACTGCCTGTGAGAACTGTAATAGACACATGTGACCAGCAGACACAGGCTAGCACACAGTCTTCATCAGAAGACTGCAGTGAACAGTCGAAACATGTAAAACATCTCTTTTCTATCATTGTCTTTAATAAGAACAAAAAGCAAATAACTTGATGTAGTCTGTTCATAAGAAAGTCAAAAATCCATCCTGTAAGTGATCTGTCTATATTAAAGTTGTTAGTTTTTCGACTAACACATGTGACTGGATTGTGTTAAAAGCTGATGAGAAGTCAATGAAGAGCATTTTGGCGTGATTTTTACTCCACTCCAAATGTTTAAGGAGAAGGTTGAGCATGGTAATGTAAGATGAGATTTATTTTTCATTACCTTTTGAAATGAGGACAGTAAATGTAAGATGAAATTTATTTTTACAGTGCTTTATATAAACTTTAAATTATATAATTTTGATTTTCTGATCCTCCATGCGTACTTGCACCCAGTCCATCACCTGAAGAGGCACTCTACTCGGTCTCACACGCCCTTGAGGTTGCGGTGATGCTTCGTTTACCTCTGTCGTTGTGTTGGTCACAAACTCTTCACCCAGTGCCCCTGCAGCAGTCTCTGGGGTCCAAAGCTGGTCATGGGTACTGAAGACTCACCTGTGTCGCTCACCATAACAGACCCTTCACCCATCGGCTCAGCTGTGGCTCCCATAGGCTGGTGCTTAGCGAGGATATTGAAGCTGTCCGGCTTGTCTTCTCCTTTGCCTGATGTGCTTTGTTGTTGTTGTTCCGTGTCCTGGATAATGTCCGTGACCGGCTGTTGTGCCCCCAGGTTCTCTGGGTGCATGGGCTCCCTCTCCTGCAACTCTGCAGTGGCCTCTGTAGCCTCCAGCTGGGTGAGGATCTGAGGCAAGTCCAGCCGCTGCCCCCCCTCTGGGCAGCTCTCCTCCTGTGCGCTTGGCACAATTGGTTTCTCATTGGTGTCACCCTCTATGCTCTCATCCCATATCACATCATTATCATCCATGTCCATTTTGTCCCAATTACCGTAGTCTGACAAGTTGAGCCCGTCACTGTGGCAGATGGCGAAGACCAGTCAGTAGAAGAGGTCCCATCCCATAATGTTTTCACCATGTGCAGCCTCTTGAAATTAAAAATCATAAACAATCTTCGACTTGTAGTAGACTATTAGCTCGATTGTTCCAATGTTGCTAACTCTGTGACCAGCATATCCAAACAGTGCTGCTGTTTTTTTTCTAATCGGGTGGTTGGGGAAAAATTTCTTCACTGTGGCCCAACTCAGCATCGACTTAACAAGGCACAGTGTCCAGCAGCAGTGGCACCGTGATGTCGTCCAATTCAACCATGCTGTATGTGTAGGAATTAATTTCAGGGCTTATCACGTGGATGGTGGTCGTGGGCGGGCGACTTTGCTTGCTTGGCAGGTCCCATGGTGTTGGCGACAAGCACATTTTGGTGAAATGGTTGAACCTCCCACACTTGTTACATCGTTGTCTTCTTGCCTGGCAAAAACGTGCTCTCTCATGGTGCATCGGGGAACTACAGTTACCACACACAGGGCCTCTTGGAGCGGTCCTCCGGTTAACGCCATTCGCCTTGAACTCTTCTGCTGAGTCTCCATATTCCTCCACGCCCACAGTGTTGGTTAGCGGTGACTGTTCTAGCTGTCGATGTTGTTGGTGCACACCTAGCTCCAATGCTAACCTGTCCACTGACTCCAATTGGAACGCTAGCTCAATGGTGTTAGCTAGCATCATGTCGTTTGGCACCGTTAGCATGTTAGCCCTTAGCCTCGGCTTATTTGTGTGCTCGGCCAATTGGTCCCGCACCATCTTGTCCTCTAACAGTCCAAATCTGCACATGCTAGCCAGTTGTCTCAAATCATTGACAAATTTTTGGGTGGACTCACCAATTCCCTGTTGCCCCTGGCGGAATCTTAAACAGCGCGCTAGCACATTGTCCGGCCTCGCAAAGTAGCTAGCTAGCAGCTCCACAGCATCTACATACGAGTCCTTTGGATCAAGTGTGTGAAAAATCCTCTGACCTTCTAAGCCAAGGTTGTTGACAAGCAGTGCCTGCTTCCTTTCTTTATCCAACTTTCCAAGGTCCAATGCTGCAATGTAGATCTCGAATGCAACCAGCCAATGTGGCCACGGGCCAGCCAGTTCACCTTGGGACTCGAGGAAAGCCCTCAGCGGTCTTAGGCATGCTGCCATGGTTCGTTCATTCTCATTGCCAAATGTTATTTCCACAAACCTGGTAATGAAGACGGGTGAGTAGGATGTGCAAGAACTGAACTTTATTACAAATTCATGGTGACTACAGCACAAGTAGGTGAGTGCTCGGCTCCTAACTATGCTTGTGAGGGCAAGTCAGCAAAGAGGCCATAACATGGCCAACTCACCTTTATAAAGGTTGGCACAATGACAACACCAGTGGGCCACGTCACCATGCCGCTCACTACCCTAAATCCCTTCATAACAGTAGTGAAACAGAGAGCAGCTCAAGATCAGCAGTACATAGTGTCATGTGTCTGAGGTCCAATGTCATCCCAGACCTCAGACACAGTTTATTGTATTTTGTATCTCTGTTTTTGTCTGCTTATTTGTCTATTTTATTCTGTGTTCTGTTTCTGCCCCTCTCTCTCTAGGCACTCTCCACGGGCTGCTCAGCCTGCTGCGGCAGTGAGCAGCTCGTAATCAGCACACCTGTTGCTGTCACCATGGGTTGAGATGCCGTCTCGGCACTCAGCCCATGTTTTCCCTCATCCCTGCTTCCCATTGAGCAGCGTCTCAGCAGGCCCCCAGCTGGCAGCATTATGGACGGCTGGGGCCAATTAGTCTTCATCAGCTGGGGCGCTGCCAATGAGGATAAATAGGAGCAGCCTCGATGACTTGGGGCTGCGACATAAGCACTGCTAGGCTGAAGCCCCTTCGTCTGGTGTCAGCCTCTACTCCCCTTGCAGCATTCCTGTGTTTGTATCCCGCTGTGAGTATGCATGTCTTGTTACCCCCATGTCCGGTACGAGCTACCTACCCCTGCGCTGTGCAGCCTGAGAATGTACGTCTGTATGAGTGTCTGTGCTCTCCTCATCCCTTATCCTTTACCCAAAATAAAACATCTCAACTCACTGGCTTGTCCCTGGCTCTGATTGCCCGGCTCCCTAGAGCCGGGTATGACAGTATGTCGCAGCCAGAGGAGTTACCGGCGGCCGTGAGTCGCCGTGGAAATGTACCTTTCTGTCCGGGTGTCAGCGCTGCTAGCATGCCGTTTCCCAGGAGTCACTTCCGGCGCCAGGGCGACGAGCTGAGGTCCATCTCGGAGGCTGTCAACGGGACGCTCTTCACCCTGCACGACGCCTCCAACGCGAGACGCTGGCATCCGGGCGGTGCTGAGGAATTCCTGGGCTGTCACCCTCATTCTGTGTTCCATCTGGAGGACAGCGCCAGGATAGACGCTGCAGGTACACAGCGAGAGAAGCTCCACGGGGTGGATGGAAATCCCGGCAGGAAGTCGAAGTGGGCGACGCCTTTCCCCGCTTCGGAGTCCCGTTCCTGCCGCCACTCCAGTCCGGGAGTTCGCGCCAACCAGAGGGCTTTCCCCGACCTGCGCCACGTCACTCGGGATTCCCTTCAAGGAGCCGCAGCTGACAGCAGTTATGTCTGGGGTCGAGTGGCTGTCGCGAGCTCTACTGTGTTTCCTGCCACCACCTTCTGGCATGTGGCGGCGGCAGTGAGGTTGATGGAGAGGACTTCAGGGCTACGAAGCTTTCCCGTGCTCGGCGCCTTCCTCGCCTCGATCTCCGATCTGGAGCGGCGAATCCTGGGTTTCCCCCTCGCTTCGTTCCCTGGGAATAGCCGCCATCACATCGCCGAGTCACCTCTGCACGAACCTCGTCCGGATCCCATTCTGGGCTATCGTCAGGACCGTTCCTCCCACGCAGCTGTCACCTCTTCGCCTCGTCAGTGTGGAGATTCTACAGCCTCGTTCCCTGAGCCTCGTTTCCCCGCTGTCATTCCTGGACATTCGGGCTGGCTCACCCCGGCTGTTTCCCCCTCCTCCTCGACGCGCTTCCTGACCGCTGTGTGTGCCTGGAATCCCGGCCTGGTGAGCTCTCTGCTGGAGACAACGCGAGTGATCCTCAGACGAATTCCTGGGGGGTCCTCCGTTATCGCCGGGCGGGGAGAGGAAGAAGCAGAATCCACTACAGCAGGCGATACTCAACCTCCAGGGGGCAGGCAAGTCATAGTTTTCTTACACCTGTTTAATGATTTGCTCTGTCATATTCCTGGAGGAGAAGTTCAGGGTTCGCAGCTCCCTGAACTTCCCCCACCTGCTGTAACCTGTATTCCTAATCCCGCATCCTCTGTGTCTCTCTCTGCCGAGCGGTCCCCGGCTCCGGGTCAACGTGGTGGGATATGGAGAGGGCCTGTGGTTCCGCAGCTGCCTTGCGGACGGAGGAGGGGGACTGACTGCTGCGTGGAGTCTACGCCGACGACTGAGCGTCCCCGGGTCTCCACGGAGGAGCGGTTCGGTCCAGCGGGACGAGATTCTTCTGGCTTCACGCAGAGTAGATCGTCGGCGGGGTTACTGGAGCTGGAGGGATCTCAAGCTGCGCTGACCATTGTGCTGGCTGCGGGGCCCGACGCGGCTAGATGGGAGCCTGACAACGACCTCCTGACGACGGATCCTGGATCTTCGCAGTCCTGGACGGCGTCAGAACCCGAGATCAGGCGAGTGCTCTCCTTTCTTTTCTCTCTTTTTATCTTTGAGCACTTCAGCCTATCTCCAGGGGAGACGAGCAGGGTGCAGCCGCCCGCTGCGTCTGAGCTCGTCTCGCCGGGTTCTGGCGCTGCCGGTGATCCTGATCCCGGTTCTGTTTTCTCTTTTGAGCCTTCTTCCAGGGTCACCGGCAAGGAGTTGCTGTTCCTCGTGGTGCTGGAGGGTCCGGGTTCAACGTTGGAGGTCGGTTCTGGTGCAGTATCCAACGTGGGTTTGCCCGAGACCCAATCGGGGTCCAACGTGGGTTCGCCTGAGGCCCGATCAGGGTCCGACGTGGGTGCTGCCCCAGTGTTGTCCAGGTCCGGTGAGGAGGTGGCCGTTTTCCTGCGGCCTGACGCCTGTCGCCCTCGTCATCGGCTCTCCCCTGAGCCTCTTCCACCGGGATCCGCTCTGACCCTTCGTCCGTCCCAATGGTCCTGGTGGTTGAGTGATGCGGGTCGACGACCCGACCCGCAAAACTTTCGGTACGGTGATCTGGTTCCCCCCACTGGTCTGTGTTTGCCTTTGGGCGGCCTGGTTCGGCCGCCGTTGGACTGGCTTCCTGGGATCTGGGTCCAGAGTTCGCCGTCCGAACATTTCTCTTCCCCTGATTCGCCAGCTGGACAATGGGCGGGGAGATCTCCGGAGCCATCTCGGCCATTTTTGGACTCTGCCTGCCATTCACCTTGGGTGTCACTTTTTCTTTTGTTATTAAGGTCACTCGGGTGTAATGTTTTGTCCTGTTGGTGGATTCGTTTTTATAGTGCTGTGTGTTTTCCATCTCTCATGCTCAGCATTTTACTTTTTGTGCCATGTTTTTAGCCTCGTTTTTTCATTGTAGAGTTATGTTTTGTTTCCTTTCAGACCATGCTCTGCAGTTATCCATTTATTCCAGTCACTTTCATTTCTTTAGGTGACTGTGGGTATTTATATATTCGTGTGTGGGGGCTTTTCTTTGCCTGCACTCAGTATTTCTTTTTTATGCCCTGTTGGTTCATTATAGAGTCATGTGCCTTGTTTTCCGTAACACCATGCTCTGTAATTGTCCATTTGTTCCAGTCACCTTCACTTTTCTTGGTGACTGTGTGTATGTACTTGTATTGGTGCTGTGTATTGTGTTTCCCCTTTATTTGACCATACTCAGCATTTTTGCCCTGTACCTTTTTGGTGGGTTTTTTTTCCTTGCTCTGGGTCACGCATGGTTAGTACTCTCTGGGTAGTGTGTAACCAGCGTGCTGACCCAGTTCTTCTCCCCATCTGTACCTGGGTTAATTATTCTCTGTTTTGTCAGTATTGTATTTGGGGTTTTTTTTCCCGCTACCCTACATTGCCCCATTGGTGTTGTCCTTCCCTTGGCTTCTTCCCCTCCGGTCCTGCCTCCCTTCCTCCCACCCTAGGTGGGGGGGGGGGGGGGGGGGCTGGGATGTTCCTGGTCGTTCAGGAGCCCGACCTTGAGGGGGGGGCTCTGTCACCATGGGTTGAGATGCCGTCTCGGCACTCAGCCCATGTTTTCCCTCATCCCTGCTTCCCATTGAGCAGCGTCTCAGCAGGCCCCCAGCTGGCAGCATTATGGATGGCTGGGGCCAATTAGTCTTCATCAGCTGGGGCGCTGCCAATGAGGATAAATAGGAGCAGCCTCGATGACTCGGGGCTGCGACATAAGCACTGCTAGGCTGAAGCCCCTTCGTCTGGTGTCAGCCTCTACTCCCCTTGCAGCATTCCTGTGTTTGTATCCCGTTGTGAGTATGCATGTGTTGTTACCCCCATGTCCGGTACGAGCTACCTACCCCTGCGCTGTGCAGCCTGAGAATGTACGTCTGTATGAGTGTCTGTGCTCTCCTCATCCCTTATCCTTTACCCAAAATAAAACATCTCGACTCACTGGCTTGTCCCTGGCTCTGATTGCCCGGCTCCCTAGAGCCGGGTATGACAGTTGCAGCTACTCACCTGCCTCCGCTCAATCTCATTAGTGCAATGTGTATTTATTCCCTGTTAGTTGTACCATTCCTTGTCGCGGTGTTAGCCTGTTCCTGCACTTAATCTGTATCCTGCACATAGTCAGCATTCTGTGGATTGTCGTTACTCTGTGCTTGGTCTACTCTCCTTAAGGACTTCGTTTGGTGCTGTTTTCCCCGGAGTTCAGCCTCACTCCGAAACACACAATGTAAGTCTCCTTTTTCAAGTTCACGTTTTTTGTTTTTTCCCCCCAGCCGTCCAGTCTAACCCTGGGGCATGATGTGAACTCCCTTCTTGTAGCCAAGCAGAGTTTTCCAAACCTTTTCACCCGCTGTATAGTTTATTATTTGATTGCTTATGTTGGACATTCTTTGTACCATTGACTCCTGTTTAATAAACACATGCTTCACCTGCACTTGGGCTTGTTTCCTTTCATCCGTGCAGTGCGTAAAAACGCACGCAAGACACATACAGTAGTTTTTCTCGGACTATGACATTTTTACACCAGCGTTCATTAATAAACAAACATACATCTCCACCAGATACCTTGCCTGTTGAAGTGACGTCTGTGTCCAGTGGGATGGGTGCACCAAAATTATCAATTTTTACATTGGTGTTTGAGTCTCTATGAGACAGCCAGGTTTCAGTGAAGGCAAGGATGCAGGCCTCTCTGAAGTCATGACTGTAATGCACTTGTGCCTGGAGTTCATCCATTTTATTCCACAAGGATTCAGGTTCAGGTTACTTTATTTGTACCCGTAGGTAGATTTGTTTTGCAGTCAGGTGACATCCATATTTACAAACCACAATTACATTCAACATGAACACAAACACAGGCACACATGAAGCTGACTATAAACATGATAAAAGTTGGACTGAGCATTTGAAAGAATTATTGAAGGTAGCGGAATACGGGAGAGAGGCTGGTTTCTCAGCCTCAGACGAGCGTCTCCGCGTCGTCCTTGTTTCCTGGTCTTTTAAGTGCTGCCACTGGGAAATTCTCATAACTGGGCTGCCAGGAGTTTGTTCAGATATTGCGGTTCAAGATTGGTCGGTAGGTTCAGAGTATTCCACTGGAGAAGCAGCTCCCTGCTGTATTTAAGTTCGGGAGGCTGGTTGGTAACGAGGAGTGAGTAGCCGATATTCCAGGCTAGCTGCAGCGCTACCCAGCCTAGAATAATATTTCGTACATCCATGGTGTGTGAGCCCAGAGGCGAGGGCAATGAAGAGTGAAACCTACTGCATCCCCAATGGGAGCAGTCCTGGATCTGGTCTCCAGAGAAGGCAGGGTCGGGAGTGCTGGGGAGCACCCACCAGACGGAATGCCCTCCGCCAGCTGGTCAGCACATCCACATGCTTGTGGCGCTGCCACCCACAGTGGGGAAAGGGCATGGTCGGCAGACCTGCCAGGGTAAACTCCTGGATATCATCACCGGCCACAGGCCGAGGTGCTGCAGATGATCTGTGCGGCTTTCCAGGTCAGAAGAAACAGGAGTCAGAGTTAACAGGTAACAGCAACCTCTGTTGATGCTCAAACACTAGCCACCGCAGGTGGGGAGTGGGACAGCAAGCACTTCCTTGTTGCTCACTGCCAATTTAGTCCTGTATGTGGTTAAAAAAAACCATGAGCACTTACACTGAATGGTTTCATTCACATTTTGATTTTTAATCATTAACAAGAACAAGAATACAGATTAAAAACTTGTTTCTGATTACACAAGATAAAGTTAATATAATGAGTAAAAATTAAGACACCCTGACTGTTATGTTGTCTATGAGCCTGAATTCAAAGCTTCCTCCAGGTGCGCACAGATGAGGTGGGGTTACTTGGATGGATTACTTGGGTTGCTACTGATATCTGATGGAAATCTCAGGTCAATGACTCCATCAGAAGTATGTTTAATGAGAAAAATGTTGACGTGTCCAATACTTGTTTTCCCCACTGTATAGCATACCTCACATGGACCCATCATCATCATCATCATCATAGCAGTCTGTCATGGGTGACAATGACTGTTTCATTTAGGTCTGATTAGAATCCTCCACACAGCTCTGTCCTTAGCCTTCCACTGCCAGGAACTCCTGTCTATGTCCAACTTCTTCAAGTTTCTTTTTACAGTGTCTTTAAATCTGAACCTTTGTCTACCCTGATTGCGTTTGCCCTCACATAAATGTGAGTAGAGTAACTGCCGAGGGAGACGCTGGTGGTCCATCCTCTCAACATGTCTGAGCCATCTCAGGTTCATCTGTATTAGCATATCCTCCATTGATGGTAGACCAGCTCGTTTCAACACTTCTATGTTGGTTATCTTGTCTTTCCATGAAATGTCCATTATGGCTCGAAGGTGTCTCATTATGTACGCGTGGAGTTTCTTCACCTGCACTCTGTAAACAGTCCAAGTTTCAGCACCGTACAATAGAGTAGCCAGTACTGTCGCTCTGTACACTTTGCATTTCACATGGATAGACACGTCAATTGTTCCACAGTCTCTCCCTCAAGTTTCCAAACACAGCGCTCGCTCTTCCCATTCTGAGAGATAGTTCATCCTCCCGCCTAGCATCCTCTGAAACAGTACTCCCTAGATCAGGGGTGTCCAACCATGTGCCATGGAGAGCCAAGACCCTGCAGGTTTTACCTCCAACCAGTGTCTTCAACAGCAGATTTCTGTGAACTTCTTCCCACTGATTGCTGATAAGTGAAAACACCTGCTGAAGAGACTGGGTAGAAGAGAAAACCTGCAGGGTCTTGGCTCTCCATGGCACCTGGTTGGACACCCCTGCCCTAGATACTTGAAAGTCTTGCACTTGAATAGTGGCTCTGTACCAATGCTGATCTCTTCTGGTAGTGATGTTGATAACTGGAACTTTGGTGGTTGATAAAGGCACTCTGTCTTCTTGATGTTGATTTGGAGGCTGAATTAGCTAGCTGCTCTTGCAAATTTCTCCACTAAAGATTGCATATTTCCACGCTGTGTGCAACTAGAGCACTGTCGTCGGCAAAGAGCATTTCTCTTACTACCTTTATCGATGTCTTACTCTTGGCTTTAAACTGTGCCACATTGAACAAGTCTGCTTCTTTCCTTGTTTGAATGTATACTCCTTCTGAAGTGCCTTTGAAGGCCACCTCAAACATGGCTGCCAGATATAGCGAGAAGAGTGTAGGTGCCAGCACACACCCTTGTTTCACCCCGTTGCTTACTGAAAAGTCTTTAGATACTGAACCACTCATTGCCACATTTGCTTGCATACCTGCATGGAGTGCCTCGATCAGGCTGACAAACTTCTCTGTACAACCATATTTCTTGAGTACCTGCCAAAGTCCTTGTCGCGAAACAGTATCGAAGGCTTTACTGAAGTCTGTGAAGACTACATAAAGCGGCATGCTCTGTTCGATACACTTTTCTTGAACCTGTTTCAAGCAGAAAATCATGTCCATTGTGTTTCTTCCACTTCTAAAGCCACACTGGGTAGTATATTCTGCGAGATGTGTTCACTGAGTCTGTTCAGTAGTACACGAGAGACAATCTTACCAACAGTGGCTAGCAGTGATATACCTCAGTAATTTCCACAATCTTTCCTGTCACCTTTCTTGAACAAAGGCACAAAACTTGCATCCTTCCAGTCTTGAGGTACTTTCTGGGCATCCCATATCTCTTGGATGAGCTTGTGCAGGCAGTTGCTCAGCTGAACACCACCAAATTTCCACACTTCTGCTGAAATTCCATCCCTTCCTGGAGCTTTACCATCCTGTGTTGTCCTGATAGCTGCCATTAGTTCATCAAAATTTGGTGGTTCATCCAGACTTGATACAGCTGGTCACTGCACTAGAGCTTCTTTAGCCTCTTCAGTGAGATCTCCAGGGTTGTTTAGTAGTTGGTCAAAGTGGTCTGCAAATCTGTCCAGGATCTTGTCTTTCTCCTGCAAAACTGTTTCACCTCTCACCTAGCCTTTAGTTGGATCAATCCTCTTGGTTTAGGGCCATAGATTTCTCTCAAACCTGTGAAGAATGTTTTCATGTCCTTTCTGTCTGCTGCGTTTTGAAGTGCCTCCGCTTTTTCATCCCACCAGTTGGACTTCATCTCTCTGGTGTACTTCTGTAGCTCACTCTGAGTCTTTAAGTATTTCTTCTTCTTCGACCTTGTGTTACACTGTAGGTTTTCCTGCCTAGCTGTATTCCTCGCTTCTAGTAGTTTCTTCAGGTGTTCATCATGCTCATCAAACCAATCTTGATGTTTCCTCTCAGGGTAGCTTAATACATCACTCGCAGTCTGATACATCGTATCCTTCAGTGTTGACCATTTCTCTTCCATGTCATTCTCTGAGTTGTTGCTGTACCAGTCTTTCAAGTTTTCATCCATTTCCTGTGTAAGTTTTTCCTGCTTCTTTTGGCCTTTCAGTGCACTAGTGTTTAGCTCCAGTGGTGGCTTGGCATCGTTCCTGCAGTGCTGTTTTTGTCTGCAAATCCTTAATCTAGATCTCAGCATAACATGATCAGTACCACAGTCCGTGCCTCTCATTGCTCTGGTGTCCAATACATCCCTTATGTCTCTCTGCCTGACTATGACTTCCTGTCGCGTCACCGCACTGCCCTATATAGTGGGGTGGGCCACCATAGGCACTTCCTCTTGTGCCAGATGGTCCCGCTGGCTGCTTGCCGTGTACTGTTCCACCATCTCTTTAATAAAGCAGTGTTTGATGCTACCACTCTCTCCGCCTCATTCATCACCAGGTTTGTGGACATAACATTTGGCGACTGAGGATTAACGTATGGAGGCGTGTGTTACACCAGTGGTCCCTAACCCCCGGGCCGTGGACCGGTACCGGTCTGTGGGTCATTTGGTACTGGGCCGCACAGAAAAAATAAATAACTTACATTACATCCATTTTATTTATTATCAGAGTCTGAATGATGTTTTATTTTGAAAAATTACCGGATTCGCTCCATTACATCCATCTATGGCTCACTCTTGACGCAGGTCAAGATGCTTGTCTCGGTAACTTGATACGTTACCACTAAAATTAAAGGCCGTTGCTGGACGGCAGACATTACGAGAGCCGCTGCAGAGATTTCTCAGAAAAAAAGTCACCGCTGGCAGCACATTTCAGTGACAGGGAATCAGTTGCAAAACTTGTTTACTTGTGAAACATATTCAGCCTGCTCAATGAACTTAATCTGTCACTTCAGGGGAAAATGATAACTGTCTTCAAGTTGGCAGATAAAGTAACTGCATTTAAAGCCAAATTGGGTTTGTGGGGACGGCGCGTGAATGGAGGTATATTTGACATGTTTCAAACATTAGCAGGGATTTTGGAAGAGACTGAGCCTGAGCCTTAATTCTTCCAGCTGGTGCACGATCACCTGTCTTTGCTTTTAAAAGAGTTCCAGCACTACTTCCCAATGACGAAAAATACACAAACTGCCAAAGAATGGATGCACAACCCATTTCTCAACAAACGAGGTGAATCCAACATGTCTGTGCAAGAAGATCAACTGCTGGAGATCGCAAATGACGGTGGCCTTAAAAGTATGTTCGAGACAACAGCTCTGCCGGTGTTCTGGATTAAAGTCATGGCTGAATACACTGAGATCGCCACAAAAGCACTGAAAACCCTGTTGCCATTTCCGACGTCATATTCCGAGCTGGTGGTGGACTGCCGCAGGCATGGGCAGCCCCTCATAGCACCAGTAAATATACAGGGAACAGACATCGAGATGGTGACATCCTATAAGTACCTGGGTATTCATCTGAACAATAAACTAGACTGGTCACACAATACTGACGCACTCTACAAGAAGGGACAGCGCAGGCTGTTCCTGCTGAGGAGACTCAGGTCTTTTGGTGTACAAGGGGCACTGCTGAAGTCATTCTATGACACGGTGGTGGCATCAGCCATCACTTTTGGAGTGGTCTGCTGGGGCAGTGGCATTACTGCAGCCGATAGGAAGAGACTGAACAAACTGATTAAGAAAGCTAGCTCTGTCCTGGGGCAGCGCCTTGATCCGATGGAGGAGATAGGAGAGAGAAGGACGGTGGCTAAACTGTCATCTCTGCTGGAGTCCGAGTTCCACCCTATGCAGGACATACTGGATGCACTGAGGAGCTCATTTAGCAGCAGACTACATCATCCCAGGTGCACAACCGAGAGGTTTCGTAGGTCCTTCCTACCAACGGCTGTCAGACTGTACAACCTAAGCAGGGCTGCTCGCAGAGATAGCAAAAAGACGTAACAAACTAATAGTTTTTTTTTGAATGCAAAAGATGCAATAGACTTACACAATGGTCCTCTCCGGCATACAACTAGGAACATACCGGTCGCTATGGAGGGTGAGAATATGTATGGGCACATAATCATACCATGTAGGATAACTAAGTAGACGGTTATGCTGTTTCATCCCACCTAGCAACAATGCTCTGCACTGTGTGTGTTTATATATTTACATATTTATTCCATCTAGCTACAATGCTCAGCACTGGGTGTGTTTATATTTATATATCTATATATTTATTCCATCTAGCTACAATGCTCCGCACTGTGTTTTTATATATCTACATATTATTCCATCTAGCTACATTGCTCCGCACTGTGTGTGTTTATATACTTGCATATTTATTCCACCTAGCTGCAATGCTCCGTACTGTGGGTGTTTATATATTTACATATTTATTCCATCTAGCTACAATGCTCTGCACTGTGTGTTCATATATTCATATATTTATTCCATCCAGCTACAATGCTCTGCACTGTGTGTCTGTGTGTGTGTGTGTGTGTATATATATATTTTATAGTAATATGTACATATGTATATTAGCTGCTCTTGCTCGCTTGTTTTTTTTTCTTGCCTTCTGATTGTTGCTCTGAGTGTTGCTATCCCTGTGCTGTTGCAATCCTGGAATTTCCCCGTTGTGGGACTAATAAAGGCTTATCTTATCTTATATCTGTGTGAAGCGGGGTTTTCTGCAGTGACAGCAACCAAAACAAAATTATGAAGTAGACTGGACATAAGCAACACACTTCAGGTGTCACTGTCTCCCATTACCCCTAGATGGGACTGTCTCGTTGCAGAGAAACAAGCTCAGGGCTCCCACTGATTCAGCGTTGTGGTGAGTTGTATTTTTCATGCACTTTATATTTGTGTTTGTGGTGTATCTTATTTTGAAGGCATGTTTAAACGTTACCATAGTCACCAGAGAGCGTTGTGGGCAGAGAGGATGTTACTCATGTTATGTTGTTGTTGTCGCGATGTTAAGAGGACGCTGCTAAAGTTGCAAACGAGTACACAGTGGATTCGTGTTTATTATTATATTTAGAAAATACCACAGTTTTTATGCCGGTCATATCATGTTCTTTTGTTGTATTTATCTGCCACACCTTAAAGGCCGGTCCCTGAAAATATTGTCTGACATTAAACCGGTCCGTGGCATAAAAAAGGTTGGGGACCACTGTGTTACACCACTCCCTCCCTTCCTTGAGCTCCCTGGTGAGCCACTGGTGCCATGGCCGAATTGATTTGAGGCCTTTCAAACGTACATCATGGTGCTGGACCTCAGGAAGCTCGATAAGGTGAGGGCATGTGCACCTCTCGTCCACAACCTGGGTATCAAAGGCCAGCGAGTTCTGTGGACGCTCGGTGCATCGGACTCATTCAAGGACGTAGTGGAGCTGCTAGCTAGCCATTTCACCACTCCAGACAGCGTGACTGTGCGGAGAATTTGCTTTCGCCAGAGACATCAACGTGTTGGTGAGCCTATCCACCTGTATGTCGCTGATTTAAGGCAGCTAGCTAGTGAGTGCCGTTTTGGAAGATGAGATGGTACGCGACCAGCTAGCAGAGCACATGTGCAATGCTGGACTGCAAGCTAGACTATTAATGGCGCTGAGTGATGTAACGTAAGTTAGAGCTGTCGAGCTAGTTCTCCAGTTGGAGGCCGCAGACCAGCTAGCTTTGGAGCTAAACTGACGCCAATCACAGAAGCCGCTGGAACCGCCTGCCACAGCAAATGTTGTGGACTTGGATAGCGAGGATAGCTTGAATGAATATTTTACAGAAACCAATGCTGCCAGCTGAAGGTCTGCCCAAGGAAGACACCTATGCAGGGGTTGTGGGTCCGCGAAAGAGTGTGCCGCAAGAGGAAAGCATTGTAGCAGATGTGGATGCTTGAATCACTATGCCAGGGTGTGCTGCTTATCTGAACCGGAGAGCCTACAGAAGAAATCATTCCGCCTGCCCCCGACAACCATCCACTCGGTGAGGCCCAGTACCAACAAGTATACTTTTTGTGCAGCGGAGTTAGATGGCGTGGAGGTGCCATTGTTGCTCAACATGGCAGCGGTGTGGTTGATGCTGAATTTGGCCGCTGTAAAGAAGTTTTTCCCCTACCACAGGAAAAGAAGTAACCCGGCACCATTGTATGGCTACGGAAGTAGCAGGCTGTGCACTGTTGGGACTGTGGAGTTAACTGTTCCTTACAAGTCTGAAACAATGAGGGACTTCACTTTCCAAATGGCGGCACGTGGCGATAACATCACGGGCTGTGATCTGTTCTATGGACTGGGTTTTGCCATTAAAGATGGTGCTGAGAATGAGTGATCAGATTGTGGCCACTGGAACCCACGGGCTCCGGTGGCTGAAGAGGACGTGGTTTGGGACGAAGGACTGAAGGACACCCTAGCTTTCGAGCCAGACCAGCCTCACTCAGAGTCGGTGCGGGAAAGACTCAGTGCCAGCGCTTGGGAAGTTGTAGTGGGGTGTACTGAGTGTGATGGTGGGGCACCTGTGCCAATGAGCGACACCATGCTAGCCCCAGATGCCTCCGGTACTTGGCCGCAGTTGGGTGGGGGGTCTGCAGCTACGACGGTGACCGCTACAATATTTATAGAAGAGGATGGGGCCATACGGATGAGCATGGAGTTACCGCATGCTCAGCAGCAACACACCAGGCCAAGTAAGGCCCCACTTAGGGTTATCGACTTGGTTCAGTGTGATGAATGACCACGGCAAAGATGGGCCAGACGACAGCCAGAAAAACATCAAGCACATCTGTGGATAGTGCCAAAGTTGGGAGCGGCATAGTTCCGGCTGTCCGACAGCTCGTCGAGGCATGCCAACCAGCTGTGGCGTGTCCAGGAGGACGCTCCAGGTGACAAGGCTGGATGGGAGTTGGCGAAGTGGTTTGGGATCCGGGCTCTGTCATCCAGAAGATCAGCCATTGCTCCGGGGGCCTGCTGCGTCCAGGGGCACTCCTGCTGAGGAGCTGCCGTGGGCTCCCCCATGCCGGTTCCACCTTTCTCACCCAAGTGACTGTGCTGTGACAGGTTATTCTTGTTTATAGTTCATTATGTGTTTGTTGTGTTTAGTTTAGGAGCACAGCAGATATTTTTTAGCTTGAATAAAGACTCTTTAGTTTAATTTGGTGGCAGAATAATCCACCGTACTGTGCGGATCGTGTGGTAGTCCACCCACTGGCTCTATTTTAGGTTGTTTTGTGTGAATGTATTAAGCCTTTGAAAATTTCAGTTTACATTATTTAGTGTATGATTCGAGTTCCAAATTGGGGTTGGTTTGAATTGTTTGAGTGGGGTTTGGACTTTGTAAAGGGGGGGAGTTATGACAGCACTTATTGTGAAGTGCAGTGTGGTGACACCGACTTCCTGTCGTGCCACCACACTGCCCTATATAGCGGGGTGGGACACCATACACATGTCCTCTTGTGCTGGATGATCCTGCTGGGTGCTTGCCATGAACTGTTCCACCATCTCTTTAATAAAGCAGTGTTTGACACTACCACTCTCTCCGCCTCATTCATCACCAGGTTTGTGGACATAAGCAGCAGTTAAACATATCTATGCTTGGTTATTATTTCTCAGCAATAATGGAGCAGATGAAATGTTGGTTACCCAGCCACAGTGGGTGCACAAGCCAGTGTTCTCTCTCTGCCAGTCCCAAGCCCAGATAAAAATGGGCAGGGTTGGGCCAGGAAGGGCATCTGGCGTAAAACTCAGCTTCAGATCTTTAAGGATGTGGCAGATACATCGATGTCTGCTGCAACAACTTGTCTAACCCACTTGTAGTGGAAAAAATGGACATTGAAATAATTTTTAAAAAATGCTTATGCTAGGGGCGCTCTCTATTTTGGCAGTACTTCCTGTTTTTATGCCCTGTTGTTATGGTGCACTCAGAGTATACCTGTTGCTGCACAATGTAGTTTGAACCTGTTGGTACGATAAAGTGTCTTTGGAAAATTATAAGCCTCTCTTTGGTTTCCTTCATTCCAAAAGGTTACCACATATTTTTGGCGACGAGGTGAAGTGTACTTTTGTGCTGCTTTTTTTTGTCGGAGGCCACACCGTTTTGTTTTGTTGCTAGCTGTGGCTAAGCTGCAATGTTAAAGTTAGCTTGGCAGCTAAATGAGCAGTGGTACCGAAGGAGAGCGACACCAGTTTGACACACAGGGCGCAAGGAACAGCAGCGGAGCTGCATGGGGTAGAGGAGCCTCGCTGCCGCATGACTGCATTTGGGACTATCGGTGAATTTGTGGAGGGAGCCAAAGACTGGACAGAGTACGAGGAGAGGCTGGGGCACTTTTTCTCTGCAAACAGGATCAATGAGGAGGCTAGTCAGCGCTCAGTTTTCAGTGTGTAGGGGGGTCTTACAAGTAAATAAGGAGTCTGGCCATGCCACGGAAGCCAGGGGAAATCCCTTGTGATGAACTGGTTCAGCTTGTGTCAGACCATCACAATCCGAAGCCTTCTGTGATAGTCCAGTGGTTCAAGATTCACAGGTTCACAGGTTCACAGATTCACACAAGATTCATTTCAGAAAGCCAGGTCAGTCTGTGGCTAATT
Organism: Pholidichthys leucotaenia; assembly: GCA_020510985.1. Lineage (NCBI taxonomy): Eukaryota > Metazoa > Chordata > Actinopteri > Cichliformes > Pholidichthyidae > Pholidichthys > Pholidichthys leucotaenia. The sequence continues at coordinate 230,147,916 of CM035840.1, forward strand.
GTATAGCTGAATTAAGGCAGCTTTCAGAACATTGTGATTTTGGAGCGCTAGGGTGCATTCACACGGCCACGGTTTGGTCTGGACCAAAGGACTATCCGTGGATAGTTAAGTTTGTTTTGTGCCATCAGAACGTGTGTTCCAACTCTGGACCAAACAAGTCTGGTCCACCTGAAAACGGGGGTCTCGGTTCACTTGCAAAGTCTGGTGCACTCTGCTTACAGTGTGAATGCAAATGGACTATCCAGCGGACCAAAGGGCGGGAACTGCCCCTCAGTGTTTGTATAACCATAGCAACACATAGTCAGAGAAGAGGAAGTGACGTTTACTGTTGCGCATTTTGGGTAGAAAATAGCAATAAAGACAACCGTGCAAATCAAAGAAATCCTATTGCCGGAGAAAGCCGAGGAGAAAAGTTAAAAAATGTCTCATTTGTGGCAGACAAACAACCGGGCTGAAGGGAATGGATTTCCGTTTTCAGTCCTGGCCAATTGATGAGCTGGATCTTTCTTCTTTGCCGAGATTTCTTCTTCTTGGTCAGTAGTGGTTTTGGCTACAGCGCCCCAAATGAGCAGTTGTTGTAACTGCATGACGTTGTCCAGGCAGTTTGATCCACTGCAGTGTGAATGCAAACCAAACCAAACAAAGGTGCGAAAATTCTCTGCATTCCCTACCCAGTTGAACCGAGACCCGAGGGTCTGAATGCAGCCTTTGTACACGGCATGCTGTGTGACAGGCTGGTATGTGGAATTAGTAATGATGCAATCCAGTGCCGCCTGCTGGGTGAAGCCCCACCGGTGACTTTTTAAGGTGCCTTCACACCAAACACGAACGGGCAAATTTTTCACGCAGCTGAAGAGCTCCCGGCCCTTCTGTCTCCAGGTGAGAGTCAGTCTCATTTTCAAACTTGTTTACTCTCCAATGTTGATACTTTTACTCCGGTGACGGCGGAATCTCAAAGCTGGCTATCCCTCGGATGTGAATGTGCGAATGTGCGATTTTGCTTGTGCTTGCCTCTTTCCATTGACTTTGTATGGATTTGTGCTGCCTGTTCGTGTTTGGTGTGAAGGCACCATCAGAGAGCACTGGAAATTTCCCTGGGCATGGAAACAGCTGCAAATAATGCAAAGGATATACAGAAAGGACATGGGAGTGTGCAGTCAGCAGCGGTGCACCACATTAAGAGACAGACTGGTAAACAGACCAAGCGGGTGAAATGTTTTAGGTGTGGAGCATCACATTTTGCCAGTGACTGTAAATTTAAGGACTCTGTCTGCCATGCTTGTAGCAAAAAAGGGCATGTAGCTAAAAAGTGCTGAAGTGTGAAAAGCAAAGAAAAGCAAGACAAAGTTAAGCATGTGGCCACACATCACCTAGAAGAGGGGGATGATGGCATAGAGGCAGAATGCTCTTATAACATGTTTGCAGTGGAAACAGATGAGGAACCACCTGAACCATATTGCACTACCGTTTCTGTTCAGGGACAGGACATTGCATTTGAACTTGGTTCAGTCTGTGTCAGTCATCAGTGTGGAGACCTATAAGAAGGTATGGAAATCTAACATCCAAGTGTGCACAAATACGTGCACACACTTGCAACCGATGACCTCTTGGAGCAATATGGTGATGTGTTTAGGGATGAGTTGGGCACGCTTAAGGGTGTAACAGTGAAGCTCTATGTAGACCCTAATGCAAAGCCCTGGGTTTTTTTTTAAGCCTAGGCCAGTACCTTATGCTATGAAAGGCAAGGTTGAAGATAAGTTGGAAAGGCTGTGGGCACAGGGCATTATTGAGCCAGTCCAGTTCTCAAGGTGGGCAGCACCTACTGCCCCAGTTTCAAAAGAGGATGAAACTGCATCCTCTTTCCTCTTGTAGCAATCCTCTTGTAGCAATGCAGTACATGATGTACTGCATTGCTACATAGTACTCCAGCTGCAGTATGTCAGACAAAAAAGCCCTGCAGAGGATAGTTAAGGGAGCTGAGAGGGTAATTGGAGTCTCCCTCCCCTCTGTCCAATAACTTTTTCAGAACCATTGTAGGAGCAGGGCACTGAACATTGTCAAGGACCGTTCTCACCCACTGCATAAACACTTTGAACTTCTGCCATCTGGCAAACGATTCCGGAGCATCAGAGGCAGAACCACCAGACTGATTAACAGCTTCCTTCCACAAGCTGTTAGGTTGCTGAACAGTTGATCCGGAATCTCTCGTATACACTACTGCACCTACGGACATTATGTACATTATTTGTATATTATAGTTAGTTAGTTTTTCAAGTATGTCTCAGGGATGCGTAAATGGATGTGGTGGGGTGGGGGTGAAGATATGTGTGAGTGTGTCTTAAATCATGTTCTTTTACTTATATGGATGCCGAGAGAAACGCAAATTCATCTTGCCTGCACTACTGCTGTATGTACAGCAATATGACAATAAAGGTTGATTTGATTTGATTTGAAACAGTGAGGATCTGTGGGGACTATAAGCTGACAGTAAACCAGGTTTCCAGGCTAGAGGAGTACCCACTACCATGAGTGGAGGACTTATTTGCATCATAAGCAAAAGTGTTCACAAAACTGGATATGATCCATGCATACCAGCAGTTGTTGCTTAATAAGGAGTTTGTCATGGGTGGCTCTCGCGAGCCACCATAAGATGCCACACAGTCACCAGTGAGTTCAGTGAGAGTTTTATTTACGGTGAAAAATAGTACAACACAGGCTGCTGAGACAATGACACTTAAGTCTACACACAACAGGAGGCGTAAGGCTAACAGCTCACTACAGGTCCAGAGGAGGAGACGGTCAACACAGACAGGCAAGGTTGGTGAAATAATAATTACACAGGCTGCTGAGGCAGAGACTCACAGAGATCAATTCACACCGGGAGGGGTAAGGCTATACAGCACACTTACTGGTCCAGAGGAAAGACGGTCGAACCATAAGCAGACGAGGTAGGAATTAGTCCAAATCATCCGTAGCATGACGGAGAGTGAACAGACACTGCTGCAGAGATGCGGTCGCCAGCGCGGGTTAAAGTAGTCCATCACTAACGACCACAAATGCAGCACAGCTGTTCAGGGTTTGACAGCTGAGCGGAAGCCTCCCCGAGCACTATCACAATAAGAGCTCGGAGAGCTAGGATAACAACGCCGCTGTCAAACCCTGACAGGAATAACCCGAGCACCATGACCTAGTGCTCGGGTCATGACAGAGTTGAAAGAGTATGTCACCATTAACACTCACAAAGGGCTGTTCAAGTACAATAGACTGGTCTTTGGGGTGGCGTCTTGTCCTGCTATTTTTTCCAAGAGAAACAGAGTTGAGTCTGCAGGACGGCTGCATTTTCTGGGGCAGCAGGGTGGTTGTCCCACCTCCAGGAAGATTGCAGATTATGGAGGAGATCCATAAGATTCACCCAGGGGTATCGCACATGAAAAGTCTTTCAAGATCGTATGTGTGGTGGTCAAAAATGGATGAGGCCCTGGAAAACAAGGGAAAAGCTTGCACTCAGTGCCAGCTCCACCAGAAGATGCCACCATTGGCCCCTTTGCACCCATAGGGAGTGGCCAGGCTGTCTGTGGTCTACACTGCATTTGGACTTTCCGGGGCTGTTTATGGAGCAGATGTTTATGATTCTAGTAGATACGCATTCTAAGTGGATTGAAGCCCACATTATGAGTAATACTACAGCTCCCAAGACCATAGATTATTATATTTATTATATTAAAACTATTGGGTGATTCCCAGAAAAACAAAGCAAAACTAATGCAAATTCAATTGAATGGAAACATCTTGACAAAACCTCAAGTGATGGCTGATGCTTTTAACAACTACTTCATTGAATCTGTGTCAGAAATCTCTGATAAGTTTATAGTAAAACAAAGGAAGGAATACCCTGTATTGTCTGCATCGCAGTCTTTTACTATTACAAATATTACTGAGACCAAAGTTATCGATTTAATTCAATCACTCAAACCATCTAAAGCAAAAGATGTTTTTGGAATGGACACGAACATGCTCAAAGATTTAGGTTCAGCTCTCGCCACTCCTATTGCCTCAATCATTAATCTTTCAATTTCATCTGGCCATTTTCCAAAGGCCTGGAAATCTGCTATTGTTACCCCTGTTTTTAAATCTGGTGACTCAACTTTTCTGCATAACTACCGACCAATAAGCATTCTTCCGGCCATTTCCAAAATTGCAGAAAAATGGGTGGCAGAACAGATTGTCCATTATTTAAATAGTAGTCCCCCCTCTCTCCATGCCATGCAGTTTGGTTTCAGATCCAAGCATTCCACTGAAATGGCTACATGCCTCTTCATTGAGAAAATAAAATCTTTTCTTGATAAGGGTGGAGTTGTAGGGGCGGTGTTTTTGGACCTCAGGAAAGCATTCGATACAGTAAATCACTCTGTTCTTCTTACCAAGCTCTTTAAATTTAACTTTTCTCACAATGCTGTGAGCTGGATTGAATCATATGATCGAACACAATCTGTATCAGTTAACAACTGCAGATCTGATTCTCTTAGGCTAACTTCTGGAGTCCCTCAGGGATCAATATTAGGCCCCCTTTTATTTAGTCTTTATATTAATGATTTGCCCACTGTTTGTTCTGAAGCTGAATGCTTAATGTATGCAGACGACACGTTTTTGGTCGCTCCAAAGACACTGTTGCTGCTAAACTTAGTAAAACAATGTCCTGTGTCACAACTTGGTTGCAGGAGTGCTGTCTACAGTTAAATGTTTCTAAAACTGTAGCCATGTATTTCACTAAAATAAATAGAGTGTCACCTGACCCTGACATACATGTTAATGGAGGAAAAATACAAATTGTTAGCCAATATAAATATCTTGGGTTAATAATAGATTCACAGCTTTCCTTTAAAGCCCATATTGCTAAATTGTGTAAAAAAATCAAGTTAAATCTTGCAAATTTTCGTGCAATTCGAAATGAAATGTCAACTGAAGCCGCAAAAATATACTTGCATTCAATGATTCTGAGTCACTTCATCTATTGCCTAACTAGCTGGTCCCAGGCAGGTTTGAGTGCAAAAAAAACCATTGGAAGTTTTGTACAAACAAGCAGTTAAAGTTATGGATAAAAAACCTAGGCATTATCATCATTGTGCAATTTTAAAAAAAATACAGTCTTTTAAATTGGGATAGTCTTCATACATTTGCAAATTTAAATTTGATTTATAAAGTACTGCATGATTTGGCTCCAGATCCTCTGGCAGAGTTCATCAGCCAAAGAAACAGCTCTGAGCGTCACTCGAGGCTCTGTCAGAGGTGACTGTTTCATTCCTCTGCGCAGGAGCACTTTCAGTAAGTCGGCCTGGTCAGTGAGGAGCGCTAGTGAGTGGAAATTAGTACCTGAGGAGGTTAAACTGCTCACAACATTCAAGGCCTTCACAAAAAAATTGAAAATGTGGCTTATAAACACCTACAGCTGCCAACACTAAAAGATAAGTCTGCTGTGATGTTTGATGTTGTGTTTAAATGTACGGTTTGTTATGTATATGTTATTTGTTACATTAGTGCCCTCTTAAATGTCTAACCATGTTTTTTTTCTTGTAGATGCATTTTACTGCTTTTTTACATCTTGGCCAGGGGACTACAGATGAAAACTAGCCTTTTGGCTAATTCTGGCTTTTTTAACCATGTGTAATCATGTGTTTTATGAAATTGCATTGTCCCTTTTCAAATAAACTAAACTAAAAAAAAAAATAAACTCAGACAAGTGTTTGCAGTGCACGGGTTGCCTGACACCCTAGTCACGGACAATGGCACATCATTCACAAGTGAGCTGTTTGGGGAATTCATGCAGCAGAATGGTATTTATCATATTCAAACAGCTCCTTTTCATCCAGCCTCCAATGGGTTAGCTGAACGGATGATGTAGACCGTGAAGGAGGGCCTGAAATGGGTAACAGGTGACTCAGTGAGCACTCAGCTTTCACGTTTCCTGTTTAAGTATCACCTCACACCTCAAACTACCACAGGTTGCTCACCAGTGGAGATGTTGTTGGGTTGTAGACCAAAGTCTAAGCTGGATTTGCTGTGTCTTGATGTGAAAGTGACAGTGGAGGGGAAGCGGGAAAAACAAAAAGAGCATTATATATTATATTGGGCTGCACGGTGGCGCAGTGGTTAGCACTGCGGCAGCACAGTTTACCCTTGGCCGAGGGATTGTGGGGATCGTGGGATCGTGGGTTCGATCCCAGCCCCCGACCAACAGTGATCTGTGTGGAGTTTGCATGTTCTCCCCGTGTTGCGTGGGTTTACTCCGGGATTTCTCCGGTTTCCTCCCACATGCCAAAAACATGCATGTTAGGTTAATTGGCTGTTCTAAATTGTCCCTAGATATCTGTTTCCTATAGGCCCTTAGAATAGAGGGTTAGCATTAATGAAAGCGCTTTGAGTGGTCTTTGTGACTAGAAAAGCGCTATATAAGTGCAGGTTAGTTAGTTAGTTAGTAATTATGATCAACATGCATGAGAGAGGAGGTTGGAAGCAGGTGATGCTGTCTATGTGAGGAACTTCAGTAATAACATCAACCAGCAATGGCTGCCAGGAGTTATCTTGAAACGGAGTGGTCTCGTCTCCTATGTTGTTGAGTTAAGGGATGAATGGGTGATCCGCAAACATCAAGATCATGTGCGCCTGCACCAGTTGTGATATTACCTGAGACAGTGGGGACACTGGTAGCTGTGGCACTAGTGGGGTCACTGATTGCTGTGAGGAGGTCACAGCGCATTCACTGGCCCCCCAGGGAACGGTTATGGCTCCCTTCCTGTTCACCCTTTATACTGCGGACTTCTCACACAACACAACACACTGCCATCTACAGAAGTTCTCTGACGACTCTGTGATTGTTGGCCTCATCTCCAACGGAGATGAAGCTGAGTACAGAGGACTTATCCAGGACTTCGTGGACTGGTGCCATCGGAACTGCCTCCAGATCAACACGAGGAAAACTAAAGAGCTGGGGGTGGACTGCTGCAGGCAAGGACAACCCCTCACAGCACCAGTAAATATACAGGGAACAGACATCGAGATGGTGACATCCTATAAGTACCTGGGTGTTCATTTGAACAATAAACTGGACTGGTCACACAATACCGACACACTCTACAAGAAGGGACAGCGCAGGCTGTTCCTACTGAGGAGGCTCAGGTCTTTTGGTGTACAAGGGGTGCTCAATTCAATTCAATTCAATTCAATTCAATTCAATTCAACTTTATTTATATAGCGCCATTTCACAACAACAGTCATCTCATAGCACTATCAACTGTAGGGGGGAACCCCCACAGTTGCAGAAAGACCCCAGCAATCAGGCGATCCCCTGTGAGCAAGCACTTGGCGACGGTGGAGAGGAAAAACTCCCTTTTAACAGGAAGAAACCTCCAGCAGAACCAGGCTTAGGGAGGGGCAGTCATCTGCTGCGACTGGCTGGGGGGTGAGGGGATAGAGAAGAAGAAAAGAACAGACATGTAGAGAGCAAACAGCACGATGGGGACTCAATCTATGGGAGAGAACAAACAGATGTTAATGACTAGCAAAAAAAAAATATTTCATTGAGAGTGAGGAAAGGAGTGAGGCCCAGTGCATTACTGGAGGTCCCCCGGCTGACTAAACCTATTAGCAGCATAACTAAGGGAGGGTTCAGAAACACATGATCCCTCCCTAATTGTAGGCTATATCAAAAAGGTAGGTTTTAGCCCTATTCTTAAAAACAGAGATCGAGTCTGACTCCCGAATCCAGATTGGCAGCTGATTCCACAGGAGAGGAGCTTGATAACTGAAGGCTCTGCCTCCCATTGTACTTTTGGAGATTCTAGATATTACAAGTAATCCTGCATTTTGGGAGCGTAGTGCTCTGTTAGGATAATACGGTAGTATCAGATCTTTTAAATAAAAAGGAGCCTGATTGTTTAGAGCTTTGTAAGTAAGAAGAAGGATTTTAAACTTAATTCTAAACTCTATGGGAAGCCAATGAAGGGAGGCCAGAACCGGAGAGATATGATCTCTCTTTCTAGTACCTGTTAAAACTCTTGCTGCAGCATTTTGGATCAGCTGAAGACTTTTTAAAGATGTTTTAGGACAGCCTGATAATAAAGAATTACAATAATCTAATCTCGAGCTAACAAAAGCGTGGATCAGTTTCTCAGCATCACTCTGAGACAAGATGTTCCTAATCTTGGCAATATTACGCAAATGATAGAAGGCAGTCTTAGAAACAAATTTAATATGTGAATTGAAGGACAAATCCTGATCAAAAATAACTCCAAGGTTCCTCACAGAGCTATTAAGAGAAAGAGTAACCGCATCCAAACTAAAAGTTTTATTTGGAAAGGAATTTCTAAGGTTTTTTGGACCAACAAGAATGACTTCAGTCTTATCTGAATTTAATAGCAGGAAATTACAAGTCATCCAAGCTTTGATTTCCTTAAGACAGGCTTCTAACTTGGCTAATTGATTACTATCATCAGGCTTCATTGACAGGTATAATTGTGTGTCCTCTGCATAACAATGAAAATGTATACAGTGCTTTCTAATAATGTTGCCTAACGGAAGCATATATAAACTAAAAAGAGTAGGGCCTAGCACAGATCCCTGAGGAACTCCATGACTAAGCTTTGAGTTGAAAGAAAACTCATTATTTACATGAACAAACTGGAACCTATCAGATAAATAAGATCTAAACCATTGCAACGAAGTTCCATTAAGTCCAACATTGTGTTCTAATCTATCAAGTAGAATATTATGATCGATAGTATCAAAAGCTGCACTAAGGTCTAAAAGGACAAGTACAGAAACTAGTCCATTATCAGATGCAATGAGGAGGTCGTTAGTGACCTTTGCTAAGGCTGTTTCAGTACTATGATGGATTCTAAACCCAGATTGAAACTCTTCAAGTAAACCATTTCCCTGCAGGTGGTCAAATAATTCCGTAGCAACAACTCTTTCTAAGATTTTTGAAATGAAAGGGAGATTAGAGATTGGTCTATAGTTAGCTAAAGCTCCTGGATCTAGCGTTGGCTTTTTGAGTAAGGGTTTAATTACAGCCGTTTTAAAAGCCTGCGGTACATGGCCTAAAGTTAATGAAGAATTGATTATATGAAGAATAAAGCTACCAATAAGTGGGAAGACTTCTTTAAATAACCTGGTAGGAATAGGGTCTAAAAGACAAGTTGAAGGTTTGGATGAGGAAACTATTTTGTCTAACTCACAAAGGTCGATTGGAGTAAACTCATCAAGACAGACATCAATAGAAGGAGTTGTAGCAGTTACAGCATTTAAGTTAACTGTGGGAAGAATCTGATTGATTTTATCTCTGATGGATGAAATTTTATTATTGAAAAAGTTCATAAAGTCCTGACTAGTAAGCTCTAAGGGAATGCTAGGATTGACAGAGTCCTGACTCTTTGTCAACCTGGCTACAGTACTGAAAAGAAACCTGGGATTATTCTTGTTCTCTTCTATTAATGCAGAGTAATAACTCGTTCTAGCTTTTCTCAGAGATTTTTTATAAATTAAAAGATGATTTCTCCAAGCTAAATAGATTTCATCTAAATTAGTAGAGCGCCATTTTCTTTCTAATTGACGAGTCTTCTGTTTTAAGGTACGAGTTTCTGTGTTGAACCAAGGAGTTAGAAATCTCTGACTTTTTCTTTTTTAAGGGGGCCACCAAGTCTAGAGTCTGATGCAGAGAAGCTGAAACACTATCCACCATGTTATCAATTACAGAAGGAGCAAGCTGTCTATAGCTTATTTCCGTTGTGTTGACACATGGCATAGAGGAAACAATCTGCATAAATTTGGAAACAGCATCATCTGAGAGGCATCTACTGTAATAATATTTTTCTTTAGGAGCCAAATAGCCAGAAATAGTAAAATCAAAGGTTAACAGACAATGGTCTGACAGTACAGGGTTATGAGGAGACACTACAAGATTTTCTATTTCTATGCCATATGTCAAAACAAGGTCCAATGTATGGTGGAGGTAATGAGTAGAATTTCCTACTTTCTGAGAAAACCCAATCGAATCTAATATTGAATTGAATGCCACATTAAGGCAGTCACTATCTACATCCACATGTATATTAAAGTCCCCTACTATAATTATTCTATCAGATTTCAGCACTAAATCAGCTAAGAAATCAGCAAATTCGGATAAAAATTCTGAGTAGGTTGATGGGGACGATAAACTATGGCAAATAAAATTGGGTTTAACCTAAAATTGCTAAAGTGCCCAATACTGAGGACCAGGCCCTCAAAGGAATTATAACATGTTTTTTGCTTTACATTAACTAGTAATTTGGAATGGTAAATTGTTGCTACTCCTCCTCCATGACCAGAACTTCTGGGATTTTGACAGTTTAAATAACCAGAGGGAGTTGATTCATTTAAACCAACATAATCCTCTTGTCCTAACCAAGTCTCTGTAAGGGAAATTAAATCAATCTGATGATCAATTAACAAATCATGGACTAACAGAGACTTGGGAGTTAGAGACCTAATATTTAATAAACCACATTTAATTTTTAAATTATGAGGAGGAACAGAGGCCAAATCATTCAATTTAGAGGCTTTATGTTTAATTTGAGTTTTACCAATATTTTGCTTTATCACTTTGGGATGCTTATACATTATATTTTTATTCACTTTGGAGGGAGCAGACAATGATTCTCTGATGGGGAAGACAGGGGCTAAGCTGAGGGGTGGCGGATGAAGAGGAGCTGCAGAGAGGCGTGTAAGACTGCGACTCTGCTTCCTGGTCCCAACTCTGAGTAGTCATGGTTTTGGAAATTTGGATAAAAAAGATGCCAGATTGTTAGATAAATGAGAAGCACCATCCAAAGTGGGATGAATGCTGTCTCGTCTCATAAGACCAGGTTTTCCCCAAAAAGAGCTCCAATTGTCAATGTAGCCCACGTCATTTTTAGGACACCACACAGACAGCCAGCGGTTCAAGGATGACGAGCGGCTAAACATGTCATCACTGGTCAGATTGGGGAGGGGCCCAGAGAATACTACAGTGGCTGACATGTATGGCTGCATGGCTGACATGCTGCATGGCTGCATGGCTGACATGCGGCTGAATGTCTTCAGTGCTCCTGAAGACATTCTATGACACGGTGGTGGCATCAGCCATCACTTTTGGAGTGGTCTGCTGGGGCAGTGGCGTTACAGCAGCCGATAGGAAGAGACTGAACAAACTGATCAAGAAAGCTAGCTCTGTCCTGGGGCAACGACTTGACCCAGTGGAGGAGATAGGAGAGAGAAGGATGGTGGCTAAACTGTCATCTCTGCTGGAGTCTGAGTCCCACCCTATGCAGGACATACTGAACGCACTGAGGAGCTCATTTAGCAGCAGACTACATCATCCTAGGTGCGCAACCGAGAGGTTTCGCAGGTCCTTCCTACCTACGGCTGTCAGACTGTATAACCTAAGCAGGGCTGCTCACAGAGATAACAAAAAAACGTGAAGACCTAACAGTATTGAATGCAAAAGATGCAACAGACTTACACAAAATGGTCCCCTCCAGTATATACAACTAGGACAATATCAGTCGCTGTGGAGGGTGACAATATGTATGGGTACATATTCATACCATGTAGGGTAACTAAATAGACGGTTATGCTGTTTATTCCATCTAGCTACAATGCTCCGCACTGTGTGTGTATATATTTATGTGTACATATGTATATTCACTGCTCTTATTTTCTTATCTTCTAAATTATTGCTCTGAGTGTTGCTGTCCCTGTGCTGTTGCAATCCTGGAATTTCTCCATTGTGGGACTAATAAAGGCTTATTTTATCAGTTAGTAAGTTAATTCCTTCCACAGCATGTGGGGCACCCTGTGGTGTATGGGACGGTCCCTGTCTCCGTTTCACTGACCCTACGCCACACAGCTACTGTGAGTAGTGAAAGCTACAGTGGGAGGTCAGTCCTCTGGTGGCTCTGTGCATTAACATTCCTTTCCCCGTTCTGTTATGCTGAGCACCCAGCTAGAAGGCAGAAAGTACAATTTTTATATGGTCTTTGGTATGACCTGGCTGAGATTTGAACCCATGACCCCCTGGTTGTGGGGCAGATGCTCTACCAACTAGGCCTTCACTCCGGTGGCCTCCTGATGAACTGACTTATTAATGGAGTCTGTCCTAGATTTGAGAATGAATGTTTACTTACTGATGTTGTTGCATGTTTTATTTTTGTCGTCGTCTTGGCGTAGGCATGCCCTCATTTCTCTCCCTGGTTAACACGTTTGGGTAAAGAGGATTTTGCAGTTTAAGAGGGGGGAGATGTAACATGAGTAATATTATGAGTCACAGTTAAACATGTCTGTGCTTATGCTAGGGGTGCTCTCTGTTTTGTTTTCATGCCCTGTTGTTATGGCACGCTCCCAGCATAGCTTCTGCTGTACCATGTAGTTTGAACCTGTCGGTAGGATAAAGTGTCTTTGGTTATAAGTGTCTCTGGTTTCCTTCATGTCTAAAGGTCAGCACACAACTATATTGTCCACAACTCAGTTTCTTCAAAACTGCTGACATTCCTGGGTGAAACAGAGCCAATTCATCTTTCTCTAGCGCACACTGCTATATTTGGAGCATGTTGGCAGCTACCATACTCCAGCAGGAACGCTGTCATTGCTGACGACGGCGACGATGATGATGATGATCCAAGTAGTGAAGACATGGCTGCACATGCAACAAATCAGACTGGACTGTGACTTGAAATCTTTATTTCTCACTTGTTACTTGATCAGTACATGGACAGAGACAGCTTACTTTTCATGTTTATGTATTTATATATATAGTATATTGAAACTTTACAGTACACATCTGAATGACAACGAAGCAGGTTAGAGTCATTCTATGGTTGTGAATGGAAACAAGCTCAAAGGGAAGACTCCCACAATATGAAACAAACAGACCAAAAGAGAAAAAAAAACAACTTATTGCTTAATACAAAAATTAATCCTAATGGCAGTAAGAAGAAGAGGAATAGTAGTAACACGTGGACCAATAATTATACCAAGATGAGGTTACACCGTATCGTTGCTTATAAAATCTCAAAAAGAAAAGGAACAGAATGATGTTTTTCCACAATATTATTAGTGGGTTTTTTTTTTTTTAACTTTTGGGGAACCTGCTCTATAAATAAAAATTATCTACAAGTGTAAGGAGGACCAAGGTCTATGCAAACTGATCTGAGCTAGCTTACAGCAACTCTCACAAATCACCTTTTTTTAAAGACCTTGAAGAGAAAAGTAGGAGGAGAGCTGGGGTTTCATGGACAGGGTTGAAATATCAAAGACAGAACCGCTGTGAGGAGGTTCTGAGAGGATGGCGTGGGTTGACAATACAGCACTTCAAAAAGGGACGGGATACATTCAGGAGCCCCCCGGGCAGTTGGAGTAGCAGTCATGTAGGAGCGAGTGGAGAAGGCAGGAAAGAGCTGAGAGAGGAGAACTCTGCTACATGCCATCTTGGGTGTTCATGACGGATTCACGGATGAGGTGTTGGATCTGATGTCATAATGTCTCCTTTCATTTTGGACAATCTCTCCAGCTTTGACAGACTCACATTCTTTACCTCCAACATTCAGTCAACTGCACTTCAGTCCGGATCTTTCTCTATTTCTCTGTGTTTTGGCAATAATCCCTTCTTTCCTTGCATTAATAAAAACAGCTCATTCTCTAGTGTTTTCTCTCACTCTCTGGGCCCCCTGCTAGCTATTCTAACACTAGCAATGTCTTCCAACGTGACTTCAGCTGATAGCCCTTTAAGGGTGCGCCTGGGTCTGCCTGTGAGAGCCGGGGCACCTGGAGATTTTTTTTTTTAAGGGAAGGGGGATTATAATTTTAAGGTTGCTGGGGGTTGCCCTACATTCTGAGCTTGGAGCCCAAATGGCGCCAAAAAAGCCCCGCCTCTTACAGGCGACCTCAGACAAGCACACACCTCAGCAATAGGAAGCTAAGCCCCCGATGACAGGAGACCAAATGGTTATTTTCTTTTAAAATCATAAGAGAAGGTGGCTATGATACCTGATTACAGTGAGTACAGTGAGCTAAAGGCCAGAGGACCCCCATCCCTGATCACTATCGGGCTAGTCCAGGATTACCACAGACAAGGCAGCACACAGCTCTACTAGTCTAACAACTGCATCTTTACACACACTACACACTATACTGGTGAGATCACAATTACACTGAAATATCCACACCAACTGACGCCTCCTCACGTGGGAATTTTGTCTATTTCTGTCTTTTTCCATTACAAAACCCAGCCCACGCAGCTTTCGCCTTAGTGGCCGTCATAAAAATGTGTGTGCATGCATGTGTGTATGTTTGGGTCGCTTTGGTATTATCTGCAGAAAGGGGCTGGGCTTTGTAAGGTGAGGGAGAACAGGAGCTGGGTCTGGGTACCTGCCACGCCCATCCTCCCTGATCTTGTCTGGCTTGGTTTGGGTTTGGTCAGCCACCACAACGAGCCAACTACAGCCAGGACCCGTCTACATGCTGGAGTAACTTGACAATGGAGACTGCCTGCTACTGTATACTACTCATGTACTACAACTCCCTAAGAATATGTTCACATTTACATGCATGTACATGGTAATAAATACTCATTCTATCCTATTCTTGTTATTCTAATGTAGTGGATGGTGTCAGAAATGTGGCGGCGACACACAGCTTAAAGCTGCCCTCAGCAACACTGACTTCAGTTAGCAGCACACACGTGTCAGTACACTGGCTGTATGTGACATCAGCAGATTTATGACAGATTTGGTTGTTTATTAATGATAATACTAATAATGATAGAATTGAGACTTCATGAGTGTTTTAGTCACCATCAGACCAAGACCAGAAAAAGACCAAATCATGACCAGACAGAAATTAAGGGGTCAGGACCAAGTTTGTCTGGAGGACCAAGTTGGTCTGGACTTTATATTGATCCCTTGAGGTCTACTTAAAGACATTCTGGTCTAGATCTGGTCTTGCTGCGGTCTTGACCACAACACTATCTCTCACCAGATAAACCTTTTAAAGATTTATGTGTGTTATTATTCATCTCACGTGCAGAAGAAAGGAAATTTTAAAAAAACACTCACAGCCATTTGCTGTAACTGAGATGAAGCCCCACTTTGTTCAGAACTGCCTTATTTCTTCATGGTATAGATTTAACAAGGTGATGGAAGCATTCCTCAGAGATCTTGGTCAATACTGATATGCTAACATCACACAGTCGCTGCAGTTGCTGCAGATCGACTGGCTGCACGTCCACAATGCTCCATCCATTCTTTCATGTTGTTCACTCCAAATTCTGGCCCTACCATCCAAATGTTGCAGCAAAAACTGACATTCAGACCAGGCAACATTTTCCCAGTCTTCTATTGTCCAATATTGGCGAGTCTGTGTAAATTTAAGCCTCAGTTTGCTGTTCTTGGCTGACAGGAGCAGCAGCAGTTGAAGTTTTCTGCTGCTGCAGCCCATCTGCTTGATGGGTTCATGCGTTGTGGCGTCACTGATGTTACTGGAATCTCTGTTGCTTTTCTGCCAGCTCAACCCAGTCTGACCATTCTCCTGTGACTCCTGGCATCAACAAGGCAATGGGGCTCAGTGAATTTTTTCTCTTTTTCAGACCATTCTCTGTAAATCCTAGACACTCTTGTGGGCAATTATCCAGATTTGAAATACTCAGACCAGCAACTCTGACAGCAAAAGCCAAGATACCTAAATGACATTTTTTCCCAGTTCTGATGCTCAGTTTGAACTTCAGCAGATCATCCTGACCATGTGTCCATGTCTACAGGCATCGCCTTGCTACCATGTGACTGGCTGATAAGATAGTTGTGTAAATGAGCAGGAAAGTGACCGGTGAGGATGGAGCCGATAACATTTAATTGAAAATTTCTAAATTTAAGAGGAATAGGCTAGTTATTGTCTTCCCATTTTGTATCTTAAGTTCACACTAATTCAAAATCTCTTGCTTCCTGGAGTCCTTTTGATGTAAGACAGTAGCTGAAGACAACCTCACTACTGCCAGTAACAGAGGTTCTGTTCCATGTCATTGCTGCATTCCCAGTTATTGTAGGTCAAAAATGCTGCAGGGAACTCTTACCAGAGCATTTCACTGTTATATGGCAATATACTGTAGGTGTCACTCAACCCTTTCAGGTTATTATTACACTAAACAGCTTCAAATTGTCGTCTTATGCAAAGAATAATAAAAATTAACATTTTTCAAGTAACTTTTGACCGAGTTATACTGTATATGCTATCACTGCAGACGTAATGACCGGTGCTGTTATGACAGCTACAGAAGATGATGTGTCTGTGGTGCTTCTGGTGGGGATTTTTGTCCATGTGTTAAACACAGGCCTGTGTTACTACCATGACCACTGACTAATTATAGTGTACAACTTAAAAAATACCAGGTGCAGCTTTAAGTCAGTGTGGCATTCTTTATCTACACTCTTACACTAAAGAAATGAAGCTAAAGATTCCTGTCTACGTACTAGCAGTGTACTGGGTTCTACTACGCTGCGCTCTGTTGTCTGGAAGATCCTGGACAAGCCCCTCCTGACACCTACAAGCCACTCATCAGGCCATGACCATCCTTTACAAACATCACACAGTCAAACATTACTGACCATTTGTTAAAATCACAAGGAGAATAACAACCCACTTCCAACTACCTTTCACAAACGCTCGCCACCTTTTCTGAGGCCCCCCTAAGAGTGCCGTTTTCTTCCAGATGCTGGACTTTCACCATCTGATACCAGATGTTAACAGCAGCTTTGTACTGGCAAACTGCTGTGTGGACTGCTGACAGACATGGTTACGTGCTGGATTCATTTATGTATTATGGGGGGGGGGGGGGTGAGAGGGGGTGCAGGCAAAGAATGAGGAGACACTCAGCAAACACAAGAATGACACTTCAAGAACAAATGTTTAAATGTTTAAGTGCTGGGCTGAGGGAACGTTGAGGTGGGTGTTTAAAAGGTGTTGTAGTAGTACCAGGACATACGCTATTTTACAGTGGAGGAGGAAACAAGATGGCAGACAAGGGAACATGGAGGAGATAGACAGAGACAGAGAGAACTTCCTCCCCCATTGCTGTTCCTCCTAAAGCCCACCCCACTACCTCTGTCCCACCTGACTTCCTGACATGGCGCCCTCTTCCACGGCTTCATGGTACTCTTTCTCTCCCCATCCTGCTATCCCCTCCCTTCCTCTTGTTTTTGTTGTTTGTTGTGACTCCTCAGCAGGACACCTCCATGGTGTGGGTTACAGCACCGACTGCCTCGGAGCTGTCTGAGTTGGTGCAGGCCCGAGAGCGGGGACCCTCCGTAGAACCGGCGCTGGTCAAGGAAGCGGTCCTGGAGCGAGCCAGGCGGGTCATACTGGCCGAGGGCACTGGAAAGAGGAGAAGGAGGTCTTACATGCCAAAGATTTTGTAAAAAAAACCCCAGAAAAATAGTGTTTTCAGTTTATGTTGGGGATGTACATGCTAATGCTGATAGCTAGCAAATATGCTGCGTCTTGTTTGGCTAAAAAGTCAATGGCTGTGAATGGCAGAGGTTTTGAGTTTAAGTCTTCTGGGTTTATGCTACGCAAAGCTCTAAAATATATTATATAAAAGATTAACTATTTAGTTTTCCTTCTGCTATTGCAGGTAAGCAAGGTGAATGAAGACCGGGGCAGATCGCTGAGGGATCATTGAGAGATTGTTGGGTGGCCAGAGGGTTCTAGTGCCCTTCTACTCTCTTTACACAGGGATGGAGATGGTCAAGAGATCACCAATAGATGAAAAGAATGGGCCAGATCTCTCAACGACTGTTCAATGATCTCTCAGCAATCACCAAGATCTCGCAATGATCTCCCAGTGATCTCCACGGTCTCCACAGTTGAGAGATTGTTTTGGAAGGCTAAACTATATAAGTAAATACATTTAAAATTTATGAGAAAAAAATGTGAAAATTTACAAGAGAAAAACAGTAAAATTACTTGAAAAAAGTTACAAACTTGCAAGAAAAATAGAAAAAAGTGACAAATTTATGAAGAAAAATTAGAAAACATTGCAAGTTAATTAAAAAATAGCAAATATATGCGTATCTAAATTGAAAATGTATGAGAAAAAAGTTGCAAGTTTGCAAAAAAATTTCCAGGAATAATGTCTCAAATGTATGGGAAAATGTCACAAATTTACAAGAAAATGTCAAATTTATGAGCAAATAAATGTGGGCAAATCCATATGGGGCCACAGGGAGCCTGAAGACGGCCCAGTTTAAGCTGTGGGGGCCCACTGGGACGTGCTGCTGGGACAGCGTCAGACAGCCGATCATTCTGCATACATTCCAGTTTTCACACGCATGGAATAAATCCTTGTGGAGCACAAAAATCAGGAATATTGGGAAGGCTTCTGAATAAAAGTTCTCGTATTGGGAGTGACTGAGAAAACATTCCATGTGAACCCTGAACATGGTTGTTTCATTGAACAGGTTGGACTCAGTTAGCTTTTAGGTCATGTAAAGGTAGAGCTTTATTGAAAGTCAACACTCTTAAGGCTTCGCTCAAAGCTAGCCAAATGCCATGCAAAGAGCAGTACTGAGATGCAATGGTAAAGGAATGGGGAGTGGAAGAAGGGGAAGCATATTTTTCCATTTGAGGAAAAATTCTTTTT
This sequence comes from Pholidichthys leucotaenia, assembly GCA_020510985.1. Classification (NCBI taxonomy): domain Eukaryota; kingdom Metazoa; phylum Chordata; class Actinopteri; order Cichliformes; family Pholidichthyidae; genus Pholidichthys; species Pholidichthys leucotaenia. The sequence goes on from CM035840.1 coordinate 230,166,610, forward strand.
AATAAAAACCAAAAGAAAAAAAAAACACAAAGATGGGGTTCAATGTCCTGAGGATAAATAAAAACACCAGAAATGAGAGCAAAAGTAAAACCAAAATAACTAAAAATTGCAGCCCAAACTATAGTACTCATACCAAATTAAAAAACTAAACGAAAAACAATTTCAAGAAAATGCCAACGTTATCAAAGAGGGCAGCAGTAAGAGGTCCGAGGTGAACAGGGAGGAGGAAGTACCTGTCCCTCCACTCAACCTCCGATCCTTCACATAAGCGACTGTGAGAACGGGGCAAGGAAGACAGAGGGCAACATTAACACAGGTCATGTCCCTCGACAGAAACACATCAAAGCACACTAACTCATCACTGCAGCAGCTACTGGATCAAGGCGTCACACTGCCTAGGCACTTACTGTAACCCATTCCTTGCAGGAAATACTTGAAGGCTTCAGTCAGCTTGGCAGGCTGGAAAACAAGACGCCAACATTGTCATTCCAGTCAATCTGTCTGGTGTGGTTGGAGCAGCATTTTAGCTCCTTTCACTTTTTTTCTGTGTTTGATTTAGTTGGTTGGTTTGCTTGTGGTTTCACCTGTGTGAGCTGGGGAAGTCCACCAGAGTCAGCCATCTGCCACGAGAGGGGAAACAGTCAGCAAAACTGCTAAACTCTTCCAGAAACTCAGCCCTCTTCTTCTTTTCTGACCTGATCTTTCAGCTTTTAATTTATGTGTACAAGGTACGGGGCACATGCATGCAATAGTTTTCTGATTGACAGCCTATAAGCCCCACCCCTCCACCACTCCTCATGGGACTTAACATCTAAAAAAAGTGGCAGGAAATAATTTTTTAATGACAATGGAACTTTTCCATGAATTAGACTATGCTTATACATTTTAAAGATGCACAGATAAAGCGTAGGTTGTTGTGTACTTGGTCATGAAAAAACTAGTGCAGGCATCAGCCAGTCCATGTGCGGCAGGAAAAGAGCTAGTCTGATGAGGTAACGAGGCCATCTGCTGTCTGCACCAATCAAGTCTGGAGTCAGTTTACTGTCAAAACTACATTCAACTCTTACATTAATTCAAGTGAGTCCATGATTTGTTTCTGACTCTACTAATAAATATGTGTGAAAAATTCAGGTTTGTGTGTGTAAAAAATTGTCTGCAATGAAAATTTGTCAAGTTTCCACTCTTTACACAGGGGTGGAGATCACTGAGAGATTGCTGAGTGATGAAAAAATAGCCAGATAGTCAAACGATCTTTCAATGATAGATAGATAGATAGTTAGTTTATTTGACAGGGACAGTGCAATAAACACAGACGATCTCTCAATGATCCCTCTCCTGGTCTCTCAGCAATTTCTCCTGACCTCTCAATGATCTCTCAAGGATCTTTCAAAGATCTCTATAGATCGCCATGAAAATCTTAGAATGATCTCCCTCACGATTATACAGAAAAGTCTTTTGTGAGGATCTATGAGATCGTTGTGAGATCAGGTCAATTTTTGATCTCTCAGTGGTCACCCAACAAGCTCCGTCTGTGTGCTGGTCCCTAAAGCCTGCTTCATGCTACACCTCTGCTGTCTGCGTACACGTAACCGGAAATCTCATGTGACGAAATTTATGTCATTGTCTCCACTCCACTAGTGTCCACAGTGCTTGACCGCGGACGACCGCGTGCAGCCCAAATTTTGTGACCACGCCCCCTGCCCACAACCTGAACGCGTTGAAAAGCGCATGCGCAAGACTGAATGTCCCATTCACGAGGTGGCGATATTGACACAGCATACATCAGTCGACAAAGAAGACAACAAGGAAGTGGAAAACGAGAATAAAAACATACATGAATCATACATACATACTTTCTTTCACAGCAGCAGCAGCATCTTCGTGGAAAAGGAGTGAAAACCGGGAAGTCAAACAGCAGAAATGGACTCTATATTTGAAGAGAAACTTTTGGTGAAAATCATGGCGCGTCAGCGCCTTGGCGCTACCTATCAGGTGGGAGTGAAACTACAAATGATGGTTGTGCACATGCATCAACCGCTTGGCCTGGGTAGATGAAAAAAGTGAGCATGAGCAGCGCCGGAAGCGTGCCTGGCTTGTCCAAAGCGTACGCGGACCAAGGCGGACTAGAGGAAAATGGAGCATGAAGCAGGCTTCAGACATTAAAACAATGTTGTGAACATATGTGTCCAAAGTAGAAAAATGCATTTTAAATGCACAGGGATGGCATGTTGCACTTCAGAAGAATGAGACACCAGAGGATTTGAACCTGGGTCTCCAGCACAGCAGACAAACTAATTTCTTTTGCCGCTGACTTCCATCCAGGTTTTTTTTTGAAGTTAGGTCATATGATGTGGAAGTAGAGGAGCGGGACATACCCTGGATTTACACTCCCTCCAGATCCAGTCTGTTGCAGATCCAGTGTGGACGGAGCCTTGTGTCCATTCCCTACCAACTCCATTTGTGTTCTGATGTGGCACGGATTAGAGCAGGGTTCCAAATACAAGACTGCATGATAATTGTATGAAATCACGTGAGATCTCGAGAAAGACCTGAGAGTGACCGAGAAGAACCAATGGCAATCACATGATAACAACAAGGACGTGTGATGTAGCGGCTCTCCAACTGCACTTTTGTGCTCTGATAATATGTAAGTTAATTTTGATTCTGTGAAGTGTTTGTATGTTAAGTTTTTACCTTGTCTGACAACGTGGTGGAGGAGCAGACCTCAGAACAGAACACACCATCCTTAAATCATTTTAATGAACAAACAGCTATTAAATAGAGTAGATACCCGTGGCATTTCCTTGAGGACTGGATCCAGCGTCTCTCAACAATAGACTCCTTGCCTTTCATTAGTGATCTGAATCCAAGGACCCAGATTTGTTCCGCAGTGGTCAGGACCAGGTGGGGATTAGAACATTAATTGGAGTGGGAACTCTATGCTGTGGAGTTCAGATCACATTCAGACTGGATCTTGAGTCTTTTAACACGTCAGTTTTAACCAGTTTATCACTCTGTGTCCATTTGGATTCATCTATATAGCACCTGTATGTGTTTGTTTTTAATTATTTTACTGTTATTTTTATCCCCTTGTAATCGTTTCGTCTCATATTTTGTTAGTGTGTCTCTCTCTCTCTGGTTTTAATGGTAGCGTGGATCCCTCCAGGCTCTCTGGGTTGTTTTGTTTCACCATTGTGATTCATCATCTGTCCCTGATTCTTTTCTATCTCTGCTCTTCATTTGTAGTAAACTTGCATTTCTTTTCTGAGTCTCTGTATCTGTTTGATGCCATCTTCTTCTCTTTGGAGGCTGACACACATCTTATACACTACTATGTGCAAGCAAAAGAAAATTTGCCTTTGATTTTGTATTCAGTTTCCATTATCAATGTTTGTATAACTTTTCATTTATGATTTAATATGACCTCACAAAATACATACAAAGTTACCAGCTAAAGACGAATTCCCATTTCCTGCCCTGTGGTACGGAGTATACCACTTACCTTCAGAAAGGTGGTGTTGGTAGGGTCCAATTTGGAGTTGCACTCAACCTTAAAGGACAAACACCAAACAAGAGTTTTAAAGAAAGCTGAAAAATAAAAACAACCTCAGAAAGTTGCTATTTTTCATAAAAGACACATGTACATTTTAGACATTTTATATTCTGCAATATAATGAGATGGAACAATAAACTCCCCTCTGTGGATCACCACCTTATGGTGGTGGAGGGGTTTAGTGCCCAGCAGCTGTATTGTCAGGGGCAACTTGCCCCTTGTAGGGTCTCCCAAGGCAAACTGGTCCTGGGTGAAGGGCCAGACTAAGACAAGTCCAGTGGATCTCCATGAAAAACGTTACACCAAGGACCCAGTGTACCCAGAGGAGACACATGGTCCATCCTCCAGTGGACTCACCACCTGCAGGAGGGATCATGGGGATCATGGTGCTATGTGAACCAGGCAGAAGGCTGGCCTACTCTGCCTGGACTGATGCCCCCGTGACCCGGATCCCTGGATAAGTGGTAGAGGATGGATGAATGGATGGATCATGGATGGATGGATGAATGAATGATGGATGGATGATGGATGAATGATGGAATGATGGATGGATGGATGGATGGATGATGGATGGATGATGGACGGACAATAACCTCCTTGTTTTTACAGATCTGCATAATTATGTAGCATCATCTTGCTTTGGCTCATCAATAAAATTATTCTTCATCTTAAAGACATTGTTTCACCCAGGAAAAGGCCAGTCAAGAATTGCATTTTCATCTCAGGACCACTGTGGAGAACACATTCCTTTGTAAAGAGGTACAAGAGATAAGGATCCCATCTCGTGCATGGTACGGATTAACTTACATCATAAATTTGATTGATTGATTGATTGATTTTATTTATTTGAACATTCTGAAAAAGAAAAAAAATTAAAACAAAACAAAAAACAAGCCAAAAATAAAATGTTCAGGAGTGGGAAGAAGCCAACGCTTATATTAAATAAATAACAAATAAACTGGAAACTCTCTTACTCCAGCCCGTTTTATTGGCTAATAAAACAGTTTGACATCTTCTAAACCCCTGTGGCAAAGAACAGGCATCCCATAAACTTTAGATGCATTTCCTAAGGCCCTAGGATTATCCACAGCTCGACACTACCCCTGGTGGACATCTCTGGAGTAGATGGTCACGTTTGACTGTACACTGATGAACTGAAATTAACTCTCTTTCTTCAAGTTTCATTTCTCAGGACAATCCTAAGGACACTATTTGTTGAAGATCACTGCCTCTGTGGGACTCTTGATATTCTGTGGACAATCAATAATGGGTTTGAAAGAATATATTAATCCTTGATTTTAAATATGTGCATGTTAAAATGTTTAAATGTTTAAATGTTTAAATGGCCACACGGGGCCCAACGCAGAAAAAACTTCAAAATCGTTCAGACACAAATCACCAAATGCAATCAGTTCTCTTAAAGAGGACTTGCTGAAGCAAGACTGGACAGAAGTCTATGTATCAGATGTGAATGAAGCCTATGACACATTTATAAACATTGTAACCACTCTTTATGAAAAAAACTGCCCATTAGTAATAAAAAAGCTTAAACACAAATTTGCTAATAAGCCATGGTTAACCAAAGGACTACAAAAGGCGTGTAAAAAGAAAAATTCATTATATAAAGCTTTCCTAAAGAAAAGAACAAAAGAAGCAGAGCAGCGGTATAAAACATACAAAAATAAGTTAACATATATAATGAGATGTAGTAAAAGAGACTATTACAGTAAAGAACTGGAGAAAAACAGAGACAATATTAAAAATACATGGACAATACTCAACAGTATCCTTGGAAATAAAAGCAGAAATACAAGCTACCCAACTAATATTCCAAAAAATAATAAAACGACTCAGAGTGTGAATATCGCTTCACCTGCAGATGAATTTAATAATTTTTTTGTTAACATTGGACCTAAACTGGCCCGAGAAATACCCACTACGGTGCCAACAGGTGATACAATATGCAATAACACTGCTGTAAAAGACTCCATCTTCATAAAGAACACAGACGAAAGAGAGGTCATTGAAATTGTTAAATCGTTCAAAAGTAAAACATCTACTGACTGTGATGGTATCGACATGCTACTAGTCAAAACTGTTATCGAATGCATAGTAAAACCACTGACGTATATCTGCAACCTGTCTCTCCAATCAGGTATATTTCCCAATGCAATGAAAATAGCTAAAGTAATTCCGATATACAAGACGGGCGACAGAGGGGAACTCTCAAACTATAGACCAATTTCACTATTACCACAATTTTCCAAGATACTTGAAAAAATATTCTGTGAGAGAATTGACAACTTCATACTGAAGAATGATTTATTATGTGAGCAGCAATATGGGTTCAGACACAAGAGGACAACTGCATATGCCCTAATGGAATTTACAGAAAAAATATCAACAGCCATTGAAAATAAAGAGTATTCAGTTGGAGTATTCCTAGATCTTAAAAAAGCATTTGATACAGTAGATCATAATTTATTATTAAAGAAACTACAAAATTCTGGTATTAGAGGTGTAGCACTGTCCTGGTTAAGTAGTTACTTAAAGAATAGATATCAGTATGTATGTGTTAGCAACAAAAACTCAGAGTTGCTGAAGGTCACCTGTGGAGTCCCACAGGGTTCAGTTTTGGGACCATTATTATTCAATATGTATATAAACGATATATGTAAAGTCTCAGAAAAAATGGACTTAATATTGTTTGCCGATGACACTAATCTGCTATGCAGTGGAAACAATTTGGAACAACTTCTGGATACACTCGGGAAGGAATTAGGAAAGCTTAAACTGTGGTTTGATTCAAACAAATTAACGCTCAATTTAAGTAAGACAAAATTTATAGTCTTTAACAACCATCACAACAATCCAGTACCCAAACTCAGTGTAAATGGTGTAGAGATTGAAAGGGTATCTGAAACCAAATTCCTTGGAGTAATAATTGATAACAAACTGTGTTGGAAGTCACATATTAATTATATTAAAGGTAAAGTCTCCAAATCAATTGCAATATTACACAGAGTGAAATACTTGCTGAATCAACCCACACTATGCATCTTGTATCATTCATTAATACTCCCATACATGACATATTGTAATGAAGTATGGGGAAATACATATAAAACAAACATATATCCACTCTTTATGCTTCAAAAGAGAGCTATTAGAATAATAAACAAAGCAGCTTACAGGGAACCAACAAACCCACTTTTTCTTAAACAAAAAACTCTCAAGTTGAAAGATCTGGTTGACTTTAAAACCGCAATAATAATGTTCAAAGTGAAGAATTTATCACTGCCTGCAAATATCCAAAAGTTGTTCCAAACAAGGGAGAAACGATATCACTTCAGAGGAACATGTATATTTCAAAAGCCTACAGTGAGAACAACCACCAAGCAACACTGTATTTCAGTGCAAGGAGTCAGATTATGGAACGATTATGGACCTGAATTAAAATCATGTACAACGCTTGGACAATTTAAACAAAAACTAAAGGAAGAAATACTCCAAACATATTTACAAGACGACATGTAAACTCACATAAGGATTGACATATCCAGCCTGTGTTGTGTTGTAGCTTAGTTTTTTTTTTTTTTTCTTTCTGTGACATTCTGTCTTAGATTTGTCTTGAATAGTAACTGCTTAACTTAGCTTAGCTTAGTTTTTTTTTTTTCTCTCTCAGTCACACTTTGTCTTAGCTTTGTTCTAAATTGTAATCACTCTTGTCTTGTTTACTCTTTTTTCTTTGAATTCTTGGATGGAATATGGGTGGGCAATATAAGCTGCGGCTTCAGCCATCACCCATTTTGGATAACTCACGTGGAATTGTTTAGTAGAAGGAGTCTTTGTCTAATTTGACCTTGTTGTTATATTATACAGTTTCTTTAACCTGTACTGTATTATCCGAAATAAATAAATTCATTCATTCATTCATTCATTCATTCAAATAAATGTTTATTCTTGCATGTTAATTTAAAAGCACTAGTTATAAAGTTGCATGAATCACTGAAGTAGCTTAGATTTTATACATAAGTATATTGATGAATTTTCAGTGTTATTAAGATGTGCCATCCTGTGAAAAGTACCAAGTCATATACTTGCTCCACCAATCACAGGTCAACTTCTGCGGGACAAATCTCTCTCAATATTATTGGTTCCTTACAGACAAAGGACTGTTTGCTCATTGGACTAAAGTTCATAAAGCCCACCCACGAAGGAAGACTATTGGCTTGGGCTTCTGTCAATCCCCGGGAGCCCGTGAAAACTGTCTGAGTTATAAACAGGGAGACGCCCTCCTTCAAGTCAGTGTTGTCTTGAGTTCAGTTTTGCCATTGTCGTGTGCTGTGTGACGTCTGTGTATTTTAATGTTTTTCTTTAAATGTCTAGGAATTAATTATTTCTTTCCTGAGCTCAAATCTTGATTCTGAGTTAAAAACTCCCGTTCCTAGGCGTTCTCTATATTTTTTCCCCTTTTAAACATTTTCTTTAAATCTACCGTGTGTTTTCGTGTTTTTCAAAGGACTGACCATTCGTTCACACTGGAAGTTATTTCAGCCAACTCTACATGTATCTTTGTTGCTGAAGTTTTATCTGATCTCTCTAAAATTCTGCTAATCGGATCAGATTATTTCATTATATTCCAAGTTTATATTATATTCCAAGAAATCCTGGAATTTCCCCATTGTGGGACTAATAAAGGCTTATCTTACCCTGGAAGAAAGCCGCTTGCCAACAAAGAAGAAGAAGAAGAAGAAACCTCATCTCGCCATCACCACGGCACTGAAGAAACCACCATCGCCATCTTTGTTTTGACCTAAGCAGCAGCTATTATTGCAGTCAAAATCTCATCTTGTGACTGTGGACTTTGAAAGCTGCTGTACCTTGTCTGAATATCTGCTGGCAAGATATTCTGGTTTTGGTGCCATCTGCAAATAAAGCTTCAGGAGGAGCCTCCACAACAGGACTTCAACCCGGATTCACGTGAGCCATATTCCTTGTTCCATCTGCTGAATGACTTATCCAACATTTGGAAATAATTCCAAATCTGACCAGATGCAGAATTAAAGATGATTAATATTCTCTTTTCATTAAAATTCTGTTTTTACTTTCTTAAGAGTAATCCAGAATTTTTCATATAATTAGTTAATTTTCTCCATAAATTTGGGTCCAATATTATTCATAATTTTTCATTTCAACTCTTCCAAACTCATGCTAAAGCCCATGGTTTTATAAATGTGCTCACATGGTTACTCTATCCTCAGTTACAAATTGAATGTGATGGTTAATGTTGATCATTTCACTGTTTACAAGTTATCTGAATGTGATGTCATTTAAAGCGTACCTGTGGTGGTCGTGAAGACGCATTTGACTTGAAAACATTATGAAAAAGTATTTCTTATTTTGGTAAATAATTTTTGTCAGCCATATACCACCAGACATATATTCAAATAGGACCTTGGCCATGGGCAGCCAATGAAAACTGTGGGCGCAGCCATGACACATGTGGATGTGACGTCACTTCGTTGATACTCAACAGTCAATGCTCCGCCTGTATGAGAGACTAGGGTGCTGTTGTGAGTGTTTTTATTCTATTATAGCTGAATTGTCGGACTCTGAGGAAGAATTTGTCCAACATGGCTACAGGTTTGAGCCAGAAAGGTCTTCTGAGGGTTAAAGTGACGAAGTGGTCCTCACACACAACGCAATTTCGTCTGAAATTATTCGTCTGTGCCCTGTTTCCACTCCGATCTTCTGACAAGGTGAGCTGGGTTTGGGTACACAAAAAAAAGTGTTTCTTTGTTTTTTTCGCTTATTATTCAGACATCCAAAGGCTTTACATTCCACCATGTTGCGATATCCATATCGCATTGTATGTTTTTGTTTTTCCAAGAGCACCAAGTGTCTGCTGCTCTGTATATAGTTGTAGAATCATCTTCCGTGTTGCGGCAGTTACGAGCTCAAATGAGACAAGCAGCTGAATTTAAGCATTTATTTATTTTCTACTCGTTTCAGTTCAGCATTTAATATGAACCCTGAGTTTGAAATAAACATTTGAATTTTGGTCCTCATACAACGCAACGCACTGTCTGCCGCTCTTTATAGCGGCGAGGGAAGAGCCGAATTAATCTGCCGTTTTGCGGCTGTTAACGACCTCAGATCAGACAATAGGACTCGCCGAATTTAAGCATTTATTTATTTATTTTCTACTCGTTTCAGTTCTGCATTTAATATGAACCCTGAGTTTGAAATAAACGTTTGAATTTTGGTCCTCATACAACGCAACGCACTGTCTGCCGCTCTTTATAGCGGCGAGGGGAGAGACGAATTAATCTGCTGTTTTGCGGCTGTTAATGACCTCAGCTCAGACGAGACGACCCGCCGAATTTAAGCATTTATTTATTTATTTTCTACTCTTTTCAGTTCTGCATTTAATATGAACCCTGAGTTTGAAATAAACGTTTGAATTTGAATTAGAATATCCCCAAAGCCGCTGCACATCCGGGTACTCGAGGCTCAGCCAATACTGATCCAGATCGCGGTAGCCACGGAATTACGTCACAGGAAGCGTCCTGGAAGTCCATGTAGCCGCTAGTATGGCTGTACCCATGTTTTGCTGACATAGCTGAACCAGTACATCAGCAATGGATTTATATCAAATTGCTTTGAACGTGAATTTCAACTTAAACTTGAACTAGAACGTGAGACAGGGGCTCAATATAATATCTTTTTTTTCACGACCACCACAGGTACACTTTAATCAGCTTCATTTAAATAAATCTGTAAAATGAGAGAAGTAGTTGAGTATTCTTTGCCTGTGTCTGGTTTCTAAGCCCCAGAATCAAATTCACTAATATTCTGAGATTGATTGATTGATTTAATTAATTGAGTGATTAAACAGGTATAAAGTGGAATTAATTAATAAATTGCTCACATTTAATGAGCTGGTGCCCCCAAACGAGTGTTTACTATCAACTTTTTCTGTGTGTGTGGACCCTGAGTAAATCACAGGTCCCGATACACTAATACAAATTAAATAATCTTTATACCTGACCATAATTATAGATTAAATATTGCTACAATTATATCAACTGGCCCACAGCCCTATTGTTCTGCCACCTGATTTTATAGCACAAATGCTTGTCTCAAACGTACTGTCAGTATGCTATTCTGGACCACTTGGTCATCTAGGGAGGAGCCTGCTTGTGTTAACTTATTTGTAGCTGAATTTGAAACTGAAATTAATTTACCAATGTGATGAGCCCCTGTACGTATGAGGTACCATCTCAGACCAAATCTGGATGAGCGACAGAGGCTGGCACAGCCACAAGCAAGAGACTGAAAATATGTGAGAGAGAAAAGTGCATGTGCCTATTATAGCCAAAACATAAGACAGTAAGCCAGGATGACACATGATAATGTATTGACTGCGGATTAGTGAACCAGGTGAGAATTCTGATGTCTAGTGAGGGTAGATGGAAAAAAGAGCTTTATCAACAATCTAACAGCTAAGCTAATGCTCAGCAGCCTCCTGGCGAGACAAGGTACTAACGAGCCATCTACTGGTCTATTACAGGTTAAATATAACAAAATAATCCAGAATGATACAAGATATGGAGTGAGAATTAATAAACCAGGTGGGAATAGTGATGTCTAATAGATAAGATGCTCATGGGGATCCTCCTACTGTCATTACAAGAGCACCCTGAGGCAATGCAATAACCCCCACCTCGTTTTCTTTGAAGATCCCAATATTACTGAAGGAGAGCAGTCTTCAACTTTTCCATATAATTACTGGGGCAGAACCAAATTATGATAAGCCTATCATCCATGAATATATAGCAAAAATAGGTGGATGCAGCTCATACAGTGGATATAAAAAGTCTCCACACCCCTGTTCAAATGCCAGGTTTTTGTGATGCAAAAAATGAGACCAAGATAAATCATTTCAAAACTTTTTCCACCATTAATGTGGCCTATAACCTGTACAGCCCAATTGAAAAACAAACTGAAATCTTTTAAGGGGAAAAAAAAAAACAACAAAAAACCCAACTTACAATAACCTGGTTGCATAAATACGCACACCCTTAAACTAATACTTTGTTGCAGCACCTTTGGCTTTTATTACAGCACTCAGTCTTTTTGGGTAGGAGTCTATCAGCATGACACATCTTGATGTGGCAATATTTGCCCACTCTTCTTTGCAAAAACACTCCAAATAAACAATGAACAATAAAATAAAATGAACAATAAACTAGACTGGTCACACAATATTGACGCACTCTACAAGAAGGGACAGCGCAGGCTGTTCCTACTGAGGAGACTCAGGTCTTTTGGTGTACAAGGGGCGCTGCTGAAGACATTCTATGACACGGTGGTGGCATCAGCCATCACTTTTGGAGTGGTCTGCTGGGGCAGTGGCATTACAGTAGCCGATAGGAAGAGACTGAACAAACTGATCAAGAAAGCTAGCTCTGTCCTGGGGCAGCGCCTTGACCCAGTGGAGGAGATAGGAGAGAGAAGGACGGTGGCTAAACTGTCATCTCTGCTGGAGTCCCAGTTCCACCCTATGCAGGACATACTGAATGCACTGAGGAGCTCATTGGTTCCAAGGTTGTCATAGCCAGGAGCGGCACTGGGGTTAAGCTCCCAGTGCTCATAAAATGCTCCTTACGGCGTGCGTCTCGAAAAGCCTCTGACAACTAAGTCCAACTCCTAGCCTGCCCATGTGGTTTAGTCTCTAAGCCCGGCGGAACTGCTTTTACTAATAGGAGAAGGGGCGAGGGCGGATCTCTGGTGCCTTAAAACCAGATGCTTCGGGTAGATGGTGGCTCGTCAACCTGGGAAGGTAGCCCATCTAGGGGAAGATAAACCCTGATTTCAAACCTCCGCTGCCTTGCGGCACACCCGGTCACGGAAGAGGTTTCGGAAGTCAACCCTGAGGAAAAATCCGGAGTTGGAGCCCCTAAGACAGTTCTCTGTTGTGCTCAACATCGTTCTGGCAGCTCCTGCAACGGCGCTGGTGCCAAACTATAGCAGCCCTGCTGTTCCTTTGGATTCATCAGTGACGTGGAGAGGGGGGACATGCTGCATGGGTAACATCTTGTCCTCCATATCTTCCTGCCCAGGCTTGAATCCTACCAACGCCCAATGCTAGAAGGTAGAACACCGGTGCGCATCGGCCTGTTCAGCTACAGGCAGTGCTGTTCCAGCAGAGTAGACGTTTAGGATTATCTTCCATGGTCATCATAGACCGATGGAGGCTGACGACGAGGAGCTCATTTAGCAGCAGACTACATCATCCTAGGTACACAACCGAGAGGTTTCGCAGGTCCTTTCTACCAACGGCTGTCAGACTGTACAACCTAAACAGGGCTGTTCGCAGAGATAGCAAAAAGACGTGACAACCTAATAGTTTTGAATGCAAAAGACGCAACAGACTTATACAATGGTCCCCTCCGGCATACAACTAAGAAAATACAGGTCGCTATGGAGGGTGAGAATATGTATGGGTACATAATCATACCATGTAGGATAACTAAGTAGACGGTTGTACCGTTTCATCCCATCTAGCAACAATGCTCTGCACTGCGTGTGTTTATATATTTACATATTTATTCCATCTAGCTACAATGCTCCACACTGGGTGTGTTTATATATCTACATATTTATTCCATCTAGCTACAATGCGCCGCACTGTGTTTTTATATATCTACATATTATTCCATCTAGCTACAATGCTCCGCACTGTGTGTCTATATATATACGTATATACTGTATACTGTATATATATTTATGTTTACGGTGGCGCAGTGGTTAGCACTGCGGCAGCACAGTTTACCCTTGGCCGGGGGATTGTGGGGATCGTGGGATCGTGGGTTCGATCCCAGCCCCCGACCAACAGTGATCTGTGTGGAGTTTGCATGTTCTCCCCGTGTTGCGTGGGTTTACTCCGGGATTTCTCCGGTTTCCTCCCACATGCCAAAAACATGCATGTTAGGTTAATTGGCTGTTCTAAATTGTCCCTAGATATCTGTTTCCTATCGGCCCTTAGAATAGAGGGTTAGTATTAATGAAAGCGCTTTGAGTGGTCTTTGTGACTAGAAAAGCGCTATATAAGTGCAGGTTAGTTAGTTAGTTAGTTAGTTTATATGTACATATGTATACTTGCTGCTCTTGTTTCTTTTTTTATCTCTTGCCTTCCGATTGTTGCTCTGAGTGTTGCTATCCCTGTGCTGTTGCAATCCTGGAATTTCCCCATTGTGGGACTAATAAAGGCTTATCTTATCTTATCTTATCTTATCTTAAATCTGTCAGCTTGCGAGGACATCTCCTGTGCACAGCCCTCTTCAGATCATCCCACAGATGTTCAATCAGATTCAGGTCTGGACTCTGGCTGGGCCATTCCAAAACCTCAATCTTCTTCTGGTGAAGCCATTCTTTTGTTGATTTGGGTGTGTGCTTTGGGTCATTGTCATGCTGAAAGATGAAGTTCGTCTTCATCTTACATCTTTCTAGCAGAAGCCTGAAGGTTTTGTGCCAACACTGACTGGTATTTGGAACTGTTCATAATTCCATCCACCTTAACTAAGGCCCCAGTTCCAGATGAAGAAAAACAGCCCCAAAGCATGATGCTGCCACCACCATGTTTCACTGTAGGTATGGTGTTCTTTTGGTGATGAGCAGTGTTGTGTCTGTGCCAAATATACCTTTTGGAATTATGGCCATAAAGCTGTCAGTCTCTTGGCAGCCTCCCTGACCAGTTTTCTTCTCGTGTTTTCATCAATTTTGGAGGGACGTCCAGTTCTTGGTCATGTCACTGTTGTGCCATATTTTCTCCACTTGATGATGCCTGTCTTCACTGTGTTCCATGGTAGATTTAATGTCTCGGAAATTCTTTGGTACCCTTCTTCTGACTGATACCTTTGAACGATGAGATCCCTCTGATGCTTTGGAAACTCTCTGCAGACCATGGCTTGTGCTGTAAGATGTGACTACAAAAATGTCAGGAAAAGCCTCCTAGAACAGCTGAACTTTATTTGGGGTTAATCAGAGGCACTTTAAATGGTGGCAGGTGTGTGCTGACTTCCATGATTGTGAATGTGATTGGTTAATTCTGAACACAGCTACATCCCCAGTTATAACAGGGTGTGCATATTTATGTAACCAGGTTACTGTAAGTTTTCATTTTTCCCCTAAAATATTTCAGTTTGTTTTTCAATTGGGCTGTACAGGTTATAGGTCACATTAATGGTGGAAAAAGTTTTGAAATGATTTATCTTGGTCTCCTTTTTTACATCACAAAAACCTGGCATTTGAACAGGGGTGTGTAGACTTTTTATATCCACTGTAGTTGTGGGTGTGGATCCCAGGGTGAACCTGTGTACTAAGTCTGGTGACCCTAGCTTTACTCATTGTACAGTAATAGTGGCAATGGAATGTTAGGTGTGACCTTTTGACCCCAAACCCAAAGTCAGGTCAGGGTGTAAGCCACCCAAGATTTGTCTTAGACACAACTACTGTATCGATTTGAAAAGCTGACATCATTTCTTTCAGTAGTTACTGTATTTAGAAGATTTACTGTAGGAAAAAACAACCTTTGACCTTGACCTCAAGGTCTATAATTCAAGCAAAAATCAAACAATCAGAATCAAACTACAAAACATGTGCATCTCCATAAATTAGAACATCATCAAAAAGTTGATTTATTTCAGTAATTCAATTCAAAAAGTGAAACTCCTATATTATAGAGATTCTTTGCGCACAGAGTGATATATTTCAAGTGTACATTTCTTTTCATTTTGATGGTTATGGCTTATACTGTAGCTCAGGAAAACCTCAAATTTGGTTTCTAAAAAAATAGAATATTATATAAAATTTTAAAAAAATGGATTTATAATAGACATGTTGGCTGACATGTTGTGGGGTGTGCTAAGTCCTGCTGGAAAATAAAGTCAGCATCCGTATGTGCAGAGAACACTGAAAGGAAAACTGTCCCCTAACGGAAAATGAAGAAGTTTAACATATAGTCAACATGGATGTATAGCTTGTCTATGGAGGCTGTATGAATGGAAGCGTATGTGACTGACCCAGATACTGTAGCAGTGGTGCAGAGATGAGTCATCCCAACAAGTTCATCCACAGACTGCACATGTACACACATTAGCCAGCTGTGCACCGATACCAACATGCCATGCATGGCTGGTCTCAAGTGGAAAAGGCAAAAACGCACCCACAACATGCAGAAGAGGTTTTTGCTCTCTGCTGTGTTCCATCTTTAATTCCAGACACAGATAACCAGTTTTCATCCTTTTAACTGCCCAAAATGCAGAAGTTCACCTTACAATGCCGACATACTGCAGAGTGAAATTAAAATGGTAACGTGCAACAAACCAGTTGCAAATCAGTTGCAACTGCTGCAAATTCATGAAGAGGTGCCTTTTTATTTTAGTGACCTGCTCCATCTACACCAGCCCAGCAGGTCTCTCAGGTCTTCTTATCAGAATCTATTGGTAGTTCCTAGCACTAGGCTCAGAACCAAAGGCGATAGAGCCTTTGCTGCTGTTGCTCCCAGACTGGATCTCCTTGTCTTTTGAACTTAGATCTGCACCTTCCATTGGTGTTTTTAAGAAGCAACTAACGACCCACCTTTTTAGCCTGGCTTTTTAATTAACTATGTGCTGATTGTATTTTTATGTGCATTTACTGTTTACTTTGGTTTTTTTACTGTTTTATGTGCCTGTGTTTTTATTTTGTTTTGTACCATGTTAAGCACTTTGTGACTCTGTCTGTGAAAGGTGCTCTATAAATAAACTTATTATTATTATTATTATTATTATTATTATTATTAACTGATGCAAATGTAATCTCAACATATTCTCCTCCGCTGTAGCCGAGTCAGGAGGTGAAATATTAATATGACCTCCATCTGTCGCTTCCAATCCAATATCCTGTGTTTACAGTGCCCACTTCCTCGTGGCCCATTTCTTCTCTCCATCCCTGCATCATTTTCTCCTCTCCCCCCTCTCTCTCTTTCCAAGAGGTTTTATAACAACACTGTTCCGCCTGCACGGTCCACGTCCAATTCTCACAGAGGAACAATCTGATTTGATTGGAACATGAACAGGCGGCTGATTAACTGGTGCAGAAGCGTGCATATCTGTCCCATTTCAAACCCACCCCGAGACAGAAGACAGGCCATCTGGACTCTGGAGAACACGCATTCACACACATTCTGATAGAACACCTACATGGTAACAGACACAGAGAAACGGGAGACCCTAGAGGGGGTGGGGGGTGAGCCAGGTCTGTGCTGCCTGACCTGCTTCTGCTGTCCTGTTTTAAGCCAAAAGCAAAAGAGCGAGGAGGACAGGGGTGGGTAGGGTGGGCTCTTCTGCACAATTTTGCTTTCTTCTGACAGGAGGAAAGAGTCTTCTGGAGATTAGGATGCAGAAATGCATCATCATTGTCACCATCATCATCATCACACCCCTGTCCAAAGACTACGTCTCAAAACTTGGTCTTCAGTTTTCCTGAGGATATTTGCAGAGTGGAAATGTTGGTAGTACTTTATAATAACGGTTGCAAATTACAGGGTAAAACATTGAAGACAAACATGGTTCCAATCATGGTAAAAACAGAATAAGTAACTATGAATCAGCTTTTATCTGACATGATTACTGCATGAGTACAAGAAAAAACAGTGAAAAAACACTGGAACATTTTGAAAAAAATGTGTTCCTTATGTAATGATGAAAAAGTTGCCAGTCTTGGTGATAAAAACAAAGTTACAAGGAAGTGAAGACAGTAGAGTGCCTGTCAACCTACAGTATATTTGCAAGTGCAGCTAAATGTTACACTGTATGCATTAATACATAACCTGGTATCATGGCAATGCACCGACACACCGGTTCTCTACAGCACAGTGTGTAACTGTCAAACACCGTGTGTACTGACTTCATGCTGACAAGAGAGAAAGCCAACTTTATTGTCCTTCAGTCCATACAGCCAAGCATGTACAGTAGAACGAAATTACACGCTCTGCTGTCTACAATGTTAATCACATGCAGAATCAGAGGGGTCGCTGATATTCTATTATGCTGAGCACCAAGCTAGAAGGCAGGAAGTACCATTTTTATCTGGTCTTTGGTATAACCCGGCCAGGACTTGAACCCCCAACCTCCCGGTTGTGGGGCAGATGCTCTACCAACTAGGCCACTGCTGTGTGGTGATGGAGCTGTAATGAAGCTTGTATTTAAAGGCTTCATCCATTCATGAGCGTAGAGCAGCTAGGAGGCACGTGTCATGGAGGTCACACATTAATACTGGATCACTCTTTCCCACAGCGAGTAACGCCACGAGGTTTTACCACCATGTTAATACACCAGTATTTTATGCATGTGTGTACATACAGTATATACTGTATATATTTAAAAAAAGCATGCAAAAATTACGCCCAAGTACAGCATGTATATTTTTGTGATTGCTAAAATAACATACTTGTGCAGTTGTTTCTAATCACTTCAGCGTTCCATTTATACTGATTTTATTTATATTGCTTTTCCAGCATTTAAACATAACAAATGTTACAAGGCATAAATGCCCATTTTTACATGTTTACAGTTTTTTATATTTGATTTTATTATATCTTTTAAAGAGAAGAAGCACTGTTGAAAGTCAGAAAAGCAACAAAAGTCCTGCAGTGATGCTGAGATCCTGTGACGGCCTGCTTTTTTCCCCACATGGAAAACTGAGAAAAATTGATAAGAGAATCAATAAAGAATCAGATCAATAAGCAAAATGGACAGTGCCACTGGTGTTGATAAAATCTTATCAATTCCCATCCCTGCTGTACCACCAGGCCTCTGATCCCCATGTGTGACTACTGCACCCGAGTACGCAGGTGGGTGGTGTGAGGCTAATCCAGTCTGTGTCCAGGGTGAGGCGCTCTCAGTCCTGTCATGGTTAGGGTAAGGTAGGCTGCTGGGCTTTTTCAAGCATGTGGACAATGAAAGCACCTCAAACCTTTCCACTAGAAGGGGCTCTTTCCACTTCTTTCCACAGTCTGTGCCACTTTCCTTGACTGTAGTTACTTTCACAGCCTCTAGAAGGAGCTGTTTGCACTACTTGCAATATTGCTTACACACCAAACGTGTAAAAAGCACAGAAACAGCTGTGTTTCTGACTGTAAGACACATTTCCAAGGGTGGGTAAACATGTGAGACTGGGCTGAAATAAGCTGCTCTGTTCTCACTAGTCTGCCACAGCTGTTTCTGCTGCTCACAACTGGAGCGATTTTTTTGTAAGAAAAAGGAAAGCAAAGATTTTAAATATGTGAATAGTTTAGACAGGTGATGTTTCACATGTACGCTTTTAAAGAGCTCAGAGCTTGGCTATTACTGCTACAGCCAACCTCCCACCTACCAGGATGACCTTTCTAGAAGCACTTATTCAATTGTCAAGATCAAGTTTGGTGGCAAAATTTAACTCCAACAGTCATTCGTAGTTAGTGAGTGTGAAGATGGAGAAGCTTTCCTGGAAGTGATGGATGAAGCTGGACTCACCACTCCCTCCTCAGCGGGGGCGTTGTCTCCCACAACCAGCATCACAGGACACCTACAAATCCATCAGCAGCAAATCATCAAATCATTCTTTGAAAACTCTACAATAATGGTGTTTAGTCTTGGGCTAGGTTTTTGAAAAAATGTACAGAAAGACTTTCCTTCATTTTATTTACCAAACATATAAAAATACAATTATATTTTTTCTTTTACAGTTACAATATTGTCTGATATTGCATGAATTTGATTAGTTTTAAATAGCCACATCTGCACTAGATAAATACATTAGTCTATTATAAGGTGTCTACAGTAAAGTACCAAATCAATGGTTTAGTTACATTACTTTAAAAATGTGTGGCTAAAATAAGTGGACCTTATTATTAAAATATGTTTATGTACTGACTTCAGAGTCTTGGCATTGAGCACCGTCCCACTGCGGGTCATCTCTAGGTCCCGTCGACTAAAGGAAAAACAAACATAGCATCACTCAGGACAGGAGTTTGCACACGTGGACAAAATTGTTGGTACCCCTCTGTTAATGAAAGAAAAACCCACAATGATCACAGAAATAACTTGAATCTGACAAAAGTGGTAATAAATAAAAATTCTATGAAAATTAACCAATGAAAATCAGACAATGGTTTTGAATTGTGGTTCAACGAATTATTTTAAAAAACAAACTCATGAAACAGGCCTGGACAAAAATGATGGTACCCTTAACTTAATATTTTGTTGCATAACCTTTTGAGGCAATCACTGCAATCAAACGATTTTCGTAACTGTCAATGAGACTTCTGCACCTCTCAGCAGGTATTTTGGCCCACTCTTCATGAGCAAACTGCTCCAGTTGTCTCACATTTGAAGGGTGCCTTCTCCAGACGGCATGTTTCAGCTCCTTCCACAGATGTTCAGTAGGATTTAGATCAGGGCTCATAGAAGGCCACTTTAGAATAGTGTTTCGCTCTTAGCCATTCTTGGGTGTTTTTAGCTGTGTGTTTTGGATCATTATCCTGTTGCAAGACCCATGACCTGCAACTGAGACCAAGCTGTCTGACACTGGGCAACACATTTCTCTCTAGAATACCTTGATAGTCTTGAGATTTCATTGTACCCTGCACAGACTCAAGACACCCTGTGCCAGATGCAGCAAAGCAGCCCCACAACATAACAGAACCTCCTCCATGTTTCACAGTAGGGACAGTGTTCTTTTCTTGGTATGCTTAATTTTTGCGTCTGTGAACATAGAGCTGATGTGCCTTGCCAAAAAGTTGCAGTTTTGTCTCATCTGTCCATAGAACATTCTCCCAGAAGCTTTGTGGCTTGACAACATGCAGTCTGGCAAATTCCAGTCTGGCTTTTTTATGATTTGTTTTCAACAGTGGTGTCCTCCTTGGTCGTCTCCCATGAAGTCCACTTTGGCTCAAACAACGACGGATGGTGCGATCTGACACTGATGTACCTTGACCTTGGAGTTCCCCATGAATGTGTTTAGAGGTTGTTCTGGGCTCTTTTGTTACCATTCGTATTATCCATCAACTCCTGTGGCCACGTCCAGGGAGGTTGACTACGGTCCCGTGGATCTTAAATTTCTGAATAATATGTGCAACTGTAGTCACAGGAACATCAAGCTGCTAGGAGATGGTCTTATAGCCTTTACCTTTAACATGCTTGTCTATAGTTTTCTTTCTAATCTCCTGAGACAACTGTC
Source organism: Pholidichthys leucotaenia (assembly GCA_020510985.1). NCBI lineage: Eukaryota > Metazoa > Chordata > Actinopteri > Cichliformes > Pholidichthyidae > Pholidichthys > Pholidichthys leucotaenia. The sequence goes on from CM035840.1 coordinate 230,187,431, forward strand.
TCCTTTGCTTCCTCTGGTCCATGTTTAGTGTGGTACACACCATGTCACCAAACAGCACAGTGACTACTTGTCACCCTTTAAATAGGCCGACTGACTGATTACAAGTTTGTAGACACCTGTGATGTAAATTAGAGGACACATCTTGGTTGAACATGTCCCTATGGTCACATTATTTTCAATCTTTTCTAGGGGTACCATCATTTTTGTCCAGGCCTGTTTCATGAGTTTGTTTTTTTAAAATAATTCTGTTGAACCACAATTCAAAAGCATTGTCTGATTTTCATTGGTTAATTTTCCATAGAATTTTTATTTATTACCACTCTTGTCAGATTCAAGTTATTTCTGTGACCATTGTGGGTTTTTCTTTCATTAACAGAGGGGTACCAATAATTTTGTCCACAGCTGTAGGCCGTAGGCCCGATCCAACAAGCTGCACTGTCAGTCAATATGCGTGTGCTCTTACCTGTTGTACATGTTCCAGAAGAGCTGCAGGTTGAAATGGTTGATGGAGCTGTTGATTTGTTGCCTGTAGCTCTGTACCAGCTCTGTGTTTGCCACCAGCTCATCCTGCACACACGCACACAGGGTTTATTTTTCAATCTCATTCCATTCCATGACTGCATTTTTATACAACTACATTTATGTAAAATGTGAATATGTGCAAAATAAAGTGTGGATAGAAACACGTGATAGTATCATGGCTCTGTAGTTGATCTCAGGCTGGAGACCTCTGAGACTGTGGTGGGGAGGAGGACACTGAACAAACTGTGATCCATCATGGACAACCCTGATCCCCCCTCCACCACACACTGAACAGACAGCGGAGCACTTTCTCCAGCAGACTGCTACAGCTTCGCTGCCAAACGGTTAGGTACAGGAAATCTTTCCTGCCACATGCCATCTCACTGTACAATAACTCACTCTGATGTTGAATTCTGGTCATAACTATGCTGCCTTACTGCACCTTGAAGTCTAATTGGTGCCTCACATTTCAACCTGCGCCTGATAGTCTTGCATTGTACAGTGAGTACGATTCACGTACCTGTATGGGTCATCATCTATTCATCTGTGATGTATTTAAGTTATTTAGGCAATTTTACTTTCCATGGGTAAACCATTTTCTTTTATGCTGTGTGTGTTTCTGTCGTTTTGGGTGTCTACTGTCATGCTGCTGTTACACTGTTATTTCCCAGTTTGGGATCAATAAAGTCCGTCCATCCACCCATCCATCTAAATATCTATCTATCTGTTATGTATGAGAAAGGAGTCGGAGTCTCTCTTCATGCAGGGAACCAACAACACTTTATTATGGAGAACAGAACTATATACACAGTGGGCCGTGCCTGCCTGACATCACGCCAGGGGCGGGTACGGCAACACACACACAAACCACACTCACTACACCACAATTCCCCTCCTCCTTACAAAAATGCAAAACCACAAACACAATCGAGACCTTCCCCAATTTAGGACCGTAATCATGCACTAAGGAAACAAGGAATCATGAACTGTAGTAAAATACCGTATCACATTCACATGAAACAACGAAAACAATCGGACCATGTCTCTCAAAATATATAAAATAATCCCATAACATCCATACTGAAATGCACACCAACAGAATATGTAGATATTTACACTGTAATGTCTATGTGACACTAATGTCCATCAGTAGCCAGGGTAAAACTGGCCCGGGGGCCCAGGGCAGCCCCAAAGAATCCCCGCCCTTGGTCGCCGATGATAAGACAGGCTCGGAGGCACCGGACAGCCCCACGACATGTGGACCTCGGGCCGCCGTCTGCCTCCGGGATCAAAAACAATCTCTCCAGCGAGCGTGTCCCTCTTCACCATTGCCTGCTTCTTTTCTCAGGACCCACAGTGCTGCTGTCTGGCATGCTGTCCCTCCGCACTCGTCGGTTCACCCCCGACCACTTTCAACACCGCCACCATGGCCACCTTGGCCCCCTGTGGCCACACTCTGGGGAAAACCAAATCCTGCTCGTCGGCGCCGCTCGCTGATCCGAGCGCCTCGCCTTAATGCCCAGTACCCACGTCCGGAGTGGTGGCCTAGTTGGTAAAGCATCCGCCCCACATCTGGGAGGCTGGGGTTCAAATCCAGGCCAGATCATACCAAAGACCAGGTTAGAATGGTACTTTCCATCCTCTAGCTTGGTGCTCAGCATAATAGACCGGGGAAAGGCGAGCAGAGGGGAGTGGCGACCCCTGTCCTGTATAAGCTATAGAAAGGAACACTTGATCCTGAGGAGACTCGACCCATGTCCAGGGTGGCCTGAGCTTTGACACTGAGACACTGCCCGACCTCTGTGGTGCATGGCTACTGTTGCTCACTCCCGGGGCTCACAGCACCACTTTCTTCGGCATCGTTCGCTGACCCAGGCACTTTGTCACTGCTTTCAGCACCCTTGTCCAAGACGCTCAGTTGCGTCATCTCCATGCCCGGCTGCAGCTGGTCTCCCTTGGGGCTCTCAGCTTCGCTCTCGTCGGCGTCACTCTCCGACCCAGGCGCTTCATTGCTGCTCCCAGCACCCTCATCCAAGGCACTCTGCTGCATTGTCTCTGTGCCCGACTGCCACTGCTGCCTCCCGGGGCTCTCAGCCTTCATGCTCCCACTTTCCCGCTGCCCAGCCTCCAGCTGCGGGGATGACTCCTGATGCTGCTCTCCCACTCCACTGTCATTTCACACCACGCCGTCAAACTCACCAGAGCTACAGTCCTGTACCTTTCTGTGCTTCCTGGCTGGCCTGCCATTTTCAGTGACCGAGGCCTCCCCCACTCGCAGCCCCGGTCCCACCTCAATGCCTAGCTGGTAGCCTGGAGCCCACTTTTGGCGTGCAATTAGCTTTGTGGCTAGCTTGTCCATAGACACTGAATGTACCGTTAGCTTCTCCAAGCTAACTAGCCTAGCCTCATTTGGCGCCAACACTCCCGCCACCCACAGCGTCGTGGTCCTCATCTGCCCGGCGAAGAATTCGGCCAGCCGCTCGACAGCATCCTCATAGTGCTCCGTCTCACCCAACGTACCGAGAATTCTTCAGCCCGCCGTACCAAGATGGTGGGCAAGAAGCGTTCGTCATCGTCTCCCGTTGAATATACTTAGGCCCAATGCCCCGATGTAATCCTCAAACATGGCCCGCTGCTTCGGCCACAGGATCACCGGCTCTCCCGTGTACTCCAGAAACGGTATCAGGGGTTGAGGTAGCCCATACGCTCCCATAATTATAGGAGCCATTCATATAGGAGCCATTATAGGAGCCATTCTTTACCATTTAAGTACTTGGGTACCAAATAGTTACCACATAAGAAAACTGCAGTTTCCATCTAAGTTTAATAGTTCAAGTATTACTGCACCTACTCTAATGTTAATTGGAAGAATTACAATGACTCAATAGTTTCTGTGTTCTAGTTCTACTCCTACAACTGAGCAAAGTAACAGCTGTCCCAGGTGCCGTATGGCGACTGTAATGGTTAAGGGTAAACATAACCCCTAGTGGTCAAGAGTGGTAAAAAAATTTTGTCAATAAAATAGTTCAGATTTCCAAGGCTATAACTTGAAAGTTGCAAGAGATAATGGCTTACTGTCAATTAGAAAGATGTAGAATATGATCCAAAGTTTCAGATAGGAATAAATTTACACATCTAATTTGCATAATGTCACGGCAGCTATATAAATTACATAGCTCAGTCAAAAGTGGACTCTGGACGCATTTACACAAAGAATGGTTCGTTTATTTTTTTTTACACTGTTTTGTCTACAGGGGTATGTTTTTTCATCTAATCTTCAAAGTATATGAACCAGAAAATCAATAAAATGTCAAGGAAAAAACATATATCCGTCTTACCTGTTGCGGGGTGTGTGTGTGTGAGAGGTGTGTGCCTGTGTGTAAGATTTTTCATGTACTGCGCCTTTAAGGCTGCGTGTCCACCAAACACATTTTTTCAGCTGTTACCAAATATTTTCTATTCATTATCTATGTGTCTACAGTGCTGAGCACCCTCAGCGCAGAAACGCTCTCGCTGGTGGCCACTTTTTGTTGCGGCAGAGAGTCTGGAGTTGAAAAAATTTCAACTTTTCAGACTGCAGCTGAGCTCGTCAATGTCAGATCTTTCTAAGCAGCCAATCAGAATAAGGATGGGCAGGACATAGGATGCTAGTACATTCTGTACTCAGACTCCTGTTTTCCATGTCATATTTTGCATCCAGAGCTGCTACCAATGCTAGAATACGTTTCCTGTCATTGTTATTTACAGACTACTATTAAAAAAATAAGTAGAAAGTCTGACCATATGTGAGTGACAAGCTGTTGCTGGGATACAGGGCACAGACTTTTTTTTTTCCAGAGCGCAGCACACAAACACTGAAAAAAAGACGCTCAGGGCAGTTGGGAGACAAGTTTGGTGGACACACAGCCTAAGATGTGCCCGTGTCTGTGGAGTTACAGTTGCAGGCATCTACCACCTAAAGCAGTGCAGTCAACGCTGTTCAAATGCAACAGAACAAAGGGGGGAACAATTTAAGACAACTAGTGAAGGAAACAAGCACAGTCTCCACCTCCATAGTATGTGATGATTGACTCTAGTAACACTAAAAGGAGTAGAAGCTAAGTCACTGTTAGCCTCTGATGGCTATCCACATCATGTCAACTGTTTACAGAGGAAATGGACAAGCTAAGGCTGCATTTAAGAACCTGACAAGAGACTCAATCATTATGTGGTGGTAACACAACCATGGGTGGATAAAGGACTCCCCCAACGCAGCTAACAAGCTAATTAGCCAGCACACATATGATGTAACCCACAGACCAAGAGGTATGTGTTGCCAACAGCGGACAATGTTTATTTGAGTGAAATATCAATAATTCTCTTCTTTATTATATTATGCTCATTTACTACTGCACCGCAGTGTTATGATACCACACTCTTGTGTAATGTTGCTTAATTATGAGCCTTGTCAGTAAGAATAAGGGAGGAAAAAATAAGCGAAAACGGACATGAAAGGGTCAGTTAAACGTGATGCTGATTTAAGTTCATTTGACCAGCTTTATTTGTAAGTTTTGGTTGCGGAATTGTCTTAAAATGCTACTATTTTACCAACAGCTGCTATACACTCTTTAGCAGAATTCACTTTGAAGGATTTAATTTTTTTTTAAATAGAAAAAAATCATAAATTAAATTTTTTACTGTATTAACATTTAGTACTTTGACTTAAGGTGTGTCAGACCAAACACAAATTCGCACGACTAAATTTGGTCATGTGGATACATTGACATGTACTCGTGTCACGTGACTAAATGTACTCATGTTTGGTCTGAACTCACCTTTAGAGCTCTTTATGTATTGCTAAACTGCTCTTTGTTATTCTGGGATGCTGAGCTCACCTGGCTGAAAAGATGTGGCAGCACAGTGTCTGGCAGAGTGCTGGTCAGGCCTGACAGCTGTGGGTAAACATACATCAAACGTTATTACCACAAAACAAAAACAAAAAAAAACAGAAGCATGTATATATAGTAAATTAATAGGAATATTGCCTTGCTAGCAGCCCAGTCAATCCATCCTTTGCCATTGGGGTCAATGTTGAGTAGAACCAAACCCTCAACCTGGTCAGGGAAGATCAGCTGATGGAGTCCACAAAAGAAACAGATTAAACATCTTGGTGTAGATGTCGTCTACGATGTACCGTTGGTACATAAACACAGACTACCAAGTTCAGAGGTTCGACACTTGGAATCAGTTTATCTCTTAAGTCTTAAGTCCTGTCTTTGGGCTTCTAAGTCATTTTTTTAAATGCAGTAAATAGGACAAAAGAAGTCTGCAAGCTAATGCTAGTCATGACTTAACATTTTCTGTAATATCGTTAATAACCTTAAATTTGCAAATTCATAAAAAGAAATCACTAATTAATAAAATAATGTTAAGATAGGGCAGAAATATTTTCTTTTTAGATTTACCATTAATAAGAAGAAAAGCAAAACAAAGCTTGTTTCACAGCAGTTTCTTTAACATATGGATGAAGAAAAACGTATCATGAATGGAATTAATGGTGAGTCTGTACTTGTGACTCCTGAGTATTTTAACTTCTTGATATCAAAAGAGCTGCTGTGTGACATGCATTTGGAAAATGTACACAGTCGTCATGTTAAAAGTGTAAAGTGTTAGCCCTCATTTGAAAACCAAGGCAGGTTTATGCAAGAAGAACTGCCACAGAATTCACTGTTGAAGAAAGGTAAGACCCAAATATTTGACATTTTTATTTAACATTCACCACTAAAATGGTCAGGAGAATGAGGGTTGCACTTACAGCGAACTTTGCCAGAATATAAGCTCCAGCACCAACTCCAATTCCAACGATGCTCTTGAATCTAAATGGGATCATTGATCCAATTAGCTGAACGTCATTGTAGATAATCAACAACACAACACTGGAAATGGTTTGCATGTGTGAACGCTACATGGATAAAAGCTGTGCCTATGATACAGAATGATACTGAATGCAAAGATGGGAAAAATCAATGCCTCTGCAGCACACATCACAGATATTACTGGGATTGTATGTGCTGGCTAAAATTAGATCCTGCTGGCAGAAGCTCATATTCTATGCCCTGCAGAAAAATCAGTTACAGCAAGGTAGCAACAGACAAGAAGTACTGGAGGGTAATAAGAGGATGGGGTGGTGGGTGGGGGGACTGATGAGCGTGTGTTGCTTTTAAAGACATAGTAACTTCATTAACTATGTATTCCAGGGGTGTCCAGTCATGTGCTATGGAGGGTCAAGACCCTGCAGGGTTTCTCTTTTACCCAGTCTCTCAGGTGTTTTCACTGATCAGCAATCGGTGGGAAGAAATTCAGTGAAATCTGCTGTTGAAGACACTGGTTGGAGGTAAAGCTTGCAGGGTGTTGGCCCTCCATGGCACATGATTGGACACCCCTGATGTGTTCAATGGGCTTTTGAATTTTGCTTTTTATACTTTAAACATCCTTTAAAGAGAGCAGAGAATAGAAAGAACCAAGGTCTGGGTATAATGTAGATCTGAATCCATGAATAAGTGGGAATGGATGGATGGATGGATGGATGGATGGATGGATGGATGGATGGATGGATGGGTGAGTTGGTGGATGATGGCTGGGTGGGTGGATGGATGGATAGATGAATGGATCGGTGGATGGGTGGATGGATGATGGGTAGATGGGTGAGTGGATGGATGGATGAATGATGGGTGGATGGATAGATGGATGGGTGGGTGTATGGATGGGTGTATGGATGGATGGATGATGGGTGGATGGGTGGGTGAATGGTGGATGGGTGGGCGGGTGAATGGATAGATGGATAGAAGGATGGGTGGGTGTATGGATGATGGATGATCAATCATTCCTTGTACAGGCGAAGACCACTAACCCAAAGTGCTCCAATACAGTGGGCAGCATCCCTGCCAGCTGCTCCATAGTAGGGTATTGGTATCTATGAAAAAAGGACACAGCATGTGTACATTTATGTATGCAACTATTTATACATGTTTTCAATCAAATTAGTTTATGTCAGTATATTCAATGAAGATTGCTGCTCTTCTTTCTCACATACTGTATAACCATCAAGGTTTGCAAATAATTGGAAAATAAAGGAAATGTCAAATGGAATAAAATGTTTAACAAAAAGCTATAAATCTGATTGGTGATAAAACATTTATCTTAGTCTACTAACAGTAAGCTACCTACATACTGTGTGATGTATTACTGTATTATTTTAGCTTTATCATCTGATGGATGATTATTACAGATGTACAAAACTCGAATCTATTACTTTAGATATAAATAATCAATACTTTACAACTATACTTTTCCATTCTTACAGCTATTAAAAAATCCAGTATTTTTGCTAGTCTATGGACATTGTATGCATGCTATATATTAATATTTACTACAACATTTCATCTAATTGTGTCATGAACTGAGCACTGGAGGTTTCCGCCGTGCTCAGACTCATGGCTTTTCTCTATATTTTATATTTGCCGTATTTTGTGCCTTTTGATTTCTGTATATCTCGTACTGTTTCTTATTTTAACTCATCCTCTTGTTTATGTCATAGTTTTAGTTACTCTTTTATTTTGTATTAGTTCGTATTATTTTCTCAGTCTTTATTTGTTGACATTTTATTCTTTATATTACACTGTTGTGTTCTCCCTCTGGGTTGACAGCTGTCAGTGGCCCTTCCGGGTTTTTGCTCCGTGGTGGGTGGTGTCCCTGTCAGCTGTCAGCCCCGTCCTCATTTATGACAGAAGACCGCAGCCAGTTTGTGATCCAGCTGCTGTGGGTTTGTGGTTTGTTTTTCTGTTTTTTTACTTCTCCAAGCTTTACATTTTTCACCAGAGCTGTCAGGATGGTCCCCGATTACTCTAGCTCAATGGGTGTGTGTGTGTACCCGATGAGCTTGGGGTGGGAAGTTTGCAGGATGCTGATTGAGTTGGCTGATCTTATCGCCAATGCTCACGGAGCTCTTACCCCTAAAGATGCTCTCTGGTACCTGGACTTCACCGAGGCGGCTGCTTGCTGGTGCCCTCAGCTTGCACAGCATGCTGAGGGGGTAGAGAGGATTACGCTGGTGGCGGCCCTGCAAAGGGAGAACAGTGGTAGGGAGAGGAGCTCCATGAAGAAGCAGAGGTCTGTGCCTATGGGTTGGCGTCCCCGGGCCTTGGTACCACCGTCTCCTCGCCCGCTTCTAACTTCACCTCCAGCTCCTGCTCCATGACGTCGCCATCCAGCTCCAGATCACAGGAGGAACACCCCCACCTCTCAGGCAACAGTTTACTTTCACTGAGGTCGAAGACTCCTGCAGTAGTCCATTTTCTAGTTTTTCTTCACCGGCTGTCCCGTCAGCTTTCTCCTCCATTGCTGCTGCTTCTCCCTGATCCTCAGCAATTCCTCCCGCTGCTGAGGGTCTGGCTGTTCCTCTCCAGCTCTGCCCGTCACTGTGGCTGCAGGGGCGGCTTCTCCACATTCCTCTGAGAGGCCCATGACCACTGAAGTCACGGAGAGGGCTGATTCCCAGCTAGCTGCAGAAGAAACCATCATGCCCCGGGAATACAGACAAGTGCTTTTTCAGTCTCTTTTCCCTAAAAATGAATTACCTTTTCTGATTCCCAGTGGTGAGGCTCGGCCACTGCAGTACACTGAATCCTCAGCACCTGCTGCAAATATTAATTCCTCACCAGCTACCTCTGTGTCTTCTCCTATATCCCCTGGGTGTCTGTCAGTCCTGGGATTGAGTTGACGGACAATGGAGGAGCCTGCGGGCCAGGAGGACCAGGTTCCAGCCATGCAGCGATTGTCCGGACAGAGGGAAAGCGCTGCCTCCAACCTGAAGCCTGCATCGACAATAGAGCATCCCCTGGCTTCAGCTATGCGGGACCAGTACCACCGATGAGCCGACCCCCTGCTGCCACACCGGGCGAGCCACCTGCATGGGTCACTTTGCTGAGGGGGTCTGGGACTGCATCTACCACCATGCATGTACAGGGGCCGCCGCAACAGAGCCAGAGTTGGACCTCCAGAGGGCCAGTCCCAAGATGTCACCACATGGATTGACGGAGTTCTGGACGGCGGTGGAGCTCGAGCTCAGGCAAATGCTCTCCTTTGTTTTCATTGCTTCTGATTTGGAGAGATATTGTCTGGCTCTTGGTGAAGAGAACCAAGTGCAGTCGTTAGCTGCACCCGAGCTCACCTCGCCGGGCTCCACTGCTGCTGGTGACCCTGACCTTGCTTCTCTGCTTCTCCTGTCTGAGCTTTCTCCCAGGGTCACTGAGGATCGTCCAGCTTCGCCAGAGATCTCCGTGGGTCCAGCCTCACCAACTGAGATCACCCTGGGTCCAGCTCCTCCTGCCGAGGTCATCGTGGGTGCTCCGTCCCAGCCCAGGACCTCCGTGGGTGCTGCTCCCACTCCTGGTGAGGTCTTCGCAGGTGCTCTGTCCCAGAACGGGACCTCAAAGGGTGCTGCTCCTCCTCAGTCTGGGTCTCTGTGGGTGCTATGTCCCAGTCGCGGACCACTGTGGGTGCTGCACCCCAGCCTGAATCCAATATGGGTGCTGTGCTCCTGAGTAGGCCCACCGTGGGTGTTACGCTCCAGCCCGGGGTCCACCGTGGGTGTTGCTCTGGCCCAGTCCAGGCCCACCGTGGGCGCTGCTTTGGCCCAATCCGGGTCCACCGTGGGTGCAGCTCTGGCCCAGTCAGGGACCACCAAGGGTGCAGCGCTGACCCAGTCTGGGTCCACCGCAGGTGCAGCGCTGCTCCAGCCCAGAGCCACCGTGGGTGCTGCCTTGCTCCAGCCCGGAGCCACTGCGGGTGCAGCTTTGCTCCAGCCCGGCGCCACCGCGGGTACCACTTTGCTCCAGCCTGGCGTCACCACAGGTGCTGCTTTGCTCCAGGCTGGAGCCGCCATGGGTGATGCGTTGTCCCAGTCCGGGACCACCAAGGGTGCTACAGGCTGGTCCGAGAGCGTCGTGGTCCCCTCTCCTCTGCTCAAGGCCGTCGTAGTTCCCTGTCCTCTGCCCGAGGCCGTCGTGGTTCCCTCTTCTCTGCCAGACACCGTCGTGGTCACCTCTCCTCTGTCAGATGCTGTTGTGGTTCCTTCTCCTCTGCCAGGCGCCGTTGTGGTTCCTTCTCCTCCGCCCAAGGGCGTTGTGGTTCCCTCTCCTCACCCTGACGTCGGCATGGGTTCACCGACTCCTCCATCGTGCTCACCACTGGTTCTTCCCATTGGACAGCCGCCTCCTGGACCACCCTTTCTCTTCAGGTGGTTAAAGAACTCTCACAGACCACCAGACAGACTGTGCCATGGGGCTGGGTGGCCCACGATCTCTGGTAGGCCACCCGACTCTTTCCATCATGCCATCTGTCGGGCCTGGGACTTTGGCCGCCCGCCTAAAATGTCCAGATCTTCAGTCCAGCGGTCTTAGGTGGCTGGGGTTTTGCCTGGTGTGGGTCCCGAGTTTTGTTTTGTTCCCTCTTAGCCTATTCCCCCCACCACCCACCCGGGTTGGTTTATTGTTATACTCCGTGTTTGGGGTTTTTTTGGTGGGGGGGTCGGTTTCTTTTTTGATGTACCCTGGGTGTCTGGTGTCCACCCCTTGGAAGGGGGGCTCTGTCATGAGCTGAGCACTGGAGGTTTCCGCCGTGCTCAGTCTCATGGCTTTTCTCTATATTTGTATATGTGTTGTATTTTGTGCCTTTTGGTTTCTGTATACACTACCGTTCAAAAGTTTGGGGTCACTTAGAAATTTCCTTATTTTTGAAAGAAAAGCACTTTTTTTCAATGAAGATAACTTTAAACTAATCAGAAGTACACTCTATACATTGCTAATGTGGTAAATGACTATTCTAGCTGCAAATGTCTGGTTTTTGGTGCATTATCTAGATAGGTGTATAGAGGCCCATTTCCAGCAACTATCACTCCAGTGTTCTAATGGTACAATGTGTTTGCTCATTGCGTCAGGAGGCTAATGGATGATTAGAAAACCCTTGTGCAATCATGTTAGGTCTGCAATGCTGTAATTGCTGCAAATGGAGGATTCTTTGATGAAAGCAAAGTTTGAAGGAAAAAAATATTATTTCAAATACAAATCATTATTTCTAACCTTGCCAATGTCTTGACTATATTTTCTATTCATTTTACAACTCATGGTGGTAAATAAGTGTGACTTTTCATGGAAAACACAAAATAAATGTCTGGGTGACCCCAAACTTTTGAACGGTAGTGTATCTCATACTGTTTCTTATTTTTCCTCATCCTCTTGTTTATGTCATAGTTTTGGTTATTCTTTTATGTTGTATCAGTTTGTATTTATTTCTCAGTCTTTATTTGTTAACATTTTATTCTTTATATTATGCTGTTGTGTTCTCCCTCCAGGTTGACAGCTGTCAATGGCACTTGCAGGTTTTTGCTCCGTGGTGGGCGGTGACCCTGTCAGTTGTCAGCCCCGTCCTCTCCCCTCTCATTGCTCCCAGCTGACCCGAGTTATAATTATTGTTTCCTCGTGCCTGCTCTGGTTCCCACACCTGTTTTCATTTGTATTATGCCTTATTTAAGAACCGCTGCTCCGTGTTTTCCTTGCTGTGGTCTTGACTAATACTTCCAGACATAAGTTTGACGTCCTTTATGTTCTCTCAGTCATTGTGTTAATCTCTTTGTGGCTTTATAGTTATTTTGTGCACTTTGTTCTTTATGTTTGTAATAAATCGTCACAAAGTTACAGTTCAGTGCGTGGATTTCTCTCCTCTCTGCCCTGGATGGGCATTTATGACAAATAGTTCCGTTTGTTTATGTATTGTTGTAGGTAGAACAAAAGGTCAAACTAAGGATGCATAGATATATGGGTTTAAATGTCGGTATCAGCCGACATTGTCCTTGGAGGCTGACATTGGGCTATCGGCTGATATCATATCGGCAGAGGCTGATATTTATCTGGTGTGTCCCAGTTGGGGAACTGATTTTACCATGAAACGGACAACAGTAGACTACAACTTGAAATTCAGAAAACTTAATGTTAAAATATTTCAGTTAATTTAGCTTTTTATAATGACTATTTCTCTGTCTCCCTGACAATGAACAGGAAAACAAAAATCAAAGAAAAAATCAACAAATATAGGCTGTCTGCCATTGGTCAAATAATTATATTAAACATCAGTATCAGCCCAAAATTACACAATTGCTGCATCCTTACAACTATTCTCAGTTTCAGATAGTTTGTTAATGTTAATTTACAGTATCCCCCCATTGTATATTGATTAATAATTAGCATTTTTAGTAAACCTTTGGAAATGTTTAATAAATTTCCAACTATCTACCAAACACTTCAAGGTTCTTCATTAATATCAGCTCAAGTACTTTTAAATTTTTAATTGATCATTAATGCCTATTGTTGAAGTTGTTAGTCTTCACATTTGCCTACAACTGTAATTTTTGCTAGTTCCTGTGTACTCATACTCCAAAACTACTTCTGTAGCTAAAACAAATGTGTCTGCCTGAAATGTTCTGTTGTTTATTAGCTTGAAATCATAAACAAGCACATATGATTATAAAATCATTTCCATTTGTATTCTAACATTATTATTAGCTAGTCAGTTTGCATTTGTGTACCTTACAGCCAAAGATTGACTGTTTTCACAATATCTAGGTAGTGTTTAATGTTTCAAACTTATCCCATCATCACCAGGTAATTAGCATGCTGAATGAGACATAATTCTCTACTAATTTGTCTTATTATACCCACCCCACACTCAGCCCATTCTATAGCCCCTCAACTCCCTCCCCCATTCTCCCCTGTTAGATCCAGTGTAACTAACACAATTTAAATAAAGTATTAAAATTATTATACAGTAAGTAGAGCCTTTAAACACTACTTATATGCAGTTTATAACATGAGTTTCATACCCCTGTGGAAACTGTGGCGCTCCAACATGCTGTCCTGGGGCATCAACATGGCAGATCACAAAGTGCTTGGTGATCTCCTGCATGTCCTCATTATTGAAGAACGTGTTGAAGCACAGCTTATCTGCAGGAGAACAAGGGAAGTCAGGAAATAGAAACAGCATGGGGTGAGAGGAAAGGATGGGAGCAGATGAACGGGATTGCATTAAATATGAAAAGCTGGTTTGCAAAAACCGATAAACGCCACTTCCATGAAAATTTCACTCTTTACATCAAACAACTGCTAACATTACCTACTTACTGAAGTTCAAATCATTTTGTCTCAAAAGCCGATATGTTCTATGTTATAGACACTACAGATTCATGTTGGGTTTTTTTTCAAAAGCCGAAAAAAAACCGGGAGCATTTTTTTTTTATATACAAAAGTAGATAGCTCCACAGGGAAAATCAGCACTTGGTATTTGGGCTACATGACTCATCTTGGCTGCCTTCTTGGTCTGCTCGCTCTGACTGATTTCCCTGGCTGTGTTCGGAATGTTTACTCCCTCCCTCCCTCCCTCCTCACTATATAGTGAATTTAGATATAGTGGACTATACAGTAAACTCAATATAACAATAAAATTAACCGCTTTTGGACACTACTGGGCTTGTTTTCACGGCACGGTTAATGAGGTCATCATGTGAGACAGTAAAATGTAACTAACTAACTAACTAACTAACCTGCACTTATATAGCGCTTTTCTAGTCACAAAGACCACTCAAAGCGCTTTCATTAATGCTAACCCTCTATTCTAAGGGCCTATAGGAAACAGATATCTAGGGACAATTTAGAACAGCCAATTAACCTAACATGCATGTCTTTGGCATGTGGGAGGAAACCGGAGAAATCCCGGAGTAAACCCACGCAACACGGGGAGAACATGCAAACTCCACACAGATCACTGTTGGTCGGGGGCTGGGATCGAACCCATGATCCCACGATCCCCACAATCCCCCGGCCAAGGGTAAACTGTGCTGCCGCAGTGCTAACCACTGCGCCACCGTGCAGTGGTTCATCAGCATCAGTAACAGACTGATGGTGGTAAAACAATGAATACCTGCATGTAATTTGTAATAAATATGTATTAAATCAAATCATTTTTGCTGAATTATTAAATACAAATACCTGAAGGTAGTTTATATTGTGATGTGAAGCTCTTCTCTCACTGCTCCGTTGGCTGCACATTCACTATATAGTACACTATATGGAGAAGGAGTTTTTTTCCTGCCTTATTCCTTTTCTTTATGCACTGTGCACACCGATGAAGACAGAGAGAAACGCCATTTCAATTCTCCTGTATGTCCTGCACATATAGTAGTATTGACAATAAAATCTTTGCATTTTGAATTTTGAATTATAGCTTTAATATACAGGTGCATCTCAATAAATTAGAATGTCATCAAAAAGTTGATTTATTTCAATAATTCATTTCAAAAAGTGAAGCTCATGTATTATATAGATTCATTACACACAGGGTGATATATTTCAAGTGTTTATTTCTTTTAATTTTGATGGTTATGGCTTATAGCTTATGAAAACCTCAAATTCAGTTTCTCAAAAAATTAGAATATTATATAAAATTAATTTAAAAAAAAGATTTTTAATATAAATGTTGGCCGACTGAAAAGTATGTCCATGTACCACTCAATACTTGGTTGGGGCTCCTTTTGCATAATTACTGCATCAATGCAGCACAACATGGAGGTGATTGTCACGTGGGATGAGACGCCGTGTCATCTGGCGCTCAGACCATATTCCCCTCAGCCCTGTTCCTTCTGTGACAGCGTCTCAGCGGGCTCCCAGCTGTCAGTTACGGGACGGCTGGAGCCCAATTAACCCTCATCAGCTGAGGCGCTGCTAATGAGCATAAAAAGGAGCAGCTCCGATCATTCGGGGCTGTGACTTAGCACATCGAAGGCTGGAACCCCCACGCCCGGCTCCAGTCCTCTGCTCGTCGTTCTACATTATTTGTAAGTGTACCACTGTATGAGTATTCGTGCTTTTTGGCCCCACGAGGCCGTGTTCCTTATTCCCTGTTCCCTGTTACAATAAAACTTCGCAAACTCACTGGCTCGCCCTCGGCTCTATTGTGTGGCTCGCGAGGGCCACACGTAACAGTGATCAGCCTGTGTTACTGCTGAGGTGTTATGAAGGTCCAGGTTGCTTTGATAGTGACCTTCAGCTCATCTGCATTGTTGGGTCTGGTGTTTGTCATCTTCCTCTTGACAATCCTCCATAGATTCTCTATGGGGTTTAGGTCGGGAGAGTTTGCTGGCCAATCAAGCACAGTGATACTATGGTCATTAAACCAGGTATTTGTACTTTTGGCAGTGTGGGCAGGTGCCATGTCCTGCTGGAAAATGAAATCAGCATCTCCATAAAGCTAGTCAGCAAAGGGAAGAATGAAGTGCTCTAAAATTTCCTGTTAGATGTCTGCACTGACATTGGACTTAATTAAACACAATGACCGTGGAAAGTTCACACTGGACCTCAAGCAACTTGGATTCCGTGCCTGTTCACTCTTCCTCCAGACTCTGGGGCCTTGATTTCCAAGTAACAGGACTTGGCACCTGATTTGGGGAGCCATATCATCTGCTGGTATTAGTCCACTGTGTTTTATCAAGTCCAAAGTCAATGCAGCTGTCTACCAGGACATTTTAGAGCACTTCATACTTCCCTCTGCTGACAAGGTTTATGGAGATGGTGATTTCATTCTCCAGCAGGACTTGGCACCTGCCCACACTGCTGCCAAAAGTACCAAAGCCTGGTTTAATGACCATGGTATCACCATATTTTACTGGCCAGCATACTGTCCTGGCCTAAACCCCATACAGAATCTATGAAGTATCGTCAACAGGGAGATGAGAGACACCAGACCCAACAATGCAGATGAGCTGAAGGCTGCCATCAAAGCAACCTGGGCCTTCATTACACCTCAGCAGTAACAGGCTGATCACCTTCATGCCACAGTGATGCGGTATTAATTCATGCAAAGGGAGCCCTGACCAAGTATTGAGTGTGTGCATGGAAATGAACAGCTACAGACCAGTGGCCCTGATGTCTCACCTGATGAAGACCCTGGAGAGACTGCTCCTTGCTCACCTCCGCCCCCTGCTGGGGGCCAGCGATGGATCCACTCCAGTTCGCCTACCAGCATGGCATTGGGGTGAAGGATGCGGTGATCTTCCTCCTTCACCGTTCTCTGTCCCACCTGGAGAAGCCCGGGAATGCGGTGAGGATCATGTTCTTTGACTTCTCCAGTGCTTTCAACACCATCCAACCGATGATCCTGAAGGACAAGCTGCTGTGTGCAGGGGTGGACCAGCACCTGTCATCATGGATCCTGGACTACCTCACTAACCGGCCACAGTTTGTGAGAACCCGGGATTGTGTGTCCGACACGATCATCGGTTGCACTAGGGCCCCCCAGGGAACGGTTTTGGCTCCCTTCCTGTTCACCCTTTATACTGCGGACTTCTCACTCTGCGATCGTCGGCCTCATCTCCAATGGAGATGAAGCTGAGTACAGAGGACTTATCCAGGACTTTGTGGACTGATGCCATCGGAACTGCCTCCAGATCAACGCAAGGAAAACTAAGGAGCTGGTGGTGGACTGCCGCAGGCAAGGACAACCCCTCACAGCACCAGTAAACATCCAGGGAATAGACATTGAGATGGTGACATCCTACAAGTACTTGGGTGTTCATCTGAACAATAAACTAGACTGATCACACAATACCGACGCACTCTACAAGAAGGGACAGCACAGGCTGTTCCTACTGAGGAGGCTCAGGTCTTTTGGTGTACAAGGGATGCTCTTGAAGACATTCTACGACACAGTGGTGGCATCAGCCATCACTTTTGGAGTGGTCTGCTGGGGCAACAGCATTACAGCAGCCCATAGGAAGAGACTGAACAAACTAATCAAGAAAGCTAGCTCTGTCCTGAGGCAGCGCCTTGACCCAGTGGAGGAGATGGGAGAGAGAAGGATGGTGGCTAAACTGTCATCTCTGCTGGAGTCCGAGTCCCACCCTATGCAGGACATACTGAACGCAGTGAGGAGCTCATTTAGCAGCAGACTACATCATCCTTGATGTGCGACCGAGAGGTTTCGCAAGTCCTTCCTACCTACGGCTGTCAGACTGTACAACCTAAGCAGGGCTGCTCGCAGAGATCGCAAAAAAACGTGACGACCTAATAGTATTGAATGCAAAAGATGCAGCAGACTTACACAATGGTCCCCTCCAGTATACAACTAGGACAATATCAGTCGCTATGGAGGGTGACAATATGTATGGGTACATATTCATACCATGTAGGATAACTAAGTAGACGGTTATGCTGTTTATTCCATCTAGCTACAATGCTCCGCACTGTGTGTATATATATTTATATATTTATATATTTATGTGTACATATGTATATTCACTGCTCTTATTTTCTTATCTTCTAAATCATTGTTCTGAGTGTTGCTATCCCTGTGCTGTTGCAATCCTGGAATTTCCCCATTATGGGACTAATAAAGGCTTATCTTATCTTATCTTATCTTATCTTAAATACTTTTAGTAGGTCAACATTTCTATTAAAAAAATTCAATTTTTTAAAATTGATCTTATGCATTATTCTAATTTTTTGAGAAACTAATTTTCGGGTTTTCATGAGCTGCAAGCCATAACCATCAAAATTAAAAGAAAACACTTGAAATATATCACTCTGTCTGTAATGAATCTATATAAAATATGAGTTTCATTTTATGAATTGAATTACTGAAGTAAATCAACTTTTCGATGATATTCTAATTTAGTGAGATGCACCTGTAACTATACCATTTTACTGAGTGGATCTGCCTAAATCAGTGTGTCAATCATACTACATTGATGCTTATAGACATTCAGGTATGTTCCAGAAAAAAATAGCATGGCATTTGGGACTTGTCTGTTTTTGCAAAAAAAATAAAATAAAAAAATGTACTAATAAATTGCCAAAAAGTAACAATAAGTCAATGTTTGATTTTTTGCTTTATTATGTCTGAGATACTCTTATGTCACCATGTCCACCATGTCTTAGAAGCTGATTTGGAAATACCAACACCTATAAACCTACAGATGAAAAAGTGTTTTTTTTTCTCATTTTGAACACACCTGGACTTAATCTGTTTTTGCAAAAGAACTCTTCATATAAACCACACTCAGAGAGGATGTTGAAGGTGGCCATCTGTGCAGCTTTTCCTGCGCCAGTACAGAGATGACAGATATAAACTTCATTTTCCTTTATTTTAACAGATAATACAGTATATGCATTTACCCATTCTTGCTAATATTGTTATTTTACTGTGGCGTCATGTACTGATTGTCACCGGGCTATAAGCAGTTGTCATTTGATGCAGGCGATGCTGTTGTTACCCCTACAGCCTACAGATGTTAATTTTGTCCCGATAGTTGTGGAACATAACACAGTGTGAAATGCAATCACTAGTGGCAATGACAAAAATTTGATATTTGTTTGTTATTTTTAAAATCTATCCTTAACTAACGAAGGGTCCAACGGTTGGGGGAGCCACACCCAAAGCTGGCATGTTAAAAATAAGCTACTTTTGAAGTAAATTCAATTGAGAAAAGCATTTTTTACAAAATGAATATGTTTTATATTAGCTTTACAATGCCAAACTACGTGAAGACTTATCTTTCAAAATGTCATGTCTTTTTTAGGGAATAATTTGTGAAGTTGGTATGACAATAAAGCACAGAGGAAAGGAAAGCAAGTACATTCACCTTAAATGAGCACTTTCTGATCAGGCATTTTTTTTTTTTTTCCTCCCGGTGCCACACGAGTCGGCCGCCCTTTGCAACAGCGGCTCGATTCCGAGTCTTTTTCCCTTCCTCTCTCTTTTTGATCCGTCTTTTTTTCACTCCACTTATATCACGGACACACAGATCGTCCCAAATGTCTCCTGAGCCGGTGGACGGAGCCACTGTTTATAGCAGGATACGATACAGCAGGGAAGAGCTGCTAGCATTCAACCGCCACCCGGTCCCATTGGAAAAACTCGACATACCAAGAGAACTGAGGCGAAAACGCCGCGGCTGCCGAGCTGGAGTAAGTCGGAGGACAAAAAATATAAAGTACAGACCCTCCGTTCCATCTATTGTCATGGGAAATGTACGGTCATTACTGGGAAAGGTAGATGAGCTAGCAGCTATCTGCCGTTACGATAGCACATATCGGGAGTGCTCTCTCCTTTTGTTTTCTGAGATGTGGCTAACTGAACTAGCAGCAGATGCTAACATTGAGCTGGAGGGTTTCCACACGATACGGGCAGACCGAACACCAGACAGTGGCAAAGCAAGGGGCGGTGGAGTGATAATGTATGTTAACAGCAACTGGTGCAGACCGGGACATATCACTGTTAAACAACGACACTGCAGCAAAGACATTGAGTTGCTAGCTGTTAGCATGCAGCCTACATATCTCCCGAGAGAACACTCACACGTGATCTGCATTGTTGTTTATGCAAATCCGACGGCGAACGCTGGGACAGCGCGTGACGTCATCCATTCAGTAACCGGCAGACTGCAGACAGAACACCCAGATGCGCTTCTCCTCATCTCAGGCGATTTCAACCATGTTTCACTGTCTCCCATTCTACCCACGTTCACCCAGTATGTCACATGCCACACTAGAGACAATAAAACACTGGACTTATTCTACGCAAACACTAAGGAGGCGTACACCTCATCACAACTCCCCCCACTCGGGAGATCGGATCACAACTTGGTTCATCTCCGGCCGGTGTACAAACCCCTAGTGCACAGACAACCTCCGGCCATGCGCACAGTGGAGTTATGGTCTGAGGAGACAATGGACACTCTAAAGGGCTGTTTTGAAGCCACCGCCTGGAAGCAGCTCTGCGATCCACATGGTGAGGACATCGATGGCCTCACTCACACCTTCACAGACTACCTCAGCTTCTGTGTGGACAAATCCGTTCCCACCAAGACCATACAGTGTTGCTCAAACAACAAACCCTGGATCAACCCTGAGATAAAAACACTTCTGAGAGAGAAGAAGAGGATCTTCAGGTCGGGGAATAGGGAGATGCTGAAGTCCGTACAGAGGGAGCTGAGGAGAAAGATCAGAGAAGGCAAAGACAGCTTCAGGAAGAAGATGGAGGACAAGCTGCAACAGAGCGACATCAGCGGGGTCTGGAGAAACCTCAAAACCATCTCTGGGCTCCAGAATACCTCCCCCCAGGCCATGGGGGGCAGGGAGTGGGCAAACAACCTGAATCTGTTTTTCAATAGGTTTGACCAACCGCCCTCCCCCCTGACTGCACAACAACCACTGCTGCCTCTAAAGAAATCAAGTCCTGCTGCCCACTCCCCACTCCACCAACACCCCCCCCCCACTCCCAACACACAGCCCCCCATCCTGACCCTGACCAGGACCCAGGTGAGGACGGAGCTGAGGAAGATCAAGGCGAGGAAGGTGTCGGGACCAGACGGCAAAGCTCCTCAAGTCCTGTGCAGACCAGCTGTGTGGGATTGTGACGTACATCTTCAACCTGAGCCTGAAGCTGGGGAGGGTACCACAGCTGTGGAAAACATCTTGTGTGGTACCTGTACCAAAAACTTCCCACCCCAAAGACCTGAACAGCTACAGACCGGTGGCCTTGACGTCCCATTTGATGAAGACCCTGGAGAGACTGCTCCTTGCTCACCTCCGCCCCCTGGTGGAACCAGCGATGGATCCACTCCAGTTCGCCTACCAGCATGGCATTGGGGTGGAGGATGCGGTGATCTTCCTCCTTCACCGTTCTCTGTCCCACCTGGAGAAGCCCGGGAATATGGTGAGGATCATGTTCTTTGACTTCTCCAGTGCTTTCAACACCATCCAACCGATGATCCTGAAGGACAAGCTGCTGCGCGCAGGGGTGGACCCTCACCTGTCATCATGGATCCTGGACTACCTCACGAACCGGCCTCAGTTTGTGAGAACCCGGGACTGTGTGTCCGACACGATCATCGGTAGCACGGGGGCCCCCCAGGGAACGGTGCTGGCTCCCTTCCTGTTCACTCTTTATACTGCGGACTTCTCACACAACACAACACACTGCCATCTACAGAAGTTCTCTGATGACTCTGCGATCGTTGGCCTCATCTCCAATGGAGATGAAGCTGAGTACAGAGGGCTTATCCAGGACTTCGTGGACTGGTGCCATCGGAACTGCCTCCAGATCAACGCGAGGAAAACTAAGGAGCTGGTGGTGGACTGCCGCAGGCATGAGGAACCCCTCACAGCACCAGTAAATATACAGGGAACAGACATCGAGATGGTGACATCCTATAAGTACCTGGGTGTTCATCTGAACAATAAACTAGACTGGTCACACAATACTGACGCACTCTACAAGAAGGGACAGCGCAGGCTGTTCCTGCTGAGGAGACTCAGGTCTTTTGGTGTACAAGGGGCGCTGCTGAAGACATTCTATGACACGGTGGTGGCATCAGCCATCACTTTTGGAGTGGTCTGCTGGGGCAGTGGCATTACTGCAGCTGATAGGAAGAGACTGAACAAACTGATCAAGAAAGCTAGCTCTGTCCTGGGGTAGCGCCTTGATCCGGTGGAGGAGATGGGAGAGAGAAGGACGGTGGCTAAACTGTCATCTCTGCTGGAGTCCGAGTTCCACCCTATGCAGGACATACTGAATGCACTGAGGAGCTCATTTAGCAGCAGACTACATCATCCCAGGTGCACAACCGAGAGGTTTCGCAGGTCCTTCCTACCAACGGCTGTCAGACTGTACAACCTAAGCAGGGCTGCTCGCAGAGATAGCAAAATGACGTAACAAACTAATAGTTTTTTGAATGCAAAAGATGCAATAGGCTTACACAATGGTCCCCTCCGGCATACAACTAGGAAAATACCGGTCGCTATGGAGGGTGAGAATATGTATGGGCACATAATCATACCATGTAGGATAACTAAGTAGATGGTTATGCTGTTTCATCCCATCTAGCAACAATGCTCTGCACTGTGTGTGTTTATATATTTACATATTTATTCCATCTAGCTACAATGCTCCGCACTGGGTGTGTTTATATTTATATATCTATATATTTATTCCATCTAGCTACAATGCTCCGCACCGTGTGTTTATATATCTACATATTATTCCATCTAGCTACATTGCTCCGCACTGTGTGGGTTTATATATTTACATATTTATTCCACCTAGCTGCAATGCTCCGTACTGTGGGTGTTTATATATCTACATATTTATTCCATCTAGCTACAATGCTCCGCACTGTGTGTTTATATATTCATATATTTATTCCATCCAGCTACAATGCTCTGCACTGTGTGTCTGTGTGTGTATATATATATTTTATAGTAATATGTACATATGTATATTAGCTGCTCTTACTTGCTTGCTTTTTTTTTCTTGCCTTCTGATTGTTGCTCTGAGTGTTGCTATCCCTGTGCTGTTGCAATCCTGGAATTTCCCCGTTGTGGGACTAATAAAGGCTTATCTTATCTTATCTTATCTTATTGGCACCTCTAAGCTAACTCACATATAAATCGAATATGAATATAGACCAAACCAGCCACTGATTTGTGTGTTGCGACATCTTGTGGCACTGAAATTATTGTGGTGGCCAGTAGGAGATGATCGGCATCTGGCACTGCTTTCTTCCAGCAGCATGGGAAGTTGGTTGGTATTAAGCTGGATTCATGCTGCAGCTCTGCTGTTCGCGTACGTGCAACCAGAAACCTGATGTGATGAAATTTATGTCATCGTCTCCAGTCTACTAGTGTCCGCAGGCCTCTACTGTGGACGACCGCATCCAGCCAAAATTTATGACCGTGTGGCCTGCCCACAACCTGAACGTGCTGATAGAGCATGCACAAGACTGAACGTCCCATTCATAAGGTGGCACTACCAACACAGCATACAAAGACAAAGTAGATGAGGAAGACAACGAGGACATGGAAGAAGAGAATAAACATACATGAATCCTTTTGCAGAAGCAGCAGCTTGAGCAGAGAAGAGCACTGGAAAATGGTAATTCCTCCTTTTCCTTGAAGCAATGCCATTGTTGTTGCTACAAAAAAAAATGTGCGTCGCTCTCTTGTTTATAGCCAGTGAACAAACTGGCGTGTTAGCGCATTTGTGCTATCCATAGGACTGGGGCGAAACTACAAAAAACAGTTGTATGCATGCGTCAACTGCTTGGCCTGGTAGAGGAAAAAAGTGAGCATGTACAATGCCACGTGCGCACCGGGCTTGTCCAATGCGCACGCAGACCAAAGCAGATCAGAGAGAAAATGCAGCATGAATAAGGCTTTAGGCAGTGCCCATCCATCCATCCATCCATCATCTACTGCTTATCTGGGGACCAGGATGCAGAGACAGAAGTCTAAGCAAAGAAGCCCAGACTTCCCTCTCCCCAGCCACCCCCTCCAGCTCTTTAAGATAAGATAAGATAAGATAAGATAAGCCTTTATTAGTCCCACAATGGGGAAATTCCAGGATTGCAACAGCATAGGGATAGCAACACTCAGAGCAACAGTCAGAAGGCAAGAAAAAAACAACATCTAGTAAACATATGTCCATATTACTATAAATGTATATATATAGACACACAGTGCAGAGCATTATGGCTGGTGAATGTGCAGCAGAAAGTCTAAGCTCTCTCTCCGCGGATGCAGCGGGCCAGCTGGAAGTCTTTGGGCATGATGGTGACCCCCTTAGCGAAGAAGAGACCCACCAGGTGGGCCTCGCTGGTCTCCTGCAGAGCCATGACGGCGAAGCTCAGGAAACGCAGGTCGGTCTTGAAGCCCTGAGCGATCTCCCTCACCAGGCGCTGGATGGGCAGCTTACGGATGAGCAGCTCCGTGGATTTCTGGTAGCGACGGATCTCTCTCAGAGCCACGGGCCTGTGACGGCGAGGCTTCTTCACTCTGCCGGTGGCCAGAGCGCCTCTCCGAGCAGCCCTCGTGGCTAGCTGTCTCCTGGGGGGCTTCTTCCTCCAGTAGATTTTACGGGCGGTCTGCTTGGTTCTTGCCATCGCTCTTTATTATTCTGTCTTATATTTCTTTCACGCCGCCTAAACTCCAGCCCGGCACCCGCGTCGTTCTCGCTACAGCTCCCGGTATGTCGAGTTTCCCATTAGCACCGGGCGGCGGCCAAGTGCTAGCTAGCACTAGCTCCTCCCCGCTGTATCATCTCCCGCTGCAAACCGTGGCTCCGTCCGCCGACCCGGGAGACCCCCGGGGCGATCCGTGCGTCTGTGATATATATACAGAGTGAAAGGTGTAGAAAGAAGAAGGAAGATAAAAAAAAAAAAAGGCTGTTGCAACAGGCAGCCGACTCGTGTGGCGCCGCCGGTCCGGCGGAACCGGAACCGGAAAAAACGCCTTGCTATCCTTCCTTTAGGAAGGATAGCAAGGCGTTCCAAGGCCAGCTGGGAGATATGGTCTGTACAACATGTCCTGGGTCTCCTGGACACGTCCTAGGTCTCCTCCCCGTGGGATGTGACCAAAACACCTCACATGAGAGGCATCCAGGAGGCATCCTGATAAGATGCCCAACTGGCTCCTTTCAATGTGAAGAAGTAGCCGCTCTACTCTGAACCAGGATTTACAATGCGTCTGGATGCAGTCCGTTGCAGATGCAGTGCGGATGTTCCCTTGCATTTATCCCTACAAGCTCCATTTGTGTTTTGCAGTGGCATGGATAAGAACAGAGTTCGAAATATAAGATCACATGAGAATTATACAAAATAACGCGAAACCTCGAGAAAGACCCAAGAGCGACCGAGATGAACCGATCGCGATCACGTGATGACAACAAGCAAGTGTGATGCAGTGGCTCCTCACGTGGGTTTTTGGGCTCTATGTGGCGGTATGAATAATAAGCTGCAAACTGAGAGTTTTTAAGGGAGTTTATTATCATTCATCCCACCATCACAGAACTCAATCCAGCGCAGTGCAGGCGCGCCAGAGCGAGCCCTCAGGCTCTCAGGCAATCGTGTGGTCAGTTGAGCAGTCAGAGAGAGAGAACATGTGAATTTCAGACAGCTTATATACCCCGTTACAGACAATACATGAAAGGCACATTTACATCACAGTAAATGCAGGAAGGCATGGGACATTTGCACCACAGTACAGAGCAGGAAGTCATGAACACCTGCATTTGAGTCAACATAGCAGCAGGATACTGGCAGGAAAGAGCTAGACAAAGAGAAACTGCCTATTGATCTCAATACACACATCTCATTGTTCTGCTAATTGCTCCAGCTGAGCGCTCTGCTTGTCCATAGGCTGTGGGGGTGACCCACATCTACATAATACATAAGTCACCCGTTGATATTAATTGTATGAGGTGTTTGTATGTTAAATCAAGTTTTTACCTTCTCTGACACAGTGGTGGAGGAGACCTCAGAAAATAACGGACGAGCCTTAAATTGTTTTAACTCTTTCACTGTCCTAGGTGCCATGTGGCGCCTGGGGCAACGCAAGGCAACTGAAGCCCCCCCCCCCCAGTGGTCAAGAGTGGTAAAAAAATGTTCTCAATAAAATAGTTCAGATTTCCAAGGCTATAACTTGAAAGTTACAAGAGATAATGGCTTACTGTCAATTAGAAAGATGTAGAATTTGATCCAAAGTTTCAGATGGGAATAAATTTATGCATCTAATTTGCATAATGTCGCGGCAGCTATATAAATTACATAACTCAGTCAAAAGTGGACTTTGGACACATTTACATAAAGAATGGTCCCTTTTTTGACGCCAATTTGTCTACAGGGGTATGTTTTTATCTAATCTTCAAAGTATATGAACCAGAAAATCAATAAAATGTCAAAAAAACATATATTTCTTTTACCTGTTGCCGGGTGGGGGGGCTCGTCCGCCCACGTGACTGGTCCGTTTTCGTCCATCACAGTCATGTTTGTGTGTCTGCTTAGCCATTTACACCATGTACCCCACGTGAATTTCGTTTGTATTACGCAGCTATTTTTTTTTCTGTTTGGTGCATAATTCCTGTGGGAATCCATATCGCCCGTGGGCGCCGCCATCTTGGTAATGGGGGCTCAGTTTTTCGTCCATCGTGGTTGATGTAACATGTTTACTTAGTAATTTACACCCGCTTCCACATCTACAAACTCTTATGATTATCCCACGTGAATTTCATTTGAATTACGCGGCTATTTTTCCCGTTTCATGCAGTTTCAGTCATCATCGCGGCAGCGATGACCAAACATGGCGGCATCCACATTGGTGTGTGAGCTCAAAGCGGAAAAAG
This sequence comes from Pholidichthys leucotaenia, assembly GCA_020510985.1. Taxonomy (NCBI): domain Eukaryota; kingdom Metazoa; phylum Chordata; class Actinopteri; order Cichliformes; family Pholidichthyidae; genus Pholidichthys; species Pholidichthys leucotaenia. The sequence goes on from CM035840.1 coordinate 230,214,209, forward strand.
GAAGAATAATAATGAGGAGTTCTTCTTCTTTGCTATTATTCCATGTCAGCCATGATTCCTTCGGCGCGTGTCTGCCACCTTCTAAACTGTCAGATCAATAGAGATTAGTACAAATTCTCAGTATAGCCGGGGGACGTCAATAAGTTGACACGTGCAGTTGCTGTGCTGTGCCACTGGGGGCGTGCGACCAGTCCATTTAATCTGGGCAGTTAAAGGGTTAATGAACAAACAACAATTAAATATTGTGAGATACCGCGGAATTTCATTGAGGATTGGATCCGGAATTCATCAAAAACAGACTTGTTGCATTTCATTAGTGAACTAAATCTGTTGAGCTGGATTCGTTCCACAGTGGTCGAGACCAGGTGGGGATTAGAACATTAATCAGAATGGGAACTATATGCTGCAGAGACGGGATCACAGCCGTAATGGATTGCATCCAGAGTCAGTGTAAATACAGGGTTAGACTTTCTCACATAACCAAGCTCCCCACCCTATCTTGAAGGGTGAGTTCAGCAGGGTTTCCTCTGGTAACATTTCTTGGTGGCGGGCCGCCCACCAGAAATTTTACCGCCATGCCAAGGAGATATGAATTTATTAAGAAAAATATATGAAGCAATGATTTTCCGCAAGTGTGCACATGAACAACACACGTGGCTGTCATCTGTGCAGAGTTTAGAAGCGCCCCGCCCACGCAAGTTTTCCAGTCAGTAAGCAGGCAGTGTCTCGCTAAGCACGACTGTCCGAAAGAAACTTGAGTTTATTAAAGTAACTTAAACGCGGAAAAAAAATCAGAAGAGGTATGTAAGCACTTGAGGCATTTATCATGGTTTTAACTCACTGGAAACAAGAGCAATAATGGAAGAGTCACTTAGCTAAGAGATGTGGTTAGAATTCATATGCAGCCGCTTCATATGAAGGGAAAGGCAAGGGGGACTGATGAATTGCTGAGGATATATTTCACCAGCCACTACAATATTATGTTCTGTTCTGTAGGAACTGCAGGAATGAAGAGACTGGCAATTTCTCTCTTTTCTCGCATGAGCAGGTATGCCATTTTTATTCTCCAGTGAATAAAAACAGTGATTGAATTATGTCTTTAGAGTCGCTACAGTTCCATGTTATGTACCTGGCAGGTGAAGATGTACGAAATTCACCAAGTCAGTGACTTTAATCTGTCAGCATCCTTCAGACAAACTAAACGTGTCAGACTTCAAAATAAGGGAGGCTTTTCCTGCTGTCTGGGTGGTGAGGAGATTTCTACAGAAAAAAACTATAAATATAAAGAAATATTACAAGAGAAATAACGGCATCTTTGGTCATTTAAGTTAATTTATTTCATTAAATACAATTTTATTAATATTTTTTCTATGTAATCAGAGTTAAATTATTGTTCTGTTCTGACTGCAAAATTATGGTCAAAAATGTAAATTGTTATAAGGAAAAAGTAAAAAAAAAATACCACAGTCTGTTTCAAATTTATCTAAAAAACAGTAATTTTATTTTAAAAAACAGACAAAAATTAGTCATAAAATAATCCACAGATTTATAATAAAGTTTCAAATGTACAAGAAAAGCCCAGTTTTATGCACAGTGGCCCAGGATAATAACTGAAGCTGCATCGGTCCTTAAAAGCAGTTTAATGGTAAAACCCATCTTAATAACTTGGGTCAAGTTTTCAAAGCAGCTGTCCAAAAATTCTGGCAGGAAGCTAACTTCATTCAGGCCAAAGAGTCCTGAGTGGCTCAACACTGCCCACGTGCCAACAGCTGTATGCACCAACTTCACCCAAAACGCTCCGTTTCAACTTGCATTTTTTGGGGGGTGGGGGGGTGGGGGGGTTAGGTGAAACTTTAAAGTAAAAAATAGACACATGACATGCTTGAGTGATTTCGCTCTTGGTATGTCTTGTAAATCATAGAAACATGTTAAAGACATGTAAACAAGAAAAAAACTTGATTTGTCACTTTACAATTTTATGTTGTTTTCTACTGCAGAACAACTAATACAGATGGTCCGATATCTTATTTCTGGAAAAGCTGCAATAGGCTTTCTCCACCAAGGCCCTGGTGAAGAAAGCCCAGCAGTAGCTGCATTTCCTCCATGTCCTGAGGAAGAACAACCTGGACCAGAAGCTGCTGCTGCCTTCTATTGCTGCTCAGTGGAGAGCGAGTTCACCAACTGTCTGGGTGTGTGGAACGCTGGCTCCACGGCCGAGAACAGGAAGGCTGTGCAGAGGGTCATCAACACCGGCCAAAAAATTATTGGTGGCTCTCTGTCCTCCCTGGAAGACATGTCCAGATCCTCCTGTCTCAGAAAGACCAAGGCCATCACAGGGGACCCCTCATCCCGCCCCCCACCTGTTCGACCTGCTTCCCTCTGGATCACGGCTCAAATTGATCAGGTCCCACACCTCCAGAGTGACAGTTTCTTCCCCGTACCTATATATATACCTGTGGGCTATTTGTTATTTTTACTTTTATTTTTATTTCAGTCATATGGTTAGTCGTGTGTTCTGTAACCGTGTTTTATCTAATCCTTCTCTCTTACTTTATTGCGCAGTAGCCTGGTGGAGCAGACACAATTTTGTTGTGCTGTACAGTCACAACAAAGCCTATTCTATTCTATTATATTCTATTCTATTTTCCATCCATCCATCCATCCATCCATCCATCCATCTTCTTCCGCTTAATCCTTTTCGGGTCGCGGGGGGCTGGAGCCTATCCCAGCATCTTTGGGCGGGAGGCAGGGTCCACCCTGGACAGATCACCAGTCCGTCACAGGGCCAACACAGAGAGACAGACAACCATTCACTCTCACAGTCAGACCTAAGGACAATTTAGAATCCCCAGTTTGATGCCAATTAACCTAACTTGCATGTTTTTGGCATGTGGGAGGAAACTGGAGAATTCCCTTAGTAAACCCACGCAGACACGGGGAGAACATGCAAACTCCACACAGATCACTGTTGGTCAGGGGCTGGGATTGAACCCAGGATCCCTCGGCCAAGGGTGAGTTGCTGTGCTGCCGCAGTGCTAACCACTGCTCCACCGCGCCGCCCTGCCGCAGTGATTTTATTCTATTCTATTTTATTCTATTCTATTCTAATAGGCTACAAGGACCTTGATTTCAGTGTCAGTGCTTTAGGATTCATGTTTCTACGACACATTTAAGTTTTGTTTAGTAGAGATTTTTTTAACATTCTGACAAACTGTGTTTTTATGTCATAGTTGTTACAATTTAATAATTTCCTTCATTATTTTTTGCAAGCAAACTTGGTTTATTTTGAGGAACTTGAGGACTTCTGTCCCCTGAGCCACATATTGAAAACTCGGAACACCAAACTCAGAAATAACTTCTTGTATCATCGATGGCCGCTCTGCCTTTGGCGTCCTCCCCCCGGCTCTGTGGTTGGCCTCATTTCAGCCCATGTGTGTCAGACTCGGTGAAGCCAGGCAGTAACATTGTGTCCTCCTCGGGGCTCCGACTCAGCTGCCTTAATTAAACGGACCAATTAACATGACAGCTGGGTTAGAGAGCAAACGTAGGGGAGCCTGAGGAAGGAGGACACTTCATGCTTACCCAGAAAAAAACACAGAAAAAATAAATGAAGGAAAGAGAGAGAAAAGCAAGGAGACGGGGCTGCTGCATGAGCCCAGAGGTGAGCCATCCTCCATGGTGAACACGCTGAATCATGGGCCGGCTCCAGCACACCTGACCTACTTTCATCTTTCTCCATCTGTGCCTCTGAGCCTCCTTCTCACCACCTCTCACGTCCCGCGCTCATCCTCGGCACTCAGATGTAACACTCCACTTTTCCTTCCAGTTGCCATGATTTCATCACTCTGACCTCCTTTCCTCCGTTCTTCTAATCCCCTTCTCTTGTTCACTTTCTATCTTCAGCGCCCCCCCCCCCGTTTTCTTGTTCTCTCCACTTCAGCAGTTTTTCTTTTGTGATTGAGAGGACTGCCAGATTCCACTGGCATCTGCTGACAGGGAGCAATGCAGCAATAAACACGCCATCAAAAATGTCTTCATGGTTTTAAAAATGATTTCTCACACTCACTTTCTATTTGGAAAGGGACCACGCCCCATAATGACCATAAATGTGAACATGTGATGCATTGCACCAGAGTTAGTGTTAAGCTACCTGACATTTGCAGTGCCCTGGCAGGTCATCACGTGCTCCCGTGTACAACTGTGCACTGCAGTGGCATGACTGCGGGGCTTGGAGTGAATGCTACCAGGGCTACACTAGAGAAACACAGACACTGTCCTGGTCTATTGCACCACACACACACTAATGTACGCTGCTTCTTCTATTTCTGCATTGGTTTGCTTTAAAGGTGCGTTACTTTAGGCTGGAGTACGTTACCAATGTCCAGATGAATTTTCCGTTTATCGACCTAAGCAAAAGAATCACACGGTGTGCCACATATCTGCAGTCACAGCACGTCCTCCTTACTCCATCCTCAGGCCACCTCCACCCATCAAAGCAGCGCTGCAGTGCCACTAAGCCACCTCTCCCCACAGGACGGATGTTTTTCTGACCTACATTTCATCCATGCCACAGCACGCCTGACACGGCCCCATCTCCTCAGCCGCTCGGTTTCCATCAGTGCGTTTGCCCCCCTCCCTACTCCTACACACACATGATTTATTCAGTTATTGACCCCTCAGTTTACAGTATATTGACTGCTGGAATGCATGGCAGGCTGTGACTTTGCCCAAGGACATGTTTGCTATTGCAGGAGATGAACTTCAAGACCGATTTGTGCAGATTTGTTTCAGGAAAAAGAAGGCTTTAAACATTTTTTAATTAAGTTGTTGTCGTCTGTCTTGAAAGAGGGAGGGAGTGTTGGTCACCTGAAGAATTTCTTTTTATGTGTTTACACTTTATGTTTCTTTTTATACCAACAACAATGAAGCAAAAACTGCAGTTACTCAAATGTACCACTGGAGGCTCATTCCACATGTGAGTAATGTCCAATAGATTCCTATTGTAAACCTGTTTGACCGCATGGCACAAAAAGTTGATTTTTTTTTTTTTTATCTACGTATACCTTACCCCCCCCTCCAAAAAAAGATGCATTTTGTGTTGTTTTAAAATGACAGGATCTCCTATCTGGATTTAAGAATTAAGTTAGAATTATTCAGGCTTTGATTAATTTAACTGACTTTGACTCTTTCATCATTTCAAAGTCCAACACTAAACTTCAGCCCTCAGCCCAGTTTCAGGTCTTGGTGCATTTTACTACAGTTAGCCAAAAATCCTGCAAGGTATCTTGCTGCACGGTGGCGCAGTGGTTAGCACTGCGGCAGCACAGTTTACCCTCGGCCGGGGGATCGCGGGGATCGTGGGTTCGATCCCCACGCCCGGCCAACAGTGATCTGTGTGGAGTTTGCATGTTCTCCCCGTGTTGCGTGGGTTTACTCCGGGATTTCTCTGGTTTCCTCCCATATGTCAAAAACATGCAGGTTAGGGATATGGGGCGCTTGCGTACGCAGCGACCGGCAGCTGGTGGCTTGTCACCAGACTGCAAAACAAATCTACCTACGGGTACAAAATAAGTCCAAAAAAAAAAAAAGGTATTTGGCTGTTGAGTTAACTTTTATTTATACATTGTAGTTCCATTGAAAGGCAAATGCCTCTTTTTCAAGGAAGCCCTGTTCACAGTCCCACCGGGAAGCTGCCCAGTCCAACCACAGACTGACCTGCGGCCACTGAGCAGCTCCACTGGAGCAGCTGGGGCTCAGGGCCTTGTTCAAGGGCACCACAGTGGGGTTCAGGAGGGTGGGGCAAACACTGCTCTGCTATCTGTCCCACCCAGATCTGATCCTGCCGGTCCTGGGATTGGAACCAGTGACCCTCCACTCACCAGTCCACCATTAGAACACCACTGCCACGGCCACAAACAACATTTACAAGGTGTTTGTTCTTCAGTTTTGGTGAATGAAATTAAATTTCTTATGTTCAATAAAACTTAGCATCAATCATTTCAATCAATCTGGGAAACTGATGGTTTTTCTAATTAGATCTGTCAGTGATGCTAAGAGTCTTTTTGGCGTCAGCAGCTTTCTATAGATGTATACATTTTTGCATATTTTGGAATTTTTCATGTCAGTAACTAAATATAAGATCAAAGATAACTCTGCACGAGTAAAAAATATATATATTTTATTGTAAAGTTGACATCTGGAATGTTTTCTAAAAAGTTTTGACGTATATCTTTTTTGAAAATGTATTTGCAATTTTTGATTATATTATTGCTGAAATTTCACAAGTGTGTCATTTCTCAAACACCAAACTAGTGCACGTTAAAAAGTAGGTGGTATTGAGGGCAAAATGCAACAAAGGGCCCGATTTATCTGTAACAGCACGTCCTATTTTATGTGCCCTTTCTTGAAAATTGTGTTTCTTCAGTGGGCGCAAGAAAAATTGTGGTTTGACAGCAGGAGCAAGTGGACAGAGACAGACATATTTAAATAGAGATTTAGCTTCTTTCATGGTGTCCGCATGGAGACAGCCTCATGCAAAAGACAGAGGAAATGCCATCAGAAAGACCAGGACAATTAACAAAATTAATAAATTCATTAATGATGATGGCAAGATATAAGGTGAAGCACAAAGGAAAGGTGGTTTTAAAAGCACACTGGCAAAATAAAACAAATATAGAGGAGCAGGTATTGTGCCCTATCTGTAACTTCCAGTGGATATATGGCAGAGATTGACTTACTAATGACAGATGCCCAGTAATGCAGTGTAATTTATTACATTTACTCCCAAAAAATTATATCACCCAAAAAATGCTGCAGTAACAAGAAAATCAGTCTGCAGCCCATGCAGCCATTGCACACTGACCTCTGTGGCACGAGCCATCAGGCCAGAAACAGCATCACACACCACACTCCTCATCAGTGTTTTATCTGCTCTGACTTGAGTCATGGATGCCCTGTTAGCACCATACAGTGCTACAGTGGAGCACCAAGCAAATTCCACAGTTTTTACTGCAAAAGATTGTGTGAATATTTTCTTAATCACTCTATTTTGTAAGCATCAAGGACCATTGTTGAGTTCAAAAATTCTTCCATCATTCCAAATAAATTAACAGAAGTGATAACTTTTGGAGACTAAACAATTTCTCTTAGCATTGTAACCAATCAATCTCTAATTAATTTTGCTGATGGCAGCACAAATTATGCAAATTCATTAAGGCAAGAGTGCAAAATCCACACCTTGTTTCATTTTCCTCATTTGAAGCATACGATCCGCACTGCCTTAGTAAAACAGCTGTGGTCATTTTTTTATTTATTTATTTATTTTTTTGCATGTATACTCACTGCCAATGAAAACAACAAACTAGAAAAGTTTAATATTTTTACTAATTTTTATGGAAATGGTCAATTAATTCCTTAAGAATTACATTTGATTACATGATCTGCCTCACCTGTGGCGGATGTCACAGATCTGTGCCTGTCACATGATTGGTCAAAAAGTATGGAAAAAAAAAAAAAAAATAAACCCAGATGTACCAAGCATTTTCCATCACTAGATGGCAGACAGATATAGCTTACTGCTGTTCACTGGAGGACTGAGTTCAGCAAACCAGAACTGCGTTGAATCTGATATCACTTCCAGAGCGCAGAAGAAGAGACGTATAAATAATTGCGCAACATATATTCCGCAGGAAGGAAGCATTTGCTCCAAATTTTGCCAACTATGATTCTAAAAGTGATTATTTAGCTTCTGATGGGAAATATTTACCTTCTGGACAGCACAAGATGGACCGGAGCGGAACACTTTTCGGCCGCCATTGACGAAGCTGCACGTGAGGGGGAGAGGACAATACTGGCGGTTCCGCAGCATAATCTAACAAAAATCGAGGTGGAATAAATCAGAAGATAAATGTGATTGTTTCTGGATGTGGAACAGAAACCGAAAATGACCAACAGAAGACAAAATAAGGACCGAGGTGAGCACATAAGCGAGCACACGGGGCATGGTGACACATGACGAGCGGTAGGTCTGATCATGTTTTTATCAGTTTGTTTACATTTTTCTGATTTTCTGGTTCATATATTTTGAAGATAAGATAACAAAAAAAAATAAAGACAAAAAAACGAAGCCATCCTTTGTGTAAATACAGTATGTCAAAATAAATAAGTAAATAAGTCCACTTTGGCTGAAAGTTATACAATCTGATATGTCTCCCGTCACATTAAGAAAACTAGAGAAGCACTCGGAGAGCGCAGACCTCCGCCAAGCACCACAGTTCCCCCCATACAGTGTTTGTGTGTATGTTTTCAGATTCCTTGACCATGAAAACATATGACTAGCAATTGGATTCACAATGATAGGATTAGTGGTTGAGTAGTTATTGACGAAAATGGCATTTTCCGTAATGGCGGTTTAGCACCACAGTTCCCCCCATACAGTGTTTGTGTGTACGTTTTCAGATTCCTTGACCATGAAAACATATGACAAGCAATTGGATTGACAATGATAGGATTAGTGGTTTAGTAGTTATTCACGAAAATGGCATTTTGCGTAATGGCGGTTTTCTTGTGGACGGTGATCCGGATCACCACCAAAATGTAATCATCTGTAGGATACCGCATTTCTGACAATCTGTAAAAATTTCATGAAAATCCGTATATAACTTTTTGAGTTATCTTGCTAACAAACAAACAAACAGACAGACAGACAGACAAACAGACAAACCAATGCCGATGAAAACATAATCTCCTTGGCGGAGGTGCACTCGCGCAGACGCAGACCTCCGCGCAGACCTCCGCGCTCTCGCACTCCGAGAGCGCGGAGGTCTGCGCTCTCGGAGTGCTTTTCTAGTTAGATGTATAAATTTACTCCTATCATAAACTTTGGATCATATTCTACATCGTTCTCACTGACAGTAAGCCATTATCTCTTACCACTTTCAAGTTACAGCCTTTGGAATTTGTGATGTCTAAACTGAATATTTTCTTGAAAAAAATCTTCGCCACCAAAGGGTGCATGCAGATGGTGCGGATCTGCAACAGAAGACCTCAAGTAGTTAATTCAATTCAACTTTACTTATATAGCACCATTTCACAACAGTCATCTCATAGCACTTTCAACTGTAGGGGAAACCCCCACAGTTGCAGAAAGACCCCAGCAATCAGGCGATACCCTGTGAGCAAGCGCTTGGCAATGGTGCAGAGGAAAAACTCCATTTTAACAGGAAGAAACCTCCAGCAGAACCGGGCTCAAGGAGGGGCAGCCATCTGGCTGGCTGGGGGGTGAGGGGATAGAGAAGATGAAAAGAACAGACATGTAGTTAAAGGATGCATATTATTTTTAGTCTTCTAAAAGTTCTGTGAGGAACCTTGCAGTTATTTTTGATCAAGATCTATTCTTTAATTCACATATTAAACTTGTTTCTAAGACTGCCTTCTATCATTTGCGTAATATTGCCAAGATTAGGAGCATCTTGTATCAGAGTGATACTGAAAAACTGATCCACGCTTTTGTTAGCTCTAGATTAGATTATTGTAACTCGTTATTATCAGGTTGTCCTAAAACATCTTTAAAAAGTCTTCAGCTGATCTAAAATTCTGCAGCAAGAGTTTTAACAGGTACTAGAAAGAGAGATCATATCTCTCCGGTTCTGGCCTCCCTTCATTGGCTTCCATTAGAGTTTAGAATTAAGTTTAAAATCCTTCTTCTCACTTACAAAGCTCTAAATAATCAGGCCCCCTTTTACTTAAAAGACCTGATACTACCGTATTATCCTAACAAAGCACTATGCACCCAAAATGCAGGATTACTTGTAATACTGTCATGGTTCGGTGAGCACATTCCTCCCCTCGCCCGTCTGGCTAAACTTTCACCTACTCCATAGGCAAACATCTCCACCTGCGTGATGAGATGCACCTGCTCCTCTGACTCACCAGCGCTTAAATAGATTGTCTCTTCTACATCTCGGCGCTGGCTTGTTGGGTAGACTACCTTCAGAAGCAATTTAATCCACTTTTGCCTCATCTAGAAAAACCCTTTAATTCTCTGCTTTATCTTCACAGGTTGCTACCTCCTTGTGGTGCGTCTCCAGGGTTGTTGTGTGCTCACCTGCCCCGTCATCATCACCACATCAACGTCCGTCATCACCCGGTCGGACACCTCACCCAGCTCTCCTATGCCATCCTGTTTCACCGGGAGGTTCGCTGTAAAGTGCTGGGTTCCTCTGCCGGGTTCCTCTATTACTCCCACGTGAGTACTGTCCATTTTTCCCGGTGTCTAGCCTCAATCCTAATTCCCCTGCTCTCGTCTCTCATTCCAGGCTGTGTGCTTTCCCTGGCGAGTGGCAGATTTCTCTTGCAGAGGCGTTCTTTGCAGTTAATAAAATACAATCACAACTCATTACTCTGTGTCATTTTGTGCTTCCTTTGGTGTCACTCCCTGCACGTGAGCTGTCAAATAATTGCCAATCATGACAGAATGAGCCAGCCTTGTTGCAAGCTCAGCGGCAGCGACATCACCAGAACACTGTGCATTAGACCGGCTAGATGCCACAGAGAGGCAGGTGGCCGTGCTAACTCAGCAGCTGCAAACTGTTACTCAGCAGCTGGGCATGGTCGCCAAGCATTTGGGCCGTTTGTCTCAACCAGTGCCTGCTCCTCCGCCTGTTGTCCCAGTTTCTTCTACTGTGTGCCGAACCACCTCCGTTCCCTCGCCTGCCCTGTATGCGGGGGAGGTGGAGAAATGTAAGGGATTTTTATGTCAGGTTTGGATGTACCTTGGCCAGGTGGTGGTGGGGGAGTATCAGGATGACACTTCCAAAATTCATTTTTTGACCCTCCTGCTCCGGGACAGGGCCCTCAGCTGTGCCCAAGCTGTCCTCGACGGCCTGGAGGGTCCCACTTATTCATCTGAAAGATTTGTGGGTGAATTCACTCGCACGTTCAACCGTTCAGAAAGCGAGGGTAACATCATGAGCTGCTTAATGTCTCTCTGTCAGGATAGCCGGTCAGCTGCCAACTACTTTGTGGAGTTTTGAGTCATCACAGTGGACTCGGGATTGAATGACGATTCGTTTTGAAGCGTCTTCCTCGAGGGTTTAAATGAACACCTCCGGGATGACCTAGCGGTTCATGCAGTTCCCTCCTCCTTGGACGGTTTAATTGATCAGGCTGTCAGTCTTGACAACCGAAACCATGAGCACGAGAAGGAGAACAAAGCTCCCTCCCACCCACCCTCTGCGTGTGCATTCCCCTCGTCTGCTGACACAGCTGGAGCCGATTCCCTTTCTGAGCCTATGGAGTTCGGCCAGGTCCGTCTGATTCCGGAAGAGTACCAGAGGCAAATGAGAATCGGCGTCTGCATGTATTGTGGTTCTCTCAAACATACACTGCAGGGGTGTCAGCTGAAGCCCAAAAAACGCGGCCCGTCAGTAGCCGTGGGGGAGCTGACAGGCGGGAAATCCAGTCATCCCCCTGGTAACCTATCTATTTCAGCCCTCATTCTGTTTCTGGGGGTCGAGAGGAGGGCTAGAGCCTTGATTGACTCAGGGGCAGAGCAGAATTTCATTTCTGCACGTTTCGTTTGGGATGTAGCCATCCCTACAATTAAAATGCCCAAGCTATTAAGTGTTATTACTTTATCGGGCAAAAGAGTTGCTACCATCACCGAGAAAACTGAGCTGGTGTCCGTCCTTCTTTCAAGCAACCACCAGGAGACTATTTTGTTTTACATTCTCCCTAAATCTGGTCACCCGGTGGGCCTCGGTTACCCATGGCTCCAGAAGCACAACCCCATTATTAATTGGGCCAATAATTCCATCTCCTCCTGCAGCCCATTTTGTTTGGCATCCTGCCTCAGTTTGGGAGAGTGTTCACCCACGCTATCCATCTCCTCCTCTCTGGTAGAGCTGCCGGACCTTAGCCTTGTGCCCGAGGTCTATCATGATCTCGGAGAGGTCTTTGGCAAATCAAGATGGCTTTCTTTACCTCCCTATCGCTCTTATGATTGTGCCATAGACCTTCTCCAGGGCGCTTGGCTGCCGTCCAGCTAGCTCTACAGTATTTCTGAGCTGGAGAGGGAAGCAATGGAGAGCTATATTAAAGACTCTGAACGCTGGCCTCATTCAGCCTTTATCAGCCCCTCTTGGGGCAGTTTTTTTTTTTTTTTTTTGGCAAGAAGGACGGTTCCCTACGCCCGTGCACTGACTATCGTGAGCTCAATGTCATTACTATTAAGGACAAGTATCCTCTGCCCTTGATAAATTCAGTGTTTGAGCTCCTTCAGCGTGCACGAGTGTTTACTAAATTAGATTTGCGTAATGCTTAACATCTGGTCCGCATTCGCGAAGGGGACGAATGGAAGACAGCTTTTAAAACACACCTGGCGCAATGTGAATACCTGGTGATGCCATTTGGGCTCACTAATGGCCCCGCTGTCTTCCAGCAGATGATTAACAACGTCCTCCCCGATATGGTCAGTCAATTTGTTTTCGTGCATCTCGATGACATTTTGATATTTTCACGCACGCCAGAGGAACATACAGTCCATGTCCGGACCGTTTTGCAGCGGCTTCTGGAGAATCAGCTTTACGTTAAGGCCGAGAAGTGTGAGTTTTCCACACGCTCCACTTCTTTTTTGGGTTTTATCGTGGCTGAAGGAGAGCTGAGGGCTGACCCGGCCAAGGTGGAGGCTGTGCTTAATTGGCCTACACCCCACTCCCGCAAGGAGCAGCAACGCTTCTTGGGGTTCGCAAACTTTTATTGCCGTTTCATTAGAAACTATCGTGGGGTAGCACAGCCTCTGACCCAGCTGACCTCGATAAAAGTACCCTTTAGTTGGTCCGAGGCAGCCGAACAGGCCTTTCTCAAATTAAAGGACCTGTTCTCTACCACCCCTATCTTGGCCCAGGTCAACCCCCAGCTCCAGTTTATCCTAGAGGTGGATGCTTCTGACTCGGGGGTGGGCACTGTCCTATCACAGCACTCGGCCTCAGATCAGAAGCTCCACCGGTGTGTGTATTTCTCTTGGCGGCTTACGCCTGTGGAGAGGAATTAGAACGTAGGAGAGCGAGAGCTGCTGGCCATTAAATTGACCCTTGAGGAGTGGAGGCACTGGTTGGAGGGAGCGCCCCAGCCTCTAATTGTGTGGACCAACCATAAAAATTTAGAATATCTTCGGTCGGCCCGTAGGCTGAATGCCAGGCAGGCCCGCTGGGCTTTATTTTTTGCTAGATTCAGTCTTAACATCACTTATTGGCCTGGCTCCCGCAATATTAAGCCGAACACTCTCTCCCGCCAGTTCTGTCCTGACTCTCCTACCCCTCCCTCCCTTCCCCAACCCATTGTCCCATCCTCCTCTTTCCTTGGAGCACTCTAGTGGGACACTGAATGGAGGGTCCAGCGTGCGTTATCCACAGAACCCATACCAGAAGGGGGCCCTAATGATCAACTCTTTGTCCCGGACTCTCTTTGCAGTGATATCAAGTGGGGCCACACCAGTTTCTTTGTCTGCCATCCTGGCATCACCCGGACTATTAACCTCATCCATCTAGTGTTTTGGTGGCCCACTCTGCGTACTGATGTCCGGGAGTACGTCAGCACTTGCCAGACTTGCTGTCACAATAAGACTGACTCCACACCCCCTTCTGGCATGCTACATCCACTCCCCATCCCTCATCGACCCTGGTCCCACATTGACCTAGATTTTGTTACCGGACCTCCTTCGTCCCAGGGTAATACTGTCATCCTCACCTGTGTGGATCGCTTCTCCAAAGCGATCCATCTGGTGGCCCTCCCCAAGTTACCCTCTGCCCTAGAAACGGTGAACCTCCTCACCGACCACGTCATCCGATTTCATGGCATTCCTATGGACATTGCATCTGACCGGGGCCCACAGTTCATGCCCCAGATCTGGAAGGCCTTCTTCCGCTCCCTTGGCATGACTGCCAGCCTCACCTCGGGATACCATCCACAGAGCAATGGGCAGGCTGAGCATGGCAACCAATCCTTGGAGGCAACCCTGAGGTGCGTGGCAGCCTCAAATTCGACTTCATGGAGTACCCACCTTACCTGGGTGGTGTATTCCCACAATTCTGCTGTTTCATCAGCCACGGGGTTGACCTCATTTGAAGCCTCCATGGGGTACACCCCCCCTTAGTACCCATGGTGGAGAGGGAAGTGGCAGTTCCATCAGTGGCGGCTCAAACTCGTCGCTGTCGCTGGCTGTGGAAGACCAGCTGGGCTGCCCTCATTTGGTCTACCAAACAGAACCGCCAGTATGCCGATCGCAGGTGGGTTCTGGCTCCAAAATACTCCATTGGGCAGCACGATGTGGCTACCAGCGGACCTGGTACATTTGAAGACAGAATCTAGGAAACTACCTCCTCGTTTCCTGGGTCCATTCCCCATCTTGGAGATCATCAACAACGTCACGGTCCACTTGAAGCCCCAGCCAGCGATGCAGATACACCCTACATTCCACGTCTCCAAAATCAAACCCCTCTCCGCCATCCCTCTCTGTCCTCCCCCTCGGATCATCGATGGCCAGGATGCTCACATGGTCCAGAGAATTCTGGACATTCACCGTCGGGGCTGGGGGCTCCAATACCTTGTCCATTGGAAGTGCTATGGACCAGAAGAAAGGTCGTTGATTCCACGTTCCAACTTCCACAACAAGGGGATGGTCCTGGCTTTTCACAAGGCTCATCCCACCAAGCCCAGTGGACTGCCAGGAGATGTTCCTTGAGGGGGAGGCACTGTCATGGCTCAGTGAACGCACTCCTTCCCCCGCCCGTCTGGCTAAACTTTCACCTACTCCATAGGCAATCATCTCCATCTGCGTAATGAGATGTACCTGCTCCTCTGACTCGCCAGCGCTTAAATAGATCGTCTCTTCTACGTCTTGGTGCTGGCTTGTTGGGTAGACTACATTTAACAGCAGTTTAATCCACTTTTGCCTCATCTAGAAAAACCCTTTAATTCTCTGCTTTATCTTCACAGGTTGCTACCTCCTTGTGGTGCGTCTCCAGGGTTGTTGTGTGCTCACCTGCCCCATCATCATCACCACATCAATGACCGTCATCACCCGGTGAGACACCTCACCCAGCTCTCCTATGCCAACCTATTTCACTGGGAGGCTCGCCGTAAAGTGCTGGGTTTCTCTGCCGAGTTCTTCTATTACTCCCATGTGAGTGCTGTCCATTTTTCCTGGTGTCTAGCCTTCATCCTAATTTATCTACTCTCATCTCTCATTTCAGGCTGTGTGCGTTCCCTGGCGAGTGGCGGTTTTCTCTTGTGGAGGCATTCTTTGCAGTTAATAAGATTCAATCACAACTTATACTCTGTGTCATTTTGTGTTTCTTTTGGTGTCACTCCCTGCACGTGAGCTGTCAAATAATTGCCAATCATGACAAATACCTAGGATCTCCAAAAGTACAATGGGCGGTAGAGCCTTCAGTTATCAAGCTCCTCTCCTGTGGAACCAGCTGCCAATCTGGATTTGGGAGTCAGACTCGATCTCTGTTTTTAAGAATAGGGTTAAAACCTTCCTTTTTGATATAGGCTATAATTAGGGAGGGATCATGTGCCCCTGAACCCTCCCTTAGTTATGCTGCTCATAGGTTTAGACAGCTGGGGGACCTCCAACAATGCACTGGGCTTCACTCCTTTCTTCACTCTCAATGAAATATTTTTGCTGGTCATTAACATATGTTTGTTCTCTCCCATAGATTGAGTCCCCGTCGTGCTGTTTGCTCTCTACATGTCTGTTCTTTTCTTCTTCTTCTCTATCCCCTCACCCCCCAGCCAGTCACAGCAGATGACTGCCCTCCCTGAGCCTGGTTCTGCTGGAGGTTTCCTCCTGTTAAAAGGGAGTTTTTCCTCTCCACCATCGCCAAGTGCTGCTCACAGGGGATCGCCTGATTGTTGGGGTCTTTCTGGTTTTCCTCTACAGTTTGACAGTGCTATGACATGATTGTTGTTGTGAAATGGCGCTATATAAATAAAGCTGAATTGAATTTCAATTGAATCTTCAAAACAATATCAGTGGTTGAGTGAAAATCCGTGGTCAACAATCTTCAAAACTGACCTGAACAGAAGTACCCTGACTTTCTGAAATGACAACAAAATGTCTGTATTAAAACCAAAGTTTAATATGGAATATGGCCTCCATGCATTAATGCAGGCAGTAACGTGCCTCCACATGGACCTCATGAGCCATCTAATGTTGTCCTGGGGGATATTTAGCCACTCCTGCAAAGCCACAACCAGTTCCTGTCTGTTCTGTGGCGCCAGTACACTGGCTGAAACATGTGGCCAAGTTGATCCCATAAGTGGTCAAATCTACCTCCCCCCAGGCCACGGGGGGCAGGGAGTGGGCGAACAACCTGAATCTGTTTTTCAATAGATTTGACCAACCGCCCTCCCCCCTGTCTGCACAACAACCACTGCTGCCTCTAAGAAATCAAGTCCTGCTACCCACTCCCCACTCCACCGACACCCCCCCCACTCCCAACACACAGCCCCCCATCCTGACCCTGACCAAGACCCAGGTGAGGACGGAGCTGAGGAAGATCAAGGCGAGGAAGGCGTCGGGACCGGACGGCATCAGCGCAAAGCTCCTCAAGTCCTGTGCAGACCAGCTGTGTGGGATTGTGACGTATATCTTCAACATGAGCCTGAAACTGGGGAGGGTACCACAGCTGTGGAAAACATCTTGTGTGGTACCTGTACCAAAAACTTCCCACCCCAAAGACCTGAACAGCTTCAGACCGGTGGCCTTGACGTCCCACTTGATGAAGACCCTGGAGAGACTGCTCCTTGCTCATCTCCGCCCCCTGGTGGAACCAGCGATGGATCCACTCCAGTTCGCCTACCAGCATGGCATTGGGGTGGAGGATGCGGTGATCTTCCTCCTTCACCGTTCTCTGTCCCACCTGGAGAAGCCCGGGAATATGGTGAGGATCATGTTCTTTGACTTCTCCAGTGCTTTCAACACCATCCAACCGATGATCCTGATGGACAAGCTGCTGCGCGCAGGGGTGGACCAGCACCTGTCATCATGGATCCTGGACTACCTCACGAACCGGCCTCAGTTTGTGAGAACCCGGGACTGTGTTTCCGACACGATCATCAGTAGCACGGGGGCCCCCCAGGGAACGGTGCTGGCTCCCTTCTTGTTCACTCTTTATACTGCGGACTTCTCACACAACACAACACATTGCCATCTACAGAAGTTCTCTGATGACTCTGCGATCGTTGGTCTCATCTCCAGCGGAGATGAAGCTGAGTACAGAGGGCTTATCCAGGACTTTGTGGACTGGTGCCATCGGAACTGCCTCCAGATCAACGCGAGGAAAACTAAGGAGCTGGTGGTGGACTGCCGCAGGCATGGGCAGCCCCTCACAGCACCAGTAAATATACAGGGAACAGACATCGAGATGGTGACATCCTACAAGTACCTGGGTATTCATCTGAACAATAAACTTGACTGGTCACACAATACTGACGCACTCTACAAGAAGGGACAGCGCAGGCTGTTCCTGCTGAGGAGACTCAGGTCTTTTGGTGTACAAGGGGCGCTGCTGAAGTCATTCTATGACACGGTGGTGGCATCAGCCATCACTTTTGGAGTGGTCTGCTGGGGCAGTGGCATTACTGCAGCCGATAGGAAGAGACTGAACAAACTGATTAAGAAAGCTAGCTCTGTCCTGAGGCAACGCCTTGATCCGATGGAGGAGATAGGAGAGAGAAGGACGGTGGCTAAACTGTCATCTCTGCTGGAGTCCGAGTTCCACCCTATGCAGGACATACTGGATGCACTGAGGAGCTCATTTAGCAGCAGACTACATCATCCCAGGTGCACAACCGAGAGGTTTCGTAGGTCCTTCCTACCAACGGCTGTCAGACTGTACAACCTAAGCAGGGCTGCTCGCAGAGATAGCAAAAAGACGTAACAAACTAATAGTTTTTTTTTTTGAATGCAAAAGATGCAATAGACTTACACAATGGTCCTCTCCGGCATACAACTAGGAACATACCGGTCGCTATGGAGGGTGAGAATATGTATGGGCACATAATCATACCATGTAGGATAACTAAATAGACGGTTATGCTGTTTCATCCCACCTAGCAACAATGCTCTGCACTGTGTGTGTTTATATATTTACATATTTAATCCATCTAGCTACAATGCTCTGCACTGGGTGTGTTTATATTTATATATCTATATATTTATTCCATCTAGCTACAATGCTCCGCACTGTGTTTTTATATATCTACATATTATTCCATCTAGCTACATTGCTCCGCACTGTGTGTGTTTATATACTTGCATATTTATTCCACCTAGCTGCAATGCTCCATACTGTGGGTGTTTATATATTTACATATTTATTCCATCTAGCTACAATGCTCTGCACTGTGTGTTCATATATTCATATATTTATTCCATCCAGCTACAATGCTCTGCACTGTGTGTCTGTGTGTGTGTGTGTGTATATATATATATTTTATAGTAATATGTACATATGTATATTAGCTGCTCTTGCTTGCTTGTTTTTTCTTGCCTTCTGATTGTTGCTCTGAGTGTTGCTATCCCTGTGCTGTTGCAATCCTGGAATTTCCCCGTTGTGGGACTAATAAAGGCTTATCTCATCTTATCTTATCTGGAGAATAAAAAGGCCAAGGAGGGACATCAAAGTTCTGTAGCTGCAGGGACTCCCTGCTGACTTGGGCAGCATGTGGACCAGCATTGTCCTGCTGGAACACAGTGTTGTGGCATTGTGGAGACTTCACAACATAGTGCTCTGCATCTTCACTCATCATTATATAGGGAAAATGACCACCTAAAACAAACAACGAGCTCAAACAGGCTATAGAGCCACACCTCAGAGGCAGTGAGTCGTGAAAATGAGTTCTAGATGTATTGTGAGTCAAACAAACACTGTAGCACAAGCTCAGATAGGATGGACCATAAACTATTTATACAGAAACTGTTACGTTTTCAATGGCAGTTAGTATACTTTGCACATGTTTTAGTTATGTGCAAACCTTGAGTAAATTGGGCCCATTTAAGACATGCCAGTGTCTAGAATCTGGTAACCTCCAGGCCACATACAGTATTTAAACTCAGATTCTGCTAAAGCGGCAGTGCCTGGTTTACTGTTCAAAAGAATCCTTTTCAAACCTTCTTCTGATTGGCTACTACTCCCAAACAGAAGGTTTGACCAGCAGGTGGGTGGGGCAACTGAGTTTAGAGTCTGAGTGAATAAGATGAACGACATGCTACAAAAGAAACATGAAGACTTTGTGCTGACTTTTCATTGTAACACATGTCAAAGTAGGTGCATGTGTTTGCTAGCAAAGCAAGAAGAAAAGATTTGACAAATAGCTGAGTTATCACCTCTGAAGAGTCCCAGAACAGGAAGACTTGTGGAGAAAATGTGTTTATTTATTGTGTGGATACTCACGATTCAGGCCCACATCATGGTAGGTGAGAATAGTGGGCTTGTTTCCTTTGGGCGCCCCCCGGATCACCACATGTAGCGTCCCATAAGGGGTCTCCACATCATGTTCCTGTGAAACACACACAAACACACACTCACGTGGTTCATATAAAAACCTCAGAGGGTGAACTGATGACCTTACTAGCCACTCTCCACACATCTGGCAACAAAATCACACCTGTACTCTCTGAGCTCCTGGGCCGTTAACAGCCACTTCACACCTGCTCATTCCTCATTAGTCTTTTAGGACAGCGGGGGAAAGGTAGACAGAAAGCCAGGCGTCAATTAGGCATTAATCCTCTAAATAATGGATTAGACATGATGTCACAAAATCTATTGTATTATAAGTAATTATTACTGTGAAGACCTGGAGTGTAAAATCTCTATGGAAAATTTAAAAAGAATTATCCATCCATCCATCCATCCATCCATCCATCTATCTTCTACCGCTTTTCCGGAGGTCCAGGTCGCAGAGGCAGCAGTTCAAGCAGAGAAGCCCAGACTTCCCTCTCCCCAGCCACCTGCTCCAGCTCTTCAGAGAGGATACCAAGGCGTTCCCAGACCAGTAGGGAGACATAATCTCTCCAGTGAGTCCTGGGTCTGCCCCGGGGTCTCCTCCCAGTGGGACATGCCTGAAACACCTCAAGTGGGAGGCGTCCAGGAGGCATCCTAATCAGATACCCATACCACCTCACCTGATTCCTTTCAATGTGGAGGAGCAGCGGTTCTACTCTGAGCCTCTCCCGGATGACTGAGCTCCTCACCCTATCTCTGAGGGTGAGTCCAGCAATCCTACAGAGAAAGCTCATTTCAGCCGCTTGTATCTGCAATCTCGTTCTTTCGGTCATTACCCAAAGCTCGTGACCATAGGTGAGAGTAGGAGCGTAGACTGACTGGTAAATCGACAGCTTTGCCTTAGAACTAAGCTCCCTCTTCACCACAACAGACCGGCACAACGTCCGCATCACTGCAGATGCTGCTCCAATCCGTCTGTCAATCTCTCGCTCCATTCTCCCCTCACTCGTGAACAAGACCCCAAGATACTTAAACTCCTCCACTTGGGGCAGGACCCTGTCCCCAACCCAGAGAGAACAATCCGCTTTTTTCTGGCTGAGGACCATGGACTCGGACTTGGAGGTGCTGATTCTCATCCCAGCCGCTTCACACTCAGCGGAAAACCGTCCCAGCAAGAGCTGTAGGTCATTGCTGGATGAAGCCAACAGGACAACATCATCTGCAAACAACAGAGATGAGATCCTGTGGTCACCAAGCAGGACACCCTCCATTCCCTGGCTGCGCCTAGAAATCCTGTCCATAAAAATTTTGAACAGGATCGGTGACAAAGGGCAGCCCTGGCGGAGTCCAACTCTCACTGGGAATGACTCCGACCGAGTGTTGGCAATACGAACCAAACTCTCACAACGGTCGTACAGAGACCGAATAGCTCGTAACACTCCCGAAGCACCCCCCACAAAAAACCATGAGGGACGCGGTCAAATGCCTTCTCCAAGTCCACAAAACACATGTAAACTGGTTGGGCAAATTCCAACGAACCCTCAAGAATTCTCGAGAGGGTAACGAGCTGGTCCGATGTGCCATGGCCAGGACGAAAACCACATTGTTCCTCCTGAATTCGAGGTTCGACCAACGGCCGGACTCTCCTCTCCAGTACCTTGGCATAGACCTTCCCTGGGAGGCTGAGGAGTGTGATCCCTCTAAAGTTGGAGCACACCCTCTGGTCCCCTTTTTTGAAGAGAGGAACCACCACCCCGGTTTGCCATGCCAAAGGCACTGCCCCCGACCTCCACGCAATGTTGCAGAGGCGTGTCAACCATGACAGCCCTACAAACATCCAGGGCCTTGAGGTACTCAGGGCGAATCTCGTCCACCCCCGGGAGCTGGCCACCAAGGAGATTTTTAACCACCTTGGTGACCTCAGCCCCTGTGAAAGGCGAGTCATTCCCCTCGCCCACAAACCCTACTTCCTCTGTGGAAGGCGTATGAGTGGGATTGAGGAGATCCTCGAAGTATTCCTTCCACCGCCCGACGATATCCCCAGTCGAAGTCAACAGTGTCCCATCCGCACCATACACAGTGTGGACGGGGAGCTGCTTTCCCATCCTGAGCCGCTGGACAGTTTGCCAGAATCTCTTCGAGACCGACCGAAAGTCTTGTTCCATGGCCTCACCGAACTCCTCCCATACCCGGGTTTTTGCTTCAGCAACCACCCGAGCTGCACTCCGCTTGGCCTGCCGGTACACCTCAGCTGCTTCGGGAGTCCCACAAGCCAACCAAGCTTGATAGGACTCCTTCTTCAGCTTAATGGCCCCCCTCACCACTGGTGTCCACCACTTGGTTCGGGGGTTGCCACCACGAGATGCACCGACCACCTTGCGGCCGCAGCTCTGGGCCGCCGCTTCAACAACAGAGGTGGAGAACATGGCCCATTCAGACTCCATGTCTCCAGACTCCCTCGGAATGTGGTTGAAGTTCTTCCGGAGGTGGGAGTTGAAGACCTCCCGGACAGGGGCCTCAGCCAGACGTTCCCAGCACACCCACACTGTATGTTTGGGTCTACCAGGTCTGAATGGCTTCCTCTCCTGCCATCGGATCAACCTCACCACCAGGTGGTGATCAGTTGACAGCTCTGAACCTCTCTTTACCCGGGTGTCCAAGAAATACGGTCGCAGGTCTGATGACACGATAACAAAATCGATCATCGACCTGCGACCTAGGGTGTCCTGGTGCCAGGTGCACATATGGACACCCTTATGCTTGAACATGGTGTTCGTTATGGACAAACTGTGGTTAGCACAGAAGTCCAATAACTGAACAACACTTGGGTTCAGATCGGGCAGGCCGTTCCTCCCAATCACCCCCCTCCAGGTTTCACTGTCGTTGCCCACGTGCGCATTGAAGTCCCCCAGTAGGACAATGGAGTCTCCAAAAGGAGCACCCTCCAGCACCCCAGTCACAGACTCCACAAAGGGTGGGTACTCTGAAACATCATTTGGTGCATAGGCACAAATGATGGTCAGGACCCATTTCCCAACCCAAAGGCGCAGGGAAGCAACCCTTTTGTCCACCGGGGAAAACTCCAATATAGAGGCAGCAAGGTGGGGGGATACAAGAATACCTACCCCTGCTCGTCGCCTCTCGCCCGGGGCAACTCCAGAAAAGGCCAAGCTCCAGCCCCTCTCCAGGAGACTGGTTCCGGAACCAGAGCTGTGTGTTGAGGTGAGGCCGACTATATCTAACCGGTATCTCTCAACCTCGTACACCAGCTCAGGCTCCTTCCCCACCAGAGAGATGACATTCCATGTACCAAAAGCCAGTTTAGAAAGCTTGGAATCAGTCCACCAAGGTCTCCGCCTTTGACTGCCACCTAATCCACATAGCACTGGACCCCCATGATCTGATGATGAAAAAGAATTATCATGAAGTCAAATCTTATTAAAATTTCAGCCTCATGTGTAGGTTATTTATTTATTTATTTGGGTGAAGCACATTAGGAATCACTGATAAATATCTTCCAAAACATTACAGTTACAGTATAATCCTTTCATAATGATCATATGTTTGCCAACTGTACCATCCAATGAGGACTTTGGCAACAATTGTTCTTCTGCAGTATTACCCTTTACTACAGTTAGATTCCCATTATTAGAGAAATACAATAGACATACACTGTATGTAGGGCTTGACATCAACTTTTTTGCCCCCACCACTGTGGCTAGTGATTTTACAAAGTTACTAAGTGGAAGAAGACGGATGGATGGACTAGCCACTCAGCCTTTTCACTAGCCACAACTTTGTGGTTGGAAAATTATGTTTAATATGATCAGATTGCAGACATGGGGAGAACATGTAAACTCCACACAGATCACTGTTGGTGGGTTTACTCCGGTTTCCTCCCACAAGCCAAAAACATGCAAGTTAGGTTAATTGGCATCAAACTGGGGATTCTAAACTGTCCTTAGGTGTGACTGTGAGAGTGAATGGTTGTCTGTCTCTCTGTGTTGGCCCTGCGATGGACTGGTGATCTGTCCAGGGTGTACCCTGCCTCCCGCCCAAAGATGCTGGGATAGGCTCCAGCCCCCCCGCGACCTGAAAAGGATTAAGCGGAAGAAGATGGATGGATGGATGATCAGATTGCACTACAGCATGCTAAAATTTACTTGAACTAAACAGCCTTTTCAGTATAAATGACCCTTATACATACATAACAGCAAGAGAAACACTTCCTGTTTGTTTATGAACAGCAGCAAATACTGTAAAACAGTAGAGAAACATATATGCAGTATGAGAGTGAAGGGCAGGCAGATCTGGGTCTGTCCCACTTCTCATGTGTACCCCTACCCCCTGGTCTACCCTATGACAGCCTTTTCATGGCTGCACAACGCCCACACCCACACCACCTTCAAGCTGTTCTGGTGCCTGCTGTGCCATGAGATGGTTACCCAGAGGGCACCGCCACAGGACCACTGCAGCCTGCACATGGGACAGGCGGAACACGGGAGAAAGCTCCCGTCTGCTTAGGAAGAAAATGTCTGCTGAACAGTTTTTCTTGTGTCTGAACTGCTCAGTGAATGGCGGCGCTAACACATGCTGGTACGCATTTGTTCGCTAGGCTATGCAACGCCTTTTAAAGGCCCGTCTTGCAATTCCACTACCAAAGGGGGCGCTAGTACCAAAAAGAACAAAAAAAGTGGTCCAAAGAAGGATAACTGGGTCAGTAGCTGCTGACGGATTTGGCTTAAGAGATGAGATGAGATGAGATTCAACTTTATTGTCATTACACATGTATGAATACAAGGTAACGAAACGTGACTTGGCATTTGGGCACGCTCTGCAGAGTGCATCCAAGGCCGGGGCAGCCTTGGATGCGCTCTGCAGAGATAAATATCTCTGTTTTCTGTTTTCACCAGAAAAAAAGAAGAGAAAGAAAAAGAAAACTGATTAGAATCAAAACAGTAGTTATGGGAGTTGGAGTTCCATAGTCTCACATTGCAGCAGGTTTATCATTTGAGATGCTGTCTGAGAAAACTGCAACTGGCCAAAGTGGCTAGTGGGCGTGACTGTGCTAAAATGCAGTTGGCCGGTGTTAATGCCAGGCCCTGACTGTAGGGATAAAATCTGTTTTTCTTATTTAACTGTGTTAAGCAAAGGATTTGTATTTTCTGGGAATAATTAAAATGTTTATTCTCCAAAATCTCTATTGTTTTCATTGTGGCTAGTTGTCTGACTCTTAGCAAGACTATGTGAAAACAGCTGGATGGACCTGTCAGATGTTGCAGCACATCTGGATCAGCATGCACCTTCTGCAACACTTTTCAACATGTAAGATAAAGATTTTTTAAAATACCCACGGCACCCCATTTTTTTCACGTGTGGACAGCTCCCACAAGTGTTAATAAAACGTCTCTGACATGCTTTGGTGAAAATGCAAATGAGAGGCACACAGCATGTGAAGTGCACACAGGTGGGACATGATGGACACTGAACCAGAGCGTGACCACAGACAGCCTCGCTGTGAGGCAGCGGTACTGTTTACCACCGACACCCACAGTCAAAAACACCACTCAGCTCTTTACAGAGCAACACATTTCCATAAACTAAATGGGATTTATATTAACAAAAAGATTTTCAAATGTGTCCCCTTTAAGAAGGGCCTCAGGTCATCCATACTTAAAAATGTAACAGTACAAGTGCTGATAAGAAGAGAAGCCAGTCAGGGGGATTCTGCGGTCTTAATATGACAGCTTCCCGTAACAGCTGCAGACACAGTCATCTGGTACCTTGTGCATACTCATGCAGATTGTCATGACCCACATTTTGTTAGCATCCGCTGGTTGCAAATAGCCAAGCTCAAAATGGAGGTCTGAGATATGTGCTACCAGGAAGTGCGGAATGAAGACACGCATGCCCACACACACACGCACACATGCAGCAGAGTGGTGTTGGGGCATTATTCTGCCCGGGTTAGGTGGTCAGCTGCACTCCAGCCTCTCCTGATGCTGCTGACACTCCAGTCTATACCGTCCACTTTAAATGCAAACGAAGAGGCATCCAGTGCAGTCTGACACTGCAACATTAACCGTCCTCCCGTTTTCACACATCAGACTGTTGATGGACAGAGGAGCATCTGCCTGATAAACCTCTGTCAGCCTGTGGCATCTCGCTCCATAGCAGCCTGCTTTTCATAGCTCAACACACATTCACAGCTGTGATTTAAATAGCTTCTCGATGAATCACAAACTCAGAAACACTGCAGCTATGGTGGCCGCAAAGCGTCAAGAACATCTCCATAATCCCCCTCTAGCAGCAGATAAAGTCATGCCATCCACAGTTAGGAGTTAGTCCATCCAGATTATCACTCTATTGTTTCAGTGTTATCTGCAATCAGCATTCTAATTTGAGGCAGTTACTGCAGACAAGCACACAAACTTTGGGAAACAAAGGGAGAATCATCCAATCTGGAACTGAAAGATCTTCCAGAGCAACACCGGTCCATGTGCCTGACTGTGTCACAGTAGGTCAGCTCAAAGCCACGAAGCTCTGCATGTGTGTCTCAAGGTCACATATACCACACTGCAGATGGATTAGCACTCGCTCATCTGCAGAGGTCTGCACTAGTGCTGCACCCACACTAGTGAACCCTTTGAAGTGTGTCAGTGGGCCAGAGTCAGAGAGTGACCCACAAAGCCACACTGAAGCTGCAGATGGTCCATCCTGATGCACAGCACTACGTGGACAGGACAGGCACCACCAGTCACATTAGAATGGAGCTAAATCACAGTTTG
The DNA here is from genome assembly GCA_020510985.1 of Pholidichthys leucotaenia. Taxonomy (NCBI): domain Eukaryota; kingdom Metazoa; phylum Chordata; class Actinopteri; order Cichliformes; family Pholidichthyidae; genus Pholidichthys; species Pholidichthys leucotaenia. Next base: position 230,240,511 of record CM035840.1, read on the forward strand.
ATGGCAGAGATGATAAAAGTGACTCTTAAGACGGATGTAAACAGTACATCCTTCGTCACTCACCCCGTCCCAGCACTCAGGCATGGTTCTACAGCTCTGGTAGAAGAAGAAGAAGAAGAAGCAGGAGGGTGCAGACCAGCAGGCCAGAAGCCAGACCTCTCTGATACAGCCACTAGGTCCTGGTGAGCAGTCGCTGCATAGAGGATGGAGAGCTGGATGCTGCTGCTGCAGGTCCTTTGTCTGCTCTGCTACCAAACACACTCTTAAACAGCACCCCCCCCCCTCCAATTCCTCTCTGTTCCCTGTGCTGATTGGCTCAGACAGCTGCCTCCCCTGCCCTGGATTGGTCAGCTGTCCTGCGAGTCTTTTGTGACCGTCATCAGCAACACTGCTCTACTTTTGATCTGCTTTGATTCCCCCCCCCCTTCCTCCGCATCCTTGTTCTTTTAGGCTTTTGAGAAGAAAACAGGCTGCTATTGATGAACTAGGAAAATATATCTTCACACAAAAGATAAAAATAGCGCAGTTGTGAGTCTGCCTAGGCAGAGTTGTTACACTGATGTCATGCACTCTGTGCTTCTTAGTTTATGAGTGTTTTCCCTTTTCAAACTACTTTGTGAATCTTTCTTTCCTTCTCTTCATGATGTTTCTTCTGTCTGATTTTGAAGTCATCCCTGTCATGCTCCTGGGGCATGGGTGGGTGCCGTGCCCAGTTCCCTATCTAGTTTAGTGTCTTCTGTCTGCTTGTTTCTTGTCATGTCAGCTTACTTGGTTCCTGTTTAAGTCTTGTCCTCGTGTATCTGTAGTGTTATGTACATTTTGGGTTCTGTTGTGTTCGTATTATTATGGTTTCCAGGTTATGTTTTATTTTGACAGCACTGTGCAGCTTCCGGCTGTCAAACTGACCGGAGCTGCACACCTGTTATTCATTTTGTTGTTTTCACCACTCATGCATCCACACCTGTTTGCGATTCTGTGTAGGGTATTTAAAGGGCATGACAACCTTCCCCGTTGTTGCGCCCTACTGCTATGTCCTCGAATGTCAGCCCATGGTCTGAGAGTGTTCGGGGCTGCTGTCGAGGAGAGCTGGAGAGCTCCGTCCAGGTACGTCTTCCCTTATTTCCAGCCTGAGCCCCCGCAGCCTTCGGGAGAGCTCCAGCTGGATTCCAACTCTGACCAGGCGTTCCCTGGCTTCATGTCCCCCTGGGCATTGCACCCCGCTCTCCTGTATCACGTTTGTCCTTATTTGTTTTGCTTGCACTGCATTATTTAGTTTTCGTATGTTTATGTTCTTGTTTGTTTTTTCTTTAATAAATGTGCAAACTCACAGACAGCGCTTATTGTTCATGCTTCACCCGTGGAATGGGCAGTTTTGTGAGAATCCCAGTATTTTTATGTCCCATCAGTGCTCTTTTCCCGTCCTCTGTTTGCTCCTCCCTCAATATGAGTGTTTAATTAGTCCTGTGTGTTTCTATATGTCCCCATGGCATAGCTGTGTGGTTTTGGATGGCATTTGCCCACCCACACGTCAATCAGACCCATCCAACCAAAAGCCTTCATTTGTTTGAGTGCTCGCTCCACATGCCAATCAGACTGGGACTATCCCATGGCCCCTCCCTCTTCTTTCACCTCTGGGGAAGAGTTTCATTGGACATCGTTCCAGCTAGCTAAAGCCATGAGGCAAACCAGTTCATTATGTTGTATTAATCTCGTAATGAGCAGCAGAGTGAAGACAAAGTGGTGCCAGTGTCTGCAGACATTCTTCCTCCTCCAGGTTACAAATTCTGCTCCCCCTCCATGCACAGGCACACGCAGTCAGCCATGCTTCGTCCAAGTTCAACCTCAGTGTCAGTCTGTGGTTGTACTGGGCAGCTTCCAGGTGTGAATGGGTAACTGTGTGAGTGTGAACAGAGAGGCTGCCTCCCTATGGAACTACTCTGTATAAATAAAGTTAAAAAAATAAACAATGTACACCCAAAACTCACAACACACCATCAAGCTGAGGCCCAAACATGCTCCAAACACAAAACAGATGGAAACAATTCCACACACGTCCCTAAAATCTTCTAAAAAAAGAGTCAACGCAATTTTAAAATAGCAATAGTATAAGCCATGATATCATCCCAGAAAGCCTCTGATCACAGGCAAAACGGCATGAAATCAGTGGAACATAAAGGCTTGGTCTCATCCGTGTGCACCCGCTGCTTCCTTGGTGTGCTGAGGTTTTGCTATAGTCCAGTGATGCAAAGTGTTTTGTAGCCAACTGAAAATTATGTTTGAAACCAGGAGGGTTTTAAATGTTTTTTATTACTTTATTAATTTTTATTACTTTTTTTTTACAAGCCATAACCATCAAAATTAAAAGAAATAAACACTTGAAATATATCAGTCTGTGTGTAATGAATCTATATGAGTTTCATTTTCTGAACTGAATTCCTAAAATCAACTTTTTGACAGTGTCCTAATTGCCTGAGCAGCACCTGTGTATGGAGACAGCCACATGTGCTCTGACTGAAGATGACCAGCCTCACTGGAGGCAGAAATGCAGAACAGTTCGGTTCAGTGCGCACATGCACATCCACATGGCTGCAATGGTGACTACTGTGCTGAACCCATCTCCCCTTTGCACTGCTTCCATCCCCACCTCTTTCCCCAGTTGACTGTCTCTTTTTGCCCTCTATGTCCTCTTTTCTCCCTCTGCATGTCCCCCCTTTCCTGTTGACAGAATACTCTGTGCTGACTTAACTTTGACCACCACTCTTGGTTGTCTCTCGCTCTCTATCTCGTGCTTTTTAATTTTGCCCCGCTGTTTCTACCTCCACTCAGGAGATTAACTCCCTCCCTGCTGACTCTGCATCCCACTGTCTGCTTTAAACACACAATCTCTGCCAACAAGCATTTGACAATGGGAAAGAGGGGAAATGGGGAAAAAAAGCTTTGAAATAAAGAGGAGTTTATCCAGCACATCAACTGATGACTCTAATGTTCTGCCAGCAGTGCTTCACTTCTGATGCTGATAACAACAGGCAGTGCTACGTCATGGGCAGTTAAGACTTGTTTTCTCCAGGCTGGTTTTAGAGCGTCATGGGAATGTGATATTCTGGGTTTGGAACTGTAGGAAGCAACACTCTAAAAATTGATTCAAGGAGTTTGCAAGCATAGTTTGTATTTCAGGGCTTTTTCAGCATGAAAAACACTTACATTTTATTAAGCTGATAATTCAGTTCAAGAAGTTGGCCAAAGTGAAAATCAATAAACTGTCTTAGAAAGATATTAAATTAGTGCAATTTATGTATCTTGGTAAAATGGTAAATGGCGTTCACTTACAGTATATAGCACTTTTTTACTCATCTGTGGATGACCAAAGTGCTTTACTATCCACCCACTGATGGTGGTGGAGCTGCCATGCTAGGTGCTGGCCTGACCCAGCAGAAGCATCTGGGGGTTCAGAGTCTGGCACAAGGACACGTTGACAGGTAGACCGCAGAAACTGCGGGAACCAGACCCCTGACCCTCCCATTAGTAATCGGCCACACAACTCTCTGCTGGTAGGAGCAGAGTTCAAGGACTTGCTGAGGTTTGTTCTGCAGCAAAGTAACACATTACTGTAATGCTGTAATCTACTGTAATCTGATTACTGTTCGGTGTAACTCAGTAATGTAACGTGTAAGTTGATTAATGTAGTAATCCCGTTACAGTTACTAATCCGAAAAGATTGCGTTACTAGCGTTTCTTTTTAACGACTTACAAAATGGGAAAACAGGAGGACTACTGCCCCACCTCCGCACGGCCAGACGGGTTATTCTGCCGTCTCCATCTTAAACAGTCCATAAGACCAAGTAGGCTGCCAAGTTCCTAATGTAAAAACATGAAAAATAATTTCAAAACATATATACAGTCCAAAACTTTTCAAAAACACTCCATAAACAGCCAATATGTACATCGACACTCCACTGTGCCAGCCCCCACCCAACACCCTCACCCCACACTCGGGCAAATCACACATCACACATGCAAGTGAATGCATCAGTACAGACAGTGTTGGGCCTTTTTTTTTCAAAACACACACAGAGCAATCCCACAGCGAGTAAGTGTGAAACATATTACCTCCATGGCTCAGGCAATACACACCTATGAATAAGTCCCCCCCCCCACCCGATAAAAGTAGCCCACACACTGTTTTTTTTTTTTTTTTTTTTTTTTTTTTAAAAAATTAGCACTCAACCCAGCCACTTTTATGCATAAACCCCGTTAACACAACAGTAACGCAGCCCCGGTACTGCACACATTAACATTTCAAACATTAACATGTTAATAGGTCAACAACAAAATATAACGCCCCCTTTTACCACCATACAGTCTCGATGGGGAGACCACCCCCCGGAGACCCGTCTGGCGGGTCCCAACCAGAACTTCTTCTACACTTTGCCCCCGGAGATGAACCACGTCGGCGCCCCAACACCTCCCTCTCCTCATCGGCACATCTCAGTTCGTTGGGGTGTCTCCACGACCCATCGGACATCTGAAGATAACCGTCCTCCCGGACGGCCACCACCTGCAGCCATCCCTGGCCTTTTTGTTGTTTCCTCTTGCCATGAATTCCTGTTAGCCGAGCCTCCACCCTGGGCCGAACTATGTCAGCGACCCACAGGGAAGCATGACTTGGCTTCAAATGTCCTCGACGTCTAGACCGGGCTTCCTCTCTGGGTCGAACTACTCCACCGACCCCATGCGAAGCCCAACTCAGCCCCCAGTGTTGCTGTGTGGCACATCTGTCCATTATGCTAGCCGGTCCTGCCCCCCTCTCTTTCATTTTAAATTCCGGTGAAGCTGTTACAGCCCGTTGCTTCTCTGTATCTCCAGGCTGAACTCCGGAAGCAGAGCAGAGCCATCCTCATAGCACCACCCACTATCGCGTGCATCCCACAGTGCCGTCCAGTTCCCACATCCAGGGTAACTTAGGCCCTGGCACCGGAACCACCCCGCGATAGCCGTGGGTGGTTTTGGTCCTGTCCATCTCCCAGAATAATAGGCCAATCTTAGTCCCATACCGCATCATCCACCATGCATGGAGCCAGTCGGTCCCACAAACCATGGCCCGACCACTCCTCTCTGGTACCACTGGTGATTGTTAAGTCCAGTCCGTAAAATAGATCGCAGCCCATCACGTTCGACCCCTTCAGAGTCACCACAAACTGGATGTTTGAGACCACAGCCAACTTGTACCTCACTGTCAGCTCCAGGGAACCCATGATGGCTAGTCTGTTACCTCCATAGCTCCAATACAGCGTTGACAGTCCTCTTACATGGTAATACTGGAACAAACTCCTCAAAGTAGGCCAGTTCAACGCAGATTCTGCTGCACCCGTGTCCACCAACAACGGCACCTCCACACCGTCCAGTATCACATCACAATAAATCCACCCATCTGTGCTTGAGGAGACAGTGTGAATAACTGTAGGAGTCATGGTGGGGGAATCCATTCTGTGTCGCCATTCCCCTCACTCAAACTTTTTGCAGGCCCTGGCGAAATGATGTAGGAGTCCACACTTGCCACAGCATTTGCCCCTCGCCGGACACTCTCTCGCCTTGTATTGGTGCCTGGTGGCCCCGCAGCCCAAACATCTGGGCGACCCCGGGGCGGACCTAATTTTAATAGCGGTAGCGTAGTCTTCTTTATCTTCTGTGCTGTCATCACTACCCGGGTCCACAGCCTGCGCCGCTGATTGTGAGTCAGACTGCCTCAGCGTTGTTCTCTCACCAAGGTCCTTTGATAGTTTATCTGCTGCTTCGTACTGTTGAGTTATCTCCACAGCTGCAGTCAACGTCAGTTCACCAGAGTGCGTGAGGAGCCTGGACTGTGCTGCAGAACACAGCGTGTGCTCCGCCAACTGATCGTGGACCATTTCTTCCTCCAAAGCCCCAAATTGGCACTCTCCAGCCAGCTGGTGCAGGTCCGCAACATACTGTTGCACCGACTCTCCCGGCTGCTGGTGTCACTGTCGGAACCGGATCCGTTAGATGATGACATTCTCAGGAGTGTGAAAATAGCGTGCCATTAGCGCAATCATGTCCTCAAAACTATCACTCGCTCCCAGTGTGCTGAGAATACGTTGCCCTTCCATGCCGAGATTATGGACCAGTATCGCTCATACACGTAGTTTCTCTAATTCGCTGAGGTTCAATGCCACCAAATAATTTTGGAATGCTGCAAACCACCTCACCCATGGACTTGGCAGCTTGCCTGGGAGCTCTAAAAATGGCCGAATACTAGAAACTCCTTTTTCCATAATTTTATCCTTGTCGCCAAATGTTATGTCCATAACCAATACTCCAATGATGAGGCCAGAGTTGCAGTATAATGTAACTTTATTAGAGTAACTCACAGAACCTAAGGCGCTCCCGTCAAGGCAGAGGCACAGGTTGTAAAGAGACCGTGCCTCTTACGGGTAGGCCTTTTATACCTTGGGTGGCGGCGGAACCGAAAAGGCGTAGCCGTCACCCATGACACACAGTAATAATAATATAACTAGAAAAGCACTCTGAGAGCGCAGAACTCCGTCAAGTACCTCAGTTGCCCCTAATATTGGGATTTTCCCCAAATATAATAATCCTACATTTATTTTATCTATATTTTCAGATTTCTTGACCATCAAAACATACCTTTAGCAATTGAATTCACATTGATATCTTTATTAGTTCAGTAGTTATTGACAAAAATCACTTTTTCGGTAATGGCGGGTTTTCTTCTGGATATACAGTAGCGCCATAGCTTTTGAAGATACAACAAATCCATTGGCACACTACTGATTCCTCAGTGTCTTGGCTATATTTTGGTGTTTGTTTTATGTTTATATCTGAATTTCTTACCTTACAGTGATGAAAATTCCAAAGATCCCCTATTATTTCCTGTTCTGGATCACAGTAACCAGATTTTTTGCAGGATCCGGATCAGTCTTTGATATTTCCTAGAAGCTATTGGGATCTTATCCTGTATTTTTTTGGCAAGCGTCCTGACCATTTATTGTGGAGTTATATACACATATGCTAAAAATGGCCCTATCTCACAATAATAAAGAATCCTTTAAAAAATTCCTGGATCCAGACGGTGATCCGGATCACTCCCAAAATCTAATCATTTCTTCCTTGTCCCATTTCGGACTTGTCCTGAAAATTTCATCAAAATCCATTCATAACTTTTTGAGTTATGTTGGTAACAGACAGACAGACAGACAAACAGACAAACAGACAAACAAACCCCGGTAAAACATAACCTCCTTGGCGGAGGTAATAATAATAACCATAATTAATATATAACAGCCACCACTGTTCCCCAGGGAAGACTAAACAAAGACATCAAGAACCGCTGCACTCAGAGCTGTCAAAGCCTTGTCATGCTGAGTATGTCTGGAAGGTTTTAATGATGCTGTGGTTTGAACTGTACCTCTTCAAAACAATAAAAAAAGAAAAAAAAAACATTTCCAGAAAAACAACCTCACTGGATCATCAAAAACATCGACAGTGGAGTCATGTGTCACCATAAATGTAGCCTCGCTATTTAGTGCTGCTACATGGAAAATATCACATATCCACTACTTCAAAGATTCCATCCATGAATAAGAAAGCTTTTTCTCACAGGCACACTGACACCTGGAAGTGTCAGGATGAAAGGTGGGACAGAGGTGTTTCATGAGAGACATGGCTCTTGTCTGACACCAAGCTCATGCCGACCTAAAATGAGAGTTGTTACATGTGTGACGCTCCTGAGGAGTTATCCAGATGAAGCAATGATTCAGAGGCAGCACGGTGGCGCAGTGGTTAGCACTGTGGCAGCACAGCAAGAAGGTCACGGTTTCGATCCCACCCCGGACCATCGGTGATCCTTCTGTGTGGAGTTTGCATGTTCTCCCCGTGTCTGCGTGGGTTTACTCTGGGTACTCCAGTTTCCTCCCACAGGCCAAAGACATGCAGGTTAGGTTAATTGGCATCAACTGGGGATTCTAAATTGTCCTTAGGTATGACTGTGAGAGTGAATCGTTGTCGGTCTCTCTGTGTTGGCCCTGTGATGGACTGGTGATCTGTCCAGGGTGTACCCGGCCTCTTGCCCAAAGATGCTGGGATAGGCTTCAGTCCTCCCGCGACCCAAAAAGAATTAAGCGGTAGAAGATGGATGGATAGAAGCAATGATTCATGAAAGTTTGCAAGTGAAGAAGTTCAGGGCATCTAATCATCAGGGGCCTCATGTGTAAATGGTGTGCACTCACAAAAACATAGTGTATGCTGATTTTCACACACAGTGGGATGTATAAAAGCAAACGTGGTGTGAGAATCTACGGGCTGAGCTGCAAAGTTTCCACCTGCCGTGAGAAATTGCTGTCCACGAAATTCTGTTTGACTCTATGTTAAAATAATGTTTCTACTTCAGTTAAAATGATTTGTCAACGAATTAGTGGTTGAAAAACATGATAATTATTATTACAAGATTTATCTCCACAACTGGGCTTATCAGTTGCAGCGTAGAAGTGATTTACATGAGACTATCAGGCGTGTACCGACTGATGACAGGCTGATACTCGTTGGAGATTTTAATGCCAGAGCTGGTTCGGACACTGAGAAATGGAAAGGAGTGCTAGGCAGTCATGGAGTAGGCAAGTGCAATGCTAATGGAGAACTTCTACTTGCACTATGTTCAGAGTACAACCTTGTGATAACCAACACTCTATTTAAGCACAAGGACACACACAAGAAGACATGGATGCACCCAAGATCCAAGCACTGGCACTTATTAGACTACATCATACTAAGGCAGAGCGACATAAGGGATGTATTGGACACCAGAGCAATGAGAGGCGCGGACTATGGTACTGATCATGTTATGCTGAGATCTAAATTAAGGATTTGCAGACAAAAACAGCACTGCAGGACAGGTGCCAAGCCACCACGGAAGCTAAACACTAGTGAGTGCACTGAAAGGCCAAAAGAAGCAGGAAGAACCTACACAGGAAATGGATGAAAACTTGAAAGACTGGGACAGCAACAACTCAGAGAATGACATAGAAGAGAAATGGGCAACACTGAAGGATACGGTGTATCAGACTGCGAGTGCTGTTTTAGGCTACCCTGAGGGGAAACATCAAGATTGGTTTGATGAGCATGATGAACACCTGAAGAAACTACTAGAAGCAAGGAATACAGCTAGGCAGGAAAACCTACAGTGTAACACAAGGTTGAAGAAGAAGAAATGTTCAAAGGCTCAGAGCGAGCTACAGAAGTACACCAGAGAGATGAAGTCCAACTGGTGGGATGAAAAAATGGAGAAACTTCAAACTGCAGCAGACAGGAAGGACATGAAAACATTCTTCACAGGTTTGAGAGAAATCTATGGCCCTAAACCAAGAGGATTGATCCAACTAAAGGCTATGGATGGTGAAATGGTTTTGCAGGAGAAAGACAAGATCCTGGACAGATTTGCAGACCACTTTGACCAACTACTAAACAACCCTGGAGATCTCACTGAAGAGGCTAAAGAAGCTCTAGTGCAGCGACCAGCTGTATCAAGTCTGGATGAACCACCAAATTTTGATGAACTAATGGAAGCTATCAGGACAACATAGGATGGTAAAGCTCCAGGAAGGGATGGAATTCCAGCAGAAGTGTGGAAATTTGGTGGTGTTCAGCTGACCAACTGCCTGCACAAGCTCATCCAAGAGATGTGGGATGCCCAGAAAGTACCTCAAGACTGGAAGGATGCAAGTATTGTGCCTTTGTTCAAGAAAGGTGACAGGAAAGATCGTGGAAATTGCCGAGGTATATCACTGCTAGCCACTGTTGGTAAGATTCTCTCACGTGTACTACTTAACAGACTCAGTAAACACATTTCGCAGAATGTACTACCGGAAACCCAGTGCGGCTTTAGAAGTGGAAGAAGCACAATGGACATGATTTACTGCTTGAAACAGGTTCAAGAAAAGTGTTTTGAACAGAACATGCCACTTTATGTAGTCTTCATAGACTTCAGTAAAGCCTTCGATACTGTTTCGCGACAAGGACTTTGGCAGGTACTCAGGAAATATGGTTGTACAGAGAAGTTTGTCAGCCTGATTGAGGCACTCCATACAGGTATGCAAGCAAACGTGGCAATGAGTGGTTCAGTATCTAAAGACTTTTCAGTAAGCAACGGGGTGAAACAAGGGTGTGTGCTGGCACCTACACTCTTCTCGCTATATCTGGCAGCCATGCTTGAGGTGGCCTTCAAAGACACTTCATAAGGAGTATACATTCAAACAAGGAAAGAAGCAGACTTGGTCAATGTGGTACAGTTTAAAGTCAAGAGTAAGACATCGATAAAGTTAATAAGAGAAATGCGCTTTGCCGACGACAGTGCTCTAGTTGCACACAGCGTGGAAGATATGCAATCTTTAGTGGAGAAATTTGCAAGAGCAGCTAGCCAATTCAGCCTCCAAATCAACATCAAGAAGACAGAGTGCCTTTATCAAACACCAAAGTTCCAGTTATCAACATCACTACCAGAAGAGATCAGCATTGGTACAGAGCCACTAGTCAAGTGCAAGACTTTCAAGTATCTAGGCGATAGGCAGTACTCCCTAGATTCTAGGGAGTACTGTTTCAGAGAATGCTATGCTGGAGGATGAACTATCTCTCAGAATGGGAAGAGTGAGCGCTGTGTTTGGAAACTTCAGGGAGAGACTGTGCAACAATCAACGTGTCTATCCATGTGAAATGCAAAGTGTACAGAGCGACAGTGCTGGCTACTCTATTGTATGATGCTGAAACTTGGTCTGTCTACAGCAGGGGTGTCAAACTCATTCCATGGAGGGCCAAGACCCTGCATGTTTTACTTCCACCCAGTGCCTTCAGCAGGTGTTTTCACTCATCAGCAATCAGTTGGAAGAAATTTGGTGAAATCACCTGTTGAAGACACTGGGTGGAGGTAAAACCTGCAGGGTCTTGGCCCTCCATGGAATGAGTTTGACACCCCTGGTCTACAGAGTGCAGGTGAAGAAACTCCACGCGTACATGATGAGACACCTTCGAGCCATAATGAACATCTCATGAAAAGACAAGATAACCAACATAGAAGTGTTGAAACGAGCTGGTCTACCATCAATGGAGGACATGCTAATACAGACAAACCTGAGATGGCTCGGACATGTTGAGAGGATGGACCACCAGTGTCTCCCTCAGTAGTTACTCTACTCACAGTTATGCAAGGGCAAACACAATCAGGGTAGACCAAGGCTCAGATTTAAAGACACTGTAAAAAGAAACTTGAAGAAGCTGGACATAGACAGGAGTTCCTGGCAGCGGAAGGCTAAGGACAGAGCTGTGTGGAGGAATCTGATCAGACCTAAATGAAACAGTCATTGTCGCCCACAACAGACTGCTATGATGATGATAATGATGATGATGATGATGAAACCCCAATGAAAAATAACTCATTTCCCTCAGATAGAACCTGCCTCATTCATGTTCCAAAACCAGTGCCACTGGAAACTGGATCCTGTCTCTGTAAATGTGACACAGAGATTAAAAAATTTTACCGGAGACTATAGCTGACTCACGAGCAGTGTTGGGAGTAACGTGTTACAAAGTAACGCCACTACTTTGCTGTAACATGTTGTGTAACGAAATTACTGTTTAAAAATTCAGTAATGCGTTACAGTTACTGAAATTTGATCAGATGCATTACTCGTTTTATTAATAAGGATAGATATTTTTAGCGCAAATAGATACAAATTGGTCCTATGTAGCTAACACGTTGCAAAGAGCCAGTTCACTGCTGCAGCCATAAATGCAACTTGCTCCTGCTGGGAAAAAATGAAGCTATTTTGTTTTTGTGCAACTAGACAGATTATTTTTCCTTTGTCGCGGTTAAGGACAAAGGCATATTGGTGGGCCGTGTGAGAACAACTGCAATCTTCAGAAGCAGCTGAACAGCAACAAGATCAAACTAGTACGATGCTATGCTAGCACCATGTTATTAGTGGATTTATGTTATTTAAACAGCCATGCTGGATTTGAATCACAGGTATGCATCTGGACAGTTTGTGACCCAGCAAGAATTAAACGACTGATTGCCAGATATGTCGTTACAGAATGAAGATCTGATAGCAGTCATTTCCCATCAGACAGCTGAGACTGTGATCACCAAAAGGAATTTAAGAGATGGTTCATGTCTCTGTCACAGCAGACATTTGGACTGTGGACAATGGACATTTTCTTTGGATCACTGCACATCAGATTAAATCCATAATATTAAAGGAAAGAAACATTGGCAGCTTTATGCAGTGTTGCCAACTCACTCTTCTGGAGTGATTCTCACTCTTTTTCCCTCTCTCTCACTCCACAAACCCTATTTCTCACTCCAAAATGAGGAAATTACTGCCAATTTTGTGTTGATTTTATTCAGATTTTTCCCTCAATCAGAGCTCTGAAGGCAGGATAAAGCAGACTGAACATGTTCTAGAAGCTCTGTCTGAAACAGTCTGTTTACAGCCTGACATTAATAAACCCCTAATGTAATCCATTAATTAAATTATCTTGCTGTGTGAAAGATGATTTAAGTATGTAAAGTAATGTAAAAGTTACTTTTTCAAGTAACAAGTTACTTTAATCATGCAATAATTGGTTAGTAACTCAGTTACTTTTGAAAAGAAGTAACTAGTAACTGTAACTAGTTACAATTTTTTAATGACTTGCCCAACACTGCTCTCGACGCAGTGCACACAGATACATCTCTCCTGGGAGGAATTCTGTTCAGCAAAATGCCCTCTAATCAAGCTCCAGCTCCAGCACAATACGTGCCGAGGCAACGAGAATTACCTGACTGCAGACTGCTCGGAGGCAGCTGGATTGTGGATCCCTGCAGGTGAACCCTGGTGGCTGCAGCGATGACATTTGCAGCTGTGTCGGAGTGAAGAGATGTTTCCATAGTCTAAAATATCTGTTTGGAGATTACAATCTGGAAATCAAAGGCTTCTTCCTGACTGTTGTTCATAATTTGGACTCTGACAGATTTGGTTTGTAACTGTTTATTTACTAATTTTTTATTTTGTATACTTTAATTTATAATTTCACAGAGGGAAATTCAGGGCATCCACCTGGATGGATGAAGCAGCCACAGTGCAGCACCAGTCCCTTCACCATTCACACACACATTCACACCTAGGGCCACTTTAGAGTCTCCAATTAACCTAACCTGCATGTTTTTGGCCTGTGGGAGGAACTGATGGGCAGGTGTGGGATTGAACCCATGACCTTCTTGCTGTGCTGCCACAGTACTAACCACTGCACCACCAGCTGTAAGATTGGTGTAGTATTCAGTAGTGTTTATTTACTTTATTGTATTTACTTATTTTACTCAGTAGCATCACGTCTGTCTATGCGCATTACAGCATTTTTTTTTCTGTGTGTCACCCCCCCCCCCCCCCGTCACACTGTCTTATAGTGATCCAGCTATAGACTTTAAAACTTTCACGCCATTTTATTTTATTTCAGTCTGAGCCAGCTGCATTAACTGAGGTGTAGGCACAAGTTGTTGCTTCAGCCTACATCCTTTCTGTCCAAAATCTGTTGTCTTTTCTCTTTCATTTTCTTTTTTGTGTTGCTATGATCTGACAGAAATAAAAAAATGAATGAAGTGTCATTGTAACACGGTCCACTCCATAAACTTCAGGTTACTGTTAATTCTGGAGGGTCAGAACAAAATAAAATATTTTTTCTGACCTCCACCTCCATTATCAACACCTCAGCTTCACACTCCATTAAATTATTTTTTTATGTTGTGCTTTCCCGCGGGATTGACAGTCACTGTTTGACAGAAGAGTGACAGAAGGGGCGTTTTTCTTCATTTACCTAGTCATTAGTGGGAGGAACCGAGGCGGAGTAAGGAGGTTGTGCACGTGCGCTGGTTTTCAAAGTGAGGTAGGATGTATAAAGAAAAGGAGCAGAGAATCGGGCGTGCGCACAGGTTTATACATAAATTTCAAAATTTTTGTGCGCACATACTTTTCAAATTTTGTGAGTATGTCATCTTTCAGTATGAAAGCTGCACAATCCTTTATACATGAGGCCCCTGGTTATTAATTGGATCGCAGTCATTTATACATAGGTATTTGGTCTGGGTAATTTCTTCAATATGGTACATAATGTGCCAGTGACTGAAGACCAAGGTTAAATTATGTTAATTTTCTTTCTAACACCAATGGTCACAAGTCATTTTTGCAAGTCCAAGTCAAGCATGAAGTCTTAGATCCAAATTTCAAATCAAGTCTCAAGTTTTTTTTAGTGGCAGGTACAAGTCAAGTTTTAAGTCTCGAACTTCAAGTCCAAGTAAAGTCTAAAGTGACTTTGTGGTTGTAATGAGCAATTTGTCATCAGCTGCTTGGCCCTGTGGTCTATCTAGGACATTGCATGGTAATATTTAAGAATTCAAAATATGTACTGCATTATCCTTATCGAATAGCATTTAGTACTAGCATTGACCAGCTGTTTGATATCATTATTATATATTGATAGTTTCTAGATTAAATATCTGTATTTTGGCCAAAATCGACAGCTCCTTTCCTACCAAACAGCTATGTGTTATGGATACAGCCAAGTGTATCATTTTAGCAGTTAACATCAGCTACATTTTATTCCTAAAGGAAATTTGGTATTTTGGATATTTTTGATGAAAACAGTAAAAACTACTTTGTATAAACATTAAAAACTACCTCGTAGTATAAGGCAGTATTGGACAGGCATCCAATGCTTCCTGGTTTGGACAGAACACCCTCCAGCTACCCTTGAAGTCTCTCAACCTGGGAGGGACAGTGGAGAAATTAAGGCTCATGTTTGAGCTCAAAGACTCACCTAATCCAACTATATTAGCAGCAAAGGCACCAGCTCGAACACGGCGCAAATGTCGAGTCGAGCAAGTTGTTGATCAGGCAAACTGCCAACTACAGCACAAGGAAATAGCTGGGTGGCTACATCAGAGCAAGACAGGGCTGGGGTGGGAACCAGCCCTCAAGCCGTGGTCAAGCTCTTCCAAGAAAGAAAGGAGGGAGCTGGTGATTTCAGAAGTCATCAGGATGGAAGATGAAGCATATAAGATTGAAGCAGTGGCCCAGCGACAGCAGGGAAGGTCGAAAAATTGGGACACAGTCACCACCAGGGCCTTAACTTGGGCTTACATGTGGGATATCCCACAGGCAAGGCTAAGTTTCCTAATTAGGGCCACATATGATACCCTTCCAAGCCCCCAAAACATACACCTTTGGTATGGCTCAGAAACAAGGTGCAGCCTCTGCGAGGCCCAAAGTCCAAGTTTGCAGCACATTCTAAGTGGCTGCAGATCAACCTTGACCCAGGGTCGGTTCAGATGGCATCGGACCAGGTGCTAAAAAAACTGGCTGAGGTTGTCAAGGAGACTTAAATCCAACAGGCCCACCTTGATCTTGTCCATGCCACAGGTATGCTTCATTAGACCTGGATATATGGGAAGAAAATTTGTTCACAAAGAGTGGTCCATACAGAGGCCGGGATGCAAGTGGCAAATGAAGGCTGACCTAAATAAGCAGCTGGGGTTTCCACCAGAGATTGCTACAACTTCCCTATGGCCAGATATACTGTAGTTCTGTTGTCCAACCTGGCCAAGACTGTTATTATGGTAGAACTTACAGTTCCATGGGAAGAAGCAATGGAGGCAGCCTTTCAGTGTAAAAAGGAGAAGTACACAGAGCTTGCTGCAGCATGCACTGAAGCAGGATTTAAGGAATACCCTGTGGAAGTTGGATGCAGGGGCTTTGTCGGAAAATCCACCCAGCATCTGTTGAAAGATCCTTGGATTCACTGGGTTCAAGCAGAAAAAGGCGCTCAGGGAACTGGCTGAAGAGGCAGAAAAAGAGAGCTTCTGGCTGTGACTCAGAAGAAAAGATCCTAAGTGGGAAATTAAGGCTTTTAGGGCTGGCCACAGGGGGCAGTAGGGAGACATCCCTACGGCTGCCCCACCACCAGGAGATGTCCTGGAATGGGGCGAAACATCAAGAAAGGGTGGCTCCCAGCTGATGACCCTGTGGCTGCCCCATCGGCAGTGGCAGACGTGCGGCAGGCAGAAACGCCTTGCAGGTTACACTTCTGCTCACACCTTCACAGGGATCTACTGGACAACTCAGTGCATTTTTCCAACAGACTTCCTGCCTTTTGCCAGTGTTTTGCCAGTGTTTTGCACTGTCCATCATGCCATCTAATTTCCAATAGACAGTGCACTGGCTTTGTGCTGGGAGGTGGAGACTCATTTCAAAGAGGTGTGGTGGCACACAATGTCATGCTCATCAGAATCAGAATCAGAATCAGAATCAGCTTTATTGGCCAAGTATGCACAACACATACAAGGAATTTGACTTTGGCTAAAAACTTGCTCTCGTTGTTCAGGTGGAGGATTTAAATAAGATTTAAATAAGGATTCAATGACAACAGAGTATATGCAGTAAATTACAGTCTGTCCACGTTTCTATAAAAGGATGCAAATATATACAGGAATATATGCAGTTATTTACTCAGACTATCCACACTTTGCAGAAATATATGAAAAAAATATACAGTCATACAGTATTTCAATGTGAACTCAGATTCAGTGATATAATGTGAATGAAGTAAAAAGCAGTGTGAGAGTTATGTGCAATGTAGGAATGGATGAAAAGTCATGAGTACAGCAACAGGTAGGACTAGGTGAATGTTAGGAGTTCATCAGAGTGATGGCTTGAGGAAAGAAACTGTTCCTGTGATGGGTGGTTTTGACCTTCAGTGATCTGTAACGACGACCAGAAGATAGAAGTTCAAACAGTTTGTGGCCGGGGTGTGACGGGTCAGCACAGATGTTTCCCGCCCGTTTCCTGGTTATGGACCGATATAAGTTCTCAATGGAGGGTAGGTCGGTACCAATGATCCTCTCCGCAGACTTAATGATCCGCTGCAGTCTGGTCTTGTCCTGTTTAGTGGCAGATCCAAACCAGACAGTGATGGAAAAGCAGAGGACAGATTGGATGATGGCGGTGTAGAAGACAACCAGCAGCTCCTGAAGCAAATCAAACTTCTTGAGCTGACGCAGAAAAAAACAACCTCTGCTGGGCCTTTTTCCGGACAGTGTCTATATGGGAGGACCACTTCAGGTTCCGGGAGATTGTGGTACCCAGAAACTTGAAGGAGTCCACAGTGGACACTGTGCTGTTGAGGATGGTGAGTGGGGGGAATGAAGGAGGGTGTCGCCTGAAATCCACAGTCATCTCCACCGTTTTGGCTGGGTTAAGTTCAAGATGGTTCTGGCCGCACCAGAGGATCAGCTGCTCCACCTCCCGCCTGTATGCAGACTCATCACCATCCCGGATTAAACCGATGACTGTGGTGTCGTCTGCAAACTTCAGGAGCTTCACCGAAGGGTCCTCTGAGGTGCAGTCGTTGGAGTAGAGGGAGAAGAACAGTGGGGAAAGGACACATCCTTAGGGGGCGCCAGTACTATTTTTTCGGGAGCTGGATGTAAATCTCCCTAGCTTCACCTGTTGCCACCTGTCAGTCAGAAAGCTGGAGGTCCACTGGCAGGTGGAGGGGGGCACCTTGAGCTGGAGGAGTTTCTGATGAGGAATGCCTGGGATGATGGTGTTGAACGCTGAGCTGAAGTCAACAAACAGGATCCTGGCGTACGTCCCTGGGGAGTCGAGGTGTTGCAGGATGTAGTGTAGTCCCATATTCACTGCATCATCCACTGACCTGTTTGACCGGTAGGCAAACTGCAGTGGGTCCATCAGAGGGCCTGTGACGACCTTCAGGTGGTTCAGCACCAACCTCTCCAAGGATTTCATGACCACAGAGGTCAAGGCAACAGGTCTGTAGTCGTTTAATCCTGTAACAGAGGGTTTCTTGGGAACTGGAATAATGATGGAGCGTTTGAAGCAGGAAGGCACATCACACAGCTCCAGTGATCTATTAAAGATCCGGGTGAAGATGGGGGCCAACTCGTTGGAGCAGACTCTCAGGCAGGACGGAGACACACCATCAGGTCCTGCAGCCTTCTTGATCTTTTGTCTCTGAAAGACCCGGCGCACCTCCTCTTCACAGATCGTTAGTGCTGGTGAGAGGTCAGAGTGGAGGAGGGATGGAGTTCCTGGGGCTGCAGATAATCCTTTTGTGTGGGTGGGAGGTGAGAACTGTAGGTTCTTTTCAAACCTACAGTAAAAGCTGTTTAGGTCGTTAGCCAGCTGGAGGTTTTCCACAGGGTGGGGGGATGGTCTCCTGTAGTTGGTGATATTCTGCAGGCCTCTCCATGCAGAAGCAGAGTTGTTGGCTGAGAAGTTTTTTTTGTAACTTCTCACTGTAGCTCCTCTTAGCAAGCCTGATCTCCTTCGTCAGCATGTTTCTGGCCCGCTTGTACAGAGTCCAGTCACCAGTCCTGTAGGCCTCCTCCTTGGTCTGACGTAGCTGCTTCAGTTTAGGAGTGAACCAGGGTTTATTGTTGTTGTATGTGCAGAAGGTCTTGGTCTGCACACACATGTCCTCACAAAAACTGATGTATGATGTCACAGTGTCAGTGAGTTCATATAGGTTAATGGCTGCATCTTCAAAAACACTCCAGTCTGTGCAGTCAAAGCAGGCTTGTAACTCCAGCTTTGATTCCTCAGTCCATTTCTTCACAGTCCTTGCAACAGACTTGGACGTTTTTAGTTTCTGTCTGTATGTTGGAATAAGAAGGAGCAGACAGTGGTCAGAAAAACCCAGAACTGCATGGGGGACGGCATGATAGGCGTTTCTTAAAACTGTGTAACAGTGGTCGAGTGTATTTGTGTCCCTGGTGGGACATTTAATATGCTGTCTGTATCATCAGGATTATGGTGCATTTTATGACAATGCACTTTTGATGAGGAAAAAGGAGGTTTGTCATTAGAAGCCCATTGTTTAATGCTATTTCATCAGTGAGCTCACACAGCTCCGGAGCTCATGAGGAAACACAGCTTGTGCTGGGATTTTCTGTAATTTTAATGGAGAGGGTTGTAACAGTCATAATATAATCATCCATCATTTTAATTATAATATGATGATACACTAAATACTTTTTTAATCCATCTACATTCTCATTTTAATTGGGGACTTACCACTGACGTCTAAAGATCAAGCATTAATGTAGGCTATGAATTTTATTAGGGACATGAATGAATGAACAGGGAGCATGTGTGCATTCTGGTGTGGATGGGGGAGGCTTGTCAAAAGACTTTTATTCCATCCACATTTTTGTTTTCATCACGGACTTATTAGGCATTAATAAGTTTATTTTTTTAACAGACTCCCATGATGAATGTAAGAGCAAGAAGTGTACACCGTTTGAGTGTCTTTTTGCTGGTAGTATCTTTGTTCTTTCCCAGTTTAGTTCTCTCTCTCTCTTTTTATTATTTTTATTAACATTTTTTTAAATTAGCTTATAACACAAACGAAAGAAAAACTTGCAAATCCAACCCCTACTCCAATTAAGCTACATATTAATTATAAGTCTCTTACACACATCTACACACACACACACACACACATGCACACGGGGAGGGCACAAATAGTTAAAACCATAATCACGACTGCAAAAAATGTATATCACAGACACCTATTGAATACGATACACACTCTCACATCTGCTTGAAGCAAAATAAAGCGAAAAAACCTACCAAAAAGTATACTAATTTCATACAAGAACATTCAAACACATTCCAGTATTCACAAGATGGGGCTGTTATGTCCTCAAACCTGGAATGAAGATGGACGAGGGTGCTGTCCTCGAACTGAACTTTATTACAAGAAAGTAGCATGAAGCACATGTACACTCAGTGCATCTACACGCTAGTTGCAACCCCTATGGTGTCTCAATACAACATGCAGTGAGATGGCGGACCGTCCAATATACAGTGGGGTAAAAAAGTATTTAGTCAGCCACCAATTGTGCAAGTTCTCCCACTTAAAAGATGAGAGAGGTCTCCAATTTTCATCATAGGTATACCTCAACTATGAGAGACAAAATAAGAAAAAAAAATCCAGAAAATCACATTGAAGGATTTTTAATGAATTAATTGGTAAATTCCTTGGTAAAATAAGTATTTGGTCAATAACAAAAGTTCATCTCAATACTTTGTTATATACCCTTTGTTGGCAATGACAGAGGTCAAATGTTTTCTGTAAGTCTTCACAAGGTTTTCACACACTGTTGCTAGTATTTTGGCCCATTCCTCCATGCAGATCTTCTCTAGAGCAGTGATGTTTTGGGACTGTTGCTGGGCAACACAGACTTTCAACTCCCTCCAAAGATTTTCTATGGGGTTGAGATCTGGAGACTGGCTAGGCCACTCCAGGACCTTGAAATGCTTCTTACGAAGCCACTCCTTCGTTGCCCGGGCGGTGTGTTTGGGATCATTGTCATGCTGAAAGACTCAGCCACGTTTCATCTTCAATGCCCTTGCTGGTGGAAGGAGGTTTTCACTCAAAATCTCACGATACATCTCCCCATTCATTCTTTCCTTTACACAGATCAGTCGTCCTGGTCCCTTTGCAGAAAAACAGCCCCAAAGTATGATGTTTCCACCCCCATGCTTCACAGTAGGTATGGTGTTCTTTCTCCTCCAAACACGACAAGTTGAGTTTTTACCAAAAAGTTCTATTTTGGTTTCATCTGACCATATGACATTATCCCAATCCTCTTCTGGATCATCCAAATGCTCTCTAGCAAACTTCAGACGGGCCTGGACATGTACTGGCTTAAGCAGGGGGACACGTCTGGCACTGCAGGATTTGAGTCCCTGGTGGCGTAGTGTGTTTCTGATGTAGCCTTTGTTACTTTGGTCCCAGCTCTCTGCAGGTCATTCACTAGGTCCCCCCATGTGGTTCTGGGATTTTTGCTCACCGTTCTCGTGATAATTTTGACCCCACGGGGTGAGATCTTGCGTGGAGTCCCAGATCGAGGTAGATTATCAGTGGTCTTGTATGTCTTCCATTTTCTAATAATTGCTCCCACAGTTGATTTCTTCACACCAAGCTGCTTACCTATTGCAGATTCAGTCTTCCCAGCCTGGTGCAGGTCTACAATTTTGTTTCTGGTGTCCTTTGACAGCTCTCTGGTCTTGGCCATAGTGGAGTTTGGAGTCTGACTGTTTGAGGTTGTGGACAGGTGTCTTTTATACTGATAACGAGTTCAAACAGGTGCCATTAATACAGGTAACGTGTGGAGGACAGAGGAGCCTCTTAAAGAAGAAGTTACAGGTCTGTGAGAGCCAGAAATCTTGCTTGTTTGTAGGTGACCAAATACTTATTTTCCACCATAATTTGCAAATAAATTCTTTAAAAATCAGACAATGTGATTTTCTGGATTTTTTTTTCTCATTTTGTCTCTCATAGTTGAGGTATACCTATGCTGAAAATTGGAGACCTCTCTCATCTTTTAAGTGGGAGAACTTGCACAATTGGTGGCTGACTAAATACTTTTTTGCCCCACTGTATATCAGTAGTGACTTCAGTCACAGGCCGTGTTCCACTCCAAATACTGGCTGTATTCCTACACCACCCCCCCTCCTCCTTCCTTGCAAATATTTAGAACACATTCTAGTCAATAATCAGGTAGTTAGTTAATATTAGCAAACCCACATTATCAATATTTATTAGCGGGTAGATGACCGCTAGACCCGATGCAGCTGGGTGGGTTATTCTGTTACCTTTTCAGCTGCGCTCCTACCTGAACATTTTTTTTCCCTTTATTTTCACAGTCTGCCATGGGGAAAGCAGTTCTGCCAGAGGGGCCTTGTAGCGGGCTTGTGGTAGACGTGATCCTGGAGCTGTCGGACCCCTGGGACCAAGACCAATTTTAATGACGCTGGGGCTCAGGTCCCACACTGGGGCAGCTGACTCCCGCGAAGTCTCACTATCTGGAGCAGCCACCTGGACCCGCCATAGTTGGTTTGCATGCCAAACCGAACCGGCTGTCAGCTGAAAGCACGCTGATCCCAGTTTCACCACGATCCTCTGCGTTGCCCGTTGTCTTGATGGCTATGGCCCAGTTAGTTGTCATCCCGGTCTTTCGCCGGTGCAAACCCAAACCCAGTCTATGACTTGGAGTGGCGCCTTACTCAGTTTCGTGTGTTGTTGTGATGCTGGTGGTGCTGCATGTTCGTCCGGTTTGGGATCTCCATTGTGCTGTGGCAGTTCTGTTGTTACTGTGTTTGCTGCGAACCCTTCACCCGTCATTGCCGTCATTGTCTCTGTAGGCTGAGGCTGGTCATGGGTACAGAAGGTGTTTCTCCCGTGTCGTTTGTTGAAGCGGACTCTTCACCTGTCAGCTCAGTTGTAACCGCCGTAGCTTGTTGTTGAGCACGGGTACGGAAGCAGTCCGGCTCCTCCTTTCTTCCGACTGATGTGTTCTGTTGTGCCGCGTCATGAGCAGTGTCTGTACCCAGTTGTTGTTGTTGTGCCTCGGGGTTTTCTGCATGCACGGGCTCCCTCTCCTGTAGCTCTGGCCGAATGAGAAACAGAGGCGAGTCCGGCTGCCGCCCCCCTCCCAGGCAGCTCTCCTCCTGAGTGCGCGAGGTGGTTGGGTTGGTGTTGATGCCACCTTGAATTACCTCGTCCCACACCACGTCATCGTCGTTGAGGTCCGTCATGCCCCAGTTGCTGCACCCAGATCATTCGAACCCAGCACTGTTCCGGATAGCGTAGCCAGAAGCCCAGTCTGTAGAAGAGGTCACATCCCATAATGCTGTCACCATGTGCCATCACTTAGAATGTGAAGTGGTGCACAATCTTAGAGTTGTAGTAGACCATTAGCTTGGCTGTTCCCACATTACAAAGTCTGTGACCATTGTAACTGTACAGCTCCATTGGGTTCTTCTTAATTGTGTGGGTCCGGAAAACTTTCTTCACCGTGGCCCAATTTAACATCAACCTGACCGCCGCTGTGTTGAGCAGTAGCGGTAAAGCCACACCGTTTAATTCAACCATGCTGTATGCGTAACCGTTGATATCGGGGCTTACCGCATGAATGGTTGTTGTTGGCAGGCGGCTGGGCTTACTTGGTGACCAGCACACTCTGGTGAAATGGTTTAAGCATCCACACTTGTTACAACGTTGTCCTCTTGCCGGGCCAAAACATGCTGTGTCCTGATGCATCGGGGATCTACAGCTACCACAAATGGGGGCCTCTTGGAGTGGTCCTTCGGTTAACGGAGTTCATCTCGTACTCTCCGGCTGTGTCTTCACAATCCTCCGTGCCCACCATGTTAGCTAGCATCATCTGTCCGGGTAGCTTCTGCAATTAGTGCCCACTTACCTCCATTGGTAACCTCTCCGCTGACTCAAGCTGGAATGCTAGCTCTATCATGCTAGCTAGCGTCATGTCGTTTGGTTCCATTAGCATCTTAGCGCTTAGCTTTGGGTTACATGTGTGCTCAGCTAACTGGTCCTGCACCATCTCATCTTCCAACAGTCCAAAACGGCACATGCTAGCCAAATGTCTCAGGTCGTGACAGATTGTTGTGTGGACTCACCAATTCTCTGTTGCCGTTGGCGAAATTGAATCCATCGTGCTATCATATTGTCTGGTGTAGTAAAATAGCTAGCAAGCAGTTCAACAGCATCCACATACAACTCCATCGGACCCAGCGTATGGAAAATTCTCTGACCTTCTATGCCGAAGTTGTGTACAAAAAGTGGTTATTCCCTTACTTTATCCAGTTTTCCCAGGTCCAACGCCACAACATTGGTCTCAAACGCTCCAGCCATTGTGGCCAGGGGACGCTTGGTTCACCCGGAGACTCGAGGAAGGGCTGTAGTGGTCTCAAGCACGCTTCCATGATCCGAAATTCTCGTCGCCAAATGTTATGTCCATAAACCTGGAATGAAGACGGATGAGGGTGCTGTCCTCGAACTGAACTTTATTATATGAAAGTAGCATAAAGCACATGTACACTCAATGCAACTACGTGCTAGATGTAACCCCTATGGTGTTTCAATACAACATGCAGTGAGATGGCGGACTGTCCTATATATATCAAATGTGATGTCAGCCACAGGTTGCGTTCCACTCCAAACACTGCCTGTATTCCTGCACCACAGGGGCCCCAAGATTCCTCCCCCTTGTATTGTTCTTCATGAGTATTTGAGCTTAGTTTTTCCATGTGAATGACTGAGCTCGGGACATTTGAAGACTTCCAGATTCTGAGAATTGTTTTTTTTGCAAGAACCATGCCCATCAATAGGGTTGTCTGAATATGGGATGGTAGCTTTAAAGAGTCCAGTGAACAACCGAGTATGGTGAGGTCCTGCGATATGCTTTGGAAATAAAAAGAAAAATACTTTTCGAGAAAGAGGAAATAAATGGACAATCCCAAAATAAATGCAACTGTGTACTATAATTTGATTTACATTTGTCGCCAATCGGAGACACTGAAGGATAAAATTTCTGTAACATGACCATAAAATCGTGAAACCTGTGTAACACTTTAAACTGAATTAACCTATGCCGACTATTTATTGAACATCTATGAATCAGGAAAAGTGGTCTTCCATACCTTATCAGAAAATACAGTGTTCATTTCTCTCTCCCACTCTTTCTTAATGCAGGTAACAGATGCAGAGTCAACAGAAAAATATTTTACAGATTTATTTATAAGTTTCTTATTTTCTGGCGAAATAGAGAACAGTTCCGACAAATCATGCCCCTCACAAGAGGACTCAAACTGTGGGATATTTTCTTTCACAAAATGCCTCAGCTGCATATAACGAAAAAAGTTAGAATGGGATAGATTATATTTTGAGCGTAACTGGCCAAAAGAAGAAAGCTTATAATCAATGTAAAAACCCTTAATGCACTTAAGCCTTTTAACATACCATGTAACAAAGGTACTGTCCACTACTGCTGGAACAAAGGCATGATTGTGGCAGAATGGTGTATATATTGAAATATTTGGAACGTTGTATTTTTGTTGCCTGAGAATCTTCAATGAATTTCTAACAACAAAATTGTAATTTACAGTTTTTAAAGCAGTGGCAGGATTTGTAAAAAGTAAAGAAGTGAGGCATATGGTTTCATTAATGACATGAGCTCCAGCTTTAGCCATAGGGGAGCAGAATTCTGCAATTCATGATCTGGAGAACCCCATTGCCAAAATACCAGTGCCCTAGCATTAGCTGCCCAGTAATAATGTTTAAAAATTGGAAGACCCAAACCTCCCTAATGAATAGGCCAACAAAGATGTTTCTTTGACAATCTGTGTTTTTTGTAGCCCCAAACAAATTCTAACAAATTCTAGACTCTAACTTCTTTAAAACAGGAATTGGTACAGGCAGATTTTGAAAAATATATAAAAATTTTGGTAACAATACCATCTTAATGGCATTTACTCTGCCTATCATGGATTATGGCAGAGTCCTCCAATATTCAATATTACATTTTAATTTGTCAATATCCTCTAACAAGTTTACTTTAAACAGCAGTTCTGGGTTTTGAGGAATTTTAAGTCCTAAATATGTGAGCTGACTCTGGACAATATTCACTGGACAGTTTTTCAAGATTAAATTGTTTCCTGTAATGATAAGTTCACTTTTAGACCAGTTTATCGTATAGCCAGAAATTTTGTCAAAAGCATTTCAGTACTGTAAAAGGTTAGGAATGCAGGATCCGTTATAGTAACAAGAAGATCATCAGCACACAAAGTCACAAGACACTCTGATGTACCTACTGGAACACCCTTAATATTAGGATGACTACAAATTATCTCTCTCTCTTAATTAATCATGGCTGCTCAGATTCTTCCCACAGTTAACTTAAATACTGTAACTATTACAACTCCTTCTATTGATGTCTGTCTTGATGAGTTTACTCCAATCGACCTTTGTGAGTTAGACAAAATAGTTTCCTCATCCAAACCTTCAACTTGTCTTTTAGACCCTATTCCTACCAGGTTATTTAAAGAAGTCTTCCCACTTATTGGTAGCTTTATTCTTCATATAATCAATTCTTCATTAACTTTAGGCCATGTACCGCAGGCTTTTAAAACGGCTGTAATTAAACCCTTACTCAAAAAGCCAACGCTAGATCCAGGAGCTTTAGCTAACTATAGACCAATCTCTAATCTCCCTTTCATTTCAAAAATCTTAGAAAGAGTTGTTGCTATTTGACCACCTGCAGGGAAATGGTTTACTTGAAGAGTTTCAATCTGGGTTTAGAATCCATCATAGTACTGAAACAGCCTTAGCGAAGGTCACTAACGACCTCCTCATTGCATCTGATAATGGACTAGTTTCTGTACTTGTCCTTTTAGATCTTAGTGCAGCTTTTGATACTATTGATCATAATATTCTACTTGATAGATTAGAACACTATGTTGGACTTAATGGAACTTCATTGCAGTGGTTTAGATCTTATTTATCTGATAGGTTCCAGTTTGTTCATGTAAATGATGAGTTTTCTTTCAGCTCAAAGCTTAGTCATGGAGTTCCACAGGGATCTGTGCTAGGCCCTACTCTTTTTAGTTTATATATGCTTCCGTTAGGCAACATTATTAGAAAGCACTGTATACATTTTCATTGTTATGCAGATGACACACAATTATACCTGTCAATGAAGCCAGATGATACTAATCAATTAGCCAAGTTAGAAGCCTGTCTTAAGGAAATCAAAGCTTGGATGACTTGTAATTTCCTGCTATTAAATTCAGATAAGACTGAAGTCATTCTTGTTGGTCCAAAAAACCTTAGAAATTCCTTTCCAAATCAAACCTTCAGTTTGGATGCAGTTACTCTTTCTCCTCCTCTTTTAAAAAATCTCCTCTCGGCGCCACACCAGTCGGCTGCCTTTTGCAACAGCGGCTCGATTCCGAGTTTTTTTTCCCTTCCTCTCTCTTTTGATCACTTTTTTTTTCACCCCACTTATATCACGGACACACAGATCATCCCAAATGTCTCCTGAGCCGGTGGACGGAGCCACTGTTTATAGCAGGATACGATATAACAGGGAAGAGCTGCTAGCATTTAACCGCCACCCGGTCCCACTGGAAAAACTCGACATACCGAGAGAACTGAGGCGAAAACGCCGCGGCTGCCGGGCTGGAGTAAGGCGGAGGACAAAAAATATAAGGTACAGACCCTCCCTTCCATCTGTTGTCATGGGAAATGTACGGTCGATACTGGGAAAGTTAGATGAGCTAGCGGCTATCTCCCGTTATGATAGCACTTACCGGGAGTGCTCTCTCCTTTTGTTTACTGAGACGTGGCTAACTGAACTAGCAGCAGATGCTAACATTGAGCTGGAGGGTTTTCACACGATACGAGCTGACCGAACACCAGAGAGTGGCAAAACTAGGGGCGGTGGAGTGATCATGTATGTTAACAACAACTGGTGCAGACCGGGACATATCACTGTTAAACAACGACACTGCAGCAAAGACATTGAGTTGCTAGCTGTTAGCATGAGGCCTACATATCTCCCGAGAGAACACTCACACGTGATCTGCATTGTTGTTTATGCAAATCCGACGGCGAACGCTGGGACAGCGCGTGACGTCATCCATTCAGTAACCAGCAGGCTGCAGACAGAACACCCAGATGCTCTTCTCCTCATCTCGTCTCCCATTCTGCCCACTTTCACCCAGTATGTCACATGCCACACTAGAGACAATAAAACACTGGATTTGTTCTACGCAAACACTAAGGAGGCGTACACCTCATCACAACTCCCCCCACTTGGGAGATCGGATCACAACTTGGTTCATCTCCGACCGGTGTACAAACCCCTAGTGCACAGACAACCTCCGGCCATGCACACTGTGGAGTTATGGTCTGAGGAGACAATGGACACTCTAAAGGACTGTTTTGAAGCCACTGCCTGGAAGCAGCTCTGCGATCCACATGGTGAGGACATCGATGGCCTCATTCACACCTTCACGGGCTACCTCAGCTTCTGTGTGGACAAATCCGTTCCCACCAAGACCATACGGCGTCACTCAAACAACAAACCCTGGATCAACCCTGAGATAAAAACACTTCTGAGAGAGAAGAAGAGGATCTTCAGGTTGGGGAACAGGGAGATGCTGAAGTCCGTACAGAGGGAGCTGAGGAGAAAGATCAGAGAAGGCAAAGACAGCTTCAGGAAGAAGATGGAGGACAAGCTGCAACAGAGCGACATCAGCGGGGTCTGGAGAAACCTCAAAACCATCTCGGGGCTCCAGAATACCTCCCCCCAGGCCACGGGGGGCAGGGAGTGGGCGAACAACCTGAATCTGTTTTTCAATAGATTTGACCAACCGCCCTCCCCCCTGTCTGCACAACAACCACTGCTGCCTCTAAGAAATCAAGTCCTGCTACCCACTCCCCACTCCACCGACACCCCCCCCCCACTCCCAACACACAGCCCCCCATCCTGACCCTGACCAAGACCCAGGTGAGGACGGAGCTGAGGAAGATCAAGGCGAGGAAGGCGTCGGGACCGGACGGCATCAGCGCAAAGCTCCTCAAGTCCTGTGCAGACCAGCTGTGTGGGATTGTGACGTATATCTTCAACATGAGCCTGAAACTGGGGAGGGTACCACAGCTGTGGAAAACATCTTGTGTTGTACCTGTACCAAAAACTTCCCACCCCAAAGACCTGAACAGCTTCAGACCGGTGGCCTTGACGTCCCACTTGATGAAGACCCTGGAGAGACTGCTCCTTGCTCATCTCCGCCCCCTGGTGGAACCAGCGATGGATCCACTCCAGTTTGCCTACCAGCATGGCATTGGGGTGGAGGATGCGGTGATCTTCCTCCTTCACTGTTCTCTGTCCCACCTGGAGAAGCCCGGGAATATGGTGAGGATCATGTTCTTTGACTTCTCCAGTGCTTTCAACACCATCCAACCGATGATCCTGAAGGACAAGCTGCTGCGCGCAGGGGTGGACCAGCACCTGTCATCATGGATCCTGGACTACCTCACGAACCGGCCTCAGTTTGTGAGAACCCGGGACTGTGTTTCCGACACGATCATCAGTAGCACGGGGGCCCCCCAGGGAACGGTGCTGGCTCCCTTCTTGTTCACTCTTTATACTGCGGACTTCTCACACAACACAACACATTGCCATCTACAGAAGTTCTCTGATGACTCTGCGATCGTTGGTCTCATCTCCAGCGGAGATGAAGCTGAGTACAGAGGGCTTATCCAGGACTTTGTGGACTGGTGCCATCGGAACTGCCTCCAGATCAACGCGAGGAAAACTAAGGAGCTGGTGGTGGACTGCCGCAGGCATGGGCAGCCCCTCACAGCACCAGTAAATATACAGGGAACAGACATCGAGATGGTGACATCCTACAAGTACCTGGGTATTCATCTGAACAATAAACTAGACTGGTCACACAATACTGACGCACTCTACAAGAAGGGACAGCGCAGGCTGTTCCTGCTGAGGAGACTCAGGTCTTTTGGTGTACAAGGGGCGCTGCTGAAGTCATTCTATGACACGGTGGTGGCATCAGCCATCACTTTTGGAGTGGTCTGCTGGGGCAGTGGCATTACTGCAGCCGATAGGAAGAGACTGAACAAACTGATTAAGAAAGCTAGCTCTGTCCTGGGGCAACGCCTTGATCCGATGGAGGAGATAGGAGAGAGAAGGACGGTGGCTAAACTGTCATCTCTGCTGGAGTCCGAGTTCCACCCTATGCAGGACATACTGGATGCACTGAGGAGCTCATTTAGCAGCAGACTACATCATCCCAGGTGCACAACCGAGAGGTTTCGTAGGTCCTTCCTACCAACGGCTGTCAGACTGTACAACCTAAGCAGGGCTGCTCGCAGAGATAGCAAAAAGACGTAACAAACTAATAGTTTTTTTTGAATGCAAAAGATGCAATAGACTTACACAATGGTCCTCTCCGGCATACAACTAGGAACATACCGGTCGCTATGGAGGGTGAGAATATGTATGGGCACATAATCATACCATGTAGGATAACTAAATAGACGGTTATGCTGTTTCATCCCACCTAGCAACAATGCTCTGCACTGTGTGTGTTTATATATTTACATATTTATTCCATCTAGCTACAATGCTCTGCACTGGGTGTGTTTATATTTATATATCTATATATTTATTCCATCTAGCTACAATGCTCCGCACTGTGTTTTTATATATCTACATATTATTCCATCTAGCTACATTGCTCCGCACTGTGTGTGTTTATATACTTGCATATTTATTCCACCTAGCTGCAATGCTCCGTACTGTGGGTGTTTATATATTTACATATTTATTCCATCTAGCTACAATGCTCTGCACTGTGTGTTCATATATTCATATATTTATTCCATCCAGCTACAATGCTCTGCACTGTGTGTCTGTGTGTGTGTGTGTGTGTATATATATATTTTATAGTAATATGTACATATGTATATTAGCTGCTCTTGCTTGCTTGTTTTTTCTTGCCTTCTGATTGTTGCTCTGAGTGTTGCTATCCCTGTGCTGTTGCAATCCTGGAATTTCCCCGTTGTGGGACTAATAAAGGCTTATCTTATCTTATCTTATCTTATCTTAATAGCTCTGTGAGGAACCTTGGAGTTATTTTTGATCAGGATTTGTCCTTCAATTCACATATTAAATTTGTTTCTAAGACTGCCTTCTATCATTTGCGTAATATTGCCAAGATTAGGAGCATCTTGTCTCAGAGTGATGCTGAGAAGCTGATCCACGCTTTTGTTAGCTCAAGATTAGATTATTGTAATTCTTTATTATCAGGCTGTCCTAAAACATCTTTAAAAAGTCTTCAGCTGATCCAAAATGCTGCAGCAAGAGTTTTAACAGGTACTAGAAAGAGAGATCATATCTCTCCGGTTCTGGCCTCCCTTCATTGGCTTCCCATAGAGTTTAGAATTAAGTTTAAAATCCTTCTTCTTACTTACAAAGCTTTAAACAATCAGGCTCCTTTTTATTTAAAAGATCTGATACTACTGTATCATCCTAACAGAGCACTACGCTCCCAAAATGCAGGATTACTTGTAATACCTAGAATCTCCAAAAGTACAATGGGAGGCAGAGCCTTCAGTTATCAAGCTCCTCTCCTGTGGAATCAGCTGCCAATCTGGATTCGGGAGTCAGACTCGATCTCTGTTTTTAAGAATAGGGCTAAAACCTACCTTTTTGATATAGCCTACAATTAGGGAGGGATCATGTGTTTCTGAACCCTCCCTTAGTTATGCTGCTAATAGGTTTAGTCAGCTGGGGGACCTCCAGTAATGCACTGGGCCTCACTTCTTTCCTCACTCTCTATGAAATATTTTTTTTTTGCTGGTCATTAACATTTGTTTGTTCTCTCCCATAGATTGAGTCCCCATCGTGCTGTTTGCTCTCTACATGTCTGTTCTTTTCTTCTTCTCTATCCCCTCACCCCCTAGCCAGTCGCAGCAGATGACTGCCCCTCCCTGAGCCTGGTTCTGCTGGAGGTTTCTTCCTGTTAAAAGGGAGTTTTTCCTCTCCACCATCGCCAAGTGCTTGCTCACAGGGGATCGCCTGATTGCTGGGGTCTTTCTGCAACTGTGGGGGTCCCCCCTACAGTTGATAGTGCTATGAGATGACTGTTGTTGTGAAATGGCGCTATATAAATAAAGCTGAATTGAATTGAATTGAATTGCTCTTCATTTGGTAATTTGTGTTTCCTTATCTATAGCTTCCACCCTCTGTTCTCCGTGTGGTGGTCTTGTGTTGTGTTGTCACACTTTCTCCACCACTACACTAGTGCCAACAACTGTGAGTTATCTGCCATTATGGTTTACTTGAAGTTTTCAAGCCAACAAGCTGCGTTGTTTTTTTTATTATTATTATTTGAGCTGCATTATTTGGAATAAAAGTATGAGAAACCATCACTTTGCAGTTGAACCTATCTCTACGCCCCATAGGGGTAAACGTAACAGTAGACCATCACCAGTCCAGGACTCAGAGTGATACCAGCAGGAGGAGGAAAAGGAGTCGGGAAGAGCTGCTGGAGGTACTTAACCAGGTTACCAGCCTGGTGACTCAGGTTTTGGACCTTCCCACCTCTCGGGAGGGACGAGGGAGACTCACGATCGCGGAGGACACTCTCCTCAGTCACCAGGATTTGCTGCAGGTTCCTGAAGCAACTAGACTCCACTCCATTATTACACGACTCTGGAACTCGATTGGGCAAAGTGGATCCCTGCATTGTCCTCTCCAGCCTCCTTCCGGGTCACCGGCTTTCTCTCTGTCTCCAATAAGCTGCCATTCGCTCCCCTTGGTATCCCTCTGCTACCTGCCATCTTCACCTCGTCTGCTATGGCAGCGGATGCCATGGAGCAGGAGGAGCAGAGGCAGGTGGTTCAATCTCAGACTGACATCTTGCTGGAGTACAAGCCCTGGCTAACACCTGAACTTGTTTTCTGCTGTGTGAGGACCTACCACTTCAAGGGCCCCAGCAAGGGAACGAGCTCCGGGGAGATGCTGCTCCGCTCATCATTCCAGTCCTCCAGATATTATCCCAGTGGCAGTTTCTCCAGAGAAGGAGCAGGTGGCAGCCAAGCAGGAGGAGTTGAAGCAAATACCAATTTCTCTATTTTCCACTCCATTGAGTAGTGAGACTTGCCTCACTCCTGGCAAGGGATCCTAGTTGCAGCTGCCATCTGCTTCTGATCCCTTGCCACCTGTTCCTACTGTCCCATTTGTGTCCCAATCACAGACTTCTGTTCTCCCGCTTTTGCCCGGGGTCCTCCCCACCTCTACAGCCTCCACATCTGGGGTGGGGTGGGGGGGGCTCCCCCACAGCCGCTGTTCCTCTCTTCCTCTGCAGCTGCTGTCTCCACGCTGCCAGTGCCAGCAATCCAGCCCTCCAGTACACCTGCTGTCATGCCAGCTCCTCAGCTCCAGAGCTCCTCATCAGCTGTCACATCAGCTCTTCAGCTCCAGAGCTCTTCACTGTCTATCACACCAGCTCTGGAGCGCTTCACCAGCTGCCATGTCAGCTCCTCAGCTCCTGAACTTCTCAACTGCTGCTTCACCATGGACTTCCTCACCTGCTGCTTCTCTCCAAACCTCCCCCTCTGCCAATTTGCCTGCAGCTTCTCCTGAGGTCAACGTGGCTGCAGCTCCTCCTGAGGTCGACACACCTCAGCTGCTGTCTCCAGTGGTTGACGCACCTCAGCTGCTGTCTCCAGTGGTCGACACACCACAGTGGTGGTCTTCCTCTGTGGTCAGTGCTCCCCAGTTGTCTTATCCTGAGGTAAGCATTCCCAATCATCTTATCCTGAGCTCAGTGCTCCCCAGTTGTCTCTCTCTGTGGTCAGCGTTCCCCAGTCGTTGTCTCCTGCGCTCAATGCTTCACAGCTGCTGTCTCCTGATCTCGGCGCTCCGCAGCTGTGGTCTCCTGAGCTCGGCGCTCTGCAGCTGCGGTCTCCTGAGCTCGGCATTCCCCTACCGCTGTCTCCTGAGCGCAAGGCTCCCCAACTGCTGTTGCCAGAGCTCAACACTCCTGCTGTGCCGTGCTCCTTGGTCCGGTGGTCCATGGTCTTTGGTTGGCCACCTGACGGGCAATGCTCCTCCATCTGATGGCCCACAGACTTTAGTAGGCCATCCGACGTGTCGTGCTCCTCTGCCTGGTGGTCCATGGACTTCAGCTGGCCAACCGATGAACTCTTTTCCCCTCTATCTGGCCCTGAACTGTGAGTTAAGGGGGAGGGGGGTGTTTTGGTCCACGTGTCCTAAGGCTGCCACCACCCACCCGGAGCATCACCACCCATCTCTTCGGGTCGTCTGGTGTCCGCCCCCTAAAGTGGGGGCACTGTCACGCTTTTGGTTATCCTTTGTACTCGCTATTATCATCATTGTCATTATCATGACCGTTTGAGTGTCTTTTAGTTGGTAGTATTCTTTGTTCATTTCCAGTTTAGTTCTCTCTCTCTCTCTCTCTCTCTCTCTCTCTCTCTCTCTCTCTCTCTCTCTCTCTCTCTCTCTCTCGGTCTCTCTCTTTCGGTCTCAATTAATCACAGCTGTGCTTCATTCGGTAATTTTTGGGTTTCCTTATTATAACTGCCGCCCTCTGTTCTCAGTGCAGCAGTCTCGCATTGTGTTCTCACATTCTCCACCACTATGCTTGTGGTAAGTTATGCTTGTGGAAAGTTATATTAGTATATACAGTAAGTTATAATATATACGTATATACAATATGTATGTA
Source organism: Pholidichthys leucotaenia (assembly GCA_020510985.1). NCBI lineage: Eukaryota > Metazoa > Chordata > Actinopteri > Cichliformes > Pholidichthyidae > Pholidichthys > Pholidichthys leucotaenia. The sequence continues at coordinate 230,274,728 of CM035840.1, forward strand.
TGTATGTGTGTATGTGTATGTGTGTGTGTGTGTGTATATATACTCACCGGCCACTTTATTAGGTACACCTGTCCAACTGCTCGTTAACACTTAATTTCTAATCAGCCAATCACATGGCGGCAACTCAGTGCATTTAGGCATGTAGACATGGTCAAGACAATCTCCTGCAGTTCAAACCGAGCATCAGTATGGGGAAGAAAGGTGATTTGAGTGACTTTGAACGTGGCATGGTTGTTGGTGCCAGAAGGGCTGGTCTGAGTATTTCAGAAACTGCTGATCTACTGGGATTTTCACGCACAACCATCTCTAGGGTTTACAGAGAATGGTCCGAAAAAGAAAAAATATCCAGTGAGCGGCAGTTCTGTGGGCGGAAATGCCTTGTTGATGCCAGAGGTCAGAGGAGAATGGCCAGACTGGTTCGAGCTGATAGAAAGGCAACAGTGACTCAAATAACCACCCGTTACAACCAAGGTAGGCAGAAGAGCATCTCTGAACGCACAGTACGTCGAACTTTGAGGCAGATGGGCTACAGCAGCAGAAGACCACGCCGGGTGCCACTCCTTTCAGCTAAGAACAGGAAACTGAGACTACAATTTGCACAAGCTCATCGAAATTGGACAATAGAAGATTGGAAAAACGTTGCCTGGTCTGATGAGTCTCGATTTCTGCTGCGACATTCGGATGGTAGGGTCAGAATTTGGCGTCAACAACATGAAAGCATGGATCCATCCTGCCTTGTATCAATGGTTCAGGCTGGTGGTGGTGGTGTAATGGTGTGGGGAATATTTTCTTGGCACTCTTTGGGCCCCTTGGTACCAATTGAGCATCGTTGCAACGCTACAGCCTACCTGAGTATTGTTGCTGACCATGTCCATCCCTTTATGACCACAATGTACCCAACTTCTGATGGCTACTTTCAGCAGGATAATGCGCCATGTCATAAAGCTGGAATCATCCCAGACTGGTTTCTTGAACATGACAATGAGTTCACTGTACTCAAATGGCCTCCACAGTCACCAGATCTCAATCCAATAGAGCATCTTTGGGATGTGGTGGAACGGGAAATTCGCATCATGGATGTGCAGCCGACAAATCTGCGCCAACTGTGTGATGCCATCATGTCAATATGGACCAAACTCTCTGAGGAATGCTTCCAGCACCTTGTTGAATCTATGCCACGAAGAATTGAGGCAGTTCTGAAGGCAAAAGGGGGTCCAACCCGTTACTAGCATGGTGTACCTAATAAAGTGGCCGGTGAGTATATATATATATATATATATATATATATATATATATATATATATATATATACACACAGTGGGGTAAAAAAGTATTTAGTCAGCCACCAATTGTGCAAGTTCTCCCACTTAAAAGATGAGAGAGGTCTCCGATTTTCATCATAGGTATACTATGAGAGACAAAATGAAAAAAAAAAAATTCAGAAAATCACATTGTCCAATTTTTAAAGAATTTATTTGCAAATTATTGTGGAAAATAAGTATTTGGTCAATAACAAAAGTTCATCTCAATACTTTGTTATATACCCTTTGTTGGCAATGACAGAGGTCAAACGTTTTCTGTAAGTCTTCACAAGGTTTTCACACACTGTTGCTGGTATATTGGCCCATTCCTCCATGCAGATCTCCTCTAGAGCAGTGATGTTTTGGGGCTGTCGCTGGGCAACACGGACTTTCAACTCCCTCCAAAGATTTTCTATGGGGTTGAGATCTGGAGACTGGCTAGGCCACTCCAGGACCTTGAAATGCTTCTTACGAAGCCACTCCTTCGTTGCCCGGGCGGTGTGTTTGGGATCATTGTCATGCTGAAAGACCCAGCCACGTTTCATCTTCAATACCCTTGCTGATGAAAGGAGGTTTTCACTCAAAATCTCACGATACATGGCCCCATTCGTTCTTTCCTTTATACAGATCAGTCGTCCTGGTCTCTTTGCAGAAAAACAGCCCCAAAGCATGATGTTTCCACACCCATGCTTCACAGTAGGTGTGGTGTTCTTTGGATGCAACTCAGCATTCTTTCTCCTCCAAACATGACAAGTTGAGTTTTTACCAAAAAGTTCTATTTTGGTTTCATCTGACCATATGACATTCTCCCAATCCTCTTCTGGATCATCCAAATGCTGTCTAGCAAACTTCAGGCGGGCCTGGACATATACTGGCTTAAGCAGGGGGACACATCTGGCACTGCGGGATTTGAGTCCCTGGCGGCGTAGTGTGTTGCTGATGGTAGCCTTTGTTACTTTGGTCCCAGCTCTCTGCAGGTCATTCACTAGGTCCCCCCATGTGTATACATCCTCTGAAAAAGTACTCAAGTCATCTGACTGGCTCAGCCAATCACCAGCCAGTCTCTGTTGGGCAACGGCCCCTTTCATTTTATTGGTCAGTTACAGAGGACTGTTTTCTTATTGGATCACAGTTTATTCAAACCTTCCATGATGGGAGACCATTGGTTACTGATAGAAAAATTCCATGTTATCTATACTATTATTGATATTAATAATGTATTATTATATTTAGATAAGGGATCTATACTTATATAGTGCTTTTCTAGTCTCAAAGACCACTCAAAGCGCTTCACTAGCACTAACCCTCTACTCTAAGGGCCTATAGGAGACAGATATCAAGGGACAATTTAGAACAATCAATTAACCTAACATGCATGTCTTTGGATTGTGGAAGGAATCCGGAGCCCCCGGAGTAAACCCACGCAGCACAGGGAGAACATACAAACTCCACACAGAAAGGTTCCTACCCCTGCCAGCCTGGGGATTCAAATCTGGAACCTTCTAGCTGTAAGGCAACAGGGCTAGCTACTGCACCACCGTGCTGCCCTTCTATTTGAGAAGTATCATACCTTTCATATGCCATGTTTAATGTTTATATGTGCATTCCACATAGGATAAGTTTATATATTCTTGGCCTGTTTCTGTGAGCAATTTCAGTGAGTTCAGACTGAGGATCAGTACATGCGTAAGGAATTATCTAAGCCATTTATTATAATCTCTTTGACATAACCTGTTTTGGATCACAGGAATGCACAGGAACTTCTCAGCCTGTACAGATCAGTGGTAGATGGACATTCTGTCAGTTTTATGGATCTCAAGTCTTCATGACCCATGTCTTCAGAGTGTCTGACATCCGCCTGGATAAGCTTAGTTATCAGGACTGTCCCATTCTGTCCCTTCCCTTATCCTCATCCTCCCTCTCCTTTCTCCTACCTATATATATCAGACTTAGAAGAATGGATCTTTTAGAGATTCTAGGTGTGTCTGAATGTCATGCCTTGTAACCTCTCCCCCATAGTGGCCAATGGGGTGATTTTGTAATAAATGTACATAAATTCAACTTTCCGCCTTATTATTTGACTTTGAATAATTTAAGCTCAAAATTATTCTAACATTTGGTGTCCAAACAGCGGATCCACATATCTCCATCTTTCTGGCACCTCTGCTTGATCTCAGCAAGTGCACAGCTGATAAAAAGACCTTCCCAGGCTGAGTGAAAAAAAAAAGGGGGGGGGGGGCTCAGTGTTACTGCAGTGAAGGCATTTCAGACCGGGGTGCTGGAACTGACTGGGTGATGGATCTGAGAATCCTATAGGCGGCTTGAATGTAAGTACATTTGTTGTTGTTTATGGATAAAAAAATTCCCCGGACCGATAGTACACTGCAAAAATACTGAAAGGAGTGAAACTAGCAGCTTGAGTGCTGAGTTATTTTATCCACAGTGAGCATATCGTAATAATCCCTTGGGAGGAATGAGGTTTTCCTTTGCAAACGGTGACCAATATTGCAAGATCCGGGGTGATTCTTAGAAATCCGCCGCTTTCTATGGTCTAAGTAAGTGCAGTGGAGGTGCCGGAAGTTTGCATGCAAATAAAAAAAGGGAAAGATTCGTGGTCTCGTTCCTGTGTCGAAGAGTCACGTGATCCCACAGAAGTGAATTTTTTGGGGACAGATTCGTGCTTCTTGTGACCACTTCTGCTTATGGTCCAGTGTTTGGACCTTGGGCATTCGTGGGGAGGCTACATGAACCCCGAAGGGAAAAAAAAAAAAAAAAAGATTTTATTTTGTGAGTTTGTTGAAGCGCTAGATAAAAAAAAAAAAAAAAAAAAAAAAAAAAAAAGGTTACTGCAGTCTGAATTTGTTTTTGTCTCAGTGTTACATGAAATCCACTCCGGTGTGAAACACAGAGAGGCTGAGTTCCCACGGAGGCGGAGTGAATAGGTTGTGATTTTTTTCCCCTGATATTTGTGGAGCATAAAAGGGCTGGTTAGTTAATTGTTATCCTTTTGGGAAGTGTTTAAATTTATTGGTATTTGAAAATAGCAGCCTTGAGCAGAAACAGTGGACTGGAGTTGTGCTTTCATGGCAGTGGCGGTGTGGGGGTTGACAGGTGTGAAATTTCTCCGCTAAAAGGTTGCCAGATCTGGAGATTAACTGATGTAATTTTCATGCTGTTTTGGGGTTTTGGCATGAACCTAAAAGTCTTATTGTATGACCTTGTGGAGATTACGCAAAAGAAAATATTTCTGTGGGCCCTGTATGTGTATATCTGTCTGTGTATGTGTGTCCTTGAGAGAGGGGAAAAAAGAAACAGAGAGCTTGGGAAAAATATAGAAAAAATGTGTAGCTACTGATTTGTGTGTAAAAACTTGGTAAAAGGGAAGAAAAGAAAAGAACAATCTATATATGGGTATTTTTTGCAAAGTTTTGGGATTTTACTTTTTCTTTCAGTCTAACTTTGTGGGTTTTCACTCTAATGTTGCGTACGTGATGAACGATTTACATATTTTTAAAGCCAATATTTTCATTTTCCCTCCAGTTTTTTTTTCTTTGGAAAATGAAAAAACGAGCTATTTTTATTCAATTTTTTGACATATCACTGACTTTTCTTTTTTTTTTCTTTGACTGAAGCATAACAGTGCACTTTACAGGGAAAAAGGATGCAAGACTAACGTTCTCCTCCCCCCTCCCAAAACAAAAACCAGCCTCCTGTAACTTCTCCCCCCATCTATATCAAAGAGGTGGCTGAACATCTAAGTTAAGTACAAATGCTTGCATCTTAATCAATGCTACAAGCATGACAATGATGAAATTAATTGAACATTACAATATCGTGCTGTCACTTAATAATGCCTAATCACTGAAGGCTTTATGTATACCCTATATTACATGATTCAAAGCATAGAGGTTCAAAAGAGATTGATAATTAATGTGTTTGTGCATATGATTTGACAGAGACTACTGATTATCAAACAGAGGTCTTGGTAATTGTATGTCATATTGTTGCTTTGTTTAAATGAATTTATTTTATTTTTTATTTATGAATTTATTTTTAAATAAATGCTTTGTTTAAATAATACTGTACTCACTTTTTAATAAATGGCATATGCAATCTTATTTGCATTCTGACCATAGGCCTGTCCATGTTAAAAAAAGGGGGGGGGGGGAACACAAGAGCAGGATCTGAGAGTTCATGCTGTGACTTTTTCCCTCCTAAAAGAACACAGCAAGATGAGAATGAAATTCCTGAAAGCAGAGATTAGGCCTGCATTTCCAGTTACTAATTCTAACTGTTGTATTGGTTTAAGGCTTCTAACATATGATACTGTCCTAAACTAGTGATTACCATGTCAACTGGTAAAACATTTACTGAGTCACAGAGTATGTGGCTGCACGGTGGTGCAGTGGTTAGCACTGTGGCAGCACAGTTTACCCTCGGCCGGGGGATCGCGGGGATCGTGAGATTGTGGGTTTGATCCCTGCCCCCGGCCCACAGTGATCTGTCAGTGATCTGTGTGGAATTTGCATGTTCTCCCCGTGTTGCGTGGGTTTACTCCGGGATTTCTCCGGTTTCCTCCCACATGCCAAAAACATGCAGGTTAGGGATAAGGGGCGCTTGCGCACGCAGCGACCGGCAGCTGGTGGCTTGTCACCAGACTGCAAAACAAATCTACCTATGGGTACAAAATAAGTAATAAAAAATATATATATATTTAGCGAATACTTGCTGGGAATAGCAAAAGAACATTCAAATTGTGGAAGCTTAAGGTGTAATTTAAAGGTTTTTCTGCTATTCTTCATTCTTCGTTTTTCAACAGGAAATTCAACATTTTTTTTTCTTTTTCACTAGGAATTAGGTTTGCCAAATTAACAAAGAATCATAACATCACCATTATCTTTCAATTTAATAAATCCTTGGTGACATATGCAATATGTAAAAAAAAAAAAAAGAATAATTCACTTGTGTTTCTTAACATTACACGTTATAATAAACAACTGGGATAAACATTTAAGGGACACAAAAAATAATGATGATCACTGGAACATTAGTAAAATCAATTTATGAGGTGATAAAATTTGCACTCCTGTTGGTGTAAATACTGAAGGTACAGACAGAAATTTTTCTTTGCAGGATGACACCGACATTTGATCTTTGTGGGAGGAGGCCAGACGGGCTCATTGGCTGGAAGGACCACAGGGGGAAGGACCTCTCAGTTGACAAGCATTTTTTGAAGCTAAGTAGAACAAATGACATTGCAAATGACATAAAGCACAACAATTTAAATGACTCTGACTTTAAAAATGTAGTGTTCATATGACTTCACACTGCAGGATACATCTGATGCCACTCACCACATAATGGTGTGACGATATCACATTTCAGAAATGTGACAGTAATAAGGAATGTGTTTTCCCGATGCTCAGCTGTGACCGAGCTGGGTCTCGGGACTACAGTCCACCCCATAATTTACCAAGGAATGTATAAAAAGAGGCTGCACGGTGGCGCAGTGGTTTAGCACTGTGGCAGCACAGTTTTACCCTCGGCCGGGGGATCGCGGGGATCATGAGATCGTGGATTCGATCCCAGCCCCCGACCAACAGTGAGCTGTGTGGAGTTTGCATGTTCTCCCCGTGTTGCGTGGGTTTACTCCGGGATTTCTCCGGTTTCCTTCCGCACACCAAAAACATGTAGGTTTAGGGCGCTTGCGCACGCAGCGACCAGCAGCCGGTGGCTTGTCACCAGACTGCAAACCAAGTCTACCTACGGGTACAAATAAGTAACAAAAAAAAAAAAAAATTCCTTGTACAAAATTAAGCCAAATTCTAATTAGGCAAAATGTCCACCTTTCCATTGACTGAAGGAGTGTGACACAACCTTTCACAAGGATTTACTTACACAAATTCAACCTGTCTGTGTTCAGCTGAACAAACTGATCTTAGTTATCAATGCTAAATCATATCAAATCTGCACAGACAGCTACAGTATATTGCTTTTTCCTAAATGGAATTTGTAAATTAGTTCGAGACGTCACAAAAGAAACCATGATTATTGAAACTTCATTTTGAAGGTGCTGTACTACTCACAAATTTTCATCTAAATTAACTGTGTGTAACACATAAAAGTGGTAGCACGCTTCCTTCTAGTAAAAGACATTACCCATCAAGCAAATACCCTGTAACTTTGTTGCATGTGCGTCTCCATGCATCAAAAGGGGGTACCAAAGAAATTAATTAGCAAAAATAATTAGCAATCCTCAGAGAAATAGATAATACATAAAAACTATCAATAGATGATCAATAATGAAGAAAAAATATATAAATGAAACCACTTGGTAATGAAATCACAACATTCAATAGGAGAAGTTAAAAGTTACATCAATAAATTTCCAGATATTTAAGGAAATATCTGTAGATTATTGTAGGAAATATCATGTTTATAAGGAACAAGGTAAACTGATAAGGAAGAAAACCATGCAAATATATGAGAAAAGTTACAAATGTCTAAGGAAAGTCCAACCTGTGCTGAATTTACGTTTACTGTGGGACTTGATTTAGAATCTACTACGAAGACAATACAGATTCTTACTCAATTAAGGGAACAATGCCTTAGGGAGTTCAAAGCAAAAATAATTTGATCTTCTCTGCATAAACTTAGTTTTTGTTTTGTTTTTGTTTTCAAAACCTTTGCATGGATCTCATTGAACTAAATAAGAGTGAAGGTAAAAAATGTTTAGAAATTATTTACATACTTATTGAATGTAGAAAGGCTTTACCCTACACTAATTTAAAAATTGCTATTTATTTATATTGTTTTAACTATAACAATATCATGATTTAAAATAGCTGAAAGGATTTACTTAGATAATGGAAATGGAATACACTTTGTAAATCAAATCATGTCACATTTAAGTGTAGTTCCTAAATTATTAGGACCAAACATTTACCTAGGAAACCATTTAGCTTACCATCAACAATTTACAAGATTAGTATACTATTCAAATAAGAAAATAGGGAGACTGTGAATGACAAACCCTATTATTGATGCCATTTAACTTAGGTGATGAGGAAGGGTTTCTGGGTGATTATATGCAAAGAATGACAACTGACAGCAATGTCATCCATACTGCCCTTCCCAGGAGGGACCATGTGACAAAGGAACCGTGGGAGGTGCACCCATTTCTTGAACAAACCAGAGGATCTGGTCATCAAAGGAAACTGGACCAAAACTCCCTGGCAAGGACAGCACAAAAGTTTTCCTGCTGACCTAAACAGCTGCGGAAAGCAAAGGACGTGGCACTTGGGTGCATCTAACGTTTTACCCTACCTCAAACCCTCAGCAAGAGACTGCTTATATATATATATATATATATATATATATATATATATATATATATATATATTCATTCATTCATCTTCTTCCGCTTAATCCGTTTCGGGTCGCGGGGGGGATGGAGCCTATCCCAGCATCTATGGGCGAGAGACAGGGTACACCCTGGACAAATCGCCAGTCCATCGCAGGGCCAACACAGAGAGACAGACAACCATTCACTTTCACAGTCATACCTAAGGACAATTTAGAATCCCCAGTTTGGTGCCAATTAACCTAACTTGCATGTTTTTGGCATGTGGGAGGAAACTGGAGAAATCCCAGAGTAAACTCCACACAGATCACTGTTGGTCGGGGGCTGGGATCGAACCCAGGATCCCCCGGCCAAGGGTGAGTTGCTGTGCTGCCGCAGTGCTAACCACTCCTCCACCGTGCCGCCCTTATATATATATATATATATGTGTGTGTGTATAATTCTCAGTCACTTCAACTATTGCCTAACTAGTTGGTCCCAGGCGGGTTTGAGTGCAAAAAAACCATTGGAAGCTTTGTACAAACAAGCAGTTAAAGTTATGGATAAAAAACCTAGGCATTATCATCATTGTGCAATTTTTAAAAAATACAGTCTTTTAAATTGGGATAGTCTTCATACATTTGCAAATTTAAATTTGATTTATAAAGTACTGCATGATTTGGCTCCAGATCCTCTGGCAGAGTTCATCAGCCAAAGAAACAGCTCTGAGCGTGTCACTCGAGGCTCTGTCAGAGGTGACTGTTTCATTCCTCTGTGCAGGAGCACTTTCAGTAAGTCGGCCTGGTCAGTGAGGAGTGCTAGTGAGTGGAACTCAGTACCTGAGGAGGTTAAACGGCTTACAACATACAAGGCCTTCACAAAAAAAAAAAAAATGAAAATGTGGCTTATAAACACCTACAGCTGCCAACACTAAAAGATAAGTCTGTTGTGATTGTTTGATGTTGTAATTAAATGTACGGTTTGTTATGTATATGTTATTTGTTACATTAGTGCCCTCTTAAATGTCTAACCATGTTTTTTTTCTTGTAGATGCATTTTACTGTTTTTTTACATCTTGGCCAGGGGACTACAGATGAAAACTAGCCTTTTGGCTAATTCTGGCTTTTTTAACCATGTGTAATCATATGTTTTATGAAATTGCATTGTCCCTTTTCAAATAAACTAAACTAAACTAAACTATATATATATACGTATATATATACAGTATATATATATACAGCGGGGTAAAAAAGTATTTAGTAAGCCACCAATTGTGCAAGTTCTCCCACTTAAAATGAGAGGTCTCCAATTTTCATCATAGGTATACCTCAACTATGAGAGACAAAATAAGAAAAAAAAAATCCAGAAAATCACATTGTCCAATTTTTAATGAATTAATTGGTAAATTCCTTGGTAAAATAAGTAGTTGGTCAATAACAAAAGTTCATCTCAATACTTTGTTATATACCCTTTGCTGGCAATGACAGAGGTCAAACGTTTTCTGTAAGTTTTCACAAGGTTTTCACACACTGTTGCTGGTATTTTGGCCCATTCCTCCATGCAGATCTCCTCTAGAGCAGTGATGTTTTGGGGCTGTCGCTGGGCAACACAGACTTTCAACTCCTTCCAAAGATTTTCTATGGGGTTGAGATCTGGAGACTGGCTAGGCCACTCCAGGACCTTGAAATGCTTCTTACGAAGCCACTCCTTCGTTGCCCGGGCGGTGTGTTTGGGATCACTGTCATGCTGAAAGACCCAGCCACGTTTCATTTTCAATGCCCTTGCTGATGGAAGGAGGTTTTCACTCAAAATCTCACGATACATGGCCCCATTCATTCTTTCCTTTACACAGATCAGTCATCCTGGTCCCTTTGCAGAGAAACAGCCCCAAAGTATGATGTTTCCACCCCCATGCTTCACAGTAGGTATGGTGTTCTTTCTCCTCCAAACACGACAAGTTGAGCTTTTACCAAAAAGTTCTATTTTGGTTTCATCTGACCATATGACATTCTCCCAATCCTCTTCTGGATCATCCAAATGCTCTCTAGCAAACTTCAGACGGGCCTGGACATGTACTGGCTTAAGCAGGGGGACACTTCTGGCACTGCAGGATTTGAGTCCCTGGTGGCGTAGTGTGTTTCTGATGTAGCCTTTGTTACTTTGGTCCCAGCTCTCTGCAGGTCATTCACTAGGTCCCCCCATGTGGTTCTGGGATTTTTGCTCACCATTCTCGTGATAAATTTGACCCCACGGGGTGAGATCTTGCGTGGAGCCCCAGATCGAGGGAGATTATCAGTGGTCTTGTATGTCTTCCATTTTCTAATAATTGCTCCCACAGTTGATTTCTTCACACCAAGCTGCTTACCTATTGCAGATTCAGTCTTCCCAACCTGATGCAGGTCTACAATTTTGTTTCTGGTGTCCTTTGACAGCTCTTTGGTCTTGGCCATAGTGGAGTTTGGAGTCTGACTGTTTGAGGTTGTGGACAGGTGTCTTTTATACTAATAACGAGTTCAAACAGGTGCCATTAATACAGGTAATGAGTGGAGGACAGAGGAGCCTCTTAAAGAAGTTGTTACAGGTCTGTGAGAGCCAGAAATCTTGCTTGTTTGTAGGTGACCAAATACATATTTTACTGAGGAATTTACCAATTAATTCATTAAAAATCCTTCAGTGTGTTGAGGTATACCTATGATGAAAATTGGAGACCTCTCTCATCTTTTAAGTGGGAGAACTTGCACAATTGGTGGCTGACTAAATACTTTTTTGCCCCACTGTGTATATATATATATATATATATATATATATATATATATATATATATATATATACATACCGTACAAACTTAACAATTTTTTTCACATTTTCTTTATTTATGTTTAATTATTGAAGCAAATTTGTTTTGTATTTTCCCTGGCTTTCTTGAAACGCTCTGATTTAAAGCCTATCACTTTAAGAAACATTGTTCACTTACCACCTATGCTCTGATTTAAAGCCTATCACTTTAATATACATCGTTCACCTACCGGCGCACCGGTGGTGGCGATCTGCCATGGAATCATGATGAAATCACTGGGAGATGGGCTAGAGTCACAAAAGCAAACAATATAAGCCGCTCTTGGAGCAAGCCTCCTGCTACCAGTGTTAGCTCAGGGGCTAATAGGCTACTTTTAGCACCCCTTCCATCTGCATGATGGACAGCTAGGTGGGCCAATAATAGAGCATTGGGTGGGTCTCAAGGATGATGGTGGGTTGGCTTTTTCAAATCATGATGTATACAATTTACCCAGAAGTCAAAAATCATTTCTGGCGTTTCTGGGAGAGAAAAACAGGATAAAGGCTGTTTTTTTGTTGTTGTTGTTGTTTTTTAAGAGAGTTGACTGTTTAAAATTTTTTGATAATTACATTACCAGTAGAGTCATTTCAGACAGTTAAAACCTGCAAATACACAATTTTTCAGTCAACAACCCCTTTAAAGAGGTTGTCATAACCTCAGCTGCAATAAGTGACATACTAAACCTGGAACCATTGCTTCAGGGCCCCAAGGGACCAAATTAAGAGGGAATCTAAATGGCATAATAAACATTTAACTGTGTAAGAGAAGACGCAAGATATAGGGTGAGATGGAGGCAGATGATCAGCTGTGGCAACCCCTAAAAGGAGCAGCCAAAAGAAGAAGAGGATTCAAAAATCATGTTAGGGGAGTTTTGACATCCCCCGTCAGAATTCCAAAGCCAACAATCAATTGCAGACAACAAGCTTGGCAGCCAAAAGCCTGTAACTATAATGCATTATGTTGGAGGATGGCAGTAATGAGCCACCAACCTGATTTAAACAACTAGAATGAAAAAATGAAGAGAAAGAATATGAAGGCAGCTCATAAACTACTGTATATATGATAAATTGGTGTACTTATCCTGACAGGTCTAGCAAGTCAAACAAACAAGACATAACTACATAAGAAAGTGTAAAGTTCACAAACTGCACTGTATCTCCACATACCTTCCAGTCACCTGGTGGCATCAGCTGCTCACAGCTTTCCTGCTGAGAAATACAAGCAGAGATAAAACACAGAGAAAAATTGATTAAAATATAAAATGGGTAAGACATCTTAACTGAGAACATTGTAGAGGGCTCCACTGTTGGAGATGATGGCTGCTAGACTTACAGAAGAGGCAGCACAACTGTGCACTGTCGGTCCAAACCACAGACAAAATAAAAATATAAATCAAATCAAATAAATTAAAAAAAAAGTTTCCTAGAAGCCTCTCAGCAGTCAAAATCAATAAATAAAAAGACATAGAGTGAACTCCTCATTCTTGCTGGTGAAAACCTATTCAGATAAGAATAGTTCTACTGTTAGTTCTTTGCCTCCAAACCACTTTTTTCTTTTTTGCATTTTTCTTGAGCCATAGGTAAAAAAAGAGAAAAAATATTTTTATAAACTTTTCTATTAATGATTCTATATCCAGTGAATAGCATTTTTAAGATTTTTGTCTTATGCTTTTAGCTGAAAAATAACCGACGTAAAACAAACCATTTTAATTTGATATTTTTGTTCCCTTATTTTTCTCATTTTGCATTCAGTGTGTTTAATAAGATTTTGATTGTGTCGATTTGAGTTGTCCCAATAATACTGCATCAAAGAAAACTTTGATTAATAATGAAGGGGCTTAAAAGTAACTTGACAATTTACTCAAAAGCCATTTCATGGGCTGCATGGGCTATTCCCTCATTAACCCAATATCAATCAAGCAGATACGTAAAAGCTCTGGAGTTGATTCCAGGTGTGGATTTGCATTTAGAAGCTGTTGCTGTGAACCCACAACATGCAGTCAAAGGAGCTCCCAAAAGTGAAACAGACCATCCTAAAGAAACCAGCCCAGTTCTAGAACAGCATTCTTTGGACAGATGAAACCAAGATCAACCTGTGCCAGAATGATGGGAAGAAGAAAGTATGGAGAAGAATTGGAATGGTTATGATCCAAAGCACGCCACATCTTCTGTAAAACATGGTGGAGGCAGTGTGATGCATGGGCATGCATGTCTTCCAATGGCACTGGGTCACTGGTGTTTATTGATGATGTGACAGAAGATAGAAGCAGTCAGATGAATTTTGAAGTGTACAGGGATATACTGTCTGCTCAGATACAGCCAAATGCAGCAAAGCTGATTTACAGTGCTTCACAGTACAGATGGACAATGACCCAAATCAGACTGCAAAGGGAACAGAGGTGTTTTTTCAGGTAAAGAAGTGGAATATTCTGCAATGGTCAGGTCAATCACTAGATTTCACTTGTTTAAAACAAACCTTAAGGCAGAAAGGCCCACAAACAAACAACTGACAACATCTGCAGTAAAGGCCTGTCAAAGCATCACAAACGAGGAAACCCAGCGTTTGGTGATGTCTCTGGGTTCCAGATTTCAGGAAGTCATGGCCTGCAAAGGATTCTTAACAATGTAATGAGCATTTTATTCATGGTAATGTTAATTTGTCCAATTACTTTTGAGCCCCTGAGATTTTTTATACAAATGGTTGTAATTCTTAAACCATAACTCCAATTTGGATCCGAATACCCTCAAACTACATTGTAAGCCCATATTGGTTACATGACTGTATCTAGTATATGTTTTGGTTTTGTTAACAAAACTTAAGTCAGGGTTAAAAACCTTCGTTTGTGATATAGCCTATAGTTAGGGTGGGATCAGGTGACCCTGAACCCTCCCTTAGTTATGCTGCTCATAGGTTTAGATAGCCGGGAGACCTCCAACAATGCACTGGGCTTCACTCCTTTCTTCACTCTCAGTGAAATATTTTTGCTGGTCATTAACATCTGTTTGTTCTCTCCCATAGATTGAGTCCCTGTCATGCTGTTTGTTCCCTACATGTCTGTTCTTTTCTTCTTCTTCTCTATCCTCTCACCTCCCAGCCAGTCTCAGCAGATGACTGCCCCTCCCTGAGCCTGGTTCTGCTGGAGGTTTCTTCCTGTTAAAAGGAAGTTTTTCCTTTCCACCATCGCCAAGTGCTGCTCACAGGGGATCGTCTGATTGCTGGGATCTTTCTGCAATTGTGGGGGTTTCCCCTACAGTTTGACAGACTGTAGGAGAAATGACTGTTGTTGTGAAATGGCACTATGTAAATAAAGATGAATTGAAATAAGTGTCCAAATCTCTCTCTTTCTTTCTCTCTCTCTGTGAGTGGGCGTGGTCGTGAGTGTGAGCTGGGAGCATGTGACAGCGTGAGTGAGTTGTCTCCAACTTTTCTCTATCTTTTTGTGTTTAAGGTGTTTTTTTTTGTTAAATAATCTTAAGTTCCGTTGTTTTCTGTAGCTGGGGTGGGGTAGGTGTTCTGGGAGGGGGTTTCTGCTGCCAGCGTTGCTGGTCAGCATGGTTTTGGAGCGAGGCTCCGGGTTCCAGAAGCTGACACGCCGGCATGCTGTCAAATTGGCTCCGACTGTCAGCTGCTCAGTGGAAGAATGTAGTCTGGCTGTGGGGGAGTTGGTCGGCTATGAAAGTGTTAAGTCTGCTTCTAGAATGAATAATGTCGTGGTAATTTTCCTGGACAATGTTGAAAAAGTTAATCAGGTGGTAGAGAGGAGAGTCATAATTAAAGACACACTGGCTCCTGTTCTGTCTCTGGTAAATCCTGCAAAAAGAATCACAACATCAAATGCCCCACCGTTTTTAAAGAATGAGCTGTTAGAGAAGGAGCTGTTGAGATACGGCCAGCTTTTGTCCCCCATTAAGCACATCCCTCTCGATTTCCCAGTTTGGGATCAATAAAGTACATCTATCTATCTATTGTAAGTCCCCGCATTTGAAGCATGTCATGTTTTTTAGACGACAGGTGCTCATGATTTTAAAGAACAGTGAGGAAAGCCTCTACCTCATATTTAAGTACCGGATTGACGGCTTCGATTACACCATCCACGTCACCTCTGATAGTATGAAGTGTTTTGGCTGTGGAATGGAGGGACAGTTGATTCGATCATGCCCTCAGGGAGTGGGGGATGATTGCCTGGGGGAGGCCGCTAGTGCGGCCTTGCCATTGGGCACCATGGCCGCGGGGCTGTCCGGCAACGGACCGGCTTTGCCATCCTCCAAGGCTGCTGGCACAGCCGCGCCATCGGGCACTTCGGCCGAGGCCACGGGACTGTCTGGTGGCGGGGTGGCTTCGCCGCCCTCCGCAGCCAGCCTGTCGGTCATAAATAGAACAACAACAAAAGTTAAAGTACATCACACGGCTAATGCACAGACCAACATTGTGGGCAAGGGTGAGATTACCAAGAGGGATCACACTCAGGACCAGACAGATGAGCCAAATGAGGCCCAGGTAGATGGTGAGACTATAAAGACAAATATAAAACCACAGCACAGGGTGAGTGAAAAACAAGAAGAGACAGCTACCAGGGTGGCTGAGTCACTGTTGGAGGATGAGGACGATATTGAGATAGATGAAGAGTTATCTAAAGTTTCAGTCAAACGGAAGAATTTGGAAAACAAACAGCAGAGGAGTAAAGTGAAAAGGGTTGTCAAAGAAATTTCTGAGGTTTCTCTATCTCAACCAGATTCTTATGCTGGGTCTGAGATAGGGAGTGATGGTGAAAGCAGTGATGATGGTGCCAGTGGAGGTGGTTACCCCTTCACAAAAATACAGAAGTTTTTGCAGGACACTAAGGGATCCAGGATGGTTAAAGTTGAAAACTTTTTCCCTGATCTAAAACGTTTTGTTGACTCTGCCCAAGCCTACATGAAAAATAGTGGAGAGCTTGAGCAGGAAAGCTTCACTGATCAGGAGATCTACAGGCTAAAAAAGCTTGTACTAAAAGTTAAGAACCAAATTGCCCAGGATGATTCGTTTTTTATCGCTCATTCTTTCTTTTCTGTTTTTGTATTGGCTTTGCCCTCTCATACGCATGTGTAGTTTTAATTTTGGCACACTCAATATCAATGGAGCAAGAGAAATGTCCAAGCGAGTGTGTGTTTTTATTCTTGCAGAATGTAAGAAAATTAATGTTCTGTTTGTTCAGTAAACTCATAGTTCTGAGGACAATGCTGCTGACTGGAGGAGGGAATTTCAAGGGGAAATTATCCTCAGTCACAAAAATAGCAGCAGCGGTGGAGTGGGTATTTTATTTTTTCTCGAGATTTTATTCCACTTTCTTATGACAATGATGAGATAATTGCAGGCCACATTTTAAAAGTTCAAGCTGTTTTTGAGAATGTGAAAGTTGTTTTTATAAATGTGTATGCGCCAACTGTAGGCACAGAAAGATTGGCCTTTTTAAATATTTTAAATGACACAATCAAGAATTGCAGTAATGATGACTTTTTATTTGTGGGAGGTGATTTTAATTGTACAGAAAATCCTTTTATGGACAGGAATCACCCAGAGCCACATGCTGCATCCAAGGGAAGTCTAAAGGGTCTTACAGTGGCTCATGATCTGTGTGATGTGTTGAGGAATTTTCATGGCAAAGCTAGACGGTACACGTGGAGCCATAGCAAGGACAATATTCTGTCCTTAGCTAGACTAGATTGGATTTATAGTTTTAAGCACCATTTTAGCATTTTTTTAAAAAAGTGCTTTTATAGGCCCTGTTGGCTTAACAGATCACTCTGGTTCAGTGTTGTGTTTTTATCAAGAATATAAAGTGCAGTAGTGCATACTGGCATTTTAACACATCACTTTTATCGGATAATAGTTTTAAAACTGCTTTTATGTTTTTTTGGAGTAATTTTAACTTAACAAAATCAAATTTTAGTTCTTCGCAGCAGTGGTGGGATATAGGGAAGAGTCAAATAAAGAATCTGTGCCTACAGTATACTTGCGATGTCTCTGGAGACTTGGCCAAGTCTGTCAGGGACCTGAAGAGAGAAGTAGTGGAGCTGCAGTCATTGGCAGGCTCCACAGGAGAAAGACGACATCTTGAGGCCCTCAATGGCAAAAAGTCTGTTTTAACTGACTTACTGGGCGTGGCCGCTAGGGGTGCTGTGGTATGCAGTAGGTTCCAGAACATCGCACTAATGGACGCTCCATCTCATTTTTTCTTTGGTTTGGAGAGGAAGAATGGTCAGAGGAGGATGATCCACTCTCTCAGCTCCGAAGACGGGTGGCTGATCCATGAGTCTGCAGAGAGCCATCGCTTTGCAGTTGCTTTCTATAAAGATATCTTTAAGAAAGAATTTGTTGAGAAACCACATGTGCTGAGTCATTTTTTGATGGACTTGCCGAAGGTGATGGCTAGCATGAATGCAGAGCTGGAAAGCGGGATCACTCTGCAAGAACTAGCAGTGGCTGTCCAATCTCTTCAGTGTGAAAAAGCCCCAGGGATAGACGGTCTACCATCGGAGTTCTACAGGACGTTTTGGTCTGAGATCTGTGAGGACTTGCTGGAAATACTGTCTGACAGTCTGCGGAAGGGTCACCTGCCCCTAAGTTGTAGGAGAGCAGTCCTCACCCTCCTTCCAGAGAAAGGCGACTTGAAAGACATTAAAAACTGGCGTCCAGTGGCCCTCCTCTGCACTGACTACAAAATTATCTTCAAAGTGTTGGCTACCAGACTGAAGAAGGTGATGGAGCAGGTCATACTACTGTGTACCTGGTAGGTTGGTTACAGACAACATTTTTTTAATTTGTTATGTTTCGGACCTCTCCAGCTCATTGGTCAAGGAACTTGGTCTCATTTCAATAGACCAAGAAAAGGTGTTTGACCGAGTTGAACATCCATACCTTTGGCAGACACTATAAGCCTTTGGTTTCAGCTCAGGGTTCATCGCCAAGATCCAGGCCTTGTATAGAGACATTGAGAGTATTCTTAAGATTAATGGTGGTTTGAGTGCTCCTTTCAAAGTTGAGAGGGGTGTCGGACAGGGCTGCCCCCTCTCAGGTATGCTGTACTCTCTTGCCATTGAGCCCCTCCTTTGTAAACTAAGGCAAGGCCTCACTGGTTTTAAAGTCCCCAACCCTGACTCTGTTTTTAAAGTGTCTGCATATGTTGATGATGTTGTTGTTTTTACAAGAAATCAAAATGATGTAGACTACCTTTTAAGAACTGTTAATTTTTTTTGGTGAGTGCTCCTCAGTGAGAGTGAATTGGGGTCAAAGTGAAGCTGTAATGATGGGGGGTAGACTACAAAAAATTGCCCTACCTGGTGGCCTTTCGTGGACACAAGGTGGTGTTAAATATCTTGGTGTGTTTTTAGGAAATCAGACTTTTACTGGGAAAAATTGGGAGTGTTTTTTGGAAAAAGTTGAAGGAAGATTAAAAAAAATGGAAATGGATTTTGCCAAACTTGTCCTTCAGAGGTCGTGTTTTAATCATTAACAACTTGATTGCTTCAATGCTGTGGCATTGACTGTCTTGTCTGGACCCTCCAACCAATTTGCTGGCCAGAATGCAATCTATAGTCGTGGACTTTTTCTGGGACCGTCTTCACTGGGTTCTGCAGAGCATCCTGTTTTTACCTAAGGAAGAAGGTGGTCAAAGACTCATCCACCTGGCCAGCAGGGGGGCCGTCTTTCACCTGCAGTTCATTCAGCAACTGCTGAGTGGCCTTCTCGAGCTTGTGTGGAGACCTGTTGCCAGCGCTGTCCTGGCTCGCTGTGGGGGGCTGGGACTAGAGGAGTCATTGTTTTTAATGGACTTAAAGAACCAAAAACTCCCAAAACTTCCCCAGTTTTATCAAAGTGCTTTTAAAATCTGGGGACTTTTTAAAAAGAACTATCCCCAGGCTTCCTTGTCACATTTTTGGCTTTTAAAGGAACCACTTGAGTTTGGGACCCAGTTTGATGTGGGCAATGTTTTAGGACCTTCTGTTTTAAAAAAGTTCCTTTCTGCAAAGGTTACAACACTGGGACACTTGGTGAACTTATGTGGTCCTAACCTGGACAATGCTGTTGCCCTGTGCTCAGCTCTTGGCGTTTCTTCAGTCAGAGTTATAATAAACTTGCTGAAAGATTGGAGATACTGCCTCTCCACAGAAGAACACTCTGCTATTGTTTTACACTGCAAAAACTCTGTGCGAACTGCTGATGAGCCTTTTTCTTTTAGTGTTTTATCTCCTGATTTTAGAGATGACACTGGTGTGTTTTTAAACTCTGAACACATCAACTTTTGTGACTCTTCTGGTAAAAAAAATGAATGGACTCTTGGTGAAAGTTCTAAATGTGAATAAATTAAAAGGTCGAGCTGATACACCATGGAGGAAACACTTGGGTTTGGGTTCAGAGGTGAGGCCTGCCTGGAGAGCACTCTATAAACCACCATTAACTAAGAAGGCTGGAGACCTGCAATGGTGAGTTTTACATGGTGCTGTGGCTGTAAATGCTTTGATCTCTATTTTAAACCCAAATGTTGCTGAGGTTTGTCCATTTTGTCCTCAGAAAGAGACTGTGTTCCATTGTTTTCTGGGCTGTAACAGACTGCAATTGTTTGTTTTTTTGGGGAAGCTGTTTTATCTGTTTGGAGAAGTCTTTTCCCTGCAGATTTTTATCTTGGGTTTTCATATAGACAGAGAAGCAAGAAAAAAAGTGAAATTTTAAATTTCATCCTGGGTCAGGCTAAAATGGCTGTTTATGTTAGTAGGAAAAGAAAAAATGAACAAATACTGGATTGTAATGTAAAAGACATGATGGTAGGCATGATCAAGACTGTGTTTCTGACACGATCATCAGTAGCACGGGGGCCCCCCAGGGAACGGTGCTGGCTCCCTTCTTGTTCACTCTTTATACTGCGGACTTCTCACACAACACAACACATTGCCATCTACAGAAGTTCTCTGATGACTCTGCGATCGTTGGTCTCATCTCCAGCGGAGATGAAGCTGAGTACAGAGGGCTTATCCAGGACTTTGTGGACTGGTGCCATCGGAACTGCCTCCAGATCAACGCGAGGAAAACTAAGGAGCTGGTGGTGGACTGCCGCAGGCATGGGCAGCCCCTCACAGCACCAGTAAATATACAGGGAACAGACATCGAGATGGTGACATCCTACAAGTACCTGGGTATTCATCTGAACAATAAACTAGACTGGTCACACAATACTGACGCACTCTACAAGAAGGGACAGCGCAGGCTGTTCCTGCTGAGGAGACTCAGGTCTTTTGGTGTACAAGGGGCGCTGCTGAAGTCATTCTATGACACGGTGGTGGCATCAGCCATCACTTTTGGAGTGGTCTGCTGGGGCAGTGGCATTACTGCAGCCGATAGGAAGAGACTGAACAAACTGATTAAGAAAGCTAGCTCTGTCCTGGGGCAACGCCTTGATCCGATGGAGGAGATAGGAGAGAGAAGGACGGTGGCTAAACTGTCATCTCTGCTGGAGTCCGAGTTCCACCCTATGCAGGACATACTGGATGCACTGAGGAGCTCATTTAGCAGCAGACTACATCATCCCAGGTGCACAACCGAGAGGTTTCGTAGGTCCTTCCTACCAACGGCTGTCAGACTGTACAACCTAAGCAGGGCTGCTCGCAGAGATAGCAAAAAGACGTAACAAACTAATAGTTTTTTTTTTTTTTTTTTTGAATGCAAAAGATGCAATAGACTTACACAATGGTCCTCTCCGGCATACAACTAGGAACATACCGGTCGCTATGGAGGGTGAGAATATGTATGGGCACATAATCATACCATGTAGGATAACTAAATAGACGGTTATGCTGTTTCATCCCACCTAGCAACAATGCTCTGCACTGTGTGTGTTTATATATTTACATATTTATTCCATCTAGCTACAATGCTCTGCACTGGGTGTGTTTATATTTATATATCTATATATTTATTCCATCTAGCTACAATGCTCCGCACTGTGTTTTTATATATCTACATATTATTCCATCTAGCTACATTGCTCCGCACTGTGTGTGTTTATATACTTGCATATTTATTCCACCTAGCTGCAATGCTCCATACTGTGGGTGTTTATATATTTACATATTTATTCCATCTAGCTACAATGCTCTGCACTGTGTGTTCATATATTCATATATTTATTCCATCCAGCTACAATGCTCTGCACTGTGTGTCTGTGTGTGTGTGTGTGTGTATATATATATTTTATAGTAATATGTACATATGTATATTAGCTGCTCTTGCTTGCTTGTTTTTTCTTGCCTTCTGATTGTTGCTCTGAGTGTTGCTATCCCTGTGCTGTTGCAATCCTGGAATTTCCCCGTTGTGGGACTAATAAAGGCTTATCTTATCTTATCTTATCTTATCTTATCTTATATCACGTGTGAGAACACTCACACGTGATCTGCATTGTTGTTTATGCAAATCCGACGGCGAACGCTGGGACAGCACGTGACGTCATCCATTCAGTAACCAGCAGGCTGCAGACAGAACACCCAGATGCTCTTCTCCTCATCTCAGGCGATTTCAACCATGTTTCACTGTCTCCCATTCTACCCACGTTCACCCAGTATGTAACATGCCACACTAGAGACAATAAAACACTGGATTTATTCTACGCAAACACTAAGGAGGCGTACACCTCATCACAACTCCCCCCACTCGGGAGATCGGATCACAACTTGGTTCATCTCCGGCCGGTGTACAAACCCCTAGTGCACAGACAACCTCCGGCCATGCACACTGTGGAGTTATGGTCTGAGGAGACAATGGACACCCTAAAGGGCTGTTTTGAAGCCACCGCCTGGAAGCAGCTCTGCGATCCACATGGTGAGGACATCGATGGCCTCATTCACACCTTCACGGGCTACCTCAGCTTCTGTGTGGACAAATCCGTTCCCACCAAGACCATACGGCGTCACTCAAACAACAAACCCTGGATCAACCCTGAGATAAAAACACTTCTGAGAGAGAAGAAGAGGATCTTCAGGTCAGGGAACAGGGAGATGCTGAAGTCCGTACAGAGGGAGCTGAGGAGAAAGATCAGAGAAGGCAAGGACAGCTTCAGGAAGAAGATGGAGGACAAGCTGCAACAGAGCGACATCAGCGGGGTCTGGAGAAACCTCAAAACCATCTCGGGGCTCCAGAATACCTCCCCCCAGGCCACAGGGGGCAGGGAGTGGGCGAACAACCTGAATCTGTTTTTCAATAGATTTGACCAACCGCCCTCCCCCCTGACTGCACAACAACCACTGCTGCCTCTAAAGAAATCAAGTCCTGCTGCCCACTCCCCACTCCACCAACACCCCCCCACTCCCAACACACAGCCCCCCATCCTGACCCTGACCAGGACCCAGGTGAGGACGGAGCTGAGGAAGATCAAGGCGAGGAAGGCGCCGGGACCGGACGGCATCAGCGCAAAGCTCCTCAAGTCCTGTGCAGACCAGCTGTGTGGGATTGTGACGTATATCTTCAACATGAGCCTGAAACTGGGGAGGGTACCACAGCTGTGGAAAACATCTTGTGTGGTACCTGTACCAAAAACTTCCCACCCCAAAGACCTGAACAGCTACAGACCGGTGGCCTTGACGTCCCACTTGATGAAGACCCTGGAGAGACTGCTCCTTGCTCACCTCCGCCCCCTGGTGGAACCAGCGATGGATCCACTCCAGTTCGCCTACCAGCATGGCATTGGGGTGGAGGATGCGGTGATCTTCCTCCTTCACCGTTCTCTGTCCCACCTGGAGAAGCCCGGGAATATGGTGAGGATCATGTTCTTTGACTTCTCCAGTGCTTTCAACACCATCCAACCGATGATCCTGAAGGACAAGCTGCTGCGCGCAGGGGTGGACCAGCACCTGTCATCATGGATCCTGGACTACCTCACGAACCGGCCTCAGTTTGTGAGAACCCGGGACTGTGTGTCCGACACGATCATCAGTAGCACGGGGGCCCCCCAGGGAACGGTGCTGGCTCCCTTCCTGTTCACTCTTTATACTGCGGACTTCTCACACAACACAACACACTGCCATCTACAGAAGTTCTCTGATGACTCTGCGATCGTTGGCCTCATCTCCAATGGAGATGAAGCTGAGTACAGAGGGCTTATCCAGGACTTCGTGGACTGGTGCCATCGGAACTGCCTCCAGATCAACGCGAGGAAAACTAAGGAGCTGGTGGTGGACTGCCGCAGGCATGGGCAGCCCCTCACAGTACCAGTAAATATACAGGGAACAGACATCGAGATGGTGACATCCTATAAGTACCTGGGTATTCATCTGAACAATAAACTAGACTGGTCACACAATACTGATGCACTCTACAAGAAGGGACAGCGCAGGCTGTTCCTGCTGAGGAGACTCAGGTCTTTTGGTGTACAAGGGGCGCTGCTGAAGTCATTCTATGACACGGTGGTGGCATCAGCCATCACTTTTGGAGTGGTCTGCTGGGGCAGTGGCATTACTGCAGCCGATAGGAAGAGACTGAACAAACTGATTAAGAAAGTTAGCTCTGTCCTGGGGCAGCGCCTTGATCCGATGGAGGAGATAGGAGAGAGAAGGACGGTGGCTAAACTGTCATCTCTGCTGGAGTCCGAGTTCCACCCTATGCAGGACATACTGAATGCACTGAGGAGCTCATTTAGCAGCAGACTACATCATCCCAGGTGCACAACCGAGAGGTTTCGTAGGTCCTTCCTACCAACGGCTGTCAGACTGTACAACCTAAGCAGGGCTGCTCGCAGAGATAGCAAAAAGACGTAACAAACTAATAGTTTTTTGAATGCAAAAGATGCAATAGACTTACACAATGGTCCCCTCCGGCATACAACTAGGAACATACCGGTCGCTATGGAGGGTGAGAATATGTATGGGCACATAATCATACCATGTAGGATAACTAAGTAGACGGTTATGCTGTTTCATTTCATCTAGCAACAATGCTCTGCACTGTGTGTGTTTATATATTTGCATATTTATTCCATCTAGCTACAATGCTCAGCACTGGGTGTGTTTATATATTTATATATCTACATATTATTCCATCTAGCTACATTGCTCCGCACTGTGTGTGTTTATATACTTGCATATTTATTCCACCTAGCTGCAATGCTCCGTACTGTGGGTGTTTATATATTTACATATTTATTCCATCTAGCTACAATGCTCTGCACTGTGTGTTCATATATTTATTCCATCCAGCTACAATGCTCTGCACTGTGTGTCTGTGTGTGTGTGTATATATATATATTTTATAGTAATACGTACATATGTTTATTAGCTGCTCTTGCTTGCTTGTTTTTTTTTCTTGCCTTCTTATTGTTGCTCTGAGTGTTGCTATCCCTGTGCTGTTGCAATCCTGGAATTTCCCCGTTGTGGGACTAATAAAGGCTTATCTTATATATATATATATATATATATATATATATATATATATATATATATATATATATATATATATATATATATATAATTTTCCGGTTCCGGCTCTGCCGGACCGGCGGCGCCACACGAGTCGTCTGCCTGTTGCAACAGCCTTTTTTTTTTATCTTCCTTCTTCTTTCTACACCTTTCACTCTGTATATATATCACGGACGCACGGATCGCCGCGGGGGTCTCCCGGGTCGGCGGACGGAGCCACGGTTTGCAGCGGGAGACGTTACAGCGGAGAGGAGCTAGTGCTAGCTAGCACTTGGCCGCCGCCCGGTGCTAATGGGAAACTCGACATACCGGGAGCTGTAGCGAAAACGAAGCGGGTGCCGGGCTGGAGTTTAGGCGGCGTGAAAGAAATATAAGACAGAATAATAAAGAGCGATGGCAAGAACCAAGCAGACCGCCCGTAAAATCTACTGGAGGAAGAAGCCCCCCAGGAGACAGCTAGCCACCAGGGCTGCTCGGAGAGGCGCTCTGGCCACCGGCAGAGTGAAGAGGCCTCGCCGTCACAGGTCCGTGGCTCTGAGAGAGATCCGTCGCTACCAGAAATCCACGGAGCTGCTCATCCGTAAGCTGCCCGTCCAGCGCCTGGTGAGGGAGATCGCTCAGGACTTCAAGACCGTCCTGCGTTTCCTGAGTTTCGCCGTCATGGCTCTGCAGGAGACCAGCGAGACCCATCTGGTGGTCTCTTCTTCGCTAAGGGGGTCACCATCATGCCCAAAGACTTCCAGCTGGCCCGCTGCATCCGCGGAGAGAGAGCTTAGACTTTCTGCTGCACATTCACCAGCCATAATGCTCTGCACTGTGTGTCTATATATATACATTTATAGTAATATGGACATATGTTTGCTAGATGTTGTTTTTTCTTGCCTTCTGATTGTTGCTCTGAGTGTTGCTATCCCTGTGCTGTTGCAATCCTGGAATTTCCCCATTGTGGGACTAATAAAGGCTTATCTTATCTTATCTTATCTTATCTTATCTTATATATATATATATATATATATATATATATATATATATATATATATATATATATATATATATATATATACTGTATATGTGTATATATATATATATATATATATATATATATATATATATATATATATATATATATATATATATATATATATATTTGTTATATGACAGAAAGTTAGGAATATTCTTTTTTTGGGTGAAATTTCAGGATGCAACTAAAATGCTCTATAACCTTTCCAGGTGAACTTAATTTGACCTTCTCTAACCTTTTGAATGCACATGTCCAACTGTTCAATATTTCAGTACTTTTTTGCATAACTTGCTGCTCTCTAATAAGGTGCTTAATGGCAAAATTGACAACAGGTGTTTGGTCCATGAATCAACCAATAAATGTTCTGGTTCAACTAGATTTGGTATTTAAACAGTCCTCTTCATCATGTTGTTCACATTTTGACATCATGAGACCAAGACGACACCTAACAATTGATCAACAGTACCTCGCTAACGCAAGGCTTCAAACAAGATGTTCTCAAGACGGAAGTGGCCACTGAGCTTAGAGTGTCACAGAGTGTCATCAGCAGGTTACAACAGAGATACAGAGACCGGAAGAGTCACAGAAAGGCATAGAAGTGGACGTCCTTTGGCCACATCCCACGCTGATGATGGCTTCATTGTGAACAGTGCCCTCTGGAACTGATGAATGCCACTCAACTTCAGGCACATTTAAGGGAGGTGAGAGGCACCCAAGTGTCACGTCAGACCATTTAACACCTTTACATCAGCGTGGTCTGCATGCTAGATGACCTGCAAGGGTACCTGACCACACCACCAGGCACAGGCGTCATTGTTTGCATGGGCCAGGGAGCATTTACGCTGGACAAGGGACTAGTGGGCCTCAGTGCTGTACTCTGATGAAAGTCAATTCATGTTGAGTAGAAATGATGGCTGCCAACGATGTTGGAGATGTCAGGGAGAGTGCTATGCATCAGCCATTGTTGTGGTGGTGTTACAGTCTGGGCAGGTGTGTCTAGTCAATACAGAACTGCCCTAGACCTTGTGAATGGCACAGTGACAAGCTGATACTACCTGAATAACATCATTAATCCAGTCATTGTGCCCCTGCAAGAACAACACAGGTCCAGTTTCATCTTCACAGACGACAATGCTCCAGCTCATCGAGGTTGCGTCATTAGGGAACAGCTGCTGGAGGCTGGGGTACCTGAAATGGAGTGGCCTGCACTTTCTCCTGACCTGTACCCCATAGAAAACCTATGGGATCAGCTGAGTTGACGTGTAGAGGCTTGTAACCCTGCACCCCACAACCTCAATGACCTGAGGACCACCCTTCAAGAAGAGTGGAATTCCATGCCTCCCTCAGCAGACAATAAGTCAACTTGTGAACAGCATGAGACGTCGTTGTCAAGCTGTAATTGATGCTCAAGGGCACAGGACAAGTTATTGAGACACTGACATTTTTGTTGTGGTATACCCCGGTATACCCCCCACTGTTGTTGGCTTTTCTTTCAATAAATTGTTTGAGATGAGGAAATCACCATTGCATGCTTCTACTTAAATGCCCTACTTTCATGATATTATATCACTGTAGTGTGAACTTTTTACATTTTCCAGAAATTTCACCCGAAAGCCAAATACCCCTGTCATGTTCTGAGCTCAGATTTCTTCTGAGCTCAGACCCTTACTTTATTTCCTGTAGTTTTGTCTGTTTTTTGTTATTTTCTGTACATATCATTGTGTGTGTTATTCTGTTTCATGGCAGAGCACTGCTCTCAATTCCCAGGCACACCCTCCAGCTGATTGCTGGGCCTCTGGTCTTCTCAGCTGCAATCAGTTGGTGATTAGGTTACCCTGCCACCTGCACCTGCTGCTCGTTTGTGTTCTTACTATTTATTTGGCTGCTGTACGTTCATTCAGCATGGCGGCCTCTGCAAGTTTGGTTGGACTCTTCTCCCCTTCTTTGGAGAACCATCCTTATGTGAGTCTATTGAGCTTTTTCCATGGACTGCTTTATTGCTTACTTTTGAACTACCTGCAACTCTAGCGTTCGCAGAGCGATGCTGGCTCTGGGACGCCATTTGTAATCTTCCTGCTTTCGCTGAGTGATACCAGCTTAGGAGCGCCAGCCTCACGGTTGCATTTTTGTATGTCTTCACCGTCATTTTGTACTGTCGTTTTTTTCTGTTAATAAATGTCCTCACTGCAGTTAAGCATGTGAGTTTGTTTTTCGCCCCAGAGGGGTGTTCATGACAATCCCTAACTTTTTGTGAGTAGTGTGTGTATGTATATATATATATATATATATATATATATATATATATATATACTGCTCAAAAAACATAAAAGGAACACTTTGAAAACACATCAGATTTTAATGGGGAAAAATAAGCTGGATATCTACACTGATATGGACTGGATAATGTGTTAAGAATGAAAAGATGCCACGTCTTTTGATGGAAATGAAAATTATCAACCTACAACCTACAGAGGGCTGAATTCAAAACACTCCAAAACTTACTCAGATTAAAAAATGTTCCTCTTATTTTTTTTGAGCAGTATGTATGTATATATATATATATATATATATATATATATATATATATATATATATATATATATATATATATAGAGAGAGAGAGAGAGAGAGAGAGAGAGATAGATATAGATATCCATCCATCCATCTTCAACTGCTTCACAGATACCCTTATTAATGGCTGCAAACACCATACAAATGATTTTTGGGCCATTTCGTACAGCTAAACCGTTCATACGTTTGTGGCCAGGTCAATGGTCTTGTCCAAGATTTCTATGAACATCCCACAAAAAACCCTCATCGTAGGGTGGCCAAATGAATGCCATAGGAACAACGGAAGAACTATACAAGATGTTGGCTGTAAGTAAGCCTCAAGAATGCCTTAAGTTGTTCTTGAGGGCCCCTTACAGCAGTTGTAGGAAACTCCATACAATCCCCATTCATATGGAGATTCATACAGCGTGTGTAAGGTGGTAGTGAGGCACTCATAAGGTCGTTCATATGACATTTGCGCTGACAAAATGTACTGAAAGCCATAAGATCTTCCTACTGACGACTTGAGAGTGTCGTGAGTTGCACAAAAATTTTCATAAGATGGCAGTAAAGCTGGATTTTTGGTCGCATCGACGCAATATCCCCCGTTTTGCCCAATGTGCACCTCTCTAGAGAAGGAGACGTGCATGTTGGTGACATGGGCCATAAGAGCTGTGATTGGTCCACTTTGTCTCCTCCATATTTCCTGGTTCCCATTGCTACTCCGCTCTGCCAGTTCACGGCAGCACAACTTCCATTTTCAGCATGCAGAAAATTTTCAGAGCAGCTCAGCAAACTACACCGTATACCAGCATTCTTGAGCATGCTCTTAACTTAGACTAAACTTAGTCATAACTGATTCAACGTATGCCAGCGTATTCACAAAATTAAAAAAAAAGAATATAAAGTGAAGTACGTGCACCTATAAGCTGATTGCCAACTGTCAATCAAATCTAGAAGAAGAAGAAGAATTTGCATTTTTTAACATTTATTTTAACCATTTTAAGTGGGAATGAATGTGGGGGTGTCCTAAAAAAGATGGAGGGGTGTCCTAATTTGTTCCTCACTATTTGTTTAGAATTATATTTTACAGAAAATTTGAAAAAAGTCTTTAATTCATTTTTAATTGTTGTATTATATGCATCTTTCAGTATTTTTAACATTGACATTAAATATCCATAGTGCTGGCCATCTGTCCAGGGTGTACCCTGCCTCTCGCCCAAAGATGCTGGGATAGGCTCCAGCTCCCCTGCGACCCGAAAAGGATTAAGCGGAAGAAGATGGATGGATGGATGTCCAAATATGTAAAAAAAAAAAAAAAAAAAGCCCCCACACACAGGCTTATACAGGGTGTCCTAATTTTTTCACATGACTGTAAGTCAAAAAAGATGTCACAAATAAGTGATCTGACTGTTACTCCTTTTCGGAGTGGGGCCTCTCTGTGTTTTTTTCTTGTCCTGTAGGTGGAGCTGTGAGGCACTGCCCTGGCTGAGAGGTGCTCTAGAAAAGCCATGCCTGTGTGTCTGTCAGTGGCGTTCTGCTCCCGCTGGAGGCCGGTCACCTTCTGTGCTTGTGCTCTGCCTACTGCCTCCGTCTGTCGCATGATCTGGGTTGTGCAGGCGGCCCTGTTTGCGTGTTTATAGTCTGGAGGCTCTCTGGTTTGGGGTTGGCTACTGGGCCTAATTGCAGCCCCTGACAAAGGCATATGGTCACTGGGTTGGCTAGTGACTAGTTTGTTTTCTTTGCTTGTTACACGCATCCAATAGCCACACTCACCACTGACTTTTACAGACAACTTTTCCTTTTTGTTTTCTTTTAAACACTAAACTGGCACCTCAGTGTGGTCTCCGCTGGTTTGTCCAAGCCAGTGAGCCAGGCTTGTGACATGACAAACAAGTAAACAAGGATCTGAAACAGTTGCTAATATTAGATGTCCCATTCATTTTCAGTAACTAGGTATTCTGTAATTAATACCCCTCATGGATCGTCATCTTATCATGGTGGGGGGTTTGTGTGCCCCAGTGATCCCAGGAGCTATGTTGTCCGGGGCAATTTGCCTCTGGTAAGGTCACCCAAGACAAACTGGTCCTGGGTGAAGGGCCAGACTAAGAACAATCCAACAGACTCTCATGATAAATTCTATATCAAGGATTCAGTGTACCCCGCCCGGTATGGGGTTACCGGGGCCCCACCCTGGAGCTTGATGGCTAGCGTCTGGTGGCTGGGTTTCCGCCCATGGGACCCGGCCGGGCTCAGCCCAAAGGGGTTACATGGGTCCGCCCTCCAGTGGGCTCACCACCTGCAGGAGGGATCATGAGGGTCCGGTGCTATGTGGATCAGGTGGTGGTTAAAGGCGGAGACCTTGGTGGTCTGATCCCAAGCTTTCTAACCTGGCTTTTGGTACGTGGAATGTCACCTCTCTGGTGGGGAAGGAGCCTGAGCTGGTGCATGAGGTTGAGCGATACCGGCTAGATATAGCCGGCCTCACCTCAACACGCAGCTCTGATTCCAGAACCAGTCTCCTGGAGAGGGGCTGGAGCTTGGCCTACTCTGGAGTTGCCCCAGGCAGGAGACGACGAGCAGGGGTGGGTATTCTTGTATCCCCCCACCTTGCTGACTCTATATTGGAGTTTTTCCCGGTGGACGAAAGGGTTGCTTCCCTGCACCTTCTGGTTGGGAAACGGGTCCTGACCATCATTTGTGCCTATGCACCAAATGATGGTTCAGAGTACCCACCCTTTTTGGAGTCTGTGACTGGGGTGCTGGAGGGTGCTCCTCTTGGAGACTCCATTGTTGTACTGGGGGACTTCAATGCGCACGTGGGCAATGACAGTGAAACCTGGAAGGGGGTGGTTGGGAGGAACGGCCTGCCCGATCTGAACCCGAGTGGCGCTCAGTTATTGGACTTCTGTGCTAACCACAGTTTATCCATAATGAACACCATGTTCAAACATAAGCGTGTCCATATGTGCATCTGGCACCAGGACACCCTAGGTCACAGGTCGATGATCAATTTTGTTATTGTGTCATCAGACCTGCAACCGTATGTCTTGGACACTTGGGTAAAGAGAGGTTCAGAGCTGTCAAGTGATCACCACCTGGTGGTGAGTTGGATCCAATGGCAGGGAAGGATGCCATTCAGACCTGGTAGACCCAAACGTATAGCGAGGGTGTGCTGGGAATGTCTGGCTGAGGTCCCTGTCCGGGAGGTCTTCAACTCCCACCTCCAGAAGAACTTCAACCACATTCCGAGGGAGTCTGGAGACATGGAGTTTGAATGTGCCATGTTCTCCATCTCTATTGTTGAAGCAGCGGCACAGAGCTGCGGCCACAAGGTCGTTGAGACATCTCGTGGTGGCAACCCGTGAACCAAGTGGTGGACACCAGTGGTGAGGGAGACCATTAAGCTGAAGAAGGAGTCCTATCAAGCTTGGTTGGCTTGTGGGACTCCCGAAGCAGCTAGTTGAGGTGGTATGGGCATCTGATCAGGATGCCTCCTGGATGCCTCCCACTTGAGGTGTTTCAGGCATATCCCACTGGGAGGAGACCCTGGGGCAGACCCAGGACTCGCTGGAGAGACTATGCCTCCCAGCTGGTCTGGGAACACCTTGGTATCCTCTCTGAAGAGCTGGAGCAGGTGGCTGGGGAGAGGGAAGTCTGGGCTGCTCTGCTTGAACTGTTGCCTCCACGACCTGGACCTCCGCAAAAGCGATAGAATATGGATGGATGGATGTAATTAATATTCACACAATCAATTAAATCTTAATGCCATTCAGTTCTTTTTGTATGTGTCAAAGACTGACATGTGATTACCTACATATAGGCTACACGTCTGTATTCCACTTTCAAACCCAGCCTACATTTGGGCCTGGAAAGCCTGACTGGATTCCTGTTTCAGACAGGAAGACTTGCTTTCTACAGGCATGCTCTAGTTCAAAAGAATAGCAAGGAAGTGAGCACATGCCCAACATTTTGTGGCTTGTCATAACCCTCGTAATTACACAGATTGTCAAATAATGGCAGCCACAGTGGTTGCATGCACCATTCTCTCTTTTTCTCTGTGCAACAATTGTATGAAAAGTTGTTTTTCTGAACATTAGCTCCAACTCCGTCTGTCGCTATTTCATAAACAAAGAACACATGACAAACACAATCCCTCTACGCATCATCTGAAACCTGTTTTTGGCAATACAACAACCCATTTCACCCAACTGACAATCTAAATTGCTGATCACCGTGTTGGTGACAGACGTTAGTAATGGTGTTGGCGTGATGCAGGTGCATAAATCCCGCTTTAGTATGCCATAGGAAGATCCTAGGGCACCCTTACAAAGAATGTAAAAATTCTAGGGCCACTGAACGAGAGAAAAGCACCTCATTTCTCAAGAATGCCTGAAGTTGCTCTTATGAATTGAATGGCAGCTATAAGAAACTATGCCCCCCCCACGACTGTTTGCAAACTCCAGAATTTGTAGGAACTGGGAGATTCTTACGAAGCCATCGTTCATAAGAACCTTTGTGACCATGGCTTGAGTTCCTTTGAGCTCATGACTTGGCTTTTGCTCTGATGTGCATCGTCAGCTGTGAGGCCTTCTATAAGAGGTGTGCGTCTTTCCAGACCATGTCCACTAAATCCAGCCTACCACGGTGGACTCCCATCAAGGTGTGCAACCATCTCAGCAAAGATCAAGAGAAATGGGAGGCACCTCAGCTGAATTTCAAGTGTTTTTGCAAAGTGTCTGAATATTTATGTAAATAAGATATTTCCATTTTTTCTTTCTAATAAATTTACAAAAAACCCTAAAAATCTCTTTTTAATTTGACATTATGGGGTACTGAGTAGATTAATGAGAAAAAAAAATAATTTAAACAATTGTAGCATCAGGATGAAACATAAGTGGGGGGGCGTGAATACTTTCTCACCCACCTGTATAAGAGTGTGGTAAAGCAATGGGCCACGCAGTACAGTCTGTCATCAATGTTGTTCTGAATGTAAAAACTAATGGGTCACTTCATGTTCTGCTGTATGATGTCATTTTTACTGAAAAAATGCAAATATTATAAAACAGTGGATATTAGGGTTGATTCTGCAAACTGAAAATGCTGAAGAATGATTTGCATGAGGACAAAAAATGTGCAGAGATCTTATCCTTTTTAACACTTGGCTGCTCAGTTCAATTGTCACTTTTGAAATGTGCCACTGGCTCCAGTTTCAGGGTTCATGTAACTTGATTTTTCTTTCAAGATGCCTGAAAAATAAATGTGAACCCTTCCTTTGCAGATAGATATTTGGACATGAAACTAATGTTTTCTTCTGAAAAATAAAAGATGTACACTAACGTGCTGTAAAGTTCCCATGTGTTTTTTCCACACAGCAGTACAAGGCCTGCTTCAGCACGACATTTATTGTTGCTTTATAGATCCTGAGGGTAGTACCTCACACAGCAGCAGATGCTGAGGAATATTCAAGATCGCTGCACTTGTTGGGTTTTGTCAGGGTTCGTAAAAGGTTGCAAACAGTTTGCATAGAGCTTTTAAGAGCTCCAACACTTTTGTCATAAAGGGTCTTAAACAGGAGCTCTTGTTTATTACCTGGTGAGCCAGAAAGAACTTTGGCCACATGTGTTACAACCATTACAGCTAATGTTTGAAACTGTTTGGGCAAAAGTACATTTGATAAAAAAAATGTGAACGTTTTCAAAATTTTGTGGTGGTGATAAGAAAAACAACCTAAAGTTGTTTCTGGCTGTTCTTAAGGAGTTCACTGAACTGCAAACAGTTCATAAGGAACTGTTTGCAAACTGTTTGGCAACCTTTTACGAACCCTGACAAAACCCCCAAATTGCTGTTTCTCAGCATCTGCTGCTCTGTGAGATTCAGAGGTAAGGCAGAGCAAGAACATCTGTAGAAAATCAATAAAACCAAGATAAAATTAAATAAGATAAAATTAAATAAAATAGAACGAAATTAAATTCAATAAACCCATGCAAACAAGGTTAAATGTCACTTGAAAGGTCAGAAAATGGTCTTCACTGTGCTCCCTTAATAAACATGCATAGGAATAGCTCTCTCAATGGATTTCTAAAAGAAAATATAAGAACATTAAAGATGGAGTCTGCACATAAGCAAAGACAAAAGGAAAAATGCTGGATTAAGGGATGAGAGGGTGAGGAGTCAGACTTTTACACATGGCAGTGAAGACTGGGAGAAATGGCAGGAGCGTCATTCAGAGTCACATCATGGGAACGCCTAAAGAGAAAGAAAGGACAAGACAAGGTCTGGAGCTACCCTGGACAAGAACATGACACCATCAGATGATATTGGAGGAGTTGTTAACTTTTCCAATATGCTGCTCTACAGTATTCAGAAAAAAGATGAAAGTGTGAATGGAAAGAAAAAGCAATGAAGCGATCAGCAATCTCAACAGAAGCATGCAACAAAGAAGGGCAACTTCAGTCCCTGTAGATTTCATTCACTGAGGAAAAGGTGAAGCTGGCGGTGCGGTGGTCGGACCAGCAGGTGGCACTCTTCTCGTTCTCATTACTTCAACCCTGTTAGTTTGGAAGATGTGCAGCAGCTCCACTCAGAGATGGGAGACTTGAGAGAGAATGGCTACTGAAACCAAAAGGGACGAGCCCCTACAGGTGGCGTGAGTCTTCCTTCATGCATCATGATTCCTCCATACTGTGTGCTGTGCAAGGCTGCTATGAAGTGGTAAGGTGCTGTAAAGACGCTGCGGTGTGTGTGTGTGTTTTGGCTTTTCTGATTTTGCAGTCTGTTTTGTTAATGTAGATTTTGGACTCTTCTGACACCAGCTAATCTATTTTTTTGTTTGTTTTATTTACAGTGGGGAAAAAAAAGTATTTAGTCAGCCACCAATTGTGCAAGTTCTCCCACTTAAAAGATGAGAGAGGTCTCCAATTTTCATCATAGGTATACCTCAACTATGAGAGACAAAATGAGAAAAAAAAATCCAGAAAATCACATTGAAGGATTTTTAATGAATTAATTGGTAAATTCCTTGGTAAAATAAGTATTTGGTCACCTACAAATAAGCAAGATTTCTGGCTCTCACAGACCTGTAACTTCTTCTTTAAGAGGCTCCTCTGTCCTCCACTCGTTACCTGTATTAATGGCACCTGTTTGAACTCATTAGCAGTATAAAAGACACCTGTCCACAACCTCAAACAGTCAGACTCCAAACTCCACTATGGCCAAGACCAAAGAGCTGTCAAAGGACACCAGAAACAAAATTGTAGACCTGCACCAGGCTGGGAAGACTGAATCTGCAATAGGTAAACAGCTTGGTGTGAAGAAATCAACTGTGGGAGCAAATATTAGAAAATGGAAGACATACAAGACCACTGATAATCTCTCTCCATCTGGGGCTCCACACAAGATCTCACCCCGTGGGGTCAAAATGATCATGAGAACGGTGAGCAAAAATCCCAGAACCACATGGGGGGACCTAGTGAATGACCTGCAGAGAGCTGGGACCAAAGTAACAAAGGCTACATCAGTAACACATTACGCCGCCAGGGACTCAAATCCTGCAGTGCCAGACGTGTCCCCCTGCTTAAGCCAGTACATGTCCAGGCCCGTCTGAAGTTTGCTAGAGAGCATTTGGATGATCCAGAAGAGGATTGGGAGAATGTCATATGGTCAGATGAAACCAAAATAGAACTTTTTGGTAAAAACTCAACTTGTCGAGATGATTGTGGACTTCAGGAAAGTCACAACCCCTCTGCCCCCCCTCACCCTCACAGGCTCTCCCATCACCACTGCTGATTCCTTCCGCTTCCTAGGCACCACCATCACCAGGGACCTCAAGTGGGAGCCGACCATCAGCTCCCTCATCAAAAAGGCCCAGCAGAGGATGTTCTTCCTGCGGCAGCTGAGGAAGCTCAAGAAACCCACCAAGATGTTAGTGCAGTTCTACACAGCCATCATTGAGTCCATCCTCACCACCTCCATAACCGTGTGGTACGCAGGAGCCACCGCCAGGGACAGACTAAGGCTGCAGCGCGTCGTGCGCACTGCTGAGAAGGTGATCGGCTGCAAGCTCCCATCTCCCCAGGATCTGTACATCTCCAGGACCCGGAGGCGTGCTGGCCGGATCATAGCCGATCCCTCACACCCTGGTCACGTACTGTTTGCCCCCCTCCCCTCAGGTAGAAGACTTCGGTTCATCCAGACTAAAACCTCCCGTCACATGAACAGCTTCTTCCCCTCTGCCATCAGACTGCTGAACACTAAGTGACTTATTGACTCTCGTGCACTATGTACAGCAGCTCAACCAGACTCATGTCAATCATCACTGTTTTCTCCCTGCACTACAGACTGCACTATATGGTTCTCCACAGTATCTGCTGCTCGCTAATATATTTTAACTGCTGACCAGTATTACTCACTCTTATTCTACACTTTATTGAATGTATAGTTTATTTCTTTTATTTTATCATGTTTAATGTTGCAGCATTGCATCGAGACAAATTCCTAGTTTGTGTACTACATGAACAATGGCAATAAATCTGATTCTGATTCTGATTGTCGTGTTTGGAGGAGAAAGAACATACCTACTGTGAAGCATGGGGGTGGAAACATCATACTTTGGGGCTGTTTTTCTGCAAAGGGACCAGGACGACTGATCTGTGTAAAGGAAAGAATGAATGGGGCCATGTATTGTGAGATTTTGAGTGAAAACCTCCTTCCATCAGCAAGGGCATTGAAGATGAAACGTGGCTGGGTCTTTCAGCATGACAATGATCCCAAACACACCACCCGGGCAATGAAGGAGTGGCTTCGTAAGAAGCATTTCAAGGTCCTGGAGTGGCCTAGCCAGTCTCCAGATCTCAACCCCATAGAAAATCTTTGGAGGGAGTTGAAAGTCTGTGTTGCCCAGCGACAGCCCCAAAACATCACTGCTCTAGAGGAGATCTGCATGGAGGAATGGGCCAAAATACCAGCAACAGTGTGTGAAAACCTTGTGAAGACTTACAGAAAACGTTTGACCTCTGTCATTGCCAACAAAGGGTATATAACAAAGTATAGAGATGAACTTTTGTTATTGACCAAATACTTATTTTACCGAGGAATTTACCAATTAATTCATTAAAAATCCTTCAATGTGATTTTCTGGATTTTTTTTTCTCATTTTGTCTCTCATAGTTGAGGTATACCTATGCTGAAAATTGGAGACCTCTCTCATCTTTTAAGTGGGAGAACTTGCACAATTGGTGGCTGACTAAATACTTTTTTGCCCCACTGTATTTTGTCTCTGCTAAATCAAGTGGCAGGAATTAGAAAGCATGTGGTTGATGGGTTGCTAAACTGAGCTCCCTGAGGCTGCAGAGTAGAACTAAACTGTTGCTACAGACCGTAGTTCAAAAGGGTGCTGTGTTAGATTGTCCCCTTATAGATCTATTGCACAAAAGTTGTTCTAACAAAGTGACACTCTTCACCATTAACTAGATGTTTTTGTCATGTGAATCATAAAACCTGTTTTTCTGCTTTTTGATTTCAACATGGCTGTTGTAACCTGTCATGAATTTTTGAAAAAGCTTTGATATTTGTAGCAGTATAAAATTCACAATGGTTTAAAAGCATTCAAATGTCTGATGTACATAAAACACTTGAAACCAATGCAGGTTAGAGACACGCCAAAGTTCAGCTAGTTAGCTTTTAGCTTGTTAGCATTCTCAAAGTAGCCTAAAGGTGTGTTCAGACCTACGCAAGTAAATTTAGTCATGTGAACAGAATACATATTATCTCTGTGTATTTGTGCGACTAAATTTAGTCTGAACACACCGTAAGTCTTTCTTCCACATAGAGTGGGTTAGCAATAGCAATGGCCACCTAGCTACACTTTGCCTTTTAAATTGCTGTAATTTTCATTTAGTTAATCTGTTAGAGAAAACAATGCTCACTCTTATTCTGAAGTTTAGTCACTTGTAAATAGCTAGCACACCTAGTAGGGGTGGGTTGGTAAACTGAGTATATGTGATGTATTGGAACGAGGTCTGGGCGATTTGCTGAATGTCTTCGTTGTATCACTACATTTGTCAACCCGCTATACATAAAATGTCACATTAACATGAGCTGCTGGTGCTGAAGTGTGAAAGCACAAGCTCAGCACGGCTGCCCGCCGTTTCTGTGGGAAACACTGAACTTTGTTGGTTTGATTTCTACAAGAAAGATTAATTCTGTTTGTTTTATTGTCAAACATACTGATACCAAGGTGCCACATTGGTTGATTGGAGTAATTACATTCATAAATACTACTGAAAAATGTAAACTACTCTTTCTGTCACTTTTACTATTTCTATAGGCTTACCCATATAATTATATTTTTTTTTTGTATTTTTAAATTTTGTCATATACTTTTTACCTTTTTTTAATCCTATATTTTTATTGAAGGACTAGTTTTAACAGCACTTTCTCCCTCGTTTTTCATGTTCAGTTTTATTATCTTTTCTTTAATTTCAGGGCTTTAATTTTGAAGTAATGTAGCTTATTTATATAACAAGACAATGACTACTGATTACTGCTTTTCTTGCTATAAATCAATAATCACACAGAATATAAAGTGAATAGTGAACTTTATCAATATAATTCAGTGTGTGATTTTAATAATGGACTTTTTAAAAATATTTTTGACAGCGCTGGTTTTGGCTGAATTCTTAAAAGAAGGAAAAAATGTTTACAACTAATCCATGGATATTTTCCTCTCGTGGTTATCATCTCCCTCATTCAAACAGATAAAAACTGATTTCCTGTGATCTTTTTTCCTATAATTGAATGAGATGTTCATCTGTGCATCTGTCACGGCCTCCTCTGAGCTGCACTCATCTAAGCTGTGCTTTGTGTGATGTTTCTGCTTTGTTATGGTAGTTACCGGGAGGACCCCGCTGGTCCGACGGCGGGTCTGGCGGAGCCAGTGCCGTGCGAAGACATGCCAGCGGTGAGTGGAGCGACTGGGGGGAGGAGGGTTGTTAGGGGGCGCGGGACTGGCGGGGCAGGGGGCCGCCCCGGATGCCTCCTCTCCTTTATCCTGCTGTGTTGCAAAACAACAAGCACAACAAGGCGGTTATTGGGAAACATGGGGGAAGACATATAGCAGCATACAGTCAACATGAGAAAATGATGCAAATCCTTCTGATTTACTTTCTGATGCCACGTCAGCGGAGGTCTGCTTCCTCAGTGATCCTCTTTAAATGTCAGATTCAGAGATTTTTATTTTTTTTTTGCTGAGGATCTGTACCCTTATTTGCAACAGAGGAACAGGTTGTGGTTGAGTTTAACCAGTGGTTCTCAAATGTTTTCTGGCTCACCCTCCTCACTTAGTGCATAATTAACAATGAAAACATAATTCAAGTTAAATTTTATAAAAGAGAATATCTGATCATGGAGACGGGTCTGTTTTCTCTCCAAAACTCACATTCATTTTGTTTAGTTCCACTCACAGCCCTTCTTCCTATAGAGAATTGGCGAGTAACATCACCCGATGGAAAAAATGCTAAGAATTGTGGGAAAGGTGGTCTGCCTGTCTTTGTTCACTAGTGAGTGACGGCAGGCCAGGTATGGCACATGGAAATGAGTGGCGTCTGAAGAAGTGATGGGATTTACACTTCACTGAACTGTACTGAATCACTTCGGTTCGTTCACTAAAAAAATCTGTTGTAAAGATTCGCACACCGAATCACTCAGAGCTGCACTGGAGCGCTAAAGCTACTTGTCTGCCTAGGCATACGTTCTCACTCTTCACATTCATTGTTTATGAAGCATGCCCCACATGCACTTTGGTAGCATGGCGTCAAGAAACCCAAGCGGTCGCTTGGAGGTGCCCGCTCCTCCTCCTCCTGAATCCCCCCTCAGATCCATAATACACAAATGAGGAGCAGGCGCACGGACCTGATCGGCTGAGCTGAGCGGCTGGGGCTGGCTCCTTCACTCTCTGCAGTACTTCACTGACTGAACTAATGAGAACATGGGGGAGACAACTACTGAATGACACACCGGATGTACAAAATCTGCTGGTGTCGGTCAGTGCTCTACAGTACACGTTCATTCGTTCATTCATTCATGTACTGAGTGCAGGAGGCTGCTGAACAAAGCAGTTCCAGGCAAGGTGGCTTGGATTCGTGCTGTGAGTTTAAAAATGGTAAACAGATGTAATGGATCATTATTATTATCATGCTGGATTAACAGCATATTTAGCCCTTTTATTTTAGTACTTGGGGTTGGTTTTAACTGAGTTTGCTGTTTTCCTTTTTGTTTTTTTACGCGGTTGATTTGTTGCATGTTGTTATTATTGCATGTTTTGTTGTGGTATTTTAGTGTTTTTTTGAAGGATAACTTAAAAAACTCAGCGACTGTAACCTTAACTCCACTCCCGCAGCCTGACAGCGATGGTAACAAACCTTGTTTAAACACGACTGCCTACTGTTCTGTACTGAGGTGCATCAGCCACACAAGTTCTGCTGTTCAGGGACATTTTGCCCCAGTTCCACAGACACTTTTTATGAGTCTGGCATTTTAGAGGTTTGCTTGACAATTGTTCGATATGACTGCAGCTTTTATTATGATTTTTTTAATGTTCTTAGACTTGCTAAGTCCGGTTCCAGCAGCAGCTGTGTCAATCAGAGCTCACACACAGTATGACGTTACTTTGCCTTTTGCTTGTTCATTCTCCATTTTATTGTCATCTTATAGATTTTACTATGGAGTGTAAACAGGGAATGAGGTGAAATTAGAGAATGTATAATTTTTAAGTTTAAATAATGACTGAAAGAAAACCACTCTTGGCATTTATTCCCCCCCCCCCCCCATTCATTGTCTCTGTGCACATTTCAGGCAGGTCACGCGTGATTTTCTTCAGCTGCTGGAAAGAGTCAATTAAAAACTTTTAAAGGAGCAGATGTGTGTGTCATATAAAAAACAGATTCAGCAACTACATGATATATTTCTTGCTTCAAAATCATTTTCGCTGTTTCATTTTGTCGTGTTGAATTCATCCATTACTTCCTGGTTCCTGCAGCAGGCAGGAGGAGCCTCTCGTGAACGACTCGTCCAATAAAAGCTCCAGAGCTCCAGGTCTGCAAGGCCGTGTCACGTGCTGAGTCTCGGTCCTCTCTGCCAGACTCAGCTTCATGGCACTTTTCTTTGCATTTATGTATATTTATTGTATTTGTTGCTTGTGAGCTTCATTATTGCCTTTTTATGTTCCTATTTTGTGTTTTGAGTTCTATCGTGTTCCTCTGGGTTGACAGCTGTTGGCTATGTTT
This sequence comes from Pholidichthys leucotaenia, assembly GCA_020510985.1. Lineage (NCBI taxonomy): Eukaryota > Metazoa > Chordata > Actinopteri > Cichliformes > Pholidichthyidae > Pholidichthys > Pholidichthys leucotaenia. The sequence goes on from CM035840.1 coordinate 230,316,497, forward strand.
CTGGGGTTACGCTCCGCTGGGGGTGTCACCCGCCAGGCTGTCAACCACCCCTCCCTCACCTGCCATTACCACCCAGCTGATTCTAATTACCAGTTTTGTTCCTTCTCCTGCTCCGGGTCCCGCACCTGTTTTCACTCAGGTTGTCATTTTACTTTGTACTTATACTCAGTTGGTTCATTCAGTCCTCGCCACTTCGTTGAATGTCTGCTTGGACGTATTCTCTGCAATGCTCCCAGCTTCTGAAGTTTTCCTGCTTCTTCAGAGCACACTCTGCTCTGAGGCTGTCACTGTAAGTTTATCTTTCTTTGGCATTTTTTGTGTCATTCACACCTTTGGACTGTTTCTGTTCCTTTGTTTATTAAACACACAAACTCCATCCAGCGCGTGGGCTTGTCTCTCCCTCTCTCTGCGCCTTGGAGAGGCGCATATGACAGGCTGTAATAGGCTGTAGAAGGTAAGGAGAGCTACCAGTCAATGATGTGTACGTGATTCGCAAGCGGGGGATGAAACGGCTGCTATTTCCTAAGTGATTTGTTCAGTTACGATAAGCGATTCATTACAGCTCATTTATCCAAAAGAACTAGTACACTCAAACGAATTGTTCATGAATGGTCCAACTCTAGTCTGAAGGTGGAAAGAAATATGTCTGATAAAACTATCAAAAACAAAAAAACAAATTTGGACAAAACCATTACATGGACCGCTGGGATTCCCCTTCTGTGCGCACTGGAAAGGTTGTCGCCTTCATTGTGCATGGATTTATGCATAGATTTAAAATCAGCTGGGGACTGAAGTCCATAGAATGTTTGGTATCATTAGATTCAGCAGCTTCTTGTCTTTCAGGTGACTATAACAACATCTGGATCAAGACAGTATTTAATCCCTGTTTTCATCTTGTCCCACATGGGTTAAGCTAAAGTTTTTGAAAGGGTTGCTTCAGTGTATTATACGTATATTAATCATCTAAATACCACACAGTATTAGAAAGAGGAAGTTTTGCTGCTTTATTAAATGCAGAACAACTCTCACAATTGGCATGGGAAAAAGACTGATAACGGCTTATGCTTTTTTAACTTCTTGACTTGGAAGAAAAGTGGAGAGAATCGGGTCGCCGAGCTAATAAAGAGGCGTTGGATGAAATGGATTGCCGCCGTCAGAAGGAAACACATAAGCTTTGACAATATTCCTGCACACATCATTCATGTGGAATTGTTGCTAACTTTTAACAAGCCGGCTGGGGATTCCCCTTCTGTGCGTACTGGAAGGGAATTCCCAGAGCGCACGTTGTTGCCTTCATTATGCATGGATTTAAAATCAGCTGGGGACTGAAGTCCAAAGAATGTTTGGTATTGGTAGATTCAGCAGCTTCTCCTCTTTCAGGTGACTACAAAAACATCCGGGTCAAGGCAGTATTTACTTATTGTTTTCATCTTGTCCCACATCTCGTTTAAATCCCTGAACAGGTTAAAAATCATTTCTAATTAACGTTTGCACTAAAATACTGTTGCTCTTGTTTTGTAAACATTGTGGTCTAAACTTTGAGCAACAATTGAAAAAAAAAATCACTGTCCTGATTTAGTATGTTTTTATAGCGACTAATTATACCGCTAATTTTTCAGTGTACCAGCGGGTGTCAGGCTTAATTAAATCACATTACTTGAATAGTATTTCATGTCCACTTGTGTAATAATGTGTATATGCTTGTCAAGCATCATATGACAAATTTGAACATAAACCCAACATTTCACTGCTGTGACTTAGAAATGCCTGTAGCTGCAGAGATACATGCTAGTGCAGAAAACTGTGTAGAAACAATGATTGCTTACCTCTGTGCAAACAACAGTTTTCTGATCATTCACATGGAAGATTTGAGGCAGCTGGACCATCTATTGGTTAACTGAACATGAGCCTCTAATGATTTATAGTTTTTAAAGTGCTCATGGATTTATGAGCTCACCCCACAAACCAGGTAAGCAAATACATCTGACAGCGTGACTCCAGGCAGCTGGTCGAGATCCGTGGTCCATTTCTTGTGCTTATACGGATCAATCCCATTTATTTCTTTAATTTTTTGGAGGTAGTGCTCCTAGACTTCCTTATTCAGCTTCCCTAAATAAGGAATTTTAATTTTCTGTTTGCTGCCTTCCATCAAACTCATATCTGTCTCTGTCAGCAGTTGCAATAGACTACAGGTAAACAAAGAAGCCAGACCACGATGGCGATGACGGCCCAGAATCCAACGCAACATGACATTAATGGCCAAACTCTATAAACCAGCATACTGTGGTGACCCACCACACCCCGGAGATGACCCGGACGGGAAGCCCCAGCATGCGTCATGGTGCGCCCCTCGCCTGATCTTTTACCTCCACACTGGTGACCTGACCAGGGAGAATGACCGTCTGCTCCCTCTCACCGTGCTGTGGATCCCAGAGGACCAGAGAACGTCTGCAACCTCTTCATCCTCACCGGAGCGCGCTCCCCGGAGCGGGCAGTGCTTTGACCGACACGCACCATGAACGGCGACACGAGTGAAACGAAGGAAGCAGCCTGAACGAGGAAAACATCGACACCGACTGCGTTGATTTCCACCAAGCTCCCCAACCCTGACTCAGCTCGCGACAAGCGGACCTCCCACGCACAGAAGCCCCGCACGCACACCGCAGGATTATGAGGACAGCGCAACTGCCAGCTAATGTGGTCACTGTGCCATGTGTGCACCACGCACAGGGTCAAGCCAGCTCCACAGACTGATACAGCGTCCTCCGTTGCTGCACATGCCCAAGAAACACGGCCGATCACCAGCCTCGGAACCTTCAGGGCTGCTCACGCACCTGAAGCAGACGTGCCGCCCGCACACAGGACTTTGTATGGGTTTCTCAGCCACGGCGCACAAGGGGAATTTAGCCGATTGCTGTCCCCGATGGCTTTAGGGCTGCTTCCCGCACCTAAAAGCCAAACCACCTCACACCCTCACACAGCTGCAGTTGTTTCACAGCCGCTACTCGTCCTCGGGGAATTTGGCTGCTTACCTTCCCCGCATCCTCGCTGGATCGAGCCACGAGAGGAGTCAGAGACTTAATTTTTTTCACAGCTGCTGTGGATCTCCGCCAGGTTTACTGGGAAAGTCCCTCACCATCACGGATCCACATGCATTTTTTGCGCGGCCCAGACACCTTTGACGTCCCGGGCCGGCACTCACTTACTCCTACCCCCCTGCCCCTCCTCCTCCACAGCGCTCTTCCTGCACCTCACTCCCTAAAGCCGGCCGATTGCCGTCTGGTTCCATTACGCACGACTACACACCGGCCCCGGCGCTCACGATCCACGGCCGTTCAACGTGCTGGAACTCGGAGTGGAGCATGCTGTCCTTTCCATCCCTCCCTCGTCCCCCCCATGGACTGACATGCCCTCTGACAGTTCTACCAGAGCTGGAGCGAAACGACGGGGGGGGGGGGGGATCACAACCCCTTCTGAGTGTTCTGGGGGGAGCCCTATGGTGACCCACCATAATCTACAGGGACATTCATCCTCACACTCAAAAGGTCTGGAAGAAGCAGAGGACCATTCACATACGGCCAGAGACCCCCTGGGGGGACAACCAGAACAATGGACTATTGTTTATACATCCCCAAATTAAGGAGGAGACGTCCGGGCGCCAGTTGGTCAGGCTAATCACATGTATTGACTGATATGTATATTAATATGCTAATGTGCCATGCATTCTCTCTGTTTGTATAACATGTATAAAAAAGCTTGCTATACATGCCTCAGTAGTGCAACACGAGACAACACAGCACAGCACAGTAAAGCACAGTACAGCACTGTAGCGCACAGCGCTACCAGTGCATCTCATTTTGATGGAGGAAATAAAACACTGCCACCTTCCAGCTCGTTGTACCTGGCCTGACTTATATTCCTCCACAATACGTATATTTTTTGCCATAAATTTGCAACTGTTTTATACAAATTTGCCAAATTTGCCTTGTAAATTTGTGACTCTTTTCCTATAACTTTGCAACATATATATGGATGCTGATCAAACTTTTATTCCATGTTTCATTTTTGTCTGTTCATCTAGGCAATAACCCAATTTTTTTTTTTCATCAAGGTGAGAGTTGTTCTTCCCCTATCTCGAGAGATTTGAACTCATCCCTGGCCTCATCTCTGGCCTCCCTTCATTGGCTTCCCATAGAGTTTAGAATTAAGTTTAAAATCCTTCTTCTTACTTACAAAGCTCTAAACAATCAGGCTCCTTTTTATTTAAAAGATCTGATACTACCGTATTATCCTAACAGAGCACTACGCTCCCAAAATGCAGGATTACTTGTAATACCTACAATCTCCAAAAGTACAATGGGAGGCAGAGCCTTCAGTTATCAAGCTCCTCTCCTGTGGAACCAGCTGCCAATCTGGATTCGGGAGTCAGACTCGATCTCTGTTTTTAAGAATAGGGCTAAAACCTACCTTTTTGATATAGCGTACAATTAGGGAGGGATCATGTGTTTCTGAACCCTCCCTTAGTTATGCTGCTAATAGGTTTAGTCAGCCGGGGGACCTCCAGTAATGCACTGGGCCTCAATCCTTTCCTCACTCTCAATGAAATATTTTTTTTGCTGGTCATTAACATTTGTTTGTTCTCTCCCATAGATTGAGTCCCCATCGTGCTGTTTGCTCTCTACATGTCTGTTCTTTTCTTCTCTCTATCCCCTCACCCCCCAGCCAGTCGCAGTAGATGACTGCCCCTCCCTGAGCCTGGTTCTGCTGGAGGGTTCTTCCTGTTAGAAGGGAGTTTTTCCTCTCCACCGTCACCAAGTGCTTGCTCACAGGGGATCGCCTGATTGCTGGGGTCTTTCTGCAACTGTGGGGGTTCCCCCTACAGTTGATAGTGCTGTGAGATGACTGTTGTTGTGAAATGGCGCTATATAAATAAAGTTGAATTGAACTGAATTGAATTGAATTGAATTGAATCTCAATTATAAAATAATGGGGGTCCCCAAACACAATCTTTCATAGGGGCCCCAAAAAGTTAGAAATGGCCCTGAATCTACTAGTTAATCTTCCTGTGCCCTGTTGTGACTCTGTGTACCTGAAGGGTGGTCAGCCCCACAGTTTGAGAAGCACTGGACTAGGTTGCCCACATACAACTGTAATGACTCGCTGCAGTCATGTCACAAGCAAAAACCAGAGTAGAAAAGGCTATGCAGCAGCTGGATTGAAATCTTCCCACCTGATGTGCAGATTTTATATTTATCAAGCATCTACATGTTTCCCATTTGACTTAGTTTTATTATGTAACTGTTTCACCTTAGCATAATTATTCCAGAATGATTATGATGGTATCAAACCTTTGACCAGGTGAATGTCACTTCCATCATAGTTTGAGTGGACGTGCATCACCTGCAACAGTATTATGTAAAGCTACGGTCACACATGCCCATACTAACGGCTGAGAACACCGTACAAATGATTTTTGGACCATTTCCTACAGCCTTCTAAAGGCAGCATTCATAGCATTTGTAGACCGTTCGTAAGTTCGTGGCCAGATTGATGGTCTTGTCCAAGATTTTCTATGAGCGCCCCACAAAAACCCCTCATTCTAGGGTGGCCATACGAATGCCAATAGTAACAACGTAAGAACTACGCAAGATGTTTGTGGATTATCTAGGGTCAGGAGAACATTCCAGAACCCCAAAATCCTACGGCGGCCATAAGTATGCTGCAAGAACACCTAAAGTTGCTCTTGAGGTCCTCTTACAGTAGTCCTAGGAAACATCGTACAAATCCCTGTTCGTACAGAGTGCATAAGGCGGTAGTGAAGCGTTCATAAGGCGGAAGTACGTCATTCATGCAACATTTGTGGTGTCCTTTGGGGTAGGCTGCATGCACGCCATACAAATCATCATTCAGTACAAGGTTTTTGAGGAGAAAAGAGCTACAAAATTTCTTATTTCTATTTTAAGACATCGATCGTGCTTTTACCAGCCTATTTGAGACATGGGACTCAACAGAAAGAGCTGCAAGGAGAAGCCACCAAAACAAGGAAGGGGGGAAGATAACGGCGGAAGAAGTGGCTACAAGCCCTTATCTTCTTCACCATCCTGCTGCTGCAGCTGTAGAAGATGCAGCTGTAGTCTTCTCAGCATTATTGCCATCTTGAAGTTAACAAATAAGAAACTTTTCCACAAATTTTCTAGCAGATGTGATGATCACTCAGACACAGAATGTTAGAGTGGATGGCCACCACTTATATACACCAACAAAATGTGCCAAAAGCCATAAGATCCAGCCAACGACTTGAGAGTGCCGTGAGGTGCACATTCAGTGGTGTGAAAAAGTGTTTGCCCCTTCCTGAGTTCTCTTTTTTCTGTGTGTTTGTCACAATGAAATGATTCAGATCAAACAACATGAAGACTTTGGAGTGGCCTAGTCAAAGTCCTGACCTGAATCCGATTGAGATGCTGTGGCATGACCTTAAAAAGGCGGTTCGTGCTCGAAAACCCTCCAATGTCGCCGAATTACAACAATACTGCAAAAATGAGTGGGCCAAAATTCCTCCACAGCGCTGTAAAAGACTCATTGCCAGTTATCGTAAATGCTTGATTGCAGTTGTTGCTGCTAAGGGTGGCCCAACCAGTTATTAGGTTTAGGGGGCAATCACTTTTTCACACAGGACCATGTAGGTTTGGATTTTTTTTCCTTAATAATAAACACCTTCATTTAAAAACTGCATTTTGTGTTTACTTGTGTTATCTTTGTCTAATATTTAAATTTGTTTGATGATCTGAATCATTTCAGTGTGACAAACTGACATGATTTATGACCCAGAAGGCAGACACAGACTCCAGAATAAACTCAATTATCTTATATTGTAAAGTGTGAGTGTGAATGTGTGCATGAGTGCAGGAATGTAGCAGCCGGGCGAGCAGAGCACCGTTCAGACTGGCACCCCTAGGAAAGAGCAAAGACAGGTGGATTAGAGACCGGGATCTGGAGGAGTGATTCAGAGAATGTTCAGTCTTACTGTTGGCTAGTTGGTGTGTAGCACAGGTGAGATCCCAGAGGCTCCGGCCAGTCGGACAGCGTCTTCGTCTCCGGCTGCTGAGGAGGTGAGAGGGTGATGAGATGTGCAGAGAGCTGGTTGTTGTGACCCGAGCGCCGGTCCTGTCCGCGCTCGGGCAACGTATAGCTCGCTGCCGGCTTTGACAGCTGTGGGTTTTATTCTGGCTTCACCGGGCTCTTTATTGTGAAGGCGCTCGGTGGAGCTCCCGGCTGTCAAGGTTGGCCAGCTGACTGTCATTACTGCTCGTTAGGGCTCGCCCTTATTAGGCAGACGCTGACGGCAGTTAGATGGCAGGAGTATCGTCAGACATCATCCAAGCCTCGTCAGACATTCATCGTTCTGGTCTGGTCAGGGTCGTGTGTATATTCTTGTGCTTTGCTCGTTCATGTCATGCCATGTTTTAGACCGTAAGTGGCTGGGGTTAGCCTTACAGTCCCATGCTTAGTGTTCAGTGTTTTTTCGCCACAGTCATAGTCTTGTATGTGTGTCTTGTGTTTTGTAAATAAATCACCATCATTGCAAACTCATCGGTGGACTCTTGGCGTCTTATGGTGATCCGCGAGGACCACCGCATGACAGTATACTCCTGCCCCGGACGTCTAAACGGAGACGCCACACTGAGACGCCTTTCTTCCGTGAGTTTTGCTATTGTGTGGAGTTTTTTTCTCCTGTAGTTGGACTTGGTAGGGAGATGCCCGACAGCAAGTGTGACTATTGCCCGGAGTGGCTGGAGGAGATTGTCGGGTATCTGGCGGAAGCCGCCCGTCTCATGCCCACTGACTCAGCCGATCATTACCTATGCCTCGCTCAGCGGGCTGTGCACCGTTACCATCTTACCTATATTCCGGTAGGAAGAAAAGAGGTTATCATGGATTTTTGCACAGCATGCATTGAGGGAGAAGGCATTCCTGGGAACCCCTCCACCTCCCGCGAGGACAGCGTCCCTGGCGAGAGTGGAGATTCGTTGGCTGGAGGGAAAGCCCGGCAGGGGATCTGTGGATCGGAATCCAGTGCCTGCCGCCTGCCCAGTCCCAGCCCTTCGCCACTCCATCGGCCAGTAGGCCCCATAGCCGTGCCCCTACCAAGCCCCAACGAGAATCCCGTCCGGATCCAGCTCCGGGTCGTCGGAGGGACCCAGCCTCCCTGTTGGCCACATCATTCACGTCACGACAGAAGGGAATCCCCGCAGCCGCCGCCAACGGGTCATCTGTTCCAGCTGCGCTGTCAGCTCCTTGTGCCCGCGTCGCCCCGACTGCCATGTCCTCCTCTGTGACGTCACCCCCCGCGGCTGGGAATACTGTGAGTCGTGCTTCGGCAAGACCTGTCAGCAATCCATCTCAAGCGGCTCCTCCTCGTGGCCCCGAGGAGCCTGCCGTTTTCTCCCAGAGGGATAAAAGGAGAACTCCACCTGCTGCAGCAGGCACCACCTTCTCTCCAGGAGACAGGCAAGTGCAAATTGTTTCTTCCCATCATTATGATCTGCCTTGTCTGACTCCTGGGGCCGGAGTTTGGGGTTTGCAGCCCCCCGAGCTTCCGCCACCTGCTGTAACTGTTATTCCTAAACCTGCTGCCTCTGTGTCTTCCCCTGCTGAGTGGTCCGCGATGCCAGGCCTACGTCGCGGGAGGAGGAGGGGGCCTGCGCGGCTGGAAAGCCTGGATCCAGCCCAGCAGCCACATCATGGACAGAGGAGGAGAGCAGACTGCGGCCCGGAACCTGTGCTGACGGAGAAGCGTCCCCGGGTTTCCTCGCCGGAACGGTCTGAATCAGCGGGTCGAGGGTCCCCTGCCCCCACGCCATACGGGTCATCGGCGTGGACATCAGCGCGGGAGGAACCTCTGGCTGCAGACGCTATCTTGCCAGCTGTGGAGCCCGACACAGCTGAGTTGGAGCCTGCGGACGAGAGTTGCCGCCCTGAACCTGGATCGACGAAGTCCTGGGTGGCAACAGAACCCAAGTGCAGGCAAGTGCTCCCTATTGTTTCTCTGTCCTCTCTTTCGGAGCATTTGTGCCTGCCTCTCGGGGAGGCGAGTGAGGAGCAGCCGCCTGCTTCGCCCGAGCTCGTCTCGCTGGGTTCTGTTTCTACCGGTGATACTGATCCCGGTTTTCCTGTTGTGTGTGAGCTTCATTGCAGTGTCGCCGGCATGGAGCCAGTCGGGGTCACTGATTTGGAGGTCCCAGGTTCGGGAGTGGAGATCGTCAGCGGAGCTGCACCGACCCAGTCAGGGTCCGTTGTGGAGGCTGCGGTGGCCAATCGGGGTCCGACGGGGGGGGCGCCCGAGACCCAATCGGGGTCCATCACGGGACCGGCCTTGGCCCAATCGGGGTCCGACGTGGGTGCACCAGGGGCCCAATCGGGATCCACCGCAGGCGCGGTTCTGGCCCAATCGGGGCCAGACGGGAGTGCGCCCGAGGCCCAATCGGGGTCCATTGCGGGAGCTGCTTTGGCCCAATCGGTTTCCGACGTGGGTGCAGCCGGGACTCAATCGGGGTCCAGCGGAGGTGCAGCGCCAGTGTGGTCCGCGGACAGTGGAGGAGCTGCAGACCCTTCGCCGTCGGATGGAGTTCGGGCTCATCTTTGCCTTCTAGTCCCTCTACTGAGTCGTCGCCCCTGTGCCTCATCGCCAGGGGCCGTGGGGGTCCCTTCTCGCTTGCCCCGGCTCTCCCGAGCTTTGTCTCCGCCAGGGACGCCGCTGCGGGCTGTTTTCCCCCGGTACTGGTGGCTGAGGGACGCGGGTCGGCCGCCTGAGGAACTGCTTTGCTGGTTCTGCGCTTCGGGTCAGCCACCCGACGTGTTATGTGTTTTGCTGGGCGACCTGGTTCGGCCACCAGAGGAGTGGAGGCGCTGGGCTTTGGACTGTGATGAGCCGCCCGGTAATGTCCCGCCCCCCATGACCGCCCATCGGCCGTTGGACGCTGGGAGACCACCTGAACTGTTCCTGTGGTGCCTGGTCTCCGCCAATCGGCATGAACTGTTGGGGGGGTAGAGGTCACTTTTTTGGTGGGGGTTGATCCAGTAATTGTTCTGTTTTTCTTGTTACCCTGTGTTTTTGTAATGGTTATTTGGGTATCTGTGAGTATTTGTGGTTCACCCTGCAGTTGCCTTATTTTGTTTTATGTGCAGTTAGGTTTGACCCAGTAATTGTTCTGTTTTTCTGTATTTGGTTATTTGAAAATTCACTCGAGCATTCACGCAGGTGAGAAGCCATTTTCTTGTGAAACGTGGGCAAAGATTTAATTTTTTCTTGCTGTCCTGTGCTGTTTGCTGTAATTGTTATTTTGGCATTTAATCAGATCTGAGTGTTTGGTATATTTTTTGTCATTGTGCTGTGTTAGTTTTGTTTCCCTTGCCTGGTCTTGATTGTGTTTTATTGTACCGTTTCTGGGTTTGGTCTCTCTCTCCTCCGGACCTGCCCCCAGCCGTCCACCCTGGAGGGGGTGGGATGGGGGGGCAGGGTGGTCTATGGGCGTTCTGGAATCCCGCCCTCGGAGGGACGGTACTGTTATGACCCGAGCGCTGGTCCTGTCCTCGCTCGGGCTACGTATAGCTCGCTGCCGGCTTTGACAGCTGTGGGTTATATTCTGGCTTCACCGGGCTCTTATTGTGAAGGCGCACGGTGGGGCTCCCGGCTGTCAAGGTCGGCCAGCTGACTGTCATTACTGCTCGTTAGGGCTCGCCCTTATTAGGCGGATGCTGACGGCAGTTAGATGGCAGGAGTATCGTCAGACATCATCTAAGCCTCGTCAGACATTCATCGTTCTGGTCTGGTCAGGTTCGTGTGTATATTCTCGTGCTTTGCTCGTTCATGTCATGCCATGTTTTAGACCGTAAGTGGCTGGGGTTAGCCTTACAGTCCCATGCTCAGTGTTCAGTGTTTTTTCGCCACAGTCATAGTCTTGTATGTGTGTCTCGTCTTTTGTAAATAAATCACCATCATTGCAAACTCATTGGTGGACTCTTGGCATCTTATGGTGATCCGCGAGGACCACCGAATGACACTGGTGAAGTGCAGGTTGAGCTCAGTCTGCCGCCAGGAGGAGGGAGTCCGCCGCTAGCGGGTTTCCACCTGTGCACAGGGGAGTAGAGCGAAGCGTGGAGATGAGGAAATGATTAGGGATTACTAGTCGTTGGGGAGCTAGGACTCCCAGGAGGATGACGAGACAGGAAGGATCAGAGGAGATGGAACTCCGGATCACAGCGGTGACGAGAAGGTGAAGAGGTCTTGCCAGACCAGGGAGCTTGACATTTCCGTGCAGACCCGAGGGCAGCGTGGCTTAAATAGGCAGACTTAATGAGGAGAGCAGGTGTGCACGCAGCTGTGGAGGAAATTAGGGTAACAGGCACGCAGAGCAGATGACTACAGTACTCCCCCCCCCATGGGATGCCTCTCAGCGGCCGATCCAACCTTCCTGGGTGAGTCCGGTGGAAGTCCCTGATGAGCTGAGGATCCAGCATGAAGGACGGACGCACCCTGGACCTCCATTCAGGGCTGTAACCCTCCCAGTCCACCAGGTACTGGAGGCCGTGACCCCGGCGCCGGACGTCCAGAATGGAGATGACCCTCCATGCGGGGTCGCCATTGATCACTACCGGTGGAGGTGGCATCTTGGGAGGAGGGCACAGAGGGCTAGAGCAGAATGGCTTCACCTGAAAGGTGGGACAAATGCGGGGGGTGGGGGAGTCAGGCACACAGCCACAGGATTCACAATGTGTGTAATAGCAAAGGGACCAGTAAAACGCTGTGAAAATTTCCTAGATTCAGCCTTGAGATTGATATTTCTGGTGGAGAGCCAAACCTGTTGCCCGACCCAGTAGGGTGGAGCCGAAGTCCTGCGGCGGTTAGCAATGGCGGAGTTGCGGTCCGCTGTGCGTCGAAGCGTGGCCCAGGTATCCTTCCACAGCCGGCGACAACGCTTCAGATGGGCCCGCACGGAGGGCACGGGGGGTTGTAACCCAAGGAAGCCTTGAATGGTGACATGCCTATGGCAGATGAGACCGTGGTGTTGTGGGCGTATTCGACCCATGGCAGATAGGAGCTCCAGGACGCCAGATTGGTGGTGGTGACACACCATAGCGCTGCCTCCAGCTCCTGATTGGCACGCTCGCACTGACCGTTGCTCTAGGGATGGTACCCCGATGGCGTTGCAGAAAGCTCACCACACCTGCGGGACAAACTGTGGCCCACGGTCGGACACAATGTCCAGGGGGATTTCCTTAATTTTTTTTTTATTATTATTGCAAATGAGCTGCATTTCTGTTGTGATTTTCTGACCTTTGTCTCAACCAGTAATTAATTTTCTTTTTCTTCAGGAATTTATTTGATCTTTTAAATAGCGTAACTCCCTGTGTTTACATTCTCAATGACTGTAATTGTACAGATGTGAATTTTTTCTTCATAAATTTCGAACTGTTGCCATGAATTTGTAACCTTTATCTTAAATTCAAGTTTGTTTTTCTTGTAATTTTGCATTTTTCCACCCATGCTTTTTTTCTATACTTTTTATTAATATCAGAGAAATTTTTATTAATATGTACCATTTGGTACATATTTTAAATAAATAGACATTTGTCCCTATAAATTTGTTACGTTATTCTAGTAAATTTAAGGTGGTGCGGTGGCGCAGTGGTTAGCACTGCGGCAGCACAGCAACTCACCCTTGGCCATGGGATCCCTGGTTCGATCCCAGCCCCTGACCAACAGTGATCTGTGTGGAGTTTGCATGTTCTCCCCATGTCTGCGGGGGTTTACTCCGTGAGTTCTCCGGTTTCCTCCCACAGACCAAAAAATATGCAGGTTTGGTTAACTGGAGACTCTAAAGTGGCCCTAGGTGTGAATGTGTGTGTGAATGGTGAAGGGATAGTGCCGTACCATGGCTGCTTTATCCATCCAGGTGGATGCCCTCAATTTCCCCTCTGGGGATCAATAAAGTATACAAAAAATAAATAAATAAAAAAATTATATATATATATATATATATATATATATATATATATATATATATATATATATATATGTTTGTGATGTTTTTTGTATTTGTGTAGCTTTTTCTCAAAATTTTGCACCTTTGGAAAATTCTGAGACTTTAAAATTATGACAAAATATTTATACAAAATAGATAAAGTAATTTTCTTTTTCTTTCTTTCTTTCTTTCTTTCTTTCTTTCTTTCTTTCTTTCTTTCTTTCTTTCTTTCAAACCACAGTGATTCTCTTGTCAAGGGCAAAAGTGGGTACAGTCCATCTGGAAAGTATTCACAGTGCTTCACTTTTTCCACATTTTGTTATGTTACAACCTTATTACAAAATGGAATAAATTCTTTTTTTCCCTCAAAATTCCACACACAATACTCCATAATGACAACATGAAAAAGTTTTTTTTTGAGATATTTGCAAATTTATGAAAAATAAAAACCTAAGAAATCACATGCCCATAAGTATTCACAGCCTTTGCTCAATACTTTGTTGATGCACCTTTGGCAGCCTCAAGTCTTTTTGAATATGACGCCACCAGCTTGGCACACCTATCTTTGGGCAGTTTGGCCCATTCCTCTTTGCAGCTCCTCTCAAGCTCCATCAGGTTGGATGGGAAGCGTCGGTGCACAGCCATTTTCAGATCTCTCCAGAGATGTTCAATTGGATTCAAGTCTGGCTCTGGCTGGGCCACTCAAGGACATTCACAGAGTTGTCCTGAAGCCACTCCTTTGATATCTGGGCTGTGTGCTTATGGTTGTTGTCCTGCTGAGAGATGAACCGTCACCCCAGTTTGAGGTCAAGAGTGCTCTGGAGCAGGTTTTCATCCAGGATGTCTCTGTACATTGCTGCTTTCATCTTTCCTTCTATCCTGACTAGTCTCCCAGTTCCTGCTACTGAAAAACATCCCCACTGCATGATGCTGCCACCACTATGCTTCACTGTAGGGACGGTATTGGCCTAGTGATGATCACTGCCTGGTTTACTCCAAACATGACGACTGGCAATTCACACCAAAGAGTTCAATCTTTGTCTCATCAGACCAGAGAATTTTGTTTCTTATGGTCTGAGAATACTTCAGGTGCCTTTTGGCAAACTTTAAGCGGGCTGCCATGTGTCTTTTACTAAGAAGTGGCTTCCGTCTGACCACTCTACCATACAGGCCTGATTAGTGGGTTGCTGCAGAGATGGTTGTCCATCTGGAAGGTTCTCCTCTCTCCACAGAGGAACACTGGAGCTCTGACAGAGTGACCATTGGGTTCTTGGTCACCTCCCTGACTAAGGCCCTTCTCCCACGATCGCTCAGTTTAGATGGCTGGCCAGCTCTAGAAAGAGTCCTGGTGGTTCTGAACTTCTTTCATTTATGGATGATGGAGGCCACTGTGCTCATTGGGACCTTCAAAGCAGCAGAAATTTTTTTCTGTGCCCTTCCCTATATTTGTGCCTTGAGACAATCCTGTCTCAGAGGTCTACAGACAATTCCTTTGACTTTATGCTTGGCATGTATTGTTAACTGTGGGACCTTACAGTGCTGTGAAAAAGTATTTGCCCTCTTCCTGATTTCTTATATTTTTGCATATTTGTTACACCTAAATGTTTCAGATCATCAAACAAATTTCAATATTAGACAAAGATAACCTGAGTAAATACAAAATGCAGTTTTTGCTGATGATGTCATTTATTAAGCGAAAAAAGCCATCCAAACCTACCTGGCCCTATATGAAAAAGTAATTTCCACCTAAACTGCCCCCTAAACCTAATAACTGGTTGTGCCACCACTGGTCCCAACACCTGGCGATGAGTCTTTTACATTGCTGTTGAGGAATTTTGACCCACTCTTTTGTGCAGAATTGTTTGAATTCAGTCACATTGGAGGGCTTCATGAACTGATGGCCAGGCATTCTCCTTCAGGATTTTTTGGTAGAGAACAGAATTTGTGGTTCTGTCAATTCGGACAAGTTGTCCGGGTCCTGAAGCAGCAAAGCAGCCCCAGACCATGACACTACCACCACCATGTTTGACTGTTGATACATTATTCTTTTTATGAAATTCTGTGTTAGCTTTATGCCAGATAAAACAGGATACATGTCTTCCAAAAAGTTCAACTCTTGTCTTGTCAGTCCCCAGAATAGTTTCCCAAAAGTCTTGAGGGTCATCTAGATGTTTTCTGGCAAATATGAGACAAGTCTTTGTGTTCTTTTTGTCCAGCAGCGATTTTTGTCTTGGAACTTTCCTTTGGATGCTATTTTTGCCCAGTCTCTTTCTTATTGTTCCATCGTGGACCAGTGTCCAAACTGAGGCAAGTGAGGCCTGCAGTTCTTTAGATGCTGTTCTGGGTTTTTGTTTCTCATCTGATCTTGAATTTATTTAGATCACAGTCGGCTGTGTTGTTTTTTGAGATCCTTTAACCTACTTCAGGTTGTCAGACAGGTTGTATATAAGTGATTTCTTGATTCAACAAGTCTGGTAGTAATTAGGCTTGGATGGAGATACTGAAACTGAACTCAGCTTTCCAAAAAATGTGGTTAAGCACAGTTAATTCATGATGTAACATGGGGGTAATTACTTTTTCACACAGGGCCAGGTAAGTTTGGATAGTTTTTTTTTTCCTTTAATCAATGAAATCATTTGAAAACTGCATTTTGTATTTATTCAGGTTATCTTTGTCTGATATTAAAATTTCTTTGATCATCTGAAACGTTTAAGTGTGACAAATATGGAAAAATATAAGAAATCAGGAAGGGAGCAAATACTTTTTCACAGCACTGTTATATAGATAGGTGTGTGCCTCTTTAAATCATGTCCAATCAACTGAATTTACCACAGGTGGACTCCAATCAAGCTGGAGAAACATCTTAAAGATGATCAGTGAAAACAGGATGAACCTGAGCTTAATTTTGAGCTTCATGGAAAAGGCTGTGAATACTTATGCACATGTGATTTCTTAGTTTTTTTTAATTTTTTTTTTTTCACATTGTCATTATGGGGTATTGTGTGTAGAATTTTGAGGAAAAAAAATTATTTAATCAAATTTGGAATAAGGCTGTAACATAACAAAATGTGGAAAAAGTGAAGCGCTGTGAAGACTTCTCGGATGCACTGACCCATTCTGACCTAAGTGTGATGGTTGAATGTTGCTACTTAACAAATTGGACCAAAAATGCCAGGGACAATTTTTTTCCCAGTCCAGCCCTAGCTAAGACATCTAGCAAACATTTTACTTTAATGATTGCATTGCCAATCAACCACTGTGCGCTGTTTGAATTCAAGAGAAAGAAGCTGTTGTCATGTTGGTATAAGAAAAATATTAAATCTAAGCTGTCACTGTTTTAATGTATCATCACGTACCATGTTCACTAACTAGAAGCCAGGGAGGAGCTGTATAAAAGGTGAGAACTCTAACAAAATAATGTGTGTACGTGTGTGTGTGGGGGGGGGGGGGGGTGGAGCTCATAGGGTGCTCAGCACCCCTAAAGCTCTGATCCTAGAGCCACCCCTGTTGTGCAGCAAACTTTAAACAAGCTTCAATATGCTTTTTCTTTAGTAATGGAGTCTTACGAGGTGAGCAGGCATAGAGTTCATGCCGGTTGAGTGCATTACTTATTGTTTTCTTTGAAACAGCAGTATCCTTGATATAGAATTTATCATGAGAGTCTGTTGGATCGTTCTTAGTCTGGCCCTTCACCCAGGACCATTTTGTCTTGGGTGACCCTATCAGAGGCAAATTGCCCGGGACCACATAGCTCCTGGGATCACTGGGGCACGCAAACCCCCCCACCACAATAAGGTGACGATCCATGAGGGGGATTTCCTCATGGATCCCTTCGGGCTCAGCCCGAAGGAGTTACATGGGTCCGCCCTCCAGTGGGCTCACCACCTGCAGGAGGGATCATGGGGGTCCGGTGATATGTGGATTAGGTGGCGGTCAAAGGCGGAGACCTTGGCGGACTGATCCCAAGCTTTCTAAACTGGCTTTGGGTACGTGGAATGTCACCTCTCTGGTGGGGAAGGAGCCTGAGCTGGTGAATGAGGTTGAGAAATACCGGCTAGATATAGTCAGCCTCACCTCAACACACAGCTCCGGTTCCGAAACCAGTCTCCTGGAGAGAGGATGGAGCTTGGCCTTTTCTGGAGTTGCCCCGGGCAAGAGGCGACGAGCAGGGGTGGGTATTCTTGTATCCCCCTACCTTGCTGCCTTTATATTGGAGTTTTCCCCGGTGGACGAAAGGGATGCTTCCCTGCGCCTTCGGGTTGGGAAACGAGTCCTGACCATCATTTGAGCCTATGCACCAAATGATGTTTCAGAGTACCCACCCTTTTTGGAGTCTGTGACTGGGGTGCTGGAGGGTGCTCCTCTTGGAGACTCCATTGTCCTACTGGGGGACTTCAATGCGCACGTGGGCAACGACAGTGAAACCTGGAGGGGGGTGATTGGGAGGAACGGCCTGCCCAATCTGAACCCGAGTGGTGTTAAGTTATTGGACTTCTGTGCTAACCACAGTTTGTCCATAACAAACACCATGTTCAAGCATAAGGGTGTCCATATGTGCACCTGGCACCAGGACACCCTAGGTCGCAGGTCAATGATCGATTTTGTTATTGTGTCATCAGACCTGCAACCCTATGTCTTGGACACCCGGGTAAAGAGAGGTGCAGAGCTGTCAACTGATCACCACCTGGTGGTGAGTTGGATCTGATGGCAGGGGAGGAAGCCATTCAGACCTGGTAGACCCAAACGTATAGTGAGGGTGTGCTGGGAACGTCTGGCTGAGGCCTCTGTCCGGGAGGTCTTCAACTCCCACCTCCGGAAGAACTTCAACCACATCCTGAGGGAGTCTGGAGACATGGAGTCTGAATGGGCCATGTTCTCCACCTCTGTTGTTGAAGCGGCGGCCGAGAGCTGCGGCCGCAAGGTGGTCAGTGCATCTCGTGGTAGCAACCCCCGAACAAAGTGGTGGACACCAGTGGTGAGGGGGGGCCATTAAGTTGAAGAAGGAGTCCTATCAAGCTTGGTTGGCTTGTGGGACTCCCGAAGCAGCTGAGGTGTACTGGCAGGCCAAGCGGAGTGCAGCTCGGGTAGTTGCTGAAGAGAAAACTCGGGTATAGGAGGAGTTCGGTGAGGCCATGGAACAAGACTTTCGGTTGGCCTCGATGAGATTCTGGCAAACTGTCCGGCGGCTCAGGAGGCGAAAGCAGCTCCCTGTCCACACTGTGTATGGTGCAGATGGGACACTGTTGACTTCGACTGTGGATATCGTCGGGCGGTGGAAGGAATACTTTGAGGATTTCCTCAATCCCACTGATACGCCTTCCACAGAGGAAGCAGGGTTTGGGGACAAGGGGGATGACTTGCCTATCACAGGGGCTGAGGTCGCCAAGGTGGTTAAAAATCTCCTTGGTGGCCAGGCCCCGGGGGTGGACGAGATTCGCCCGGAGTACCTCAAGGCCCTGGATGTTGTAGGGCTGTCATGGTTGACACGCCTCTGCAACATTGCGTGGAGGTCGGAGGCAGTGCCATTGGCATGGCAAACCGGGGTAGTGGTTCCTCTCTTCAAAAAAGGGGACCGGAGGGTGTGCTCCAACTTTAGAGGGATCACACTCCTCAGCCTCCCTGGGAAGGTCTATGCCAAGGTACTGGAGAAGAGGGTCCAGCCATTGGTCAAACCTCAGATTCAGGAGGAGCAATGTGGTTTTCATCCTGTCCGTGGCACATCGGACCAGCTCTTTACCCTCTCAAGAATTCTTGAGGGTTCGTGGGAGTTTGCCCAACCAGTTTACATGTGTTTTGTGGACTTGGAGAAGGCATTTGACCGCGTCCCTCGTGGTTTTTTGTGGGGGGTGCTTTGGGAGTATGGGGTATCGGGCTTGTTGTTACGAGCTATTCGGTCTCTGTATGACCGTTGTGAGAGTTTGGTTCGTAAGGTCGGAGTCATTCCCAGTGAGAGCTGGACTCCGCCTGGGCTGCCCTTTGTCACCGATCCTGTTCATAATTTTTATGGACAGGATTTCTAGGTGCAGCCAGGGAATGGAGGGTGTCATGCTTAGTGACCACAGGATCTCATCTCTGTTGTTTGCAGATGATGTCGTCCTGTTGGCTTCATCCAGCAATGACCTACAGCTCTTGCTGGGACGGTTTGCCGCTGAGTGTGAAGCGGCTGGGATGAGAATCAGCACCTCCAAGTCCAAGTCCATGGTCCTCAGCCGGAAAAAGGTGGATTGTCCTCTCTGGGTTGGGGACAGGCTCCTGCCCCAAGTGGAGGAGTTTATCTTGGGGTCTTGTTCACGAGTGAGGGGAAAATGGAGTGAGAGATTGACAGATGGATTGGAGCAGCATCTGCAGCGATGCGGACATTGTACTGGTCTGTTGTGGTGAAGAGGGAGCTTAGTTCTAAGGCAAAGCTATCGATTTACCAGTCGATCTACGTTCCTACTCTCACCTATGGTCACGAGCTTTGGGTAATGACCGAAAGAACAAGATCACGGATACAAGCGGCTGAAATGAGCTTTCTCCGTAGGATTGCTGGACTTACCCTCAGAGATAGGGTGAGGAGCTCAGTCATCTGGGAGAGGCTCAGAGTAGAACCGCTGCTCCTCCACATTGAAAGGAGTCAGTTAAGGTGGTATGGGCATCTGATTAGGATGGCTCCTGGACGCCTCCCACTTGAGGTGTTTCAGGCACGTCCCACTGGGAGGAGACCCGGGGGCAGACCCAGGACTCGGTGGAGAGACTATGTCTCCCAGCTGGTCTGGGAACGCCTTGGTATCCTCTCTGAAGAGCTGGAGCAGGTGGCTGGGGAGAGGGAAGTCTGGGCTTCTCTGCTTGAACTGCTGCCTCCGCGACCCGGACCTCCGGAAAAGCGGTAGAAGATGGATGGATGGATGGATGGATGGAAACAGCAGTACCTACTAACTCCATGTCTTTCTTTAGCTCTCCACAAGTGGTCTTTGGCTCTTGGATAATTCTTCTGATAAGTATTTTAACTCCACTGTCAGAAATCTTGTGAGGAGCTCTTGGTCGGGGCCGATTTATGGTAAAATGATGTTCTTTCCTGTCATGACTCTGAGCATGGATGGGGTACTGTGCTCAGTCTCTTAAGTTCAGGTTCAGGTTCAGGTTCAGGTTACTTTATTTGTACCCGTAGGTAGATTTGTTTTGCAGTTGGTGACATCCATATTTACAAGCCACTAATTACATTCAACATAGACACAAACACAGGCACACATCTTACAAAATAGGTAAATATAAAATATGTACAATATAATTTTTATAGCTTGTTCAACTCTTTGACAGCAGCAGGGACAAAGCTGTTTTTGTAGCGCTGGGTTCTACTTTTTGGGACAGCAAACCTCCGTCTGGAGGGAAGAAGCTGAAAGTTGCAGTGCAAAGGGTGGGAGTCATCATTTAAAATCGAGTCGGTCATCCTCTGTACTTGTCTGGTGTACAGGGATGTCAGGCTCAGCTGTGACTCACCAAGCAAACGACTGGACCATCTGACTACCTGATCCAAGGATTTCCTCTGTTTCAGTTTTATCTGACCAAACCATGACATTAAAGAAAAGGATAAAACAGATTCAATAAAAGCCCGATAGAACATAGTCATTATGGTTCGGTCAATTTGGAAGCGTGCAAGTTTCCTCAAACAATGCAAATTTTGCTGACCCTTTTTGCACACCCTTTCACAGTTCACCTCAAAGTTCAATCCACTATCAATAATTGTCCCAAGATGTTTGTACGATTGTACACATTCGGTGGTCTGGCCTTTTAGTATGGTGACTTTGTGCCTGGGAGTTTTCCTCCTAAAGTCAATAATCATATCTTTCGTTTTTGTTGTATTCAGCTGCAGGTAGGAATCCTCACACCAGTGAACAAAATCATCAACTACTGGGCCGTGGCCACTCTCACCATCCTGGAGGAGACTGACAA
Organism: Pholidichthys leucotaenia; assembly: GCA_020510985.1. Lineage (NCBI taxonomy): Eukaryota > Metazoa > Chordata > Actinopteri > Cichliformes > Pholidichthyidae > Pholidichthys > Pholidichthys leucotaenia. The sequence continues at coordinate 230,337,451 of CM035840.1, forward strand.
TGACTGAGTCATCAGCATACTTTATAATGTGTCTGTTGTCATGTCTGCTCCGACACATGTTTGTGTACAGGATGAAGAGTAGTGGTGACAACACACACCCCTGAGGAGAGCCAGTAGAAGAGCACTTTAGGTCAGACAATGTGCCATTGACCCTTACTCTCTGCGTCCTGTTGGTTAAGAAATCCAGAATCCAACCCACCAGATTATTGCTTAAATCAAATTGTTGCAGGAGCCTTTCAACTAAAATATGAGGTTGGATTGTATTAAAGGCAGAAGAAAAGTCCACAAATAAAAGCCTGGCGTGTGTCCCATTAAAATCCAGATGTTTAAAAAGCATGTCAAACAGAGTGACAGTGGCATCCTCCACTCCTCTGTGAGGCCTATAGGCAAACTGCAGAGGATCCAATGCATGTTCAGTCTGCCTTAGGACCTCACGTCTGACCAGTTTTTCAAAAATTTTCATTAAAATTGAAGTCAAAGCAACTGGTCTAAAGTCGTTTACCGATTTAGGACAGCTGGATTTTGGAACAGGAACAACCACGGCATCTTTCCAGATCTTAGGCACATGTTGTGTCTGTAAGGACTTATTGAAAATATAATGAAATATAGGACTCAGTTCATGTGCACAGGACTTTACCAGGCGTCCACATACAGTATATTATCAGGGCCCTGACTTTTGTTCACTTTTACAGCGCGGAACTCCCTTTTAACATCCTGCATCTCAATATTAAAGTGCTGATTGTCTTTGAGTTTCTGTTTCAAATCTTGGATTTCTGTGCTAAAATCAAAGGAGTCAAAACGACCATAAAAACAATTAAGAGCATTAGCCAGCTCTGTGTCTGAACTAAAACCATCTAAAAACACACGTTTACTGCGCTCTGTGCTGTGAAGGCCTGCGATAGTTTTCATACTGGCCCAGGCCGAACCAAGTTTATTTGCTGCCATCTTGCTTTCCAACTCTGATTTATAATTCTGTTTTGCTCTTAAAATTTCGGCCTTCAGCTCCTTGGTGGCAACCTGTAGCGCAGAAACAGACCCCTGTTTAAAGGCAAGAGCTTTCCTCTGTAAGCAGGATTTAACTGATTTAGTAACCCATGGTTTGTTGTTGGGGTATATTTTGACACGTTTACGTGGAACAAACTTATTTTGACAGTAAGCCATATATGAGCATGTGAGCTCAGCCAGAGAGTCCAAATCATCCCCGCAGGCCATTATAAACATCTTCCAGTCTGTACAGTCAAAGCATTCCTGGAGGCTGTGCTCTGAATCTTCTGTCCACACATCAGTGTCTCTCATCTCCACCTTGCCTCTTCTGAGAGCAGTTTTATATGTGGGCAGCAAATGAACACAGTTGTGATCTGAGGCTCCTAAAGGAGGAAGGGGGAGTGATTTATAGGCCCTCTCTATGGATCCATAGCACAGGTCCAATGTCTTTTTTCGCCTGGTTGGGCAGGAGACATACTGATGAAAGTTTTTAAGTGTCTTCTTTAACGAAACATGGTTAAAATCCCCAAGAATGAAGTTTGGCGCCTCTGGAGAAATTGACTGCAGCCGCTGCACCACATCAGAGATGGTGCTGGAGGCGGAGTCAGTGTCTGCCCTCGGATGAATGTACACAACTGTGATGAAAAGTTGGGGAAACTCTCGAGGCAAATAAAAGGGGCGTAGTGACACAGACAGCAGCTCCACATGGGGTGTACAGATGCGCTCTCTGACCATGACAGATGTGCAGTACTGCTTATTAATGTATAAACATACTCCGCCCCCCTGACGCTTCCCCGTTACCTCTTCCTGCCGATCCGAGCGCAGCGGAGCTCCAAAGCCGTCAATCCACAGGTCTGCATCCCGATCATGCGCAGTAAGCCAAGATTCAGTGAAAGCCATGACGCAGCAGTTCTTAAAATCCTTCTGGTAACGTACATTGCCTTGAATTTCCTCCACCTTGTTTCTCACAGACTGTGCATTCCCAAAAATGATCGAAGGAAGAGGAATGTTACCAAACTGACGTCTCCTAAGGCGCAATTTCACACCTCCACGTCTTCCACGCTTGTTGCTTGTTGCTTGTTGTAAAGTTGTTTCATGTCATCTTCTGTATTTCTGCATCTCTATTTATATTGTATTTTCTATGGGTATCTTAGTTTGGGGGTTTCATGCATTTCTGTATTTTGTCTCTGAGTTGTTATTTGTCTCTGTTAATTACGTGTTGCCTTGTATTCTTAGTTTTGACATTATAGTCTTGTCTATGTATTTGTGTATCAGCTTGTATTATTTGTATCTCTTGGGGTTGTGTTATTTTCCTCTGTATCATTATTTATTCTTTCCAGACTATGCTTTTATTTTGACAGTGCCTGTGTAACATCCTGCTGTCAAACTCTGTTTTACGGGCTGCACACCTGTCACAGATTGTGTCTGATTGTTTTCTTGCTCATGTGACCCACACCTGTGATTCATTGGACATTTCCCATATGCCTGTATTAGGACAATGGCAGCGCTTCCCGTTGCCCTGTCCTACTGATTGTTTCAGTGTGTTTGTCCGTGGGGTTGTTCGGATGAGCTCCATTTTATTCTCTTTTTCCCTGGCATGTCTGTGTGTTTCAGCCTGGCTCCTGCCATTATTTTTGCAGATGTCAGCCCCGTCATCCCTGCGTGCTTTCCCTCCTGTTTCCCTTTATTCGTAAGTGTAATGTTTTTCTGTTGAGTTTATGTTTTTGTTAATAAATGTTGAAAACTCACAGCGTGCGTTTGGTGTCCTCAGTCTGCCCTTACCAGGGCAGTTTATGACAGAAGGACACGGCCCGTGTGAGACACCAGCAGCTGTGAGTTTTTGCACTTTTTCCTTTTTTCCCATAATTATATTTTCCCCCTTTTTTTGATACTCCACGCCTGCTGAAATGTCAGCAGGTGGAAGACAGTACCCACTGAGCTTGGGGTGGGAGCTCTGCAGCAGCAGGAACCATCACGCCCTGGGAAATGAGGGAAGTGCGTTTTTATCCACTCTTATCTTCTGCACATAAGAATAAAATGTCTTGCCTTATTCCCGGTGGTGAGGCTCAGTGACAGCAGCCTAATTTAGCTGAGTCCTGACAATCTGCTACTGCTATCTCATCCTCACCTGCTACTCCCGTTTCCCTTGAGCGTCCGCCGGTAGCCTGCGGCCCTGGAGGACTCCGTTCCAGCCCCGGAGCCACATTCCGGACGGGAGAAGAGCAGTCCCGGTGCGCTGAAACTTGAGCCGACAAGAGAGTGTCCCCTGGTTTCAGCTGCACAAGGCTCAGCGCCAGCAGGGAGGGAACCTCCAGTTCCAGCCACCACACCAGGAGATCCACCTACGCTGCTCATCGTGCCTGGAGGTCCTTCTGCTGCATCCACCATCATGCCTGCTGCTGGGGTCGTCGCAGCAGAGTTGCCGGAGTCCTGGATGGCGGTGGACCTCAAGTCAAGGCAAGTTCTCTGTTCAGTCTCTCCATTATTAATTCTTCTTCAACCCCAAAGGAGTTTTCTGCTGCTTTTAGGGATTCACAGTGTTTTGCCTTGAATGGACTCGTTTCTCCTTCCCATCCGGTAAGATTCTTTCCTCCTTTCATACCACCTGCTCTGGGATTTTGGACTCTATTGCCCCATTTCGGCTTAAATCGGCTAAACTGAAAACGGATCCCTGGCTAAGTGCCACTACCCGTGCCATTAGACAGCGGGTCAGGCAGGCTGAACGGAGATGGAAAAAGGACAAATTACATGCGTCTCCGGAAATTTTTAGGGACTGTCTTGCTGATTAACAGAGGACTGTGCAAAAGGCAAAATTTCAGTATCTCTCTGATATTATTTCCAGCAGCAGTCACTGTCCTAGAATGCTATTTAACATAATTAACTCTTTTGTAAACCCATGCGCTCAGACTGTAACAGATGATTCGTTTACAACATGTGAGACTTTTCTTCACTTTTTTGTTGATAAAGTGGACTCCGTCAGACGAATTATTAATAACAGTTTTAATGGAAGTTTGTCTGTCGTCCCAGGCTACTCTGCTGTGTTTGAACAGTTTGAGTTGGTCTCTTTTTCATCACTTGCTGATATAGTGAAGTCTCTGAAGCCGACAAATTGCTCACTGGATGTTGTTCCCGCTGGAATACTGAAAAGGGTTTTTAATACTGTAGGGCCTGGTCTTTTGGTTTTTATTAATTCCTGCCTAAGTTCAGGATTTGTCCCACCTGCTTTTAAACGTGCTGTGGTTAGGCCCCTTCTTAAAAAACCTCACCTTGACCCTTCAGTTTTATCTAATTTTAGACCCATTTCTCATTTGCCCTTTTTATCTAAAGTTTTAGAAAAAGCTGTTTTTATACAGTTGCAGTCTTTTTTAGAAGACAATTCTATTTTTGAGAAGTTTCAATCTGGGTTTAGATCTTGTCACAGCACTGAGTCTGCCCTGCTAAAGGTGCACAATGATATTATGATGTCTGTTGATGCCAAATGCCCCGTGCTCTTAGTGCTGCTAGAGCTTACAGCAGCCTTTGACACTGTGGACCATACTATCCTTTTGTCACGCCTGAATCACCATGTTGGCATCCATGGCACTGCACTTAAGTGGTTTGAATCCTACCTATCTAATAGAACTTTTTCTGTAATGATTGGTGACATGTCTTCTTCTAGTGCCTCTCTCTCCTGTGGGGTCCCACAGGGCTCTATCCTTGGCCCTATTCTGTTTTCATTATATATGCTGCCACTCGGGTCAATAATAGCCAGGCACAACATGTCTTTCCACTGTTATGCAGACGATTTACAGCTTTATTTACCTTTGAACCCAGAACAAACTAACTCTCAAAGTGTTCCACTGGACTGCATCACTGGCATTAAGTTGTGGTTAAGCCAAAATTTTCTCCACTTAAATGAAGAAAAAAACAGAATGTATTGTGTTTGGGGATACTGTAACGGCTGGCTTTGGTACCCTCGCTTTAAGGCTCAGTTCAGCTGTCAGAAATTTGGGTGTGATTTTTGACAGCCATTTAAAATTTGATAAACAGATTGACAATGTAGTCAAGATGAGCTTTTATCAAGTACGTCTGTTATCCAAAGCCAAACCTTTCCTTAGCCGTCACGAGCTTGAGATAGCCATCCATGCTTTAATCACGTCTCGCATCTCTCAGTCTTCTCTCGGCTGCCTTCAACTTGTGCAAAATGCAGCGGCCCGTCTTTTGACCAACACACCTAGGGCAGAGCACATTACTCTGATCCTTTTTTCACTTCATTGGCTTCCAGTCCATTTTAGAATTAATTCTAAACTTTTTCTTTTTGTTTTTAAAGCTCTTAATGGCCTTGCTCCGGTTTATATGTCTGAGATTTTGACTGTCCGTGACCAAGGCAGGGCTTTGAGGTCATCCAATCAGCTTTTGCTGGATGTGCCCTGGTCAAGGTATAAACACTGGGGTGACCAAGCTTTTTCTGTTGTCGCCCCCAGGCTCTGGAATAATCTCCCCCCTGACCTATGTGCTATCTCTGACCTGGCCCTTTTTAAATCAGAACTTAAAACATATTCATTTAGGATGGCTTTTAATACCCAGTAGTGGTGATATTTGTCTTGGCATTTGTTTTTATTTTATTCTCATTTTTAGGCATTTATTCTTATTTCTTTCAATATGTTATTTGTTTTTAATGCTGTTCAATTTTCTGTAAAGCACTTTGGTCACCTACGGGTTGTTTTAAAGGGCTATATAAATAAAGTACATTACATTAGATTATTAGCCTTAGAGAAATATTGTCTAGCTTGTGGCAGGGAGAATCAGCTGCAGATGTCCTCTGCTCCTGAGTTCTCCTCGACGAGCTCCACTGCTGCCAGGAATAGTGTTCCGGTATCCATCTCTTCCTTCCCGTCCAAGGTGGCCATGTCGGGAGTGGATGCTCAGAGGAATGGATTCAAGACGTCCCAGCCTGGTTCACTGGAGTCCAGGATGGCGGTTGAGTTCGAGCCTAGGCAAGTACGCTGTTCTGTTTTCACATCTGCAGATTTAGAGAAATCTTGTCTAGATCATGGTGGGGAGAGTCGGTTGCAGACATCCTCTGCTCCTGAGCTCTTCTCGCTGGGCTCCACTGCTGCTGGTAATGTTCCAGTGTTTTTCTCTTCCTTCCCATCTGAGGTGGCCGAGCCGGGGTTGGAGCGCCAGATGACTGGATCCAAGACGTCCCAGCCTAATTCACCGGAGTCCTGGATGGCAGTGAAACTCGAGTTAAGGCAAGTCCTCTTCTTTGTCTTCACATTAACAGTATTAGAGAAATCTTAACATCTTGTGTGGTACCTGTACCAAAAACTTCCCACCCCAAAGACCTGAACAGCTACAGACCGGTGGCCTTGACGTCCCACATGATGAAGACCCTGGAGAGACTGCTCCTTGCTCACCTCCGACCTCTGGTGGGACCAGCGATGGATCCACTCCAGTTCGCCTACCAGCATGGCATTGGGGTGGAGGATGCGGTGATCTTCCTCCTTCACCGTTCTCTGTACCACCTGGAGAAGCCCGGGAATGTGGTGAGGATCATGTTCTTTGACTTCTCCAGTGCATTCAACACCATCCAACCGATGATCCTGAAGGACAAGCTGCTGTGCGCAGGGGTGGACCAGCACTTGTCATCATGGATCCTGGACTACCTCAAGAACCGGCCTCAGTTTGTGAGAACCCGGGACTGTGTGTCCGACACGATCATTGGTAGCACGGGGGCCCCCCAGGGAACGGTTTTGGCTCCCTTCCTGTTCACCCTTTATACTGCGGACTTCTCACACAACACAACACACTGCCATCTACAGAAGTTCTCTGACGACTCTGCGATCGTTGGCCTCATCTCCAATGGAGATGAAACTGAGTACAGACTTCGTGGACTGGTGCCATCGGAACTGCCTCCAGATCAACATGAGGAAAACTAAGGAGGTGGTGGTGGACTGCCGCAGGCAAGGACAACCCCTCACAGCACCAGTAAATATACAGGGAACAGACATTGAGATGGTGACATCCTACAAGTACCTGGGTGTTCATCTGAACAATAAACTAGACTGGTCACACAATACTGACGCACTCTACAAGAAGGGACAGCGCAGGCTGTTCCTACTGAGGAGACTCAGGTCTTTTGGTGTACAAGGGGCGCTGCTGAAGACATTCTATGACACGGTGGTGGCATCAGCCATCACTTTTGGAGTGGTCTGCTGGGGCAGTGGCATTACTGCAGCCGATAGGAAGAGACTGAACAAACTGATCAAGAAAGCTAGCTCTGTCCTGGGGCAGCGCCTTGACCTAGTGGAGGAGATAGGAGAGAGAAGGATGGTGGCTAAAAGGTCATTGAGGGTCCTCCATCTCCACTTGAGACCATTGAGGGTCCTCTGCCGTCGCCCGAGGTCATTGAGGGTTCCTCTTCTCCGTCTGAGGTCACTGTGGGATACCCGCCTTTGCCTGAGGCCTCCACTGAGCAGTCTTTCATCTCATCTGGTCCTTTCGCTGGTCAGCCACCCTGGCCAGTAACTTTCTTTGCCTGCCTTCTCTGCTGGGCAGTTGTCTTTTTCACCTGGCTTCTTTGCTGGTTAGCCATCCATTTGTCTGGTTTCTTCATCGATCAGTCATTCTCTTCATCTTGTGTCAGCTCCTCGCAATCACTGATTCACTCCATCCACGCCGCGGCATGGGATCCAACTGCTGCCTCCGGGTGGGGCATGTCGTGCCCTACGGTCTGTTGGCCCAGGGATGCTGTGAGACCACCCGATGGGCTATTCTGTCTGTTTAGGTGGCTCAAAGACTCTGGGAGACCACCTGAACTGTGTTAGTTTTTCACTTTGTATCATTAGTATTCTATTGCCACCTGCTGTTCAGTGTTGTGGGTCATGAGTTTTTTCTTATTTTTCTGGTTTGTTTCGGTCCCTCTGTGCCTGGGTTCCCCCTCCTCCCTCCCAGGGTGAGTTGTTTTTTCTTGTTCTTGTTGGGGGGGGTGTCTTCTTTGTGGATGCGTCTTTTTCTTTTTCGATGTTACGTCAGGGTGTCTGGTATCCATCCTTGAGGGAGGGGCACTGTCATGACTCTGAGCATGGATGGGGTGCTGTGCTCAGTCTCTAAGTTGTTTTATGACATCTTTTGTATTTCTGCATCTCTGTTTATATTGTATTTTCTATGGGTATCTTAGATTGGGGGTTTCATGCATTTCTGTATTTTGTCTCTGGGTTGTTATTTGTCTGTTAATTACGAGTTGCCTTGTATTCTTAGTTTTGTCATTATAATCTTGTCTATGTGTTTGTGTATCATCTTGTATTATTTGTATCTCTTGGGGTTGTGTTATTTTCCTCTGTATTATTATTTATTCTTTCCGGTCTATGCTTTTATTTTTGACAGTGCCTGTGTAACGTCCTGCTGTCAAAATCTGTTTTATGGGCTGCACACCGGTCACAGATTGTGTCTGATTGTTTTCTTGCTCATGTGACCCACACCTGTGATTCACTGGCCATTTTCCACATGCCTATTTTAGGTCAGCAGCAACGCTTCCCGTTGCCCTGTCCTACTGATTGTTTCAGTGTGTTTATCCATGGGTTGTTCAGGAGACCTCCATTACATTCTCTTTTTCCCTGGTGTGTCCATGCATCTCAGCCTGGCTCTTGCCAGGCTGTTCTGTCTTTATTTTTGCAGACATGAGCCTTGTCATCCATGCGTGCTTTTCTTCCTGTTTCCCTTTATTCGTAAGTGTAGTGTTTTTGTGTTGAGTTTGTGTTTTTGTCAATAAATGTTGAAAACTCACAGAATGCATTTGGTGTCCTCAGTCCGCCCTTGCCAGGCCAGTTTATGACACTTCCCATTTCCGAATGATGGTTCCAACAGTGCTCACTGAAACATTCAGCAGTTTAGAAATGTGCCTGTAACCAATGCCATCATTATGTTTTGCAGCAATAAGGTTGCAAAGGTCTAGAGAGAGCTTTTTGCTTCTACCCTGCATGAGTTCTTTGTGATGTGAAAATCTGATATTCACAGACCTTTTAAAAGGTTATAAGTCAGGACTTCACCAGCTGAAATTATTTTGGCTGGTTTCTTGGTTTTCTATGCCTTTTTGCACCTCTTTTTTCTTCATGTGTTCAATACTTATTCTCTGTGTCATTCCACTTTATTAAATATAACTTGTTTTGTGAACACAGTTGCCTTGATTTCTTTGTACGTATGGATTACTCGGGTTGTTACTGATATCTGGTTGAAAATCTCAGGTCAATGGCTCCATCAAAAATATGTTTAATGAGAAAAATGTTGACATGTCCAATACTTATTTCAATACTTATTTTCCCCACTCTGTGTGTGTGTGTGTGTGTGTGTGTGTGTGTGTGTGTGTGTGTGTGTGTGTGTAAAGTCTTGCTTGCTCCTCAGGGCTTTTCAATTCAGATGCATTACTCACTTTTATCTTCTGCTCTAAGTACTTAGCTTGGCAGAGGCTATTCTCGTTGACATTCCTCAGTAATCTGTTGCTTTTAGACATGGGGACATGCCCGCTCTTCCACTTTGAACTGAATGCAGCTTTAGCGTTTGCCATTTCATTGAGTTGTACAGTGTTTTTTTTTTTGGGGGGGGGGGGGGGGTTGCCAGGAGGTTATCACAAAGGAGCTGCTATTAAAGGTCACTAACACGGTTGTTGATGTACCTCTGCAGTACCTGCAGTGTTTACATGAGCAGAATAAAATGTGTTGGTGCGTCTCTGACTGAACAATCACACAAATGGCCCCCTGAGTCATGCAAACTTGTAAGTGGATTGTTGCAGCTGCAATCAATGACCTTTATTATTTACCAGCAGCAAGTCATAATGAGCCAGCCTAATCAGTGACAGAATTTCTTATTCATATTGACGCACAACATACTGTGCTACATCTTACAAGCTTCTGAAATTATTTTAAAAAAGCCCTGTCCTCCTGAATCCACCGGAGTGCCATTTCAAAGTGAGCCATGGTGAAAGTGTTTGGATGACGGCCTGAATTTGAGCCTCCCCACAATCCCTTCAGCAGTGTAAACAGGTGACTGTTACCGCTGCCAAGGAACTTATGTTTTCATCCCTGCTGGTTTGTTTCTTTGTCTGTCAGCACGATTACCCAAAAACTACTAAATTGATTTAGATGAAATTTTCACCAGAAGTGGTCCATGGGATCTAGAGGAACCCATTAGATTTTGGTGATGATCCGAGAATGCATACCTCCACCAAGACTCTCATCTTCTCAGAGTGTGTTAGCAAGAATACTTCAACACTACTGGACAGAACTGGATGAAATTTTCACCAGAGGTAGCTCTTGGGCTCCACAAAAACCCATTACATTTTGGAGGTGAACCATAAATGCGAACCTTAACTAAGGCCCTATCTTGCAGCCTTGGCAGAGGTATGTGCTCTCTGAGTGCTTTTCTAGTGTTTGTTTTTACTTAAAGGGCCCATATTGTGCTCAGTAGTGTTTTCTTGAGTTTGAACCTGGCATTTGGCCATGGGTCACGTGTAGTTTGACAGTGCGGTGTGTAGTAATCCACTGTCAAAGTTATTAAACCAAACACATTCCTACTGCCTCCTGATGCAGACAGATGTTGACAGACAGCTCTTCTGATGAGTCACAAACAACACTGAAAAGGTTTTTTTTTTTTTTTTTTTGGTGTTTTAGGGTGTTTTGACAACTAAGTTGGTTTGCTTTGGCTCAAAACAGCTCATGCGTTTCTTTCTAATTTTTCCCTGGTTTGGTTTCCTTTAATGAAGGGAAAAATCCAAATGGACCATAATGAGTCACCTCCCATCATGCAAGATTTTTTTACTCAGATAATAACATTAAAAAAGGGGGGAAAAAGGAAGTTTTTGTTTGGCAGAGTTACACAGAAATCTGTGACCCATCAGAATGTGTGACTGTATACGGCAATGTTGGACACTGTTGTGTAGAGTGTGGTGTGTGTGTGTGGCCATTAGGGCTTGCCATAGTCACCCTGGTGGCAACGTCAGGCGGGCTGCGGCACCTGTATATATTTCTGTGAGTGTTCAATAAAGGGTGAGTTTGCTGCATGGCATAAGACAGACTCCAGACTCTGATTACCAACATAACATTTTGGCGACGAGAGAAAACCATGGAGGCGTATGGGCTACCTCCACCTCTGCTGTCGTTTCTGGAGTGTCCAGGAGAGCCAGCAATCCTGTGGCTGGACTGGATGGCCATGCTTGGGGCATCACTGGGCTGGGCATGGGTAGACTCGACTGAGACTGAGACCGAGGACGGGCGCTCCTGGTCCTTCGTCTCAGCGTGGAGGGTTGGAGAATTCTCGGCATGTTGGGAGAGATGGAGCTTTATGCGGATGCCGTTGGGCGGCTGGCTAGAGATTTTGTCGAACATACAAGGGACACGAAGCGGTGGGTAGCGAGACTGTTGGCACCAAGAGGAGCTAAGCTAGTTAACTCGGAGGAGCTAAAGGCTCAGTCTGTGGCAACGGCAAGGTTAGCCAAAATCAAGCTACCAGCCACCAGCTGGGTATCCAGGGGGAACCGGAACCCCTGGTCACTGAAGACGCCAAGCCAGTCGAGGAGCTCAACACGGTGCATGACCCTAGTGCTGGTGGTGATGCCGGCGCAGCAAGCAATGGCAGCGTGAAGGGACAGCAGCGACCGGACTCAACTGTGTCTTTCCCACAGCTGGAGTCGGGGCAGCGGGAGGACGGGAGCGAGCATGCTGGGTGCCCCGGGAAGCAGCAGTGACAGCCGGACACAGAGGCAGCACAGCAGAGCGACGAGGGCGTTACACACAGCAGTGAGGCACCTGGGCCGATGAGTGACACCGACGAGCGAGCTTCGGTTTTCCCCGGAGTTCGGCCACAGGGGGCTGGAGTGTTTGGGGCTACAATGGCGACAGCTGCAGTGGTGGTGAAGGCAGTCGGGGGCGGACCGACAGGCACAGAGGGACTGCGTGCCAGGCAGCAGCACTGCAGGTCGGACAGTGCGAGGAAGCACACCAGCAGGCTGTGGTGTCCCCAGGAGGAGGTGTCAGAGGGCGGGTCCGGACAGGCAAAGTGCTCGGTGGTGAGAAGAGACATTCTCACTGGGGAAGTCAGCTTCGACCCCAGGGGCAGGTGGTTTCCAGGGGTGCGCATGCTGTGGGGCTGCCCTGGGTCCCCAAGCCAGTTTTACCCTTGGCTGCCTGAGGACAGTGGGATAACCTAAATAATTTGGATGTAAATATGTCGATATGGTGTAAATAATAACTTATATGGTTCATATGTTCATGTGTTTTAAAAATAGTGTTGGATGTGAGTGTGATGTACATATGAATGTGTGTTGTCGGGGATTGTTTTGTTGATTAATTAGGAAACACGGCAGTAATTTGAGTTTATCAATGGACTGTTTTAAATTCAGGATAAGCTGCAGAATAATCCACTTTGCCGTGTGGGGTGGGACAGCAGTCCACCTGTCCCCTAGATTTTAGTTGTTTTGGGTGAATGTGTTTGGCCATTTTAGTTCATTGTTCCCTGTTATCTTCTTAGTGCATGATTCAGGTCCTAAATTGGGGTGGGTCTGAATTGTGTGTATACATTTTGGACTTTTGTAAGTGGGAGGGGAATGTTGTGTAGAGAGTGTGGTGTGTGTGTGTGGCCATTAGGGCTTTCGTCACGAAGCAATCTGCCCCAGTCTCAGATTAGATTCTTCGTGCTTCCCGTCTCTGCCTCCCCGGTGATTCTGGGTTACCCTTGGCTCAGACTACACAATCCTGTTATCGACTGGCGATCAGGAAGCATTGTGTCGTGGAGCTCTTTTTGTCTGAGCGCCTGTCTGCAGTCTGCTGCCTGCTCTCCCGTCGTTCCCCTCTGTTCTCCTGACGCACCCCCGCCTGACCTTTCACTGGTACCCCCCGAATACCACAATCTGGGTGCCGTGTTCAGCAAAGCTCAAGCACCATCTCTTCCCCCCTCCCCCACCACCCCTATGATTGTGCCATTAACCTCCTGCCTGGGGCTCCGTTACCATCCAGCCGGCTTGATAGCCTCTCTGCCCCGGAGCGGGAGGCGATGGATAAATACATTAAGGAATCCCTTTGTTTCAGTATTATCAGGCCGTCATCCTCAGCTGTGGGGGCAGGATTTTTCTTTGTGGGGAAGAAGGACGGTTCGCTGAGGCCGTGTATTGATTTTAGGGAGCTGAACAACATCGCAGTTAAGGACAAGTACACTCTCCCCCTCATTAACACCGCTTTTGATTCCCTCCAGGGGGCCTCGGTGTTCACTAAACTGGATCTCCGCCTATCACCTGGTGAGGATCAAGGAGGGGGGTGAGTGGAAGACGGGGTCCAGCACTCCTAGTGGCCACTTTGAATACTTAGTGATGCCCTTTGGCTTAACTAATGCTCCCGCTGTATTTCAACGGCTAATCAATGACGTGTTGAGAGATTTTTTTGGACTCTTTTGTGTTTGTTTATCTGGATGACATTCTTATTTTTTCCCAGTCCCTGGATGAGCATCAGGTACACGTCAGGCAGGTCCTTCAGCGTTTATTGAAGAACAAACTGTTTGTCAAGGCTGAGAAATGTGGGTTTCACGCCCCACGCACCACATTTCTGGGATTCGTCATCTCCCACAACCAGATCATCGCGGACCTGGATAAGGTAAAGGCAGCGGTAGAGTGACCCATTCCATCTTCCCAGAAGCAGCTGAAGCAGTTTCTGGGCTTTGCCAATTTCTATCGCAGCTTCATTAAAGACTACAGCACCATTGCCCTACCACTCACTCGCCTCACCTACACTAAGATGCCATTCTGGTGGATGAAGGTGGCGGAGGCGGCCTTTCTGCAATTAAAATCATTGTTCTCCTCTCCTCCTATTCTGGCCCAGGTTGATCCCACTCTACAATGTCTGGTGGAGGTGGACGCCTCTGACTCCGGCGTGGGAGTGGTGTTGTCCCAACATTCTCATGCTGACGACAAGATCTGCCCCTGCGCGTTCTTCTCCCGCCATCTATCCCCTGCAGAGAGGAATTACGACATTGGGGACAGAAAGCTGCTGGCGGTCAAGCTGGCCCTGAAGGAGTGGCACCACTGGCTGGAGGGGGCCTCCCAGCCTTTTGTCGTTTGGACGGACCACAAGAATCTGGAGTACCTCAGGACGGCCAAACGCCTCAACTCTCTGCAAGCCCGCTGGTCCCTGTTTTTCAGCAGGTTTAACTTCACCATCACCTACCGCCCGGGGTCCAAAAACATCAAGCCAGATGCCCTCTCCAGGCAATTCTGCTTGGATGCTGCTGAGGTGCCACCCTCAACCGTTGTGTCCCCTTCATGTATCGTGGGCGCCCTCTCGTGGGGCATCAAGGAGAGGGTTAGGAGAGCTCAGGAGACCGAGGCTGACCTTGGCGGGGGGCCAGCGGGAAGGATGTATGTGCCCTCTGCGGTCCGGGGGAAAGTCATTAATTGGGCACACTCCTCCAAACTACTGTGCCACCCGGGGATGGCGCGCACTGTGGCTCAAATCCAGAAAACCTTCTGGTGGCCGTCACTACGGAGGGCCATCGGGGAGTACATCCGAACCTGCCCCAGTGCACCCTTGCAAGACATTCTACTCTTCACCGGCGGGCCTGCTTCATCCTCTCCCCATCCCAGTCCCATGTGGCTCTTGATTTTGTGACTGGTCTTCCCCCCCTGCAGGCAACACCGTCGTTCTCACCATAGCGGACAGATTCTCCAAGGCGGCTCACTTCATCCCCCTACAGGGGCTCCCTACGGCCAAGGAGACAGTGGACCTGCTCACCCTACATGTGGTTCGGCTCCATGGCATCCCGATGGACATCATGTCGAACCGTGGGCCCCAGTCTCACAGGTGTGGCGAGCTTTCTGCAAAGCCATCGGGGCCACGGTAAGTCTGTCGTCGGGGTACCACCCCCAGAGTAATGGTCAGTGCGAGCGCACCAACCAGGAGCTGGAGGCGGCACTGCGGTGCGTTACTGCCTCCAACCCAGCATCCTGGCGCTCCCACCTGCCTTGGGTCGAATATGCACATAATACTATGGTCTCCTCTGCTACAGGTCTTTCTCCATTCAAGGCCTCCCTTGGATACAACCCCTCACTGTTCCCAGAAGAGGAGGGACACATTGCTGTGCCCTCCGTGCAGGCCCACATGAAGCGCTGTCGCTGGCTGTAGAAGGCTACCCGGGCTGCGCTTCAGCGCACGGCGGACTGCAACTCAGACACCGCAGGACACCAGCTCCATCCTACCGGGTTGGGCAGCAGGTATGGCTGTCCACAAAGAACATTAATCTTAAAATTGAGCCCAGGAAACTTTCCCAGCACTTTATTGGTCCTTTCTTCATCACCCACATTGTGAATCCTGTCGCTGTACGCCTGGCTCCCCCCCCCCCCCCTCCACATCTGTCCCACCTTCGACGTCTCTCAGGTTAAGCCATTCATTTTCAGCCCACTGTGCCCCCCTCCCAAGTCACCACCTCCACTGGTGATGATCGATGGTGACCCTGCTTGGAAGGTCAACTCCATCCTGGACGTCCGACGCAGGGGTCATGGCCTTCAGTACCTGGTGGACTGGGAGGGTTACGGTCCAGAATGGAGATCCTGGGTGTGTCCCTCCTTTGTGATGGATCCTCAGCTCACCAGAGACTTCCAGCGGACGCACCCGGGTAGGTTGGATCGGCCACCGAGAGGCGTTCCGTAGAGGGGGAGTACTGTGGTGACCTGCTCTGCGTGCCTGCTGCCCTAATTGCCTCCACAGCTGCGCACACACCTGTTCACCTCATTAGACAGCCTTCTTAAGCCGTGCTGCCCTGTGGTCTGCACGGAGACATCAACGCTCCTCTGGTATGTAAGGACCTCTTCGACAACTCTGTCATCCTGCTCCGGAGAATCCTCTTCTTGGCCAATCCTGCTCCGTCAGGTCTTCTGAGAGCCAAGACTCTCCAACGTCAAGTAAGCCTTCAGGATTACATCCCTTCCATGCTTCACCCTTTCTCCCCTGCGCACAGGTGGAGGCTTCCTGGCGGCGGACCTCCTCCTCCTGGCAGTGGACCTGTGCTTCTTCCCGCACACTGCATTGCACGGAATACTCACCTACTCACCTTCACCTCGCTCCTCGGCGACAACATGAACACAGAACAGACTACAGCTGGTTCGGAGTCTCTGGGAGATCTTCAGCCTTTCATCCGATCTGTATGACTGTATATTCCACTGTCTGTTCCCCCTGGTCTCAGTATACTCTGTCTGTCCTCTCTCCTAGGGTTGCCAGTTCGTCCGTGCTCTGCTCACCCAGCTGCCTACTTCAGCACACACGCACACATTCACATTCACTCACACTACAAATAAAAGATAACTGTATTTATTCCGAGTCTGAGTCTGCTTCTGGGTTTCACCAAACATGTCAATAACATCCTCAAATTATGCTTTTGGTCCTGTTTTCCATCAGTATGTGCTCTCACTAGGAGGGCAGTAAAAGTACCATAAAACACCATAAAATATTTAATATTAATGTCTGTAAAATGCACAATATGGGACCTTGAAATTGAAAGTGTTATTGCTTGTCTGCTTTTTCACTCTGATGGGAACAGTCTCCTTGGAGTTGACCATTCAGGACTCCCATTCATTCCTTTGCAGTATGAGATTAGGCACCCTCCATCTCCTCCCTTCCTTCTCCATTCACACACTTGGTCACAATATTAAACCATTTCTCTGTTAAATTTTTAGGTGAAAATTAATGCTTTTTCCAGACGTAAGTCTCTTTATGTCACTTTTCCATCTGGCGTGTCTGTGCCTTGTCATTCCTGCACTAAGAGGGATTTAAGAGCCCTGATTTAGTCCCAACCAGTACCTGTTGCCTATTTAACGGATAAGTAGACTGGAATAAGTGGCTCTTACATAACCGCCTACTGCCTATTCACTGTCCTTCCACCTCCCTGCTTCTCCCTCTCTCACTCACATCTTAAATGAACGTTCATCTTCCCATAGTGCTGTTATCAAAGACTCACGGATGGATGGATCATTAATTTCTCCTTGGCTGGTAAACAAGCTCACTCTCCAATAATGAGCCAAGGCAGCTAATGAGCACAAACATCTCTGTCCTAACAAGACACCAGCAGTAGGCCTTCATACTAATCAGCACCCAGATGGAAGGGTTAATGATAAGGGTGTGCTGTAAATAGCTCTGGCTGACTGACCATATCCACGTCCGTTCCTCTCTGCTCTGGCAGCAGGGGCTTCTCCTCCGTGAACTGCTGCTCCTTCATCCCCTCCATCCTGGTCAGCAACCTGCAATCACCATGACAACACACGGGTTAGGCGACTGTTTCATCATGCAGTGTGCTGTCTGTGGTGGAACTCAAAGAAGAGAATCTTCCTCAAAGATTGTGTTGCATGATGAGGGCAGACAGTGACGTCAGCAGCGGATGACTCATTCCACAAATCCTCTGCATGAATTCATTCCAAGGACTCAATTCTCACACTGACTGCAGTGCTGAACAAGAATATTCAGAGCGGCTGACAGATGAGGAAGAATAGAGGAGATGGAATTAGGTTGTTGGAGGTGGGGTTGCTGCAAGTATGCCTTGTTCCAGAGGAAACAAGAAGTGCTTTAGGCGTAGACAGGGAAGGAGATTTTTCACTGCCAGCCGCTCCTCTCAGATAACTCTGAGTCTCATCTGGGATCGGTGAAAATGATTACATGCACACCATATTCTGCTTATTATCCATATTCTGGTGAGGGCAATATTCACAATATGGTCTTTCCATGAATAAATCACTAGTATCCGACAAATTGCAAAGACAGGTATAGTCACCAGAAACTGGACTCAAAATGTAACATCTCCTCAAGTATTTCCTCAAGTAGAACTAACAGTTGTCACCAAACAATCACTTGAGTGAAAGTAAGAAAATACCTACTAAAAAGTTGCTTGGATAGTGAGTGTTGGCTTTACTCCAGCCAGTGACTGGGATTTTTCTGGAAAATTAGTGCATTTCTTTTAAATTGAAGACTTTTATCCCTAAAATTTACAAATTTTGTGATAAATTTGAGACAGTTTTCATGCAACTACTGTATTCAACATTTCACTTATAAATTCACAACTATTTTCTTGTAAATTTATGTCATTTTCTTGTTAAGTTATACATTTTTCTTGTACATTTGAAATGTTGTTAATCATTCATTTTGAACCCATTTCTTGTAAATGTGCAATGTGAGGTTTTACTCTTGGATGAGTGTGTAAATATAAAAAGTCAAATGTGCTGTCAGTGTTACTGTTAGTAGTAG
The DNA here is from genome assembly GCA_020510985.1 of Pholidichthys leucotaenia. Classification (NCBI taxonomy): domain Eukaryota; kingdom Metazoa; phylum Chordata; class Actinopteri; order Cichliformes; family Pholidichthyidae; genus Pholidichthys; species Pholidichthys leucotaenia. The sequence goes on from CM035840.1 coordinate 230,355,681, forward strand.
TAGTAGCAGATTAGTTTATTAATGTGTGCTCCAGGTTAATGTGAACCCATGTAATGTTATCAGGAGTCTCATCAGAGGAAAGAGTAACACCCTAGCAACTGGAAGCTAACTAGGCTAACAGCAATAACTGCTACAGTAATGCTAACAGTAATAACTGAGGGATGCAGCACACTAGTGTTGTAGTGCTTCACATCAGTCTTGGTCTGGAGACCACATTGTGGGCAGCATGGGGAACAGTGGTTAGCCTTGTTGTCTCAAAACTAGAAGGTTTCAAGCTTGAATCCTCAGGCTGGCAGGGGTAGGAACTGTTCGTGTGGAGTTTGCATGTTCTCCCCGTGCTATGTGGGTTTATTCTGGGTGCTAAGGTTTCCTCCCACAATCCAAAGACATTCATGTCAGGTTAATTGATGACTCTAAATTGTCCCTAGCTATCTGTCTGTGATAGGCCCTTACAGTAGAGGGTTAGTGTAGCTACTTGTGAAGTGCTTTACATGGTCTTTGTGACTAAAAATGTGCTAAATAAGTACAGGTCCTTGTGCTTTTAACCAGAGTGGTGGCTTAGTTGGTAGAGCATCCGCCCCACACCCGGGAGGCAGGGGTTCAAATCCCTGCCGGGTCATACCAAAGACCATATAAAAACGGTACTTTCGGCCTTCTAGCGTGGTGCTCCGCATAATGGAACGGGGAAAGTAAAGTTACGCACAGAGCTACCAGAGGACTGACCCCCCACTGTAGCTTACAGTAGCTGTGTGGCCTAGGGTCAGAGAAACGGAGATGGGTGCCGCCCCATGCGCCTTCATGGCGTGAAGGGAATTAACTAACTAACTAACTTGTGCTTTTAAGGTCTTGGTTTCATCGTCTCAGAATCTGAGTCATTTGTGTTTGGTCTGAATATGATTAGTTGATTCTGAACACAGCCACATCCCTAGTTATAACACGGTGTGCATATTTATGCAACCAGGTTATTGTAAGTTTTTTATTTTTTATTTTTCCCCTTAAAAGATTTCAGTTTGTTTTTCAATTGGGCTGTACAGGTTATAGGTCACGTTAATGGTGGAAAAAGTTTTGAAATGATTTATCTTGGTCTCATTTTTTTACATCACAAAAACCTTCTTCTTCTTTTAGATTTGATTGGTGGTTGGCAACCAGCTTACAGGTGCATTACCACCACCGACTTCACTCTGTATCATCACTCTACCTGGTCAGGAGCTCTAGCCAAATCTTCCATCACAAAAACCTGGCATTTGAACAGGGGTGTGTAGACTTTTTATATCCACTGTAGCAATAAATTAATTTGCAGGTTTAATTTTATGTTGCAACCCTGCTCCCTTTACACAAGCGGGAGAAGATGAACGGAAACACTGGGGAGGGGAGACTTGAAGCCAAACTCGTGTTTAAACGTTGTTCTGTTCTGTTTCTGAGGGTTGAGGATGTCTGAATCAACTACAGATGGATATTTTGATTTCAGCACCCCTGTATTTAGTCAGAGAAGGAACTACAGTATATACTGTATGGCAGGGCTTTTCAATTACAAAATCAGTTGGGTCACAATTTGAAATCAAGACATATAACTGGGCCGCACATGTTCAGCGATCTGTTGAATGACAAATTTCAAACCAACACAGATCAATATGACGAAAAATCTGCACTTTTTATTCATTGTCTTGGTTTAAAATGTGCGCTTGGCACATGACAAAGGCACATCAAAAGTGCATAAAAACACAATAACAGTGCTGGGGTTGAGCAGAACTTGAAGTAGTAGAAATATTTTTCCTCATGAACAATATTTAAATAAATAAAATGAAAAAAATAAAACTCTGTAAATAACCATTTTGGTCACATCTTACTCAGCCATATATCAAAGTGCATAAAAACTCAATGTGCACTGTTAGTAGCATTAACATTTGTTTCCCTTTTGAAATAAAATATACCGCATCCTGGTCATAACTGACCTTGGCACATCACAAAGTGCATTTAGCTGAATAAAAAATGAACTGTCAAACGCTTCAGTGCACAAACCCCCCAAGAAAAGATTGATCACATTAACAAACACTGCACATCCACCATTGTGGTTTGTTTTGTTTTAAATCACCACACGTGTGAGTAGGAACCTCTTTCTATAACCACACGTTCCATTACACACACATACCAGCCAGCCAAAAATTTCTAGTAGAGTTGAGGATGCAAAGAGCACCCACATAGAAATTTGAGTAATGACTTCAGTCTTGAAGGTTTGAGGTTTTTCTCCAAAATTTATAACAATTTTCTTATAATTTTCTACTTTTCTCTGTAAATTTATCTAAATTTGAAACCATTTTCCTCAAATCTGTAAATTCCTCTTGTAAAATTGACTTTTCTTGTACACTTGAGACTTTATTAAAAATTTGTGGATTTTTATGACTATTTTTTGTCTATTTTTTAAAATAAAATTACTGATTTTTTTAAAATAAATGTGAAACAGATTGTGGTAAATTTTTGACTTTTTTTCCTTATCCAATTTACACTTTTGACCATAATTCTGCAGAACGAGAACAGAACAATAATTTAACTTTGATTTCAAAGAAAAAATATTTATAAAATTATATTTAATGAAATAAATTAACTTAAATGACCAAAGATTCAGGTATTTCTGTTAAAAATTTCTATACATTTATAGTTTTTTTAGAACTCTCCTCACCAACCAGACATCAAGAAAAAAACTCCCTTATTTTGAAATCCAAATGTTGGCACATTTAGTTTGCCTGAAAGCAGCTGACGGATTAAAGTCACTGACTTTGTGAATTTTGGTTATCTTAAGTTGCCAGGTGCATAATATCCATGGATGGATATTGTACTAGCTGGTGAAGTCAGTTCTCAGCGATTCAGTCACTCTTGCCTTTCCCTGCATACAGTATGAAGCTTAACCACACGTTTGCTAAGTGACTCTTCCATTTTATTGCTCTCGTTCCCAGTGCGTTAAAACCACCATAAATGCCTCCACTGATTACATACCTCGTTTGCTTATTTTTCCACGTTTAAAGTACTTTAATAAGCTCATGCTTCTCTCAGACAGCAACGATAGAAAGACACTCTGCCTGGCCTGCCGACTGGAATGCTCACGCGGGTGAGGCCCTTCTGAACCCCGCGCCAACGACGGTCACGTGAGTTGTTCGTGTGCTCGCTTGCGGACCATCATTCCTTCATATATTTTTCTTAAATTTATATTTCCTTGGCGTGGCCTGGGCAACTCGGAAGGTTGGTTCTGGGCTGCATGTGGCCCTGTGGGCAGCTAATTGAATCGGCCTGCTGTATGGTCTTGGTCTCGACTCAGTCTAGATCTCTCTTGGTCTTGACTTGGTCTGAAACCCTTAAAGTCTCAGTCTTGTCTTGGCCTTGGTACACTCTGGTCTTGGTCATGCATTGTCTAGGATAGTGTGGTCTTGACTACAACCCTACTGCACCCACAAGTTAATACTAAAATAAGCTAGATGAGTTTACCCCTGACCCTCTGATCCTCCGACCCCCTGATCGGAGGGTCAGGGGTTCGATTCCCGCTCTGTCTGCAGTCTGCATGTCGAAGTGTCCTTGAGCAAGACACTGAACCCCCAGTTGCTCCTGGTGAGTCAGGCCAGCGCCGGTGTATGACAGCTCTGCCGCCATCAGTGTGTGTGAATGGGTGGATAGCAGGATCTGTAAAGCGCTTTGGTCATCTAGAGATGAGAGAAAGCGCTATATAAGTGAATGCCATTTATTGTTTACCATTTACCATTTAGCTTAGAGGAGATGATAGTATTAAATGCTGAGCTGAATGCTATGAACGGACGGAATGTGGCATATGTGTGAGAATACAGAGTGCAGCACTATATAGATGGCATCAGAAGTGAACTGATGGGCAGCATGGAAAGTGGAAGTATGGGGGGGGGGGGGGCTGAAAAGTTCATAGGCTGAAAAGTTCACTGTGGTTAAATTTGACCAAATGTGGTTTATTTTTGAACACTGTCTCCACTTCGGTCCACACACTTCTTCCACTGGTGTTGCAGTGCTTGGATCCCTGCGGTTGAAAAGTAAACCACATTTGTTCAAATTTGACCACAGTGAACTTTTCAGCCCCCCCCCCCTCCAACACACACACACATCACTCTACATTGTGCAAGAGGTTCATCAATGATGTGCATATACTGAATATTATTTTAGATGGGAAATAAGTGGTATGGGAAAAACTGGAAAATACAGGAATAGCATATACAGAGTTAGGAGTTAGGCCTACTCTACATGTCTTAACCCAACTATTCCGTACTCTAAATATCACCTCATTCTGGCTGAGAAGTCCAAAAGCCCAAACATTCAGGTTAACATCCAGTTTATGGTTTGCATAAATACTGGACAGTGTTCTGGTTGTGTTTGCATGTCCACATTTCGTGTCTATGTGCAAGCCAAATTACATCCTAGTTTCACCCTTTTACACCCCATCTGGTGTAATCAGTGTCACTGGTTTCATCAAAAGTCCCTATATTCTGTGCTCAACTGTTTCTAGTTTTCTATTTACACAGAAATAGCAGAGAGAGCAAAATCAAAACGATATTACCCATGGGATGAAAATAATCTTTTCCTCTGTAGATCTATTCTAAGTGTGTGCTCGTAGGAAAGAATCCAATACAACTGTAGTCACAAGATTCAGCCTATGCACAGTGAAACATAATGAAAAACAGAAAACTTTAAATTTGTCCAGGCGATTCATTTTCCACAACTGGAGCAATGTGCTTACTGTCTCAAACTTTATTTAAATCTACAGCAGGGAAAATAAGTATTGAACATGTCAACATTTTTCTCAGTAAATATATTTCTGATGGATCCACTGACCTAAGATTCTCACCAGATATCAGTAACAACCCAAGTAATCCATACATACAAAGAGATCAAGGCAACTGTTCACAAAACAAGTTATATTTAATAATGTGGAATGACACAGGGGATAAGTATTGAATTCCATAGCTTTTCAATTGGATTCAGGTCAGGTGACTGACTGGGCCATTCTAGCAGCTTTATTTCCACCTTCCATTGGTGTTTTTAAGAAGCAACTAAAGAGCCACCTTTTTAGCCTGGCTTTTTAATTAACTATGTGCTGATTGTATCTTTATGTGCTTTTACTGTCTACTTTTTTTTTTTTTTACTGTTTTATGGGCCTGTGTTTTTATTTTGTTTTTTACCATGTTAAGCACTTTGTGACTCTGTCTGTGAAAAGTGCTCTATAAATAAACTTATTATTATTATTATTATTATTTTCCTTCTCTGGAGCCAGTTGAGTTTCCTTGGCTGTGTGTTTGGGATCACTGTCTTGCTGAAATGTCCACCCTCGTTTCATCTTCAGCATCTTAGCAGATGGCAACAGGCTCTTATCAAGGATGTCTCTGTACGTTTGTCCATTCATCTTTCCGTCAGTTATATGAAGTCTGCCTTTATCATGTGCTGAAAAACACCCCCACACCATGATGGGATCTGCAGTGCCATTTCTCCTCCAAACATGCTGTGTGTTGTTGAATCCATCCATCCATCCATCCATCTTCTTCCGCTTAATCCTTTTTCGGGTCGCAGGGGGGCTGGAACCTATCCCAGCATCTTTGGGCGAGAGGCAGGGTACACCCTGGACAGGTCGCCAGTCCACCACAGGGCCAACTCTTTGCATGTATGGATTACTTGGGTTGTTACTGATATCTGGAGAAAATCTCAGGTCAATGGTTCCATCAGAAATATGTTTAATGAGGAAAATGTCGACGTGTTCAATACTTACTTTCCCTGCTGTATATATAGTAACCAGAGCCTGGTAATACAATGCAGTGAGATGAAGAAATACTGAAAATGATACAAATAATACAATACAAATGGTATTATTTTTAATTTACTAATTTTAGGTCAAAGAATTAGCAAAACCCCACAGCTGGGAGGTCGTAGGTTCAAGCCATGGCTGGGTCATAACAAAGACTAGGGATGAGCCAATCCGATCCACCATATCAGTGTCGGGTTTGATCCAGGCAAAATGGCTGGATCGGTATCGGTAAGGAATAAAAGTAATTTACCGATCCGATATATTAAAATGAAGGCATGATCATTGTTCTCAGCCCCGCTGCATGTCATGTCACTGGAGCCTGTCTGTGGGACTTGTCTCAGTATGTAGTATCAACCTTTACCATTTTAACACCACCAACTTGATAAAACACTTGCAAAAGTATCATGGTAAAGGAGTATGCTGAATTATGTCAAGAACTGAGCAGAAGGACGTGTGCCCAGCAGCTGCTGCTTTTCCAGCTTGAGGCTTGAATACGCTACAGGTGAAACTAAAAGAACAACACTGAAATTAAAAGCCAGAGGAGCAGGAATGAAGACATAACATGGGCTTACCTTTAGACAGAGAGTTATAGCTGATGAGAGGTAGGTGACAGAAACACAAATAGCAAATTATAGTGGTCGGTGAACTGGAAGCAGGACTATACAAGGAGTAACAAGGCTACATGAAATGAAACAGGAATGACTTCAAAATAAGAGCAAATCTAAAAACTATGGACAGAGACTAATATCAGAAACACTACTAAACAAACTCGGGACCAGCAGAATACTTATGATAATAATAATGGATGACAAAAATACAACTTAAAGGGTTAGTTCCTTTATTTTCAGATCTACAGCATTTTTACCTCATGCATAAAGCGGCACTTTGAATTTCATCGGAATATTTACTTAAATACTCAGCTTTAAAGTTTTGCATAAACTTGCATTTAGAACTTCAGAATGCATGTTTCCATGGTGCTGACCAGTGAAATGATGCCAGTGTTGCAAAGTTTAAAATAAAAAAGCAACAGTGTTGCTGAACTGAGTCAAATTCACAATATATTATTTGACTTTTAGATTTCTGTTTTTATATGTGTACAAAATGCAACCAGTCATTACCAAAGTATGTTCTGTACTTTGTACTTTGCCATGTACACCTTGCATGGCAGCGGCCCCTCTGATTCTAGATGTGATTGACATTGTAGAAAGGAGAAACGTAATTTCGGTCTATTGTAGATGATTGGCTGTATGGACTGAATGACAATAAAAGTTGGGTTCTTCTTCTAAATCAGATGCAGCTTTGTGAGACAACTTGCAACGCTGCCTCTAAAACTGTAGTTGACATAAATGCTTACTGACCAAGATCACTGGGTAAAAACTGAGCTTGGAATGATGGTGTGGGTGACTGCCACAAAGAGAGCAAGAGGACTTGGGCTGGATGAGGGTCTAATTAAGCATGCATGTTGTGTTTGAGGGCACCAGCATGAACCACAGTTACACAACTGAATGCCTGCACACACTGACACGTCAGTACACAATGAGACAGCATCAGTTCACGAACACGGGGACACGGAGGAACATGAACATGACTGCACTAACAGGGCTAATTTAGCTCCTGAGAGACCACAGGCCTCAGTTAGCCTGCTTCTTGCTTAACCTGCTGAACATAGTTTAATTTTGGGTGGATGATGTATATGGGTTACTACAAGAGCATTTTTAAAAAAAATATTGAGCCTTACAGGAACGGGGGGGGGGGGGCACTATGTGAATATTTTAAGGCCTTTAACATCTGCACAGGCATGTATTTTGGCAAGGTTCACATCACTAGCCTTAAGTGACTCGAATCCGATTTCTTACCCTAATGTGACTCAGATGTTAAGACTGAACCTGCAAATCTAACCTGTCAGATCAGATCTGAACCGCTTTGGTTAAGTTCACATTGCAGGCAATATGGCTGCACGGTGGCGCAGTGGTTTAGCACTGTGGCAGCACAGTTTTACCCTTGGCCGGGGGATCGCGGGGATCATGAGATCGTGGGTTCGATTCCAGCCCCCGACCAACAGTGAGCTGTGTGGAGTTTGCATGTTCTCCCCGTGTTGCGTGGGTTTACTCCGGGATTTCTCCGGTTTCCTCCCGCATACCAAAAACATGTAGGTTTAGGGCGCTCGCGCACGCAGCGACCAGCAGCCAGTGGCTTGTCACCAGACTGCAAACCAAGTCTACCTACGGGTACAAATAAGTAACAAAAAAAAAAAAAAAAAAAAAAAAAAAATTGTTCAGTTCCAATTTGTTAGATCAGATTTGCCTGTCATGGCAGTTCGCAAAACTGCTAGCATGAATACCAACAGAGCTAAGTGACAGCATCAGTGCCCGAAGCACAAAGGTAAAGAGTCTCATTAATTCTGACTGTTCTTGATTAAGCTGCATGATCAAGTTTGAAACTGCTGGCACTATAGAACAAACAGGCTTGATGCCCCTACAACCCACTCACAGGGTCCATCTATCCATTTGAACTTTCCGTCACACTGTTACACTGTGGACGTAAGTTATGTAATACAAAACATAATGAACATGGAGAGGAAAGACAGCAACAGCTGGAATCACCTAAAATATATTTTTGTAGTATGGAAATATTTTTTTTGTTTTAAACGGGTCATTGACTGCACTTTTTTTTTTTTAACATTTTAACAGCTCACACAGGTCTTAATGAATTGTTTGTGATATATTTTGTTCAATTTTTCTTAAATTATTTAATTTTTGCAGCAATTTCTTTGTTCATATTTCCAGCCTTTTCTGAAAATGACATATTTTGAGTGTATTGAGGTTTTGTCATGTATCTACTTATGGCATATGTAGGTGAAAAGGTAGGACTCAAGGTGCAGGCAGAAATGTGGTGTAATAATGAAATAAACAACATAACCAAGAACTAAGGAACACCACTGCCGAAAATGAAACCAAACAGCAAAAGAGTCCAAAAAAAATAACACAAAACACTGACATGGTAGGAAACCATGTCCAGAACACGACAGGTTTTTCAGCTGTTTTCACCACATACGTCATGAGCAGGGTGTGGCTTCACTAGAATAAAAGCAGCAGGAAGACACACGGAGGTATACTGTAGAAAATGTTTATTTCAGTAATGTTTCAAATCAAAATCAAATCAAAATTAAATCAACCTTTATTGTCATATTGCTGTACATACAACTGTAGTGCAGGCAAGATGAAATTGCGTTTCTCTCGGCATCCATATAAGTAAAAGAACATGATTTAAGACACACTCACACATATCTTCACTCCCACCCCACCACATCCATTCACACATCCCTGAGACATACTTGAAAAACTAACCAGAACTATAATATACAAATAATATACATAACATCCGTAGGTGCAGTAGTATGTATGAGAGATTCTGGATCAACTGTTCAGCATCCTAACAGCTTGTGGAAGGAAGCTGTTAATCAGTCTGGTGGTTCTGCCTCTGATGCTCCGGAATCATGTGCCAGATGGCAGAAGTTCAAAGTGTTTATGCAGAGGGTGAGAACGGTCCTTGACAATGTTCAGTGCCCTGCTCCTACAACGGTTCTGAAAAAGTTCTTGGACAGAGGGGAGGGAGACTCCAATTACCCTCTCAGCTCCATTAACTATCCTCTGCAGGGCTTTTTTGTCTGACATACTGCAGCTGGAGTACCATGTAGCGATGCAGTACGTCAGAACACTCTCCACCACACCTCGGTAGAAGGTCCTGAGGATGCAGATGGGGAGAGAGGCCTGTTTGAGTTTCCTCAAGAAGTGCAGTCTCTGCTGGGCCCGCTTCATGATCCCCAGGGAATTCTTGCTCCAGGTCAGGTCCTGCGAGATCTGCACAATATTCTGGGACAATAAGGCTTAATTGGAAGCTAGCACCGGATTATTTACGACTATAGACCTTGACTGTGCAGCTGTAGGCTGTCAAAATTACAGGAGAAAGAATGAGGGCCGTCATTTACAGGTTTCCTGCTGATACCCATCAGATGGCGAAACAGATCTCAGCAGTGAAAAGAGCTGCCCCCTTCAAGAAACAGAAACAGAAACTAGCAAAAAACAGTTGAATATACATGTACAATGAACATTTTGTGGTAGGTAAGGATGTTTCTATTATATAATATGTCCTAGTATTCCAGTCCTAGCTTGATATTAAACATGTAAATGGGTCTTTACTCCTCACTTTTGCAGACATCACTAAGATTTTTAATAAAAGTTAATATTTATGCTATACTGAATTTTGTTTACCATGTTATAAACTGTAAAACATATTTGTATATGCAGACAGAGCTTACCTTGGCTGTAATGACCACCAGAGACTTGTCATGATGTTGCCTTAAATCTACAACAAAGCCAGCAAAGTACTGGTAGCCATTTAGACTTCTGCATACTTCCAGAGTTTCTGCTGTATGAAGTGCTTTTGAGTTAATTAAGTAGTTGTCAATATCACGATGGAGCAGTTCCAGGATGCCACTAGAATCTTGACGCAATGGAAACAAACGATCGACCATGACATAAGAATCACGTTTCAGACCATTCACAGATAATTTCACAACATACCGACACGTGCAGTTGTCATATGCCACACCAAAGTCGCACAACCCAATTTTAAGAAGTTCTGCTGACTTGAGCATGCAAAAATCTCATTTTAGTAATGCATTGGTATGTATGGCATGGCTATAGCAACGTGAATTGTTTTACTTCTGACTACCCGGATCACTGTCTGAGATTATGTGACTGCAAAAGCTGAATAGCCTATACCTTTAAATCTTCACATTGGATTCAACTCCGCTCTCCATCTTACATCGCTATAGCTAACATTGACTGGCTAGCACCAAGCCTTTAGCTCAGATTTATCCTGAGCTGAAACAGGTCAGGTCAGCCCGGGATCTTTCATGGCATGGGCAGAGAATTTCTGTAAAACTCCTTACATTTGTTGGTGGATGAGAGAAGTCTTTAACAGATTTGCAGGGGTGCTCCACTTGCACCGTTGGGGATCCCAGAGCCCACTTGTGGGGGCCAACGGGATCAAGGCCAACTTGACCTATTACCCCTGAACCAACTAATGTTTGTTTTAAAGAATGAATGAAATAATGCATCACTATTTGACAGGGGTGTGACATATTGCTGTACCACCATGCACGGCACAGACGTGGTGACACAGGCACGGATGACATCATCACGCTGTGCCTATGTTATGGGAATGATGGCGGGAGCCCAAATCTTTGGCGTTTCACCTCTCGCCTACAAACAGCCTGTACTTCTGCACAGTTGGCTTGTTTGTACTGTTCCACGTGCTATTAGCTCTGTTAATAAAGCCATCGTTCAGCACACAGTCATCGTGTCCGCTGGTCCTCTTTCCAGACACAATAATTGGCGACGAGGAGTAACTTTGTAAACACTGACATGGAAGCATGCTTAGCACGCCTACCAGGTGAGCTGCCCATCCCGTGGCCTTGTTGGTTTCAGTCCTTCTATGGACTGCTATGGACCTGGCTAAGGTTGGCAAGCTGCAACAGCGTACTTTCTTGATTCATAGCCTGGGTACCGAGAGACAGTGTGTATTTAGTAAGCTGGGGCCTGCATATACTTATGAGGAATGTATTACGCTGCTAGCTGGACATTTTGCAACCCCAATTCTGGGGGTGTGCTGCACTGTGTTGGTGAAGGGGATACCTCTGCTGCACAGCGGGACTGCCCTCACCTCAATTTTAATTGCATTTTAGACACTGAGGGCTTGGGGGGATGGGGGCCCCACTGTCTATCGCAATGGCTAGTGGTGTTCCAACCACCATCCCTCCAATTTTAACTGCACTATGGTAGTCCACACATTTACACACAATCACATCATACAACCAACATACACCTACCATGTTTTGTGCAAGGGAGCGGGGGGTAGAGGTCTTCCCCCACTCCATTGCCCTCTTCCTGCTGGGGGCCTGGGACCCGTCATGTTGTCAAAATCCCTGGGTGCTGCTGAATGTATAGATACAAGCAGGGGAGTGAGAGAGAGACTGAATAAGAGAGTAAGTGAGAGTGAGGGAGTGATGAATGGAGGTGGTGATGGTGGGTCGGTTTTGTGTGGCGCTTTGCATGTCGGGTGGCATCTCGGGGCACCTGCAGTGATCTGCTGATCAGTCGCTCGGGTGGGCGCTGGGGGTGGGGGTCTGCTTCTGTGGCTGCAGCCGCCCTGGGGTGGGTCGGCAGGGGGGTGCCGGGCGCTTGTGCACATTCAGGTTTGCTGCATCTGCATCACAGTCACCCAAAGAAATAAGGGTGAATGAGGGTGGGTGAGTCTGCGGGGGGAGAGCACGAATGGATGTGAGTAGATTGGAGTGTGAGTGAGAATGTGTGCGTGGGTGACCCTGAGTGCGAGTGGGAGTGAGACTGAATGGGTACAGGAGTGAGAGAGAATGGGTGAGTCTGGGTGAGTGAGCATGAGGGAGTGTATGTGGGTGCGTATGGGAGCATGAGGGTGTGAAGGTGTGGGGATGATTGTGTCTGTGAGTCGGGAGGTGCTGGATTGAGGGGGGTAGAGCTACATGGGCTCCCCTGGCTGGGGGGGAGGACTTCTTTGGGCATGGGGTCCCCAGGGTGTGCGGCGGTGGTGCTGGGGGAGGGTGGACCTGCTGTGGGGGGTGCCTGGGGGGGCTTGTGCTGGGGGGGGCGGGCTGGTCTCCGGCCCGGGGGGTGGGGGCACTGGCCTCCTGGCGCCTGGGGCCCGGGGACTGGCGTTGGCCCCACTGGGGGGTGGGGGGGGTGGGGGGGGTGGCGGGCCTGGGGGGGTGGGCCTGCCGCGCTGGCCGCCTGGCCTCCCTCGATTGTCCCTCTGGGGGCAGATGCCTGGCTTTCCTGGGGCTTGCTGACCTTGGGCATTTGTGCCCTGTGGGGGTTGGCGGCGCTGCTTGCCTGCTTGGGGTTCCCGAGGGGAGAGCTGCTGTGACTGCCCCCCCTCTTCGTATGTTTCCTGACAAACCACTCACATGCACACACTTATTTTGCACATGCTCTGATATATACGCACCCGCACAAATGTCTCTACCTCAACAGGTACCATACCAGACTCGTGTTGAGACATCTTCAGTGGAAAAAGCAGTTTGTCTTCTGTTTGTTTTAGTTGTTGGTTTGTTTGTCTTTTTGTCTGTTCCCTTCCCTTTACTTTCCCCCTCCACACACTTCCTTTCCCTATTCCCCATCATGTCGGGTCCTCCGTAGGTAAAATAATTTAAATAAAGTATTAAAAGTTATTACAGGAGGAGTTTACAACAATATACAGTACATTGAAAGGTACTGTATAAAGCTCCTTTTGGCAAAGTAAATCTGTTTACACAGATGCTCATGAGTTCATGGAAATGTTCTGTTACATTAAAAAATTGTCACGATACATGACAGATGGTGCAATTGTAATGTAATAATAACTGTTGGTTATTTGTTACACATAGCAATATGTTATAACTAAAATGAGTTTAAGCATTTATTGAGTTTCAGAAACAGAATATGAAGTGGAATGGAAACTTATTGCCCTATACCATTGGTATAGGCTGTTTTTTTGTCCAGGACCAAAAGACATTCTCTAGGACTCTGTGAGCATGGAGTGGCGAGCCTAGCCGGTGATACTGTCGATGGTTGTAAAGCGGTGTGGCCAGCCACAGAACTTGTTCGCAGAAGACAACTGATCACCCTGACTTCCCATCAGGATCCCAGATCAGAATTTGTGCACACTTTAGCTCTACCTGGGTAGTAGCATTTATCAAAGGAAGCTGAACTCTGCAGATCTTTTCTCTTTAACTCAAAAGAGTGGTTCCAACAGTTCCACATCAGAACCTGAACTGTATTTCTTTTCTTTTTTTTGAAAGAGCTCTATTTTGTATTTCATTTTTATTTTCATTTTCACTGTTTTGTGTGAAAAGGGCAATTAGAGAAGATGGCGGCCGGGATGGTCACACTTTTTTCAGTGCTTAGACAAAGTTGCTGATTTTGCCACTAAAATAACTAACCAACAGCCAATATCTGATCGGCATTTGTGACGCACACGCACGGGTTGAATTTCCACCTTGGTTGAAATACCCCTTTGTTCGCCTTTCACCGGGCTCTGTGACTAAACTGATTGGCGTTTCTTTTCGTGGTTCACTGCTACGCTTTACCCGAAGCATTTGCTAAGCTAACGCTATCACTATAGCTAACGCCATAGCTAGTCGTAGCACCTAACACCGACACAAAGAAGCGACTCTGTCCCCGGTGATTGGGGCTCGCCGGAGGAACTAACCGAGGCAACAGTTGGACGGGAGCCGGATCGGAGTTCGGGTGCAGCGGTGGTGGGAGACGGGGACCAGTGGAGGACCACCGGGGCCCCAGCTGGATAAGAGCTGGAGTCGGAGCCCAGTTACAGAGGCGGGGCTCAGCGGAAGATCTACTGAAGAAGACGGCGGTAGGTGGCGGGGCGCAGCGGAGGAACTACCGGGACCCCAGCTGGACAGGAGCAGGATCGGAGCTCAACTACAGTGGCGGTGAGCGGCGACACTCGGTGGAGGAGCGGCCAGTACCCCGGCTGGACAGGAGCTCAATTGCAGCGGAACTAGCAGCGGAGGGGGCTAGCTGAGGCCCAGCTGGATTCGAGGTCGGTCGGATCGGATACCGGCGACACCAGCAGAGATTGTTTTACTATCAACAGGTCAGTAAAAATGCCACCAAAGAAGGAGGAAATGGAAGAGATCAAAAAATCTCTGAACTTCTTGTCAGAAGAACTGACCAAAGTGGCTAGTCAACAGGCTAAAATATTAGGGCTAATGGAAGAAGTCCGAGAATTAAAATTAACAATTAAGGAAAAAGACAAAAAATTGCGGACTTGGAGCGATGCGTTGAGGATCTTGAACAATGTTCTCGTATGGATGATCTAATTATAAGTGGACTAGACATTAAATATCAATCATATGCTCATGCTACAGCAGGAATGAGAGGTGAGGAGGCTCCCGCAAGTGAATCAGTCTCCCTGGAAAACCAGGTGCTTCAGTTCCTTGATAGTAGAAATATAAAGGTTGAAGCAAATGCAATTTCAGCCTGTCATGCTTTACCCAGAAAGGATAATAAAACAAAGAAATCAATTGTGATGCGCTTTGTGAACAGAAGGGTAAAGAATGACATACTGAGGCAGGCCAGAAAGCTATGGGGAACAGAAGTTTACCTAAATGAACATCTAACAAAAACTAATGCTGAAATAGCACGACAAGCATAAATGCTGAAAAGACAAAATAAGATACAGGCAACATGGACAAGAAATTGTAGAGTTTGGGTCAAACTAACTGGAACACCTGAGGAAGCGAAGACCATAATAATCAGAGATCTCACTGACTTAAATAAATATAGATGAACACTGATTAAGAAAATTAAGAGACTATGATAATCCATATCCACACGCACGGCAAGAATAGTTCTTTTGACATACCATGTCAATGTACTTTGAAAAAAAAAACTAAACAAAACAAACAAAAAAACTTATGACTGACTTGAGTAGACATCAATTGTCCCCAGTTGGAGGAAGTCATTTGACACAGAGTGAGGAGATTCAAACTCTGAACATATGCCATTATGCTGAACATAAACTACAAGAGATGGAGAATGATATTGATCCTGATAACCACTTTTTCAATAATATTCATAATCATTGTGAATATTACACTGAAAAGCAATTCAAAAGTCAAGTGCAACTAGATGGTAAACTATCAATAATACACTTCAACAGCAGAAGTCTTAACAAAAACTTTCCACAGATTCAGGACTATTTAAAACAGCTAGACAGAAAATTTACAGCTATCGCAGTCTCTGAAACTTGGCTTAATGAAGAGCAGGCTCCTCTGATGGCAATAGAGGGATATCAGATGTTTCATATTAACAGATCTCAAAAAAAGGGTGGTGGTGTTGCACTGTATATTGATGACCTGTATAGGTGTAAGCTTGTAAATGGAACGTCCTTTGCACTACCAGTGATTTTGGAATGTGTTACTGTTGAGATTGACCAAGATAAAACAAAAAATCTAATTATAAGTTGTATATATAGAACGCCGGGAACTTGCATTGAGACATTCAGAGGTAAATTAGTCAAGCTGTACAATAATATTACTAGTAAGAAAATGGTAGTAATTTGTGGAAATCTCAATATCGATTTACTAAATCCATATCAACAAAATGTAATTATAGAGTTCATGAATTCTACGTACAGCATGAGTCTATATCCCACAATAACACATCCCAGTAGAATCACAGATCACACTGCTACATTTACTGATAACCTGTTTGTTAATATTATTGATAAGAAAATAGAAAGTGGATTATTGATAAATGATATAAGTGACCATTTGCCAACCTTTGCACTTATCCATGGCCACACGGGGGCCAATACAGAAAAAATTTTAAAATCCTTCAGATACAAATCACAAAATGCAATCAGTTCTTTTAAAGAAGACTTGCTGAAGCAAGACTGGACAAAAGTCTATGTATCAGATGTAAATGAAGCCTATGACACATTTATGAACATTGTAACCAGTCTTTATGAAAAAAAATGTCCATTAGTAAAGAAAAAACTTAAACATAAATTTGTCAATAAGCCATGGTTAACCAAAGGATTACAAAAGGCGTGTAAAAAGAAAAAAATATTATATAAAGCTTTCCTAAAGAAAAGGACAAAAGAAGCAGAACAGCGGTATATAATATACAAAAATAAGTTAACATATATAATAAGATGTAGTAAAAGAGACTATTACAGTAAAGAACTGGAGAAAAACAGAGACAATATTAAAAATACATGGACAATACTTAACAATATTCTTGGAAATAAAAACAGAAATACAAGCTACCCAACCAATCTTTCAAAAAATAATAAAACGACTCAGAGTGTGAATGCAGCTTCACCTGCAGATGAATTTAGTAACTTTTTTGTTAACATTGGTCCTAATTTGGCTCGAGAAATACCCATTACGGCGCCTACAGGTGATACAATAAGCAAATACACTGCTATAAAAGACTCCATTTTCATAAAGACCACAGACGAGAGAGAGGTCATAGAAATTGTTAAATCGTTTAAAAGTAAAACATCTACGGACTGTGATGGTATTGACGTGCTCTTAGTCAAAACTATTATTGAATGCTTAGTGAAACCACTGACGTATATCTGTAACCTGTCTCTCCAAACAGGTATATTTCCCAATGCAATGAAAATAGCTAAAGTAATTCCGATATACAAGACGGGTGACAGAGGGGAATTCTCAAACTATAGACCAATTTCACTATTGCCGCAATTTTCCAAGATACTTGAAAAAATATTCTATGAGAGAACTGACAACTTCGTACTGAAGAATAAGTTATAGTGTGAGCAGCAATATGGGTTCAGACACAAGAGGACAACTGTATTTGCTCTAATGGAATTTATAGAAAAAATATCAACTGCCGTTGAAAATAACGAGTATTCAGTTGGCGTATTCCTGGATCTTAAAAAAGCCTTTGATACAGTGGATCATAATTTATTATTAAAGAAACTACAAAATTGTGGTATTAGGGGCCTAGCACTGTCCTGGTTATGTAGTTACTTAAAGAATAGATATCAGTATGTATGTGTTGGTAACAAAAACTCACAGCTACTGAAGGTTACTTGTGGAGTCCCACAGGGTTCAGTTTTGGGGCCATTGCTATTCAATATGTATATAAATGATACATGTAAAGTTTCAGAAAAAATGGATTTAATATTGTTTGCCGATGACACTAATTTATTATGCAGTGGAAGCAATTTGGAACAACTTTTGGATACACTCGGAAAGGAATTAGGAAAGCTTAAACTGTGGTTTGATTCAAACAAATTAACGTTCAATTTAAGTAAGACAAAATTTATTGTTTTTAACAACCATCACAACAACTCAGTATCTAAACTCAGTGTAAATGGTGTAGAGATTGAAATGGTATCCGAAACTAAATTTCTTGGAGTAATAATTGATAATAAACTGTGTTGGAAGTCACATATTAATTATATTAAAGGTAAAATATCCAAATCAATTGCAATACTACACAGAGTGAAATATTTGCTGAATCAACCCACACTATATACCTTGTATCATTCATTAATACTCCCATACATGACATATTGTACTGAAGTATGGGTAAATACATATAAAACAAACATATATCCAATCTTCATGCTTCAGAAGAGAGCTATTAGAATAATAAACAAAGCTGCTTACAGGGAACCAACAAACCCACTTTTTCTTAAATTAAAAGCTCTCAAGTTGAAAGATCTGGTTGACTTTAAAACTGCAGTAATAATGTTTAAAGTGAAGAATCTATCACTGCCCACAAATATCCAAAAGTTGTTTCAAATAAGGGAGAAACAATATCATTTCAGAGGAACATGTATATTTCAAAAACCTTCAGTGAGAACTACCACCAAGCAACACTGTGTTTCAGTGCAAGGAGTCAGATTATGGAACAATTTTGGACCTGAATTAAAATCATGTACAACGCTTGGACAATTTAAACAAAAACTAAAGGAAGAAATACTCCAAACATCTATACAAGATGACATGTAAAATCACATAAGGATTGTCATATCCAATCTGCGTTGTGTTGTTGCTTAGTTTTTTTGTCACATTTTGTCTTAGCTTTGTTCTGAATTGTAATCGCTCTTGTTTTGTTTTTCTTTTGAATTCTTGGATGGAATATGGGTGGGCAATATAAGCTGCGGCTTCAGCCATCACCCATTTCGGATAACTTATGTTGAACTGTATAATCAGAGAAGTCATTGTCTAATTTGACCTTGTTGGATTTTCTTTCCCCCTTTGTTATATTATTCAGTTTCTTTTTAATCTGTACTTTTAATCTATCCAAAATAAAGATTCATTCATTCATTCATTCATTCATAAACTGCCAGCTGTTCAATTCAAGCAACCTGCTGTGGGTTATTGAAGCTGCATTAACTGAACCTAGAGAGGTATGTTGTGTCTCTCCTTCCACTGGTTAAGATCAGAGGTGCTACATCTTCTCTTAGTAAACGTCTTTCTCAAAGGAAAACACAATCCTCTCACCGCCAGCTCTGCCTCTCTCCCCTGCTGTTTCTTCCCTCTAGTTACTTTCTCTTCAACCTCTTTTGTCCTCTAATGCTCTCTCTCTGCCCTCTCGCTCTCTCTTTGACAGTCATTCAGCATAATCTGTGTTTTATCTGACACCATTAAATAGACAAAGCCCAGATTCCACTTATGGTTCTCCCAGCAGCAACTGATTAAGTGTATGTGACCCTACAGCAGTGTAACTGCACAACAGGGAAAAAATAACCCACCAAAAGAAAACATACAGACATCATTCCTGCACATTTTTATGAACTAAAGTCCTACTTGTCAAATTATGCTACATTATTTCACATGAGGTGGCTTTATAGCTACCTTTATAGTAACAAGCTACCTTTTTTTGGTGGGGGGGGGGGCATTTTGGTGATAGGTAAGTATTGTACAGTGGATTTATCAGAGCTTCTACTTGGCTAACTGGGAGTATGCAGATATGATGCAGAAGACAACCAAACCTAAGTACATCACCCGTGATGGCAGCGTGATCACGCTGTCATTGATGGCTTGTTACCGCCGCCGCCAAGGAGGTCATGTTTTCATCCGTTTGTTTGTCTGTCAGCAGGATTATGCAAAACCTACTGGATGGATTCGGATGAAATTTTCACCAGAGGTGGACTTTGGCGTAAAGAGAAACCCATTACATTTTGGTGATGATCCGAGAATGCATACCTCCACCAAGGCTTGTACCTTCTCACAGTGTGTTAGCAAGAATATTCCAAAACTGCTGAACAGAGTTTGATGCATTTTTCACCAGAGGTAGCTCTTGGGCGTCACACGAACCCATTACATTTTGGAAGTGATCCATGAGAGATGGCAGGAGCCTTAGCAGAGGTATGCGCTCTCTGAGGGATTTTTTTTAGTTGTTTGATGAGATCAGATTGTGAAGACAGTTCACATTCATATTTATATGAATTAGCTGTGCTCTGAAATGGATGCACACCACTCATTCTCATTTTATTAAAAATATCTACAAGATTTTTCTCTGGACTCATTATTACAGCAGTTGGTCTGCTGTAGTGATGAGGTCCAGAAGGAGGGAGGGAGCCAGATGGCAGCATAGACATCTCTCTTAGAAGGATGCAAAATATGCAGAAAAGCAGCTGAGTGACAACATGAATTCTGATCTGACCATTCTCTATCAACTCCTACGACCACATATCAGATACTGTATATACGGCTATGACTGCAGGAAAAAAAAAAACCATATCCTTTTTGATGACAGTCTGATTGCAGAAAATTACGTGAAAGCTGACTTTTTCGGATCAGAGCCGGACCACTTTCATATGTGCTCCTACATCAGAACCAGATCCACGTTTTGCAAGCCAACTTCAGTCTGATCAGACATGTTGGATTTTCATTCAACTTTTATGTACCACGAGCACAACTTTTTCCTTGAAAATTTGAGACTTCATAAATTTTTAACTTTTTTCTCATAAATTTCCAAGTCTTTACTGTAAATTTCCTACCTTTTTATACATTTACAAGTTTTCGTCTCATAAACATTTGACATTTTTGCTTATAGACGTACTTTTCTTGTAAATTGTATTTTTTACAATTTTACAAAAAAATTACAAATTTCTCATCCTAAATTTTCACTTTTGTCTTGGTGAATCTGTGACATTTAAACATGCAGTCTTTTAAAATAAATGTGCACAGTGCACGTCACCATAATTATTTGGGTCTGTTGGAAGTGGAAGTGGCGGTGACATGGCTCGTGGAGCTCCATTTCTCCATGGGTCTGCAGCCAGAACCTTCTTGTTTACTTCTCCGTACTCAGTGTGCACCTCATGTGTGTGACCTCTTGTGAGTTACTTTGGGGCAATAGTCAGTTCTCACTGCGGTCTGGTATACAGCTGGGGAAATAAGTATTGAAATAAGTATTGAACACATCAACATTTTTCTCATTAAACATATTTCTGATGGAGCCACTGACCCGAGATTTTCACCAGATATCAGTAACAACCCAACTAATCCATAGATACAAAGAAATCTAATAACAGAAGAAAGTAATAACAGCTTCCAAATGCCTCCTGTATGGAGAAACTGAGCAGGCATTGCTCAGGAGTGATTTTAGCCCATTCTTCCACACAAACTGTCTTCAAATCTAAAGGTTCCGTGGGTGTCTTCTATGAACTCTGATCTTCAGTTTGTTCCATAGATTTTTAATTGGATTCAGGTCAGGTGACTGACTGGGCCATTCTAGCAGCTTTATTTTCCTTCTCTGGAGCCAGTTGAGTTTCCTTGGCTGTGTGTTTGGGATCACTGTCTTGCTGAAATGTCCACCCTCGTTTCATCTTCAGCATCTTGGCAGATGGCAACAGGTTCTTATCAAGGATGTCTCTGTACATTTGTCCATTCATCTTTCCTTCAACTATATGAAGTCTACCTGTGCCATGTGCTGAAAAACACCCCCACACCATGATGGGATGTGCAGTGCCATTTCTCCTCCAAACATGCTGTGAGTTGTGGCATCCAACAAGTTCAATTTTGGTCTCATCTGACCAGACTATATTCTCTCAGTATTTTATTGGCTTGCCCAAATGTTGTGCAGCAAACTTTAAACGAGCTCCAACATGCTTTTTCTTTAGCAATAGAGTCTTGTGAGGTGAGCGGGCATAGAGCCCATGTCAGTTGAGTGCATTACTTATTGTTTTCTTTGAAACAGCAGTACCTGCTAACGCCAGGTCTTTCTGGAGCTCTCCACAAGTGGTCTTTGGCTCTTGGATAACTCTTCTGATAATTCTTTTGACTCCTCTGTCAGAAATCTTGTGAGAAACTCCTGGTCGTGGCTAGTTTATGGTAAAATGATGTTTTTTCCACTTCCAAATGATGGCTCCAACAGTGATCACTGGAACATTCAACAGTTTAGAAATGCACCTGTAGCCAATGCCATCATTATGTTTTGCAACAATAAGGTTGTGAAGGTCTAGAGAGAGCTCTTTGCTTCTACAAAGCATGAGTTCTTTGTGGTGTGACAATCTGATATTCAGACCTTTTTAAAGGCTACCAGCCAGGACCTAACCAGCTGAAATTAATTTGCACTGATGGAGAATGGGATGACTTCCTAAATTCTGATGGATTTCAGCTGGTTTCTTGGCTTTCTATGTCTTTTTGCACCTCTTTTTCTTCATGTGTTCAATACTTCTTCCCTTTGTCATTCCACTTTATTAAATATAACTTGTTTTGCAAACACAGTTGCCTTGATTTATTTGTATGTATGGATTACTTGGGTTGTTACTGATATGTGGTGAAAATCTCAGGTCAATGACTCCATCAGAAATAAGTTTAATGAGAAAAATGTTGACGTGTTCAATACTTACTGTGCCCTCTGTATACGTCATTTAAACAATAATATGAACAGCCACACAACTAAATCTGATGTGACCAAGATATCTAAATTGAGCATTAAAATCTGCAATGTGGCAGTAGCCAATCTCGAATCATGTAATTATGAACGTGGCTCAGGTCCAATCTGAAAGACAGGGTTTTAGATCAACTTTGTAAAATCAGACCACCCTAAAAAAAAAATCACACTGGTGTCACATTATGGTAAAACACACTGCCAACCATGTGGTTTTAGCCTTAACTTCACCTGGATCTATCAATGTTGAATAATCCATGTATGTCATACAGTTTGCATCCCACTATATTTCCATTCTCTATTGTTTCCACTTCTTAATGCTGTATATTACAGCAGTGTTTTTCAACTGGGGTGCCACGAGACAGATTGTTTGGGGTGGTGTAGGAAATTGTCTAATTTCACTTAATTGGGAAAAAACAATAAATATTGGTCATTGTTGTGAGCAGCACGGTGGCACAGTGGTTAGCACTGCAGCAGCACAGCAACTCACCCTTGGCCAGGGGATCTTGGGTTTGATCCCAGCCCCCGACCAACAGTGATCTGTGTGGAGAATGCATGTTCTCCCTGTGTCTGTGTGGGTTTACTCTGGGATTTCTCCGGTTTCCTCCCACATGTCAAAAACATGCAAGTTAGGTTAATTGGCATCAAACTGGGGATTCTAAATTGTCCTTAGGTATGACTGTGAGAGTGAATGGTTGTCTGTCTCTCTGTGTTGGCCCTGTGATGGACTGGCGATCTGTCCAGGGTGTACCCTGCCTCTCACCCAAAGATACTGGGATAGGCTCCAGCCCCTCCCCCCCCCAAAAAAAAAAAATAAATAAAGGATTAAGCAGAAGAAGATGGATGGTCATTGTCGTGCATTGGTGCCTCTAGTGGCTCTTCCATGTCAGTGGGTGGCCGTATGAATGCAGTCTTTCTCCTTCGTCTTGTGGGGGCACCCCCAACAACCTCTGCATCCGCTCTGCATTTACTGCAGAAATCCCAACAAACGGCACCATGCCTGAGCCCACAATAACCATCTGCATGCAAGCTGGAAAAATATACATGGAGGTATTTACAATATATATCAGCGTGCTTCAGCCTACTCTTAACTTATACAAAACTTACCCTTAACTTATTAGACGTACGCCAGCGTATTCGCCAATTTTTTTTAAACGTCAGCATACGCTGCCTAAATTGTCAAGGTGTGACAGGGGGCTTAAATGTCATATAGGGATTCCTGTTTAAGGTCTAGTATCATGGCCTCATTGGCTGCATATCATCTGCAAGCTACTTCAGAATCCACCAATGAGACAGCAGAAGCAGCTGAGGCTGTCAAGAAAAAGGAAGGTGTGTTTAGTCCTACGGCTTTATAGGGACAGGTGACGTATACACACATGGACAAAATTGTTGGTACCCCTCTATTAATGAAAGAAAAACCCACAATGGTCACAGAAATAACTTGAATCTGACAAAAGTGGTAATAAATAAGAATTCTATGAAAATTAACCAATGAAAATCAGACAATGCTTTTGAATTGTGGTTCAACAGAATTATTTTAAAAAACAAACTCATGAAACAGGCCTGGACAAAAATGATGGTACCCTTAACTTAATATTTTGTTGCACAACCTTTTGAGGCAGTCACTGCAATCAAACCATTTCTGTAACTGTCAATGAGACTTCTGCACCTCTCAGCAGGTATTTTGGCCCACTCCTCATGAGCAAACTGCTCCAGTTGTCTCAGGTTTGAAGGGTGCCTTCTCCAGACGGCATGTTTCAGCTCCTTCCACAGATGTTCAATAGGATTTAGATCAGGGCTCACAGAGGGCCACTTTAGAATAGTCCAATGTTTCGCTCTTAGCCATTCTTGGGTGTTTTTAGCTGTGTGTTTTGGGTCATTATCCTGTTGCAAGACCCATGACCTGCGACTGAGACCAAGCTGTCTGACACTGGGCAGCATACTTCTCTCTAGAATACCTTGATAGTCTTGAGATTTCATTGTACCCTGCACAGATTCAAGACACCCTGTGTCAGATGCAGCAAAGCAGCCCCAGAACATAACAGAACCTCCTCCATGTTTCACAGTAGGGACAGTGTTCTTTTCTTGATATGCTTCATTTTTGCGTCTGTGAACATAGAGCTGATGTGCCTTGCCAAAAAGTTCCAGTTTTGTCTCGTCTGTCCATAGGACATTCTCCCAGAAGCTTTGTGGCTTGTCAACATGCAGTTTGGCAAATTCCAGTCTGACATTTTTATGATTTGCTTTCAACAGTGGTGTCCTCCTTGGTCGTCTCCCATGAAGTCCACTTTGGCTCAAACAACAACGGATGGTGCGATCTGACACTGATGTACCTTGACCTTGGAGTTCACCATGAATGTGTTTAGAGGTTGTTCTGGGCTCTTTTGTTACCATTCGTATTATCCGTCTCTTTCATTTTTCATCAAGTTTCCTCCTGCGGCCTCATCCAGGGAGGTTGGCTACAGTCCCGTGGATCTTAAATTTCTGAATAATATGTGCAACTGTAGTCACAGGAACATCAAACTGCTTGGAGATGGTCTTATAGCCTTTACCTTTAACATGCTTGTCTATAATTTTCTTTCTAATCTCCTGAGACAACTCTCTCCTTTGCTTCCTCTGGTCCATGTTTACTGTGGTACACACCATGTCAACAAACAGCACAGTGACTACTTGTCACCCTTTAAATAGGCCGACTGACTGATTACAAGTTTGTAGACACCTGCGATGTTAATTAGAGGACACATCTTGGTTGAACATGTCCCTGTGGTCACATTATTCTCATTCTTTTCTAGGGGTACCATCATTTTTGTCCAGGCCTGTTTCATGAGTTTGTTTTTTAAAATAATTCTGTTAAACCACAATTCAAAAGCATTGTCTGATTTTCATTGGTTAATTTTCATAGAATTTTTATTTATTACCACTTTTGTCAGATTCAAGTTATTTCTGTGACCATTGTGGGTTTTTCTTTCATTAACAGAGGGGTACCAACAATTTTGTCCACATCTGTAAATCACAACCGAGCCAAAGGATAAAAGCAAGTACATTTGCCACCACTGTTGTAAGCGTAGAAAGGAAAAGTGAAAGTGGAACGCAGGAAAATAAGACTTTGGTTAATGCTGTTCAGAAATGCTTGTTCTGTGGAGGTGGACGTCATTTGGATGTGTGTTCTCAACTGTAAATGAGGACACATAATGAGAAGATCGCTTTTCTGAAAGAAAATAGAGTATGCTTTGGTTGTATGTGTATAGGGCACATCAGCAAAGGCTGTAGAAAGCGACTTACCTGCACTATATGCAACTTGAAGCATCCAAAAATGCTACATATCCACCAAAAGAAAAGGGGAGTGGAAAAGGAGCAAGTGAACAAAAGAACAGCAAGTGAAAATGGAGTCATCACCTCAGTTCAGACAAGTAGACTAAGTGGGGCCGGTGAAGAGAACTGTAAACTTTCAATAGTTCCTGTTCAAGTAAAGGCCAAGAAGGGAAATTTGATTTTAAATACATACTGTATGCATTTCTTGACCCAGGCAGTACTGCTTCATTCTGCATTGTTGGCTTGATGAATAAACTAAACCTACATGGAAAGAAATCTAGTATCCTGTTAAGAACAATGGGTCAAAACAAGGTTGTTTTAACCAGCATGGTGTCTGGCTTAGAGGTTGAAAGATTAGATGATGATGAATTTTGTGAACTTCCATCTGTATATACCCAGGAACTATGCCTGTTCATAAGGGGAATATCCCACATCAAAATGATGTCCATCATTGGTCTTATTTGTGGTCAACTTACCCGCTATTGACTCTGAGATCGAGTTTTGATCGGTTCTGATGCACCAAGGGTTTTGGAACCATTGAATGTAATCCAGAGCATAGGAGGTGGACCTTATGCAGTTAGAACCAGGCTTGGATGGACAGTTAACGGACCTTTTGGAGAAAAGGAAGATGACTGCCAAGATCACAGAGTGGCAAGTATTAACAGGATTTCCGTTATGAAACTTGATCAATTGTGTGAAAAGCAATTTAAAGTTGACTTCCCAGAGCGTGTTAAGGAGGGCCACAAATTCTCAAAGGAAGACCATCAGTTCATAGATTCTGTTTCAACATCTATAAAGTTAGTGGATGGACACTATTTTATTGGTCTACCTTTGAAACATCCAGAAATATGCATGCCTGACAATAGAAGTGTTGCTGAACAACGTGTGTTGAACTTAAAAGGAAGATTTAAAAGAGATCACTCTTTTCACTCTCGTTATACCAACTTCATGTCAGATATGATTTCCAAAGGGTATGCTGAGAAGGTACCAGATGATGCCCTAAAACGAAATGATGGAAAAAATTGTACTTACCTCATCATGGTGTCTTACACCAAAGGAAGAAAAAGCTCAGAGTGGTGTTCGACTGTAGAGCAACATTCCAGGGAGTTTCTCTAAACTCTAAGCTCTTACAAGGATCAGATTTGACCAGCACATTGATAGGAGTCTTGGCTAGATATAGAAATATAAGACAGAATAATAAAGAGCGATGGCAAGAACCAAGCAGACCGCCCGTAAAATCTACTGGAGGAAGAAGCCCCCCCCCCCCCCCCCCCCCAGGAGACAGCTAGCCACCAGGGCTGCTCGGAGAGGCGCTCCGGCCACCGGCAGAGTGAAGAGGCCTCGCCGTCACAGGCCCGTGGCTCTGAGAGAGATCTGTCGCTGCCAGAAATCCACGGAGCTGCTCATCCGTAAGCTGCCCGTCCAGCGCCTGGTGAGGGAGATCGCTGAGGACTTCAAGACCGTCCTGCGTTTCCTGAGCTTCGCTGTCATGGCTCTGCAGGAGACCAGCGAGACCCACCTGGTGGTCTCTTCTTCGCTAAGGGGGTCACCATCATGCCCAAAGACTTCCAGCTGGCCCGCTGCATCCGCGGAGAGAGAGCTTAGACTTTCTGCTGCACATTCACCAGCCATAATGCTCTGCACTGTGTGTCTATATATATATATATACATTTATAGTAATATGGACATATGTTTTACTAGATGTTGTTTTTTCTTGCCTTCTGATTGTTGCTCTGAGTGTTGCTATCCCTATGCTGTTGCAATCCTGGAATTTCCCCATTGTGGGACTAATAAAGGCTTATCTTATCTTATCTTATCTTATCTTAGATTCCGTAAGGAACCTGTAGTCATCGCTGCAGATGTTGAGGCAATGTTTCACCAAGTAAAGGTACCAATTGGTGATCGTGACCTGTTGCGGTTCCTCTGGTGGCCTCAAGGAGACTACACTCAGAGCGTGGTGGAATTTCAAATGACTGTACATCTATTTGGAGCAACGTCATCTCCAAGTTGTGCCAACTTTGCTTTGAGGAAGTGTGCTGAGGACAGCATGGAGGAATTTAAATCACAAACAGTAAATACCATCATGAACAACTTCTATGTAGATGATTGCCTCACCTCAGCAGCATCAGAAGAGGAAGCCATCTCTCTTTATCATGAGCTATGTTCACTGTGCTCCAGGGGAGGCTCTGTACTCACCAAATGGATGAGTAACACTCACCATGTGTTGGCAGCTATTCCTGAAGCAGATAGAGCGAAGGAAATTAATCTGGATCTAGATAATGATGATCTTCCTATTGAAAGAGTTTTGGGTGTATAATGGTGTGTACAGTCTGATGTTTTCAGATTTAAAATCATTTTGAAGGACCGACCTCTCACGAGGAGAGGGATTCTTTCAACAGTCAGTTCCGTATATGACCCACTGGGGATGTTGTCCCCAGTCATCCTAACTGCAAAGACAATCCTGCAGGACTTGTGTCAGCAGAGGATTGGTTGAGATGATTTGGTACCATACTCCATTGGACAGGAATGGATCAGTTGGGTTCAGAATCTTCATAAGATGGAGAACTTCAAGGTTGATAGATGTTATAAACCAAAGGCTTTTGGCACAGTTTCATCTGCTCAGCTACATCATTTTGCAGATGCCTGTGAGGATGGGTTTGGAACTGTCACTTATCTGTTGGTCAGTAACAAACATGTTCAAAACCATTGTGGATTTGTGATGGGGAAAGCATGAGTGGCTCCATTAAAACCAGTGACTATTCCTCAAATGGAGCTGACTGCAGCTGTGATGGCTAGTAGAATAGACACAATGTTGAGAAAGGAGTTGCACATGGAACTTCTGGATTCTGTGTTTTGGACTGATAGTACTTCAGTTCTTAAATACATCAACAATAGTACAACTCATTTCAGAACTTTTGTTTCTAACAGAGTTTGTGAAATCACCAAAGTTTCAAGTACTGTACATCTCAATGGAGATATGTTGACACAAACAATAATCCAGCAGACATGGCTTCAAGGGGTCTTACTGTTTAATCTTTTTTGAAGAGAGAGACATGGGTATTTGGACCTCAGTTTCTTCTCCAACCTCAGGAATACTGGCCTCAGAATCCTGTCAGATTGAATGAATTATCATCAAAGGACTCCGAGGTCAAAACTACAACTGTCAATGCTGTTCAGATTGTGTCTGAAGATAAAGATCCAACAACTCATCTTATTGACTACTTTACAACATGGATTTGCTTAAAAAGGGCTGTAGCATGGATGCTCAGGCTGAAGAAACTGCTTTTGGCCAAGAGTAAAACGAAAAAACAGAATGACCTTGCCAAGCTTCACTTAGGTCAGTCCTTCTCAAATAGTGGGGCGCGCCCTGCCGGGAGGGGGGGGGGGCGTGTGACCCCGGGGAACAGGCTTTGCTTTTGCCGTGTAAAGTGTAATTGCACATCCACGGCAGCAGGTGGTGCAGTGGCGCTCTCATTGTCAAAGTCTGTGCGGGAGTTTAAAACTTTTTAAATTGCTGTCAACAAACCCCTCGAGAGACACCATGGAGAAATATTTAACAGTAACGAAAAGAAAGGCGGAGAGAGACAGAGGTAAAGAGACAGACGAAAGTCTCCCAAAAGCTAAGACGAGGAAATATGACGAAGCTTATCTAGCGCTTGGCTTCACTGGGACTACGGTGGGAGACGAGGAGACCGGTGTGTTCACTGTGTCTGAAAGTGCTGGCAGCGGACAGCATGAAGCCAAATAAATTAAGACGTCACCTACAGACATTACATCCTCAACACGTTGATAAGCCGCTTGATTTCTTTCAGCGAAAACGTGCGGAGTACGGCCAACAATCATCCCACTTTGTGAACGCTACATCAGTAAACCAGCGAGCACTTTCAGCATCATTTAAAGTGGCGCACCAAATTGCGCAGTGCAAAAACCCCACACAATTGCAGAGGAGTTGATACTGGCTTTTTCTTCAGACTAAAATGTTAAATATATTGGTACTCCTGTGTTAATGTTCCAGATCAATTTACATTTAATATTGTAGTGAACTCAATATGAGCACCCTACTTGGCTTGCCAAGTGAGTTGACCCTATTGGCGACACAGGTAGAGTGCGGGACTCCGAAGCGGGAGGCGTGAGTTCGAATCTCCCGGTGGGACATTGCCATGTCAAGCAGCACGTTACAATATTATTTATTGATTGAATTATTTTTCTCAGCATCAAATGGTTCAGTTGGTCAAAAATGTTTCTAGTTTAAATAAGGATTGACATATTTTTTATTTCAGGCACTTTGATGCACTTTAAGTTTTTTTTTTCTGTTTTAGACTATAACAGGGTTTCTGTGTGGCAAAATAAAGTTAATATTTGTTGAAAGTTGATTTATATTGCTTTTTTCTTTTGTTAATGTTAAAAAGGATACAATTTTAGGTATACTTATACAATTTTTATAGATAATGATCTTATTTATAGTCACTGCGGCGAGTTGGGGGGGCGCGAAATATTTTCTCTTTCCTAGGGGGGGCTTTGCAAAAAATAATTGAGAAGCACTGACTTAGGTGAAACCTATCAAAAGGCTTTGTCACAAAAGGAGATGGCAAATGTTCATTCATTCATTCATTCATCTTCTTCCGCTTAATCCATGGCAAATGATGAGATTGGTAAAACCTATGGTCTCACAGTTGAGGAGCTGGCTGCTGAAATGGAAATTATCCACTTTTGCTAGGGACGGAAATTTGCAGGAGAAATCTCAAGCCTGAAAAGGGGACTCAGCATTAAAAGATCCAGCCATATTCACAAACTGAATCCCATTTTGGATGAGGGTGTATTGAGAGTTGGTGGACGGCTGAGTAGAGCAGCTATGCCAGATGAGATGAAGCATCCCATCATTCTCGCAAAATGCCTGCATATTTCTGACCTCATTCTACAACATGTCCATGAAGAGGTGGGTCATGGTGATCATAATCCCATGCTATCAAGACTGCGGCAGAAGTTTTGGATTCCTGGTTCCACAGGGTCAATAAGAAGGATAGTGTCTAAATGTGTCATCTGTAGGCGTATAAATGCTTGTCCGGGACAACAGCAGATGGCAGATTTGCCTTTGGACAATGAACCACCTTTCACTTAAATTGGAGTTGACTATTTTGGGACTTTTGGAGTAAAGCGTGGAAGAAGTGTGTTGAAGCGCTCTGGTGTAATTTTTACGTGTTTGGCTGTAAGAGCAATTCACATCGAGGTGGCAGCGACACTGGATACTGATTCCTTTATTCATGCCCTTCGACGTTTTATAGCCAGGCGTGGTCAGGTTAAAGAGTTACGATCAGATAATGGCACCAATTTTGTTGGGGCTCAGTGAGAGTTGAAAGAAGTAATTCAAGGTTGGAACCAAGGTCAAATTCACAATGCACTGCTTCAAAAGGGAATAAACTGGATTTTTCATCCCCCTGCTGGTTCACATCACGGAGGAGTATGGGAAAGGTTAATTCGATCAGTGTGGAAGACTCTTAAAGTCTCTAGCACATCTACAAAGTCTTATGATTATCCCACATAAATTTTGCTTGTATCCCACGGCTATATTCCACGTACAAAGCCAACAAAGTGACGGTGACCGATCATAGCCATATTAGCTTTCTGGGCTAAAATGCTAAAAACAGGAAAAGGAAATAAGTTCTTCTTCTCTGGTGTATCATGTGTCATCCATTGAGTCCTCCAACTGATGTCTGCCACCTTCTGAAACTGGCAAATCAGTACAAATCCCCAATGCAGTCGATCATGTCAAAGTGAGACAATGGGCGCAGTGCCACACTCTGCCACTAGGGGCACACAAATTCACACACTCAGAGGGTTAATAAGCTCATGCTTTTCTCGGACAGCAACGCTACAGAGACACGCGCTGCCTGCAGAAACGGTCACGCGGGCGCCGGGCGGGCGGGGCGCTTCTGCGCGGATGACAGTCACAGGCATTGTTCGAGTGCGCGCTTGCGGAGCGTTTCTTTCATATTTAATTTTTCTTAAATTAATATATTATATGCGCGGCGGCATACTTCCTTAGGGAGGCGGCCCGCCACATAGAAATGTTACCAGAGGAAACCCTGATATAACCGCCCTTGCTCTGGAGCTGCATGCAAGATTTGACCTCATGGGGTAAGGATGATTCTGAGAAAGGTGAGGGGTCAGCCCAGAATCACACAGGAGGATCTTGTCAATGATTTCAAAGGAGTTGGGACGACAATCACCAAGAAAACCATTGGTAACACACTTGGCCATAATGGATTGAGATCCTGCAGTGCTTGCAAGGTCCCCCTGCTAAAGAAGGCTCATCTGAAGTTTGCCAGTGGACACCTGAATGACTGTTTCTCTGCTAAGGGTACAGGAAGACTTCACCACATTGAGGGGCCGAAGACTGTAGAATCTTGGATGAGAACCTCCTGGCCTCAGCCAGAACACTGATGATGGGTCGTGGATGGGACTTGCAGTATGACAATGACCCAAAACATACAGCCAAGGCAACAAAGGAGAGGCTCAAGAAGAAGCACAATAAGGTCCTAGAGTGGCCTAGCCAGCCTCCGACCCTTAATCCCATAGAAAATCTGTGGAGGGAGCTGAAACTTTGAATTGCCAAGTGACAGCCTGGAAACCTTCAGGATTCGGAGAATACTTGCATATATAGTACCA
Source organism: Pholidichthys leucotaenia (assembly GCA_020510985.1). Taxonomy (NCBI): domain Eukaryota; kingdom Metazoa; phylum Chordata; class Actinopteri; order Cichliformes; family Pholidichthyidae; genus Pholidichthys; species Pholidichthys leucotaenia. The sequence continues at coordinate 230,387,946 of CM035840.1, forward strand.
CTCCAGTATAAGAAGATACTGGAGTGGTGACCTAGAGGTATAGCATCTGCCCCACAACCAGGAGGTCAGGGTTCAAGTCCTGGCCAGGTCATGCCAAAGACCATATAAAAATGGAACTTCCTGCCACCCAGCTTGATGCTCAGCAAAAATGGAACTGAGGAGAGAAATGTGGCAGCAGTAGCTGAGGCGGTAGAGTGAGTCGTCCAATAACCAGAGGGTTGGTGGTTTGAATCCTGCTCTCCCCAGCCATCCTGCTGTTGTGTCCCTGGGCAAGACACTTCTCCCATCTTTCTTCCAGTGTCCATGACACTGAGTATGAATGTGTATAAATGTTCGGTAGTGGTCAGAGAGACCTTTGGCATGGATTGGCAGCCACGTTTCAGTGAGTCTGCCCAGGGCAGCTGTGGCTACAGTAGTAGCTTACTGCTATCAATGTCTGTCTGGAGTGAATGAATAAGAAGAAGCCATCTCTGGCGTTATTCAGTCCATACAGCCAATAATGTACAGTAGAACAAAATTACATTTCTCCTATCTACAGTGTTAATCACATGTAGAATCAGAGGGGTCACTGTCTTGCAAGACACCACCACAAACATCTTCTCCTTCCCCCCATTCTATTATGCTGGGCACCAAGCTAGAAGACGGGAAGTACCATTTTTATATGGTCTTTGGTATGACCCGGGTGGGACTTGAACCCCCAACCTCCCGGTTGTGGGGTGGATGCTCTATCAACAAGGCCACCACTCTGGTGGAAGCCCAGTGGTAATGGACTCACTGTAAGCACTTTGAGATGTCACTTGACATGTAAAGCATTATATAAATCTAATCCAATATTATTATTATTATTATTATCTGTAAATAGGAGTGAACCAAAATTGCTCCTGAGATGTGCCCAAACCTGGTGACCAACTACAAGAAACATCTGACCTCTGTGATGCCAACAAGGGTTTCTCCACCAAGAACTAAGTCACATTTTGCTTGGGGATCTATTTACCTCAATCAAATGCAAATTCTTTTATAACCTTTATTTAATGTTTTATTCTGGATTTTTTTTATTGATCTTCTGTCTCTCTCTGTTAAAATAAACCTACCATAAAAATATGGACTGTTTCTTTATAAAGGGGTAAACTTCCAAATTCAGCAGGGCATCAAATCCTTATTTTCCCTACTGAATATGCTGATGTACCATGTGTACATGCTACCCACCCACCTTCCCACCACTGGGTTGAAATTTTTTTTTAGTGTGTTACTGGGTCGTGAAATAAAGAAGGTTGGGGACCAATGGTGTAGTGACTGCATTCAGAAAATTATAGTGGTGAATATGGACAGTATCTGTAATTTCCCAGTTTGGGATCAATAAAGTACAGCTCAGTGGAGCAAAGGTTTGATCTGTTGTCTCACATCAAGAAGGTCATGGCTTCAAATCTTAGAACTGGCCATCTGCCACTGACCTTTGGAATTTGCGCATTCTCCCCTGCATGGGTTCAATGCCCTGCACGCTAGGTTGACTGGCTTTAAGTGGGTAGTCTAAACTGTACTTAGGTATGAATGTGAGAGGAAATGGTTGTCTGTCTCTCTGTGTTGGTCTGCGATGAAGTGGCGATCTGTCCATCGTGCAGCCTGCCTCTCACCCAAAGATGCTGGGATAGGATCCAGCAACCCGCAAAGGACTAAGTGGTTAAGAAGATGGATGGATGAATATCAACTGAAACTATGTGTGTCTCCTACATTTTTAAAATTAGTTAGCATGTGAAGTGACCATCCCTAATGGTATGCCTGCTGTCACTGACACATGCAGAATGTCTCGTCACTTTAAATAATAGTAAAAACTATCTTGTTAACACTAAACATAGATGAGATGAGATGAGATGAGATTCAACTTTATTGTCATTACACCTGTATGAATACAAGGTAACGAAACGTGACTTGGCATTTGGGCACGCTCTCCAGAGTGCATCCAAGGCCGGGACAGCCGCTAGGCGCCAGTCATAAAGAAGAAAGGAAAAAAAAAAAAAAGGGAATGGATATGACACCGTAGGCGAGAGAAAACAACATGTTTTATCAAAATGGCGCTCAGCAAGTGAGCGAAATTTTGATTGCAGGCAAAAAAACCCTCAATGCACATTTAGCAGACATTTAGCAGGAGATCACACACAAAAGTTGAGAGGCAGTGTATTGTATGCATGTAATGTTGTATGCATTGTGTAGTGCAAATGTGACAGTTGTTAGTGAGCAGCAGAGGGCGCCTCCTGGCAGTGGATAGATGTTATAATCATGTGACTTATAAACAAGTCCAGAGTTTATCTCTCTTGCTTGCAGAAGGCACATGGGCACTGTCCTTGAAGGTCCAATCCGCTGATACGACAACAACTGATTGTCGATTGTTTGGGTTAAGAGCCGGTCCTTCCGCTTATCTTAATCAGGAGGAATGTAAACACGGGGCACCAAACAAGGTCAAATCAAATCAGCACAGTGCACTCAGAGAATAGAATTTGTCCTCACCCGTGCAATTCTGTGCTTTCACATGTGCAGGCTTAAACTGTTTTTCCATGGAGAGCACAGGGCTCCAGATGTATTCCTCCACTGAATCACTGTCATTCAGTTCACCGTTTGCCGCTACTCGTGCCTTCCCCAACTGGTCGAATTTGATGAAGGAGGCTTTGATCAGCTCTCTCACCTTCCTTCAATTTCTGATGCATCAGGGAACTTCACAGCCAAAAATAGAAGTCCTGAGATCATAACCAATAATGTTTCCACAGACGCATGAATTCCAATGTCCATGAGTCTCCTCGCAGGTTCCAATTCTTGGGCTCCCCCTTGGCCCGATTCTTGTTGAAAAATAGTGACAATAGCACATTTAAGCCGCTTCCAAATCCATAATTTCCGTTTAGATTAAGATTCAGCAGAAGAAGAGCGACTAAACACAGACAAAAACGCAACATTGCAAAGCTGGGAATAGGTCAGGAAGGCAGACGAGAGGAGGGAAGAAAAATGCGACTGCTCTCTCTCAAGGCAAGAAGAGAAAAAAAATATACCATTTTAAACAAAAATATTACTAGACTATCTGAATCTCACATAATTTAAATTTCAGGAGACAATCTGGATTTAAAAACCAGTTGGAATAACTATCTTCAGGTTAAAAAAAAAAAATGAAAGTCAAAGATATATTTGGAGGAATTTTGCCTTTACTGGACAGATACAGTTAAAAAGATAAGGTACGACTACAGCAATGGAACCAAAGCACACCTATCTCTAAGAATATGAGATGAAAGATCCAGAGGAAGATCAATGTTGCTGTCAGCAGCAGAACGTCTGCAGCACAGTCCACAGGGATGTGAAGCATCCACGCAGCACCAAGCAAAATAATGAATAGATTGCACTGTTGTCTAAGACAGGCCATTAATAGACCTGGATGGGCCATTAAAGTAGTGTCCATGTGTGGGAAATTGAAGTATTTCTACCTCTGTGGTTGTGAATGACTACTATTCAAGGGAAAGAAGGTCTGCTAGTTTTACCCTTTTATTCTTTGCATTCTAAGCTCTGATGTGAAATTTTAATTTTATCTGTACTTTTACATGCTGCCACCATGTATTAAGCAGTTATTTAATAAATTGAATCAAACCCTGCAAATGTATATCATTTTATCCTTTTTACTACTTTTTACTTATTTCTAAGTAAAAACTAGTGGTGTTGCTTTAATCATCATTAATAGCTTTTGATCACAATTAATTGCATCAAGGTGAATTAATCACATTGAATGCATGGAATGTGATGCAATTTCATGTGATTAATCATGATTAAAACTACATCCTACTTGAAACATATCATTGTGTGTAATGAATAGTGGTGCAAGTGTAAATTGCGATCAAACAGTATTAATCACGTATAATAATATATTTGAACATATTAAAAAGGGGACAACTCATCATTCACTTCATTTTCTAAAGATATATTGTGATGCATATTGTCCACTGGGCTATAGAATAATTACATTACTGCATAATTGGTTTTACTGATATCATCCAGCCCTAGTTTGAATGTTTTAGTCAAAAGGAAGTTGGTTGCTTCTACTGTAGATGAAAATAGAATAGACTTTCTTGTCATTGTACAGTTGTACAGTACAATGAAATTGTTGGAGCTCCACCATGCTACTGCGCAATAAAGTAAGAGAGAAGTATTAGGTAAAACACGATTACAGAACACACAATTAAACACATGACTGAAATAAAATAGCCCAAGATTATGGAAATTATACACAGGTATAGTAGTGGTTTCACAGATGGAACTACAGTATCTCACAAAAGTGAGTACACCCCTCACATTTTTGTAAATATTTTCTTATATCTTTTCGTGGGACAACACTGAAGATATGACACTTTGATCCAATGTAAAGTTGTCAGTGTACAGCTTGTATAACAGTGTAAATTTGCTGTCCCCTCAAAATAACTTAACACACAGCCATGAATGTCTAAACCGCTGGCAACAAAAGTGAGTACAACCCTTAGTAAAAATGTCCAAATTGTGCCCAATTAGCCATTTTCCCTCCTTAGTGTCATGTGACTTGTTAGTGTTACAAGGTCTCAGGTGTGAATGGGGAGCAGCTGTGTTAAATTTGGTGTTATCACTCTCACACTCTCTCATACTGGTCACTGGAAGTTCAACATGGCACCTCATGGCAAAGAACTCTCTGAGGATCCGAAAAAAAGAATTGTTGCTCCACATAAAGATGGCCTAGGCTATAAGAAGATTGCTAACACCCTGAAACTGAGCTGCAGCAAAACAATACAGTGATTTAACAGGACAGGTTCCACTTAGAACAGGCCGCACCGTGGTCGACCAAAGAAGTTGAGTGCATGTGCTCAGTGTCATATCCAGAGGTTGTCTTTTTAAAATAGATGTGTGAGTGCTGCCAGCATTGCTGCAGAGGTTGAAGGGGTGGGGGTCAGCCTGTCAGTGCTCAGACCATACGCCACACACTGCATCAAATTGATCTGCATGGCTGTAGTCCCAGAAGGAAACCCCTTTTAAAGATGATGCACAAGAAAGCCCACAAACAGTTTGCTGAAGACAAGCAGACTAAGGACATGGATTACTGGAACCATGTCCTGTGGTCTGATGAGACCAAGATAAACTTGTTTGATTCAGATGGTGTCAAGCGTGTGTGGCAGCAACCAGGTGAGGAGTGCAAAGATCATGGTTTGGGGCTGCATGAGTGCTGCTGGCACTGGGGAGCTACAGTTCACTGAGGGAACCATGAATACCAACATGTACTGTGACATACTGAAGCAGAGCATGATCCACAGGGCAGTATTCCAACATGATAACAACCCCAAACACCTCCAAGACGACCACTGCCTTGCTAAAGAAACTGAGGGTAAAGGTGATGGACTGGCCAAGCATGTCTTCAGACCTAAACCCTATTGAGCATCTGTGGGGCATCCTCAAACAGAGGGTGGGGGATCGCAAGGTCTCTAACATCCACCAGCTCCGTGATGTTGTCTTGGAGGAGTTGAAGAGGACTCCGGTAGCAACCTGTGAAGTCTAGTGAACTCCATGCCCAAGAGAGTTAAGGCAGTGCTAGAAAACAGTGGTGGCCACACAAAATTTGAGCACAATTTGGACAGTTTCACTAGGGGTGTACTCACTTTTGTTGCCAGCGGTTTAGACATTAATAGCTGTGTGCTGAGTTATTTTGAGGGGGCAGCACACTGTTATACAAGCTGTACACTGACTACTTTACATTGTATCAAAGTGTCACATCTTCAGTGTTGTCCTATGAAAAGATATAAGAAAATATTTACAAAAATGTGAGGGGTGTACTCACTTTTGTGAGCTACTGTATGTACATAAGAGTGAGGAGCACAGAACACACAACTGAGTAACATGGCCCAAAGATTACGGAAAATATACACAGTAGTGGTTTCACAGATGGGTCAATGCACATGAAAGTGTGGAGTGCAAAGAAAGATGAGTTATAGTGATAATTAAAAGGTCCTCAGTTCTGTGCAGGTGAGCATTCGGAGGGAGGGGGCAGGGCTTCTGACTGTTTACAGTCTGAGAACAGGAAAGTGAAAATAGGGAAAACTCTCAGATTTCACCACCAAAGGTTTTTCAGAACTATAATATATAGGATAGCTCATGTTTAACGGCCAATTTCAAGAACAAGCTGCAAAACCACCAACACGGTTTTCCCCCGACATAAAAATACAGAGACCAAGGTAAAAATGTTCAAGGCTATTAAAATGTGACTTTTCTGGAAGATCACACTAGTCACCTGTACATATATAAAAGAAAACAGCATTTACATAGTATTTTAAGTAAGTAAGACCAAGGTGGTCTCAATAGATGCTGTATTTTATTATACAACTAGAAAAGCACTCGGAGAGCGCAGACCTCCGCCAAGCGGCACAGTTCCCCCCATACAGTGTTTGTGTGTACGTTTTCAGATTCCCTGAGCATGAAAAGATATGACTAGCAATTGGATTCACAATGATTATTTGTTTATTTGACATGGACAGTGCAATAAACAGACAATTAATGAATGACAATCAATGTGATAGTGATAGGATTAGTGGTTCAGTAGTGTAAAACGGGGCTATAAGGGACGGCGGGTTAATAAGGGACACTTTTCTGGGAAATGTTTTAAATGTAATTCTGCTTTTTTTATTTTGAGCAGGACGCTGAGTTGTGTTGTTATTGTCAAATATCCATGAATCCTTCATCAAATCTAGGTGGAAGCAAAATTAAAAAAGCAGAATTACATTTAGAAAAGTGTCCCATATTACCCCGCCGTCCCTTATAGCCCCGTTTTACGGTAGTAAAAGCATTGCCTCCTTGGCGGAGGTTAAAAACTGAAGTGTTGGTGTGTCCATCTCCTCCACTGACGGATGCAGATTGGTTAGACAGGTTGCCGTGGGTTTTATATTATATTGGGGTTGCGCTCCGCGGCAAAATAGAATTTAGAGTCTTCCCCGGCAGAGAGGTCGTTTTTACGCAGCGCCTATAGCTGGGCGGGGAATTTGTGGCAAATAATCGGGCGGCGGACAGGTGGCCGTGTCAGGTTTTGCAGCGTGGCGCAAAAACAGGCACGTTGGCGGGCCCAGGCCAGCAGTGTTTTCCGTGTGCTTTTGTGCCTAAAACGTTGAAGAACGCGGAGTTTGTGTTGGTCAGACACGACGACCAGCGCAATGTGCGCAGCGCCTATGGCTGGCACAGGCACGCTGGCGGGCCCAGGCCACCAGTGTTTTCTGCATGCTTTTGTGGCTAAAACGTTGAAGAAGGCGGAGTTTGTGTTGGTCAGACACGACGCCCAGCGCCCTCCATTGCGCCTGCGCACATGTTGTAAATGGCCGTATGTCACAGTGTGGAAAAATGCTTTAAAAAATTCCTGTATGCAGACGGTGATGCGGATCATCCCCAAAATTTAATCAGTTCTTCCTTGTACCATTTCCAACAACGCCTGAAAGTTTCATTGAAATCCGTCCAAAAGTTTTTGAGTTATCTTGCTAACCAACAGACAGACAGACAGACAGACAAACAGACAAACACACAGACAAACCCCGGCAAAAACACTACCTCCTCCTGGCCTTTCGGCCTGGCGGAGGTAATTACAATAAACCACACTTTTTGCCCTACTAATACTGCTGATACGAGTAAGCGTCTTTAGTCTGTGACTGCTCATTTTTAGAGATTTTCTAAAAAAGGAAAAGAGAGAAAACTGGCAACTATGGGTTGCAACTGCACAAAAATGCTATGAAAACTCAGGTTGGAAAATTCAGTTTAAGTATTTCTATATCTAATCCAGTTAAGATTGGAGTACTCCACATCTTAACTCAGCTTTTGCTTACTCTGAATATGAACGAAAGTGAGCATGCACAGTACAACAAAACTGAGTTTCTCATATTTGAAGAGCTGCTGTCATGCAAGGGACAACGTACACTTCCACCATTTTATTTTGCTGAGCACCAAGCTAGGAGGAAGGAAGCACCATTCCTATATGGTCTTTTATATGACCCAGCTGGGGCTTGAACTCTCAACCTCCCAGCTGTGGGGCAGATGCTCGACAACGAGGCCGCCACTCCAGATACGACATCATTCTGCTTAAAAAGATCAGAAACTGTGTAATTCACTGAGTAGGATCTGATTCAGGTTAATTAGTTTGCATGTAAATGTAGTCACTGTTGAGTGAGAGGAGGAGTGAGTGTGAGGAGGCGGGTTGTTTGGTTCCCCAAAAGCAGTGGCAGGCTGTGCATTTGACCTATAGGCCTTCACAGTGGTTTTCCACCTGATTTAATCCACCACTCAATACCATTGTCACAACACCAACGTTACAGAACCACCAATACGATCAAAAAAACAACATAGCAAGGTGGCATCACAGTCTCCCTCCCCCACAGCTGTGCTGCACACACCACTCCCAGCAGAAGCATCAATATTGACAATAAAATTACAAAAACATAAAAATGTAAATAAAATACATTTTATCCACTGGCGACCCTGGTGCAGGTGCCATTGCTTGTGTCATGACCTGTTGTCACCATGGCAGTGACGAGGGGTGGTTTATGGGGGCCTTGTTCATGGTTTTTGACTGTTATGGTTAATAACTGTTTTTAACTAACTCGTGCATACCCATGCATGCCCATAGAAACCAAGTATAAGCAAGCATTTCTGCATGGTCACAGAAAGTTACTGTTACCATGGCAACAGTAACCATGGTGAAACCTGCCTTTGATCTTTGATGATGTCATCGCGAGTCCTATGATTTTGATGATGTCATAACGAGTCTTATGATCGTCCTATGATCGTGAGTGAGGCAGAGATGTCTATATGACATCATATGGACATCATGTAGTCATAGCAACATCATAGGTGATCCTGTGATCTTTTAGTGAGTCCTATGGTCGTGACACAGAGATTTCTTGAATTATATATAGAGTGATGTTATCATTATTAACACGTTAACTAACGTTACTAGCTAAATTGATATTGGTTATTGTTTATATCAACTGATAGTAATAAACATATATTTGCATTAATATTTTATTTAAGATATATCAACTTCAGGTAATATTTGTCTCTTTTCCCTTATCCTCAGCTGTGAGCCCCATTTCCTTTCGGGTGTGACTCTGGCTGGTTTAATCTCTTTTTTCCCACATGCCTCAGCCTGTGTTCCTACCAGGTTGTTCTTTCCTTCTGTTGACGTGAAGCCCCGTTCTCCTCCTGTGCCTTCATTATTTCATTAATGTTAGTGTTGTATGTATTGTTCGTGTTTATGTTGAAGTACACTGTGCAGTCCCTCCAGGATTTTGTGATGTTGCAATCACGTCAATTCACGCAAAATCAGCCAATCACTGCGACTATTGCGCAACTTTCCAACTTTGTCCAACACCACAACTTTCCTGCAATTTTGGCCAATCCTCATCAACTTCGCCCATAAGGAGTTGTTCAGAACTCCTTATACAAAGATATAGAGTGATGATAATCAAGGCAGTGGCAATAATGCTCCTGTAAGCTGGTTGCCAACGGCCAATCAAATCTAAAAGAAGAAGAAGAAGAACTTCCGCCAGTTTCACAAATCAAATTTGTCCCTGACTGGCACTCAAACACTCAATCTAACCAATCAAATGCACCGCGTTCGCTTCCATGTTTACAGTGAGGATTAACGGAACACATCAGCAAAAACAGAGTGTGTGATTTAAAAAACACACACCCGCGAGGTTTCCAACGCCGTCCCTTCCGCCGTCTCCCCCAGCCTGCCAGTGGACGTCTCACCATGTCTCCATCCTGACCGTGTGTACGAAGTGCAGGGTATGTGGTGAAAAACGTCTGCCTGCCCCAGAAGCACCCCGTTGCACGAGTGCACGTGAGGAGAGACTCCATAAAACCACAAACAAAACAAGCAAATCTAACACTACAGCCAGTGTTTGAACATTTTATCCATCTTTAGAGGTAAAATCATTACTTCTTGTCAATGAGCTTTAAAGCTGTGAATCGCCGGTCTGGGCACGGACACCCCACCACCCCACCCCATAAATGAAAGATGAGTGTCTGATGTTTTCATGTGTGTTTTCTTGCTGTACAGCACTTTGTGTAGCGAGTGTTGCTTTTAAAGTGCTTTATAAATAAAGTTGATTGATTGATTGATGAAACAGGTGTGTGTCAAGACAAACGGCAGACAGACAGGGAGGAGTTAGGCACAGAAAGGGACAGAATATTGTCTGTAATTTTTTTCAGAAAAACACAGACTCTGATAGACAACACAGAGCAACAGAATAAATTATTCATTTTTTCTTCTCCGCTTGGTACCGAGTGGTTGGGGACTGTAGGGAGTTTTCAAATGAAGATGCTGCTAATAATTTTCAAATCTCTACTCTTTAACATGCATTCTATGCAGTTTAACTGTTTTAATGGATATTGTAAGTCTGTATTTGCTGTTGCACAAAGGAGTTTTTCTGTGTAGTTGATAATCCTGTACTTTTCTTGTATAGTGATATAGAATATAACTGCAGTAAACTGGAAAAAACATCTGCTTTAAAATTTGTAATTCTTCCCGCAACTTTTAGTGCAAAAAAACCCTCTCAAAACATCACAACATTTATCGTTACTTTTTTTAAAAAAAGCTCCTGCAAATTCAGGCTTTTTGGGCGGCAACAATCATAAAAACATCCCACAAAATCCTGGAGGGACTGACTATGGATCGGAACGTAGCTTTTGATGAGTAGTTGTACACTATGTCAATCATTTTCTCTCACTCCACCAGCAGCTCTGGTTATGGATTTTTTTAAACACCTGCGATGTCTATCCAATCAAAGGATGTGAAAATACCTACTAGCTCTCCTTCCCCTGCTCCCCAGGTGTGCGCTCTGTGTCAGATGTTTAGCTACACCCCTGCCTCTTTTAGTGATAGTGGTAAATGTAATAAATGTTGTCTTTTTGAAGCACTCGAGGTGAGGTTGTGTGATTTGGAATCCTGGCTCCGCTGCATTGAAACGCCATCAGTGCCAGTTAATAATGACGGATTCCCGTTAGCCATAGCATAGGGCCTGCTAGCTGTCCCCCAGCATCCACCTCTCTTGAGCAGCCAGGAGAGATCGGGTGGGTGACGGTGAGAAGGAAGCATAGTCGCAAGCCCCTGGTTCACCACCAACCTGTTCACATTTCTAATCGATATTTCCTGCTCTGCGACTCTGATCTGAAACTGTACGGAGTTTCCGTTGAACAGAGGTCCCCGGTCCCTTTGATCCGGGGACCTGATCGACCTGATTGTACTCCTGATCGAGTCTGACTCCTGAATCCAGCTTCCAATCTGGATTCATGAGTCAGACTCGATCTCTGTTTTTAAGAATAGGGTTAAAACCTTCCTTTTTGACATAACCTATAGTTAGGGTTTGATCAGGTGACCCTGAACTCTCCCTTAGTTATGCTGCTAATAGGTTTAGACAGCTGGGGACCTCCAACAATGCACTGGGCTTCACTCCTTTTTTCACTCTCAATGGAATATTTTTGCTGGTCATTAACATCTGTTTGTTCTCTCCCATAGATCAAGTCCCCACCCTGCTGCTGCTCTCTACATGTCTGTTCTTTTCTTCTTCTTCTCTGTCCGCTCACCCCCCAGCCAGTCGCAGCAGATGATTGCCCCTCCCTGAGCCTGGTTCTGCTGGAGGTTTCTTCCTGCTAAAAGGGAGTTTTTCCTCTCCACTGTCACCAAGTGACAGTTTGAAAGTGCTGTGAGATGACTGTTGTTGTGAAATGGCACTATATAAATAAAGTTGAATTGAGTTGAACTGAACTGATGCTCAAGGGCACATGAGAAGCCATTGAGACATTTTCGTTTTTTGTTGTTGTTGGATTTTGTTTCAATAAATTGTTTGAGATGAGGAAATCACCATTGCATGCTTCTACTTAAATGCCCTACTTTCATGAAATAATATTACTGTAGCGTGAACTTTTTATATTTTCAATCAATTTCACCCAGAAACCAAATATCCCTAACTTTTTGTGAGTAGTGTATCTGTTTCAGACATATTGTTGATCTTTATGGTTTCTTGTGTCTGTGGTCGTTTTAATCGTGTGTTTGTCATTTGGCATATGTGTTTGCTGTAATTTATTCTCTTATCCCTTTCATATCTGTAGTTATTGCAGAACCCTTTTAGTGGCCATGCTCTTGCAGCTCTTTGCAGCTGTTGTCATTTTACCTTAATCTGCTCTTGTGTATCTTTGTCTTCTTGTTCACTATCTTTTGTATGTTTTTGTAGTTATTCACATGACTCTTTGGTTGATACAGATCACCTCTTTGTGGTGTCCATTCCATTTTTATTTAGATTTTCTGAGATTTTTTTTCTTTATTTTTTGACCCCTTCTGTTCATTTTTGGGCCTCTTCCCAGGAATTCTGAAATTCTTTTCCTTAACTTTGTTTTAGTTTTGCTTCTTTCACTCTTTGACTGATGTTTCAAAAGCAAATGTCAACAGTTATTTCATGGAATGAGCCCATATCTTACTCAAGAGTCCTTCATAGGGCTACACGTTTGCGGACGCTCTGTGTTCCCATCAGGCACTGTTGTGTATCTGATAAACAGCACTGCCAGTAAAGCCATAGAGATGACCAGTGAGGCATGTGGCCATCACAGTCCACTCTCCACAGAGGAGAGCCTAACTTCAAAGCCTCTCTTCATCCTCTTGACTAACTGTGGTCAGTCAGCCAAAGTGCCTGTGGGTGAAAAGTTATTTACAGCCCTGTTTTCTATGTCCTGTTACACAAAGGCACGCTGACAAAAATGCACAAAATGGAGTTTTTTTCTTCTTTCACAGCAAAGTGTTTTTTTTTCTGGTTTGGGGAGAAAACCTTGAGAAAACCTTTTTACAGCAGTTTGTTAAGGAGAACAAAATGAACCTGTCGCCTTTTCTTTTCTCTGCCTTCCATGACTCTTTTTCTCTCTTGAGTGTTGCCCAGAGAGGGTTGCTATGACAACCAGGCCTAGTATCACTGGGTCTGTCTCACCTTCTTCTAACTGCAGCTTCTTGTTTTTTCTACGTACTGTATGTATTTTCCCACCTCACAACACTATCATCAAGATGCATCTTCTGTGGGTGTGTTTACATGAGAACAAACATTTTGGTTATGAGCAGTAAAAATGAATGGGATACATCAGGGATAAGGGCCTGCACTTATACAGCGCTTTTTTAGTCTCAAAGACCACTCAGAGCACTTCACGACTACTAACCCTGTATTGTAAGGGCCTATCAGAGATGGGTACCTCGGGACAATTTAGAATCACCAATTAACCTAACATGCCTGTCTTTGGATTGTGGGAAGAAACTGGAGGTCCCTGGGTAAACCCACGCACCACAGGGAGAACATGCAAACTCCACACACAAAGGTTCCCACCCCTGCCAGCCTGGGGATTCAACGCTGGAACCTTCTAGCTGTGAGACAACAGTGCTAACCACTGTACCACTGCGCGTCTCAGCATAAAATCAGCATAAAAACAAAACGTGTGATTAAAAAAACTTTTCTGAATGCAGAATCAGTGGGAGCCCTAAGCTGGTTTCACTACAATCAGACGGTCCCATCTGCTAATAGGGCGGTCTACACTCACATCACAAGTCACATGAACTTGCCTTAGCAAGCTACAGTTGTGCTCATACGTTTACATACCCTGGCAGAATTTGTGATTTTTTGGCCATTTTTCAGAGAATATGAATGATAATACAAAAACTTTTTCTTTCACTCATAGTTGGTGGTTGGGTGAAGCCATTTATTATCAAACAATTGTGTTTTCTCTTTATAAATCATAATTACAACAGAAACAAAGCCAGCCTCCGTGCAGTTACTCACTGATTCGTGCAAAATTCCTAAGCCCCTCCCTTCCAGCGTGCAGAGCGGGGGTTTAATCAGACGCAGAGAGAAGCTCGCCCCCTTTCACCCTCTCTTTTTTCTCCCTCTCTTTCTACTCTCCTCTGAAGCTCTTCTGCCTTGTCCGTCATCTCTTCTGTTTTAAGTTTTTCTGCCTAGGCAATTGCCTTGCGTTTTTCTAGTTGTTTTGTAGATTTTTGTAGTTCACATTTTTCCGTAGAGCTCACCTTTGTTAGACCTCATGATTAAAGCCTGAGTAGTTTTTGTTTTTTTAAAACTTAACTAGTCGATTCAACAAGCGGGAGAACGTGTTTCCAAGCTTTGTATCCAGACCAGCTGCCCCTTCCAGCGTATCAGCGGGTTGAGAGCCAGGACTGGGTCTCCCCTCTCTCTGAAGCAGTCGACCAGAGCGCCAGCCCTGCCCCGAGTGACCTAGGAACGAGTCCACCAAGATTTTATGGGCCAGAATCCCAACGAGGCCTTGAGATGGACACATTCCCTTGGCCTGATGTGGCAATATTTGGCCATTCTTCTTTGCAAAAACACTCCAAATCTGTCAGATTGTGAGGGCATCTCCTGTGCACAGTCCTCTTCAGATCACCCCACAGATGTTCAATTGGATTCAGGTCTGGACTCTGACTGGGTCATTCCAAAAACCTTAATCTTCTTCTGGTGAAGCCATTCTTTTGTTGATTTGGATGTGTGCTTTGGGTCATTGTCATGCTGAAAGATGAAGTTCCTCTTCATCTTCAGCTTTCTAGCAGAAGCTTGAAGGTTTTGTGTCAACAATGACTGGAATTTGGAACTGTTCATAATTCCCTCCACCTTGACTAAGGCCCCATTTCCAGCTAAAAAAAAAATACAGCCTCAAAGCATGATGGTGCCACCACCATGCTTCACTGTAGGTATGGTGTTCTTTTGGTGATGAGCAATGTTGTGTTTGTGCCAAATATACTTTTTGGAATTATGGCCAAAAAGTTCAACCTTGGTTTCATCGGACCATAACACATTTTCCCACATGCGTTTGGGAGATTTCAGATGTGTTTTTGCAAAATGTAGCTGGGCTTGGATGCTTTTCTTCGTAAGATAAGGCTTCCATCTTGCCACCCTAGATGGGAGACTGTTGTCACACATGTACTAAATAGACAGTACTTGCCAGAAATTCCTGCAGCTCCTTCAATGTTTTCATCAATTTTGGAGGGACGTCCAGTTCTTGGTAATGTCACTGTTGTGCCATATTTTCTCCACTTGATGATGACTGTCTTCACTGTTTTCCATGGTATAGTTAACGCCTTGGAAATTCTTTTGTACCCTTCTCCTGACTGATACCTTTGAACAATGAGATCCCTCTGATGCTTTGGAAACTCTCTACGGACCATGGCTTGTGCTGGAAGATGTGACTAGAAAAATGTTAGGAAAAGCCTACTAGAACAGCTGAACTTTATTTGGGGTTAATCAGAGGCACTTTAAATGGTGGCAGGTGTGTGCTGACTCCCATTAACATGAGTTTGAATGTGATTGGTTAATTCTGAACACAGCCACATCCCCCGTTATAATAGGGTGTCCATATTTATCCAAACAGTTTTTGAAAGTGTTTTATTTTTTATTTTTCCCCTTAAAGGATTTCAGTTTGTTTTTCAATTGGGTTGTACAGGTTATAGGTCACATTAATGGTGGAAAAAGTTTTGAAATGATTTATCTTGGTCTCATTTTTATACATTACAAAAACCTGGCATTTGAACAGGGGTGTGTAGACTTTTTATATCCACTATACCAGAGCTTCACCATGATAATACTGTGGTGATCTTAGGTGTATGGTGTTTTCATATTTCATACTTCTATTATCAAGAACCAGATGATTGTCATGTCTTATTCTGCTGAACTTAAATGCTTATGGTTTGTGTCAGGGCTCTAATGTTTTAAAAAAACAGGGTCATTAACGCTAGAATGTTGTCATTTCTATTTCAGGTTCAGGTTCAGGTCCACTATTCTTGACACTCAGTGTCATGGACCCGGCTTCCAGATTGTGAGACTGATCAAATATTGTTCATTAAATTCTAAATTAATGCTTAATTTATCAATTAACAAATTCTTAAGCTACGTTGTTAATCAACAGGGATTCTCACCTGCCCTGGTATCAAGATAAGGTGAGTGGTGCCCCACCTAGTGTTACAAACAAGGTATTACAAGGATTATTAACAAGTATTGACTTTGGTCAATAATTATTAATAATTATATTCCCAGAATTGGAGTATCAATCGCTCCATATTTCTGGTATCCCTGCTCAACACTACACTGTCATGGTAATAATAAATATGAACTTTAGCATAATGGTTTTATCATAACAGAATTGTCTTGAAACATTCAGCAACTTGGAAGTTAACATCCAGTGTTCTGTTGCTCAGTCTATCCACCCCAACCCTTGCACTGAGCTTGTCAGCATTACCGCCCTCCCCAATCCATGTATTCTTTGTTCTTTTAATATTTGCTTTCTGAAATGAAAATGTAACAACAGGAAATAGCTGTTATGGTTTTGACCTTATCAAAATAAAATCAAAATTGAGCCAAAATGGGATAATGGATCTGATTTCTTTAGTTTTTGTTGTTGTTGTTGTTGTTGTTTTATTGGGGTTTTTTTTTACAGCAGAAAGTGCATTTAACTTTTTTTTCCATGTTTAGACCTACTTATTCTTTTATTTGTAAACCCAGCCAAAGGGGGGGCACAAGCCAGTGTACTCCTAGTGCCGGTCCCAAGCCTGGGTAAATGGGGAGGGTTGTGTCAGGAAAAGCATCCGACGTAAAACCCTTGCCAAATCAAACATGCGGCTCATGATGAATGACTTTCATACCGGCTCAGTCGAGGCCCAGGTTAACAACGACCGCCACCAGTGCTGTCAACAGACAGGGTGCCGGTGGAAATTGGGCTACTGTCGGTCGAAGATTGAGGAGGAGGAGAGGGGGAAGGTGTTTTAGAAGGGAGAGAGAGAAAAGGAAAGGTAGGCATGTGGCGGTGAGAGTAGGGACGTTAAATGTAGGGACTATGACTGGGACTATGACTGGTAAAGGGAGAGCTGGCTGATATGATGGAGAGAAGAAAGGTAGATATACTGTGTGTTCAAGACGCAAGATGGAAGGGAAGCAAGGCTAGGAGCATTGGAGGTGGATTTAAACTGTTCTACCATGGTGTAGATAGGAAGAGAAATGGAATAGCAGTAATCTTGAAGGAAGAGTATGTGAAGAGTGTTCAGGAGGTAAAGAGGGAGTCAGACAGAATCATGAGTTTGAAGCTAGAAGTCAAAGGTGTGATGTTGAATGTTGTCAGTGTGTATGCCCCACAAGTTGGATGTCAGGTAGAAGAGAAAGAGGAATTCTGGAGTAAGATGGATGAAGTGGTAGAAAGTGTTCTCAGGGGGGAAAAGTGGTGACTGGACCGGACTTTAATTGACATGTAGATGAAGGGAACAGAGGTGATGAGGAGGTTCTGGGTAGGTATGATCTTAAAGACAGAAATGTAGAAGGAAGAATGGTTGTGGACTTTGTTAAAGGACGGAAATGGCTGTAGTGAATACATACTTCAAGAAGAGAGAGGAACACAGGGTAACTTACAAGAGTACTACAATTAGGCAAAGGGAGAAATCTGAAAGAGATAGGAGACTGAAAGGTGGTGGCAGGGGAGAATGTAGCTAGACAGCATCGGATGGTAGTCTGTAGGATGACTTTGGAAAGCAAAAAAAGGAAAACAATGAAGGCAGAGCCAAAGATTAAGTGGGGGAAGTTAAAGAAGGAAGAAGGTCGCACAGAGTTCTGGAAGGAGTTGATACAGGCTCTGGGTGGTAGGGAAGAATTACCAGATGACTGGGAAAGAACAGCAAAGGTATTGAGGGAAGTTGGTAGAAAGGTATGTGGTGTATCCAGTGGACAGAGGAAGAAAGTAAAGGAGACTTGGTGGTGGAATAAGGAGTCACAGGAAAAGTGTCCAAAGGAAGAGCTTAGCCAAGAAAAAGTGGGCTAGTCAGGGAGATGAAGAAAGTAGACAGGAGTATTTGGAATCTGGGCACATGACAAAGACAGAGGTGGCAAAGGCAAAGGATAAGGCATATAGTGAGTTGTATGAGAGGCTAAACACGAAGGAAGGAGAAAAGGACTTGTATCGACTGGCTAAAAAAAGAGATCAAGCTGGAAAGAACGTACAGCAGGTTTGGCTGGTTAACGACAGAAATGATAATGTACTAACAAATGACGAGAGTGTGTTGAGAAGGTGGAAGGAGTACTCTGAAGAGTTGATGAATAAAGAAAATGAGAGAGAGAGGAGGATGGATGAAGGAAAGATGGTGACCAAGGAACAAGGAAGTCCCGAGGATTAGCAAGGCAGAAGTGAAGGCAGCCTTGAAGAGGATGAAGAATGGAAAGGCAGTTTGTCCAGACAGATAGATAGATGTACTTTATTGTTCCCAAACTGGGAAATGACAGTGTAACAGCAGCATGACAGTCGACAACCAAACGACAGAAACACACAGCATAATAGACAAAGGGATTATCCATGGAAAATAAAACTACTAAAAAAGCTTATCTACATCATAGATGAATAAATGGTGACCCATATAGATACATGAATCGTACCTGCTGTACAATGCAGGACTATCAGGAGCAGAGTGAAATGTGAGGTACCAATTAGACTGTAAGGTGCAGTATGGCAGCATAGATATGACCAGAATACAACATCAGAGTGAGTTATTGTATAGTGAAACGGCATGTGGCAGGAAAGATTTCCTGTACCTAACTGTTCAACAGCAAAACTGTAGCAGTCTGCTAGAAAGCTAAACTGCTTCCACCTGAACTGCCTCAGAAAGCTCCTGAAGATCACCTGGAAGGACAAAAATCCCTGACACAGAGGTCCTCTCCCGAGCTGAGCTGCCTAGCATCCACACCCTGCTCAAGAGAGCCCAGATTAGGTGGGCTGGCCACCTTGTTCATATGTCTGACTCACACCTACCAAAGAGACTGTTCTATGGTGAACTTGTAGACGGAAAGCGCTCACAAGGTGGTCAGAAGAAGTGCTACAAAGACACTCTTAAGGCCTCCCTGAAGAGCTTTGACATCGGTCCTGACACCTGGGAGACCCTAGCACTAGACCGACCGGACTGGAGTAGCCGTACCAGCAAAAGTGCTGCCTCCTTTGAGCTGAACATGATTGCCAAGGCCCAGAGAAAACGTGAGCTCAAAAGCCCAGAGCCACCCCTGTATCTTCTGCTTACACAGACCACCTGTGCCCAACCTGCAGCAGAGCCTTCCGCGCCCGCATCGGACTGAACAACCACAGCCGGACACACCGTACCCAGTCCTCTTCCCTGTGATGTCCTTGGTCATCGTCGAGAACGACGGACTAACAACAACAGCAGTCTGCTGGAGAAAGTGCTCTGCTGTCTGCCCAGTGTGTGGTGGAGGAGGTGATCCGGATTGTCCATGATGGATCGCAGTTTATTTAGTGTCCTCCTCTCCACCACAGTCTCAAAGGTCTCCGGCCTGAGACCAATTTCAGAGCCAGCCCTCTTGATAATCTTGTCAACTCTATTGGTATCTCTGGCTCTGATAGTGCTACCCCAACAGACAGCAGAAAAGAAGATGGCGCTGGCGACAACGGTCTGGTAGAAAAGCTGCAGCATCCTGCTGCACACGTTGAAGGAGCTCAGCTTCCTCTGGAGGTAGAGTCTACTCATCCCCTTCTTGTGAGCAGCATTGGTGTTGGATCTCCAGTCCAGCCCGTTGCTGATCCTGACACCCATATATTTGTAGTGCTCAACCACCTCCACATCCTCCCCCCTAATCTGCAGTGGCTGAGAAGGCGACCTCTTCTTCCTGAAGTCAATCACCATCTCTCTGGTCTTGCTGACATTAAGCCTCAGGTGATTCTGTTCTGTCCACTCCACAAATCTGTCTACCAGTGCCCTGTACTCCCCCTCCCCCCTTATGCACCCAACAACAGCTGAGTCATCAGAGAATTTCTGCAGGTGGCTTGACTTGGTGTTGTAATGAAAGTCAGTGGTGTATAAGTTAAAGAGAAAAGGAGAGAGCACAGTCCCTGTGAAGCTCCCATATTTCTAACCACCACATCAGACAAGACACTGCCCTGCCGGACAAACTGTGGCCTGCCTGTCAGGTAGTCAGTAATCCAGGAGATCACAGGGCTGTCAACCCCCATCACCTGCAGCTTCTCACCCAGCAGCAGTGGCTGGATGGTGTTAAAGGCACTGGAGAAATCAAAGAATGTGATTCTCACAGTATCTACTCCACCATCCAGGTGCAGATGGGCTCGTTGCAGCAGGTAGTTGACAGTATCTTCAACTCCTAAATGGGGCTGATAAGCAAACTGCAGAGGGTCCAGCCACGTCTTCACCTGCGGCCTCAGGTGGGCTAAGACCAGTCTCTGATGACATAGCTGTGGAGGTATGGAGATGTTCGGGAGAGATGGTAGTGGACTTTTTAACCAGATTTTTAACACAATCGTGGAGAGTGAGAGGATGCCCCAGGAGTGGAGAAGAAGTGTTTTGGTACCAATTTTAAAGAACAAAGGTCATGCTCTGATCTGTAATAACTATAGAGGCATAAAGTTGATCAGCCACACTATGAAGATATGGGAAAAAGTTGTTGAAGACAGGTTAACATGAGAGGTGACAATCAGTGAGCAGAAGTACGGTTTCATGCCAAGAAAGAGTACTACAGATGCAATGTTTGCTCTAAGAGTGTTGATGGAGAAGTATAGAGAAGGTCAAAAGGAGCTGCACTGTGTCTTTGTAGATCTATAGAAAGCAGATGATAGGGTGCCAAGAGAGGAAGTATAGTACTATATGAGAAAGTCAGGCGTCACAGAGAAGTATGTGAGGGCGGTGCAGGACATGCATGAGGACAGCGAGACTGTGGTGAGGTGTGCTGCAGAAGTGACAGATGGATTCAAGATTGGGGTAGAATTACATCAGGGACTGGCTCTGAGCTCTTCTTGTTTGCCATGGTGATGGACAGCCTGACAGACAAGGTCAGGCAGGAGTCTCCGTGGACAATGATGTTTGCAGACAACACGTGATCTGTAGTGAGAGTAGGGAGCAGGTGGAAGATAACCTGGAGAGGTGGAGGTATGCTCTGGAGAGAAGAGGAATGAATGTCAGTAGAAGAAAGACAGAATAGATGAGTGTGAATGAGAGGGAGGCAGGTGAAACGGTGAAGAGGGAAGGAGTAGCAGTAGTGAAAGTAGATGAGTTTAAATACCTGGGGTCAACCATCAAAAGCAATGGAAAATGCACAAGAGAGGTGAAGAAGAGAGTGCAGGCTGGGTGGAGCAGGTGGAGACGAGTGTCAGGGGTAATTTGTGACAGAAGCGTAGCAGCAAGAGTGAAAGGAAAGATTTAAAAGATGGGCGTGAGACCTGCTATGATATATGGTTTGGTGACAGTGGTGCTGACAAAAAGACATGAAATGGAGCTGGAGGTTTCAGAGTTGAAGATGTCAAGACTCTCATTGGGAGTGACTAGAAGGGACAAGATTAGAAATGAGTATATCAGAGGGACAGCTCAGGTTGAGCGGTTTGGAGACAACGTAAGCGAGGCAAGGCTGAGATGGTTTGGACATGTGCAGAGGAGGGACAGTGGAGATATTGGACAAAGGATGTTGAAAATGGAGCTGCCAGGCAGGAGGAAAAGAGGAAGACCACAGAGAAGATTCATGGATGTAGTGAAGGAGGGCATGGAGAGGGTTGGTGTTAGGGAGGAAGATGAAGGGATAGGGTGAGATGGAAGCAGATGATCTGCTGTGGAGACCCCTGAATGGAGCAGATGGAGGAAGAAGAAGAAGAAGAAGAAGAAGAAGAAGAAGAAGAAGAAGAAGAAGAAGAAGAAGAAGAAGAAGAAGAAGAAGAAGAAGAAGAAGAAGATTCCTTTATTTTTTTTAAAGTATCAGATTTAGCTGTTAGTTTTGTTAGTAATGTTTGGTTTATAGAAATTCTCACATTGACTTTTCAATAAAATAACACAATACAAATTGTAAGGCTCATGTTCTTTCGTAACTTCCGGCTCTTATTTCCGGCTGTGACCAAAACAATAAAACCAAAAAAAAACAACTAACAGAATCAAATCCATTATTCCATTTTGGCTCAATTCAAATTTTATTTTGATAAGGCCAAAACCATATCACACTAGTTCCAGTTGTTCTGTTTTCTTTCAGAAGTGAAATGTTGAAAGAACAAAGAGTACATGGATCCCCCCTTTGTTCTTGTCGTAACTCAAAGGCAAACTCAGCAGAGTTCTGCACTCATCAGTTTCACCTGTTTGCTTTCTTTACATTACACACAACACCTTTTGTTCTTAATTCACAAGAACATTTTGCCAAACTACACATTTCACAGTTGCATCATAGTAACCTTCTTCTCGCTGTTTTCCTCTCCTCCTCCGCTAGTTAAAATAAGGTTATAGCACTCCATTTATGGCTTTAATTATTAGTGTGATCTATGCAGCTCAACTACAGGCTGAGCAGATTAAAAGCAGAGAAACCTCCGCAAAAAGTCAACCACATCCACAACAAGTCCTGGTGCTATCCATCCACAGACAGAATGAAAAGGCAGCACACTAAATTCAATGGCTCATATTTAATTTGTTTCAAAGAAAAACAGCTGGCTACATTTGTACACCAAATCCCATGTTGGAAGATGAAAAATGTACCGTATTTTTTGGACTATAAGGCGCACTTAAAATCCTTTAATTTTCTCAAAAATCGACAGTGCGCTTTATAATCCGGTGCGCCTTATGTATTATTAGGGCCTGAGCCACTGACAACGTCAGTCGGCGAAAGCCCTATTGTATCCGCTAGCATTTCTTTATTTTTTTTTCTATATTATTCTGCCTAAATGATCAAATTTTTCACCCTCTGAACGTTAACCAAAACGCGATTTTTTTTGGCAAACCCCTCTGACCGGGCAAAAAATTCGATAAACTGGAAAAAATATGTCCCCCCCCACCCCTCATTTTTGTGGGTGGGGTCAAACGTGCAAGGTCTATGGAGACTGGAGACCATAAACTTTGCCGTAGACACATCAAATTTGGGTGAGGTGTGAATCACCTCAAGACATGCAAAAAACATCATTATGGCCCATACTCACCGCCAACAGGAAGGCCGCCATCTTGCCTCAAAGTCGCCCCACCTCCAATTCGGAAAAAACTCACACCTTGCATTTTAACGCACTTGTCCTAGGGACCAGATCCAATTGAGCTCATTTTTACATGGGGGCATCTACAGGCATTGGCCATTAAAAGTTATATAAATTAAGTAAAAATCTCAAAAGGCGTGGCCAGGGCGCCATGGCGAAGTTTGACTCCTCCCCTTACAAATTCAACCACCTGTAACTCGGCCAAAACTTGTCTGATGTCCACAAAACTTTACATGAAGGAAAATAGTGCCACCCCAAACGCAATGACCTCAAAATACTTGACAACCGATATAGCGCCACATAATGGTTAATGAAAGAATTGCTGAAAACTGTTTTATTTATTACTCATGCACGGCAGGCCAGAATGACGTGAAATTTTCTGAGATTCATCAGAACACAGCGATGATCATAACTGAACATCAACGTTAGTATGATATCATACGTATTACCATGGACACGCCCTCATCGCCATTCAATCCATGAGCTTATGGGCAGGGGTGGGAAGGTCTTGGAGGTCTAAATTTTTCAACATATGTTGAGGTCACTGTCATGTGTAGTACAATATGGGTGGACAACACATAACTTACAGGGAAGTGTTGCCATGGCAACATGGCGACGGTTGACTACTCGCCAAGAAATTTCGGAAAGTTGTATCTTGGACAGACTTTGTCTGATTTTCATCAAATTTTCGACAATGGATAATAGTCCCACCCTGAACACTCCTATATAAAATAAGAAAAGGTTTAGCGCCTCCTAGTGGTAACAACATTAGACCCTTGTAAAATGGCCAAACTTTGTACGATTTGCAACAAATTTTATACGATCAATATTCTCCCTTCCCCGAACTAGTCTATATACAAATAATAAACAAAACTCATAGCGCCCCCTAAGGATTAAAGTAAGAATTACTGACGGGCAAAACTTGTCCGATGTCCACAAAACTTTCCATGAAGGAAAATAGTGCCACTCCGGACGCAATGACATCAAAATACCTGACAAAAGATACAGCGCCACATAGTGGTTAACAAAAGAATTGCTGAAAACTGTTTTATTTATTACTCATGCACGGCTGGCCAGAATGATGTGAAATTTTCTGAGATTCATCAGAACACAGCGATGATCATAACTGAACATCAACATTAGTATGACATTATACGTATTACCATGGACACGCCCTCCTCGCCATTCAATCCATGAGCTTATGGGGAGGGGTGGGAAGGTCTTGGAGGTCTCAATTTTTCAACATATGTTGAGGTCACTGTCATATGTAGTCCAATATTGGTGGACAACACATAACTTACAGGGAAGTGTTGCCCTGGCAACATGGTGATGGTTGACTACACGCCATGAAATTTCGGAAAGTTGTATCTTGGACAAACTTTTTCTGATTTTCACTACATATTTGACAGTGGATAATAGTCCCACCCTGAACAGTCCCTAAAATTTCCCAATTTCAAATTCTCCTTTTAACTAAGATACATTTGCGGATTAATTTGCCTCTTGAACATATTGCACACCTTTTTGAAATAAGCAGACAAAATGTGCTATATAAATACACTTGCTTGCTTTGTAACAATTTTTGGAATAAAGTACACAATGGCTTACAAACTGCAGCTCTTTATTTCAAAGATGCAAAACTGTAACCATAACCATGACACAATACAAGAATATAAACTGACATGCATGATCAATATGTATCATTGTTCTACCATGTTATAGCGCATAACTGTCTCATGCTACAGCACTACTCTAATGTGCACGTCACAAAACCACGGCTGCTGTGGGGTTGGTGCTTCAGAGTCCCCCACATCCTAAATGGAACCACTGAATTTCACAGTTTTGGTTATCACAGGCAACCATGTCATCCAGCTCTTCTGGCTGCCTGCAAGTCCACCACACTTCTGCTGTGTTCTGTGCCTGCCAGATGTGGCAGGTGTGGAAAAGCACATGGAAATTCATTTATAGAATGTCCTGCTCGCAATGCAGACTGCAAGAAATGTCAGAAAAAGGGGCATTTTGCTGCTTTGTGTAAAACAAAAATGAGAGTGGAGGAACTTCAGCAGAGGGACATGAGTGAAAGTTTGGAGACATTGTTTTTGGGCACAATGACTACGGCACCTCCACCTAATGTGCGTGGAAGAAGTCGATTGGAGTAAATGGCCAGCAGGTAGTGTTCAAGCTCGACACCGGCGCTGCAGTGACAGCCATTCCAAAACACATGTACTCTGAAAAGCTGCACGGGAAACTTTCACCTCCAAGCAAAAAACTGTGTGGACCAAGCAATGTTCCTATCGCAGTACAGGGACGCTTCACCGCCGACATGAGCTACAAGGGCTCTGTTGTGAAGCAGCAGGTGTATGTTGTCCCAGGGTTAGCTATTCCACTACTTGGCTTGCCAGCCATACAAGACCTCTCCACTACTTGGCTTGCCAGCCATACAAGACCTCAGCTTGCTTAGTCAAGTAGATGCCATTGCAACAGAGAATGCTTATGTGAAGCAATATCCCACAGTGTTTACTGGTTTAGGGAAGCTAGAGGGTGAATATAGGATTAAATTGAAAGAGAATGCCACTCCATTTGCCCTAGCGGTGCCACGCCGCTTGCCTCTGCCATTAAGAGGGAAAGTTCAAGAGGAGCTGAATAGGATGGAGGCAATGGGAGTTTTTTCACCCATAGAAGATGCAATTGAGTGGTGCTCCAGAATGGTCGTAGTACCAAAGCCAAACGGAAAAATCTGTATATGTGTCGACCTCACCCACCTAAATGACAACGTGTGCAGAGAAAGACACATCCTCCCTGCAGTCGATGAGACACTTGCTAAACTAGCTGGAGCTAGAATTTTTTCAACGCTAGATGCCACTGCAGGTTTTTGCCAAATCCCTTTGCATAAAGAATCAGCACTAGTCCAAGTCCGCGCACTCCTACATAAAAAGATTTGACAAAAGGGACAGTGCCACTTACTGCTCACAGGAAGATCTGTGTCAAATGGTTTACTTTATTATTCATGCAGCCCATGCAGTGATGGCGGCACATTTTCCGAGCCAGCGAGGGAGGACGGGCGGCGGGTTCCGCGGTCGCCTGCAGGTTTAATTCTGGTTGTGTTTACTGACCTCAAACCGATTTTATGTGGTACACAGCGCTCAAAAATCTGTCAAAAATGTTTTAGTACGACTTTGGTAAGTTACGAAGCCGAACCGCTTGATGGATTGTCGGAGCATTACGGTAGTCAGGAGCCTCGCGGAGTAATATGTGCTTCAACATAATGGCCGGATGGCTTTTTCCACCAATCTCCATCCCTATTGATCTGCCACTCCATGAGCGCCCATCTCACCGATACTGTCAAAACCCAAGTGAAGCAAACTAATTCGGAGCTTGCCATCATTCCGAGTGGATTAACCGAAGAACTCCAACCGCTATATTGGTGTCAACAGGTTGTTCAAAGTTAAATTGCTAGCGAGTTATGCCACTATCTGCCAATGGATCGTGGATCAAAACTGCTCCAGTTTAGCTGTAATTAATATTCAAAAATGATATTTTCGGGATGAAAGAATTCAAGCGTCCCGGCATTTGTTTGCATTGTTTACTTCTTGGGGCTGCCGCCGGAGAGTGAGCCGTATCGATAACTGAGCGAGTATCCTGGTGATGTAAACAGCCACGGACCAAAAACGTACATTTGCTCGTGGAACAGGTCATTCACACTCACAGACAATCGCGCTATATGTGTCTATAATGACAATAGATAGGATTTTCTTTCCATGCACGCAAAAAAAAAAAAAAATTCCCAGATCCGACTACCTCGCGAGGTAGTCGATACCCAAAAGCCGATGGTGTATAGAACACGTATATTAGGATTTGTATGTGAAATTTTGGCATCGAAACTGCTCCCGTTTAGCTGTAAACGGGAGCAGTAAATACGGCTGTAAATACGTATCTCCGGTGGAGAGCGAGCCGTATCGATTACCGAGCGAGTACCGAATGTGTATTCTGGCCAATATGGCGATGTAAACAGCCACGGACTAAAAACGTTCCGCCTGCTCATGGAACAGGTCATTCACACTCGCAGACAATCACGCTTTATGTGTCTATAATGACTATAGATAGGATTTTCTTTCCATGCACGCAAATTTTTTTTTTCCCAGCTCTGACTACCTCGCTTTAATGTGCCTTATAATCCGGTGTGCCTTATGTATGAAATTAGACCATCAAATAGACCGTTCATTGATAGTGCACCTTATAATCTGGTGCGCCTTATAGTCCCAAAAATACGGTAGTTCAAAATCACAGCAAAGTTTCTGGATTGGAATACACTGGGTTTGTGTGGAGTTGTTTCCACATTCTATCTGGTTTTCATTTTGAGTGCTCAAGTTATTGGTTTTTTTAATACACCACAGTTCATAGATACTGTATGCTTGCTACAAAGTTAGCACAGCACAAGAAGGAGTCTTATCAAGTTCACTGTACACTGGATGCGTAGGCTACATGATATTAGAAAAACAGGCAATATGATCTAGTTATTGAATAGTATGATAATGATATGACATGCAACATGTAAAATGATGGGTGAATGCATAAGCACATGCATATTATTATCACCACTGAAGCCATCTTTTCTGATACATACAGTATATTGTATCTGTTGATAATGCAATAATAATAAAATGATATTGTGCAGCTCTTCTGGATGCCTCAATATAGATGCCTGAAATTGAGGAAGTATGTGAAAAAAATCAGGATCTATTGCAGTCCACAGTGTTGAGTTTTAAAATGTAATATTGTAAAAATCAATCCATCAGGCCCGTGCTCTGAGAGAGATCCGTCGCTACCAGAAATCCACGGAGCTGCTCATCCGTAAGCTGCCCGTCCAGCGCCTGGTGAGGGAGATCGCTCAGGACTTCAAGACCGTCCTGCGTTTCCTGAGCTTCGCCGTCATGGCTCTGCAGGAGACCTGCGAGGCCAACCTGGTGGGTCTCTTCTTCGCTAAGGGGGTCACCATCATGCCCAAAGACTTCCAGCTGGCCCGCTGCATCCGCGGAGAGAGAGCTTAGACTTTCTGCTGCACATTCACCAGCCATAATGCTCTGCACTGTGTGTCTATATATATACATGTATAGTAATATGGACATATGTTTACTAGATGTTGTTTTTTTCTTGCCTTCTGATTGTTGCTCTGAGTGTTGCTGTCCCTATGCTGTTGCAATCCTGGAATTTCCCCACTGTGGGACTAATAAAGGCTTATCTTATCTTATCTTATCTTATCAGCTTCCATAAGGTGTGTCTGATGCTAGTGTCACACCAGCTCCAAAGCTCTGAGCCAGCAGAAGTGTGGGGCGCAATGAGTGCCGCCACGCCAAATGGCTGACATACAGTATCTGCTGCTGGGTCAAACACACGGGCTGCACATCATTGGTTGGTGGGTCTAACCAGTGGGTGGTCTGTACAAGACATTTGCCTGCGTACAAGATGGCGGCTGTCTAGTAAACTTTAAACGGTTTTGTTGCTGAATGTATTTTCTTTTCACTAACAACCAATCATTTGCAAGTTAAGCTTGAGCTTCCAGAGGCAATCTCCTCGACGTGCTCAGTTTTCATTTACATAAGGAACAGACGAGCTGAAATTTATGCTAATAAAGGAGTGAAAAACATAAGCCACCAATCTTGATTCTAGACGTAATACCACCAAAATGCAGTGTAAAGCATTCTATATAGATGATGAATGGAAAGCCTTGGTGGTCATTTACCTGGAGATGCTTGCAGCCACCTGTCCCCAGCAGGAGTGAGAAATTAACCTCTGTCTCAGTGAAGACCTGGAACTCTGTCTTAAAGCTTTCACCTACTTCACACTCAGCTGTTAATACCACCAATGCTATTTGGAGATGATGCCATCACCAAAGATTGGGTCCAAAACTGGATCATCAGCATGAGAACCCCCAAGCTTGTTTGCTCCTCGGGTTTGCTGTCATTCTTTGTCAAAAAAAAATCATAAAAATTGAATTGGAAACCAAGTCTGGTTTATTGCCTGCAGTTTTGATAAAAAATGTCACATAATAATGGCAATAAATAATACTTAGCTAGCAAAACTAAATATTTTTTCTTGAATTAAAAATATACTTGGATCCAAATGTGACTTTAGCTCCACACTGATTAACAACGCTGCATGTGATGCAGTTTCAGTGGATGGTGTCAAAATTGAAGCCACAGTCATCCAGTGATTGGGGAGCACTTTAAGTGAATGCTAGGACAAGTTAGACAGGAGATCAGTTACAGCACCACTGAAAGGGAAACATCTGATCTGACAACCAATCACTGAATCCATACTTGGAAACTGCGATGGCACAGAACATCACAGGTCACATGTAAGGACCGGCTGTGATGAGTTTGAATTTTCTTCTTCTTCTGACTGCTCCACAGTGGATCATCTGCCTCCATCGCACCCTCTCCCTTCATCTTCCTCTGGAACACCAACCCTCTCCATGTCCTCCTTCACTACATCCATCAATCTTCTCTGTGGTCTTCCTCTTTTCCTCCTGCCTGGCAGCTCCATCTTCAACATCCTTTGTCCAGTATATCCACTACTCAATCCCTCCAGGATTTCACAATGTTGCGATACCATCAATTCACACAAAATCAGCAAAGAAGAGCAACTATTGCGCGATCTTGCAACTTTGTCCAATCACCACAACGTTCCCGCAATTTTGGCCAATCCTTTTCAACTTCCGCCAGTTTCACCAATCAAATTTGTCTCTGAATGGCGCTCAAACGCTCAGTCTAACCAGTCAGAATCAGAATCAGAATCAGGTTTATTGCCATTGTTCATGTAGTACACAAACTAGGAATTTGTCTCGGTGCAATGCTGCAACATTAAACATGATAAAATAAAAGAAATAAACTATACATGCAATAAAGTGTAGAATAAGAGTAAGTGATACTGGTCAGCAGTTAAAATATATTAGCGAGCAGCAGATACTGTGGAGAACTATATAGTGCAGTCGGTAATGCAGGAAGAAAACAGTGATGATTGACATGAGTCTGGTTGAGCTGCTGTACATAGTGCACGAGAGTCAATAAGTCACTTAGTGTTCAGCAGTCAAATGCGTCACTGCACTGTGTTCACTTCCATATTTACAGTAAGTATTAATGGAACACATCAGCAAAAACAGAATGTGTGATTTAAAAAAACACACACCCGCGAGGTTTCCAACACCGTCCCTTCCTCTGTCTCCCCCAGCCTGCCAGTGGACATCTCACCACATCTCCATCCTGACCATGTGTACGAAGTGCAGGGTATGTGATGAAAAACGTTCGCCTGCCCCAAAAGCACCCCATCGCGGGAGTGCACCTGAGGACAGACACTATCAAATCACAAATAAAATGAGCAAACCTAACACTACAGCCAGTGTTTGAATATTTTATCCATCTTTAGTGGTAAAGTCATTACTGTACCTTGTCAATGAGCTTTAAAGCTGTGAATCTCTGGTCTAGACATGGACAAACGCTGAGTGTCTGATGAGACAGGTGTGTGTCAAGACACACGGCAGACAGACAGGGAGGAGTTAGGCACAGAAAGAGAGAGAATATTGTCCGTAATTTTTTTCAGAAAAACACAGACTCTGATAGACAATACAGAGCAACAGAATAGATTTAGTTTTTCTTGGTACCGAGTGGTTGGGGACTCTAGGGAGTTTTCAAATGAAGGTGCTACCAATAATTTCCAAATCTCTACTCTTTAACATGCATTCAATGCAGTTTAATTTTTTTATTTTTTTATTTTGTATACTTTAATGATCCCCAGAGGGGAAATTGAGGGCATCCCCCTGGATGGATGAAGCAGCCACAGTATGGCGCTATCCCTTAACCATTCACACACACATTCACACCTAGGACCACTTTAGAGTCTCCAATTAACCTAACCTGCATGTTTTTGGCCTGTGGGAGGAAACCGGAGAAATCCTGGAGTAAACCCACGCAGATACGGGGAGAACATGCAAACTCCACACAGATCACTGTTGGTCGGGGGCTGGGATTGAACCAGGGATCCCATGGCCAAGGGTGAGTTGCTGTGCTGGTGCAGTGCTAACCACTGCGCCACCGCACCACCCACCGTTTAAGATAAGATAAGATAAGATAAGCCTTTATTAGTCCCACAACGGGGAAATTCCAGGATTGCAACAGCACAGGGATAGCAACACTCAGAGCAACAATCAGAAGGCAAGAAAAAAAAAAAAAAAAAAAAACAAGCAAGCAAGAGCAGCTAATATACATATGTACGTATTACTATAAAATATATATATATACACACACACACAGACACACAGTGCAGAGCATTGTAGCTGGATGGAATAAATATGTAAATATATAAACACCCACAATACGGAGCATTGCAGCTAGGTGGAATAAATATGCAAGTATATATAGCTGTTTAGCTGTTTAGCTGTTGTAATGGATATTGTGTTAAAGTCTGTATTGGCTCTTGCACAAAACAGCTTTTCTGTATAGCAGAAGTTTATGCTTAATTTACAAATCACTCTAATAGGAAATGTTTTACAGTCCTGTGCTTTTCTTGTATCGTTATATAGAATATTACTGCAGTAAACTGGAAAAAAAACCATCTGCTGGAAAAAAAAATCTTTAAAATTTGTAATTCTTCCCACAACTTTTAGTGCAAAAAAACCTCTCAAAACATTGCAACTTTTTAAAAAAGCTCCTGTGAATTCAGGCTTTTTGGGCTGCAACAATCATAAAAACATCCCACGAAATCTTGGAGGGACTGACTATCCCTCCTCTGCACATGTCCAAACCATCTCAGCCTTGACTCTCTTACTTTGTCTCCAAACCGCTCAACCTGAGCTGTCCCTCTGATATACTCATTTCTAATCTTGTCCCTCCTAGTCGCTCCCTATGAAAATCTTAGCATCTTCAACTCTGCCACCTCCAGCTCCACCTTCTTTTTTTTCCTTCTTTTTGTCAGTGCCACCATTTCCAAACTATACATCATAGCAGGTCTCACTACCATCTTGTAAATCTTCCATTTCACTGTAGCTGCTATCCTTCTGTCACAAATCACCCCTGACACTTGTCTCCACCCACTCCACCCTGCCTACACTCTCGTCTTCACCTCTCTCGTGCATTTTCCATTGCTTTGGATGGTTGACCCCAGGTATTTAAATTCATCTACTTTCCTACCTCTACTCCTTCCCTCTTCACTGTTGCATCTCTCCTCCTCTCATTCACACTCATCTATTCTGTCTTGCTTCTACTGACTTTCATACCTCTTCTCTCCAGAGCATACCTCCACCTCTCTAGGTTATCTTCCACCTGCTCCCTACTCTCACTACAGATCACAATCTCCTGCAAACATCATTGTCCACGGAGACTCTTGCCTGGCCTTATCTGTCAGCCTGTCGATCACCATAGCAAACAAGAATGGCTCAGAGCCGATCCCTGATGTAATTTCACCCCCACCTTGAATCCATCCGTCACTCCTACAGTGTATCTCCCCACTGTCGCGCTGTCCTCATACATGTCCTGCACCACCCTCACATACTTCTCTGCCACTCCTAACTTCCTCATACAATACCACACTTCCTCTCTTGGCATCCTATCATCTGCTTGCTCTAGATTCATAAAGACAGTTTGAATTTTAAGTTTGAATTTTGAGTTTGAATGTTAAAGGTGAGAAATTTTAAAAAACCCTAATAAAAGCACTGAATCTGACACACTGATGTGGTTCACGGGTCATATTAAATGCATGGTTTCCTTTTATTGCTATATTCTGCTCAACATGACCAAAAGGCTTCTCAGTCATCATTTCCAATGTTGAACGTTATGACACTGGCTCCACTCAAGTGTATTAATTAGACATATGGCAGCATCACTTCAAAGAGGGTAACAGCCCTCCCAAGGATACGAATGCTCTCTCTCTCTGACTGCCCTTCCTCTTTTCTGTGAACACACGACAACCTGTATTCTCCAGCTGGCTCATGAAGAACAGCAGAGCATGATCTGGCAAAGCAAGAAGGATAATGGCAGATATTCTCCAAATCTATACGGAAAAGCATTGTGTGAAAATTCAAGAAAGTCCAGCTGCAGAAGAGGCAAACAACCAATTTTTTTTTCTGAGTAACACCATCATGAATGCTCAGTTTTTGGAGCCGGCAGATAACAGGGATCAAAAAAACTGAACTGAGAGCCAAAAAGCACAATAAATGTAGACTTTGGTTTTCAGAAACTATTGATTCTTTGAGGGAAATTTACTTGGCTTCTACGGTCCTTAAAAGTCACACCTTTAAGTCATGCACTCATGTGGATGCCCGGTAATTTCCCCACTGTGGGACTAATAAAGGATTCAAAATTCAAATTTAAAAAAAAAGTCACGTTTATTTGGCATTCAGGAAGGGTCCTGTCTTTAGACAGAATCTCAGGAGGCGACTGTTATGTTGTGGGTCTTGGCATTATTATGTGCAAGTCTCCCTTAAAGGTGTAGATTGTATTTCATGAATACAAATGTTTTCAGAAAAAAACATCAACAAAGTGTTTAGAAAGGTGCAGACACATTTTTTATATTCTTCAAAAAATAATATATTAATGAAAAATTACTTTTAAAATTCTTTACAGGTCCAAAATAACCATAATATTCATGTACATCTGAGCAGTTGGATGACAACTATGGTGGTCAGTAACATGGCTAGCTGCTAGGCTAGCTGCAGGTATGTAAAGCATTTTGCCATGAAAATGCCATGAAATTGTGAGCCATGTTCCATCTAGCTTACCTATCTATCCTGTCTAACCTGCGGCCAGTGAGGCTGTCACAGCCATCGCAGCCACTAGCAGAGCTGGGTTCATGTCACATGTGTCTACCAAGCAATCAGTGCAAAAGTAAACACCTACTGGAAAATGGTAAATGGTGTTCACTTATATAACGCTTTTTTACTCATCTCTGGATGACCAAAGCGCTTTACTGGTCCTGCTATCTATCCATTCACACACACATTCACACACTGATGGTGGTGGAGCTGCCATGCAAGGCGCTGGTCTGACCCACCAGGAGCAACTGGGGGTTCAGGGTCTTGCTTAAGGACTCTGATATGCAGACTGCAGACAGAGCGGGAATCAAGCCACTGACCCTCTGATCAGTAGTCGACCACACTACACCTGACCAGGAGGTTACAATGTTGTCTCTACCACCAATAAGTCCCAAGGGCCCAAACTTCTGGTCAAGTTTGGTGATGCTTTACAAGCTGGAGACCAAAAATGGATTTTGACCTTTTTTTTTTTTTTTTAACCTGACCTTAAGCTTGTAAATGCTAAAATCTGGTCCCAAAGGCAGCCTGTGTGTCATTGTGTGTGACCCTAGTGTGTTTGCTTTCAAGTTTAGACACAGTTTAATGGCTGGACACAGACAAGAGCAACTTCCCTAACTACAATAAATTCACATTGATAACTAATAAGCAGTGAAGTTAGGTTGGCTGCTTTCTCTTATTAAAACGATAAAAAATGCAAAAAATACAGTATCATGAAAATTTTATTTTATTTTTCTTAAATTATTTCCAAAGTTGGTCAATTATGGTGAAGAGACAGCTGAGCTCGAAAGAAAAGCTGTAAATTTACTGGTCAGTCTATATTACTACCCTCATATAATGTATAGTCATGAACACTGGGTAATGAGATCACAGATACAAGCGGCTGAAATGAACTGTCTCTGTAGGATTGCTGGACTCACCCTTAGGATGAGGAGCTCAGCCATCCGGGAGAGGCTCAGAGGAGAGCCACTTCTCCTCCACATCGAAAGGAGCCACTTGAGGTTTTCTGGGCAAGGCCCACTGGGAGGAGACCATGGGGCACACCTAGGACATGCTGTAGAGACTATGGACCGTATTACAGTACCATGGTCCATAATCAGTTCTCACTGACGCAGAATGCATTTACAGGCATATCCAAGTTCATTTCCTTATCACAGCAACGTAAAAACAAATTTTCTGCTGGGCACATGGTGCCAAGAGGTGGGTCTAATTATTCAGAGGTGTGTTTTGGATTATCCAATCCAAAGAGCTCCTGCCCATCCCTTTAATGCACAGAGGCACATTATCTGAAGTGAACTCTGTTCATGACGGCTTGTTTAAGACGGGTTTTGTGCTGGCCAAAGGGTGTGCGTGTGAGCGAAAATGCATGATACAGTAATGCTGCTTGGTAATAATAATAAGAAGCCATCTCTGTTGTCATTCAATCCGTACAGCCAATCATGTACAGTAGAATAAAATTACGTTTCTCCTACCTATAATGTTAATCACATGTAGAATCAGAGGTCGCTGCCATGCAAGGTGCCGCCACAAACAACGTCTCCTCCCCCCATTCTATTACCAAGCTAGAAGGCAGGAAGTACCATTTTTTATATGGTCTTTGGTATGACCCAGCCAGGACTTGAACCCCCAACCTCCCGGTTGTGGGACGGAAGACATCAATCACAGTTGGTGCCCAATTAGTTGTTTTAGAAAGAACAAACAGATCAGAGATAATGCTGTACTGTGCATGGATGCAACAGACATGAATGGGTTTGAAACTTCAGGAAAAGAGGATGATGCCTGTGCTAACTTTCATAAAATGGAAGGATCATTAACAGAGGTGCAGAAGTGGCTCCCAGCCCATGGGGAGATGGAGGGCTCCTTCTCCTGTTGCTTTCGCCAACCGAGGGTCTCCCCCATCTTGTGTGGGGGTCTGCCAAGGTTTGTGTCTCTCAGTCACAGTCCCTCCCGAGCGAGAGGAGAGCAAGAAATCTGGCGCAGCATCCCGTCCAGTGCTGATCCCCACCAAAAAGCAAGCCTGCTCTTGGCGGCCCCTCCCAGGGGATATAACAGTGGCTGTGGGGGCGCCTGCAGCTCAAGATCCGACCGTAGGAGTGCGGTGTGGAGCTTGGCTGGAAACCCAGGGGCTCACAGCTGCAAGCAGAT
Source organism: Pholidichthys leucotaenia (assembly GCA_020510985.1). Classification (NCBI taxonomy): domain Eukaryota; kingdom Metazoa; phylum Chordata; class Actinopteri; order Cichliformes; family Pholidichthyidae; genus Pholidichthys; species Pholidichthys leucotaenia. The sequence continues at coordinate 230,423,929 of CM035840.1, forward strand.
GTGGACGCATCTCCCATCAATCTGGGAAATTACAGTGAAAAGTAAAACCCTGTTCATTCATTTGTTCATTCTCCTAAAAATAAACACATTAATGACAAATAAGACCATGATGAAAACAAAAATGTGGATGGAATAAAAATCTTCAGACTGACACGGCTCCACTGTGTACCGCATCCATGCCAGAATGCACACATGCTCCTTGTTCATTCATTCATTCCCCTAAAAAAATATATTAATGTCTAATCTATAGACTCCATCAGTAAGTCCGCAATTAAAATGAGAGTGTGGATGGAATAAAAAACTATTTAGTATGTCATCATATAAATAAAATGGCAGGTGATTATATTATGACTGTTACAACTCCATTAAAACAACAGAAAATCCCAGCACATCCTGTTTCCTTATGAGTTCCGGAGCTGCACAATTTCAAAACATGCCACTGAAATAGCATTAAACAATGCACTTCTGATGACAGACCTTTTTTCCGGATCAAAACCGCAGTGTCACAGCATGCACCATAAAACCGGTGCGCATGAGACTGCATGCCGCCACATCTCTGAAATGACTCTCCACCTCCCAGCACAAAGCAGGTGCACTGTCTACTGTAGTTAGATGGTGTGACCAAAGTGTAAAACACAGCAATGTGCTGACAGAAACTAATAAAAACACTGGTTCATAATGGGAAGTCTGGTGCAAAAGTCCACTGATGACTGTCAAAATAGGGCCCTATGTCTCCCAGCTGGCCTGGGAATACCTTGGTGTCCCCTCTGAAGAGCTGGAAGAGGTGGGTGAGGAGAGCGAGGTTTGGGTATCTGTGCTTTGACTGCTGCCTCTATGATCTGGTGTCAGGGTTCAGCTCCAGTGGACAGGAAAACTCCTTAAGGGAAGGCAGGACTTCAGTGCAAGAATGATTTATTAAAGGAAGAAAACAAAAGGCAGCACAGGGCTGAACAATGTACATAAGCTGGCTAGGCTAGGAAGGCTGACCGGTGAAACGTGACACATGTCGAAGGAAAAGTGCTGTGATGTCGACGCACTGAAGAGTCCGTAGTGCCAATATACTGTAAATAGGAAAATAAATAACTAATAAAGACAGGACAGCTGGGAACTAATTAGGAACTAAACGATAACATATGGGAGACAAACCGAAAACAGGAAATGAAACTACAACAAGACAGGAAAACGCAAAGGAATCTTTCACAATAAGAGCCGGACTATGAACTAAGGATAAACAAGGGTACCAATGATAGCAGAATGACAATAATGATACAATGAGACCAAAAACAACAGAAAGCGTCTACATGGTCAGCGACCATGTCCAGACCATGACACCCGGACCCCAGAAAAGCAGTACAAAATGGAGTGGAATGGTATTTCAGAAACTAAACTTTCATATATCAAGGCTATAGTTATCCCTGTTCCCCTGCTTTGATACAGCTGGGAACAGCCAGGGGTTCTAGCAGTGAGCTTGTGTGACTTACCCTCCTTGAGGAGAGTGGAGTGTCCATGATTATCATTTGGATAACTGCGTCAAGCCAAAAGTTTTCCCAATTAGTTGTGTGCATTGAACCTGTCAGGGAAAGACACCATCATACTGTTTCAATAGCAATGTGCTTAAACTCAAAATTCAATATTCTAAAAAGGAAACTGCCAGATTCTGATTTTCATAGACAATAAATGATAGTTATTGGAGTGGTGGCCTAGTGGAAGAGCATCTGCCCCACAGCTGGGAGGCTGTGGGTTCAAGCCCCAGCTGGGTCATATCAAAGACCATAAAACTGTACTTTCCGCCATCTAGCATGGTGTTCAGCATAAATAGAATGGGCAGAGGAAGGCTGGTTAGCCAGCCACAGGGGGAAGCACAGAATAGTGTGCTCCCTGAGCCACTGCCAAGCCCAGGTAAATGGGAAGGGTTGTGTCAGGAAGGGCATCCAGCGTGAAATCCTGTTCATTAATGTGCACTGTCCCTTTTAAATAAATAGCCAAATCAAATATGCGGATCCAGGACCCGCTGTGGCGACCCCAAATAGGGAGCAGCCAAAAGGTGTGTGTTGTGAACCGTAGTTATCCTCAATATATAAATGCTTCCCTTTACTTGTAAAGATGTAAATGACCTTTATTTCTGGATTATAATACAAAGAAAAAATAGTGTTTTGTCAAAAGCGAGGTGCGCTCGCTGCTTACAGCCAGAGATGCAGCCTTCAGAGCGAAGGACAGGATCGCCCTCCGCTCAGCCAGGTCTGCGCTCTCAAAGGGAATTAAGGCGGCAAAGCGCACCTATGCGGAGAAAATCCAGGGTCACCTCTGTGACACTAGGAACACCAAACAGATGTGGCAGGGAGTTCGGACACTGACGGGCTATAAGTCTAGGCAGGGGGTCGATGATGACGACGCTTCGCTTCCAGACAGGCTCAACGACTTCTTTGCACGTTTTGAAGCATCAAACTCGACAATCAGAGGGAGGGCTGGCCCACCCCCACCATCGGTCGGACCATCTTTTACTATCAACACAGCGGACACACGGAGGACCCTAACCAGAGTCAACCTACGCAAAGCTGCAGGTCCGGACAACATTCCGGGACGTGTGCTCCGAGACTGCGCGAGCGAGTTGGCGGATGTCATGACTGACATTTATAACATCTCCCTGAGTCAGGCCATCGTTCCCAGAAACTTCAAGACCTCTATCCTTGTACCGGTGGCAAAGAAACCAGTTGTGTCCTGTTTGAATGACTATCGTCCTGTTGCACTGACACCAATTGTGATGCAGTGTTTTGAACGGCTTGTCAAACCACACATTACAGCCTGCCTCCCTGCATCACACGACCCGCTCCAGTTTGCATATCGTTCAAACCGCTCCACGGAGGATGCTATAGTCACCACCCTACACTCTGTCATCACCCACCTGGACCAGAAAGACACCTACGCCAGACTCCTGTACATTGATTTCAGTTCAGCATTCAACACCATTATTCCCCAGAGACTGATGGAGAAATTACTCCTTCTCGGTCTGAACACCGCCACATGTCTCTGAATCGCGGATTTCCTGACTGAGAGACCTCAGTCTGTCCGGGTTGGAAACAACATCTCCAACTCTGTCACGCTGAGCACCGGATCCCCTCAAGGCTGTGTACTCAGTCCACTGTTGTTTACACTTCTAACACATGACTGTGTATCCAGACACGAGGGGAACCAGATTATTAAGTTTGCAGACGACACCACGGTGGTGGGACTTATTCTGAGGGATGAGGAATCAATGTACAGGGAAGAAGTGAGAGACACTGGAGGGCTGGTGCAGGGAGAACAATCTGGTGCTCAACGTGAACAAAACGAAGGAGATGATTATCGACTTCCGGCGGTCACAGCCTGAGCATGTCCCCCTCAGCATCGGCGGCCGTTTAGTGGAGAGAGTGGAGAACATCAAGTTCCTTGGAGTGCAGATCTCGCAGGACCTGACCTGGAGCAAGAATTCCTTGGGGATCAGGAAGCGGGCTCAGCAGAGACTGCACTTCTTGAGGAAACTCAAACAGGCCTCTCTCCCCATCTGAATCCTCAGGACCTTCTACAGAGGTGTGGTGGAGAGTGTTCTGACATACTGCATTGCTACATGGTACTCCAGCTGCAGTATGTCAGACAAAAAGCCCTGCAGAGGATAGTCAAGGGGGCTGAGAGGGTAACTGGAGTCTCCCTTCCCTCTGTCCAAGAACTTTTTCAGAACCGTTGTAGGAGCAGGGCACTGAACATTGTCAAGGACCGTTCTCACCCTCTGCATAAACACTGAACTTCTTCCATCTGGTAAACGATTCCAGAGCATCAGAGGCAGAACCCCCAGACTGATCAACAGCTTCCTTCCACAAGCTGTCAGGATGCTGAACAGTTGACCCGGAATCTCTCATACACACTACTGCACCTACGGACATTTTGTATACTATTTGTATGTTATAGTTAGTTATTTGTATATTATAGTTAGTTAGTTTTTTCCCAAGTATGTCTCAGGGATGTGTGAATGGATGGGGGGGGTGGGGGTGGGGGGTGAAGCTATGTGTGAGTGTGTCTTATATCATGCTGCTTCTATTTATATGGATGCCGAGAGAAATGCAATTTCATCTTGCCTGCACTACAGTTGTATGTACAGCAATATGACAATAAAGTTTGATTTGATTTGATTTGATTTGATTTGAAATGCCATTTATTTTTTAGATGCACCTGTGGTTGGGAGGAAATTCAGTAATTTGTATCTGTAATCTTAGGGCTGTGTTAAACATGGATCTGCATCTCAGTTGGGGTCATCTGTTGTGTCACTTACTCCCACTAATTCTCAAAATTCACAGTATTTTGTTATATTTTGAACTGAACGTGTCATGAAGAAAAAACGCACGTCTCCGCTGAGTTTTTTCTGTACGGTCGGAGCATTCTGTCATGATCTGAGAGATGAGATGAGAGGGAATGAAAAACTCAAGTGCTGGAGTAGATCGTGCCACTTATTAACGTAAACACTAACAAATTCACAAGTCCAGTTACCACACTAATGCAGACAGTAGGAATGATAGAATGATGGCCACCAGACAAACAGGGAAGCCACTCAGATGTCCCACAGCCTGGGAGATGCCTGGTGCAGACGAATGCTGGGCACACAGAGAAAGGCACACGTACTCACGGCTGTGGAGAGTCGGAGCTGTCCGTGTCGTCTGGTGAGCGGGGAGTGAAGGCAGAGTCAGACACTAACATTAAGGAATCCTCCGTCTTGAAATGTTAGGCTGACAAGATGAAGGAAGTCATACAGCACTCATGGAGGTACACGCTGCCACGAATGAGGGTGAATGCTCCGACAATCTCTTTTCCCAAACACAGTGTATTTATTATCCTGATGCAAACGAGGAAAGAGATCACCGGTGTGAGGAAGCGTGGGCTGGACGTGATTGAACCAGGTGTGTAGGAGTGCGTGTATCAGCGTGTGAATGGGAATGAATGGAGTGTGAGTGTATGTGCGTGAGAACACCCAAGATGAAGCACAGCTGAAGGCATTTGACAGGAGGAGCGGGCGTGCCCAAGCTGTCAGGATAATAAGTCAGAATAAGTCAGATTCATGACATGAATGAATGAATTTGAAGATGAGACAAATGATTATCAAATCAACGAATTGAAATTATCAATTTAAAGTTCTGTTAACTGTCAGTTTACATCTTTAAAATAATGTTTATTGTTGCTTTTCCCGTCTGTAGTGTCTTACATTCGTCCCTGCTGACTTGATCTCATCTCTATGCTGCTGGTCATATTCAACTAAGTGAATGTGATTCCTGTAGGAGTTTCCTTGTTGAGAGGAGCAATGATGTTAATTCTGACTGACGTGTCCTGGCTTTTTCTCTTACACCTCACACCATCCACTCGTCACCAAACCTGTTGGTCTGTGAACAGATGTCATGGAAACAGCTCATTATGGATCTAGAGTGCAGCTCTGCTTCCCAGATGTTTTCAAATCACAATTAGAAACTTGACTATTCCTCCAATTTCAAAAGACTTTTTTTCATACTTTATTTACATGTTTTTATGTTACAGTACAAATAAACACGTACAGTGAACAGGCTCATACATGAACATATAAACATATACACAGAGACATAGACGAGCACAGACTGAAACAAATAATGTGACAAAGAAAGAAAAGCAAAAAAGAAAAGACAAATAAATAAATGAAATACAAAAAAAAAGAAAATAAGGAAAATAATAGGCCTGCCATTAAGTCCCACAGTTAGTGCCGTCAGTTGGCCACAAGTGCCTGTTCATTGATGTTAACATGACTCGATCCTTTAGCCTTTACCATTGTCAAAATGAGTAAGAAACGGGTCCCAGATGTCAGAGAACTTTTGCAGTGAGTTGGTCCTTGTAAACCTGAGTCTTTCCATCCGTATGACGTTCATCATGTCCATCAGCGATTGGCGAAAGGAGGGAGAGGAAGTGGTTTCAATCAATCAATTAAGGTTTATTGTCAATACTACCGTACGTGCAAGACATACAGGAGAATTGAAATTTGACTTGACATTGGGAGCGCTCTATAAGCGCATCCCAGCGCCGCGGCAGCCTTGAGGCGCCAGTCATACAGTGGGGGTAAAGAGGGAAGGGGTAGGGAATGACACAGTAGGCGAGAGAAAAAAACATAGTTATCAGAATAGCGCTCAGTGAGCGAGATTATGATTACAAGAAAAAAAAAACCTCAATGCACATTTAGCAGTCAAACAATACACACGTTGACAAAGAGTGATGAGAGACCAGTGTGTGTGTAATCAGCATATATAATCAGTGTGAGTGCAGTGTTGAATGTATCATTTGTTGATGTACAACAAAGGGGGGCGCCTCCTGGCAACGGATAGTTGTTATAATCATGTTTTCAAAACACAGATAAGCATGTCCAGAGTCTCTCTCTCTTCGTGCATGCCAGATGGCAAAGTTCTGTATTAGACACATGATAGCGCTGTCCTTGAAGAGTCCAGTCTGCTGAACAACAGCAAGTGATGTTAATTGTTTGGGTTAAGAGAAGCCAAACTCTTCTTCTGTTTTGTCTTAATCCAGGAGGAGAGGGCGCCGAATCAAGGTCAAGGCACAGTTCACTCAGAGCATAGAATTTCCATCTCTCTTGCGATTCTGCGCTTCATAATTTCCATATACAGGCTTTAAAATCATTCCCTGGAGAGCACTAGCGACTCCAGATGTATACCATCTTCTGAATCAGCCATCATTCAGTTCTCCATTGCCGCTATCAGTGCACTCCCCGACTGGTCGAATTTGTTGTTGAAGGAGCATTGCCGGGTCCGCTTTGATCAGCTCTCCCAACTTCTTAATTTCTGATACATCAGGAACTCCAGAGCCAAAATAGAAATCTTGTGATCAAGCCAAACAAATAGAGATGTCTTCCGCATCTCAGTCGAATCACAGACACATGAATTCCCAATTGTCCATGAGTCCTGGGCTCCCCCTAGCCCGATCTTCTTTTGAAGTGGTGTCAATCGCATATAAAGCCCACCAAATCCATAATTTTCCATTTGGAATAAGATTCAGCCAGAATAAGAGCGACACAGACAGAGACAGGACACAGCAAGCTGGGATAGTGAAGAGGGGAGAGGAGTGGGGAGGAGGGAGAGAAAATGCGACTGCTCTCTCTGAAGGCCAGAAGAAATATTTCCAGGGGTTTTCCACTCCCTCAAGATAAGTTTCTTGGTGACAATCATGTCCAACATCAGTGACTGCTGTATGGATTTGGGGAAGCACTGAGAAAGTTGGGAACAGCTGAAGATGCCGAGAGTTGCATCCAGGGGGAGAGTGATCTGATAAGCCTAGGAGTACCAGTTAAACACTCTGGACCATAGGTCAGAGAGCAAGGAACAAAATCAAAAAGCATGAGACAGTGTACCCACTGATGTTCGACATCTATCACACAGTGGTGAAGTGGAGGGATAGATTTTATGCAATCACTGCTTTAAGTAATGAAGGTGGTGGACCACTTTGTATTGGATCAGCTAGTGTCTACTGTCGACAGAACAGGCCTGAACCGCTGACAGACTTCTGTCCCAAATATCTCTGGACAATTCAATTTTCATCTTCTCCTCCCAGGGTGCTCTGATCATACCGGAGGGAGCGACAGAGCTGCCATCAAACACACTCACAAACTTGGAAACAAGGTGCCTGGAGTGAGGGGGGTTCTTAATGAGATCGAAAAAAGCGTGCTTCCTTGGAACTGCACCCGATTTATTAACTTTGGATTGGACGTAATGTCTAATTTGTAAGTATCGAAAAAAATGTGAATGAGGAAGACCAAATCTTTCTCTGAGCAAACTGAATGACGCTAAACTCCCCCCATATACAAATCCCCAATGGATACAAGACCCCTCTCCCTCCAGACATGGAAGGTTCTGTCTGACCATGGGGGTAAAAATGAATGGCTATAACAAGTTGTTGTTTCTGCAGAGGTCTCAGGTAAATGCAGGGATGCCCGCACCTGGTTTAAAATTTTGACTGAATTTCTTAGTGTGAAGCTTAAGCATTTCAAAATTTTTAAATCATCCATTTTGGTGAACAGCAGGGCAGGCAAGTAAAAGTTAATGACAAAGCCAGACTCCATGCGCAGCCACAAAGGGGCCTCAGAGGCCATGTTATCCACAGACCCATGTGACCAAAACATTCAAGACCTGGCCCGGTAGTAAAGTTTGAACAATGGCAGGCCCAGCCCATCCTCCGATTTGGGCTTTTCCAAGTGGGTTTTAGAAATCCGATGTTTTTTTTATAATTCCAAACAAAAGATAAAATTATTGTGTCCAAATCCTTAAAGAAAGCTGATGTGAAAAATATAGCCAGATTTTGGCAAAGATAAAGAAATCTGGGAAGGGAGACCATCTTGATTGAGTTCATACAACCAATCATAGACAATGGTAAAATTTTCCAGTCTTCCATGTGTCGTTTTAGGTCTGAGATGAACTCACCAAAATTTAGTTCAAGTATTAATTTAGGATTTTGGGGTATAGTTAGGCCAAGGTATTCAATATGATCACTGACTATTTTGAAAGGGGTGTTTTTCAGGAAAGCTGGCAAAAAAGCATCTGAGAGAAGCATGAATTCAGTCTAGGACCAGTTTATGGTGTACCCTGACAGTCTCCCAAAAGAAGTAATCAAGTCCAGGAGAGGGGACTAATTTTTCTGAGTTCTCTAAATATAGTATCACATTATCTGCGTACAAACTGATGAGAGATTTGACTCCTCTGACCTTTAGGCCTACAATGTTCAGGTGACTTCTTATAGTTAGGGCGAGGGGTTCAAATGCTACTGCAAAAGGAGTTGGCGATAGGGAGCAGCCCTGCTGAACTGAACAGTGTGAAGAAAATGGAGTTGACCTGTCACCATTTGTCAAAACAGAGCATTTTGGATTATCATACATTAATTTCACCCAGGCTATAAAAGAGTTGCTGAACCCAAATCTAGATAATGACTAACATGTAGGTCCACTCGACCTGATCAAAAGCCTTTTGTGCATCCAGCAACAAAATTGCGGTCAGCGTAAATGGTGTTAAAAAGTCATCTTACACTGAAAAAGGAAAATCTGCCCGGGATGAACCCTGTTTGATCAGGGTGGATGATTGATGATATATACTGTATTTGTTTAGCCGATTGGCCAGCAATTTAGTGATTACCTTCCTATCAAAGTTCTGGAGCGAAATGGGCCTGTAGCTGGCTGGGTCTTTCTCATCTTTCCCTTTCTTTAAGATTAATGAAATATTGGCCTCGTTTAATGTTTTAGGTAGGGCATTGTTTGCCTTTGAAACAGATGTCATTCTGAGTAGGAGGGTGCGAGAATATCGCAAAACTTTTTATAAAATTCAAAACCGGGAGTCAAAAAAAATCATTTAACTCAGAATGGGAGGGGGAACATTTGGAACTATAGAGCTCACTATAAAATTCCTTGAAACAGCCATTTATATCTTTGGGGCTGGTCAGTGATGCACCTGTCTTTGATTCAATACAATGAATGGACCTTGACGCCTGGACATCTTTAAGCTGCCGTGCTAGCAGCCGTTCAGGCTTGTCCCCCAGCTCAAAGTGTTTCTGTTTTAATTTTAAAAAAGAGACTTTTAAATATCTATAGATGTCGAATGTCTGGAGGACGCTGACCTGAGATATCAATGGCTCAGTGAAGGATTAAATATTAAATATCAGCTTGAGAGAGGCACTCAGCAGAACTGTCTCTGAAAGGATAAAAAGCTTCTTTTTTAGATGAAAGCACTGCATCTGTACATAGTGTATGCAGTCATTCTTTTGATATTCCTAACAGATTACAATCTGATGCAGACAGTGCATAAATAAAGAAAAGTGAGGACAGGGGAGTGTCCAGTCACACAGTGGTGCGCTCACACTTTTAACAACACACTCATTCAGTGCCCTATTTTTGCCTCGGTTCTCAGTGGGGTGTCAGAGTCGAAGTGTGAGAGGTCAACATGACCAATTTGCAAGGATAAGGCTAAATTGAGATTATATGTTAGAGGACATACAGTAGCAATCGGCCTCACTTATTCTTATTCTCTTCTTTTCTTTAGAGGGGCATTTCAAAAAGACATATTTGTGAGCTTAAAAAAGACTTTTTCAAACTTCCTAGAATTCTGAGACCACTTTAAAGGTCCATATTATGTATTTCAACAAAAGAAGTCGTCCATTAATTCTGACTCTCTGAACCTTCATTGGTGCTCTTTCCTTTGCCTTTGTTACCTCTTTCTTTGCCATACGCCTGGACTCTTTAAGTTCTGCCTACTTTCTTCAGCTCCCTGACTATCCCACTTTTTCTTTGCCACCACCAAGTCACCTTGCATTTTGACCAATCTCCAACTTACCCTTTCTTGCTAAATTATTGGAACGTGTTGTAGCCTCTCAACACCTCGACCACCTTTCACCAATAACCTGTATGAAACACTTCAATCTGGATTCCATTCTCATCACAGTACTGAAACTGCCCTCTTAAAAATCATAAATGGCCTCCTCCTCTTCTCTGATGCTGGAATTTTTTTTTTATTTATTTATTTTTTTTTTATTACTTATTTTGTACCCGTAGGTAGATTTGTTTTGCAGTCTGGTGACAAGCCACCAGCTGCCGGTCGCTGCGTGCGCAAGCGCCCCTTATCCCTAACCTGCATGTTTTTGGCATGTGGGAGGAAACCGGAGAAATCCCGGAGTAAACCCACACAACACGGGGAGAACATGCAAACTCCACACAGATCACTGTTGGCCAGGGGCAGGGATCGAACCCACGATCTCACGATCCCCGCGTTCCCCCGGCCGAGGGTAAACTGTGCTGTCACAGTGCTAACCACTGCGCCACCGTGCAGCCACATTAACATTCTCATTCTCCTTGATTTTTCTGTCGCCTTTGACACCATCAATCACTCCATCCTTCTCACCCGACTGGAAACCATGTTCAATATCACTGGCACTGCCCTCAACTGGTTCGGATCATATCTCTCTGACAGACAACAATTCATTTCCATCAACAACTGCAATTCCCCCACTGCTCTCCTACCTCAAGGCGTCCCCCAAGGATCAGTTCTCGGCCCCCTTCTCTTCACCCTCTACCTATTCCCTCTCGGAGACACTATCCGCCATCATGGTCTCCAGTTCCACTGTTATGCCAATGACATCCAGCTCCTCTTGTCCACCAAGTCCATTTCCACTATCACCCACTTAACCTTGACAAACTGCATTGACGATATAAAATCATGGCTCTAACTCAACCTTCTACAGCTGAACTCTGACAAATCTGAAGTCATTATCATTGGGTGTCAGTCTCTACTCAAATTCACCGACAACTTTACCCTTAACACTGATGCTCCCTAATTTCCTTATCTCCCCAAATCCGCAACCTTGGCACCATCTTTGACCAGAGATTTTTTTTAAAAAAAAACATGTTAAACACATCACCAAAACAGCCTTGTTCCATTTAAGGAACACTGCCCACCTCTGTCCTCCCCTCATCCCAACAGCTGCTGAAACGCTCATCCACGCCTTCATCACCTCCTGTCTCGACTATTGTAACAGCCTCCTATATGGACTACCATCAAAACCCTCATCAAGCTACAATGCATCCAGAACTCTGCTGCTCGTCTTCTTACCCACATTCATATCCATGACCACATCACGCCCATCCTCTACAAGCTCCACTGGCTCCCCATCCCCCAGAGAAATCATTTCAAAATCCTCCTCATTACTTACAAAGCCCTCAATAACCTGGCCCCACCCTACCTCACCGAGCTCCTCCATCATTACACCCCCTCCCGCACACTCCGCTCCACTGATGCCAACCTTCTACGCCACCCCCTCAAGACTAAGTACAAATTGTGGGGAAACAGGGCCCTCTTCATTGCCACTCCTACACTCTGGAATGCACTCCTTATAACCATCAGAAGCTCTGTCTCACTCCCAGCATTAAAAAAAAATCATTAAAAACCCATCTATTCAACACTGCATTCAGTCATTGACACTTTTTCCCCTCCCCTATGTAAAGGGTCTTTGAGTGTCTTGAAAAGTGCTATATAAGTCTAAAGTATTATTATTATTATTATTATTATTATTATTATTATTATTATTATTATTACATACAGGTTATGTATGTTCGTCAAGTAAGTTCCTGACTAAAATTCAAAATGTGAATGAACAGAAACAGGAAAGCCAAGCTCAGCCACTGGTAAACATAGACACAACTCTCTTCTGCATTTACATCTATGGAGCAGTCTGGTGATACAATGGTTAGCACTGTTGCCTCACAGCTAGAAGGTTCCAGGTTCAAATTCCTGGGCTGGCAGGGGTAGGAACCTTTCAGTCTTGAGTTTGCATGTTCTCCCTGTGCTGTGTGGGTTTACTTTGGGGGCTCTGGTTTTCTCCCACCATCCAAAGACATGCATGCTGGGTTAACTGGTGACTCTAAATTGTCCCTAGGTATCTGTTATGATAGCTGGTATCTAGGTATATGATAGGCCAGGGGTGTCCAATCATGTGCCATGGAGGGCCAAGACCCTGCAGGCTTTATCTCCAACCAGTGCCTTCAACAGCATATTCCACTGAATTTATTCCCACTGATTGCTGATAAGTGAAAACACCTGCTGAAGAGACTGGGTAGAAGAGAGAACCTGCAGGGTCTCGGCCCTCCATGGCACATGATTGGACATCCCTGTGATAGGCCCTTAGAATAGAGGGTTAAGCCCAATTCATGGTGGCAAAAATGCACTGGTATGCAAGCGAGCACATTGGATGCATTCATGTGCAAACCCTACATAAAGGATGAGGCTGACAGCCACTCTGAATAATCTGAATCTGAATCTGCTGTGTACACAAACGCAATGTTTTCCTCTCAGAGGAACTCTGAACAGGACTTTAGTGTAGCTACAAGTTAAGCGCTTTGAGTGGTCTCTGTGACTAGAAAAGTGCTATACAAATTCAGGTCATCATCCCTAGCTCCTGACCAGAGTGATGATATACAGTGGGGTAAAAAAGTTTTTAGTCAGCCACCAATTGTGCAAGTTCTCCCACTTAAAAGATGAGAGAGGTCTCCAATTTTCATCATAGGTATACCTCAACTATGAGAAACAAAATAAGAAAAAAAAATCCAGAAAATCACATTGAAGGATTTTTAATGGATTAATTGGTAAATTCCTTGGTAAAATAAGTATTTGGTCAATAACAAAAGTTCATCTCAATACTTTGTTATATACCCTTTGTTGGCAATGACAGAGGTCAAACGTTTTCTGTAAGTTTTCACAAGGTTTTCACACACTGTTGCTGGTATTTTGGCCAATTCCTCCATGCAGATCTCCTCTAGAGCAGTGATGTTTTGGGGCTGTCGCTGGGCAACACAGACTTTCAACTCCCTCCAAAGATTTTCTATGGGGTTGAGATCTGGAGACTGGCTAGGCCACTCCAGGACCTTGAAATGCTTCTTACGAAGCCACTCTTTCGTTGCCCGGGCGGTGTGTTTGGGATCATTGTCATGCTGAAAGACCCAGCCACGTTTCATCTTCAATGCCCTTGCTGGTGGAAGGAGGTTTTCACTCAAAATCTCACGATACATGGCCCCATTCATTCTTTCCTTTACACAGATCAGTCGTCCTGGTCCCTTTGCAGAAAAACAGCCCCAAAGTATGATGTTTCCATCCCCATGCTTCACAGTAGGTATGGTGTTCTTTCTCCTCCAAACACGACAAGATGAGTTTTTACCAAAAAGTTCTATTTTGGTTTCATCTGACCATATGACATTCTCCCAATCCTCTTCTGGATCATCCAAATGCTCTCTAGCAAACTTCAGATGGGCCTGGACATGTATTGGCTTAAGCAGGGGGACACGTCTGGCACTGCAGGATTTGAGTCCCTGGCGGCGTAGTGTGTTTCTGATGTAGCCTTTGTTACTTTGGTCCCAGCTCTCTGCAGGTCATTCACTAGGTCCCCCCATGTGGTTCTGGGATTTTTGCTCACTGTTCTCGTGATAATTTTGACCCCACGGGGTGAGATCTTGCTTGGAGCCCCAGATCGAGGGAGATTAACAGTGGTCTTGTATGTCTTCCATTTTCTAATAATTGCTCCCACAGTTGATTTCTTCACACCATGCTGCTTACCTATTGCAGATTCAGTCTTCCCAGCCTGGTGCAGGTCTACAATTTTGTTTCTGGTGTCCTTTGACAGCTCTTTGGTCTTGGCCATAGTGGAGTTTGAAGTCTGACTGTTTGAGGTTGTGGACAGGTGTCTTTTATACTGATAACGAGTTCAAACAGGTGCCATTAATACAGGTAACGAGTGGAGGACAGAGGAGCCTCTTAAAGAAGAAGTTACAGGTCTGTGAGAGCCAGAAATCTTGCTTGTTTGTAGGTGACCAAATACTTATTTTCCACCATAATTTGCAAATAAATTCTTTAAAAATCCTTCAATGTGATTTTCTGGATTTTTTTTTTCTCATTTTGTCTCTCATAGTTGAGGTATACCTATGCTGAAAATTGGAGACCTCTCTCATCTTTTAAGTGGGAGAACTTGCACAATTGGTGGCTGACTAAATACTTTTTTGCCCCACTGTAGAGTGAAGTACATGGCAGTAACACACCTGTAAGCTGGTTGCCAACCGCCAATCAAATCTAAAAGAAGAACAAGAAGAAGAAAATTTCATAAATGTGGAGAGAGAGAGAGAGAGAGAGAGAGAGAGAGAGAGAGAGAGAGAGAGAGAGAGAGAGAGAGTGTGTGTGTGTGTGTGTGTGTGTGTGTGTGTGTGTGTGTGTGTGTGTGTGTGAGTAGGCAAGTCCAATGATTAATAGGCCTGTTAAGCAATCACTGGCTTTTTAAAGGTCCTTGTGGAAAAGACATCTAGAGGACTATTGACACATATTTTATGGGGACATAAAAATGTGTATTCCAACTGTTTTAGAGCTGCTGCCCTTAAGTGAACTACAGTCCACAAAAATTAGGTATAATAAAATGATGATGTCACCAGTTCTTGCCGAAGAATCCTGCATCTGACTAACTCTAAGTTTAGCACATTCAAGGCAACTGCATTTTCATATACAGCTGCAAGAAAAAGTATGCAAACACTTTGTTATTTCCTGGTTTTCTGCATTAATTGGTCATAAAATTTGATCTGATTAACATCTAAGTCCCAACTATAGACAAGCACAATGTGCTTAACCTAATACCAGACAAACAACTATATTTCATGTCTTTATGGGACACATCCATTGAACAGTCAGTCAGTGCTGAAGCTGAAAAGCAGCACAGCTAAGTGTAGCTGCAGCAAAAACAGCTGAGGAGTAGGCCTACTGTCATTTCACAGCTGTAATCCCCATCATTGTGTAAAGTCATATCCTACATAACCACATTATCCTTTACTTACTTTAAAATTTCAAGTTGGGTCACTACGACAAGGACAAAGAGTGACACTTTTGTGCTGAATATTAAAGCCTTGCAGACAGCTCCCCACTGTTCGCTGAGTCAGTGGTTTTCAGCCTTTTGGAAAGTCAGGGGTTGAGGACATTTGGCTGGCAGATCTGAAAGACTCACTCCCAGTTTTTCATATAATCCCTATCCAAATAAAGGTGAAGGCTGTTATATTTTAAGGTTTCTAACTTAATCTTAAAAAAGACAAAATAACCTTTTGGGTATATTACGAGATTGGAATAGGGATCATGACCTGGAACCACTTCTCTTCCTCACTTTAGAAAGGGCAGTAAATCATCACAGACCAACCTCTATGTGTACATGCATCCACTTCTCCTCAGAATGTGGATGTGAGAGTGTACTGGAAGAAAACAGGATTGGACTGATGGAGAGAGCTCTGTGATTCCATTAGTGTAAGGCTGGCCACACACGGGAGGATTTTATGCTCAAATTTTTGCCGGATTTGCCTCTCATAGTGATTAGGGAAGCATGGCGGGATTCGAGGCTCATCGCAGTGATGAATTATTAATACAGTAAATGTGGTGTCAATATGATTATTTTATTTTGGGTCCCCAAAACCTTGAATGGTAAATATCAAACATCATTCCCACCTCTGACAGAATTCCCACACAGCCAATGTGAGCGAGCCAACCCAGAAGCAAACCAGATGTTACATACAAACTTCCAGCTTGCACTGTCAAGAACAATCGTTGTGCCAAAACCACCTTCTTATCCAGGGTTTCATCCATAAAATGTTTCACTTTGTTTTTAACTGCAAAACGAGCAACAACCAGCTGATGATGCAAACAGTCCTTCATATTTTTTGAATATTCTGAAGTCAGGTTTGAATGTCATGATCATGTTTGACCCCGCAAGATTTAGTGAGACCTGTGGTTCTATTAGGATGAGCTAAGGCACAGCTTTTCATCACAGTTTACCTCTTGTGCCAGTGTTTTGGGGTTTTTTTTCTGTGAGTGCATTGTCTAATTTTCACACTTTGTACCCTCACCATCTAAACATTGTGATGATTCTCTCTGCCTGCCTAATTCTCCACAGCTGCGCACACACCTGCTCTCCCTCATCACCGGAGCTATTTAGGCCATGCTGCCCACAGATCAGCGCAGAGTCGTCTTACTCCTTGGTCTGATGAGACCGGCACTCGTCTTCGTCCTCCTCAGAGTCTTCTTCCTCGCAGTCTACATTCTCCAAAGAATCTCGCCTCTCTTTTTCTTTCACCTGGAAGGGCTACGTCTCCACGACAAGTAAGCCACCCTCTCCTTCACTTTTATTCTACACTCTATCCCCTGTGCACAGGCAGAGATCCCTGGCGGTGGACCTCTCCCCCCTGGCGGCAGACCAAGCAGCACTACACTGCAACTGCACCACCATCCTCTCCATCCACAACCGGGACAGTGGACGCTGTCTTCCTGGCCGGAGCCTCAAAACAACCCCCTCACTAGATTCCTATTACCCATCCGTTTTGTCCATAACCAGACTGAGATAGCCACACACACTCTAGTGGATTCAGGGGCCGAGTAGAGCTTTATTTTTGGGGAACTGGCAACCCAGTTGGTGCTCCCATGTCATCAGTTAAAGACCCCCCTGAAACTAATCGCCCTGTCTAAAGCCCCACTGACAGTGGTATCTAAGCAGACCGCTCCAGTTTCTGTCACAGTGTCTGGGAATCATCGGGAGCAGCTCAGGTTGTTCGTGCTGCCAGTGTCCACTTCTCCTGTTATCCTCGGCTACCCCGGCTTCGACTACACAATCCTTCCATCGACTGGCGCTCGGGGAGCGTAGTCTCCTGGAGTTCATTCTGTCTCAGTGCCTGCCTTCAGTCCGCTGCTTGCTCGCCGTCCGTGCCCCTCGGTGTCCCCGTCATCCCCCCCCCGATCTATCTAAAGTTCCCCCAGAATATCACGACCTGGGGGCCGCTTTCAGTAAGACCCAAGCCCTATCTCTCCCCCCCACCACCCATACGATTGTGCCATCAACCTCCAGGCTGGCGTCCCGCTACAATCGAGTCGGTTCTACAGCCTGTCAGCACTGGAGCAGGAGGCTATGGAGACTTATATTAAGGAGTCATTAAACTCGGGCATTCGTCCTCGGCGGTGGGGGTGGGCTTCTTCTTCGTGGGTAAGAAAGACAGCTCGCTGAGGCCCTGCATCAGCTTCCGGGAGCTCAATAATATCACTATCAAGGACAAATACACGCTCCCCTTGATCAATACAGCGTTTGATTCCCTCCAGGGGGCCTCCTGGTTCACCAAGCTTGACCTACGCAACGCTTACCATCTGGTGCGGATTCGGGAGGGCGATGAGTGGAAAACAGGGTTCCGGACCCCTAGCGGAGATTTCGAATATAAACGAAATAACGAGATTTCGAATATCTCGTTATGCCATTTGGGCTGACCAACACCCCCACCGTATTCCAGCGCCTTATCAATGATGTGCTGAGGGACTTTTTGGGCTCATTTGTCTTTGTATACTTGGATGACATCCTGATTTTCTCTCAGACCTTGGATGAGCACCGGGTACACATGAGGCGAGTCTTGCAGCAGCTACTTGAGAACAAACTCTTTGTCAAGGCTGAGAAATGTGAATTCCACACCTCCAAGACGTCATTCCTGGGGTTCATTATTTCCCACAATGAGATCATCGCGGACCCTGAGAAGGTAAAAGCGGTGATAGAATGGCCAACTCCCTCCTCCCGGAAGCAACTCCAACAGTCCCTGGGATTTGCCAATTTCTACCGCTGCTTCATCAGAAACTATAGCATTACTGCCCTGCCTCTGACCCGTCTCACCTCCTCCAAGGTGCCCTTCTGGTGGACGGAGGAGGCTGAGGTGGCCTTTGCTTACCTGAAATCTCAATTTTCCTCCTCTCCGATTTTGGCACAGGTGGATCCCGCTCTGCAATGCCTGGTGGAAGTGGACGCCTTGGACTCTGGCATAGGGGCCATGCTTTCCCAGCACTCCCAGTAGACGATAAGATCCGCCCCAAAGCGTTCTTCTCCCGCTGTCTTTCCCTGGCGGAGAGGAATTATGACATCGGGGACAGGGAGCTCCTGATGGTCAAGCCTGCGGTGGAGGAGTGGCGCCATTGGCTGGAGGGGACTTCCCAGCCGTTCGTGGTCTGGACGGACCACAAAAACTTGGAATACCTCAGGACGGCCAAGCGTCTGAACGTGCGCCAGGCCCGTTGGTCCCTGTTCTTTGGCCGCTTTGATTTCACCATTACCTACCGTCCCGGGTCCAAAAACACCAAGCCTGATGCCTTGTCCAGACAATTCACCTCAGATGCAGCGGAGGTGTCGGAGCATCCCATCGTCCCCCATCATGCATCATAGGCGCCCTCTCATGGGGCATCAAAGAGAAGGTTCTGAGAGCGCAGGAGACCGAGGCGGACCCGGGCGGGGGACCAGCAGGGAGGCTGTTTGTCCCATCTGCCGCTCGGGGGGAGTGATCAATTGGGCCCACTCCTCCAAGCTCTCGTGCCACCCTGGCATGACACGCACGGTGGCGCTCCTGCAGAGGACTTTTTGGTGGCTTTCGCTCCGGAGGGACGTCAGAGAATATAGCCGGGCCTGTCCCCAGTGCGCCACCGGCAAGACGTCCTCCTCTCCTCCGGCCGGCCTTCTCCATCCTCTTCCTACCCCTGGCAGGCCCTGGTCCCACGTGGCCCGGGACTTCATCACCGGTCTTCCACCCTCTAACCACCACACCATCATCCTCACCATCGTGGACAGGTTCTCGAAGGCAGCCCACTTCATCCCAGTACAGGGGCTGCCCACGGCGAGGGAGATGGCAGACCTGCTCGTCCTTCATGTGGTGAGACTGCTCAGCATTCCCCTGGACATCATTTCCGACCGGGGGCCCCAGTTTGTTTCCCAGGTGTGGAGATCATTTTGCAACACCATCAGGGCTACGGTGAGCCTGTCATCGGGGTACCACCCGCAGAGTAACAGACAGTGTGAGCGGGCCAATCAGGAGTTGGAGGCTGTGCTGCGGTGCGTCGACACCGCCAACCCAGCGTCCTGGAGCACCCACCTCCCGTGGATTGAGGATGCACACAACACCACAGTGTCATCAGCTATAGGCATGTCACCTTCTGAGGCATCTCTGGGCTATAATCCCTCGCTGTTTCCCGAGGAGGAGGGGGACATTGCTGTACCGTCTGTTCGAGCCCACCTGAGGCACTGCCACTGGCTGTGGAGAGCTACCCAGACCACGCTGCGGCGCACGGAGGAACGCAACACCATGATCGCCAATCGTCGCAGGACGCCGGCTCCACTCTACCGGGTGGGTCAACAGATATGGCTCTCGACGAAACACATCAAGCTCAAGGCTGAGTCGAGGAAACTCTCTCAGCGGTTTATTGGGACATTTGCTATAACCCATATTATTAATCCTGTGGTTGTGCGCCTAGCTCTCCCCCCATCCCTCCACATTTGTCCCACCTTTCATGTCTATCAGGTCAAACCGTTCTGTTCCAGCCGTCTGTGCCCCCCTCCCAAGACGCCACCTCCACCAGTGGTGATCAATGGCGACCCGGCGTGGAAGGTCATTGCTATCCTGGACGTCCACCGCCGGGGTCGCGGCCTGCAGTACCTGGTGGACTGGGAGGGTTACAGCCCTGAGTGGAGGTCCTGGGTGCATCCCTCCTTCGTGTTGGATCCTCAACTCATCAGGGACTTCCACCGGACGCACCCGGGTAGACTGGATCGGTCGCTGAGAGGCGCCACGTGGTGGGGGGAGTACTGTGATGCACCACCATCCTCTCCATCCACAACCGGGACAGTGGACACTGTCTTCCTGGCCGGAGCCTTCGGGACTAACCTGAGCCTGTTCACCATCTCATCGACAGCAAGCTCCACAGATCACTGTACATTCCCTCCTGAGTCAGACACTAATCCTCCCTGTCTTTGCTCATTCCTAGGGCTGCCAGGCTGCACACTGTTCTGCTCGCCCTGGCAGCACAGCTACACATACACGCACGCACACGCACACGTACACTCAACACATAATAAAGATAATTGAGTCTACTTTTGAGTCTGTGTCTGACTCACTGGGTCCTAAAACCATGTCAAATATTGATACTGATCATGAATATTGACTGTGTGCACACATTAAGCTTGAAGGAGGGGACTCATTTAAAGTTTTGTTGCACAGGCACAAAGTCAGTGCATTGTTATTATCTTGCATTTTCTGACAATGCAATTCTGATCAACAAAAAGCACGTCTAAAGTTGTCAACAGTGACAGTTAATGCATATGCTGGAAATAATTATGCTCAGCAAGTCTTAGAAGATTATAACGATGAAAAAGATGACTAGTAGGAGAATTATATTCAGACCATGATAAGGCATGTATGACTTTCTTTTGGAGAATTTCTAGCTTCTTTAGGTGAGTTGGAAATGTGTTACCCCATATGATTTTGCAGTAATGTAAGTGAGGCTCAAATAAAGTTTTATATAGAGTGAGAAGTGCTGAAAGTGGTAGAAAATGTCTCACTTTAAAAAACAGAGCAGCGTATTTGGCCAGTTTCTTGGTTAGATCGTCAATGTGACATTTGAAATTGAGAAATTTGTCAATGAGGACCCCCAAGAATTTTATAGAGCTAACTCTTGTAATATTCTGTCAATTAATGTGGGGGCAAAGTTCCTTGGTGTCTGGCTTTTTATTGGAACGGAATACAATATAATTAGTTTTACTGATATTAAATGAAAGTTTGTTACACTGAAGCCAGGTGTCTATTTTCATAAGTTCACTATTTGTTACTGTTCAAGTTCATTTGGATTCTCATGAGCAAAAAATAAATTAGTGTCATCAGCAAACAGTACTTTATGTAGTAGAGAAGAGGAGTTAGCAATGTCATTTCTATACAGAATGAATAGAACTGGTCCTAAAATAGAACCCTGGGGAACCCCATGATTGATGGATTTATATGATGAATTGTGGTTATTTATATAAACATACTGAAGTCTTACAGACAGATAATTAATAAACCAATCTAATGCAAGGCCTCTGATACTGTAATGTTGCAATTCATTAATTAGGATGTCATGGTTAATGGTATCAAACGCTTTAGACAGGTCTAAAAAATGCCAATACTATAGTTGCCTCTTTCAATTGCATTATTGATTTTTTCAGATAGGTCAAGTATTGCCATATAGGTAGTGTGTTTCTTTCTGAAGCCATACTGAGATGGGATAATAATGTTGAACTTATCAAGGTAACTGGTAAGTCTGTTATAAACTACTCTTTCCAAAACCTTTGAAAGAGTAGGCAGAATGGATATTGGACGATAATTAGTCAAATCATTCTTATCGCCTGATTTACAAATTGGTATAATTTGTGCAATTTTTGCTATTTGTGGCACTACTCTGCAGATTAAAGACAGATTAATGCAGTAGGTAAGTGGTTCCAGTATTAAATTAATGATACTTTTCAAAATTTTGCTGGAAATTTCATCAGCTCCAGCAGAGTTTGAGTTCTTCATGTCCTTGATGATTTTCCAGACTTCCTCACAATCAGTTGGCTTCAGGAAGAAAGAATTCTGGTAGTTTCCTGACAGATAGTGTTTGAAAGAGGCAGCCTGGGGT
The DNA here is from genome assembly GCA_020510985.1 of Pholidichthys leucotaenia. Lineage (NCBI taxonomy): Eukaryota > Metazoa > Chordata > Actinopteri > Cichliformes > Pholidichthyidae > Pholidichthys > Pholidichthys leucotaenia. Next base: position 230,445,963 of record CM035840.1, read on the forward strand.
TGGTTAATTTTATTAGATAAATTTTCTCCAATAGAGACAAAATTACACTGGTCAACACCAAATTTATTGTCTAAGTTTTTTTTAGCTGATTTAAGACAATCTGGATGTGCTAAATCCAAATATCACATTGGTTTTGCTCAATCAGGTCAACTTTTTGAACTATGGTCACATGTTTTTTACATTTTTGTTTACATGTACGGGTATTTACGCTTTATATGATGCAAAATTCTTTTCTATTTCTTGAAATTCTCTGAATTTTGAACAGTGATGATGTAACATTCAATTTACATGAACTTACCTTTATCAGTGTCTACTATTCAATTTACAGTTCAACTGTACAACTGCTTACAACTTAGCTTAAAAACCTGACCTGCTCAAGAGAAACAGGTTTTATTTTCAGATTCAGTGGTGCAAAATTGTCTTAAATCAGTTGAAAAAACACAGAGAACTTACAAAAAATTATTTTTGTTATGTTGTGTTATTAAATTTGTCAGCAAGAGTGGCATTACTGGGGAGATTACTGCCCACGTTATTGTTCGGAAATGTGGGGGTGTTTTGGTCCCTATTTAGAACCTTATTTAGTATTCTCCAGGGTTTCTTGGAATCACCCTGTGATGCATTTATAAGTTCTGCATAGTAATTACTCTTACTCTTTCTAATAATATGTGTTAATTTATTTCTATAATTAGTATATATATTTTTATTGCTAATATTTGGATTTTTTATGTAGTGTTTATATAATTTATTTTTGTACTTAACAGATTTTAGTATGCCCTTAGAAAGCCATGGATGTTGAATAGTACCACTACATGTGACAGTCTTGACAGGAATTGTCCTCTGGATGGATTCTGTTATTTCTTTGGTCAAGGCATCAAACGCAGCATCAGCATCACTACAATTGTAGATTCTATCCCATGCCTTGACATGCAAGTCCTCACTCAGTCATTTTAAGGTTTCTTCATTAAGTATTTTTATTTTTATTAGTTTATGTCACGAGATTAAGGGCCTAACGGCAAGGTCAAGAAACAGAACAATGGGGAATTGGGTGCTCCCTCCCATCCTGCCACCCAGAGCCCCCAGGTCATCAGGGTCAGGCCTACTATCTGCTCCCAGAGGTAGAACCAAACATGGTGAGGCAGCAATTAGTTTTTATGCTCCTCACATGTGGAACAAACTCACAGAAAGCATCAGGGCTGCTAAAACTCTCAGCTGCTTTAAACGCTCCTATTTGCTGCGGCCTTTCAGTAGAAAAATTGTTAATCTCCTACATTGTACTTAAACTTTTATTTCTTGCACTTACTTTCTTATTCTGTTTTAGCTTGTTTTTGTCTCTTTTTAATTTATTTTTTGCTTTAAAATTATGTATTCATTTTGCATCTTATTGTAATGCTGTAATGTTTTACGTATAGCACTTTGAATTGTCTTGTACATGAAATGTGCTATACAAATAAACTTGCCTTGCCTTGACTTGCCTTTCCTTCATTCCCATTTTCATTTAAATCACAAGTTTACAGGGAGACTACTGACTAGGTTAAGCAATAATTTATTTTTTTGTGAATTACTGAACGTTGTGTTTCAGTTCAATTCCACTTTATTTCTATAGCTCCTAATCACAACAAAAGTCCTTTCAAAGTGCTAGATACATAAGGCAAAAATCATAAATAATTCAGAGAAAATCCCACTGATCAAATTATCCCCTATGAGCAGCATTAGGCAACAGTAGGAGGGAAAGCCTCTCTTACAGGAAGAAACCTCCAGTAGAACCAGGCTGGGCAGTCATCTGCCATGACTGGTTGAGGGAGTGAACGGAGAACCAAGAAAAAATAATGAAATACAAGACATACTATTCATACAGATTAAAAAAAAAAACATCAATATACAGGTAGAACAACATTCGTACAGCACATCCCAAGCGAGATGTGCGTTGTCCCGTAATTAATATACGTATAAGGAGACAATGCACATCCCGCATGGGACAAACATATTTAGCCCAATAAACAGGACATCCCGGCTAAAATGGGATGGTTGGCAACCCTAAGTGTATTGGACATAAGTACAGAGCCCTGTGGGACTCCTTGAGTGAGTTCTGTGAGATCAAGGTGGCTCATCATGGCCATGAACAAACTGAAGTCTATTACACAAATAGGACTTACATAAGGTGTTCATTTAAGTAAGAGGCCATATCTGTTGTTATTCAGTCCATACATCCAATCATGTACAGTAGAACCAAATTGCGTTTCTCCTATCTACAATGTTAATCACATGTAGAATCAGAGGGGTCGCTGCCTTGCAAGGTGCCACCACAAACATCTTCTCCTTCCCCCATTCTATTATGCTGAGCACCAAGCTAGAAGGTGGGAAGTACCATTTTTATATGGTCTTTGGTATGACCTGGGTGGGATTTGAACCCCCAACCTCCCAGTTGTGGGGCGGATGCTCTATAAAAGCGCTATATAAGTGCAGGTTAGTTAGTTAGTTAGTTAGTTAGCTATCAATTAGGCCACCACTCCGGCCTAAAGGCCTAAAGAATGTTCCAGTCAATGAAACAAAATCTTATGGTCAATAGTGTCAAAAGCTGCACTGAGATCTAAAAGCGTAAAAGTACAGAAACAAATGGATCATCAGATGCTATCAGTAAATCATTAGTGGCTTTCAGCAGAGCAGTTTTGATGATGAACTCTAAAACCTGACTGGAACTCTTCAAATAAATTATTCCTTGGTAAATAATCACATACTGCAGTTGATTTGCAACAACTGTTTCTACACTGCAAAACCTGATGAGTTATTTCAATTTAAGATGTTTGAAGAAACTGATTGCCTTGAATCATTTAAGTTTGTTAACTCAAACCAATCAAGCACATCTGTTTTTTTTTTTTTCATCTGAGTAAAGTGAGTTATATAAAAAGAGTTATCATCTTCACATCTACCACTCAAGTTTAACTTACTCTATTATTTCTATTAAAGATGAACTCCAGTGGATATAAATCCCCTATAAAAACAAATAGACATTGTCTAAAATGGTATCTTATGCCCTCTTTTCTACAAACAAAAACTTTCATTGACTTACAGTTTCATGTTGAAATCTTTTCACTTCCCCCTTCCTTCAAACGCCAGGATCTGTGATTACTAGGCCCATCTACATCCCACAATGCTAATGGTGGTAGCAATACATTATCAGAATAAATCCTGTGATAAAAAGACTTAGCCGTTGAAAGACATGCCCAGTCGTATGCATGGTGGCCCAGGATAATAATAATAATAATAATAATAATAATAATAATAATAATAATAATAATAATGGATTAGATTTATATGGCACTTTACAAGTGACATCTCAATGTGCTTACAGTGACTCCGTTATTCATTCACTCCTGACAGACGATGGTAGCGGTAAGCTACTACTGTAGCCACAGCTGCCCTGGGAGAGACTGACAGAAACGTGGCTGCCAATCCACACCAACGGCCTCTCCGACCACTACCAAGCATTTATACACATTCATACCCAGTGTCATGGACACTGGAGGCAAGGTGGGTAAAGTGTCTTGCCCAGGGACACAACGGCAGGATGTCTGGGAGAGTGGGATTCGAACCGCCAACCCTAATGACTGAAACTGCATCAGCCCTTAACAGCAGTTTAATGGTCCCATCTTAATTTGGGTCAAGTTTTCAAAGCAGCTGATTAAAAAAAATGCTAACTAGCCTGGAGGATAACTTATGCTAGGCCAGAGAGTCCTGACTGGCTCAACATGACCGACGTGTCAGCGCCATGCCTAGTTACGTCACCAAAAACACATGTAACACGCCATGTGCTGTGTGTCTGAGCAGATAAGCTGTGACCTCAAACATGACAGTGATTTTTTGGATTTCCACAACAGGTACAAAGCAACTGTGGAAGTTATGATAGTGTGTGAAATGCTGTTTTAGAGGAGTTTTATCATAGAAAAAAAAATGCTCCTTCAGTTTAATCAATTTTTGACAAACTGATTAAGTGTGTAATTGGACAAATGACAGATTCTTTATGTTCTTTAAAAGAGTTGGTGTTAAAACCATATTCATCCGTTGCTTTTGAGCTGTTTAATGAACTGATGATTTCTGCGACTTCACTTTCAGTTATTACTGATATACTAAAAAGTGGTTCTGTAGGGTTAATGGGACTAAAATTGTGATCAGATGGACTGAATAAATGAGATATTTCTAACACGGAGTTTATGAAAAAAAATATTAAACTCAGTGGCAATGACTGTGGGATTCTGCACCAATTTGTTATTGATATTAAGTTCCATGTCTCAGTCATCTTTTTTGTTCTGTTTATTAGTCAATTTGTTAATATTATTCCAGATTTTTTTCCCATCTCATTTCGCATTTTCAGTGATGGTTATAAAAAAGCTAGCCTTAGCCTTCCTCAGAATCTGTGCTACCTTATTTCTAGCAGATGTAAAATTTTGTGTGTCTGTCGTTAGACCAGACTTTAGCGCTAAATATTATTCTGCATAGTTGTCATTTTTGACATGTTGTTTATCTTCATACATCCAACCCAGGCCTAAAAATTAAGCATTCCCCAACTTTTTTCTTTTTTTTTTTTTGTGGAAGAATATGTTGAATGCTGCTGAAGTGTTTTCTACTAATATGAGGAGGGGCTGAAAAGGTCATAGTGGTTAAATTTGACCAAATGTGGCTTATTTTTCAACCACAGGGAGCCAAGCGCTGCAGCACTGGTGAAAGAAGTGTGGGGACTGAAGACTATGTTGAACAAAAAACAAAACAAAACATTTGGTCAAATTTGACCACTATGAACTTTTCAGCACCCTCCCCCCCCCACACACACACACGTATAATGCTAACCAGCTTTCAAACTCATGATTCATGATATTCACTGAGTGTTCTGTTCAAAAAAACGCAAGCTTCAAAGTGAAAAGGTCATATCCAACTCATCTACTTATCCCATTTGATTGCTGCAGAAACTGTTCTGCAGAGCTGCTAACTCATGTGTCTTCCAGAGTCACACCCGCTATGACCAAACACCACATTTTATACGCACTACCCTTCACCCACTGAGAATTGTTTTTGTTTGGCTCAAGCTGAATGGCACAGTTGGATCATCCAGCAAAAGCACTGAGAAATCCAACTGAAGGTCCATTCTAGTGGTTGTGTTTCTATGATACGCCCACGGTGCAGCAGGGTGTGTGCCAGCAGGGCAGACGGGCAGACAGTGTGTAGCAACCAGCAGCATGCTGATGGATGAGGGGAGTGTTCGCCAGTCTCTTCCTGAACAGAGCAGGGAAGCAGATGTCAAGGGGGCAAAGCTCAGTGGAGCAAGGTAAGGGCGTGAAGTAACTGGACCTGTATTTTGCATCCCAACAAAGACTGAAGGTTAATAGTCTAAGAAGGGAGGGAAGAGTACCTTATTCTGCAGAAAGATGACTGTAAATGACACCATAAATGAAGTACATTGTCCTTCATGTTGACTGGGATAATACAAACTTTGTCCTTAATGTGCCCAGTGGGTCCAAGGTTTAAAATTTCAAATCAAACCATCCATCCATCATCTACCGCTTTTCTGGAGGTCCGGGTCGCGGAGGCAGCAGTTAAAGCAGAGAAGCCCAGACTTCCCTCTCCCCAGCCACCTGCTCCAGCTCTTCAGAGAGGATACCAAGGCATTCCCAGACCAGCTGGGAGACATAGTCTCTCCACTGAGTCCTGGGTCTGCCCCGGGGTCTCCTCCCAGTGGGACGTGCCCAAAACACCTCAAGTGGGAGGCGTCCAGGAGGCATCCTAATCAGATGCCCATACCACCTCAACTGACTCCTTTCAATGTGGAGGAGCAGCGGTTCTACTCTGAGCCTCTCCCGGATGACTGAGCTCCTCACCCTATCTCTGAGGGTGAGTCCAGCAATCCTACGGAGAAAGTTCATTTCAGCCGCTTGTATCTGTGATCTCGTTCTTTCGGCCATTACCCAAAGCTCATGACCATAGGTGAGGGTAGGAACGTAGATTGACTGGTAAATCGACAGCTTTGTCAAAGGCGAAGACCTTGGCGGACTGATCCCAAGCTTTCTAAACTGGCTTTCAAATCAAACCAATTTTTATAAGATTCTAGTAAAAGTGTTTAAAACATTTGGGTTTTATCATGTTGAAATTACAACACTGCTTATAAATAGTGCTCCATATGGCTGTGTTGTGAGACATGTATATGTTGGACACTGCATATGTGATTTAACCACGATGAAGGAGAGCCAGCCCCCTGCGGTGCGGAGCCACAGAGCCTGGACCCCCTGCGGAGGCCAGGGGACAGAAGACTTCCTGACCACTGAGGCTCGAGAAGAGAGAAGGGGGAGTTATGTAAATAAAAGGCTAATGAATGTGGATAAAGAGATTTTGAGAGAGATGTGTGATTTCCCCCGCGAGGGAAATGGTTTGATGTCAGAATGTTTAAATGAGAGAACTTTGGTGTGTTCACTCTCTTGGTTCGCTGCTCAAGAATGAGAGCAGACAGTGGAATGATTACTTGAATAAACTGGAATGAAAGACAATTCGGTTTCGTTATTCAAGTCTCCCCACATTGGTGACTGACGACGTTGAGAATGAACGAAGAAATTCTCAGGGTCCCGGACACACAGCACTCAGAGCTGGCGAGCGCAGTGGCCGTTAAGCTGCCTGATTTCTGGCAGGATAACCCACGGTCGTGGTTTCTGCAAGCAGAGTCGCAGTTCGCTCTCGCAGGAGTAACGGTGGATGACACTAAGTTCCACCATGTCATCGCTAAACTGGACAACAGCACAGCTCGGTGCGTGCAAAGCTTGGTGGAGCAGCCACCCGCGACCGACAGGTACGGCAAGCTGAAATCCACCCTCATCAAGTTTTTCACCCCCTCGGCTGAAGTGAGGGCGAGGAGGATCCTGTCTTTGCGAGACCAAGGTGGACACAGGCTGAGCGCCCTGATGGAGGAGATGATACAGCTGAGAGGGTTGGACAACGATGATTTCATTTTTCAGTTCATCTTCCTCTCCAACCTCCCGGCGCATGCGAGAAGCACGCTGGCCGGCAAAAAGTGTCACACCCTGGAGGAGTTCCGGGAGCTGGCCCAGGAGGCAGATGGGATCCTGGACGCCTGCGGCGGGCAAGCAACCACAGCAGCGACCCGAGACGGCGGCAGAACCAGACTGGCCGATGACGGCGGCAACACAGCCGCGACGAGGGGGAGCCAATAGCCCGGCGGCAGAGGCGCGGGCACGACACAGCGGAGGAGAAGATCTCTGCTTTTACCATCGGAGGTTCGCAGAGAAGGCACGCAGGTGTGTGCCGCCCTGCATCTTCAGGAGTTCGGGAGACGGCAAGACCGGGGGTCGCTAGCAGCTTCGACCCTCGGAGAACGCAACAAGCTGCTCTACATCACGGATGCGCGCTCCGGACGAGAGTTCCTCATCGACACCGGAGCACAAGTGAGCTTCATCACCCCAACATACGCGGACCGGGTGGCTGGACCCCACGGTAGCGGAGCTACAGCGGCAAATGGCTCGAACATCAACACCTACGGGAGAAGGACCTTGCCTTTATGCTTACATGGCCGCACATATGAATGGACTTTTGTGATAGCGGCGGTGAGTTTCAACATGTTGGGCGCGGATTTTTTGTGTTCACACAATCTGTTAGTTGATCTTGCTAATAGACGGCTGGTAAATGCACTCTCTTTTTACTCTCTCCCCTCGTTCAGCTCGAGTGTCCCCGCCACCAGTACAGACCCACGTCGCTACAGCAGGTGGTAAGTTTCACACACTCCTCACCCAATTTCCAGCACTCACTGTGCCCACTTTTTCAGCGACGGTCGCGAAGCACGGGGTGAAACACTTTATCCCCACTTCTGGTCCTCCCGTGTTTGCAAAAGCTCGGCGCTTGGATGCAGTTAAGCTCGCCATTGCGCGCGAGGAGTTCGCCAGCCTGGAGAGGCTGGGCATCGTTCGTAGGTCGAAGAGCCCGTGGGCTTCGCCGCTGCACATGGTACCGAAAGCCGATGGCTCCTGGAGACCGTGCGGGGATTACCGCAGGCTAAACAACGCTACGGCGCACGATCGTTATCCCATCCTGCACATTCAGGATTTTTCGGTGCACCTGGCGGGGGCGCGCATTTTTTCAAAGATTGATCTAGTTCGCGGCTATCACCAAGTCCCGGTCCAACCGGAGGACATTCCTAAAACAGCGGTAATAACCCCGTTCGGACTTTTCGAATTTTTACGCATGCTGTTTGGTCTCAAAGGGGCGGCGCAAACATTTCAGCGGATGATGGACGCCGTGTTACGCGATCTCCCTTTCGTGTTTGTGTACCTCGACGACATTTTGGTCGCGAGTACTTCAGAGGACGAACACGAAACGCACCTCACAGCAGTTTTTAGGAGGCTGGGAGAGCACGGCTTAATAGTTAACCCAGCCAAGTGCCAGTTCGGCGTCGAGCGGATCGATTTTTTGGGTCACCGCGTCTCCCCGGAGGGAGCGGTTCCGTTACCAGAGAAAGTACGCGCGGTAGCGGATTTTCCCCGTCCACAAACGGTCAAATCACTACAGGAATTCTTGGGGATGGTGAATTTTTATAACCGATTCCTGCCCCACGCAGCTCAAATCATGCAACCGTTATATGCCGCGCTCAAAAAACAAAAACCGACCCAGGCGGTCGAATGGTCCCCGGAGCGGGAGCGCGCGTTCACAGAGGTTAAAAAAGCCTTGGCTGACGCTGCGCTCCTGGCCCACCCAGACCCTGCAGCACGTATCGCGCTGACGACAGACGCTTCAGATTTAGCCATAGGGGCCGTTATTGAGCAACAGGTAGCCGGAGTTTGGCAGCCTTTGGCTTTCTTTAGCAAATCTTTAAGCGCGGCTGAACGAAAATACAGCGCGTTTGACAGAGAACTGTTGGCGCTGCATTTGGCTATTCGTCATTTCCAGTTCTGGCTGGAAGGACGGTGCTTCACCGCTTATGTGGACCACAAGCCGCTCACATACGCCATGGCCAAAATTTCAGACCCGTGGTCCGGCAGGCAGCAGAGGCAGCTGGCCGCAATCTCGGAATTTACCACTGACATTAGGCACGTCGCGGGCAAATTCAATGTAGTAGCGGATTGTCTCTCACGCGTGTTCACGACCCCAACACGTGCAGAGGCAGAACGGGCCACCGTGACCGCGCCGCAGGAGAGCGGCACGGTGGCGCGCGCAGCCCCGGTGCACGTGGGTATAGATTACGCAGCCATGGCAGCGGACCAGGGGGCGGACGCAGACGTGCGCGCGCTCCAGTCTGGACCAACAGGGTTGAGGCTGGAGAGCAAGTGTTTACAAACCGGTATGCCCCCCCTGATCTGCGACATGTCGACGGGGCGCCCGCGTCCGGTGGTTCCGGCCACGTGGCGCCGCCGTGTTTTTGACTCGGTCCACTCACTGGCGCACCCGGGGGTGCGCGCGTCGGTGAAACTAGTGGCGGAAAAGTTTGTTTGGCCGTGCCTGCGCAAGCACGTGAAGGAATGGGCAAAAACCTGCATTTCCTGTCAACGGGCCAAAATTCACAGGCACACAAGAGCCCCGTTAGAACCGTTCCGCATTCCGGCCAGAAGGTTCGACCATGTGCACGTCGACCTTGTGGGCCCCCTACCGGCATCACAGGGGTTCACGTATCTTTTGACAATGGTGGACCGCACCACACGTTGGCCGGAAGTGGTCCCACTTGCGACGACCACGGCCGCGGAGGTGGCTCGCGTTTTTTTAACGGCTTGGGTGGCGCGCTTCGGGGTTCCGTCGGACATTACGTCCGATAGAGGACCGCAATTCATCTCTGAGCTGTGGTCAGCAATGGCCAACGGCTTAGGAGCCAAAATTCACCGCACTACGGCTTACCACCCTCAGGCCAATGGTTTATGCGAGCGTTTTCATAGGTCTTTGAAGGCAGCACTCAGAGCGTCGCTCACGGATGCAGATTGGGTGAATAAACTTCCATGGGTTTTATTAGGGTTGCGTTCTGCGCCTAAAGAGGACTTAGACGCCTCCCCAGCGGAGCTGGTATTCGCACAAACTCTGAGGCTGCCGGGCGAGTTTTTACCAGAGCACCCAGAGCCCCCACCTCTCTCGGCTCTGGGACCGTTAGGCGGCACGGGGGCAGACACGCTCCCGGGTCCGGTTCATCACGCTTTTCCACGAGTTTTCGTCCCCAAGGCTTTGAAAAATGCCGATTTCGTTTTTGTCAGGCGCGAAGCCCTTAAAGCAACGCTCAAACCACCTTATGAAGGGCCATTTCGAGTGCTGGAGGCAGGTGATAAGCAATCTGTGCTAGATTTTGGAGACAGAAAAGAGACAGTCAGTATTGACAGACTAAAACCTGCTTTTGTCATGAAGGACGTGTCTGTACCGGTCGCGGTGGCACCTCGACGAGGCAGGCCCCCGCAGGGGGCAATTAATCACTCTCTCCCTCAGTCAACAGACCCAAAGCAGGAACGCACCGCAGGCAAGGCGGGGCCAACGCACAGCAGATTCGGCAGACGGCTGAAGCCCAAGCGGCGCACAGACTGAATGTTGGTGTTGATTATTCAGTAGTGAGTAAGGTGCTATTTAATTTTAGGAATTAGTCTGTTCTTCATCATTTGGGGGGGGGGTTATATGGCTGTGTTGTGAGACATGTATATGTTGGACACTGCATATGTGATTTAACCACGATGAAGGAGAGCCAGCCCCCTGCGGTGCGGAGCCACAGAGCCTGGACCCCCTGCGGAGGCCAGGGGACAGAAGACTTCCTGACCACTGAGGCTCGAGAAGAGAGAAGGGGGAGTTATGTAAATAAAAGGCTAATGAATGTGGATAAAGAGATTTTGAGAGAGATGTGTGATTTCCCCCGCGAGGGAAATGGTTTGATGTCAGAATGTTTAAATGAGAGAACTTTGGTGTGTTCACTCTCTTGGTTCGCTGCTCAAGAATGAGAGCAGACAGTGGAATGATTACTTGAATAAACTGGAATGAAAGACAATTCGGTTTCGTTATTCAAGTCTCCCCACACTCCATGATGTTTGAGAGGCAGCAGTGGCACTATATATGGCACATTGGCCGGCCATGCACACTGTGGAGTTATGGTCTGAGGAGACAATGGACACCCTAAAGGGCTGTTTTGAAGCCACCGCCTGGAAGCAGCTCTGCGATCCACATGGTGAGGACATCGATGGCCTCATTCACACCTTCACGGGCTACCTCAGCTTCTGTGTGGACAAATCCGTTCCCACCAAGACCATACGGCGTCACTCAAACAACAAACCCTGGATCAACCCTGAGATAAAAACACTTCTGAGAGAGAAGAAGAGGATCTTCAGGTCAGGGAACAGGGAGATGCTGAAGTCCGTTCAGAGGGAGCTGAGGAGAAAGATCAGAGAAGGCAAGGACAGCTTCAGGAAGAAGATGGAGGACAAGCTGCAACAGAGCGACATCAGCGGGGTCTGGAGAAACCTCAAAACCATCTCGGGGCTCCAGAATACCTCCCCCCAGGCCACAGGGGGCAGGGAGTGGGCGAACAACCTGAATCTGTTTTTCAATAGATTTGACCAACCGCCCTCCCCCCTGACTGCACAACAACCACTGCTGCCTCTAAAGAAATCAAGTCCTGCTGCCCACTCCCCACTCCACCAACACCCCCCCACTCCCAACACACAGCCCCCCATCCTGACCCTGACCAGGACCCAGGTGAGGACGGAGCTGAGGAAGATCAAGGCGAGGAAGGCGCCGGGACCGGACGGCATCAGCGCAAAGCTCCTCAAGTCCTGTGCAGACCAGCTGTGTGGGATTGTGACGTATATCTTCAACATGAGCCTGAAACTGGGGAGGGTACCACAGCTGTGGAAAACATCTTGTGTGGTACCTGTACCAAAAACTTCCCACCCCAAAGACCTGAACAGCTACAGACCGGTGGCCTTGACGTCCCACTTGATGAAGACCCTGGAGAGACTGCTCCTTGCTCACCTCCGCCCCCTGGTGGAACCAGCGATGGATCCACTCCAGTTCGCCTACCAGCATGGCATTGGGGTGGAGGATGCGGTGATCTTCCTCCTTCACCGTTCTCTGTCCCACCTGGAGAAGCCCGGGAATATGGTGAGGATCATGTTCTTTGACTTCTCCAGTGCTTTCAACACCATCCAACCGATGATCCTGAAGGACAAGCTGCTGCGCGCAGGGGTGGACCAGCACCTGTCATCATGGATCCTGGACTACCTCACGAACCGGCCTCAGTTTGTGAGAACCCGGGACTGTGTGTCCGACACGATCATCAGTAGCACGGGGGCCCCCCAGGGAACGGTGCTGGCTCCCTTCCTGTTCACTCTTTATACTGCGGACTTCTCACACAACACAACACACTGCCATCTACAGAAGTTCTCTGATGACTCTGCGATCGTTGGCCTCATCTCCAATGGAGATGAAGTTGAGTACAGAGGGCTTATCCAGGACTTCGTGGACTGGTGCCATCGGAACTGCCTCCAGATCAACGCGAGGAAAACTAAGGAGCTGGTGGTGGACTGCCGCAGGCATGGGCAGCCCCTCACAGTACCAGTAAATATACAGGGAACAGACATCGAGATGGTGACATCCTATAAGTACCTGGGTATTCATCTGAACAATAAACTTGACTGGTCACACAAAACTGATGCACTCTACAAGAAGGGACAGCGCAGGCTGTTCCTGCTGAGGAGACTCAGGTCTTTTGGTGTACAAGGGGCGCTGCTGAAGTCATTCTATGACACGGTGGTGGCATCAGCCATCACTTTTGGAGTGGTCTGCTGGGGCAGTGGCATTACTGCAGCCGATAGGAAGAGACTGAACAAACTGATTAAGAAAGCTAGCTCTGTCCTGGGGCAGCGCCTTGATCCGATGGAGGAGATAGGAGAGAGAAGGACGGTGGCTAAACTGTCATCTCTGCTGGAGTCCGAGTTCCACCCTATGCAGGACATACTGAATGCACTGAGGAGCTCATTTAGCAGCAGACTATATCATCCCAGGTGCACAACCGAGAGGTTTCGTAGGTCCTTCCTACCAACGGCTGTCAGACTGTACAACCTAAGCAGGGCTGCTCGCAGAGATAGCAAAAAGACGTAACAAACTAATAGTTTTTTGAATGCAAAAGATGCAATAGACTTACACAATGGTCCCCTCCGGCATACAACTAGGAACATACCGGTCGCTATGGAGGGTGAGAATATGTATGGGCACATAATCATACCATGTAGGATAACTAAGTAGACGGTTATGCTGTTTCATTCCATCTAGCAACAATGCTCTGCACTGTGTGTGTTTATATATTTACATATTTATTCCATCTAGCTACAATGCTCAGCACTGGGTGTGTTTATATATTTATATATCTACATATTATTCCATCTAGCTACATTGCTCCGCACTGTGTGTGTTTATATACTTGCATATTTATTCCACCTAGCTGCAATGCTCCGTACTGTGGGTGTTTATATATTTACATATTTATTCCATCTAGCTACAATGCTCTGCACTGTGTGTTCATATATTCATATATTTATTCCATCCAGCTACAATGCTCTGCACTGTGTCTGTGTGTGTGTGTATATATATATATTTTATAGTAATACGTACATATGTATATTAGCTGCTCTTGCTTGCTTGTTTTTTTTCTTGCCTTCTGATTGTTGCTCTGAGTGTTGCTATCCCTGTGCTGTTGCAATCCTGGAATTTCCCCGTTGTGGGACTAAAGGCTTATCTTATCTTATCTTATCTTATCTTACATTGAAGCATCTTTATATTTTTGCATATCATTTCCACGTAACGGCTGCTTGAAGCTTGCAATTCCTACATCTCACCTGGAGCCAAGTGAAGCTTTTCATGCAGCCATTTTGGCTCTGCTTTGTTTTGAAGGTTTATCCCTCAGGTTTTTATTGCCATTTTTTCACCCCATTATAGTTTCTTAGACTTTATTAGGCCCTTTTCACATGATGTCAGACAATTTCATTTCCAACCTGAAACAGGTTATGATCACTTGTGTTGTCAAAGTGGAATAGCACTATGTAGTTACACAGTCCCTTGTGCGTTAGCCATAAATACGGCTGGATGACTTGCAGGGGGATATTTCTTGACGACTTCTGAAACTGATAAAGGCAACAAATTCTTCATTTAGCAATAGATAGACAGAGTGAAAGCAATAGGTGTTCTTACAGCCAAGTTGATAATGAGTTGAGGACAGCTGTCAGGGGAGCTTAGCTCTGACAGCCGGAAGCCTCTCTGGGATGCTGTCAAAATAAAAGCTCAGAGAGCCACAGGAAACAAACACCAAATGGGAGGTAAATACTGCATGACCCAAGCGCGGACGATATTGGCGCTCAGACCATGACAGATAATCTTGCATTGCTGGATGCAATAACTTTCAAAATTACTTGGGAATGATGTTGTATATCTACAGTATACAGTGGGGCAAAAAAGTATTTAGTCAGCCACCAACTGTGCAAGTTCTCCCACTTAAAAGATAAGAGAGGTCTCCAATTTTCATCATAGGTATACCTCAACTATAAGAGACAAAATGAAAAAAAAAATCCAGAAAATCACATTGAAGGATTTTTAATGAATTAATTGGTAAATTCCTCAGTAAAATAAGTATTTGGTCACCTACAAACAAGCAAGATTTCTGGCTCTCACAGATCTGTAACTTCTTCTTTAAGAGGCTCCTCTGTCCTCCACTCGTTACCTGTATTAATGGCACCTGTTTGAACTCGTTATCAGTATAAAAGACACCTGTCCACAACCTCAAACAGTCAGACTCCAAATTCCACTATGGCCAAGACCAAAGAGCTGTCAAAGGACACCAGAAACAAAATTGTAGACCTGCACCAGGCTGGGAAGACTGAATCTGCAATAGGTAAGCAGCTTGGTGTGAAGAAATCAACTGTGGGGGCAATTATTAGAAAATGGAAGACATACAACACCACTGATAATCTCCCTCCATCTGGGGCTCCACGCAAGATCTCACCCTGTGGGGTCAAAATGATCACGAGAACGGTGAGCAAAAATCCCAGAACCATGGGGGGACCTAGTGAATGACCTGCAGAGAGCTGGGACCAAAGTAACAAAGGCTACATCAGAAACACACTACGCTGCTAGGGACTCAAATCCTGCAGTGCCAGACGTGTCCCCCTGCTTAAGCCAGTACATGTCCAGGCCTGTCTGAAGTTTGCTAAAGAGCATTTGGATGATCCAGAAGAGGACTGCGAGAATGTCATATGGTCAGATGAAACCAAAATAGAACTTTTTGGTAAAAACTCAACTTGTCATGTTTGGAGGAGAAAGAACACCATACCTACTGTGAAACATGGGGGTGAAAACATCATGCTTTGGGGCTGTTTTTCTGCAAAGGGACCAGGACAACTGATCTGTGTAAAGGAAAGAATGAATGGGGCCATGTATCGTGAGATTTTGAGTGAAAACCTCCTTCCACCAGCAAGGGCATTGAAGATGAAACGTGGCTGGGTCTTTCAGCATGACAATGATCCCAAACACACCGACCGGGCAACGAAGGAGTGGCTTCGTAAGAAGCATTTCAAGGTCCTGGAGTGGCCTAGCCAGTCTCCAGATCTCAACCCCATCGAAAATCTTTGGAGGGAGTTGAAAGTCTTTGCTGCCCAGTGACAGCCCCAAAACATCACTGCTCTAAAGGAGATCTGCATGGAGGAATGGGCCAAAATACCAGCAACAGTGTGTGAAAATCTTGTGAAAACTTACAGAAAACGTTTGACCTCTGTCATTGCGAACAAAGGGTATATAACAAAGTATTGAGATGAACTTTTGTTATTGACCAAATACTTATTTTACCGAGGAATTTACCAATTAATTCATTAAAAAATCCTTCAATGTGATTTTCTGGATTTTTTTTTTCTTATTTTGTCTCTCATAGTTGAGGTATACATATGATGAAAATTGGAGACCTCTCTCATCTTTTAAGTGGGAGAAGTTGCACAATTGGTGGCTGACTAAATACTTTTTTACCCCACTGTATGTTCCTGTGGGATCATCAGTGTAAGAGTAGAGCAGACATCAACATAATCTTCTTCCAGCAATGCTAAAAGTTAGCTGGCATTATCACGGCTCAATAGCAACTACAAACTCCAAAGATGTTTGAAGGCCTAGAAAAAAACCCAAGTCATCTTATGTCTGCATTAATAAAGCAAAGGATATGACCCAAATGACTTTTTTAACCAAATATCTTTTATGGTGAGGGACTGTATAATCATTGCGATTTCACCAGGGTTAAAACCAAAATGTTCCCAAATGCAGTTGTTATGGCCCACATACTGGGCCAAGTCCAGAACTGCCTATTTCAGCCTGGGATCCCCAAGTACAATTTGACCCTCACATCAAGGTGGACTGACCTTGTCTTTTTCCCCCTTAATTAAGGTAGACATACACCTCCAAAGCCTCTTGTGTACACAGGCAAGGCAGACATAGACCTACATCCCAGGTTGGGATTGGAGCCCATGACACCTTAATCTAATCCTCCCACTCTGACCACTGAGCCAAAGAGGAATTCCAGTACTAGCACTGAGCTAGTAGTGGAGGTGCACCTTAACGTGTCAGGAACTGCGCCACTGACTAAAAAGCCTTATTCATGCTGCATTTTCCCTCTGGTCCATGTGCGCTTTGGACAAGCCCAGCATGCATGCGGCATTGTACCTGCTCACTTTTTTTCGTCTACCGGGCCAAGCGGTTGACACATGCGCACAACTGTTATTTGTAGTTTCGCCCCAGCCCTATGGGTAGCACAAATGCGCTAACACGCCAGTTTGTTAACCCTCTATAAACACGAGAGTGACACACATTTTTTTATAGCAAGAACAATGGCGTCATTTCAAGGAAAAGGAAGAATTACCATTTTCCAGTGCTGTTTTCCACTCAAGCTGCTGCAGCAAAACAAATTCATATACTGTATGTTTATTCTCGTCTTCCGTGTCCTCGTTGTCTTCCTTGTCTACCTTTTCTTTGGATGCTGTGTTGGCAACACCACCTCGTGAATGGGATGCTCAGTCTTGTGCATGCACTGTCAACACGTTCAGGTTGTGGGCAGGCCGCGCAGTCATAAAATTTGGGCTGCACGCAGTCATCCGCAGAAGAGTCCTGTGGATACTAGCAGACTACAGACGATGACAGAAATTTCGTCACACAAGGTTTCCGGTTGCATGTATGCAGACAGCAAAGATGCAGCATGAATCCCGCTTAATTCTTTATGGAGGAGGGATCTGTAACACCTCCCACCTTAAGGAAGTGGTTAAGTTAATTTCCTTCATGTGGGGCACCATGTGGTGTATAGGGGTGGCACCAATATCAATTTCTCTGACTCTAGGCCACACAGCTATTGCAAGTAGTGAAAGCTACAGTGGGAGGTCAGTCCTCTGGTAGCCCTGTGTGTTAAGGAAGTGATGCAGGTGTCAAAAACCCAGATGAGCCGCCACTTTGTCACAACCCAGCTCAAGGGACGGACAAAACAGGAGGAGGCCACACATCACTTCATATATAATTCAAGAAATCTCTGTCTGTCTGTCTGTGTGTCATGAGCATAGGACTTTGTGTTGTCATGGTAACCATGTCAAAGATCAAAGGTAGGCATCACTCACAATCATAGGACTCGCTATGACATCATCAAAGATCAAAGGCAGGCATCACTGAATAAGTTGTGATGTCAAAGATCAAAGGCAGGTTTCACCAGGGTTACTGTTGCCATGGTAACCATGTCAAAGATCAAAGGCAGACATCACCATGGTTACTGTTGCCATGGCAACCATGTCAAAGATTAAAGACGGGAATGCAGAAATGCTTGCTTACACTTGCTTTTTACAGGCATGCAGAAATACTTGCGTATACTTGGTTTCTACGGGCATACACATGTATGCACGGGCATGCACAGATATGCACTAGTTCTTTTTAAATTAAAGATTTTTAATCTAATAAACCATAACTGTGTAGATCAGTAGCTTCAGTAGTGTATGCAGTGTCTGGATATGTGGTGTGTAGTGCTCCAAACAAAATTACCCAAACTCCAACCCAGTGTTTCCTCTGGCTTAAAGACCTTGGCAAAGTGGCAACGTATTTTTCACGGGAAGGGGGGGGGGGAGCTAGCCATGTCCTTGACCATGACAAGTTGAACTTTTTGGCCATAATTCCAAAAGGTATATTTGGCACAAACACAACACTACTTATCACCAAAAGAACACCATACCTACAGTGAAGCATAGTGGTGGCACAATCATGCTATGGGGCTGGTTTTCTTCAGCTGGAACTGGGGCCTTAGTCAAGGTGGAAGGAATTATGAACAATTCCAAATACCAGTCAGTGTTGACACAAAACCTTTAGGCTTCTGCTAGAAAGCTGAAGATGAAGAAGAACATCTTTAAGCATGACAATGACCCAAAGCACACATCCGAATCAACAAAAGAATAGCTTCACCAGAAGAAGATTAAGGTTTTGGAATGGCCCAGCCACAGTCCAGACCTGAATCCGATTGAACATCTGTAGGGTCATCTGAAGAGGACTGTGCACAGGAGATGCCCTCGCAATCTGACAGATTTGGAGCGTTTTTGCAAAGAAGAGTGGGCAAATATTGCCACATCAAGATGTGCCACACGGATAGACTCCTACCCAAAAAGACTGAGTGCTGTAATAAAATCCAAAGGTGCTGCAACAAAGTATTAGTTTAAGGGTGTGCATATTTATGCAACCAGGTTATTGTAAGTTTTTTTTTATTTTTCCTCTTAAAAGATTTCAGTTTGTTTTTCAATTGGGTTGTACAGGTTATAGGTCACATTAATGGTGGAAAGACCCTGGAGAGACTGCTCCTTGCTCATCTCCGCCCCCTGGTGGAACCAGCGATGGATCCACTCCAGTTCGCCTACCAGCATGGCATTGGGGTGGAGGATGCGGTGATCTTCCTCCTTCACCGTTCTCTGTCCCACCTGGAGAAGCCCGGGAATATGGTGAGGATCATGTTCTTTGACTTCTCCAGTGCTTTCAACACCATCCAACCGATGATCCTGAAGGACAAGCTGCTGCGCGCAGGGGTGGACCAGCACCTGTCATCATGGATCCTGGACTACCTCACGAACCGGCCTCAGTTTGTTTGAACCCGGGACTGTGTTTCCGACACGATCATCAGTAGCACGGGGGCCCCCCAGGGAACGGTGCTGGCTCCCTTCCTGTTCACTCTTTATAGACTTCTCACACAACACACTGCCATCTACAGAAGTTCTCTGATGACTCTGCGATCGTTGGTCTCATCTCCAATGGAGATGAAGCTGAGTACAGGGGGCTTATCCAGGACTTCGTGGACTGGTGCCATCGGAACTGCCTCCAGATCAACGCGAGGAAAACTAAGGAGCTGGTGGTGGACTGCCGCAGGCATGGGCAGCCCCTCACAGCACCAGTAAACATACAGGGAACAGACATCGAGATGGTGACATCCTATAAGTACCTGGGTGTTCATCTGAAC
Source organism: Pholidichthys leucotaenia (assembly GCA_020510985.1). NCBI lineage: Eukaryota > Metazoa > Chordata > Actinopteri > Cichliformes > Pholidichthyidae > Pholidichthys > Pholidichthys leucotaenia. The sequence continues at coordinate 230,465,461 of CM035840.1, forward strand.
AATAAACTAGACTGGTCACACAATACTGACGCACTCTACAAGAAGGGACAGCGCAGGCTGTTCCTGTTGAGGAGACTCAGGTCTTTTGGTGTACAAGGGGCGCTGCTGAAGTCATTCTATGACACGGTGGTGGCATCAGCCATCACTTTTGGAGTGGTCTGCTGGGGCAGTGGCATTACTGCAGCCGATAGGAAGAGACTGAACAAACTGATTAAGAAAGCTAGCTCTGTCCTGGGGCAGCGCCTTGATCTGATGGAGGAGATAGGAGAGAGAAGGACGGTGGCTAAACTGTCATCTCTGCTGGAGTCCGAGTTCCACCCTATGCAGGACATACTGGATGCACTGAGGAGCTCATTTAGCAGCAGACTACATCATCCCAGGTGCACAACCGAGAGGTTTCGTAGGTCCTTCCTACCAACGGCTGTCAGACTGTACAACCTAAGCAGGGCTGCTCGCAGAGATAGCAAAAAGACGTAACAAACTAATAGTTTTTTGAATGCAAAAGATGAATGAATGAATGAATGAATGAATGAATGAATGAATGAATTTATTTATTTCGGATAGTACATTACAGGTTAAAAGAAACTGTATAATATAACAACAAGGTCAAATTAGACAAAGACTCCTTCTACTATACAATTCCACGTGAGTTATCCGAAATGGGTGATGGCTGAAGCCGCAGCTTATATTGCCCACCCATATTCCATCCAAGAATTCAAAGGAGAAAAAAGAGAAAACAAGACAAGAGCGATTACAATTTAAAACAAGGCTAAGACAAAATATGACTGAGAGAAAAAGAAAACTGAGCTAGTCTAAGTTAAGCGGTTACTATTCAAAAACAAATCTAAGACATAGTGTCACAGAGAAAAAAGAAAAACTAAGCTATAACACAACACAGGCTGGAAATGTCAATCCTTATGTGAGTTTACATGTCGTCTTGTAAATATGTTTGGAATATTTCTTCCTTTAGTTTTTGTTTAAATTGTCCAAGCTTTGTACATGATTTTAATTCAGGTCCAAAATCGTTCCATAATCTGACACCTTGCACTGAAATACAGTGTTGCTTGGTAGTTGTTCTCACTGTAGGCTTTTGAAATATACATGTTCCTCTGAAGTGATATCATTTCTCCCTTGTTTGGAACAACTTTTGGATATTTGCGGGCAGTGATAGATTCTTCACTTTGAACATTATTATTGCGGTTTTAAAGTCGATCAGATCTTTCAACTTGAGAGTTTTTTGTTTAAGAAAAAGTGGGTTTGTTGGTTCCCTGTAAGCTGCTTTGTTGATTATTCTAATAGCTCTCTTTTGAAGCATAAAGAGTGGATATATGTTTGTTTTATATGTATTTCCCCATACTTCATTACAATATGTCATGTATGGGAGTATTAATGAATGATACAAGGTGTATAGTGTGGGTTGATTCAGCAAATTTTTCACTCTGTGTAATATTGCAATTGATTTGGATACTTTACCTTTTATATAATTAATATGTGGCTTCCAACACAGTTTGTTATCAATTATTACTCCAAGGAATTTAGTTTCGGATACCCTTTCAATCTCTACACCATTTACACTGAGTTTGGGTACTGGGTAGTTGTGACGGTTGTTAAAGACTATAAATTTTGTCTTGCTTAAATTGAGCGTTAATTTGTTTGAATCAAACCACAGTTTCAGCTTTCCTAATTCCTTTCCGAGTGTATCCAGAAGTTGTTCCAAGTTGTTTCCACTGCATAGCAGGTTAGTGTCATCAGCAAACAATATTAAGTCCATTTTTTCTGAAACTTTACATATATCATTTATATACATATTGAATAATAATGGTCCCAAAACTGAACCCTGTGGGACTCCACAGGTGACCTTCAGTAGCTCTGAGTTTTTGTTGTTAACACATACAAACTGATATCTATTCTTTAAGTAACTTCTTAACCAGGACAGTGCTACCCCTCTGATACCACAATTTTGTAGTTTCTTTAATAATAGATTGTGATCTACTGTATCAAATGCTTTTTTAAGATCCAGGAATACTCCAACTGAATACTCTTCATTTTCAATGGCTGTTGATATTTTTTCTGTAAATTCCATTAAGGCATATGCTGTTGTCCTTTTGTGTCTGAACCCATATTGCTGCTCACACAATAAATCATTCTTCAGTATGAAGTTGTCAATTCTCTCATAGAATATTTTTTCAAGTATCTTGGAAAATTGCGGTAATAGTGAAATTGGTCTGTAGTTGGAGAGTTCCCCTCTGTCGCCTGTCTTGTAAATCGGAATTACTTTAGCTATTTTCATTGCATTGGGAAATATACCTGATTGGAGAGACAGGTTACAGATATACGTCAGTGGTTTTACTATGCATTCGATAACAGTTTTGACTAGTAGCATATCAATACCATCGCAGTCAGTAGATGTTTTACTTTTGAACGATTTAACAATTTCAATGACCTCTCTTTCGTCTGTGTTCTTTATGAAGATGGTGTCTTTTACAGCTGCAATAGACTTACACAATGGTCCCCTCCGGCATACAACTAGGAACATACCGGTCGCCATGGAGGGTGAGAATATGTATGGGCACATAATCATACCATGTAGGATAACTAAGTAGACGGTTATGCTGTTTCATCCCATCTAGCAACAATGCTCTGCACTGTGTGTGTTTATATATTTACATATTTATTCCATCTAGCTACAATGCTCAGCACTGGGTGTGTTTATATTTATATATCTATATATTTATTCCATCTAGCTACAATGCTCCGCACTGTGTTTTTATATATCTACATATTATTCCATCTAGCTACATTGCTCCGCACTGTGTGTATTTATATACTTGCATATTTATTCCACCTAGCTGCAATGCTCCGTACTGTGGGTGTTTATATATTTACATATTTATTCCATCTAGCTAGAATGCTCTGCACTGTGTGTTCATATATTCATATATTTATTCCATCCAGCCACAATGCTCTGCACTGTGTGTCTGTGTGTGTGTGTGTATATATATATTTTATAGTAATATGTACATATGTATATTAGCTGCTCTTGCTTGCTTGTTTTTTTTCTTGCCTTCTGATTGTTGCTCTGAGTGTTGCTATCCCTGTGCTGTTGCAATCCTGGAATTTCCCCGTTGTGGGACTAATAAAGGCTTATCTTATCTTATCTTATCTTATCTTTTTTACATCACAAAAACCTGGCATTTGAACAGGGGTGTGTAGACTTTTTATATCCACCGTATACTTCCTTGGCGTGGTGGCATAATTTCAGAGATGGCGCCCCGCCACACAGAAATGTTACCAGAGGAAACCCTGTCAACCTCTAAACAATCCAAACCAAAATGCCAAGAAGAGAGAGAGAGGAAGCCAGACTGACTCCAGTAGCGTATATAGCAGGCCAATCAGCCAGCTCAGGTGTAGGGTATTCCCCTGATGGCCTCCCTCCATTCTTCCCGAATATGGAAGCAACTCCAGGACATCACAAGATATCACACAGTCAATACAGGGCTTGAGTAAACAATATTGGACTACATTAATCGTAAAAGTAAATGTGTAAATAGTCCCAGCCCGATACAGTACGCATGTACTTGGTTTTTTCTTTCCCCCTTACAACTGTTTGCTTATAATTTTCATCCCTTATAGTGTAGCTATTGAAATCAGTTAGGGATTTCTTGTTGGTGCCACACCCATTGCAGCACCTTTTCAGGAGATGATAGACAAACACAAAACTCTTGTTATTTATTTATTTTGGCTAATAATAATATTTAATAATAATACTTATTTGGCTAATAATAATAATGTATCAGATTTATATAGTGCTTTAGGTGGTGCATGGCCTCCTTTCTCTCTTCGTGTTTTGTGCTGTTTAGTGTTGTTTAAACTACACCTAAGGAACAGATAAGGAATATGGCCAAACATTATGCCCTGGACCAAAGCGTTGCAGAGGAACTCCGTGGCCGAGGACCTCTCCACCAGACCTCCACACCCCTGGACTCGACTGCTGTGTCCCAACCCAAATGGAGATGCCGCAGACGGTGTGAGCGAAGACGAAAAAGAGGCAAACATGGAGATATCTGAACAAAGCTAGCTGCTAGCCCACACAGACTCCCGATTCCTTCCCTCATTCTGACCAACGTACGCTCACTAGACAACAAAGACAAACAACAAAAGACACTAGACAACAAAAGAAACCACATACAGCTTCTGAGATCTACGCAACGTGATGCGTGGAACTACTGTGTTTTTATCTTTACAGAAACATGGCTAAATGACAATATTCCGGACTCTGCTATTCAGTTAGCAGGGCTAACATACTATCGTGCCAATCAAGTGTTCATGGAAGGAGGGAAGACCTGTGGGGGAAGTGTGTGTGTTTACATTAATGATACTTGGTGCCGAGATGTGACCGTTGTACACAAACACTGTTCTCTGTTGGTGGTATTTATGTTCAAGTGCCGACCCTTCTCCTTACCAAGAGAAATTACATCTATCCTGCTAGTCGCTGTGTATGTCCCGCCTACCGCCATCGACAAGAGGAGTAAAGCACTAAATGAACTCCATCAGGCCATTAGGGAGACAAAAACAGTGCATCCAGACAGATTTCTCATCACAGTAGGAGACTTCAACTATGCAGATTTAAAGGCCCCCTTCCAAAACTACACCAACATGTGGACTTTCCAACAAGAGAAGAAAGCTTGCTGGACCTGGTGTACACAACTCACAAGAGAGCATACAGAGCCCCCCCCCCCCCACCTGGGTTTCTCTGATCGCATCACCATCTTGCTAAGGCCTGCATACAGACCCAGAGTGAAAGCCATCAGACCAACAGAAAAGCAGGTACTTGTGTGGCAAGAGGGGGCCTCCGATGCTCTGAAAGACTGCTTCAGCACTACAGACTGGGACACTTTCAAGCATGCACCCACTCATAATGGACACGCAAACATAGAGAAGTACATTGAGGTTGTTGTAGCATACATAGCTAAATGCATTGATGATATTACTCACTGCAAAACCGTTACTGTTCGTGCCAACCGGAAGCCATGGATGACAGCAGAGGTCCACAGGCTCCTGAGGGCTTGGGATGCAGCCTTCAGGGCTGGTAACACTGCAGGACTAACAACAGCTAGGCCAACCTGTCCCGTGGTATCAAGGAGGCAAAATGGAAGAACAGCAAGAAAATATCCGGACATTTCAGCAACACCAGAGATGCATGTTCTCTCTGGCGTGGCATACAGACCCTCACCAACTACAAACCTCCACCTCAGACCTGTGTGACTGACATCACACTGCTTACCAACTTAAATGACTTTGTTGGCCACTTTGAAGCACAAAACAGCACATCAGCACAGAAGACCACTCCTGCCTCAGATGACCAGGCTATAAGTCTGGATCAGGCTAGCATGAAGAGGACCCTCTCCAGTATCAACCCACACAAGGCAGTTGGACCAAACATACCAGGTCACGTTTTGAAGGACTATGTGGGGGAGCTCAAAAATGTTCTAGCTGACATCTTCAACCTCTCCCTGAGTCAAGCTGTTGTCCTCACATATTTCAAAATTGCCACCATAATACCAGTCCCAAAGAAGCCCGTCCCATCCAGCTACAATGAATGCCATCCCGTAGCACTGACCTCCATCATAATGAAGTGCTTCAAGCGGCTGGTCATGCAGAACATCAAGTTCATCCTCCATCCCTCCCACGACCCATCTCAGTTTGTATACAGGTCAAACAAATCAACAAAAGATGCCATCTCTGCTGTTCTCCAGCCCACCCTCTCTCACCTAGATTCAAAGAACTCCCACGTGTGAATGCTGTTCTTGGGCTTTAGTTCAGCATTCAATACAATCATCCTCCAGTACCTAATACAAAATCTCAGAGACTTGGGACTCAAAACCTCTCTCTGTAACTGGGTGCTGGACTTTCTCATAGGGAGACCAAAGAATGTGCAGGTCGGCAGCAACACCTCCAAGACCATCACACTGTGCACTGGGGCCCCACAAGGGTCTGTGCTCAGTCCGCTGCTCTTCACCCTGCTGACCCATGACTGCATACTAGCCTACAGCATCAACATCATCAAGTTTGCAGACAACACGACGGTGGTGGGCCTCATCACCAACAATGAAGTGGCCAACTACAGAAATGAGGTGAGCCACTTGATCCAGTGGTGTAAAGACAATGATCTCTTCCTGAATGTGGAAAAAACCAAGGAGAATGTGGTCAACTTCTGGAGGGGGCACACACGGCATCCCCCTCTGATCATCAATGGAGCAGCTGTGGAGAGGGTGAGCAGCACCAAGTTCCTGGGGGTGCACATCTCTGAGGACCTCTCCTGGTCCAACAATGCCACATCACTGACCAAGAAGGCTAAAACTCGCCTCTACTTCCTCCGAAAACTGAGGAGAGCACGAGTCCCACCCCCCATCATGTGCTCATTCTACCGGGGCACCATTGAGAGCATCCTCACCAGCTGCATCACGGTGTGGTATAGAAGCTGCACCACCTCCTGCCGGAAGACTCCACAATGTATGGTGAAAGCAGTCAGCAAGATTATCGGTGCCCCTCTGCCCCCCTCTCGGACATCTACCACGCCCGCCTCACCCACAGAGTCATCAACACTGCAGGCAACACCTCCCACCACTTACAGGGTTTCCTTTGGTAACATTTCTCAGTGGCGGCCCACCTCACCAGAAATATTACCGCCACGCCAACAAGGAGATATGAATTTAAGAAAAATATATGAAGCAATGACTTTCCGCAAGCGCGCACACAAACAACGCACGTGGCCATCATCTGCGCAGAGTTTAGAAGCGCCCCGCCCACACAAGCTTTCCAGTCAGTCAGAAAATGAGAATAAAAACATACATGAATTATACATACATACTTTCATTTACAGCGGCAGCAGCATCTTCATGGAAAAGAAGTGAAAACCGGGCTGTCAAACAGCAGAAATGAACTCTATATCTGAAGAGAAACTTTGTGAAGAAGTCCGCCGTTTCTTCGTTGGTGAAAATCCTGGCGCATCAGCGCCTTGGTGCTACCTATCAGACGGGAGTGAAACTACAAATGATGGTTGTGCCATGCGTCAACCGCTTGGCCTGGGTAGACGAAAAAAGTGAGCATGAGCAGCGCCGCGTGCGTGCTGGGCTCGTCCAAAGCATACGTGGACCAAGGCAGACTAGAGAGGAAATGCAGCATGAAGCAGGCTTTACAAGACAGAGTGCCTCACTAAGCATGACTGTCCGACAGAAACATGAGTTTATTAAAGTACTTTAAATGTGGAAAAAAATCAGAAGAGGTATGTAAGCACTGGAGGCATTTATCATGGTTTTAACCCGCTGGAAACAGGAGCAATAATGGAAGAGTCGCTTAGCTAAGAGATGTGGTTAGAATTCATATGCAGCCAGCTTCAAATGAAGGGAAAGGCAAGGGGGACTGATGAATTGCTGAGTATATATTTCACCAGCCACTACAATATAAAGTTATGTTCCCTATTATGTAACTGGCAAGTTAAGATGACCGAAAGTCAGTGACTTTAATCTGTCAGCAGCCTTCAGACAAACTAACGTGCCAACATTTGGATTTCAAAATAAGGGAGGTTTTTCTTGGTGGTGAGAAGATTTAAAAAAAAAAAAAACTATAAATATATAGAAATATTATAACAACAATAACGGCATCCTTGGTCGTTTAAGTTAATTTAAATCATCAAACACAATTTTATTTTTTTTTCTTTGTAATCAGAGTTAAATTATTGTTCTGTTCTGACTGCAAAGTTATGGTCAAAAATATAAATTGTTATAAGGAAAAAGTTTAAAAAAAATTACCATAGTCTGTTTCAAATTTATTTAAAAAACAGTAATTTTATTTTAAAAAACAGACGAAGATAAGCCATAAAATAATCCACAAATTTATAATAAAGTTTTAAATGTACAAGAAAAGTCAATTTTACAAGAGGAAATTACAAATTTGAGGAAAATGGTTTCAAATTTAGATAAATTTACAGAGAAAAGTAGAAAACTATAAGAAAACTGTTATAAATTTTGGAGAAAAACCTCAAACCTGAGGGGCAGTGCGGGCAACTGACCCTTGGCCATGGGATCCCTGGTTCAATCCCAGCCCCTGACCAACAGTGATCTGTGTGGAGTTTGCATGTTCTCCCCGTGTCTGCGTGGGTTTACTCCGGGATTTCTCTGGTTTCCTCCCACAGGCCAAAAACATGCAGGTTAGGTTAACTGGAGACTCTAAAGTGTCCCTAGGTGTGAATGTGTGTGTGTGAATGGTGAAGGGATAGCACCGTACCGTGGCTGCTTCATCCATCCAGGTGGATGCCCTCAATTTCCCCTCTGGGGATCATTAAAGTACACAAAATCAAAAAAACCTTCAAGACTGAAGTCATTACTCAAGTTATTAAGTGGCTGCTCTTTGTACCCTTAACTCAACTAGAAATTTTTGGTTCTCTGCTTTTAATTATTAATTTCATAGCACTGCTTTTACATGAGTAGAATTTCTGGCTACTATACCCACCTCTGAGCATATAATTAAAGTATGCATGAGTAAATTACCATTATGAATGTTTTTCCTTCTCTTTCCTACTTTTTCTCAATGGAAAAAACACCTGAATAAAAATACAAAAAAACCCCAAAAACAAACAAACATATTTTTGTCATTTATGTAAACCATGGCAAAAAAAATCCTGCAGGATGAAACATGACACTTGATATTTTCTAACCTGTTTGTATACCACCATAGACAGAGAGAGAAGCTGAATTAGACAGAGCTCAGAGAGGGAAAGATGAGACAGAAGAGAGGAGCCAAGGAGAGGGAAGTGTTGAGGCAGAGGGTCCAGGAGAGGTGAGAGTAGAGGAAGGAGAGAAGGATGACACCAGTAAAAAGTCCAAACACAGGACATCTGGGTGGGACCCCAACTGGCCCAATATTTCAATATTCAAGCCTTGGTTGTACAATACTTCAAATGGTAAGTTCCATCATGCAATATTATTGTGCAAAATTTAAAAAAATAAAAATAAATAGTGTAAAATTAAGATATTCTGGTTATAAGTGTGTCATGCCCCCCCCCCCCCCGGAAGAATATGTTGCTACCGCGCCAAGGTCTTTAAGCCAGAGGAAACACTGCCTTACACTCCCTCTTCTGCTTTCTGCCCTTGGGGAAAAGGTACCAGAGACTCAGAGGTTACAACTGAGTGGATGGGTGAGTAGTCCGCTTCAACAATCGACACCAAAGCACACATTTCATGCTCTCGGTAGGAGAGCAGCTCAGTGGAGGAACCAGACGGCTTCACTGCCCGCGCTCTGCTGGCTGTAGTAGGAGCCACCGAGTTGGTGAGTGGATGGTCCATTCAGACCAGCAACACCAGCGAGGCACCAGACACTTTCAGTGCTCAGGTTGAGTTTCGGTCGACAATGGAGACAATGGGTGAAGAGTCTGCAGCGAACACAGTGACAACGGAACTGCCGCAGCACAACGGCAGTCCCAGGCGGAATGAGCACGCACAGCCACCGGGAGCACAATGACAATGCAGGAAAACAAGTAAGGTGTCGCTCCATGTTATGGACTGGGTTTGTGTTTGCACTGGCGGGAGACCGGGACAGTGACTGACCAGGCCGCAGCCAGCAAAACAACAGGCGTTGCTGAGGGTCGTGGCGAAGCTGAGGACAACGTGCTTTCGGCAGACAGACGATTCGGTTCGGCATGTGAACAGACTATGGCGTATCCGGGTGGCGGCTCCAGACGGCGGGGCTCCACGGGAGTTGGCTACCGCAGTATGGGACCCAGGCCCCAGCCTCATGAAAACTGGCCCCGGGGGGCCAACAGCCCCTGGGGGGCGGCCGCCATGAGCTTGTTTCAAGGATCCAGGGAGGAGGCCACCACAAGCCTGTTTTAAAGCTCCAGGTCGGAGGCCGCCACGGGGCCGCCTCAAACCCCTCAGGCAGAACTGTTTTTCCCTGCCTGACACACCATTACTGTGGGGGACTGTAAGAAAAAAAATAAACTTGTTTAGTTAGGGGCACGGCTGTTCCTATGAGAGTGGCAGAAAAAACCACTTTGCCGTGAGGACAAAGTGGCACTCTACCCACCAGTCCTAGCTTTAGTTTGATTTTATGTTGTTGCTTAAATTTGATGTGTTTGGGGTTTGTGTTTCCAAATTTGGGTGGATTCTAATTAGGTGTGTTTTGTGTTTTGTAAAGGGGAGGGAGAATGTGGTATTGACGTTTTAGTGTGAAGTGCGGTGTGATGGCGCTACCTTCCGATTGCGTCATCACACCGCCATATAATAAGAGCGTCCACCATTTGGGGCTCTCTTACCTGGGTGACTCCACATGTGGCTGCATAACATGTACTGTACATAGTTCCTTAATAAAGCCAAGTTCCAGTGTAACCTCTCCGTCCATCTCCTTAATACCAGGTTTGTGGACATAACAAATGGCAGAATGGCTGGGGAGAGAGGGATTCAAACTGCCAACCTCATAGTTATTGGAGGACCCGCTCTACTTCCTGAGCCACTGCTGCCCCACAGTGGCTCAGGAGGTAGAAAATCAATCCACTTGATGGATTTTTGGTGGGTCAGACTGCTATTTTTATTTGGAACAAATACCCCAATGCTTAATAAGACAAGACCAGATAAGATAAGATAAGATAAGCCTTTATTAGTCCCACATTGCTGAAATTCCTCAGTTATCAAAAAATAGCACATTTGGTAGTTAAGTACTAATCAGTTTTCAGTATCTGAGGTCTGATGACGGGACACATATTTGTTTTGCTAAAGGAAACCTATGTAATGTTCCAAAAACGTCTGCACATAGCATCACGTGTTTTTATTAAGTGAACTGCAGACTCAATCTACCTGCTTGTAGTGACAAGCATGCTCATATTACTCTGTTGGGTGTGAGTGAGGATGTGTATGAAAACACTCCTTTATCATTTATGCTGTATTGTGTTTCTGGTGGATAGCTGGTTGGTCAGTACATTCAGGCTGTTTCACACTGAGTGCAGATTTTCATTTCAAAAGAAATTTGTTAAAATTATTTTGAACAGATCCTTATACACACCAGTGTGGAACATTTGTATGAGTGAAGAAATGTCTGCACAGACCTTTTTGACAGCGGCCTTTAAAACAAGAGCACTCTGAGGAGAGTGCAATATCCCCCGCCTCCGTTTTCTTGGAAGATCCCAATACTAACTGACGAAGAGCACTTTTCAACTTTTCAATATTACTGTGGCAGAACCAAATTATAAGCCCATCATCATTGGGCAGCTCGGTGGTGCAGTGGTTAGCACAGTGGCAGCACAGTAAGAAGGTCATGGGATCGATCCCACCCCCTGACCATCAGTGACCCTTCTGTGTGGAGTTTCCATGTTCTCCCCGTGTCTGCGTGGGTTTACCCCGGGTACTCCGGTTTCCTCCCACAGGCCAAAAACATGCAAGTTAGGTTAATTGGAGACTCTAAAGTGGCCCTATGTGTGAATGTGTGCGTGAATGGTGAAGGGATTGGCGCCGTACCGTGGCTGCGTCATCCATTCAGGTGGATGCCCTGAACTTCCCTCTGGGGACTAATAAAGTATACAAAATACAAAATACGAATATACAACAAAGTATACAACCCATAGTTGTAGGTCAGGATTCAAAGGTGAACCTGTGTAGCAAGTATGGTGAACATAGAGAGCTTTACACGTTCTATAGGAAGAGAACATAGGAAGTGCCAACCTAGACCTAGACCTCTTAGACACATGGTGACCCTATGGAGTAAGTTTGGTGACCCTAGCTTTACTCGTACAGTAATAAGGTATAAGGAATGTCATCACTGACCTTTGACCTTTTGACCCCAAACCCATAGTCAGAGGTCAGGGTCCCAAGGTGAACCTGTGTACCAGGTTTGGTGGCCCGAGCTTTACTCGTTTTATAGTAATAATGAAAATGGAATGCTAACCTTGACCTTTGACCTTTTGAGCCCAAATCCATAGTTAGGTGAGGGTGTAAATCGTCAAAGATGCGTATTAGATACAGCTACTGTATTGATTTGAAAAGCCCACATCATTTCTTTCAGTAGTTACTGTGTTTACAAGATTTAGGGAAAAATCTGACCTGACCTTTGACCGCAAGGTCATCCGATGAGAGTGAAATTGCAATACGCGCCTCATCAGAGTATATCAAACCATGGTACCAAGTTTCAAAACAACTGGACCAAAACTGTAGGCGTTGATTTCACAAAAGTGGGACAGACGGAAGGACTGACGGACAGATGGATGGACTGACCCATAACGTAATCCCCCTTTGGTCTTTGCCCAAAGGGCACTTTGATCCCTTTGGGCTTCAACTGGCAGGGGATAAAAACATTAAATTGAAATTTATACAGAAAACACCACTATTCAAGAATTACATATGGCTCGAGATCTGTAAGAAGCTGTGCTGAAATGGTATCTGTAACTGATGTTCACTTGGAAATGTTTTATGTTGATGTGGAAGGGGCTAGTGTTTACCACAAGAGTCCCCGTCGATTGATTCATTGTCGTCATTGCCCCATTGATTGAGTCCCCGTCGTGCTGTTTGCTCTCTACATGTCTGTTCTTTTCTTCTTCTTCTCTGTCCCCTCGCAGCAGATGACTGCCCCTCCCTGAGCCTGGTTCTGCTGGAGGCTTCTTCCTGTTAAAAGGGAGTTTTTCCTCTCCACCGTCACCAAGCGCTTGCTCACAGGGGATCGCCTAATTGCTGAGGTCCTTCTGCAATTGTGGGGGTTTCTCCTACAGTTGAAAATGCTATGAGATGACTGTTGTTGTGAAATGGCGCTATATAAATAAAGTTGAATTGAATTGAATTGAAGAGCTAGCATAAAGCATCACCTCTGATGTTCACAGGGAGCTAAAACAAAATGACAGGAGGATTATCCTCACTGCCTCACTTTTGCATTTTACCAATCGGAGCAATGTGAAACAGTAGAATGTTCCTAAATTTTAATACTTTTGTGGTGTTTGGTTTGGAGTTTCCTCATATGAGGCTCCATCTTGAAGTAAAGCAGTAACTTCTGTCTCAGTCCTGTAGAGGGGCCACTCAATACAGACTACTGGGAACATGCAGGTCAGATCATTTTCCCACAAAAAAATAAATGAAATCACAAAGTAAATAAAGAAAATAAAATAAGAAAGTTATTTCATTTTATGTTAGCAAATGCATTTCATTGCAAATGTCATGGATTTGATTAGATGAATAAAAAACAGTTAAGTAGATCTCCTTTAACAACTTTAATATCCACATGGTTTCAGAAGTTGTGGCCATTTCACATAAGTGTCCATAGTCAAGACAAAGATGTTCAACAATCAATCAGTAGTATCATACTACACACATGCATTCACAGATTGACATGAAGAGAAGTCCTTCTTCAGTCCGGATTTCATAATACAACAGCGCCCTCACTGTCTATGTCGCAATTCTGCACCGGTCATGTGATGTGTCATGTGATATAGCCATAAACCATAAAAAAATGCCCAGTTGCACTAAGTATCCACCTCACAAGGTGGCAGACACGTATAATTTACTGCTCTTGACTTGGAGGACTGATGTCTCCCAAAGAACCACCCAAAAACCTCACTTCTGGTGCACCGAAGAAGAAGAGTTTGTAAACAAATGTTGATGTGCTCCTTCACAACACGGAGGAGTTATTTGCTCCCAAATTTGCCAGTTATGATTCTAAAAATAGATTATTTAGCTTATGAAGGTAAATATCTACCTTTTGTTATAACAGAAGGTGGCCAAAGTTGGTTAATTTTCACCTGCCATCGACCGCAGCTCCATGTGACTGGATAGAATAATCATGCTGGTTCCATGTCGTCATATAAGATAAATTGTGGAGGAATAAAAGCGAAATTGAGGTGGAATAATCATAAGAGTTTCTGGATGTGGGAGAGGAAGTGAAAATCACTGACAGATGACAAAATAACGCCCAGGATGACGAAAATGGATGAAAGGAGCCACCTGGCCAGTGGTAAGTTCAGCGAATTTCTTTGTTTGTGTACATTCTACTAATTTTCTGGTTCATATACTTTGAAGATAAGATAACAAAAAAACAAAAACAAAGACAAAGACAGAAAAACAAAACCACCCTTTGTGTAAATATGTCCAAAGACCACTTTTGACCTAAAGTTATGTAATTCGATATGGCTGCAGTCACATTATGCAAATTAGATGCATAAATTCACTCCTATCTCAAACTTTGGATCATATTCTACATCTTTCTAATTGACAGTAAACCGTTATCTCTTACTACTTTCAAGTTATAGCCTTAGAAATCTCTGACATCTAAACTGAATATTTTCTTGAAAAAAATCTTGGCCACTGGGAGGAAGGGGTAGACGGGTGCAGTAATGCACCACAGACAGTTAAGACAGCCCCTTTGTTCCTTGAAAAGACCCTTTTATTATATATTTTAATTTTCCCACATGGAGAGACCAATTTGTGATCAAATGTGTTTTAATGTCTGATAACTATATTTTGATGTCCAAATAATTCCATGTGGCCTGCTATGAATCCCCTTCCTCCCCTCAGCCACGTTGCGCAAAGACCCCACCACAGCAGCTACAGCCTGTGTCTGTCTCTTCTTCAAGCAGAGCTTCAGGTTAGTGTGTTAATGCCATAGCTACAGGTATTCCGTATCTGCAGACAATTTCTTGCTTTAATTGCCCTAAGTTTGGGCATTTCATATTGCCATTGTGCAATTGGTGATATACTCAAGGGTGCACATAAGTGGTATTCAAGTGGTGCACAGCTTAGTGGAGGCTCAACCAGGGAGGTTCATCATCATCTACAATGCATGAAATGGAAATGAATGATTGTGAGGGAGACATTGAGGCAGACAGTGAGGAAGTCTGCAGTTATTAGGGCCTGGCTACATATGGGGTGAGTACCACTTAAGTTCAATCCTGGATATACTGTATGTTTCAACAAAGGGGATGGTGGTTGTGGGGATATTGATAAATGTAACATACAGTGTAAATGTAATTTTAGGACCAAGTGGCAAAAATAAAGCTACAAAAATATGATAAAAAAAATGCTAATTTACAATTTTAAAAGTCACAAATTTACTATAAGCAAGTCCCAAATTTACAAGAAAAAGTTACATTTTCGTGACAAAAAAATACAACTTCCAAATGCTGAAAAAATGTGCATTTCCAAGAAAAAGTCATAAATTTACAACAATAAAGTCACACATCTACAAAAAAATAGCCAGCTTTCTACAACATTTTTCACTTTTTTCTCTCACAAATGTCCAATTCTTTCACTATTTAGTGAAGCGGGTTTTTTTTGTAAAACTAACATTTTTCTTAGAAAGTTATAACTTTATATATATATATATATATATATATATATATATATATACGTATATATATATATATATATATATACACACACACACACACACACCCACATATATATATATATATATATATACACACACACACACATACATGTATAGATAGATAGATAGCTAGATCAACATACATACATATATACATACATACAGGTGCATCTCAAAAAATTAGAATGTCATCGAAAAGTTGATTTATTTCAATAATTCATTTCAAAAAGTGAAGCTCATATATTATATAGATTCATTACATACAGATATACAGTATATTTCAAGTGTTTATTTCTTTTAATTTTGATGGTTTGGGATTATAGCGCATGAAAACCCCAAATTCAGTTTCTCAAAAAATTAGAATATTATATAAAATTAATTTAAAAAAAGCTTTTTAATATAAATGTTGGCCGGTTGAAAAGTATGTCCATGTACCACTCAATACTTGGTCAGGGCTCCTTTTGCATAATTACTGCATCAGTGTAACATGGCATGGACGTGATCAGCCTGTGATACTACTGAGATGTTATGGAGGTCCAGGTTGCTTTGATAGTGACCTTCAGCTCGTCTGCATTGTTGGGTCTGATGTCTCTCATCTTCTACTTGCCTATACTCCATAGATTCTCTATGGGGTTTAGGTCAGGAGAGTTTGCTGGCCAATCAAGCACAGTGATACTATGGTCATTAAGCCAAGTATTTGTACTTTTAGCAGTGTGTGCAGGTGCCAAGTCCTGCTGGAAAATGAAATCAGCTTCTCCATAAAGCTAGTCAGCAGAGGGAAGAATGAAGTGCTCAAAAATTTCCACGGTATCACCATATTTTACTGGCCAGCAAACTCACCAGACCTAAACCCCATACAGAATCTATGAAGTATCGTCAACAGGGAGATGAGAGACACCAGACCCAACAATGCAGATGAGCTGAAGGCCGCTATCAAAGCAACCTGGGCCTTCATCACACCTCAGCAGTAACAGGCTGATCACCCTCATGCCAAAGTGATGCAGTATTAATTCATGCAAAGGGAGCCCTGACCAAGTATTGAGTGTGTGCATGGAAATACTTTTAGTCGGCCAACATTTCTATTAAAAAAAAAAACACTTTTTTAAATTGATCTTATGTAATATTCTAATTTTTTGAGAAACTGATTTTCAGGTTTTGATGAGCTACACGCCTTAATCATCAAAATTAAAAGAAAACACTTGAAATATGTCACTCTGTCTGTAATAAATCTATATAAAATATGAGTGTAATTTTATGAATTGAATTACTGAAATAAATAACTTTTTGATGATATTCTAATTTAGTGAGATGCACAAGCACACACACACACACACACACACACACACACACACACACACACACATATACAGTATATACAGTATATATATATATACTGTATATAGTATACTGTATATAGCGAGAGAGAGAGAGAGAGAGAGAGAGAGAGAGAGAGAGAGAGAGAGAGAGAGATGTGAGAATGTATTTGCCCCCTTCCTGATTTCTCATGTTTTGTATGTTTGTCACACTTAAATGTTTCAGATCATCAAACAAATTTAAATATTAGACAAAGATAACACAAGTTAGAATGCAGTTTTTAAATGAACTTGTTTATTATTAAGGGTAAAAAAAATTTCAAACCTACATGGTCCTGTGTGGAAAAGTGATTCCCCCCTAAACCTAATAACTGGTTGGGCCACCCTTAGCAGCAACAACTGCAATCAAGCGTTTGTGATAACTGGCAATGAGTCTTTTACAGTGCTGTGGAGGAATTTTGGCCCACTCATCTTTGCAGAATTGTTGTAATTCAGCCCCACTGGAGGGTTTTTGAGCAAGAAACACCTTTTTAAGGTCATGCCACAGCATCTCAATCGGATTCAGGTCAGGACTTTGACTAGGCCACTCCCAAGTCTCCATTTTGTTTTTCTTAAGCCATTCAGGCAAGTGAGGCCTGCAGTTCTTTGGATGTTGTTGTGGGGTCTTTTGTGACCTCTTGGACGAGTCGTCGCTGCGCTCTTGGGATAATTTTGGTCGGCCAGCCACTCCCAGGAAGGTTCACCACTGTTCCATGTTTTCACCGATAATGGCTCTCACCGTGGTTCACTGGAGTCCCAAAGCTTTAGAAATGGCTTTATAACCGTTTCCAGACTGATAGATCACAATTACGTTTTTTTGTCATTTGTTACTGAATTTCTTTGGATCGCAGCATGATGTCTAGCTTTTGAGAATGTTTTGGTCTACTTCACTTTGTCAGGCAGGTCCTATTTAAGTGATTTCTTGATTGAGAACAGGTGTGGCAGTAATCAGGCCTGGGTGTGGCGAGAGAAATTGAACTCAGCTTTCCAAAGATGTGATAAACCACAGTTAAACGCACAGTTAATGCACAGTGAAAGCAGCCAGTAAGATCATTGGTGTCCCTCTGCCTCCCCTCTCAGACATCTACCTCACCCACCGAGCCATCAACATTGCAGGCAACATCAACCACCCCTCACTCTCTCTCTTCAGCACCCGCCCTTGGGGAAAAGGCACCAGAGCCTCCAGGCCCATTCAACAAGACTGCTAAACAGCTTTGTTCATCAGGACATCAGGACCATGAACTCTGTCCACCACCCACCCCCACCCCCTGTTATTGTCTGGAGGGACCATAACGCACTCACCCGCACAATAACTACCTCAGCTGTCGGCACAAAAAGACTGGCACACTAACAGTAATACATTTGCTGCTGTCTCTGCATTTTACTGCAACCATCTGTACAAACGCCATATCTGTTGAGATTGAGATTGAGATTCAACTTTATTGTCATTACACATGTATGAATACAAGGTAACGAAACGTGACTTGGCATTTGGGCACGCTCTGCAGAGTGCATCCAAGGCCGGGGCAGCCGCTAGGCACCAGTCATTGTTGCTGTCTGTTATTGCATAGGTGCACTGTCTGCACCTACACTACCGCACTGAACTTGCAACTATGGGTATTACAGCTCTACTTTTCTGTATATGGCAGGGGTGTCCAACCATGTGCCATGGAGAGCCAAGACCCTGCAGGTTTTCTCTTCTACCCAGTCTCTTCAGCAGGTGTTTTCACTTATCAGCAATCAGTGGGAAGAAGTTCACAGAAATCTGCTGTTGAAGACACTGGTTGGAGGTAAAACCTGCAGGGTCTTGGCTCTCCATGGCACATGGTTGGACACCCCTGGTATATGGGATTGCTGGGTTTCATGGTTTATCTTTATTTTTACAATGGGAGGTCTGGGTCTATCTTTTGTCGCCATTTGCACTATGGGTAGCATTAGGCCACCACACCATACCAGAGTGGTGGCCGAGTTGGTACAGCATCCGCCCCTCACCTAGGACGCCTGGGTTCAAATCCCGGCTGGGTCATGCTGAAGACCATTTAAAAGTGGAACTTCCTGCCATCCAGCTTGGTGCTCAGCAATAATGGAATGGAGGAGGGAAATCTGTGGCAGCGCCTTGCATGGCAGTGACTTCTCTGATTCTAGATGTGATAAACATTGTTGATAAGAGAAACCTAATTTTGTTCTGCTGTATGGATTGACTGACAATAAAAAGTTGGCTTTATTACTGTACATAGACTGCTGTTGTTGGTTTTACAGCCTTATTCCTTTTTCTTTTTCATATTGTGCAAACCACTGAAGAGAGAGAGAGAAACGCCATTTCAATTTTCCTGTATGTCCTGTACATATAGTAGTATTGACAAATAAAATCTTTGAATCTTTTGAATTTTTTGGATCTAATTTATGTTTTAACTTGGAGGGGAAGGGGAGATCATTTTTCACACAGGGCCATGTAGGTTTGGATTTTCTTTACCCTTAATAATAAACACCTTCATTTAAAAAATGCATTTTGTGTTTACTTGTGTTATCTTTGTCTAATATTTAAATTTGTTTGATGATTTGAAACATTTAAGTGTGACAAACATACAAAAAAATGAGAAATTAGGAAGGGAGCCAACACTTTTTCACACCAGTGGTGTGAAAAAGTGTTTGCCATGAAAATGGTCATGATATAATTTTGTCCATCCAACCACCCATCCATCCATCTTCTACTGCAGGGCTTTTCAATTACAAAATCAGTTGGGCCACAATTTGAAATCAAGACATGTAACTGGGCAACACCCATTCAGCAGTCTGTTGAATATGGCAAACTGCAAACCAAAGCTGATCAATATGACAAAAAAATATGCACTTTTTATTCACTGTCTTGGTTTTAAATGTGAGCTTGGCACATGACAAAGAAACATCAAAAGTGCATAAAAACACAGTAACAGTGCTGGGGTTGAGCAGAACTTGAAGTAGTAGAAATATTTTTCCTCTTGAAGAACAATTAAATAAAGAAAATGAAAAAAAAAAATAAAATTCTGTAAATAATCATTTTGGTCACATCTTACTCAGGCATATCTCAAAGTGCATAAAAACTCAATGTGCACTGTTAGTAGTATTAAATTTTGTTTCCCTTTCGAAATAAAATATACTACATCCTGGTCATAACTGACCTTGGAACGTCACAAAGTACATTTAGCTGAATTAAAAAATGAACTGTCAAACACTTCAGTGCACAAACCCCCCAACAAAAGATTGATAACATTAACAGACATTGCACATCCACCATTGTGGTTTGTTTTGTTTTAAAGGGCCTATATCATGCAAAATCGACTTTTTTGAGCTTTTAAGCATGTTATAATGTTAATTCCTCACCAAAAACACCCCCAAAGTGGTATTTTGCTCCATTCACGCATCTCTGAGTATTCCTCCTCAACCCTGCTCTCTGAGCTGCTGCTCCGCCCTGTCCCTGATAATGACTGGGTCCCCACGTTCATATGTATGAACGTGGGTGAGCCGCCCACTCCAGGAAGTGCCTGTGCTGCCAGCACCGCCCCCAGGCTAACGCACACACCCACTTCCTCCGCGCAGCAAACGGAGCGGTGATCGGCAAAACTCTTTCACTTTAGCATTGACGCCGTGAAAAAGTAGTTCCTCTCACACCTAATCTGCTCAGTGACAACAACTGTTTGCTTTTTTACGGAAGACAATGTCTTCTAAGTGGCGTAAATGTGTCTTTGGCTGTGAGAGATTTAGGAGTTTGTTCAGCCTTCCTAAAGAAGAGCCTACTCGTCAGAAATGGTCAAAATAGACCAGAATGCAGAGGCTAAAATCATAATATTAAACGTGATTAACCATACACTACATAAGAATAATATTATAGGCTAAAATAATAACAGGAGGCTCCACAACATGCTCATCCATCTTTTCTAAAGTTTACTGTAGAAGTTGTTTTCGTGGGCAGAACCCAGCGACACGCTGCAGCAGCCGGCTCAGGAGTTACGTCATGAAATGGGCGGCAGCCACAAGGAGAGGCAGAGCCTCAGAGATCGAGGCATCTTACTTCCGGGCTCCTGAAAATAACTCATATTTCATAAGAAATTCATTCTCCAGTGTACCAAAGGTAATATACTATCACATACATGCATATAGTTTACTCTGAAAGGCTTAACATAGCATGATATAGGCCCTTTAAATCACCACACGTGTGAGTAGGAACCTCAGGGTACACGCTGGACAGATCACCAGTTCATTGTAAGGCAGATACAATTTTATCAAAAGTTTAATTCCAATATGATAAAACACTGAGTAGCTTTTGTTTTGATTTGCATTTTCAGTTTTAATTGTGAAACTTTAACTTTGCAGGAAATAATACCCACACCCCCACACGGTAGGTTTACATGTAAATCTGGGCCTCGGGAAGTGAGGAAAAATTTTTGTGGCACTCACTACCACCAAAGTTGCCCATCCCTGGTGTAGTATAATCACTGAAAATGAATTCCAATCCCCAGACTTCCCTACAGACTCAGCTCATCGTAGCATGGTAGTACAGTGGTTAGCACTGTTGCCTCACTGCTAGAAGGTTCCAGGTTCAAATCCTCAGGCTGGCAGGGGTGGGAACCTTTCTATGTGGAGTCTGCATGTTCTCCCTGTGCTGTGTGGCTTTACTCCGGGGGTTCCAGAATCCTCTCACAATCCAAAGACATTAATAAGCGACTTTTGCATTACATGTGCGGACTATGTGAGTTCAAAGTTCACGACTACCAAACATTCTGGTAGCCGCCTTGCTTTTGTATAGAGACAGTACTGTCACACCTGAACAACTGTCGTTTAAAGTCTGCTTCAAGCTTTAAATCTCCGTTATGCCAGGTGCACATTGTGCCGTAGTGAAGTGTGGGAACGGCATGTATCATCTAGAGCGGTGGAAAAAGAAAACTTGCAGCATACATGCGTGTAACTTCGGGACCAGCGTGCACACGTCCGCCGCCATTCACGTTATATACATTCCCCACAGAGCTGAAGGATCCGGACGGACGTAACTGTTGGATTAAAGCAGTAAGTTTATAACATAATTAAATAGTGTTGTGTATTGCTCAAGTTCTAGCCTAATTGACACGAGCCTCAACCCTGAAGTAGTAGGTATGGACAGGCAGGCCTGGATCTAGGATATAGTTCTTTGTATATTGGTAATGAAGCTTGATCTACACACACATGTAATTAAGGCCATTGATAAGTAGGCTGGTATAAAATAAAATTGCAAATCATTGAAAACGTGTGGTACTAAAACTATTGTAGTATCGACCTATAGATCTAAGTAAGCAGGCTATGCCTTGAAGTGAAATTTACTCGGAATGACAAAACCAAAGTTGAGCTGTCAAACCACTCGTTCACCTTCTTTGTAGTCGTTTCGGAGTCTCGCAAATAAGGCTGCTTGGTCCTTTGACAACAAAAAATCTGCTATGTCAGCATACATACAGGGGGGCCATTTTGGCCAATTTCTGCAATGTGGCCGCAAATTCAAGCGCAACTAGTTTATCCTTGCATTTGTGGGTAGACCTCTACGCATACAATATGCTCGTAGATCAGGATCTTTCCATAACTTAAATGTATCGATAGAGCATGTTTGGTAGCCACGTTCCCATGATGCTTTGCACGAGCCGAGATGCGAAAGTCGCTTATTGGTGATTCTAAATTGTCCCTTGGTATCTGTCTGATAGGCCATTAGAATAGAATGCTAGTGTACCTAGTAGTTAAGTGCTTCGAGTGGTCTTTGTGACTAGAAAAAGTGCTATATACAGTTAGGGCCGTATATATTTTGACACTGACACAAGTTTTGTTATTTTAGCTGTTTGCCAAAACATATTCAAGCTACAGGTTTAAAGTGCAGATGCTTACCTTTAATTTGAGGGTATTCACATCAAAATTGGAGCTGGGGTTTAGGAATTTCAATCATTTGTATACAAAACTCCTTACAAACTGTTTACAAGTAAATAGACAATTGACTCAAAAGCTATTTCATGGCTTGCATGAGCTATTCTCTCATTACTCCATCATCAAGCAAGCTAGTAAAAGGTCTGAAGTTGATTCCAGGTGTGGCATTTGCATTTGGAAACTGTTACTGTGAACCCACAACATGTGGCCAAAGAAGCTCTCAATACTGGAAGTGAAACAGACCATCCTTAGGCTGAAAAAGAAGAGGAAATCAATCAGGGAGATGGTGGAAATGTCAGGAGGGGCCAAATCAACAGTTTGGTATATTCTGAGAAAAAAAGTGTGCACTGGTGAGCTCAGAAACTCAAAAAGCCCTGGACATCCACAGAAGACAACAGTGGTGGATGATTGCAGGACCCTTTCCATGGTGAAAAGCCCCTTTACAATAGCTACCCAAGCAAAGAACACTCTCCAGGACAAGGTCTATCAGTATCCGAGTCTACTATGAAGAGAGGACTTCCTGAGAGCAAATACAGAGGGTTCAGCACAAGGTGCAAACCATTGATCAACCTAAAACATAGAAAGGCCAGATAAGACTTTGCCAAAAAAAAAAAAAAATCTAAAAAGCCAGCTCAGTTCTGGAACAGCATTCTTTAGACAAATTAAACCAAGATCAACCTGTAGCAGAATGATTGGAAGAAAAAAGTATGGCGAAGTCTTGAAACAGCTCCTGATCCAAAGCACACTAAACCTTCTGTAAAATATGGTGGAGACAGTATAATGCATGGGCATACATATCTTCCAATGACACTGGGTCACTAGTGTTTATTGATGATGTGACAGAAGATAGAAGGTGCTAGATTAATTCTGAAGTGTATAGGATCAGAATCAGAATCAGAATGAGATTTATTGCCATTGTTCATGTAGTACACAAACTAGGAATTTATCTCGGTGCAATGCTGCAACATTAAACATGGAGTAGCACTAACGATAAAAATAAAAAACTATGCATGCAATAAAAGGTAGAATATGAATAAGTAATACTAATCTATGCAATTTTTAAATATATTAACAAGCAGCAGATATTGTGGAGTTCCACATAGTGCAGTCGGTAGTGCAAAAAGAAAACAGTGATAATTGTCATGAGTTCGGTTGAGCTGCTGTACGTAGTGCACGAGAGTCTAATAAGTCACTTAGTGTTCAGCAGTCTGATGGCAGAGGGAAAGAAGCTGTTCATGTAGCGGGAGGTTTTATTTTGAATGGACCGAAGTCTTCTGCCTGAGGGGAGGGGGGCAAACAGTGCGTGTCCAGGGTGTGAAGGGTCGGCTATGATCCGACCTGCACGCCTCCGGGTCCTGGAGATGTACAGGTCCTGGAGGGATGGGAGCTTGCAGCCGATCACCTTCTCAGCAGCGCGCACAACGCGCTGCAGTCTTAGTCTGTCCCTGGCGGTGGCTCCTGCGTACCACACGGTGATGGAGGTGGTGAGGATGGACTCGATGATGGCCGTGTAGAACTGCACCAACATCTTGGTGGGTAGCTTGAGCTTCCTCAGCTGCCGCAGGAAGAACATCCTCTGCTGGGCCTTTTTGATGAGGGAGCTGATGGTCGGCTCCCACTTGAGGTCCCGGGTGATGGTGGTGCCCAGGAAGCGGAAGGAAGCCTGAGGCCAATAGTTGGTGATTTGCCTCAGTCCTCTCCACACAGAAGCAGAGTCGTTAGCAGTGAACTGTTGCTGGAGTCTCTCAGAATACACAGATTTAGCTCTCCTCAGCTCTCTCCTAAACCGGTATTTGGCCTCCTTGTAGCAGTCCCTGTCTCCACTTTTCAGCGCTGCTTCCTTCTCCTTCCTGCTACTCTGTCTGAGCCTAGCTGTGAACCAGGGCTTGTCGTTGGAGTAACTCACCCTGGTGCGCGATGGAAGAATGCTCTCCTCACAAAAGTGGATATATGAGGTCACAGTGTCCGTGTACTCATCCAGATCATGCGTGGCTCCTTTAAACATGTCCCAGTCAGTTATTTCCAAGCACGTGCGCAGCTCCTCCCCAGCTTCACTGGTCCATTTCCTCATAGTGCTCACAACAGGTTTTGTGAGCTTCAGTCTCTGTCTGTATGTGGGAATCAGGTGGACCATCACGTGATCAGATAGTCCGAGCACAGCGCGGGGAACAGCGCGATACACGTCCTTAACTGTAATGTAACAGTGATCCAGCGTGTTCTCTCCTCTGGTGGGGCATTTAATAAACTGTTTGTATCGGGGGAGTTCATGGCTCAGGCTGCTCTGGTTAAAGTCGCCAACCACAATAACCAGAGAGTCCGGGAAAGTCCGCTCCGCTTGCTGAATGTGATCCGCGAGAGCGCGCTGAGCCTCGCGCACGTCCGCGTCGGGCGGGACGTAAACAGCGGCCAGGATGAATGAAGCAAACTCACACGGGGAATAAAATGGCTTGCAGTTGATGAATAAATATTCCAGAGCGGGAGAACAGTGTTGGGAGATCACAGTTACATCGGAACACCAGCTGCTGTTGAGGTAGAAGCAGACTCCTCCGCCTGTGGTCTTGCCGGAGAGCCCCGTGTCTCGATCAGCACGAAACAGCTGAAATCCCTCGAGGAGGAGCGTGCTGTCCGGTATCTTTTCCTTGAGCCAGGTCTCAGTGAAGCAGAGGGCACACGAGGTGGAGAGGTCCTTAAATCGCATCAGCAGTCTCAGTTCATCTACCTTGTTATAAAGAGAGTTGACGTTGGACAGAAATATTCCAGGCAAAGCCGTGCGCGTGCCTCTCCTGCGAAGCCCCTCTCTTTCGCCGTCTCACTTTTTGGGCTAAAAAGTGAACCAGATCGGTGGCAGGAGCCAAAGAAACTGGGAGTAGGTCCATGGGAGTGAAAGTCCTGATATTTAGTAGCTCTTCACGGGTGTAAGAGCAGGCAGACACACAATTGACGAACAAAAACAAACAAAAAAAAGCACAGCGAAGCACCATGGCGACCACTGTGGGCGCCATCTTGGATCATCCAAGGATGGGTGGTGCGGTGGCGCAGTGGTTAGCACTGCAGCAGCACAGCAACTCACCCTTGGCCATGGGATCCCTGGTTCGATCCCAGCCCCTGACCAACAGTGATCTGTGTGGAGTTTGCATGTTCTCCCCGTGTCTGTGTGGGTTTACCCTGAGAGTTCTCCGGTTTCCTCCCACAGGCCAAAAACATGCAGGTTAGGTTAATTGGAGACTCTAAAAGTGGCCCTAGGTGTGAATGTGTGTGTGAATGGTAAAGGGATAGCACCATACCGTGGCTGTGCCCTCAATTTCCCCTCTGGGGATCAATAAAGTATACAAAATCAAAAAAATATACTGTCAGCTCAGATTTAGCCAAATGCAGCAAAGCTGATTAGATGGTGCTTCACAGTACAGATGAACAATGACCCAAAACATACTGAGAAAGAAACCCAGGAGTTTTTAAGGCAAAGAAGTGGAATATTCTGCAATGGCCGAGTCAATCACCAGATCTCAACCTGATCCAGCAGCATTTCACTTACTTAAGACAAAACTTAAGGCAGAAAGACCCACAAACAACAACTCAAGACAGCTACACTAAAGGCCTGGTAAGAATCACAAAGGAGGAAACCTAGTGTTTGGTGATGTCTATAGTTCCAGACTTCAGGCAGTGATTGGCTGCAAAGGATTCTCACTTTTAGTGAGAAAGGATTTTCACTCTTACTTTTGAGCCCCTGAAACGAGGAGATATTGTATAAAAATTGTTGCAATTCCTAAATCGTAACTCTAATTTGGATGTGAATATCCTCAAATTAAAGCTGTGCTCATTCTGCAATTATGAGAGCTGCCAATCACAAGTCGAACTGTGCCTGTGGTCACCAGAGGTTGCCTCAGACTTTACAATTTGTTTGCTCATATTTTCAGTTTTCTATCTATAAGTGAACAGAGACTGTGTTACTTTTTTTGTTTGAATGCCACTAAGAAACAGAATCTTATTATTTTCAGTGACAGCTGAAGGGCCTTTGGGACCTCAGGTGCTTCAATGCATTGCACGTTCTGTTCTGGAGGAGTGGCTTGGGAGAGGTCTCATATCGAGCTCTCGGCTGTGAGATTAGAGAACAAAGCCATTTATCCTGTCTGCAAGCAAGAAGGAATAATACCTTCAATGTCCACTCAATGTCAAAATGTACCCATGGGGCATGACCTATGCGGGTAAAAATGATCATACTGTATAAGGCATTTGAAGTTAGAGGACAGTTTGTGGAACCGCAGGTATTTCAGCTGTTTTTGTAGTTCTTTTCAGTGTGGAGCCATGATGCAAATAGAGCCATTGTGTAGAGAAAATGAATGAAAAAGTAATGGAATTACCATAAGGTGATAACATTTTGAACCACTTGACACTGAAGTGACATTACACAGGTGTGTTACAATGTCTGCTGGGCATGTCTGTAGACTGCACACATAGTAAGGCTCTTTCAAAAAGGCAGATAAAATATGCATGCAGAGACATGCAGAACTTGCAGTTCCTTCCAGACTGACTCAGGCAATCACACAGGACAGCCAGCACTCTGGCTGCCATCTCAAACTAATGAGCATTGATAATAGATAACACACAAAATGAGAAAAGAGAAATGTGTTTATAAATGTGCTTATATGGTTAGTTTCTCATTCTTCCAACTACATCCAACTATAGTGCATGTGCCTCCACCTGTCGCCAACACCCCCCCACCCCCAGAGCTGCATGAAGAACATGTGAGATGGTTGCTGAGGTCAGTGAATCCCAGAAAGGCTGAGGGACCAGATGGGATCCACAGTAAACTGCAAGCATGTGCTGCCCAGCTTGCTGGAGTTTTCACGCAAATCTTTAACATCTCCCTTGCACTAGCTGTGGTACCACCCTGCCTAAAATCTGCTACCATCATCTCAGTCCCCAAAAAGACAGCCACTGAAGAGCTACATTGGATATAAAAAGTCGACCCCCCCCCCCCGTTCAAATGCCAGGTTTTTATGATGTAAAAATATGTGACCAAGATAAATCATTTCAAAACTTTTTCCACCATAAATGTGACCTAAAACCTGTACAACCCAATTGAAAAACAAACTGAAATCTTTTAAGGGGAAAAATAAAAAATAAAAAAAACTTACAGTAACCTCTCTGCATAAATACAGTATGCACACCCTGTTATACAGTGGGGTAAAAAAGTATTTAATCAGCCACCAATTGTGCGGGTTCTCCCACTTCAAAGATGAGAGAGGTCTCCAATTTTCATCATAGGTATACGTCAACTATGAGAGACAAAATAAGGAAAAAAAAATCCAGAAAATCACATTGAAGGATTTTTAATGAATTAATTGGTAAATTCCTCGGTAAAATAAGTATTTGGTCAATAACAAAAGTTCATCTCAATACTTTGTTACATACCCTTTGTTGGCAATGACAGAGGTCAAACGTTTTCTGTAAGTTTTCACAAGGTTTTCACACACTGTTGCTGGTATTTTGGCCCATTCCTCCATGCAGATCTCCTCTAGAGCAGTGATGTTTTGGGGCTGTCGCTGGGCAACACGGACTTTCAACTCCCTCCAAAGATTTTCTATGGGGTTGAGATCTGGAGACTGGCTAGGCCACTCCAGGACCTTGAAATGCTTCTTACGAAGCCACTCCTTCGTTGCCCGGGCGGTGTGTTTGGGATCATTGTCATGCTGAAAGACCCAGCCACGTTTCATCTTCAATGCTCTTGCTGGTGGAAGGAGGTTTTCACTCAAAATCTCACTATACATGGCCCCATTCATTCTTTCCTTTACACGGATCAGTCGTCCTGGTCCCTTTGCAGAAAAACAGCCCCAAAGTATGATGTTTCCACCCCCATGCTTCACAGTAGGTATGGTGTTCTTTCTCCTCCAAACACGACAAGTTGAGTTTTTACCAAAAAGTTCTATTTTGGTTTCATCTGACCATATGACATTCTCCCAATCCTCTTCTGGATCATCCAAATGCTCTCTAGCAAACTTCAGACAGGCCTGGACATGTACTGGCTTAAGCAGGGGGACACGTCTGGCACTGCAGGATTTGAATCCCTGGCAGCGTAGTGTGTTTCTGATGTAGCCTTTGTTACTTTGGTCCCAGCTTTCTGCAGGTCATTCACTAGGTCCCCCCATGTGGTTCTGGTATTTTTGCTCACCGTTCTCATGATAATTTTGACCCCACAGGGTGAGATCTTGCGTGGAGCCCCAGATCAAGGGAGATTATCAGTGGTGTTGTATGTCTTCCATTTTCTAATAATTGCTCTCACAGTTGATTTCTTCACACCGAGCTGCTTACCTATTGCAGATTCAGTCTTCCCAGCCTGGTGCAGGTCTACAATTTTGTTTCTGGTATCCTTTGACAGCTCTTTGGTCTTGGCCATAGTGGAGTTTGGAGTCTGACTGTTTGAGGTTGTGGACAGGTGTCTTTTATACTGATAACGAGTTCAAACAGGTGCCATTAATACAGGTGACGAGTGGAGGACAGAGGAGCCTCTTAAAGAAGAAGTTACAGGTCTGTGAGAGCCAGAAATCTTGCTTGTTTGTAGGTGACTAAATACTTATTTTCCACCATAATTTGCAAATAAATTCTTTAAAAATCAGACAGTGTGATTTTCTGGATTTTTTTTTCTCATTTTGTCTCTCATAGTTGAGGTATACCTATGATGAAAATTGGAGACCTCTCTCATCTTTTAAGTGGGAGAACTTGCACAGTTGGTGGCTGACTAAATACTTTTTTGCCCCACTGTAACTGGGGATGTGGCTGTGTTCAGAATTAACCAATCACATTCAGAATCATGTTAAATGGGAGTCAGCACACACCTGCCACCATTTAAAGTGCCTCTGATTAACCCCAAATAAAGTTCAGCTGTTCTAGTCGGCGTTTCCTAACATTTTTGTAGTCACATCTTCCAGCACAAGCCATGGTCCGCAGAGAGCTTCCAAAGAGTCAGAGGGATCTCATTGTTCAAAGGTATCAGTTAGGAGAAGGGTACAAAAGAATTTCAAAGGCAATAAATACACCATGGAGCACAGTGAAGACAGTCATCATCAAGTGGAGAAAATATGGTACAACAGTGACATTACCAAGAACTGGACGTCCCTCCAAAATTCATGTAAAGACAAGAAGAAAACTGGCCAGGGAAGCTGCCAAGAGCCCGACACCTTTTTGGCAATAATTCCAAAAGGTATATTTGGCACAAACACAACACTACTCATCACTAAAAGAACACCATACCTACAGTGAAGCATGGTGGTGGCACAATCATGCTTTGGGGCTGTTTTTCTTCAGCTGGAACTGGGGCCTTAGTCAAGATGGAGGGAATTATGATCTGTTCCAAATACCAGTCAGTGTTGGCACAAAACCTTCAGGCTTCTGCTAGAAAGCTGAAGATGAAGAGGAATTTCATCTTACAGCACAACAATGACACAAAGCACACATCCGAATCAACAAAAGAATTGCTTCACCAGAAGAAGATTAAGGTTTTGAAATGGCCCAGCCAGAGTCTAGACCTGAATCCGATTGAACATCTGTGGGGTGATCTGAAGAGGGCTGTGGACAGGAGATGCCCTCACAATCTGACAGATTTGGAGAGTTTTTGTAAAGAAGAGTGGGCAGATATTGCCACATCAAGATGTGCCACGCTGATAGACTCCTACCCAAAAAGACTGAGTGCTGTAATAAAATCCAAAGGTGCTGCAACAAAGAATTAGTTTAAGGATGTGCATATTTATGCAACCAGGTTATTGCAAGTTTTTTATTTTTCCTCTTAAAAGATTTCAGTTTGTTTTTCAATTGGGTTGTACATGTTAGAGGTCACATTAATGGTGGAAAAATTTTTAAAATGATTTATCTTGGTCTCATTTTTTTACATCACAAAAACCTGGCATTTGAACAGGGGTTTTTTATATCCACTGCAAATGATTACATACCAATCGCACTCAACCCGGTAATCATGAAATGTTTTGAGAAACTGGTCTTCCACCCCACTAAAGCCTGTCTCCCATCTCATTTCGATCCATATCAGTTTACCTATAGATCCAATAGGTCAACCGAGGATGCCATAGCAACCACAGTGTACACCATTCTAGTCACTGAGAACATCCGAAGAGCTACGTGATGATGCTCTTTGTCAACTTCAGTTCAGCATTTAATACAATCATCCTGGACATTTTGATCAGTAAATTTCTGGACCTAAGCCTCTCCCCATCTATCTGCACCTGGATGAGACAGTTTCTCACAGACCATCCCCAGAGACTTAAATCCGGCCTTCACATCTCCTCCTCCATCACCATCAGCACCGGCTCCCACCAAGGCTGTGTGTTGAATCCTTTCCTTTATTCCTTGTACACCTATGATTGCTGTCCTGCCCACTCATCCATCATTAAATTTGCGGATGATACAACCATCATCGGGCTCATCTCTGGAGGCGACAAGACAACATACAAGAGATTGAGCGACTGTCGAACTGGTGTTTGGTAAACAATCTGACCCTTAACACCACCAAGATGAAGGAGATGATACTGGACTTGAGGAAAAAGCAATATGCACCTCCTTTCTCTCTCTGCATCGATGGTGTGAGCATGGAAAGAGTGTAAACCTTCAAATTCCTTGGAGTCCATGTAGCCGAGGACCTCTCCTGGACACCAAACAACACTGCCATCACTAAAAGAACACAACAAAGACTGGACTTTCTCTGTGTGCTCAAAAGAAACAGTGTTGAGAGGAAGCTGCAGGTGGCATTCTAAAGAGCAACAATCCATCACATCGTGACTTATTGAATCTCAGTGTGGTATGCAGGATGCACAGCTGCAGGCAAAAAGGCTCTACAAAGAGTCATGAGGTCTGCTGAAAAGATCATTGGTTGCTCCCTGCCTCCTCTGGATGACCTCACCATGACAACGACGAACTATATATACAATAGTGTGAAAAAGTGTTTGCCCCCTTCCTGATTTCTCATTTTTTTTGTATGTTTGTCACACTTAAATGTTTCAGATCATTAAACAAATTTAAATATTAGACAAATATAACACAAGTAAACACAAAATGCAGTTTTTTTTTAAAAAAAAGGTGCTTATTATTAACCCATTGACTGTGTATGTCATCAAACTGCGACATAACCCCTAGTGGTCAACAGTGGTAAAGATTTTTTTCAAGAAAATATTCAGATCAGATGTCATAACTTTCCAAGGCTATAACTTGAAAGTGGTAAGAGATAATGGCTTACTGGCAATTAGAAAGATGTAGTATATGATCCAAAGTTTCAGATAGGAGTAAATTTACACATCTAATTTGCATACAAACAAACAAAGACATTCGTGACTTACCGCTGGCAAGGTGGTATCCTTTTGCAGCATTATGGTCGCTATTTTGTCCTCTACCGGTCATTTTAGCTTTCTCTCCTAAATCTACAAACTGTTATTGGTTATTCCCCCTTAATTTCGCTTTTATTCCGCACCAATTTCTCTTATATGACGACATTCAACTGGCGATTGCGCTACAGTCACATGGCGATCCGGGCGCCGGCAGGTGAAATCAACAAGCTTCACGCTCCCTGTTTTAAAAGAACATGTAAACATCTACCTTCATAAGCTAAATAATCTCTTTTTAGAATCATAGTTGGGAAATTCGGGACCAAATCCTCCAAATTTGCTCCGCTGTCTGCGATCAGGGTGGCGCAGTGGCAGAGGGCGGCGCGGTAGCAGAGTGGTTAGCACTGCGGCAGCACAGCAACTCACCCTTGGCCGGGGGATCCTGGGTTCGATCCCAGCCCCCGACCAACAGTGATCTGTGTGGAGTTTGCATGTTCTCCCCGTGTCTGCGTTGGTTTACTTCTGGATTTCTCCGGTTTCCTCCCACATGCCAAAAACATGCAAGTTAGGTTAATTGGTATCAAACTGGGGATTCTAAATTGTCCTTAGGTATGACTGTGAGAGTGAAAGGTTGTCTGTCTCTCTGTGTTGGCCCTGCGATGTACTGGCGATCTGTCCAGGGTGTACCCTGCCTCTCGCCCAAAGATGCTGGGATAGGCTCCAGCCCCCCCGCGACCCAAAAAGTATTAAGCAGAAGAAGATGAATGAAAAAAAGATGTCTGTGATCACGGATGTCCACAACGATGGGTGCCATTATGTTTTGTAATCTCAAAGACGAAGAAGAAGGATTTCTTCCTCTTTGGTGTATTACGTGTCATCCATGAGTCCTCCAATGCTTGCCTGCCATCTTGTGAACTGGCATGATCAGTATAAATCCTCAGTCCAGCTGGGGAATGTTTGGCATGTTATTTTCAGTTGACAGGCACAGCGCTGCACTCTACCACTAGGGGCACAAGAAATCACACAGCTTAAAGGTTAAGGGAAAAAAGTCCAAACCTACATGGTCCTGTGTGGAAAAGTGATTCCCCCCTAAACCTAATAACTGGTTGGGCCACCCTTAGCAGCAACAGCTGCAATGAAGCATTTGCAATAACTGGCAATGAGTCTTTTACAGCACTGTGGAGGAACTTTGGCCAACTCATCTTTGCCGAATTGTTGTAATTCAGCAACACTGGAGGGTTTTCGAGCATGAACCACCTTTTTAAGGTCATGCCACAGCATCTCAGTCGGATTCAAGTCAGGACTTTGACTAGGCAACTCCCAAGTCTTCATTTTGTTTTTCTTAAGCCATTCAGAGGTGGACTTGCTGGTGTTTTTTGGATCATTGTCCTGCTGCAGAACACAAGTGTGCTTCAGCTTGAGGTCACAAACAGGTAGCCGGACATTCTCCTTGAGGATTTTTTGCTAGACAGTAAAATCCATGGTTCCATTTACCACAGCAAGTCTTCCAGGTCCTGAAGCAGCAAAACAACCCCAGACCATCACACTACCACCACCATATTTTACTGTTGGTATGATGTTCCTTTTCTGAAATGCTGTGTTACTTTTACGCCAGATGTAATGGGACACACACCTTCCAAAAAGCTCAACTTTTGTCTCGTCAGTCCACCGAGTATTTTCCCAAAAGTTTTGGGGAAGTCTGAATGGGCCATGTTCTCCACCTCTGTTGTTGAAGCGGCGGCCCAGAGCTGCGGCCGCAAGGTGGGCGGTGCATCTCGTGGTGGCAACCCCCCAACCAAGTGGTGGACACCAGTGGTGAGGGGGGCCATTAAGCTGAAGAAGGAGTCCTATCAAGCTTGGTTGGCTTGTGGGACTCCCGAAGCAGCTGAGGTGTACCGGCAGGCCAAGCGGAATGCAGCTTGGGTGGTTGCTGAAGCAAAAACCCGGGTATGGGAGTAGTTCTGTGAGGCCATGGAACAAGACTTTTGGTCGGCCTTGAAGAGATTCTGGCAAACCATCCGGCGGCTCAGGAGGGGAAAACAGCTCCCTGTCCACACTGTGTATGGTGCGGATGGGACACTGTTGACTTCGACTGGGGATATTGTCGGGCGGTGGAAGGAATACTTCGAGGATCTCCTCAATCCCACTGATACGCCTTCCACAGAGGAAGCAGGGTTTGAGGACGAGGGGGATGACTCGCCTATCACAGGGGCTGAGGTCGCCAAGGTGGTTAAAAATCTCCTTGGTGGCCGGGCCCCGGGGGTGGACGAGATTCGCCCTGAGTACCTCAAGGCCCTGGATGTTGTTGGGCTGTCATGGTTGACACGCCTCTGCAACATTGCGTGGAGGTCGGGGGCAGTGCTTTTGGCATGGCAAACAGGGGTGGTGGTTCCTCTCTTCAAAAAAGGGGACCGGAGGGTGTGCTCCAACTTTAGAGGGATCACAATCCTCAGCCTCCCTGGGAAGGTCTATGCCAAGGTACTGGAGAGGAGAGTCCGGCCATTGGTTGAACCTCGGATTCAGGAGGAGCAATGTGCTTTTCGTCCTGGCCATGGCACATCAGACCAGCTCTTTACCCTCTCGAGGATTCTTGAGGGTTCGTGGGAGTTTGCCCAACCAGTTTACATGTGTTTTGTGGACTTGGAGAAGGCATTTGACCGCGTCCCTCGTGGTTTTTTGTGGGGGGTGCTTCGGGAGTATGGGGTATTGGGCTTGTTGTTACGAGCTATTCCAACACTCGGTCGGAGTCATCCCCAGTGAGAGTTGGACTCCACCAGGGCTGCCCTTTGTCACCGATCCTGTTCATAATTTTTATGGACAGGATTTCTAGGCGCAGCCAGGGAATGGAGGATGTCATGCTTGTTGACCACAGGATCTCATCTCTGTTGTTTGCAGATGATGTTGTCCTGTTGGCTTCATCCAGCAATGACCTACAGCTCTTGCTGGGACGGTTTGCTGCTGAGTGTGAAGCGGCTGGGATGAGAATCAGCACCTCCAAGTCCGAGTCCATGGTCCTCAGTCGGAAAAAGGTGGATTGTCCTCTCTGGGTTGGGGACAGGCTCCTGCCCCAAGTGGAGGAGTTTAAGTATCTTGGGGTCTTATTCACGAGTGAGGGGAAAATGGAGCGAGAGATTGACAGACGGATTGGAGCAGCATCTGCAGTGATGCGGACGTTATACCGGTCTGTTGTGGTGAAGAGGGAGCTTAGTTCTAAGGCAAAGCTGTCGATTTACCAGTCAATCTACGTTCCTACTCTCACCTATGGTAACGAGCTTTGGGTAATGACCGAAAGAACAAGATCGCGGACACAAGCGGCTGAAATGAGCTTTCTCCGTAGGATTGCTGGACTCACCCTCAGAGATAGGGTGAAGAGCTCAGTCATCTGGGAGAGGCTCAGAGTAGAACCGCTGCTCCTCCACATTGAAAGGAGTCAGTTGAGGTGGTATGGGCATCTGATTAGGATGCCTCCTGGACACCTCCCACTTGAGGTGTTTCAGGCACATCCCACTGGGAGGAGACCCCGAGACAGACCCAGGACTCGGTGGAGAGACTATGTCTCCCAGCTGGTCTGGGAACGCCTTGGTAGCCTCTCTGAAGAGCTGGAGTAGGTGGCTGGGGAGAGGGAAGTCTGGGCTTCTCTGCTTGAACTGCTGCCTCTGCGACCCGGACCTCCGAAAACGCGGTAGAAGATGGATGGATGGATGGATGGATACAATAGGAAATTTTTGACAATCCTGAGCTTTTCTTGTATTGTTATACCACTGAATACCACTGTAGTAAACTGGAAATAAAACATCTGCTTTAAAATTTGGAATTCTTCCCACAACTTTTAGTGCAGAAAACACTCTAAAAACATCACAACTTTTATCACAACTTTTTTAAAAAGCTCCCGCGAATTCAGGCTTTTTGGTCAGCAACAATCATTAAAACATCCCGCGAAATCCTGGAGGTACTGTCTATAAAGATTGTGGATGAGACTTTTATTTAACAACAACAGCAATAATAATAATAATAATAATAATAATAATAATAATAATAATAATAATAATAATAATAATGCATCAGATTTGCATAGCACTTTTCATAAACACTCAAAGATGCTTTACAATGGATACATTATTCATTTACTCCACAGACACACACTGATAGTGGTAAGCTACTGCTGTAGCCAGAGCTGCCCTGGGGCAGACTGATGGAAATGTGGCTGCCAATCTGTGCCAACGGCCTCTCCGACCACTACTGGACATTTATAAACATTCATGCCCAGTGTCATGGACACTGGAGGCAAGGTGGGTAAAGTGTCTTGCCCAGGGACACAATGGCAGGATGGCTGGGGAGAGCGGGATTTTAACTGCCAATCCCCTGGTTATTGGATGACCGGGATTCATTTTGAAATCTCTAGACATTGAAGAAGTTGTCATCAATGCGGTACTGTATGTCAACTCCATCATTAAGAAAAGGTCCAGCTTGTTGCAAACCAGCCCTCATAAAGGATAAGAGAATGGGTGCACTCACACAGCCTTAATTGGGAAAGGTCCCAAGGTGTCATATCCTGGTGAGCGCTCACCCCCTCCATCCTGTTCTCCTGCCTCCCTGCTAATCATCTCACCTGGGATGATTGACGCACCTGCTGCTTCTGCTAAGCCAGCATTTATAAGGACCAGCTCTTCCATGATTCAACGCTTGTTGGGTATACTGCCTCAGAGCAGAGTTAATCTCAAGCTTGTTAATTGCCTCGTGTTTTGGTTTGCTTACCTAAACATTTATCTCTTCCTTTTCCTTCAGGTTGCTGCCATTGAAGCGGTGTGTCTAAAGGGATCACGGTGCGCTCACCAGCCTGTTGTTCTCCCCGTTGCAGCTCCTCATCTTCACCCGGTCAGACTCAGCCCATCACTCCCCTTTCCCAGCAGCTTCATCCTGCTGGTTCGTCTCGCCTCACTGGGCACTGTGCTGGGTTCTGTCATTCCCCACGTAAGTGGCATTATTTGCATTCCCACTCACTCCTCCATTCCTCTCCCTAATCAGCTCTCGTCTCTTCTCCACAAGGCTGCTGCTGCTCTGGCGAGTGACTGTTTTTCTCTAATCCTGCTCCTTTTGAGATTTAATAAATTGTCAAATGTTCCCGTTGTTCTCTGAGTCTCCTTTGGTGTTGCACCCTGCACTTATGCTGACATTCCAGTCAATATGACACATAAGGTTTACCATTAGTTACATTTATCATCAGGTCCTGAAGCTTTACCATTGTTCAGAGTTGTAGCGCTTTTTCAAATTCCTCAAGAGTTGGAGGTGCAGCTAGTTTGTGTCTCACAGGGAACTGTTTAAGTTCATCTAGTGCACTTGAGTCTACCTGTGGTAGTGGTTCAGTAGGCTGTTGAAATGTTCTCTCCAATGCAATCTAATTGAGTCAGGATCCTTTACAAGCTCATTGGCAAAGGTCCTAAGGAGAGTGGGTCCATGAGTGCTAGAACCAGAAACAATCTTGGTTGCTGCAAAGAGAGCATGTGCCTTACACAGAGTCCCGTATTTTGGCTGCTCTTGCCTGCCACCATCAATTCTTGAGTCTCCAAAACAGATTGTGCCATGGTCAAATCCTGACTGTGACAAGTTTGAGTAGTTCTACCTCATTATCATCAATCATCATTATCATTATCATCTTGGTGGGGTTTTTTTCCCTCTTTGGTCCTCTTTGTTTAACTGTGGGTTGATTTAGGGAAGTCTGAGACGAGAGTTCAGTGGAATTTTCTTCCAAAAATTCAGTCTGAATGTGAAATTAACTATGCGATGATCAGTGAAACAGCTGGTAACTGCCCATAATGGCATGAGTATCCATCACTCTGCCTTGTAATTGATGTGCCAATAACATGAACATGGGTGTCGCCATGTACCCTTGTGATCTTTCATATGAAACAAACTATTGGTGATAGCCAAACTATGTTCTGTGCATGTTGTGAGTAGTAGGAGTCCAATTGAATTCATTTTTCTCATTCCACTTGATCTTATTCGTGTCACGTTCTGGAGGTTCTGCAAGACCCAGCCTCGTGGTCCTTTCCCTGTATTGATTTTTATTTGTTGCATGTATTAATGTACTGTTTGTCATTTTCCTGTTTGCAGTTTTTGATATGTATATTTGAGTATGTTATGTGATTTTGTTTCCCAGTGTTTTCCTTCCTCTGTTGACAGCTGTCAGGGCTGTGCAGCCGCGCGTGGGCGTGCCCTGCAGGCTGTCAGTTGAGATTGCCGTCCTCTTACCACCTCAAGTGATTCCAATTATGTATCTCCATCCTTTTCTGCCTGCTCAGGCGCTCACATCCTTTCTTAATT
The DNA here is from genome assembly GCA_020510985.1 of Pholidichthys leucotaenia. Lineage (NCBI taxonomy): Eukaryota > Metazoa > Chordata > Actinopteri > Cichliformes > Pholidichthyidae > Pholidichthys > Pholidichthys leucotaenia. Next base: position 230,503,727 of record CM035840.1, read on the forward strand.
ATGTAATGGGGGTTTGAGCCCTATTTAAGGGCGTTATTCTCGTTTCCTGGTTGTCACCGCTTTGGATTGTCTAACCTCATCTCCCCCAGTGCAAGCCAAACTCTGGTGAGTATCTTGTAAGTTATCTCTCGCTCTCGTTTGGATGTTTTTGTTGGGACACTCTGATGAACTTTATATTTGCTTTTTCTTTCAATAAATTGCAGCGGTCCAGCGCGTAAGCCTCTCATTTCCTCTGCAAACGTGACAATTGGGGACCACAGATGTTTATTTCACCCAACTCAGGCATTAAAGTCACCAAGTAGAACCAAGAAATGATCGGCTGGAGTATTGGTGAGGAGTATTTCCTGTGAATCATAAAACATTATCATTGGTAGAGACATCTGTATCAAGTGTAGGTGCATAGGCACTTATGACAGTCATGTACAAATTGTGTGCCAGTTCGAGTTAGATTACCATAAACCACTCAATAAAGCCCTGCGGCAACAATTTCAAGTGTTCAAGAAGTTTCATACGTATCACAAAACCAGCTCCATGAATACAGCGATCATCTTTAGGAAGTCCTTTCCAGAAGATGTATTCAGCCTTCACTTTACGCAGTTGGCGTTCATTGGGGAGCCTTATGTCACTGAGAGCAGCCACAGCAATGTCCAGCCACTTCAGTTAATTTGCGACAAATGCGGAGTGGTGATCAGGGCATTGCTTATCACAATCCAGGATGCAAACTTGAGAATAGTTTGACCATGCTGAGCTTTTGAAGAACCCAGTTTTCATGTACTTCTCACCATTGCCAGTTGAGATGGTGCATTGGCTGCCCTGTGCTTGGTAACATCCAGATTTTATACACTTTGTACTGGTGCAGGTGCCAGTGCATTGGTTGAAACCCCATATGTGGTAACATGGTCTGTGATCCCTGAACTGTATTCCATTCAGCAGTGTGTGTCTGTAAATGGTACCAGGTGCACATACCAGACCAAACTTGTCCTCCCATCTTTCTAATTCTGGAGCCATACAGTCAAGACACTGGAAAAGAACAAGGTTGCAGCCGTGAAGCACCGTCATATAGCACAATGCATACCAGTTGCTTTTTGTTAAAATAATGGCTATACTAATATTGGAAATCGTGTCCATCCCTAGCAATAACTGCAGCACACTGCTCTTTTTAACAATGTACTTCATGACAGTGGATTATTGTAATATTTTCTATTTTTAAGTTAGCATAGCTGTATCGCAAAGATTAATATGAAAAAATCTTGAAAAATCTTGTGAGGAATTTTAAAAACATTTTCAAAATGAGATCATATAAAAATTTGCCAGGAAAATTTGCATATCACATCTTCTGCATGAATTCACAATAATTTGAAGGTGGAGCACCTAGCAGATGATCTGTCCACAAATGAACAATCATTTGCCTACTTAGTTCCCTGACAAACCAAATTTGATGCTAGATGTGCAAACCAAAAATTATAGCTAAAGTAATGTGCATTTGTTAATTCCCTCAATGCAGTTTAGTGTTAGCAAATCATTAGAACTGCAATGACATCTATTTGGTGGTTGTGAAATACAACATAAGTAGTGGCAATAAATGAAGGAATAGTATTTTGCTTACTTATGTGAGCTCAAACAATATCACATCCAGGTTCTAGTACTACGTAAAGCAAAACACTTTAGTTTAGCAATAACAGACACACTGAAGTTCTAGCTTTTAGTTAAATAACAGAAAATAAAATATTATAGTCCTTGTGCAAGTATAAGAATAACAAAATCCAAACCTTGGCTGTCTGACATACAACAAATTTGAACTCTCCAGTGTTGCTCTCAGGATTATCAGTTTGAGGGTCAGTTTCAATGCAAAAATAAGCAAACTGCATGTTATAGAAAAGTCTCACTGTTATGATCTGGGCATGGTCTGGGGACCATGCTCATGCCTTGAGTTTATTTTGATATTTTTGTGTTTTCCCTTATTATTATTTGCATTTACTGTATGTTTAGCTCTTGGTTGTTGTTATTATTGTCATGGTTTTTTATGTTTGATCTTATTAAAATTATTTTCATGGTCCATCCATCCATCCATCCATCCATCCATCTTCTACCGCTTTTCTGGAGGTCCGAGTCACGGAGGCAGCGGTTAAAGCAGAGAAGCCCAGACTTCCCTCTCCCCAGCCACCTGCTCAAGCTCTTCAGAGAGGATACCAAGGTGTTCCCAGACCAGCTGGGAGACATAGTCTCTCCACCGAGTCCTGGGTCTGCCCCGGGGTCTCCTCCTAATGGGATGTGCCCAAAACACCTCAAGTGGGAGGCGTCCAGGAGGCATCCTGATCAGATGCCCATACCACCTCAACTGGTTCCTTTCAATGTGGAGGAGCAGCGGGTCTACTCTGAGCCTCTCCCAGATGACTGAGCTCCTCACCCTATCTCTGAGGGTGAGTCCAGCGATCCTATGGAAAAGCTCATTTCAGCCGTTTGTATCCGCAATGTCGTTCTTTCGGTCATTACCCAAAGCTCATGACCATAGGTGAGAGTAGGAGCATAGATTGACTGGTAAATCGACAGCTTTGCCTTAGAACTCAGCTCCCTCTTCACCACAACAGACCGGTACAACGCCCGCATCACTGCAGATGCTGCTCCGATCTGTCTGTCAATCTCTCGCTCCAGTCTTCCCTCACTCGTGAATAAGACCCAAAGATACATAAACTCCTCCACTTGGGGCAGGAGCCTGTCCCCAAACCAGAAAGGATTTTCATGGTCTGGGTGTTTTATTCCTGTCTGGATTTTCGGTTGGGCTTTTATGTTGACAGCGCCTTTTGTTATTTTCCGGTTCCCTGTTTTGGTATTTGTCCATGGCTGTTTTTAGTTTCTTGATTGTTCACGGGTATGTTTGATTTGCTGCATTATATATACAGTACATGCCACGCACTGTCTTCTACGTGGTGATCTACTGTGATTTACTATGTTTCCTGCCATGCTTTGCCTTGCCACATTTTTGCCATGGCTGTTGTATTTTTGTGCCTTTTGGGTTTTGTTATCCCTGCTTGTTTTCTTGTTTATGTGTTAGTTTACGACGTTCTGATCCTGTATTTATCAGTATCTATTTCTCAGTTTGTACTTGTTTAGATTTTATTCTAATTCCTTATTATTGCAGTTGACAGCTGTCAGGGCATTTCCTGGTTGGTGCTCCGTGTGGGTGTAGCCCTGTCAGTTGTCAGCCGGTGTGCTCTCCTCTCATTATCTCCAGCTGATCCCAATCATTTACCATTATTACCTTTTTTCCCGCTCATGTGATCCCACACCTGTCTTCACTTGTGTTATTGGTTCTGACCCAATTTAAGGACTGCTTTTTCATTTCATTTTTGCAGCAGTCTTGATTCCCTTCCTCCTCGCCACCACAGCCCTAACCCTGCTCTGGTGAGTTTTGTCTCAAGTTCATCTCAGTCTGTAAGTTTTCCTTGTTATCTGTTTGGATTTTTGCTTTGTTGCACTTTGGTACTTTGTGTTTGTTTTCAATAAATGCCACAAAAAGCAGTTGGCGCGTTGGTCTGTCTCTCTCTCCGCCCTGAGGGGCAAATCATGACAGTAACAGGAATATAAAACAATAATCATAAAAAGATAAAAGAGAGAAATATGGAGGTTAACAGCAAAATTCAAGGATTAGGTGAATGTCTTTTCATATAATCAATAGAAAAGCCAGGGCGAGGTCTTTAAAGCTGATTGAGCTAACTTTTGAGCTTCTCCTGATAGCCAGAAATAAGTACAAACACTATAGTTTACAATAATACAGTAGTCTTATTTCCCAACAGATGCAAGGAAGCTACTGCATGAGGGCAGAGACCTAACAAAAATGCCTCATGTAGAGAAAACACATCAGCATGCAGGACACGGTAATAACTGCATTGCTTTTCCTGTGGCTCACTCATGGTGCCAATCTCATTGTTTAGCTGTTGAAAAGGCCACAGGATGGGAGGGAGTGTGGAGGGCTTGGAGTGGGGTTACAGACTTCAGGCAGCAAGAGAAGTTGTTCCAAAACAGAAATAAGACTTACAGAGATTTCATTTCAAACAGACACCAGAACTGAGCACTGCTCATTACACTCAAAGACAAGGTGACTTGATTATGTATCCAAAATGTGATTCTTCCTTAATCTTGTCTGTCAAAGTGTGAATATTTTTTTCTCTCACTTGGTACCTTGAAAGTTGGTGTTGCCTTGTTGAGAACAACTGCATATACAGTGTAGCATTAGTACTAATATCACTTCCTATGCCTAACAGAAATGTACGTAAATGCAACACTTTTATTTTTGCTCTTTAAAGGACACTAAAATGTGCTACTAAACAGTGAAATTTACTTGACTCCATGTAACCAATCAGCAGATGAACGGCCATTATAATCACACACAGATTGGGGCAGGTATAAATATACACGGGGGCAAACAGACACAATGCAGGACCGGTGACATAATCAGGGCATGGCTGCACAGAACAGGACGGGCGGGGCTGAGTAGATAATCACACAGAGGAAAAAACCATCAAAGGGGAAACAGGAATGTGGGGAATGTGGCACATAAAGATGATAATTAATAATAATACTGATAAGAGACTAACCCACAGAGAAAAGAATGTAAACGATAGAATGAAAATAATAATAATGGTAACCCAGGATCATAACAGCCAGAATGAAATACAGAAAACTCCAAAAATGAACTTAAAGCGACCCATGGCCAAACAACAAGACACTAGAATTACAAATTAGGATGAGGGCATGAGACCCATCCCATGCTGTGACATTATTTAGACAGGAGCAGACAGGAGCAGAGCAGGGGGACAGACACACAGGAAAGATTGCTCAAACCAGCGATTACTGTAAACAAGTGGCATAGCCCTTATTGTATATAAAGTGTAAAAAAGAGTGTGTACATTGTTTATCAATATTCTAATAAATACCTAGCTGCATAATTAACTACAGTGACTGCTTGATAGCTTTAAAATCTTATCAAGTAAGCATCCAAAGTACCTAAAAATAGTAGGTTTTATTTTCAGTATCGGGGCTTATTATTAGTAACAGGAATTACCCTTTCACCACCAACGGTGTCTCTGCATAGGGGCTGGTGGGGCCAGGCCCTCTGTGCTACTGTTGAACAGTACCCAGTCATTATCCGATAACATTTTCAACACCTACTTTTCTTCACAATTAATGAATAATATTTTGCATTTATCACACACCATAGCACTGTCCTGCAGTCTAAATGTTTTGCTACAGCCCCAGTTAATGTGAAGTTGGGACATCAATCAAAGCCTTATTTATACAGCACTTTTCATACAAAAAGTTGCAACACAAAGTGCTTTGCACAGCGAAATAAAACACAATTAACTCCCCCACACACACATACACACACGCACGTGCACGCACACACACACACACACACACACACACACATAAAAAAAAAACTTTTGTCTGTGTGGGACTTATGGCCGGGCACTGAGGATCCAGGTGTGGGAGCGTGGGAGCACCATCACTAGGAAGCCATCAGCAGTATCATAACTGCCGCTCCGGGGCAAAGGATTGGACCCATGCGCATGGCGTGATTCAGGGGATCTCTGTCTGTTTGTGTGTGTGTGTTCCTCACACAGAGCGCGAGTATCTAAAAATTAAAAACGAAATAGGGCCATGACTGTGGAGCAGAATGGCCGGAATGACGTAACGACCAAATGCAGGACACAAAAACACCCAAATAATGAAATATATCATTTTTAGTTATTTACTGAGAAACAGGCAACACTGATGGAACAGTTGCAGTCAAACGGGTCCATCACTGAACAGTGATATAAAGTAAAATAATTATGATGATGACTGAACGACTGCCATTCCCCAAAGTGAAGATTCACTATTATGAATATAAGTGATAAAAGATCAGACAGATCAGTGATCTGACAAACAAGGAAGGATCTGAAACAGTCGCTAATATTGGATGTCCCATTCATTTTCAGTATTGAGGTATTCTGTAATTAATATTCACACAATCACATAAATCTTAGTGCCGTTTACTCCCTTTTATATTCGTGAAAGTCAAACATGTGATTGCCTACATATAGGCCACACCTCTGTATTCCACTTTCAAACACAGCCTACATTTGGGCCTGGAAAGCCTGATTGGGATCCCTGTTTCAGACAGGAATACTGGGTTCTATGGGCATCAGGTTCAGGTTCAGGTTTAGGTTACTTTATTTGTACCAGTAGGTAGATTTGTTTTGCAGTCTGGTGACATCCATATTTACAAGCCACAAATTACATTCAACATAGACACAAACACAGGCACATATGAAGCTGACTATAAACATGATAAAAATACTCAAGGCTCCATCAATCAGGGTATAAAAAGACAAAGAGATGAGAGAAAAACCAGAGGTAAGAGAGAAGGGTCATATTAAAAAGTTAAAGACTAGTCAAAGAGGTTAAAAATTCAAAGGTCTAAAACTCAATAAAATATTTAGAACCCAAGTAACATCCTACAAAAATAAGTAAATATAAAATGGAGTTAATAAATAGGTACCTAAATTATCCATCCATCCATCCATCCATCTTCTACCGCTTTTCCGGAGGTCCGGGTCGCGGAGGCAGCAGTTCAAGCAGAGAAGCCCAGACTTCCCTCTCCCCAGCCACCTGCTCCAGCTCTTCAGAGGGGATACCAAGGCGTTCCCAGACTAGCTGGGAACGCCCCCTCATGGATCGTCACCTTATCGTGGTGGGGGGGTTTGCGTGCCCCAGTGATCCCAGGAGCTATGTTGTCCGGGGCAATTTGCCTCTGATAGGGTCTCCCAAGACAAACTGGTCCTGGGTGAAGGGCCAGACTAAGAACGATCCAACAGACTCTCATGATAAATTGTATATCAAGGATTCAGTGTACCCCGCCCGGTATGGGGTTACCGGGGCCCCACCCTGGAGCCAGGCCTGGGGGAGGGGCTCGAAGGCTAGCGTCTGGTGGCCAGGTTTCCACCCATGGGACCCGGCCGGGCTCAGCCCGAAGGAGTTACATGGGTCTGCCCTCCAGTAGGTTCACCACCTGCAGGAGGGATCATGGAAATCCGGTGCTATGTGGATTAGGTGGCAGTCAAAGGCGGAGACCTTGGCGGACTGATCCCAAGCTTACCTAAATTATGTGCAATATATTTTTACAGCTTGTTCAACTCTTTGACAGCAGCAGGAACAAAGCTGTTTTTGTAGCGCTGGGTTTTACTTTTTGGGACAGCAAACCTCCATCTTGAGGGAAGAAGCTGAAAGTTGCAGTGCAAAGGGTGGGAGTCATCATTTAAAATGGAGGTAGCAATCCTCTGTACCTGTCTGGTGTACAGGGATGTCAGGCTCAGCTGTGACTCACCAAGCAAACGACTGGACCATCTAACTACCCGATCCAAGGATTTCCTCTGTTTCAGTTTTATCTGACCAAACCATGACACTAAAGAAAAGGATAAAACAGATTCAATAAAAGCCCGATAAAACATTGTTATTATGGTTCAGTCAATTTGGAAGCGTGCAAGTTTTCTCAAGCAATGCAAACGTTGCTGACCCTTTTTGCACACCCTTTCACAGTTCTCTTCAAAGTTTAAATTACTATCAATAATCGTCCCAAGATATTTGTAGGATTGTACACATTCGGTGGTCTGGCCTTTTAGTACAGTGACTTTGTGCCTGGGAGTTTTCCTCCTAAAGTCAATAATCATGTCTTTAGTTTTTGTCGTATTCAGCTGCAGGTAGGAATCCTCACACCAGTGAACAAAATCATCAACTACTGGGCCGTGGCCAATCTCACCATCCTGGAGGAGACTGACAATAACTGAGTCATCAGCAAACTTCATAATGTGTCTGTTGTCATGTCTGCTCCGACACATGTTTGTGTACAGGATGAAGAGTAGTGGTGACAACACACACCCCTGAGGAGAGCCAGTAGAAGAGCACTTTAGGTCAGACAATGTACCATTGACCCTTACTCTCTGTGTCCTGTTGGTTAAGAAATTCAGAATCCAACCCACCAGATTATTGCTCAAATCAAATTGTTGCAGGAGCCTTTCAACTAAGATATGAGGTTGGATTGTATTAAAGGTGGAGGAAAAGTCCACAAATAAAAGCCTGGCGTGTGTCCCATTAAAATCCAGATGTTTAAAAAGCATGTTAAACAGAGTGACAGTGGCATCCTCCACTCCTCTGTGAGGCCTATAGGCAAACTGCAGAGGATCCAATGCATACTCAGTCTGCTTTAGGACCTCACAACTGACCAGTTTTTCAAAAATTTTCATTAAAATTGAAGTCAAAGCAACTGGTCTAAAGTCGTTTACCGTTTTAGGACAGCTGGATTTTGGAACGGGAACAACCACGGCTTCTTTCCAGATCTTAGGCACATGTTGTGTTTGTAAGGACTTATTGAAAATGTAATGAAATAGAGGACTCAGTTCATGTGCACAGGACTTTACCAAGCGCCCACATATATTATCAGGGAACTGACTGGCATGCACTAGTTTAACAAAAAGCAAACAGACGTGATCATGAAATTCAGCCAGAACGTGAGTGTGCTAACATGAAGGTCGCCATGCCAAAGGCAACGTGCAAGGAAACAAAAAATCAAAAACACCCATGAACAATCAATAATCAATGAAATCAAAAGCAGATGTGAATAATTAATGAAGAAAAAACTCATAATGCAAAAACCGGAAGTAAACAAAAGGTGCTGTAAAAACAAAAGCCCAAACCGAAACCATGACAGAAATAAATATGTCAATGAAAATGTCCAAATTGTGCCCATAGTGTCAATATTTTGTGTGGCCACCGCTATTTTCCAGCACTGTCTTAACTCTCTTGGGCATGGAGTTCACTAGAGCTTCACAGGTTGCCACTGGAATCCTCTTCCACTCCTCCATGACGACATCGCAGAGCTGGTGGATGTTAGAGACCTTGCGCTCCTCAACCTTCCATTTGAGGATGCTCCATAGATGCTCAATAGGGTTTAGGTCTGGAGACATGCATGGTCAGTCCATCTCCTTTACCCTCAGTTTCTTTAGCAAGGCAGTGGTCGTCTTGGAGGTGTGTTTGGGGTCGTTATCATGTTGGAATACTGTCCTGCGGATCATGCTGTACTTCAGGATGTCACAGTACATGTTGGCATTCATGGTTCCCTCATTGAACTGTAGCTCCCCAGTGCCGGCAGCACTCATGCAGCCCCAAACCATGACACTTCCACTACCATGATTGACTGTAGGCAAGACACACTTGTCTTTGTACTCCTCACCTGGTTGCCGCCGCACATGCTTGACACCATTTGAATCAAATAAGTTTATCTTGGTCTCATCAGACCACAGGACATGGTTCCAGTAATCCATGTCCTTAGCCTGCATGTCTTCAGCAAACTGTTTGTGGGCTTTCTTGTGTATCATCTTTAAAAGGGGCTTCCTTCTGGGACGACAGCCATGCAGACCAATTTGATGCAGTGTGCGGCATATGGTCTGAGCACTGACAGGGTGACCCCCCACCCCCCCACCCCTTCAGCCTCTGCAGCAATGCTGGCAGCACTCATACGTCTATTTTCAAAAGACAACCTCTGGATACTCAACTTCTTTGGTCGACCATAGCGAGGCCTGTTCTGAGTGGAACCTGTCCTGTTAAACCTCTGTATGGTCTTGGTCACCGTGCTGCAGCTCAGTTTCAGGGTGTTGGCAATCTTCTTATAGCCTAGGCCATCTTTATGTAGAGCAACAATTGTTTTTATTCACATCCTCAGAGCGTTCTTTGCCATGAGGTTCCATGTTGAACTTCCAGTGACCAGTATGAGAGAGTGTGAGAGCGATAACACCAAATTTAACACACCTGCTCCCCATTCACACCTGAGACCTTGCAACACTAACAAGTCACATGACACCGGGGAGGGAAAATGGCTAAGTGGGCACAATTTGGACATTTTCACTTAGGGGTGTACTCACTTTTGTTGCCAGTGGTTTAGACATTAATGGCTGTGTGTTGAGTTATTTTGAGGGGACAGCAAATTTACACTGTTATACAAGCTGTACACTCACTACTTTACATTGGATCAAAGTGTCATATCTTCTGTGTTGTCCTATGAAAAGATATAAGAAAATATTTACAAAAATGTGAAGGGTGTACTCACTTTTGTGAGACATAGTATATATATATATATATATATATATATATATATATATATATATATATATATATATATATATATATATATATATATACAGTGATCCCTCGCTACTTCACGCCTCACCTTTCGCGCCCTCAGTGCATCGCAGATTTTTCAAAAATATTCATCAAAAATTCAAAATTGAGAAAAAAGTTGCCCGGGCGCTAGCAGAAGGCAGGGAGACTACACGGAGAGCCGGCACAACTCAAAATCCACCTCTCTGATTCGCTGGCCAGCATCCCCCCCCCCCCTAAGAGATTTTGTTCTCGTGTTGGCTCGGCTCGGGAATCTCGCAAGCTGATTGGCCGAGACGTCGCTGCTGCCTCTACGCCTCCTCCTGCTGCCTCTACGCCTTCCCGTCGAGAGAGAGAGTGAGAGAATGAACGTACGTATTATTTATATTATTTATACATTATTTTATGTATATTATGTATATTATTAATATTTTATTTACATGTTTCAAACTATTCTTTAATGTTCTAATGATAACATATGCATTTATAGGGTTAATATACACTTATTGATATTATATATACACAAAAAAAATGTATGTAAAAAATGGGGGGGGTGACGCTACTTCGCGGTTTTTCACTTTTCGCGGTCGGTTCTGGACCCCATTAACCGCGATAAGTGAGGGATCACTGTATATATATATATATATATATATATATATATATATATATATATATATATATATATATATACATTTATATATATATAAGAGGTTTCGTTCACTGAAAATTGTCCTTCCACAGAATTTTTCCAGCAATGACTACACATACTGAAAGCTGTCTGTCATTTGACAGATTATATGGAGGATGATCTAATTAAAGTCAATTAAAATGATAGATATCTGATTGACAGAATTTTTACAAGCCTGTCTGAGAAAATGACAAAAAAAAAATGTAGTGCAACCTGTGATACAGAGTATTGACCTTTTCAGATTTTCAACTCAAATACAGTTCTGACAGTCAGTTACCAGATGGCAGCCTTTATTAAATGTTCCATAACACTGTGGCACTCGTGAAGCAATTGTCTCAAAGTTGCTCATTGTTTCACGAGGCCTCGGTTTTAACATCACTAGGCAAAACTCACAGACTCTCAGGAACATGGAACATGGCGGGATAGAGACAACAATGACGCAACACAGACCACAATCCAAGACTCACATATATAGGGGAGGGAACAATCAACCAGGCACAGGACAGCTGAGAATAATCAAGGGCTGAGTAAAGCATACATGAGGAAATGGCTATGGGTACGGAAACATGAGGAGCTGAGGCCAATAGATAAACAGGTACACACACAACCATGAACTGAAACAAGGGATGACAAACATGACTAAAGACAACAAGGACAATAATCCTAAAAGTAACAATAAACAGGGATCACAAAATATAATCAAAAACAAAAAGACAACCATAGGACACACACAACAGGGGAAGACATGACATGACAGACAACAATCCGAAAAACTAAGGACACTTGATAATAATAATGATAATACTTATGGAAAAGCAAAGACCAAAATGACCATAAAGCGTGGGCATGGTCCCTGGCCCTGCCCCAATCATAACATAATCCCCCCTTTAAGGGGTGGATTCCACACACACCCTCAAAAAACATAGCAACACCATAATGGGTGGGAGGAGGGGGACAAGGCATGGTGGGAAGAAACAGAATACAGGAATCTAACAGAGAAAAAAATATGTCCATGAGGAGGTGTCTTTAAAGTTCCCAGACCCATAGGACTGTAGGACAAGGCGGGTCAGGGGCCCAATCCCAGTTCCATGGGACCCCATGCAAAGTGGACCGGGTGGCCTGCCCAGGTCCCTAGGCCACCAGATAGTGAAACAGGGTGAGTCAGGAGGCCTTCCAAAGTCCAAAGGACCCCAACCTGGGGAGAAGGGCGGATTGGGTGGCCTCCCCAAATTCCTAGGCCACCAGATCGGAGTACAAAGCGATGCAGGAACCCTGAACTCAGGGAACAGTAACAGCGGAGCCCTTTGCTCAGGGGTTTTAGACTCAGGGAACAATGTAAGATCTTTAAACTCAGGAGGCAACGTAGGATCTTTAAACTCAGAAAATGATACAAGAACCCTTGGCTCCAGGGACAACAATACAGGAGCGGTAAATTCATAAAATGATAACGGGGCAGTCAGCTCTGGAGGCCATAACAAAAGAGCTTGTAGTTCAGGAAAAAAAAACAAAAAAACAAGGACGCTTTCTGCTCAGCCACAGAGGGCTGCAGTGCACTAACTTCAAAAACAGCTAATGGTTGGAGTGCATTGCTCTCAGGAGCAGATGACAGTGGTGCACCCTGGAGCAAACGATGGCAAAGATCTGCCGGCCTCTAGAGCAAGCGACTGGGGTGCACTGAGCTCAGGAACAGCTGACAGGGGAGTGTTGATCACTGGGATAACTGGAGCCGTAGAAAGCAGCTCCCTCCCCAACGCAGCCACCTCGAAGGGAGTGGAAGAGACAAAGACCGGGTCACTATAACTGGCCGCAGTGGAGCTTGGTGGGGAGAGCTCAGGAGCAGATGGCAGCTGCAACTGAGTCTCCCTGCCAAGAGAAAGGCAATATCTCTCTCATATTGACATAGTAAATACAAAAAGTAGGACTTGCCTTAATGCTTGCTCCACCGCCGAGCATGACTCCAGTGAATCTGCTGCTGCAGCCAAAGAAGCAGGCATGATGTCAGGCGAAGACCCAGGCATGGTAACAGGCAAAACTCCAAACATGGTGACAAGCAAAGCTGCAGACATGATGACAGGCGGAGCCACAGGCGTGCTGACAGGCGAAGTTGCAGGCACGGCTGCCACCAAAACTGCAGACATGGCATCAGGCAAAACTGCAGACATAGTAAGAAACAGGGCTGTGGACATGGCAGGAAGCAGAATCACAGGCATGAAATCGGATGGAGCTGCAGCCATGACATCAGGCGAAGCTGCAGGCATGGCATCAGGTGGAATTACAGGCATGGCAAGAGGCAAGGCTGTAGACATGGTGACAGGAAAACCTGCTGATGGGGCAACCGGGATAGCAGAGCCCCGTGGGGCAAAAGCAGAGTGAGGAGGAGTGGAAAGCCAAGGCACCAGATCCAGGGGATGCTTCCTCATCGGCAAAGGCTGAGGTGTTAGCGGAGAGCTCTCTTCCAGCCTGTGAAGTGGCTGCGAAGTGTGGGAGAGTTCCGGGGCTGGAGGGTGTGACGCCAGCTCTGGAAAAGTTCGGCAGAAATGGCCGCAGGTGGAAGCAAGCAGCACCTTTACTTCGGAACAGGTCTGTAGGCTGGGGAACATCTCCATCACCTTCATCGCCACTTCCAGGAGCCTGAGGGCTTCCTCTGATGTGCGGGTGGTGTGAGTCTTTGCCACCAGAGACAAGAAGGTACGGGCAGTTCACTACTCACCCACATCGGGACCACCAGCCGCCGGGCTGCCTGCTGAGTCCAGGTTTGGTTGCATCATTCTGTCATATACTACCTACCAGGCCATGAGAGTGAAGAGAGGACTCAAGGGTGCAGGCAGGCTCAAGTGCAATAATGATTTAATTAACAAACACTAAACTCAAAAACTAAGTAGCACATGGGCTGAAAACTAAGCAGGGCAAAACTCACATAGACTCTCAGGAACATGGACATGGATCATGGCAGGGTAGAGACAACAATGATCCAACACAGAACACAATCCAAGACTCAAATATATGGGGGGGAACAATCAACTAGATACAAGACAACTGAGAACAATCAAGGGCTGAGTAAAGCACACATGAGGAAATGGCTATGGGTACAGAAACATGAGGAGCTGAAGACAATAGGTAAAAAGGCACACACACAACCATGAACTGAGACAGGGGATGCCAAAACATAACTAAAGACAACAAGGACAATATTACTGACAGTAAAAATAAACAGGGATCACAAAATGTAATCAAATACAAAAAAACAACCATAAGACACAGACAACAGGGGAAGACGTGGCATGACAGACAACAATCCGAGAACACAAGGACACTTGATAATAATAATAATGATGATAATACTTATGGAAAAGCAAAGACCAAATTGAACATAAAGCATGGGCACGGTCCCTGGCCCTGCCCTGAACATAACAGATAGCATTACAATCACTTCAAAGACACCTCAGTTCATTGATGGAGTCATGGACTTTGAGGGAAAAAAGTGACAAGTTTGCCTAGATCAGGGGTGTCCAATCATGTGCCATTGAGGACCAAGACCCTGCAGGTTTTACCTCCAACCAGTGTCTCCAACAGCAGATTCCACTGAATTTCTTCCCACTGATTGCTCATAATTGAAAACACCTGCTGAAGAGACTGGGTAGAAGAGAAAACCTGCAGGGTCTTGGCCCTCCACGGCACATGACTAGACACCCCTGGCCTAAACGGAAAATTGCCATACAGTCTTTCTTTTTGAGAGAAAATCACTGGTGTGTCTATTTGCATATTTGTAAGATTGTTTTGACTGCAAGTTAAAAGTCTTGGATTCCATCCATCCATCCATTTTCTACCACTTTTCTGGAGGGCCGAGTCGTGGAAGCAGCAGCTCAAGCAGAGAGGCCCAGACTTCCCTCTCCCCAGCTTCCTGCTCCAGATCTTCAAAAAGGACACATTCCCAAGACGTTCCCAAACCAGCTGGGAGACATAGTCTGTCCAGCTTGTCTTGGGTCTGCCCGGGGTCTCCTCGTAATGGGACGTGCCTGACACACCTCAAGTGGGAGGCGTCGAGGAGGTATTCTGAGCAGATGCCCTAACCACCTCAACTGGCTCCTTTCAATGTGGAGGAGCAGCGGTTCTACTCTGAGCCTCTCCCAAATGACTGAGCTCCTCACCCTATCTCTATGGGTGAGTCCAGGAAAAAGACCATTTCAGCTGCTTGTAACCGCAATCTGATTCTTTGGGTCATTACCCAAAGCTCATGACCATAGGTAAGGGTAGGAACGTAGAATAATTGGTAAATCGACGGCTTTGCTTTAGAGCTCACCCTCTTCACCACAACAGACCAGGACAACATCCACATCACTGCAGATGCTGCCCACACTGCCAAAAGTACCAAAACATGGTGTAACCCTTTAACCGTCCTAGGTGCCATGTGGCGCCTGGGGAAATGCAAGGCAACTCAAGCCCCCCCCCCCCCCCCAGTGGTCAAGAGTGGTAAAAAATTTGTCAATAAAATAGTTCAGATTTCCAAGGCTATAACTTGAAAGTTACAAGAGATAATGGCTTACTGTCAATTAGAAAGATGTAGAATATGATCCCAAGTTTCAGATAGGAATAAATTTACGCATCTAATTTGTATAATGTCGCGGCAGCTATATAAATTACATAACTCAGTCAAAAGTGGACTTTGGACACATTTACATAAAGAATGGTCCGTTGTTGTTTTTTTATGCCGATTTGTCTACAGGGGTATGTTTTTATCTAATCTTCAAAGTATATGAACCAGAAAATCAATAGAATGTCAAAAAAAGCATATTTTTCTCTTACCTGTAACTAGGAGAGGGGCTCGCCCACCCACGTGACTGGTCCGTTTTTGTCCATCGTAGCCGATGTTTCTGTGTTTGCTCAGTCATTTACACCGTGTACCACATCTACAAACTCTTATGAGATGAGATGAGATGAGATTCAACTTTATTGTCATTACACATGTATGAATACAAGGTAACGAAACGTGACTTGGCATTTGGGCACGCTCTGCAGAGCGCATCCAAGGCCGGGGCAGCCGCTAGGCACCAGTCATAAAGAAGAAAGGAAAAAAAAAGAAAAGAGAGGATATGACACAATAGGCGAGAGAAAAAAACATGTTTTATCAAATTGACGCTTAATGAGTAAGCGAAATTTTGATTGCAGGCAAAAAAAACCTCAATGCATATTTAGCAGACATTTAGTAGACAAATCACACGCAGAAGGAGAGCAGTGTGTGTATATCGTATGCATGTAGTGTTGTATGCATTGTGTAATGTAAATGTAACAGTTGTTAGTGAGCAGCAGAGGGCGCCTCCTGGCAGTGGATAGATGTTATAATCATGTGACTTATCAACAAGTCCAGAGTCCAGAGTCTCTCTCTCTCTCTCTCTCTCTCTCTTGCTTGCAGAAGGCACATGGGCATTGTCCTCGGGGGTCCAATCCGCTGACGACAAACAACTGATTGTTGATTGTTTGGGTAGACATGAGCCGATCCTTCCACTTATCTCAGTCAGGAGGAATGTAAACACGGGGCAAACAAGGTCAAATCAAATCAAATCAGCACAGTGCACTCAGAGAATAGAATTTGTCCTCATCCGTGTAGTTCTGTGCTTTCATTATATATGCAGGCTTAAACTGTTTTTCCATAGAGAGCACAGGGTTTCAGATGTATTCCTTCACTGAATCACTGTCATTCAGTTCACCGTTGCCGCTACTCGTGCCCTCCCCAACTGGTCGAATTTGATGAAGGAGCTTGCTGGGTCTGCTTGAACAGCTCTCTCACTTTCCTTCAATTTCTGATGCATCAGGGAACTCCACAGCCAAAAATAGAAGTCCTGAGATCATAACCAATAATGTTTCCATAGACGCATGAATTCCAATGTCCATGAGTCTCCTCGTAGGTTCCAATTCTTGGGCTCCCCCTTGGCCCAATTCTTGTTGAAAAAATAGTGACAATAGCACATTTAAGCCGCTTCCAAATCCATAATTTCCGTTTAGATTAAGATTCAGCAGAAGAAGAGCGACTAAACACAGACAAAAACACAACATTGCAAAAGCTGGGAATAGATCAGGAAGGCAGGGGAGGAGGGAAGAAAAATGCGACTGCTCTCTCTCAAGGCAAGATGGAAAAATGATTACCCCACATGAATTTCGTTTGTATTACGTGGCTATTTTTTCTGTTTGGTGCATTATTCCTGTGGGAATCCATGCCACCCGTGGGCGCCACCATCTTGGTACTGGGAGTTCAGTTTAGTAATCTACACCAGTGTACCACATCTACAAACTCTTATGATTATCCCACTTGAATTTTGTTTGTATTAGTCGGTTATTTTTCCTGTTTCATGCACTTTCCGTCATAATCCCTGTTGCGATGACCAAACACGGCGGCATCCACATTGGTGTGTGAGCTCAAAGCAGAAAAAGGAAGAAGAAGAATGAGGATTTCTCCTTCTTTGCTATATTCCATGTCAGCCATGATTCCTTCGGCGTGTGTCTGCCACCTTCTAAACTGTCAGATCAATAGAGATTAGTACAAATTCTCAGTATAGCCAGGGGACGTCTATGAGTTGACACGTGCAGCTGCTGCACTGTGTCCCCGGGGTGTGCGACCCATCAATTTAATCTGGGCAGTTAAAGGGTTAATGACCATAGTATTACTGTGCTTGACTGGCCAGCAAACTCTCTGACCTAAACCCCATAGAGAATCTATGGAGTATTGTCAAGAGGAAGATGAGAGACACCAGACCCAACAATACAGACAAGCTGAAGACCGCTATCAAAGAAACCTAGGCCTCTATAACCCCTCAGCAGTACCACAGGCTGATCACCTCTATTACACGCCGCATTGATGTAGTAATTTATGCAAAAGGAGCCTCAACCAAGTATTGAGTGTGTACATGGACATACTCATCATCAACATTAAAAGAAATAAACACCTGAAATATATCACTCTGTATGTAATGAATCTATATAATAAAGGAGTTTCACTTTTTGAATTGAATTACTGAAATAAATTAACTTTTTGATGATAGTCTAATTCACTGAGATGCACCTGTATAAGAAGTAAATAAATGATAGGATAAAAATATAAAAACGAAACTATTAAAAATTATAATTATTTAAAAGCTTGTCTGGACAAAAGCGTCAAACAATTTTGTAAACAAGATTTCAGACTCAATAGAGT
This sequence comes from Pholidichthys leucotaenia, assembly GCA_020510985.1. Lineage (NCBI taxonomy): Eukaryota > Metazoa > Chordata > Actinopteri > Cichliformes > Pholidichthyidae > Pholidichthys > Pholidichthys leucotaenia. The sequence continues at coordinate 230,521,792 of CM035840.1, forward strand.
GGTGATAAAAACACACGGGGGGAGTGGACTGAATTAGGTCGGTGATGTACAGTGGTGCATTACTATGCAGAGCTTTAAAAGTAAAAACTATAATCTTACATTGAACGCTAAAAGAAATCGGGGGCCAGTGAAGGTCATATATATTGTATGTGAAGGTTGGGACGGCAGTAGCTCAGGAGGTAGAGTAAGTCGTCCAAATAACCAGAACGTTGGCGGTTCAAATCCCACTCTCCCCAGCCATCCTGCCAGAGGCACCAACAACCTTCTGAGCAGCGACATCAGCAATGGAGGTGGATAACATGGCCCATTCAGAGTCCATGTCTCCAGTCTTTGTAGGAATGTAGTTGAAGTTCTTCCAGAGGTGGGAGCTGAAGACGTCTTGAACAGGGTCCTCAGTCAGACATTCCTAGCACACCGTCACTATACCTTTGGGTCTGCTGGATCTGAATGGCATGTCCCCGTGCCATCTGATCATACTCAGTACCAGGTGGTGATCAGTTGACAGCTCTGCATCTCTCTTCACCCGAGTGTCCAAGACATACAGTCGCAGGTCTGATGACACAATAACAAATTTGATCATCAACCTGTGACCTAGGGTGTCATGGTGCCAAGTGCACATATGGACACCCTCATGCTTGAACATGGTGTTCATTATGGACAGACTGTGGTTAGGACTGAAGTCCAACAATTGAATACCACTTGGGCTCAGATCGGGCAGGCCCTTCCTCCCATCCAGACCCCTCCTGGTTTAATTGTCAGTGCCCATGTGCATGTTGAAGTCCCCCAGTAGGACAATGGAGTCACCAAGAGGAGCACTTCCCAGCACACCAGTCAGAGACTCCAGAAAGGGTGGGTACTCTTTCTGCCTTTTGGACCATTTCTGCCATTTGTGCACAAAGGCACAAATGGCAAAGGCGTCATGTTTAAGCTTATAGCGTTATCGGGCGGGGCTCTCACCTGGAAATTTGTCACAGTCTCCTCCAAAACTACACCTGGATGATGGTTGTTATATTGGTAGCCTGCTAGCCGTCATTAGCATGTCCGTGTCAGGTGTACATGGGATGAATGGGGGAATATAGGTGAGTGGTAGTCTCATTTTCAAAGTAGTTTACTCTCCACCGGTGATGGTAGAATCTCAAGGTGGATTACCTGCTAGACCTCATTAGCACGATCTCTCGGACGTGAATGGGTGTGCTTTCTGAATGTATAGATAGATAGATAGATAGATAGATAGATAGATAGATAGATAGATAGATAGATACTGTAGATAGATAATCTTCAATTTGCTGGGTTATTACCACTAATCATTTACCTAAATTAATCGTTTACCTTGTTTTCTTTTTTAATCCAGCCTAATTCCTTTCTTTTTATAAAATACATACCAATGAAGAGAGAGAGAGAAATGTCATTTCAATTCTCCTGTATGTCCTGCATGTATAGTAGTACTGACAATAGAATCTTTGAATCTTGAATCTTGAATAGATAGATAGATAGATAGATAGATAGATAGATAGATAGATAGATAGATAGATAGATAGATAGATAGATAGATAGATGTACTTTATTGATCCCAAACTGGGAAATTATAGATGTTTACATATGTTATTTGCTTCAATGCTGCAAATATGGTATGTGCTGTGGAAATCATGGGCCACTTGCATGTTGGCTGTTTTATGCACATTATTCAATTTAGCCTCACAAGTGTTGCATTTTCTAAGGTATTAATTACTGTTTACAAAAGTATGTTTTAGGTGCTGAATGCCTGATACATTTGAAATCTAAAGTTGTTGGCAAATCCAGTGAGATTATGTCTGCATGCTTCACGCACTGAATTTGTTGACTGACTCTGGGTTGTTAACTTGACACTACACACCCTTTGGACTAAAGAAAGCACTTGTTAGCACTTTGTGAAATCCTAAGTTAAACAATATTAAGTGCATTAGTGTAACTGATTTGGGGTCAATGATATTTTTTGTGATACTTTATGCATCAACAAAGTATTCCTGGTACAATTTGCAGAATTAGGTGTAAGAAAAAAAAATTTTCTTGGCAAGTAAAATAGCTATTAAAATGGTAATTTCCCTGAGTGAATCGGGATCGGATCAAATCAAAATTGAATCAATTCAGGACCTCAAGAATTGGAATTGAATGGATTCTAGAAATGATTGATGATTTCCAGACCTAATTCCTACTGGGTTTACCTGATGAAGTCTTAGCTATGATCATAAACACACAGTCCTCTATCCAGATACAGACTGGTTAGACTGGTGACAAGACGCCAGCAAGCACTGCTGCATGGCTGTGAGAAACAAAGGGCTTGACTGCTCACTGTAAAAATGTGAGCGGGGAAAGGCCCCCACTGCCAGGGCTGGATGTTCGCTGTGTTTCAGGAGCATCAGCAGTGGAAGAAAAAATATGAGTCAATCGATGTCATTGCTGGAAAAAAAAAAACAGAATTTAAAAACGTGCACTGCACTGGAAGCAATACTTGCAGTTTTGGATCCAAAGGAAAGAAATTATGTAAGAGGAAGAAATAACAATGGGACATCTGACTGGTGTTGCTTCTGCCAACATTTTGAATGACATAAAAAAATGCATGTGCTAAAAATGTTATGCAACTTTACATTGACGGATGTGCGGATATTTCAGGAAGCATCCCTTGATGCATTCCCTTCTAGTCTACTGGGTGTTGCCATGACATTCAGGGCACCGCTAACACAAGCCTGCACCAAATCCAGCCAACCCCTGTGACGTCACGCTGAGCAGTCATCATCCAAGCCGTCATTTCTTTTTATCACACACTGCTCCCTCAAACCTCATGTTTATTTAAAGCACTCGGACCTTTTCTAGAAGATGGAACGTCTCTACATCCTCATGCAAAGCAGAACATAAGAGGCTACAGATGCTGCTCAGCTGTCCTGCAGCTGAGCGCGTCCATCACCTCTGTGCTGCCAGGTCAGTAAATCCAGCCTGTCCACATGCTGTCCACGTCAATGCAGAGGCTGGCAACGGCAGCAGGTTCTGCGTCTGGGTGCAAAGCCTCAGCAGCGCTACTCACGCACACTCACATGCACTGCCTAAAAATCCAGTCCTAATGTTAACATGCTTGTCTTAGAGGTCCATAGAAAACCAGTATGTGTGAGACGGAGCTTTACGGTACCTGCGGTATGGGTCAGAGCTCGTGGGCGGCGTGGCTGCTGGTCTGTGTCTCTGTCTCCGTCCTTGCTGCTGCCACAGACTGGATGAGCACGTAGCCCAGCGTGTGTGGCTGCAGTAGGCAGGGCTCTCTCCCCCCACCCACCCCTTTCTGCTGATAAACACAGAGCATGCCACTCCACCAGTGATGCAGCATTCTGACATTCACGCAGCTAAGAGGTGAGTGGAGAAAAGAACAACCAAAGACAATAGCCAGGGAACGCAAGGAGAGAAAAAGGAAGACCAAGGGGGGAAATGGAAATCTAGGCTTTAAGAAGGCTCTACTTGGGCTGGGAATGAAAACATGTCTGCCCCAACATACTGCCTTAGCTAAAATGGCTTAGCTAAGGTAGACTTTTGTCACAGGGGTGGAAGGGTGGACCCAAACGCAGTATTTAAAGTTCACGGATTGATTAATTAAGAGCTGGCCAGACAGGCACAGCTCAACACCCCCCCCCCCCCACACACACACACAAAATAATAACAGCAGCTCGGGAACTGCAACAAAAAACTCACAAAACTATGCTGGATGCAAGACAGAATCACAGGCAGGATACAGGCAAGAACAGGAGCGTGTTGTTCATACCAATATGATGAGGACACCCATAAAGGATACAGATTGGGACTGACAATATATAGACACAGGGGTAATCAACACAACAACAGGTGTCACAATCAGGGAATAACAAGGTTGATCAGAGACACAGGATGGGCAGGGCTGCACAGATGATCACAGACAGAGGGTGCACAAAACATGAACAGAGGAACCGGGGAGACAAGACTATGACAATGATGATAGTGATGATGATAATAATAACAATAATTCAGTTCAATTCACCATCATTTATATAGCACCATTTCACCACAACAGTCATCTCATAGCACTTTCAACTGTAGAGGAAACCCCCACAATTGCAGAAGGACCTCAACAATCAGGTGATCCCCTGTGAGCAAGCACTTGGCAATGGTGGAGAGGAAAAACTCCCTTTTAACAGGAAGAAACCTCCAGCAGAACCAGGCTCAGGGAGGGGCAGTCATCTGCCACCACTGGCTGGGGGGGGGGGGGGGGGGTGTGAGGGGATAAAGAAGAAGAAGAAAAGAAACAACATGTAGAGAGCAAACAGCATGACAGGAACTCAATCTATGGAAGAGAACAAACAGATGTTGACCAGCAAAAATATTTCATTGAGAGTGAAGAAAGGAGTGAAACCGAGAGCATTGTTGGAGGTCCCCCGGCTGTCTAAACCTATTAGCAGCATAAGTAAGGGAGGGTTCAGTGGCACCTGATCTCACCCTAACTATAGGCTATATCAAAAAGGAAGGTTTTAACCCTATTGTTAAAAACAGAGATCAAATCTGACTCCCGAATCCAGATTGGCAGCTGGTTCCAAAGGAGAGGAGCTTGATAACTTGATAACTTAAACTAAGAGGAAGATCCATGGAGAAATAAATATACAAGACAGGACAGTGATTATGGCAATAATGACAACCCAGGATAATAATAATAATAATAATAATAATAATAATAATAATAATAATAATAATTTTTTTCCCGGTTCCGGTTCCGCCGGACCGGTGGCGCCACACAAGTTGGCTGCCCGTTGCAACAGCCTTTTTTTTTAATCTTCCTTCTTCTTTCTACACCTTTCACTCTCTATATATATCACGGACACACAGATCGCCCCAAAGGTCTCCCGAGTTGGCAGACGGAGCCTCTGTTTACAGCAGGAGACGTTGTTACAGCAGGGAAGAGCTAGTGCTAGCTAGCACTCGGCCGCCACCCGATGCTAGCGGAGAGACTCGATATACCGGGAACTGTAGCGAAAACGATGCGGGTGCCGGGCTGGAGTTTGGGCGGCGTGCGGGAAATATAAGACGGAATGATAAGGAGCGATGGCAAGAACCAGGCAGACCGCCCGTAAAATCTGCTGGAGGAGGGGGCCCCCCAGGAGGCAGCTGGCTACCAAGGCTGCTCGGAGAAGCGCTCCGGCCACCGGCGGAGTGAAGAAGCCTCACCGTTACAGGCCTGTGGCTCCGAGAGAGATCCGTCGCTGCCAGAAATCCACGGAGCTGCTCATCCGTAAGCTGCCCATCCAGCGCCTGGTGAGGGAGATCGCTCAGGACTTCCAAGACCGACCTGCGCTTCCTGAGCTTCGCCGTCGTGGCTCTGCAGGAGGCCAGCGAGGCCTACCTGGTGGTCTCTTCTTCGCTAAGGGGGTCGCCATCATGCCCAAAGACTTCCAGCTGGCCCGCCGCATCCACAGAGAGAGAGAGCTTAGACTTTCTGCTGCACATTCACCAACCATAATGCTCCGCACTGTATGTCTATATACAGTATATATTTTTTATAGTAATATGTACATATGTTTACTAGCTGTTCTTGTTTTTTTCTTGCCTTCTGATTGTTGCTTTGAGTGTTGCTATCCCTCTGCTGTTGCAATCCTGGAATTTCCCCATTGTGGGACTAATAAAGGCTTATCTTATCTTAATAATGACAGTGACGTAGAGAAAATCTCAAATGCAGCTTAAAGCGAGGATGAGGGCTGGTCCCCATGCCCTGAAGACATGATAACACAAATTATAAATTAGGATGAGGGCATGACACCCAGCCCAAGCCCTGACACGTGTAGCAGCAGATGCAGTCTTTAGCTGCTTTTACACCAAAATTTGTAAATGGACTTGTTTTTAAACATGGATAATACAATCTTCCACTGACTCCTTTCTCACTGCAAGCAGTCTTAGGACAGACTCCTGCAGCGAGCTTGATAAATATGGCATTACACTGCTTTTTTAAGATGAGAGGATGTATGAAATGAGAAATAGAAGCAGTGATATAAAATAATTCAATAAATTTAAACATCTAAAGAATCCACAGCTCAGTTACGCTGTTAGGTTAATTGGTTGTTCTAAATTGTCCCTATATATTTGTCTCCTATAGGCCCTAAGAATAGAGAGTTAGTACTAGTGAAGCACTTTGAGTGGTCTTTGAGACTAGAAAAGCGCTATATAAGTACAGGTTCTTATCCCCTTAGCTCAATCTCCCAGTCCTTTAAGTGTTACTGTCCATTTCTTTAAAACAAATGATACAGAAAAGGAGACCTGGACAACAGATCATAACCCAAAGGGATAATGGTCATTGATGATGATTCTGCCTAGCTCAAAGCCAAATTGTGATGTTTTCAGAGACAGAGATCCAAATGCAGAGTACAGAAACCAGGAGACACTGATTGAGGCAAAGGAGCTTATGTTTTCATTGAACCAGGTAAGCATGCATGTGCTGAGGTTGTCTGCCACCTTCTAAACTGTCAGATCAATAGAGATTAGTACAAATTCTCAATATAGCCGGGGGACATCAATAAGTTGACACCTGCAGTTGCTGTGCTGTGCCACTGGGGGCGCGTGACCTATCCATTTAATCTGGGCAGTTAAAGGGTTAAAGCTGTGTTCACACCAAACACAAACGGGCAGCGCAAATCCATAGAAAATCAATGGGAAGACACGAGTACACTCAAATTTTCATCGTTGCGCGTTCGCCTCTGCTAGCTAGCTAGCGGACGTAGTAAAATTAGCACTGTTGCAGAGTTAACTAGTTAGAAAATTAAACTCATTCACCTGGAGACAGGAGGACCGGGAACTCTTCAGCTGAATCGGGTTTTTGGAGTTATTTGCCCACGGTTTCCGGCCACGGACGTCCTAGCAAGCTAGCTAGAAAGCTAGCTAGAAAGCTAGCTAACAATGTAAACACGGGGTCATCTGTGAAGTGTTGGAGGCTTGAGACATAATTTTCAGGTGAGCCCACGGTTGGATAATGTAAACCTAAGCATGACGTTATTTTGGGAATTTCCACAGTAGGTTGAACACAGCTGCAGAAGTTTTAAAAACAACTTCGCCTAGTCTGCATCTCACTATTCATGTCTGTTGGCGTGTTTGCATTGAGTTATAATGTAATCGTGCTGAACAAAAAATTTGCCTATTCGCATTTGGTGTGAATGCACCTTTAGGATTAAATTTGATTACATGATCTACCTCTCCTCTGGCTGGTGTTGCAGATCCGCACCTGTCACGTGATAGGTCAAAAAGTATATAAAAAAACAAAATAAAAAAATGTACCAAGCATTTCACATCACTAGATGGCAGACACATACAGCTTACTGCTCTTCACTGGAGGACTGAGTTCAGCCCACCAGAACCGCATCAAATCTGATATCAGTTCTGGGGCACAGAAGAAGAGACATATAAACAATTGCGTAACATATAATCCACAGGGAGGAAACATTTGCTCCAAATTTTGCCAACTATGATTCTAAAAGGGATTATTTAGCTTCTGAAGGGAAATATTTACCTTCTGGACAGCACAAGATGGACCGGAGCGGAACACTTTTCGTCCGCCATTGACAAAGCTGCACGTGATGGAGAGGACAACCTTGCCAGTTCGGTGGCAAAATCTAAACGAAATCAAGGTGGAATAAATCAGAACATAAATGTGAGAGTTTCTGGGTGTGAAAGAAAAAGTGAAAATGACCGGCAGAAGACAAAATAAGGACCGGGGATGAGCACACGGACACATAGCGACACATGACGAGTGGTAGGTCTGATGTTTTTATCAGCTTGTTTACATTCAACGGATTTTCTGGTTCATATATTTTGAAGATTATAAAAACACAAAAACAAAGACAAACAAAACCATCCTTTGTGTAAATGTGTCCAAAGTCCACTTTGATCAAAAGTTATGTAATCCGATAACCATCACATTATGCAAATTAGATGTATAAATTTACTCCTATCATAAACTTTGGATCATATTCTACATCTTTCTCTTTGACAGTAAGCCATTATCTCTTACCGCTTTCAAGTTACAGCCTTTGGAATTTGTGATATCTAAACTGAATATTTTCTTGAAAAAAATCTTCACCACCAGAGGGTGCATGCAGATGGTGCGGATCTGCAACAGAAAACCTCAAGTAGTTAACCTCGACAGAGCACAAATGCCCCAAAGCAAGCAAGCCCCAGGACAGCCATGCAATGACCCCAGGAGGGATGGCTAAGGGAGGCCGGCGTGGTGCGCCCCTGCCTCCAGACCACCCCCCTCCCCCGGGCCCCAGGCACCAGAAGGCCAACCACCCCCCATCCACCGGGCCCGGAAACTGGCATGTGCCCCCGGCATATGCACCCCGGACACCCCCCCTTCCCCCATAGCGGGCCCACACCCACTCTAGCGACCCCCGACACACACCCCAGGAGCCCCCAGGCCCCCACACCCAGGGAAGGTGGTACAAAGGTGCGGGGAGCCCCACAGGGGGCCTGCCCCCCCAATCCAAGGGAGCCCATGCAGCCAGGAGGTACCAGGAGGCACCATCCCCTCAGTCCAGCACCCTCCACAAGCACATACACTCACTCACACCTTCATACATTCACTCACATACACTCTCACTCACCCTCCCCTTCACAAAATCTTACACTCACACTCCCACACTCAGATTCATTCACTCTCACGCACTCCCATACTTGTTCAGTCTTACTCCCATTCCCACTCACCCTCACAGTCACTCACACTCACACATGCTTTCTTCCACTCACACTCACTCATATATACACTCTCATTCAAGCTCTGACTCACTCACATTTACTTGTGCTCTTTCTTACACGCTCACAATTAGTCACCCTTAACACTTGGGACAGCCACAATGCAGATGGAGTGGACACGAATGTGCACCAATGCCTAGCAGCGACCAGGGAGGCCGCCGGTGCAGACCAGCAGCCACACCTCCGCCAACCCACCGCGGGGCAGCCCACGGCCCCCAATGCCTGCCCGGAACAAATGACCAATGAACCCACTGCAAGTGTCCAGAGAGGCCACCCGACATGCAAAGCACCACACAAATCCAACCCACCACCACCATCACTACTCATCATTCCCTGACTCTCACTTACTCACTTGCTCTCATTTGCTCACTCACTCTCTCTCTTGCTCACTCCCTTGCTCTCACCTATTAACTCACTGTAGCGCCTTGGGATGATGACAGCATGATGGGCCCCAGGCCACCGGCAGGAGTGCAGGAAGACCCCACCCCCTATCCATGAATCTTGATGAGTGAGTTTTAGTTGTGTGGTGTCATTGGGTGCAGGTGTATGAACTGTCAAAGTGCAGTTAAAATTGGGGGGATAGTGTGATAGGGCATCGCTACCCACTGCTATGGGCAGCAGAGCTGCCATCCCCCAAGCCCTCAGTGTCCACAGTGCAATTAAAATTGAGGTGAGGGTGGGCCCGCTGCACAGTAGTAGACAAAGGGATCCTCTTCACCGAAACCATACAGTACACCCCCACCCCAAAATCATAAATGTATCCAATAAGATGTATGATCCACCCAGAATTGGGGGGGGTGTAAGATTGGAGGGGGTCAGTCCCATAGAGAGCCCCTCTTGAAGCCAGCTCCCAAACTGGTTCTGGAAGCCACCCACAACCTCCAACTCCCATTCCAGGGCAAGGGGCACCAGGCCGTGCAACCCAGGACCTGGCAATGTCATACCTCAGTGCTCTCCAACACCACAGGCACAACTGGGCAGCCACACTCACACTCACTCTCACGCATCTTGTACAAAATAATGATAATAATAATATTAATAATGGATCAGATTTTTATGGTGCCTTACATGCTAAGTGACATCCCAAAGCGCCTACAGTGAGTCCGCTACTCTCCCACCCCAGACAGACACCGATAGCAAGCTACCACTGCAGCCACAGGTGCCATGGGGCAGACCAATGGAAACACAGCCGCCAATCCATGACAACGGCCCCTCCGACCACCACCGAACACCTATACAAACTCATACCCAGTGTCATGGACACTGGAGGCAAGGAGGGTAAAGTGTCTTGCCCGGAGACACAAGGCAGGATGGCTGGGGAGAGTGGGAATCAAACCGCCAACCCTCTGGTTATTGGACAACCCACTCTACCTCCTGAGCCACTGCTGCCCACATTTCCCTCCTCCATTCCATTTTTGCTGAGCACCAAACTGGACGGCATCAAGTTACATTTTTATGGTTTTTGGCATAACCCAGCCAGGGCTTGAACTCCAACCTCCCGGTTGTGGGGCGGATGCTGTACATCTAGGCCACACCTCTGGTTTACACACTCTGTATGCATGTACACAAACATATATAATAATAATACGGAGATCCACATGTCAAGCAACATCCCAAAGCACCCCTTGTGAGCCCACTCACCATCCACCTCAGCCTGACATCGTCGGCAGTAGGTTACTCCCACAACTACAGCCGCCCCAGGGAAAAGTGACAGAAACGTGGCCGCCAACCCACGCCAACGGCCTCCCCGACCGCCACCGAGCACCTGCACACACCCATACCCAGCGCCACAGACACTGGAGGCTGTGTGGGCAAAGCGTCTGGCCCTGGGACCCAACAGCAGGACGACCAGGGAGAGCAGAAACTGAACCCCCCGGCCACCAGACGGCCCCCAAGAACCAGCCGCCCAACAAAGTCTTCCTTACATACAAAGCCTCCACAACCCCACATACTCCCCCCCCCCCGTGTGTGTGTGTGTGTGTGTGTGTGTGTGTGTGTGTGTGTGTGCAGGAGGCTGTAATTGGCCTATCTATCCATATGTGCTTTTCCCAGATGAGCACTGTCCTGTCCTAACATTTTCACAACAGCTTACTGGCCTCCACAGACAGCAGTTGAGCTCCTCAGTTTGTGGGCTGCCAGGTCAGATGGGTGGATATTGTGTGTGTAGGTTGCATTTAATTAAGCAATCTGACAACTTTCAGCTATGGGAGTTTTCTGAAGAAACATAATGGTATGTATAAGAGCATGCCTTCTATTTATAATCATGTTCTAATGAAGCATGTTTCCAAACTGGAACTGAATTGTCTGTTTTGTGTCACGAGCCGGGGCTGGGATCCCTGCTGGACCCAGGCTCGTGGCTTTTCCTGTATATTTATTTATTTATTGTATCATTGTGCTCCTATTAATGTTGTTCTGCCTCTCCTTTTTCTCCAGTGGTGTTTCTGTTATTTTTGGCCACGTCTTGTGTTGTAATTGTTTTTGGATCCATGGCTATTTGTAAGTTGTTTTCAGTTTGCTGCGATTATGTTTGTTCTTTTCTCTGGGTTGACAGCTGTCAGGCGATTTCCGGGTTTTTGCTCTAATGGGGGCGTCGTTTGTTAAGTTGTCAATCCAGCCACTCCTCCCTCACGTATCAGCTGATTCCATTCATTATTGTTCCTCTCTTTCCTGCTCATGCGTGTCCTCACCGGTACTCATTTGAGTTAATCAAGTTCACTGGTATTTAAGTTCTGCCGTGGCACTGGGTCAGTGCAGCTACATTGTTTGTGTTCATGTGCTTGTGTTAATCTCTCCTGTGACTCTCATCCAATCTCTTGGGACTTATCTCTGTTGTGCTGTTCTTCCCTCCAGAGCCTTTCCGCTCTGAGGCACACTTTGTAAATTTTCTCTGTTTTGGATTTTTGTATTATTGTCTTCATTCTTGACTGTTTGCTTTTATTTAATAAATGCACGACACTATCCGGCGCTTGGGTTGAAATGGTGCTATATAAATAAAGTTGAACTGAATTGAATTGAAATTAATTCATGCAAAAGGAGCCCCGGCCAAGTATTGAGTGTTTACCTGGACATACTTTTCAGACAGCAAACATTCAGTCAGCAAACATTGGGCTGCACGGTGGCGCAGTGGTTAGCACTGCGGTAGCACAGTTTACCCTTGGTCGGGGGATCGTGGGGATCGTGGGTTCGATCCCAGCCCCCGACCAACAGTGATCTATGTGGAGTTTGCATGTTCTCCCCGTGTCTGCGTGGGTTTACCCCGGGATTTCTCCGGTTTCCTCCCACAGGCCAAAAACATGCAGGTTAGAGACTCTAAAGTGGCCCTAGGTGTGAATGTGTGTGTGAAGGGGTAAGGATAAGGATAAGGGATAGCGCCGTATTGTGGCTGCTTCATCCATCCAGGTGGTGGATGACCCTCAATTTCCCCTCTGGGGATCAATAAAGTATACTAAATTAAAAAAAAAAAAAAAAAAAAAAAAAAAAAAATTCTGTTAAAAATCTTCTTTTTTTAAAAAAATTGTTCTTATGTAGTATAATTTTTTTGAGAAACTCATTTAGGATTTTCATAAGCTATTATCCATAATCATCAAAATTAAAAAAATAAACACTTGAAATATACATATCACTCTGTGTGTAATGAATCTATATATAAATTTCACTTTTTGAATTGAATTACTGAAATAAATTTACTTTTTGATGATATTCTAATTCACTGAGATGCACCTGTTTATTGTTAACAAATCTTGTTCCGTGTACTCCGTTTTTGAATGTTGAGTCCCTGCCTCTCAAATGGTCTCTGCACAACCCTGCAGGTAAATATTGGATGACTGAACTCCTTCCACTTGCGCTGCATTCGCAACATCCTGGACATATCCTGGCAGGACAAAGTGCCCAACACAGAAGTTCTGTCCCACGCCGGCCTTCCCTCCATGTTCACTCTACTCAGGCAGCGCAGGCTCCGCTGGCTAGGCCACGTTCATCGTATGGAGGATGGCAGAATCCCCAAAGATGTCCTCTATGGAGAACTGGCAACTGGCAGGAGAGACGTTGGCCGCCCACAGCTGCGCTTTAGAGACGTCTGCAAGAAAGACATGAAGGCCCTGGATATCAACACAGAGCACTGGGAGGACCTTGCAACGGACCGCTCCAAATGGAGAGGCACCCTGACCAGACAGCTCAAGGCGGGTGAAGAGAGACTGACTGCTGCAGCAGATGAAAAAAGGACCCGCAGGAAGAACCGCCACAGACCCAGCAGCACGGAGACCACCCACAAGTGTGACCTGTGTGACAGGGACTGTCATTCGCGCATCGGCCTGTTCAGCCACAGGCGGTGCTGTTCCAGCAGAGTAGACGTTTAGGATTCTCTTCCATGGTCATCATAGACTGACGGAGGCCGACATACGACATACAGAGCCTACACCATGGGGATCTAACCTGCAGGGGAGAGCAGAGGGAGAATGTGAGTGAATGGAGCTCAATGATGGAAAAGTATAATTATAAACTGGAATTAAACAGTTAGCATTTTGTGTTTACTTGTGCTATCTTTGTCTAACATTTAAATTTGTTTGATGATCTGAAACATTTACTGTAAGTGTGACAAACACAAAAAAATGAGAAATCAGGAAGGGGGCAAACACTTTTTCTCGCCACTGTATAGGGACGCAGATGATGGACTGTATCTACACACTAGATTGGATGGAAAGCTCTTTAACCTTGCATGTCTAAAAGCAAAGACCAAAGTGCACTACGTCCTAATCAGGCAGATACTTTTTGCTGATGCTGCTCTGACATCTCACACGCAGGCTGGTCTCCAGAGGTTGGTCAGCTGCCTAGCGGATGCCTGCAAAGAGTTTGGCCTCACTATAACCCTCAAGAAGACAGAGATCCTGGGTCAGGATGTCAGCGAAGCTCCCAGCATAAACACTGGCGAGTACACCTTGAAAGTGGTGGAGCAGTTCACCTACCTGGGGTCTACAGTCTCTAGCAACTTGTCCCTTGATCCTGAACTCAGCAAATGGATCGGGAAAGCTGCAGCTGCATGTCCAAGCTGTCCAAAAGAGTGTGGGAAAACGGCAAGCTTACCACAGCCAGCAAGGTCGTAGTCTATAGAGCCTGTGTCTTGAGCACTTTGCTCTATGGTAGTGAGACCTGGACCACCTATGCACAACAAGAGCATTGTCTCAAAAGATTCCACCTGTGGCACTTGTGTCGGATCCTGGGCATCTCCTGAAAGGACCATGTGCCAAACAAGGACGTCTTGGACCGAGCCAACATGCCAAGCATGCTCACGCTACTCTCACAGTGACGTTTGCATTGGATTGGCCACATCTGCCATATGCAAGATGGTCATATTCCCAAAGACATCTTGTATGGAGAGCTGGCTACAGGAATGATGCGTTCAGATCACCCACTACTGACATACAGGGACACTTGCAAAAGGGACCTGAAGTCTGCCGACATTAGCGTGGACACATGGGAGGAGATGGCAGAAAACTGGAATGCTTGGCAACATGCTGTAAGCACAGGCATCACCACAGGGGAGTAGAAGAGAGTCCATCTGTGGTCAGAAAGGAGAGAGGAGAAAAGCAGCAGTGGCGGCTCCCCATCTGCCACCATCAGCGTTCGTGTGCAGCAACTGTGCCAAGGACTACCATTCCAAGATTGGCCTGCTCAGTCACAGCCAACGCTGCTCCACAACCACACAACCAACTGAGACCTCATGCAGACACATCAATTGTCTAGCTAGACAGAGCTATATCTATCTATCTATCTATCTATCTATCTATCTATCTATCTATCTATCTATCTATCTATCTATCTATCTATCTATCTATCTATCTATCTATCTATCTATATTAGTGGTGTTGGATGATTAAATTTTTTTATTATGATTAATCTTTTGGAATGTTGAGTTAATTGTGATTAATTCTATGTTAATTGCAGATTTTTCCATTCAGATAGTGTACCTTAAGTTGGTAATTTTTCAAGTTTCTCATAAAGTTATAGACATGGGAGTGGACAAATATGCTTTCTTTCTTCACCTGCAGGTTTATTAAAGCTTTCAACATCTCCAAAAATGACAAAAACTATCCAGAATATTCTCCAGAAAACTCTCAAAAGTACAACTGCATATTGAAACAACAGAATGCCTGGGCTCAGTAACGTCACTGCAACACAACTCAGCATCCAACCAGCCAGCAGCCACAAATGGAGCTTGCCCTTTCTCCCATAGCAAACATCCACAGTTTTAAGCAGCTCAGCACAAAACAATGGACCTCATGTGTTACAACAGACACAATTTCCCTTTTAGCAGAAAAACTGTAAACATGAACAGACAACTATCTCGCCTGTGACGCCCCCACTAATTTTAAACTGGTAGTATGGTACTTACCTGCCAACAGTTGGACCCAAGGCTAAGGAATTTCTGTGTCAGCTGCTGTGTCAGCGAGCTACAAAGCACGTAGCTGTTACACATAGCTGCTAGCTGGCTAGCTTAGTTCCAAAGAAGAAGTTTTGGAGGAGACTGTGACAATTATCCATGTGAGAGCTCTGACAGAGAACTTTGTAAACTTAAACAGGACAGCATTTTGTGCATTTCCATGGCTGTAATCCAGCTTGTTTGACTTCACAATGTCTGTATAGTGCGGCCAGTGTTGGCAGCTACAGAGTTAAGCCATATGGAGTGCTGGGAGGCCAAAAAAGGTACTGTTCACGCTTTAGCCGTTAACTTCCATTAACCACGATCACAAAATTTGTTGCCATTAATGGGGGCGAAGCGTTAATGGGCAATTAACACAATAATGCCAACACCACTAATATATATATATACACTGTATATATACATTGTCATGGTTTGCCCCTCGGGGCAGATAACTGGACTCAGAAGTGTAGCGAGCCTTAGACACTTTATTAATCAAACAGAAAATAATACAGCGTGAGGGGTGGACAAAAACAGCTTGGCAAATGGGCAGACAGAAACTCACACGTTAGCAGGGTTAGGCAGACCGACAGAAATGTGTAATCATGCCAAGCTATGACAAGGATTGTCATTGCACTGGTCAAACGAGCTGTGTCCCTTAAAAAAGGATGAACTAATTAACAGAAACACAAAAACAGCCGTGAATAATCAAGAACTCAACAACGTAGGGAGAGACCAGACCAAAGTGGAAAATAAATACACACACATCAACTCAAACCAAAGACTATAGATAATTGTGGTGTACCAATATGGGGCCTGAGTACACCCTGGGTGTAGTCGGGGTGACGGCCCACCTTTCCGGTTCTGCCATCACCCGGGGTATAAAAGGCTGATGCGGAAGAGGCTCGTCCTCTTTTGCTGTTGACCCATTGGCCTGTACAGAGTACCTTATGTTTGTAGTTCTTACTATAATAAATGTTCAGCTGCACCCTGAGCCTCCTTCTTGACTACCAAGGTATGGACATAACAATAATTAAACCTGCAAGCAGGTGTAAGTGGGTCTTCACCCCTCACGCACAGCTCAGCGCCCGTCGTACCTTGCTGTCTCGGAAAATTTTCCATTGTCACTGCAAGGGCAGCGGGAATAATAAAGTAAACCATGTATAAAATGTCTTGAATGGAAAGGAATGGGATTCCATGGCAACTGTGCTTATCACAGGACAAAAGTGACTTCCACTGAGGGTAGTCCAATGCACTCTGAGAAACCACTGAAAATGTTATGTCATTATGACTACTGGTCTTTGCGCAAAATTTGATACAATTTTGTGCAGTACCTCATATCCTTCCGCTTCCTAGGCACTACCATCACCAGGGACCTCAAATGGGAGCTGACCATCAGCTCACTCATCAAAAAAGCCCAGCAGAGGATGTTCTTCCTGCGGCAGCTGAGGAAGCTCAAGCTACCCACCAAGATGTTAGTGCAGTTCTACACAGCCATCATCGAGTCCATCCTCACCACCTCCATAACCGTGTGGTACGCGGGAGCCACTGCCAGGGACAGACTAAGGCTGCAGCACGTCGTGCGCACTGCTGAGAAGGTGATCGGCTGCAAGCTCCCATCTCTCCAGGATCTGTACATCTCCAGGACCCGGAGGCGTGCTGGCCGGATCATAGCCGATCCCTCACACCCTGGTCACGTACTGTTTGCCCCCCTCCCCTCTGGTAGAAGACTTCGGTCCATCCAGACTAAAACCTCCCGTCACATGAACAGCTTCTTCCCCTCTGCCATTAGACTGCTGAACACTAAGTGACTTATTGACTCTCGTGCACCATGTACAGCAGCTCAACCAGACTCATGTCAATCATCACTGTTTTCTTCCTGCATTACCGACTGCACTATATAGTTCTCCACAGTATCTGCTGCTGGCTAATATATATTTTAACTGTTGACCAGTATCACTTAATCTTATCCTACACTTTATTACATGTATAGTTTATTTCTCTTATCTTATCATGTTTAATGTTGCAGCATTGTACCGAGACAAATTCCTAGTTTGTGTACTACATGAACAATGGCAATAAACCTGATTCTGATTCTGATTCTGATTCTGATTCTGATCAGCAGTAGGTGGTGGTGTGACAGTTTTGTGAATTTTGATATACAGACGTGTTCAGAGTGGGATCAGCATGACTTGTGCAAAGTTTGGTCCAAATCAGACAAAGATTGTATGAGCTATAACTGTCATGTTTTGCATTGCGAGGAAGCCATTGAAGCATGCTGGTCGCCATGGAAACAGTTCTGTACTATGTACATATACTGTCAATGAGCCCTAGTCATTCCTTCACATCATTTTTTTCTGCTGGCGAGAAAAAAAGAAAGTTTTCAGAAATTCTTCCTTTAATCAATGGGGTGCTAAAACGTTTATTATTTTCATACAGACACATTCGGTGCGGGACTAATATCGATCATAGAAAATTTGGTGGAATTCGTACAAAGTTTGTCCAATTTACAAATGTCCATTGTCGAAAGGCAAGGAGTGGGTTTCCATGGCAACTGTATTGCAGGACAAAAGTGACTTCCACTGAGGGTAGTCCAATGCACTCTGAGAAACCACTTAAAATGTCATGTCATTGTGACTAAAATTTGAAACAATTTTGTGCAGTACTTCATGTCAGCAGTAGGTGCTGGTATGACAGTTTTGTGAATATTGATATACAGACGTGTTCAGAATGGGATCAGTATGATTTGTGCAAAGTTTGGTCCAAATCAGACAAGGATTGTCTGAGCTGTAACTGTCATGTTTTGCATTGCGAGGAAGCCATTGAAGCATGCTGGTCACCATGGAAACAGTTCTGTACTATGCACATGTACTGTCAATGAGCCCTAGTCATTCCTTCATGTCACTTTTTCCGCTGGTGAGAGAAAAAGAAAGAAAACAGTTTTTAGCAATTCTTCCTTTAATCAATAGGGGCGCTAAAACTTTGGTTTATTATTTTTATATAGACACGTTTGGGGCAGGACGAATATTGATCGTCGAAAATTTGGTGCAAATCGTCCAAAGTTTGTCCAATTTACAAGGGTCCAATGTTGTAACCACTAGGTGGCACTCTAACTTTTGTTATTTTTATGTAGGAGCATTCGGGGGGGAGTATTATCCATTATCGAAAATTTGGTGACAACAAGACAAAATTTGTCCAAGATACAACTTTCCGATGTTTCATGGCGAGGAGCCAACCTTCGCCATGTCACCATGACAACACTTCCCTGTCAGTTATGTGTTGTCCACCCATATAGGACTATATATGACAGTCACCTCAACCATTGTTCAAGATTTCATGACTCCAGGTCATTCCTAATCCTGCAACCAAGTTCAAGGATTGAATGGCAAGGAGGCCGTGTCCATGGTAGCACGTGTGACGTCATGCTAAAGTTGATGTGCAGTTATGATCATCCCTTTGGTCTGATGAATCTCAGAAAAATTCATGTCATTCTGGCCAGTAGCGCGTGAGTAATACATAAAAAAGTTTTCAGCAATTCTTTCATTAACCAGTAGGTGGCGCTATATCTTTTCTCAGGTATTTTGATGTAGACGCGTTCTGGGCGGGAATATTTTCCATCATGGAAACTTTGGTGCACATCGGACAAGTTTTGCCTGAGTTACAGCTGCTTGATTTTGTAAGGGGAGGAGTCAAACTTCGCCATGGCGCCATGGCAACACTTCCCTGTCAGTTATGTGTGGTCCACCCATATAGGACTATATATGACAGTCATGTCAACGTATGTTCCAAATTTCATGACTCTGGGACCTTCCCACCCCTCCCCATAAGCTCATGGATTGAATGGTGAGGAGGGCATGTCCATGGTAACACGTGTGACATCATGGTAAAGTTGATGTGCAATTATGATTATCCCTTTGGTCTGATGAATCTCAGAAAATTTCACGTCATTCTGGCCAGCAGCGCGTGAGTAATAAATAAAAGATTTTTCAGCAATTCTTCCTTTAACCACCCGGGGGCTCTATAACTTGTGTTTATTATTTTTATATACATGTGTTTGCAGTGGGACTAATATCGAATGTGCAAAATTACGTGAAAATCGTACAGAGTTTGTCCAATTTACAAGTGTCTGTTCCTCTAACCACAAGGTGGCGCTATAACTTTTGTTTATTATTTTTGCATAGATGCATTTGGGGCGGGAGTCATATCCATTGTCAAAAATTTGGTGGAAATCAGATCAAATTTATCCAATTTGCAAGTTTATGATATTCCATGGCGAAGAGTCAGCGTACGCCATATTGCCATGGCAACACTTACCTATCAGTTATGTGTTGTCCACCCATATAGGATTATATATTACAGTCACCTCAACCCATGCTCAAGATTTCATGACTCCAGGTCATTCCTAATCCTGTAAAAAAGATCAAGGATTGAATGGCGAGAAGGGCATGTCCATGGTAACACGTGTGATGTCATGCTAAAGTTCATGTGCAGTTATGATCATCCCTGTGGTGTGATTAATCTCAGAAAATTTCACGTCAGTCTGGCAAGTGACACGTGAGTAATAAATAAAACAGTTTTCACCAATTCTTTCGTTAACCACTATGTGACGCTATATCTTTTGTCAGGTATTTTAATGTTGATGTGTTTGGGGCGGGACTATTTTCCATCATGGAAAGTTGGGGCACATCGGGCAATTTTTGCCCGAGTGACAGCTGTTTGAAGTTGTAAGGGGAGGAGAGAAACTTCGCCATGGCGTCCTGGCCACACCTTTTGAGATTTTGACTTAATTTATACAATTTTTAATGGCCAATGCCTATAGATGCCGCCATGTAAAAATGAGTTCAATCGGAGCAGGTCCCTAGGACTAGTTCGTTCAAATGCGAAGTGTGACTTTTTTCCAAATTTGAGGTTGAGCAACTTTGAGGCAAGATGGGGCCTCCCTGTTGGTGATGGGTATGGGCCACATTTATGTTTTTTGCATGTCTTGAGGTGATGCACACCTCACCCAAATTTTATGTCTGTATGGCAAAGTTTTTGGTCTCCAGCCTCCATAGACCTTGTACGTTTGGCCCCACCCACAAAATTTAGAGGTGGGGGGGGGCACATATGTTTTCCAGTTTATCGAATTTTTCGCCAGGTCTGAGGGGTCTGCCAAAAAAAACTGCGTTTGGTGAAAAATTCATCCGTTTAGGCGGAAGAATTTCTTCGAGCTGAGCAATTACAATAGGGCTTTCACCGACTGACGTTGTCAGTGGCTCAGGCCCTAATTATTATCGAAGGTGGCAACAACACTGTTGATGCAGATGTGAAGTATACTGTGTGGGTACATATTTATATTCTGCCTGGTAATTTAACTAACCCTAATGCTGTTGATACCATCTACAGTGGGGTAAAAAAGTATTTAGTCAGCCACCAATTGTGCAAGTTCTCCCACTTAAAAGATGAGAGAGGTCTCCAATTTTCATCATAGGTATACCTCAACTATGAGAGACAAAATAAGAAAAAAAAAATCCAGAAAATCACATTGAAGGATTTTTAATGAATTAATTGGTAAATTACTTGGTAAAATAAGTATTTGGTCAATAACAAAAGTTCATCTCAATACTTTGTTATATACCCTTTGTTGGCAATGACAGAGGTCAAACGTTTTCTGTAAATTTTCACAAGGTTTTCACACACTGTTGCTGGTATTTTGGCCCATTCCTCCATGCAGATCTCCTCTAGAGCAGTGATGTTTTGGGGCTGTCGCTGGGCAACACAGACTTTCAACTCCCTCCAAAGATTTTCTATGGGGTTGAGATCTGGAGACTGGCTAGGCCACTCCAGGACCTTGAAATGCTTCTTACAAAGCCACTCCTTCGTTGCCCGGGTGGTGTGTTTGGGATCATTGCCATGCTGAAAGACCCAGCCACATTTCATCTTCAATGCCCTTGCTGATGGAAGGAGGTTTTCACTCAAAATCTCACGATACATGGCCCCATTCATTCTTTCCTTTACACGGATCAGTCGTCCTGGTCTCTTTGCAGAAAAACAGCCCCAAAGTATGATGTTTCCACTCCCATGCTTCACAGTAGGTATGGTGTTCTTTCTCCTCCAAACACGACAAGTTGAGTTTTTACCAAAAAGCTCTATTTTGGTTTCATCTGACCATATGACATTCTCCCAATCCTCTTCTGGATCATCCAATGCTCTCTAGCAAACTTCAGACAGGCCTGGACATGTACTGGCTTAAGCAGGGGGGCATGTCTGGCACTGCAGGATTTGAGTCCCTGGCGGCGTAGTGTGTTTCTGATGTAGCCTTTGTTACTTTGGTCCCAGCTCTCTGCAGGTCATTCACTAGGTCCCCCCATGTGGTTCTGGGATTTTTGCTCACCGTTCTCATGATAATTTTGACCCCACGGGGTGAGATCTTGCGTGGAGCCCCAGATCAAGGGAGATTATCAGTGGTCTTGTATGTCTTCCATTTTCTAATAATTGCTCCCACAGTTGATTTCTTCACACCAAGCTGCTTACCTATTGCAGATTCAGTCTTCCCAGCCTGGTGCAGGTCTACAATTTTGTTTCTGGGGTCCTTTGACAGCTCTTTGGTCTTGGCCATAGTGGAGTTTGAAGTCTGACTGTTTGAGGTTGTGGACGGCTGTCTTTTATACTGATAACAAGTTCAAACAGGTGCCATTAATACAGGTAACGCGTGGAGGACAGAGGAGCCTCTTAAAGAAGAAGTTACAGGTCTGTGAGAGCCAGAAATCTTGCTTGTTTGTAGGTGACCAAATACTTATTTTACTGAGGAATTTACCAATCAATTCATTAAAAATCCTTCAACGTGATTTTCTGGATTTTTTTTTCTCAAATTTATCTCTCATAGATGAGGTATACCTATGATGAAAATTGGAGACCTCTCGCATCTTTTAAGTGGGTGAACTTGCACAATTGATGGCTGACTAAATACTTTTTTGCCCCACTGTAACTGCAATGCTCCTGCGCTGTGTATATAATTGAGTACATATGTATATTTATTACCTCTGCCAAGGAGGTTATGTTTTCATCGGCGTTGGTTTGTCTGTCTGTCTGTTTGTTTGTTTGTTAGCAACATAACTCA
The DNA here is from genome assembly GCA_020510985.1 of Pholidichthys leucotaenia. Classification (NCBI taxonomy): domain Eukaryota; kingdom Metazoa; phylum Chordata; class Actinopteri; order Cichliformes; family Pholidichthyidae; genus Pholidichthys; species Pholidichthys leucotaenia. Next base: position 230,544,084 of record CM035840.1, read on the forward strand.
AAAACTTATGGACGGATTTTTATGAAATTTTCACAGATTGTCAGAAATGGGGTATCCTACAGATGATTAGATTTTGGTGGTGATTCGGATCACTGTCCAGAAGAAAACCGCCATTACGGAAAATGCGATTTTCGTGAATAACTACTGAACCACTAATCCTATCATTGTCAATCCAATTGCTAGTCATATGTTTTCATGGTCAAGGAATCTGAAAATGTACAAACAAACACTGTATGGGGGGAACTGTGGCGCTTGGCGGAGGTCTGCGCTCTCCGAGTGCTTTTCTAGTTAGTTACTGATTTGGCTAACCACTTCTTAGCTTATTATCTTATTTACTATTGCTGCTATATCGAGTGCTTCTATCCCTTTGCTGCTGTAATCCTGGAATGTCCCCACTGTGGTACTACTTATCTTATCTTATCTTTGTCATGATTCAACACAAGAGAGGCTCAAATGCAGAGCAACCACACCAAATGAACACTCAGACTCAGATGGCAAAAATTCACAACTTTAATGAAACTCACAAAACTCAAAATATACAAACGTAAATAAAAGTGCAAAACTAAGGAAGAGCGCAAATTAGACACAAACTTAAATTGACACACAAAACACAGGAGCACCCTGGAACGCATGCAGTCTGGGGGGAGAGAAAAGAGAGAGATGATTAGAGGCAAGAAACTCCAAAGAGAGCTGAATCAGAAGGGAGATTAAATCTTACTGCATGGAGCAGAAGACCCAGCAGGGGACTCCTGCATGGGACCAGGGGAAGAAGGTAAAGGTGGATGACCTGGGTGGAGCATCTGATGTCTTGGTGTAGAGGTTCAGGCGAGCATGACCAGCCCCGGAGAACACACCGTAGAGATGGTAACAAACCTGAGAAGGAGAAGACACATGAGGTGAGACACACAGATTCACGAATGCCAACAACGCAACAGTGGTAGTAGGGCAGCAATACCCAATGGTCCAGAGGTGCCGAATCCACACACTGGACCTTAAATATGCTGGCAACCCGGAGAGCAGCAGGTGCAGCAAATCACGCAGGTGTGTTGATCACTCCAGAACCAGGAAAACAGGAACAGGAGGGGAGGGGGAGCATATATATATATATATATACAGTATATATATATATATATATATATATATATATTTTTTTTTTTTTTTTTTTTTATTATTTATTTATTTTTTTAACTTATTTTGTACCCGTAGGTACATTTGTTCTGCAGTCCGGTGACAAGCCACCAGCTGCCAGTCGCTGCGTGCGCAAGCGCCCCATATCCCTAACCTGCATGTTTTTGGCATGTGGGGGGAAACCGGAGAAATCCCGGAGTAAACCCACACAACACGGGGAGAACATGCAAACTCCACACAGATCACTGTTGGCCGGGAGCAGGGATCGAACCCACGATCTCATGATCCCCGCGATCCCCTGGCCGAGGGTAAACTGTGCTGCTGCAGTGCTAACCACTGCACCACCGTGCAGCATATATATATATATATACTGTATATATATATATATTTTTTTTTTTATTTTTTTTTTGGACTTATTTTGTACCCGTAGGTAGATTTGTTTTGCAGTCTGGTGACAAGCCACCAGCTGCCGGTCGCTGCGTGCGCAAGCGCCCCTTAACTCCCTAACCTGCATGTTTTGGCATGTGGGAGGAAACCGGAGAAATCCCGGAGTAAACCCACGCAAACACGGGGAGAACATGCAAACTCCACACAGATCACTGTTGGCCGGGGGCAGGGATCGAACCCACGATCTCATGATCCCTGCGATCCCCCGGCCGAGGGTAAAACTGTGCTGCCGGGGTGCTAACCACTGCGCCACCGTGCAGCATATATATATATATATATATATATATATATATATATATATATACGTATATATATATATATATATACGCACTAGACAGCAGCTTCGCCCCCGGGATGAGCTCTATAGCACAATCATAGGAGTGATGAGGCGGTAGCGACAATGCCATCGATTTGTTAAAGACCTCCCCCAAATCGTGGTATGCCCGGGGAATGAAGCTGAGGCCTGGTGGCTCGACTGGAGGGAGGGAGACAGATTGAGTTGGGGAACACTCTGCTGAACGCATGCAATTTGCCATGCAAAATGGGCTCCAGGAGGAGATGGTATTTTGTCCTCAATTAATAATCGGATTGTGCCTCCGGAGTCATGGATAGTCAAGAACCACTGGGGAAGATGAAACAGGAAGAACCAGGAACGTGAGTTCCTCCTGGTGGTTCCCGGAAAGGAGGATGGAGATTGGTGCCGTGCTTTCGGTGACTACCGTGACCTCCTGGACAGATATGGTAGTTATTCTCTCGTTGTGGGGCAATTTGTGTGTGGGAATACCCACCTACCGCATGAACTGGGCAGAGATGAAATTACCCTCCCTCCCCAAATCAACCAGTGCCATAGTCCTCCTCTCGACCCCCGGCAATTGCACAAGGGCCGAAATAGAAAAATTACCAGGGGGAGTAGATTTAGTCCCGCCCGCCAGACCCCCCATGGTTACTGACGGGTTGCGTCTTTTGGCTGCTGGCAACATTCGTCCAGACTGTGGTTCAGGGAACCACAGTACATGCATGCGCCAGCCCTTCTCCTTCGGCAGCACTCATCATCGGTCAAATGCCGAGAGAGCTCCATCGGCTTGGGCGAAGAGCCAGCGCCACCAGTGTCAGTAACTGCGGCGGGCATGTGCCCGGCGTGTGGGTGAGAGGAGGACTCATGCCCCTTCGCGCACTCATGGTACCAGTTATCCAATCCAACAGCCTAATCTATGAGACCATCAAGAGTCTCCGGGACAGGGTGAACATCCAGATCATCACTGAGTTGAGCGTTTAACCTGTGGAGGAATGCGCTGTGCAAAGCAATTTCATTCCACCCCAAATTGGCCGCTACAACCCGGTACTCCACCGAGTACTCAGCTGCTGACCGAGTGCCCTGGCGGAGCGTCATCAGGCGGCTCATAACATTGCCTGGACTCTCGGTACGGCTGAACATGCAGGAGAAAGCGTCCACAAATTGGTCAAACATATACCGACGCCCCTCGGGGTTATCAATCGTGGACCGTGCCCAATCAAGGGCTTGGTTCTTGAGTAAAAGTGTAAAAAAAACTGAATTTTGGCCATGTCCCCTGGGTACTCCTCCCCAACCTGCTCCAAATACATGAAAACCTGAATAAGGAAGCCTTTGCATTTCCGCACCTCCCCCATATATGGGGAAGGCGTGGGAAAGGAGGTAGTACGGCGCACCATAGTGTGGGCAGCAGGCTGAGGAGGAGGGGGAGCCTAAGGAGGCACATTAGACCAAAGCTTCATCATGGTGGAAACCTGCTGGGTCAGCACGGCGAGCTGATGCTTGGTCGCCTACAAGCGATCCAAAGCAGACAGCTCCTGTGCTGAAGCACCGGCTGAGCTACGGTCCTGGCTGGCTCGTTCCGTCATGGTTAATAAGCTGAGAGCTCACGTGCACGATGCAACAGCACAGGAAGTAACCACACAAAGGGGCACGTTTGAAAGTTTATTAAATTGCAAAACAACCACACGGCTGAGGAAACAGTCACTCGCCAGAGGAACCACCCTGTTGAAAGAACACAAGAGCTGTGAGCGGAGGAACAGAGTAAGGGGGAATGGACGAGCCAAATTGCCACTTACTTGGAAATCCAGAGAGAACTGGCAGGGCCCCAGCAAAGAATAGACAAACCAGTAGGGTGTGGAGGATGAGGTGGTGCCTGACCAGGTGGAGATAGGAAGCCGAGGGAATAGTGAGATGTGGCAGGAGAGTGCGCGCAGTCCTGGAGACACACCTGCATGGTAGCAGCAACCTGAGGAGAGAAGAACAACAAGGTAAGACGGCATGTCTATGCTTGTCAAATTATACTTGCTTGTCTGTGAAGCGGGCAGTATACCCAGACGAGCCAGCGTTGAATGCGCGGAGAGAGCCTCCTTAAGTACGCTGGCTGATGAGTGGGCACAGGTGCATCTTCTGCCTCAGGTGCTGTGATGAATTGAGGAAGGTGAGGCAGGACGGGAGGGGCACGCTCTCGCTGCCCATGACAATATCCTCCCCCTCACCTACCTCTCCCCTCTCCACTTCCCTGAGCCCCACGCCTGAGGAGGTCACCTGCCTCTTGGAGCTGTCAGATCTCATCCGGGATATAGGTGAATGTTACACCTTCTGCCTGAGGATGGAAGGATGGGTGAACACAGTAGTGGGGGATGAAGCGTGGAGGCAGGCTCATCGGATAGCTGCCACAAAGCCCCATCTGAGGAAAAAGATTCCTTCCTTCCTTGATGATTTCCTGTGGTCAGACGAGTTCACCTTCTCATTAGGAGATGAGGAGCCATCATCAGTTCCCGAGACAGGTGCTGAGGCGCATTCATTGTCAGTTCCTGAGGACGGCACACCTTGGCCAAATGTTCCTGTATTCAGTGCGCAGCTGACATCATCTCCGGATGACGTGCGCTGCTGTCATCTGTCCCTGGAGACAGCACACCTTTGTCATCAGTAGTCGAGATTGATGCACAGCAATTGTCTGTCCCTGAGTGTCCCCTGGTTCCGGCACTACGGGACCCAGTGCCTTCCGTGAGAGATCTCCTGGCACCATTATGCATGTCTCCACCATCACTGCTTATGCCCACTGACCCCACTGTGTGCCGGATCAGTGTTATGGTGACTGTGCCCTCCTGTGTGGCTGAGGAAGAGGAATTGAAGGTGCAGGAAAGGTTTTGCTTTCCCAGAATGAGATTATGCAGGACTATAAGTCTCGGTTACTCCCTGATTTTGTATTTCACCAGGGGGAGGATCAGCTGGCCACCAAAGGCTCTGCTAGGAAGCGAGCATCAGTTCAGTGCCATATGGCACAGTGGTCCAAACAGTCCCCGCCGGTCTCCCCAGCTCCTTCTCAGCTGTTTTCTGAGTGCTTGCCGATACTGTGTGGGAACAGACTGATTATGGAGGTGCCTGGTGTTTCTGAGGTTCCTGTTTCAGCCCCAGTTTCCTCCTTAGTGCATACACCTGTGTGTGCTCCACCAGCTTCTCCTGTCAAAAAGCCAGCAGCTCAGCCTGTGAAAAAACCTGCCGTTCAACCTGTTGAGAATAAGTCTGCTACTATGTCTGTGAACAAACATGCAGCTTCACCTGAGGTTTTGCTGGTCCCCATGTCTGCAGTTCCACTTGGCAGTTCCTCAATTTCCTTTTTTGCCTTGCCTGATTTGTGCTTGTTTATTTGCAAAGTGTATGCACCTGTTTGCAAACCGGAGTTCAGCGTTTGAGTCTGCTTCCTCTACACACACACCTGACATCTACTATTATATCCTCCTGCCATGTTGTCGTGCTCCTGGTTCCATCCGGTGGAAGCTTCATGGTGTTGCTAATCCTAGTCTTGTTATTTATGCTCATGGTTCCGTCGTGTGATGCCCTTGAAAGTATCCAAATCTGTAAGTTTATTAGCCATACGGCATCCTCCTGTTTTTCAGCCCTCGAGCTATTCATTATTTTTTCTTGTTTACAAACATCGCAAACAGTACTCTGGTGTCTGGGTACTGTCTACCTGCCCTGGACAGGCCATTCTATGACAGAAGAACGCGTTCAGCAAGCCAGCGGATACTGACTTGCTCGGGCATGGGGGTCTGGTGCCTCAGTGAGGAGGAGCTACGGGCCGCAGAGAGAATCTGGGGCGTATTTGCCATGACTCACAACTCCTCTGATGGGGATAGAGCATTCGATCTCTAGGGGTCCGTGACCAGGGTGTTGAAGCACACTCTGGCTCTGTGAGTGCTTCCCTGGGTACAAGAGCTACCCATTTTTCTCTTCTTGACAGTCGCATTCATCCGGTGGTCATCCGCCTCTCTGCCTAGAGCTGGTGATGAGAGGTGGAAGGAGCAATGGAAGGGTCAGCATTGACACCGCTCCTCTCGTCATGCTATTCCAGCACCAGTACCCGCAGCCTCGGCAGACTATCTCCACAGCAACACAGAGGGCGTTGTCTGGTTCTTCAGTGGCAGCAGAGCAAGGACTCAGGCAAGTACCCTTTCATTTTTTAACACCAGTAAATGGGTAGGTCTTGTCTGGTTCCCGTGGGGGGGGGGGCAGAGGCCACCTGCCTCTGCCATTCTCTCTGCTGCCGCCTCAATTCATCCACCCTCACCTGCATCTCCCCTGTCCTTTCTCCCGAGTCTCACGCATGGGTTCCAACCAGCTGCTGCCTTCACACCTGTTGCTCCATTAGCTGACATCTGATTCTCCATCAGCAGTTTCTGTCATGTCTGGTTCACCGCTGGCCGCCATGGCTGTGTCTAGTTCTCCAGCCATTTGCTGCACACCTGGGGCCCAGGCCCATCGCTCTCAACCCCAGTGTGGGCTCCACATCGCTCACTAGCTCCAGTGAGGGCTCCACGTCATTTGCTCACCTGCTCCAGAGCTCCTCACTGGTTACTCCTGCTGCTTCACCGTGGACCTCCTTGCCTGCAGCTCATCTCGAGATGGTCACCCCTGCTGCTCATCCTGAGGTCGTCATGGTTGCAGCAGCAGAAATGCCTGGGTCCTCATCAGCAGTGGAGCAAGAGCTAAGGCAAGTCCTCTTCTTTGTATTTTTAATATCAGTACTAGAGAGGTCTTGATTTTCTCTTGGTGGTGGGGCGGGGGGGGGGCAGTTGCAGCGACCATCTGCTTCTAGGTTTTCCCCACCAGGCTCCACTACTGCTGTTGGTAGTGACCCGGGTTTTGTTTCTACCTCCCTGTTCAAGGTGGCTGCATCGGGGATGGATCTTCAGGTATCCGTGCTCGATGCTCCCCTATCTTCACCGTCTGGGCTCAACGTCGCTGGCCAGCCTTCGCCCTCTGAGGATGCTGCTGGCCAGCCTTCACCCTCTGAGGTCGGTGCGCCTCTGCCGACTGCTCTTGAGGTCAGTGTGCCTCTGTCGTCTGATTCTGAGCTAAAGGCTCCTCAGTTACCATCTCCTGAGCTCAAAGCTCTTCAACTGATGTCTGCTGAGCTCAACGATTTTGTGACGTCATGCTCTTCTATCTGGTGGCCCATGGACTTTGGGAGGCCACCCGATGTGCCAGCCTCTTTGGTCTGGTGGGCCTTGGACTCTGGAAAGCCACAGGACTCACCATTTTCTCTGGTCTGGTGGTCTCGGGCTTTGGCAGGCCACCTGACTTGTCATGTTCTCAGGCCTGGTGATCTTGGGATTCTGGCAGACCACCAAACTCACCATTTTCTCTGATCTGGGAATCCATGGACTTTAGTCGGGCCTCGATGAACTGTGTGATGGGAGAGTTGTTTTCGGCCCACATGTCCTAATGCCTCCACCTCCCACCCTGGGTGGGTGAATTTTTGTTTGTGTAGGTCATCTGGTATCTGCCCCTTAAGAGGGAGATACTGTCAGGATCCCTTGATTTATGTTTTAAGCCTTCTGTTTTGATCAGGATATAAGCACAGCCCAGTTCCTCGCTTTGTTTTGTCATTTTCTTGGTTGTTATGTTTAATATCATTATTATTGCTGCTCCTGTCTCATTTTCGGTTTGGGCTTTTATTTTGACAGCGTCCTTTGTTTACTTCCATTCTAGTGTGCTTTTTTCTGTTCCAGACTGTATCTCTTTGTGTTTCAATCTTCTTGATTATTCACAGCTGTGTCTAATTTTGGTTTCTCGTTTGCTACGGGCAGTACTCCCTGCTGCATTCTACTGTTACTTCCTCCTGCCATGTTGTCGGGCTCCCGGTTCCATCCAGTGGAAGCTTCATGCTGTTGCTAATCCTAGTCTTGTTATTTATGCTCAGGGTTTCATCCTGTAATGTCCTTGAAAGTATCCAAATCTGTAAGTTTATTAGCCATACGGCATCTTCCGGTTTTTCAGCCCTCGAGCTGTTAATTATTATTTTTTTGTTTATAAACACTGCAAACAATATTCTAACATTTTTAACTCGTAGCTTAAAACACAAGACCCGTCAATTAGAAAGAACATGGCGCTCCACTAATTTAGATGAAATTTATTTAGCTTGGAGAAATCATCTTTTAAAAAGCTAGAACGAGTTATTATTCTGCATTAATAGAAGAGAACAAGAATAATCCCAGGTTTCTTTTCAGCACTGTAGCCAGGCTGACAAAGAGTCAGGACTCTGTCAATCCTAGCATTCCCTTAGAGCTTACTAGTCAGGACTTTATGAACTTTTTCAATAATAAAATTTCATCTATCAGAGATAAAATCAATCACATTCTTCCCATCGTTAACTTAAATACAGTAACTACTACAACTCCTTCAAATGACATCTGTTTGGATGAGTTTACTCCAATTGACCTTTTAGAGGTAGACAAAATAATTTCCTCATCCAAGCCTTCAACTAGTCTTTTAGACCCAAGTCCTACCAGGTTATTTAAAGAAGTCTTCCCACTTATTGGTAGCTTTATTCTTCAAATAATCAATTCTTCATTAACTTTAGGTCATGTACCGCAGGCTTTTAAAATGGCTGTAATTAAACCCTTACTCAAAAAGCCAACGCTGGATCCAGGAGTTTTAGCTAACTATAGACCAATCTCTAATCTCCCTTTCATTTCAAAAATCTTAGAAAGAGTTGTTGCTACGCAATTATTTGACCACCTGCAGGGAAATGGTTTACTTGAAGAGTTTCAATTTGGGTTTAGAATCCATCATAGTACTGAAACAGCCTTAGTGAAGGCCACTAATGACCTCCTTTATCGCATCTAATAGTGACAATAGTGACAACCTAATAGTATTGAATGCAAAAGACGCAATAGACTTATACAGTGGTCCCCTCCGGTATACAACTAGGAAAATACCGGTCGCTATGGAGGTTGAGAATATGTATGGGTACATAATCATACCATGTATGTACATGGTATGATTGGTACATGACGTACATGCATGTACATGCATGTACGTCTAACTAAGTAGACGGTTGTGCTGTTTCATTCCATCTAGCTACAATGCTCCGCACTGTGTGTTTATATATTTATATATTTATTCCATCTAGCAACAATGCTCCACGCTGTGTGTTTATATATTTACATATTTATTCCATCTAGCTACAATGCTCCGCACTGTGTGTGTTTATATATCTACATATTTATTCCACCTAGCTACAATGCTCTGCACTGTGTGTTTATATATTCATATATTTATTCCATCTAGCTACAATGCTCCGCACTGTGTGTGTTTATATATCTACATATTATTCCATCTGGCTACAATGCTCCACACTGTGTGTGTTTATATATTTACATATTTATTCCATATATATATATATATATATATATATATATATATATATATATATATATATATATATATATATATATATATATATATATATATATATATATATATATATATATATATATATTTATTTATTTATTTATTTATATATACATATGTATACTCGCTGCTCTTGTTTTTTCTCTTGCCTTCTGATTGTTGCTCTGAGTGTTGCTATCCCTGTGCTGTTGTAATCCTGGAATTTCCCCATTGTGGGACTAATAAAGGCTTATCTTATCTTATCTTATCTTATCTGATAATGGACTTGTTTCTGTACTTGTCCTTTTAGACCTTAGTGCAGCTTTTGATACTATTGATCATAATATTCTACTTGATAGATGAGAACACTATGTTGGACTTAATGGAACTTTGTTGCAGTGGTTTAGATCTTATTTATCTGATAGTTTCCAGTTTGTTCATGTTAATAATGAGTTTTCTTTCAACTCAAAGCTCAGTCATGGTGTTCCACAAGGATCTGTGCTAGGCCCTACTCTTTTTAGTTTATATATGCTTCCGCTAGGCAACATTATTAGAAAGCACTGTATACATTTTCATTGTTAGGCAGATGACACACAATTATACCTGTCAATGAAGCCTGATGATAGTAATCAATTAGCCAAGTTAGAAGCCTGTCTTAAGGAAATCAAAGCTTGGATGACTTGCACCTTCCTGCTATTAAATTCAAATAAGACTGAAGTCATTCTTGTTGGTCCAAAAAACCTTAGAAATACCTTTCCAAATCAAACTTTTAGTTTGGATGTGGTTACTCTTTCTCTTAATAGCTCTGTGAGGAACCTTGGAGTTATTTTTGATCAAGATCTGTCTTTCAATTCACATATTAAATTTGTTTCTAAGACTGCCTTCTGTCATTTGTGTAATATTGCTAAGATTAGGAGTATCTTGTCTCAGAGTGATGCTGAGAAACTTATCCACGCTTTTGTTAGCTCTAGATTAGATTATTGTAACTCTTTATTATCAGGTTGTCCTAAAACATCTTTAAAAAGTCTTCAGTTAACCTAAAATGCTGCAGCAAGAGTTTTAACAGGTTCTAGAAAGAGAGATCAGATCTCTCTGGTTCTGGCCTCCCTCCATTGGCTTCCCATAGAGTTTAGAATTAAGTTTAAAATCCTTCTTCTTACTTACAAAGCTCTAAACAATCAGGCTCCTTTTTATTTAAAAGATCTGATACTACCCTATTATCCTAACAGAGCACTACGCTCCCAAAATGCAGGATTACTTGTAATACCTAGAATCTCCAAAAGTACAATGGGAGGCAGAGCCTTCAGTTATCAAGCTCCTCTCCTGTGGAACCAGCTGCCAATCTGGATTCGGGAGTCAGACTTGATCTTTGTTTTTAAGAATAGGGTTAAAACCTTCCTTTTTGATATAGCCTACAATTAGGGAGGGATCATGTGTCTCTGAACCCTTCCTTAATTATGCTGCTAATAGGTTTAGTCAGCCGGGGGACCTCCAATAATTGCACTGGGCTTCACTCCTTTCTTCACTCTCAATGAAATATGTTTTTTTTTTGCTGGTCATTAACATCTGTTTGTTCTCTCCCATAGATTGAGTCCCCATTGTGCTGTTTGCTCTCTACATGTCTGTTCTTTTCATCTTCTCTATCCCCTCACCCCCCAGCCAGTCGCAACAGATGACTGCTTCTCCCTGAGCCTGGTTCTGCTGGAGGTTTCTTCCTGTTAAAAGGGAGTTTTTCCTCTCCACCGTTGCCAAGTGTTGCTCACAGGGGATCGCCTGATTGCTGGGGTTTTTCTGCAACTGTGGGGGTTTCCCCTACAGTTGAAAGTGCTATGAGATGACTGTTGTTGTGAAATGGTGCTATATAAATAAAGTTGAATTGAATTGAATTAACATTTGGGTTCCATCTACCTGCCCCAGAGGGGCCACTCCATGGCATGATCAGATTAATTAGAAGCAGGTGATTTTCATGATTGGGTAGAAATGAAAAACCCACAAAGGTTCAGTCGTTCACAAACAAGGATGGGGTAAGGTTCACCACTTGGTGAACAACTGAGTGAGCAAATAGTTCAAAAGTTTAAGAACAAAATTTCTTGATGTACAACTGTGATGATTTTAGGGATTTCATCATCTACACTCCATAATATGATCAAAAGATTCAGAGAATTTTGAGAAATTTCTGCACATAAGCAGTAAGTTCAAAAACCAACATCAAATGCCTGTAACCTTTGATCCCTCAGGCAGCACTACATTGAAACTGACATCATTATTAAAAAAAAAATATTACCACGTGTGCTCAGGAACACTTCGGAAACCACTATCAGTGTCATGGTTGGTGATGAACTGGACCCAAATGCAGTATTGAAAGTTGGTAGTGATATTAAGAGCTGGCCAGATGGGTTAAGCTCAAAAAACACAAACAAACAAACTGACAGCTCGGAAGCTGTAACAAAAACTTACACAGGTCAGGCAGGATTCAGACAGGATTCAGGACAAGAACAGAAGTGTGTTGTTCACACAAACATGGCTAGGACACTCAAAAAGAAGCAAAGATTGGAGCTTGACATAAATAGACATAGGAATAATTAAACATAATACAGAACAGATGAGCACAATCAGTGACAAGCTAAGATGGCAGGGATTAATCAGAGACACTGGACGAGTCAGTCAGTTAACACAGTTCACTGGTACATCTACAAATGCAAGTTAAATCTCTACCATGCAAAGCGAAAGTCATCCATCAATAACACCCAGAAATGCTTCTGGTTGTGCTGGACCTGAGCTCACCTGAGATGGACTGACACAAAGTGGAAAAATATGCGGCAGTCTGACGAGTCCACATTTCAGATTGTTTCTGGAAATCATGGACATCATGTCCACTGGTCTAAAGAGGAAAACAACCATCCAGATTGTTATCAGTCTGTGTCTGTGAAGGTATGGGGGTGTGCTAGTGCCCATGGCATGAGTAACTTGCACATCTGTGAAGGCACCATTAATGCTGAACAGTACATACAGGTTTTGGAGTAACATATGCTGCCATAGAAACGTCTTTTTTGGGGACTGTACTGTACTTATATAGTGCTTTTTCTAGTCACAAAGACCACTCAAAGCACTTTACTAACCCTCTTTTGTAAGGGTCTATCAGAGACACAGATTTAGGGACAATTTAAAACTACCAATTAACCAAATATGTATGTCTTTGGGTTGTGAGAGGAAACCGAAGAAGTAAAGCCTCTGGATTTCAACCTGGAACCTTCTAGCTGTGAGTCAACAGTGCTAACCACGGTATCACCTTGCGGTCTTTTTTAGGGATGTCTCTGCTTATTTCGGCAAGACAATGCCAAGCCACATTCTGCACAGACAGGTGTGAACAATGAACAGCGTGGCTTCATAGTGGAAAAAGTGTGGATACTAGACTGGCCTTTCTGCAGTTCAGACCTGTCTCCCATTGAAAATGTGTGGTGTGTTATGAAGTGCACAATATAACATGGAGATCCCAGACTGTTCAGCACCATACATCAAGCAGGACTGGGAAAGAATTCCACCTACAAAGCTTCAACTCAGTTCCTAAATGCTTACTGAGTGTTGTTAAAAGGGAAGGTGATGTAACACAGTGTTAAGCATGGCCCTGGCCCAGCTTTTTTGGAACATGCTACGAGCATCATATTCAAAATGAGAGAATATTTTAAAAAAAACGTTTTAAACTCAACGTTTATGAGTTTGAACAATAAATACTTTTTCTTTATAGTATATTCAATTGACTATAGTTTTAAAAGGATTTTTAAATTAATGTATTTTGTTTTCATTAATGTTTTACACAATGTCCCAAATTCACCAAAACTGGGGTAAAAAAATGGTAAATGGCGTTTACTTACTGTATGTAATACTTTTTTACTCATCTCTGGATGGCCAAAGCACTTTACAGATCCTGCTATCCACCCATTCACACAGTGATGGTGGGGGAGCTGCCATGCACAGGCACTGCCTTGACCCACCAGGAGCAACTAGAAGTTCGGTGTCCTGCTCAAAAACACTTCAACAGGCAGACTGCACACTGAGCGGGAATCAAACCACTGATCCTCCAAACAATAGTCAGCCACACTAAACCTGGGTCACAGCCAGAGTTGTACTTTTAAAGCCTTTTTGCTCCAATAACAAGTTTTCTGAGAAGTGATGCTGCCATTAAATTCAAAATGAGCTAATGAAATAACAAATGTCTCATTGTTGACATGTGGCATATTTTCTTTGTTCTACTGTGTTTAAAATAGTGGTTTATGAGACCTAAAATCATTGAAATTTATTTTATCTATATTTTACACAGCATCACAGTCTTTTTGGAATTGTGGTTGTAAATTTATTTCAATTTACAATTTTAAGAGTTTTTTTTTTTTTTTTTTAAGAAAACTTGTATCTAAGTCAGCTTAAGAATTTTCAAGAACCTTTTCTGTTACTCTGTTCACTTACCAGTTATAACACTTATTGCTACTTTAATGAAAATCATTGCATTATTTATTCAAATACTGATTGTTGGCAATGTCTCTAAGCTCTCACTTGCTCTCACATAACTCAAATCCAGGTTGTGAATCAGTCTGAATATTTGCCCAATATGTGAGTCCAAGTTTTTAAAAACAGGACACTGCAGCTCAGAGTTGGCAAGCTTTGCAATTACTCATGCCTTTTAGAACATGCTGGCAGAATGAGAATAAATTCCTCAGAAACTGGAAGAAAATAATCTCCGAACAGTTATTTCTGATATGAAGTGACTATATTAGCTCGCATGCACACACACACACACACACACACACACACACACACACACACACACACACACACACACACACACACACACACACACACTCACAACATAACAGCCCCAGGCAAAGTGAAGAGCTTTTTTGTCTGGTTAACGCAACCGTCAAAAGGATCTTACCGTGTTTGGGCAACTGGGGCATGAAGAGATAGAAACACTGATAGCATCATCATCCTTGTGTCTCTGGTAAATCAAATACTTTAGCATCATTCTGAATACAGAGGGTACGGCTTGGCAATTATAAAGTAGCACATGCTGAATTTAACAGTAATATTTTGTCATATGTAGCTCTGCACAACATTACAAATGTGATGGCCACTTTTTAAACCAGATGTGCTTCAATATTTGCAATTATTTTAGTTCTGGACAATGATTAGAATTATTGATCGTGATTCATCTCCAATGATTTTGCATTAACACTGGATTAATTGTGATTGACAGCAAAATTTTTACCCAAATATGCACCTAATCTTGGAATTTTTCAAGTTTTTCCATACTTAACATGGTAGTGAACAAATGTGCTTGCTTTCTGCAACTGTAGGGTTTATGTAAAGCTTTCACCATGTGAAAAATTATCAAAGGTGTGTGTGCTGAGGAAACAGACCCAAATGCCAGACTCTGGTTTGCGAATATTTACTTGGCTGAACACCACCTTCAGCTCAAATAACTGAAATAATAATAATAATAATAATAATAATAATAATAATAATAATAATAATAATAATAATAATAAACAGACAGGCAGGGCAGACAGAAGTGTGGGCTAACACCAAAACTACCAGGGATCGCCTGCATCCTTTTCATCCACACTGGAGTGCGCTCGCATATTCCTCTCTCCACATTGGCGACCTGAAGGCCAGGCAGAGTGGGCTACGCTGCGACCAAGACGCACCATGGAGAGCGAGACGAGCACACCCGCAGAAACTGCCGGGAGGGAGCGCATCAGCACCATCTGCACTGTTGCAGACAAGCTCCCGGATCCTGGCTTCACGTCCCGACAGCTGAGTTTCTGCGCACAGAGGCCTCATGCGCACTCCGCGAGATTACGAGGATGACACAACATACGGCTATGTAGTCACTGCGCTGGATGCGCGCACCACACACCAGGGACAAGCCGGCTCCAAGAACTTATATATTGTCCTCACCTGATGCATATCCCCGGGGAACAGGGCCAATCACCTTCTGCGGATTCTTTAGGCATGAGCTTCACACCGAAAGGAGTCGGGTAGCCTCACTGACAGGACTTATATTTGTTTCTCAGCCGCTGCGCATCCCTGGGGAATTGGGCCGATTGCCTTCCCTGGATCCTTTAGGACTGCTCCCGCACCTAAAGAAGATTGGCAGTTTCCCTGACAGAGCTTAAGTTTTTTCAGCCACTACACATCCTCAGGGAATTGGGCCAATCGCCTTCCCCAGATCCTTTTAGGACTGAGCTCTGCACCTAGGAGGATTTGACAGAACTTTTTTTTTTGCAGCCGCTGTGGATCCCTGGAGAGTTTACCGGAATAGTCCCGCACCCGAGGCTGATCTGCTCACAACTGTTGGGTGGCTTAGGCTTTAAACATCCTGGGCTAGCCCTCCATTGTTTTTCCCCACCTCCCTCTTGCCCTCCACATTGCTTTCCCCGCACCTCCGTCCCAAAAATCCTGTCGATTGCCGGCTTTGTTTCCGTCAAGCATGACGCGCAAAGGACCCTGTGCTCCCATGCACCATGGACCTCTCAACGTGTTGGAACCTGGGGCAAAGCAGAAGGCGTTTCCCCCCTCCCTTTGTCCCTCCACCTGTGGACATGCCCTCCTGCACTTCTCGCCAGCAGGGCAGTTTGACAGAATTGGCAACCCTCCGCTGCAGACGCAATGGGCGCCGACTTGTGTACAAAGGATCTGGGGGTTAGAGCCTCTCCTGGGTGTTCTGGGGTGGGGGTGCTGTGTGGTGGACACAATACACAGGTCTGGGATTCTCTCACACCCAGAAAGGCATGGATAGTTAGTCAATACATCTCCTGGGGAGAGGAAAATTAACATGGAAACAACCAGACAAAGATGTGCCTTTTGCCTCCTGCTGCACCAAGCTGGCGTGTGAAGACACAGGGGATGAATGTATTGTAACTTGTGTTTCAAGCTGTTATGATAACTGCGCCACACATTTCTCTTTGTCCATGCAACATGCATAATGTCAGAAGCCTCGGTTGTCATGCGTGAGATTAAAGCTATAAAAGCCGATGCACAGCAACTGAGGGGAGTTTTCCCATATATGGGGGTTTACAGCCCCAGCCTGTTCGCGCTGGAGGGTCATGGCTATGTTATGTTGTTAGAGGAAAATAAAGATTCTGTGTCGTCCATGCTTGTGCCTCGCCTCACATCCTTTTTCCTCTCCAATACTAATGAACCAGACTGGATAAAAATAATGATAGTAATACAATCAAGGACTAAGAACATGGCAGGGATGAACAGGCAATCACAGACAGGGGATATACATAGAACATAATGGACAATGGATCAGGGGAGACATGAACAAGAGAACTAGGATAATAATAGTAATAAATACTAAAGACCAAACTGAGAACCGAGCAGGGAACAAATCCAACAGAACAAAAATGCAGACCAAATAATGAATAATAGTAAATACAGAAAAACCCAAAATACTAACTCAAGGTGAAGATGTGGGCTGGAACCATGTCCTGGAAACAACAAAATAGAGCAATAATTCAAGGTGAGGACATGGAGCCCAGTCCACGGCCTTATAAAAATGACCACACTATGCAAAATACTCACAGTACTGAAGAAATACTGCATGTGCAAACAACTAGCAACCACTTCAGCATTAGTATCCTAGTTGTTTTCTTACCAGTTTTTATACCAGTTGCATCTCTCACCTCCCTTTTTGATGTGAGTTCCAGTAGATACAGTGCATCTGGAAAGTATTCGCAGCGCTTCACTTCTTCCACATTTTGTTAAGTTACAGCCTTATTTCAAAAAGGGATTGAATTCATTTTTTTCCCTTAAAATTCTACACACAATTCCCCATAATGACAATGTGATTTTTTTTTTTTTTAGATTTTTGCAAATTTATTAAAAATAAAAAAAAAAAGAAATCACATGTACATAAGTATTCACAGCCTATGCTTAATACTTTGTTGATGCACCTTTGGCAGCAATTACAGCCTCAAGTCTTCTTGATTATGATGCCACAAGCTTGGCACACCTATCTTTGGGCAGTTTGGCCCATTCCTCTTTGCAGCTCCTCTCAAGCTCCATCAGGTTGGATGGGAAGCGTCGGTGCACAGCCATTTTCAGATCTATCCAGAGATGTTCAATTGGATTCAAGTCTGGGCTCTGGCTGGGCCACTCAAGGACATTCACAGAGTTGTCCTGAAGCCACTCCTTTGGTATCTTGGCTGTGTGCTTAGGGTCGTTGTCCTGCTGAAAGACTAACCATCGCCCCAGTCTGAGGTCAAGAGCGCTCTGGAGCAAGTTTTCATTCAGGATGTCTCTGTGCATTGCTGCATTCATCTTTCCCTCTATCCTGACTAGTCTCCCAGTTCCTGCTGCTGAAAAACATCCCCACAGCATGATGCTGCCACCACCATTGGCATGGCTATGAGTGGTGCCTGGTTTCCTCCACAAACATGATGGCTGGCACTCACGCCAAAGAGTTCAATCTTTGTCTCATCAGACCAGAGAATTTTCTTTCTCATGGTCTGGGTGTCCTTCAGGTGCCTTTTGGCAAACACCAGGTGGGCTGCCATGTGCCTTTTACTAAGGAGTGGTTTCCGTCTGGCCACTCTACCATACAAACCCGATTGGTGGATTACTGTAGAGATGGCTATCCTTCTGGAAGGTTCTACTCTCTCCACAGAGGAAGACTGGAGCTCTGACAGAGTGACCATTGGGCAGTTGGTCACCTCTCTGACTAAGGCTCTTCTCCCCTGATCGCTCAGTTTAGACGGCCGACTAGCTCTAGGAAGAGTCCTGGTGGTTCTGAACTTCTTCCATTTACGGATGATGGAGGCCACTGTGCCCATTGGGACCTTCAAAGCAGCAGAAACTTTTCTGTACCCTTCCCCAGATTTGTACTTTGAGACAATCCTGTCTTGAAGGCCTACAGACAATTCCTTTGATGTCATGCTTGGTTTGTGCTCTGACATGCACTGTCAACTGTGGGACCTTATATAGACAGGTGTGTGCCTTTCCAAATCATGTCCAATCAACTGGATTTACCACAGGTGGACTCCAATTAAGCTGTAGAAACATCTCAAGGATGATCAGTGGAAACAGGATGCACCTGAGCTCAGTTTTGAGCTTCATGGAAAAGGCTGTGTGCTACTTACAGTATGTACATGCGATTTTTTTTTAGATTTTTTTAATTTTTAATAAATTTGGTAAAATATCAAAAAAACTTATTTCACATTGTCATTATGGGGTATTGTGTGTAGAATTGTGAGGAAAAAATGAATTTAATTCCTTTTGGAATAAAACTGTAGCATAACAAAATGTGGAAAAAGTGAAGCATTGTGAATACTTTCCGGATGCACTGTAGCCCAGTTTGTTTTCTAAGGAGTGGACATTGCGACCAGAACTGATAGAAGAGGTGTTTGCCTGGGGTTAGCATAACATTTTTGTGTTGCCTTTAGAGAGTTGGATTGTGTACTGATATAGTCCCTATGTCCACATAATATGACAGCAGTACTCCAGCAAACTGATTTGAACACCCAGAATTAAATAAAATGAGGAGTTTGAGCCATAAATTGGGCTTCATGTATCTCTGTTTTGTGTCGCGCCAAACTGTCTGATGGAAACAAAACCCACCTTTAAGAAGTTCTGTTTTTCCTTTTCACAATTAATCACAATCAAAAAATGTGATCAACAGGTGTTGATCAATTAAGATTAACTCACATAACACCATGATCTGTTATCCGATATGTGTTCAAGAAACCAGATGGAAGGGAAGCAAGTCTAGGAGCACTGGAGGTGGATTTATAATAATAATAATAATGCATCAGATTTATATACAGCTTTTAATAGACGCCCAAAGATGCTGATATGAAAGATAATATATTAAAGATAATGGCAGTGGTAAGCTACTACTGTAGCTACAGCTGCCCTGGGGCAGACTGACAGAAATGTGGCTACCAATCCACATTAACAGCCTCTCCGACCATTTATACATATTCATGCCCAGTGTCATGGATATTGGAGGCAAGGTGGGAAAAGTGTCATGCTCAGTGACACAACGGCAGGATGTCTGGGGAGAGTGGAATTTGAACTGCCAACCCTCTGGTTATTAGAGGACCTGCTCTACCTCCTCAGCCACTGCTGATTTAAACTGTTCCACCATGGTGTAGATAGGAAGAGAAGTTGAGTAGGAGTAATCTTGAAGGAAGAGTATGTGATGAGTGTTCAGGAGGTAAAGAGGAAGTCGGACAGAATCACAAGTTTGAAGCTAGAAGTCAAAGGTGTGATGTTGAATATTTTCTGTGTGTATGCCCCACAAGTTGGATGTCAGGTAGAAGAGAAAGAGGAATTCTGGAGTAAGTTAGATGAAGTGGTAGAGAGTGTTCCCAGGGGTAAGAGAGTGGTGATTGGAGCAGACTTTAATGGACGTGAAGATGAAGAGATCAGAGGTGATGAGGAGGTCCTGGGTAAGTATGGTCTTAACGAGAGAAATGTGGAAGGACAGATGGTTGTGGATTTTGCTAAAAGGAAAGAAATGGCTGTGGTGAACACATACTTCAAGAAGAGAGAGAAACAGGGCGACTTACAAGAGTGGAGGAAGGTGCACACAGGTGGACTACATCTTATGCAGAAAGAGAAATCTGAAAGAGATACAGCCGTGGACAAAATTGTTGGTACCCCTCTGTTAATGAAAGAAAAACCCACAATGGTCACAGAAATAACTTGAATCTGGCAAAAAGGGGTAATAAATAAAAATTCTATGAAAATTAACCAATTTTTCATTGGTTAATTTTTTTCAGACAATGCTTTTGAATTGTGGTTCAACAGAATTACTTTAAAAAATAAACTCATGAAACAGGCCTGGACAAAAATGATGGTACCCCTAGAAAAGATTGAAAATAATGTGACCATAGGGACATGTTCAACCAAGATGTGTCCTCTAATTAACATCACAGGCGTCTACAAACTTGTAATCAGTCAGTCGGCCTATTTAAAGGGTGACAAGTAGTCACTGTGCAGTTTGTTGACATGGTGTGTACCACACTAAACATGGACCAGAGGAAGCAAAGGAGAGAGTTGTCTCAGGACATTAGAAAGAAAATTATAGACAAGCATGTTAAAGGTAAAGGCTATAAGACCATCTCCAAGCAGCTTGATGTTCCTGTGACTACAGTTGCACATATTATTCAGAAATTTAAGATCCACGGGACTGTAGCCAACCTCCCTGGACGTGGCCGCAGGAGGAGACGGATAATACGAATGGTAACAAAAGGGCTCAGAGCAACCTCTAAACACATTCATGGTGAACTCCAAGGTCAAGGTACATCAGTGTCAGATCGCACCATCTGTCATTGTTTGAACCAAAGTGGACTTCATGGGAGACGACCAAGGAGGACACCACTGTTGAAAACAAATCATAAAAAAGCCAGACTGGAATTTGCCAAACTGCATATTGACAAGCCACAAAGCTTCTGGGAGAATGTCCTATGGACAGACGAGACAGAACTGGAACTTTTTGGCAAGGCACATCAGCTCTATGTTCACAGACGCAAAAATGAAGCATACCAAAAAAAGAACACTGTCCCTACTGTGAAACATGGAGGAGGTTCTGTTATATTCTGGGGCTGCTTTGCTGCATCTGGCACAGGGTGTCTTGAATCTGTGCAGGGTACAATGAAATCTCAAGACTATCAAGGTATTGTAGAGAGAAATGTGCTGCCCAGTGTCAGACAGCTTGGTCTCAGTCGCAGGTCATGGGTCTTGCAACAGGATAATGACCCAAAACACACAGCTAAAAACACCCAAGAATGGCTAAGAGCGAAACATTGGACTATTCTAAAGTGGCCTTCTATGAGCCCTGATCTAAATCCTATTGAACGTCTGTGGAAGGAGTGGAAACATGCTGTCTAGAGAAGGCACCCTTCAAACGTGAGACAACTGGAGCAGTTTGCTCATGAGGAGTGGGCCAAAATACCTGCTGAGAGGTGCAGAAGTCTCATTGACAGTTACAGAAATCGTTTGATTGCAGTGATTGCCTCAAAAGGTTGTGCAACAAAATATTAACTTAAGGATACCATCATTTTTGTCCAGGCCTGTTTCATGAGTTTGTTTTTTAAAATAATTCTGTTGAACCACAATTCAAAAGCATTGTCTGATTTTCATTGGTTAATTTTCATAGAATTTTTATTTATTACCACTTTTGTCAGATTCAAGTTATTTCTGTGATCATTGTGGGTTTTTCATTCATTAGCAGAGGGATACCAACAATTTTGTCCATATCTGTAGGAGACTGCAAGGTGGTGGCAGGGGAGAATGTAGCTAGAGAGCATCGGATGGTAGTCTGTAGGATGACTTTGGAAAGCAAGAAGAGGAAGAGAGTGAAGGCAGACCACAAGATTAAGTGGGGGAAGTTACAGAAGGAAGAAGGTTACACAGAGCTCAGGAGAGAGTTGATAAAGGATCTGGGGGGTAGGGAAGAATTACCAGATGACTGTGAAGTGCAGCAAAAGTATTGGGGAAACGGGTAGAAAAGTTTTGTGGTGTATCCTCTGGACAGAGGAAGAAAGACAAGGAGACTTGGTGGTAGAATGAGGACGTACAGGAAAGTATTCAAAGGAAGAGCTTAGGAAAGAAAAAGTGGGATATTCAGGGAGATGAAGAAAGTAGACAAGAGTATTTGGAATCTAGGCGCATGGCAAAAAGAGAGGTGGCAAAAGAAATGGCATATAGTCAGTCCCTCCAGGATTTCGCGATGTTGTGATCATCTCAATTCACACGAAATCAGCCAATCAGTGCAACTATTGCGTGATCTTGCAACTTTGTCCAATCACTACAACTTTCCTGCAATTTTGCCTATTCCTCATTATCTTCTGCCAATTTCACCAATCAAATTTGTCTCTGACTGGCACTCAAATGCTCAGTCTAACCAATCAAATGTGTCGCTGCACTGCGTTCACTTCCGTGTTTACAGTGCGTATTAACAGAACACATCAGCAAAAACAGAGTGTGATTTAAAAAAACAGTCACCTGCAAGGTTTCCAACAACGTCCCTTCCTCTGTATCCCCCAGCCGGCCGGTGGACGTCTTGCCACATGTCCGTCTTTACCGCATGTACAAAGCCCTGGGATTGTGTTGAAAAATGTATACCTGCTCCAAAAACACCCCGTCGCGGGAGTGCTCGTGAGGACAAACGATATAAAATCACAAACAAAACTGTTACGTATGGCTCTGCGAGCCATACAATGAGAGCCAAGGGCAGACCAGTGAGTTTGCGATGTTTATTGTAACAAAGGGAAAAGGAACAAAGGAACAGGGCCTCGTGGGGCCAAAACACAAGTGATCATACAAGGGCATACACTTACACACGATGCTGAATGACGAGCGGGTGGCTGGCGCCAGACGAAGGGGTTCCAGCCTTACCCACGCCGGAGAACAGCGTGGATAATCATGTGAGGTCACAGCCCCGAGTGATCGGAGCTGCTCCCTTTTATACTGGTAGACAGCGCCTCAGCTGATGAGAGGTAATTGGGCTCCAGCCGTCCCATAGAGCTTGACAGCTGGGAGCCCACTGAGACGCTGTCACAATAAGAGCTGGACTGAGGAGGAATATGGCCTGAGCGCCGGATAACAACGGCGTCTCAGCCCATGTGACAAAAACGAGCAAATCTAACACTACAGTCAGTGTTTGAACAGTTATACATCTTTAGAGGTAAAATCATTACTGCAACTTGTCAATAAGCTTTAAAGCTGTGAATCTCTGGACCAAGGCCCCCCTCCCCCGTAAATGAAAGATGTGTGTCTGAAGCGACAAGTGTGTGTCAAGATGTGCAGCAGGCAGACAGGGAGGAGTTAGGCATGGAAAGAGAGAGAATATTATCTATATATATTGTGACGTTTGCGGGATTCACACAAAGAAAGAGGAGCAAGATGGTTGTGATGAACAGGCTTTATTTACACACCACCGACCCCCAACCTACTTCTGAGCACAGAGAGGAAGGGAGGTCATTCTCCCAGACCTCCGTTTCAATCATGGTTACACACACATGATACATCTTGCCCTAATCCTGCTAAACACTGCTGGGTCATTATAACACAGTTATAATGACACAGCAGTATAACTCAGTAATAACACATTTAATACACACACATAGTAACGTTTTCAACTGGCAAAGCATGCTGGGAAATCCCTGCCCCCCTTAACATGGCCCCGACGTTACACTGCCCTCCCCTGGACTGGTTTCTGTCCCCAGAAAATTCAAAGTCCACTTTCAGAAATCCAACGCGAGCCAGCCCGGTGCCGGGGCGGCATGCACGGGCCATCCAGTGTCCATCTGAGTCTCGGTCGGAGTATCTGGTTGGGGTAGGGTTCCAGTTTGGCCACCAGCGGGCGGATGGACACATCTGACAGCCTCTGTAGGACCACGCACAGTCCCTTCCCTGGCAGCTGGAGTCCCATGCCCGCTCCGGCCGACTCCCACTGCTGCTAGGTCTCCCAGGCGGCCGCTGGCCCGCGTCCATGCGTCCAGCCCTTGCCGCGCCTGGAAAATGGCCGGATCTTCGTCCTGCTTGCGCCGCTGCTGCACGTCTGCTGCGCCGAGGGCCTCCGTGACATCATCGAAAGGGAAAGCATCTGCGGGTGGCGGTAGGACTACGCAGTTCCTCCTCTGGCAGCGGGAGTCACGACTCCCACCGCTGCCGGGACCTTCCAGGCGGCCACTGGCCCGCGTCCAGGCGTCCAGCCCCTGCCGAGCCCGGGAAAAGACCGGATCTGTCCTGCTCACTCCGCTGCTGCTGCGCTCCAAAGGCCTCTGTGACGTCATCGCCAGGGGGAGCATCTGCAGGAGGCGGCTTTTTCTCCGTCCATGTCACCTCGCTCTAATTTAACGTTGACGAGGGGCCAGTTTGTCGTGCGCTGTGTGCGGGGCAGTACCATGCGATGTACCCTGGCTCTGTGCAGCGGAAGCCCCCCTTCCTCGCGTCGCCGCTGCTGTCTCCTTACTGCACGCGCTGCTGTGATCTGCCGTAGCTCCTCCTCCCACTCACTCTCAGCACGGTGGTTTCCTCCGATGACCAGTCGTTCAGTGCGGCAGCCAACTCGACCTGGGCCAGGTGGTCATCCAACAGGTTCTCACCGTTGTAGCGGGGAATCTTGGCCCGCTGCTGGACGGATGGGACGGTCATCTCCCGGTCGATCGCCGGTCCTAATTGCTCTGGAATCGCCAGCCCGTCCTGCCCTGAAGAGGGCGGGAAACAGGGCTGGTTTGCTCTGCTCGGCCCGTTCTGCCTTGAAAAAGGTAGAGCAGTCCCGACGAGTCCGCTGCTCCGTCCATCGCGGCGAGCTTCTCCGCGGGCCGGCGTCTCAGCTCTACGCTCCGTTCCCAGCCGAGCGATGAACCGCTCCGGCCGCTGGACCTCCGCCTGGATCCTCATCTTGCTCCATCCCCACTCCTGACACCAGTGTGACGTTTGCGGGATTCACACAAAGAAAGAGGAGCAAGATGGTTGTGATGAACAGGCTTTATTTACACACCACCGACCCCCAACCTACTTCTGAGCACAGGCAGGAGGGGAGGTCATTCTCCCAGACCTCCGTTTCAATCATGGTTACACACACATGATACATCTTGCCCTAATTCTGCTAAACACTGCTGGGTCATTATAATGCAGTTATAATGACACAGCAGTATAACTCAGTAATAACACATTTAATACACACACATAGTAACGTTTTCAACTGGCAAAGCATGCTGGGACATCCCTGCCCCCCTTAACATGGCCCCGATGTTACTATATATATATATATTTTTTTTTTTCAGAAAAACACAGACTCTGATAGATAGTACAGAGCAACAGAATAAGTTATTTAGTTTTTCCTCTTTCCTCAGTACCGAGTGGTTGGGGACCATAAGGAGTTTTCAAATAAAGGTGCTACCAATAATTTCCAAATCTATACTCTTTAACATGCATTCAATGCAGTTTAGCTGTTGTAATGATGATGATGATGATGATGATGATGATAATAATAATCGCACTATCATCTGGTCAGTCACTGCAACAGATACTGGAGTCAATTTGTCTTGGCTTGTCCTTGACATAATGCACGGCTCAGGAGACACACACGAAGGCTCAGGGTAAATCCAATAGCTTTATTGACAACAAGTGTGTATGAGTGCGTGTCTGCGAGATGGGTATGTGTTGGTGATGGCGTCTGCGTCAGGCACGGGGGCAGGAAGCCGTTCAGCCGGACAACCCTATGGGAGAAGCAGAGGGAGAAGGGTAACGGGCACCACACCAACACAGGAGATATGATAATGACTGTTGGCTTACTTGGTTTGGGTAGGTGGCTGGTATTAGCAAGGGCGTAGCCCGGTAGACAGCGACCTGGAGCACCTGACGCAGCAGCGAGGAGATGATGGCTGGAGAACGTTGTCCGCCGCCGGGAAATCCACCTGTGCACAGGGGAGCAGACTGGGAGGAAAAGGTAAGAGATCCTTACTTGGTATCTTGCTTGGTGAAGGGAGTTCCTTGCAGCAAGTGATGCTGATGTGAACAGACGGCTTCAGGCCGAAGCCCAGGGCGAGGTGGCTTAAATCCTTCGCCGCTGACAAGGTGCAGGTGTGCGCACAGCTGGCGCCGCTGATGAGCGGCGAGACGTGACAGTACTCCCCCCTCTAGCAGCACCTCCTGGCGATGGTTTCTCCGGGTGCGCTCGGTGGAACTCAGTGATGAGGAACGGATCCAACACAAATGAAGAGGGCACCCATTGCCTATGTTCAGGTCCGTAGCCCTCCCAATCTACTAGGTACTGTAACCCACGACCCCGGCGCCGAGAGTCCAGGATGGAAGAGACTGGCCAGGCCGGATGGCCATCAATCATCCGGGGCGCGGGCTGCGCAGCAGGGGGAGGGCAAAGGGGGTCGGAGACTGCCAGTTTAACCTTGGATACGTGGAAGATGGGATGGATGCGGAGGGAGGGGGGAATAGCCACACGCACAGCCACCGGGTTGATAATCCTGGTGATGGGGTATGGGCCCATAAAACGCTGTGCCAATTTTCTCATCTCACCCTTTAGAACGACGTCCTGAGTGGACACGTAGACACGTTGGCCTACCTGATAGGCAGGGGCAGGTCTCCTGTGCTGGTCCGCCGTAGACTTGTTGCGCTCCGCCGTGCGTAAAAGTGCGCTGTGCGCCGAAGACCAGATGGAGCGGCACCGCCTGAGGTGCGCCCGAACTGAGGGGACAGTCAATTCACTCTCCTGCGTAGGGAACAGAGAGGGGTCGTAGCCTAGGGATGCCTTGAACGGGGACATCCCGGTAGCAGAAGAGCGGGTGGTGTTATGGGCGTATTCCACCCAGGCGAGGTGTGTGCTCCAGGACGCAGGCTTGGATGTAGTGATGCAGCGGAGTGCAGCCTCCAGCTCCTGATTGGTCCGCTCACACTGCCCGTTGGATTGGGGGTGATGGCCGGAGGGGAGGCTTACCTTGGCTCCCAGGGCGTTGCAGAAGGACCTCCAAACGTCCGAGGAAAACTGAGGGCCCCGGTCCGAGACCACATCTACCGGAATCCCGTGCAGCCTGACCACGTGCTGGATGAGGAGGTCCGCCGTCTCCAAGGCAGATGGAAGCCCCCGTAATGGAATGAAGTGAGCGGCCTTGGAGAAACGATCTACGATGGTCAGGACTGTGTCGAAGGTGTTGTGGAGACAGGGAGACCGGTGACGAAGTCCAGGGCGATATGCGACCAGGGCCTGCCAGGGACGGGCAGGGGCTGGAGCAGGCCCGCGGGGGGGGGGGGGCGTTACCTGATTTGCTGGTGGCGCAGACGGGGCAGGCCCGGGCGTAGTGGGCAGCGTCCCTCCGCAGACCCGGCCACCAAAAGGATCGTTGGAGTAGGTCGATCATCCGGGAGGACCCAGGATGGCAGGTGAGCTTAGATGTGTGAGGCCAGTGGATGACCTCCCCCCGGACAGTGGACGGCACAAAAAGTCTCCCCTCTGGTCCGCCACCAGGGTCCGGTTCCAATTCCTACGCCTTCCGGATCTTGCTTTCGATGTCCCACGAGACGGCCCCCACGATGCACGACCTGGGCAAGATGGTGTGGACTGCGTCTTCTGATGCCTCAGGGGCAAATTGCCTAGAGAGGGCGTCGGGTAGGCCGTTCTTGGAGCCAGGCCTAAAGGTGATGTTAAAGCGGAACCTGGCGAAGAACAAGGACCAACGCGCCTGGCGGGCGTTCAGACATTTGGCAGATCTTAAATATTCCAAGTTCTTGTGATCGGTGAGAACCACAAACGGCAGGGCAGCCCCCTCTAGCCAGTGGCGCAACTCCTGAAGCGCGAGCTTGATGGCGAGGAGCTCTCTGTCCCCCATGTCGTAATTACGTTCCGCCGGGGACAAGCGCCGAGAGAAGAAGGCGCAGGGCCGTTTGATCCCGTCAGTAGGTGACCGCTGAGACAACACCGCCCCCACCCCCGTGTCCGAAGCGTCCACTTCAACGATGCACTGCAGCGCGGGGTCGACTTGGCTGAGGACCCGGGAGGAGGAGAACTCCGCCTTCAGCGCCTGGAAAGCAGCTGCGGCCTCTTCAGTCCACCGGAACGGGGTCTTAGGGGAGGGGAGGCGGGTCAGAGGACTGACGATGGCTCCAAAGTTCGGGACAAAGCGGCGGTAGAAATTGGCAAACCCAATAAACTGTTGTACCTGCTTCCTTGATGTAGGAGTGGGCCACTCTACCACCGCTTTAACCTTCGCTGGGTCCGGGAGCACCTGGTTATGAGAGATGACGAACCCGAGGAAGGACGTAGTCTTGGCGTAAAATTCACATTTCTCTGCCTTGACATATAACTGGTTCTCCAGCAGCCTCTGAAGAACCCGCCTCACGTGGACCCGGTGCTCGTCCCTGGATCTGAAGAAGATGAGGATATCATCCAGATAGACAAACACGAACAGGCCAATGAAATCCCGGAGGACGTCATTAATAAGGCGCTGAAAGATGGCTGGAGCGTTGGTCAACCCGAACAGCATAACCAGGTATTCGAAATGGCCGTTCGGGGTAAGGAAGGCTGTCTTCCACTCATCTCCCTCCCGGATCCGGACGAGGTGGTATGCGCTGCGAAGATCCAGCTTAGTGAACCAAGTCGCCCCCTGGAGGGAGTGGAAGGCGGTGTCCATTAGGGGCAAGGTGTAGCGGTCCTTCTCCGTGATGTCATTTAGGGCACGGTAGTCAATACAGGGATGAAGGGAGCCGTCCTTCTTGCCCACGAAGAAAAACCCAGCGCCTAATGGTGATGACGAGGGACGGATAATTCCAGCACTCAGCGACTCCTTCAGATAAGTATTCATGGCCTCTTTCTCCGGCGCAGACAGGCTGTAGAGACGTCCCGAGGGTAAGGGTGCCCCCTGGCGGATGTTTATAGCGCAGTCGTAGGGACGGTGCGGAGGAAGAGACATCGCCTTGGATTTGCTGAAAACCATACCCAAGTCGTAGAACTCCGAGGGCACCAGGGTGAGATCCGGAGGCGCGGCGTCCTTGGGAGTAGGAGGAGAGGACGGGGCGCGGGCAGCGGATTGAAGGCAGGTGCTCATACAGAAGGAGCTCCAGGCGGACACTCTGGCAGACTTCCAGTCCAGGACAGGATTGTGGAGGCGGAGCCATGGGTATCCAAGAATGACGGGTGACACTGAATTTGGTAGGACGTAAAAGGAGATCTCTTCCCGATGGTTTCCAGAGATAATTACTGGGACTGGGATGGTTTGGTGTGTTACTTTTCCCAGGGAAACATGGGAGAGATTGACTAGGGCGAGAGGAGACTTGAGGGTTTGGCAACGGATGCCCAATCGGGTTGCCAGGCTCTGTGAAATAAAGCTTCCCTCCGCGCCTGAGTCCACCAGTGCATGAGTGAGGTGCCCTGTGTGATTATGACAGAATCGGATGGGCAGCATCAATTGAGTGAGGGGAGTTAACCGATTAGCGTCCGCAAGGCCCCCTACAGTGACTCGCGGACCTCCCCGTTTGGCTTTTGTGGACAAAGCTCCACCGTGTGTTGGCTGTCTTCGCAATACATACAGAGACCCAACTCACGGCGGCGTTGTTTCTCCGCTGGGGGGAGCTTTGTCCAGCCTGTCACCATCGGCTCCGACTCCTCGGAGTACCCCGGTGACGGCAACGCCAGGGGGCGAGCTTGGGGCAGGCGAAATGAGGCACCTTGAAGGCAAGAAGAAGAAGACTTCCGCTCCGAGGCACGCTCGCGCAACCTGTTATCCAAGCTGATGGCAAGGGAAGTTAGCTCCGCTAATGTCTCCGGGATATCCCGTCCAGCCAGTTCATCCCTCAGACCTGCGCTGAGACTGCGAAGGAAGATGCCGCAGAGCGAACGTTCTCCCCAGCCAACCTCCTCCGCAGCGACCCGGAAGTCGATCGCGTAGTCAGCTGCCGACCGGCTTCCCTGCTGAAGGCTGAGAAGACGATCAACCTGAACGCTCTCTGTACGCGAATGATCGAACACTTCCAGAAACAGTCTCACGAACTGGCCATAGGTGAGGGTGGCGTAACTGGGCTTCGCCATTACGGCATAAGCCCAGGTAAGCGCTCGCCCCTCCAAGAGGTTCCCTATGTAGCCAATCCGGCTATGGTCAGAGGGAAAGTCTCCGGGCACCCGGTGAAACATGGACTCACACTGCATGATAAACCCCCGCGTTCCACCGAGCTTACCGCTAAAGCGGGCGGGAGTCGGAATAGGTGTGAGCCGTGCCGGTGCAGCCGGAGCAGGCTGGACGGCCACTGGAGCAGCAGGAGCCATGCCACCCAGACGAGCCGGGGGGAACGGCTGTTTGGGGGTCCAAGTGGTCCAATCGGTTAGTTATTATACTTAATTGATTTAAAATCACCTGTTGTTGGTGGGCTATTAGATCCACCCGAGCCTCAAGGGTGGAAAGGCGGCGTGCGAGCCCGCTGTCTGCCGAGCCGCTCTGCTGAAGCCGTACTGACATAATGCACGGCTCAGGAGACACACACGAAGGCTCAGGGTAAATCCAATAGCTTTATTGACAACAAGTGTGTATGAGTGCGTGTCTGCGAGATGGGTATGTGTTGGTGATGGCGTCTGCGTCAGGCACGGGGGCAGGAAGCTGTTCAGCCGGACAACCCTATGGGAGAAGCAGAGGGAGAAGGGTAACGGGCACCACACC
Organism: Pholidichthys leucotaenia; assembly: GCA_020510985.1. Taxonomy (NCBI): domain Eukaryota; kingdom Metazoa; phylum Chordata; class Actinopteri; order Cichliformes; family Pholidichthyidae; genus Pholidichthys; species Pholidichthys leucotaenia. The sequence goes on from CM035840.1 coordinate 230,574,519, forward strand.
AACACAGGAGATATGATAATGACTGTTGGCTTACTTGGTTTGGGTAGGTGGCTGGCGTTAGCAAGGGCGTAGCCCGGTAGACAGCGACCTGGAGCACCTGACGCAGCAGTGAAGAGATGATGGCTGGAGAACGTTGTCCGCCGCCGGGAAATCCACCTGTGCACAGGGGAGCAGACTGGGAGGAAAAGGTAAGAGATCCTTACTTGGTATCTTGCTTGGTGAAGGGAGTTCCTTGCAGCAAGAGATGCCGATATGAACAGACGGCTTCAGGCCGAAGCCCAGGGCAAGGCGGCTTAAATCCTTCGCCGCTGACGAGGTGCAGGTGTGCGCACAGCTGGCGCCGCTGATGAGCGGTGAGACGTGACAGTCCTTGCCACTGATAATACCTTTATCTGCCAAGAATGTGCTGCTAGTCCAGCAAAAGCTAGCAGTAGTCAAATACTTTGCACCAGTTTCATGAAATGGTCAATCAGAAAGCAACTCATACCAGCTCGGGGGTCACCCGGGCTTACAAGGTCCGCGCTGATCTGTTCACACTCCGACAGGCAGCGAAAAGTAAGCTAGGAGCAGGAAGACAAAAGAAGAGGAAAACAGCAAGCTTGTGTGTAGCAGAATGGAATGTACGCACTCTGTTGGACAGAACAACATCACAGCGCCCAGAAAGACAGACCGTGCTTGTGACCTTGGAAATGAACAAGCACAATGTAGACATAGCTGCACTTAGTGAAACAAGATTGCCTGGATATGACAGCTTGGAAGACCATTTGAGAGAAATCTACGGCCCTAAACCAAGAGGATTGATCCAACTAAAGGCTATGGATGGTGAAACGGTTTTGCAGGAGAAAGACAAGATCCTGGACAGATTTGCAGACCACTTTGACCAACTACTAAACAACCCTGGAGATCTCACTGAAGAGGCTAAAGAAGCTCTAGTGCAGCGACCAGCTGTATCAAGTCTGGTTGGACCACCAAATTTTGATGAACTAATGGCAGCTATCAGGACAACACAGGATGGTAAAGCTCCAGGAAGGGATGGAATTCCAGCAGAAGTGTGGAAATTTGGTGATGTTCAGCTGAGCAACTGCCTGCACAAGCTCATCCAAGAGATATGGGATACCCAGAAAGTACCTCAAGACTGGAAGGATGCAAGTATTGTGCCTTTGTTCAAGAAAGGTGACAGGAAAGATTGTGGAAATTACTGAGGTATATCACTGCTAGCCACTGTTGGTAAGATTCTCTCACGTGTACTACTTAACCTCTTGCGCTCTGTTGTACCGCGGACGGGCAAGTCTCTGCGTCCTAGTGCGCACGAGGGCGCTCTTGTGCGCCCTCGTGTGGTCTCGACGCATGATCCTGATGGTGGAGATGGAGATGGTGATGGCGTCCAAGCGCGCACTGAAAATAAAAGCTGTAGACACAGCCGCGAACAGATTAGTTCATCTGATTGACCTGTCATTCGACTAATAAGAGCCTTGAATTGGGTTTCTGAAACCATGAAGAGCCAATGAATGAAAACCTAGCCAGAAGGACCCGCCTCCCAACTGCTGCGAGCCAACTGAAGCACAGAAGTTCGCTTAGCTGTTGTCTAAAGCTGGGTGAAGAGAGACTGCTTCAGCAGCCACAGGCAGTGCTTTATTTATTTTTTTTTAATTCCAGCAGAGTGTTTAGGATTCTCTTATATGGTCATCATAGACTGACGGAGGCCGACGACGGAGGTCGTAAATCATTCGCCAAAACCGCAATCATGGAATTATGTTTTGACCGGGTCGCGAGACCAGAACCAGAGCGGACCAGCGTTGGTTCGTCTGACAATGAGGAAGAGAAGTTGGCCAGGACAATGTGGCTGTGAAGAGGTAAGGTGTTATAAGCCAAGCCATTTTCTATCCCTGAAAATTGTAATCAAAAATGACTTTTGACCGATTGGTAAATTGCAACTGTGCGGCGCACGATGTCCGAAGTACGTGCGCCGCGTTACATGGTTCGTTCGTCACCTCCGGACTGTGAACGCCCCCCCCCCCCCGCCGCTACGATTCTGTCGTGGGGGGGTGGGGGGAGCCGCGGTGACAGCGGTGCTGTGGAAACATCACCACATCCGAGTGTAATCCGTTATGTAGTGAGGGCGGACGTCCGTCCTCTGTAGCGGGGGGGCAACCCCCCCCGAAACACACACACACAGACACAGCCCTGAATGTAACCTTTCATTTGAGCCCAAGATGAAGCTTCTATGTTGAATCATTCAAAAGTTACAGACGTTTTTCCAAACTGTGCCATTTGGCACAATTTGGCACAGTTCCAAAACGCCTGGGAACAGCCTGAGAACAAAGCTGTGTAATATATTCATTTTTTGTGGTATTGTTACAAAATTTGGACCTCAGCTTGATAACACTTGGTTCTACATTTCTGTTGCAATTTCCAGCCCGGATCTGAAGCTGTGTGTTATTTGCAAGCATTTGTATCCAAAAAACACCCAGGCCAAATTTATTTTCTTCAAGTTCACTATGTTTAGATGACGGTAACTCAGTGGCCGGAGCACTTAGAGAGATCATGTTTTTTTTGCCAAAAAATTCAAAGTGTTTTCTTTTAAATGAGACCGACCCCATGAAGATGCTTCAAAGGGTTGAATAACAGCTTTCGATTTACTTTGGGCACATTATTTTTTGGCGTTTTTAGGAAAATTGCCCGGAGTGCAAGGGGTTAACAGACTCAGTGAACACATCTCGCAGAATGTACTACCAGAAACCCAGTGCGGCTTTAGAAGTGGAAGAAGCACAGTGGACATGATTTTCTGCTTGAAACAGGTTCAGCAAAAGTGTATCGAACAGAACGTGCCGCTTTATGTAGTCTTCATAGACTTCAGTAAAGCCTTCAATACTGTTTCGCGACAAGGACTTTGGCAGGTACTCAAGAAATATGGTTGTACAGAGAAGTTTGTCAGCCTGATTGAGGCACTCCATACAGGTATGCAAGCAAACGTGGCAATGAGTGGTTCAGTATCTAAAGACTTTTCAGTAAGGAACGGGGTGAAACAAGGGTGTGTGCTGGCACCTACACTCTTCTCGCTATATCTGGCAGCCATGCTTGAGGTGGCCTTCAAAGACACTTTAGAAGGAGTATACATTCAAACAAGGAAAGAAGCAGACTTGTCCAATGTGGCACAGTTTAAAGCCAAGAGTAAGACATCGATAAAGGCAGTAAGAGAAATGCTCTTTGCCGACGACAGTGCTCTAGTTGCACACAGCATGGAAGTTATGCAATCTTTAGTGGAGAAATTTGCAAGAGCAACTAGCCAATTCAGCCTCCAAATCAACCTCAAGAAGACAGAGTGCCTTTATCAACCACCAAAGTTCCAGTTATCAACATCACTACCAGAAGAGATCAGCATTGGTACAGAGCTACTAGTCAAGTGCAAGACTTTCAAGTATCTAGGGAGTACTGTTTCAGAGAATGCTAGGCTGGAGGATGAACTATCTCTCAGAATGGGAAGAGCGAGCGCTGTGTTTGGAAACTTGAGGGAGAGACTGTGGAACAATCGACATGTGTCTATCCGTGTGAAATGCAAAGTGTACAGAGTGACAGTACTGGCTACTCTATTGTACGGTGCTGAAACTTGGACTGTCTACAGAGTGCAGGTGAAGAAACTACATGCGTACATGATGAGACACCTTCGAGCCATAATGAACATCTCATGGAAAGACAAGATAACCAACATAGAAGTGTTGAAACGAGCTGGTCTACCATCAATGGAGGGCATGCTATACAGATGAACCTGAGGTGGCTCGGACATGTTGAGAGGATGGACCACCAGTGTCTCCCTCGGCAGTTACTCTACTCACAGTTATGTGAGGGCAAATGCAATCAGGGTAGACCAAGGCTCAGATTTAAAGACACTGTAAAAAGAAACTTGAAGAAGTTGGACATAGACAGGAGTTCCTGGCAGCGGAAGGCTAAGGACAGAGCTGTGTGGAGGAATCTGATCAGACCTAAATGAAACAGTCATTGTTGCCCACGACAGACTGCTATGATGATGATGAGCATGGATATTAAGATAAGATAAGATAAGATAAGCCTTTATTAGTCCCACAATGGGGAAATTCCAGGATTGCAACAGCACAGGGATAGCAACACTCAGAGCAACAATTAGAAGGCAAGAAAAAACAACATCTAGTAAGCATATGTCCATATTACTATAAATGTATATATATAGACACACAGTGCAGAGCATTATGGTTGGTTGGTGAATGTGCAGCAGAAAGTCTAAGCTTTCTTTCCGCGGATGCGGCGGGCCAGCTGCAAGTCTTTGGGCATGATGGTGACCCCCTTAGCGAAGAAGAGACCACCAGGTGGGCCTCGCTGGTCTCCTGCAGAGCCATGACGGCGAAGCTTAGGAAACGCAGGACGGTCTTGAAGTCCTGAGCGATCTCCCTCACCAGGCGCTGGACGGGCAGCTTACGGATGAGCAGCTCCGTGGATTTCTGGCAGCGACGGATCTCTCTCAGAGCCACGGGCCTGTGACGGCGAGGCCTCTTCACTCTGCCGGTGGCCGGAGCACCTCTCCGAGCAGCCCTGGTGGCTAGCTGTCTCCTGGGGGGCTTCTTCCTCCAGTAGATTTTACGGGCGGTCTGCTTGGTTCTTGCCATCACTCTTTATTATTCTGTCTTATATTTCTTGCACGCCGCCTAAACTCCAGCCCGGCACCCGCGTCGTTTTCGCTACAGCTCCCGGTATGTCGAGTTTCCCATTAGCACCGGGCGGCGGCCAAGTGCTAGCTAGCACTAGCTCCTCCCCGCTGTATCATCTCCCGCTGCAAACCGTGGCTCCGTCCGCCGACCCGGGAGACCCCCGGGGCGATCCGTGCGTCCGTGATATATATACAGAGTGAAAGGTGTAGAAAGAAGAAGGAAGATAAAAAAAAAGGCTGTTGCAACGGGCAGCCTACTCGTGTGGCGCCACCGGTCCGGCGGAACCGGAACCAGAAAACATTGCGAAAATATTGTGTTAAAGTCTCTATTTGCTGTTGCAAAAAAGAGTTTTTTTGTATAGCAGAAGTTTCTGCTTAATTTACAAATCACTTTTTAATAGGAATTTATTTACAATCCTGTGCTTTTCTTGTATTGTTATATAGAATATCACTGCAGTAAACTGGAAAAAAAAACATCTGCTCTAAAATTTGTAATTCTTCTCACAACTTTTATTGCAAAAAACCTCTCAAAACATTGCAACTTTTCATTGCAACTTCCGGTTTCCGTCTGATGGAGTAGGCAGCAGCAGAAGGGAGCTCTGATTAATATTTTTCAAAATAGCCATGTGAGCTGCATATTGGGCGATTAAGTAGAATTGTCTTGATGAAAAGTTACTTAACTTCAACATACTTGATATGAGAAAACGCTCACGCAAAGGAAAATCCAAACAAATCCGGAAGACTATCAAGCCTCAAGATGGTAGGAAGCCCCAAGATGGTAGGCAGCACAGCAGAGACCGAACCCAATTTGGGAAATGCGATTGAAACTGTGCTTCCCTTACAAATGCTGAAAAAGGAGTTGCAGGCATTTAGGGCTGAAATCCTGACTTGGATAAAAGCAGAGATTATAATGACATTCAAGGAATTAAAGACGGAATTATCATCCTTATGAGAAGAAACGAGAGCTGATCTCTGAACAATGCATGAGAAGCTAACTCGCAAGCTAGCAGGACTTTGTACAGCACAAAAGGAGGTGTCTGACAAATGTACAGAGCTGGGGAATACACTCGGAGATACTATGGATAGAGGATACGGCTGTATCCTAGTTTGTGGCTCAGATGTAGCTACTCTGAATTTTAGCGTGAATAGGAGCTTAGGAATAAGGTACGATTTCTTATCTTGTTTCACTGTTTCTTGCTTTAAGGCAGTACAAAACGGTCAAGTCATTTGTGGCCCTTTTCCACTAGTACCCAGTCGGCCCTACTCGGCTCTATTCAGCCCGGTTTGTAGCCTTTTCCATTAGTACCTAGTACCTGTTACCAGGTACTATTTTAGTACCTATTCGAGGCCAGGGTACAACCGCGCTGAGTCGAGCCAAAAAGGTGACGTCAACAGACTGCAGGCCACTGATTGGTCAGGGCGTAACATCATGAAAGCGTCCGTCTTCTGTGGAATCGACACGACCGCCATTTGCAATAGTTCACGGACTAAACTCGGTCACCGAGTAAACACGATATTAATAGAGATGGTGCTGGACCATGGTGAAATCTACACCGTGGTCCAGCGAAGAGGTGCGGAGTTTTCTGTGCTTGGTGGCAGATCCACAGTGAGAGGAGCGACCCGCACCAATACAGATGGCAGCCCAGCATAGAACCGGACTACGGAAAAAGCTGAAGATGAAAGTGAGAGAGCCATCGATGGTGAGTGATTTGTGATATTGTGCATCTTTTCGCTTATTTATCCTGTTGGTGGTAAGCTCCCTTTTTTTGAGCAATACAACGCCGTCCTGTGATGGCTAACGAGTGTTAGCTAGTAGCTAGCTAGCTAGTAGCCAACTGCTGATTCGCGCTTGCATTGTTCGAAGTATTAGCTTGTGAGAGCAAAACGATGAAATATGTTAATCCTGGTTAAAGTCCTGGTTTGTGTACGTGTTGCACTTTGGTACTGTGCATTAAGTTGTGTGCAATTTCTTTCTAGAATCTGTTTCCACATGCCAGGGGTCCGCCGCCCTCAGCATGTTGTGTTTATATCGTGGATACAGGTCAAGTGGACCCCAGGATCCGAAATCTCAAAATATACAAGTGTATTTTCAAACCACTGATTTGTAAAGCAATATAAAGTGATTTCTAAAGAATCAGAATAGACCCACACACCTATTCTGTGGATTTTCCATAAAAGGTGTTGGAACAGTGTCGTGCTGTTTGTGTTCCACCATAAATCCCTGGATTGAAAATGTACTTGTACATGTACAGAGTGGATCCTGCGGTTCTCACTGGTCAGGGAAACGAAGCATTTTTGTCAATCCCACCACTGACTTTCATAAGTGTATTTCCCTAATACAGGTACATCTCCAAAAATTAGAATGTTATGAAAAAGTTCAATATTTTTTGTCACTCATTTCAGAAAGTGAAACCCATATATAGATTCATTACACAGACAGTGATATATGGATGGTGTGGATCGTCAGTGGGATGTGGATCGTCACTTCCTTGTGGTAACGTATCGTCACTTCCTGTTTTGCTGTCTGTTTGTGTGGTTTGCTCTCCTCACTCTCCTGAGCTTTTGGGTTAGCCACTAGCAATGGCTACTAGCTCTCCTTCCTCTCCTCCTCTGGTGTGCTCTCTTTGTCAGATGTTTAGCTACACCTCTGCCTCTTTTAGTGATAACGGTAAATGTAATAAATGTTGTCTTTTTGAGGCACTCGAGGCGAGGTTGTCTGATTTGGAATCCCGGCTCCGCTGCATAGAAACACCGTCTGCGCCAGTTACTCTTGACGGACGCCCCTTAGCTGCAACGGAGCTAGCTAGCATAGCTAACCCTGTTAGCGGTCCTCCGGCTCTCCTCAGCAGCGAGGAGACTGGGTGGGTGACGGTGAGAAGGAAGCCTAGTCGTAAAGCCCTGGTACACCACCAACCTGTTCACGTTTCTAATCGTTTTTCCCCGCTCAGCGACACACCCGCTGAGGAAAAAACTCTGATCCTTGGCGACTCTGTAGTCAGAAACGTGAACCTAGAGACTCCAGCGGCCATAGTCAAACGCATTCCTGGGGCCAGAGCAGGCGACATCGAGTCAAATTTGAAAATGCTGGCAAAAAGTAACTGTAAATACTCCACAATTGTTATTCACACTGGCATTAATGACATCTGTCTCCGGCAGTCGGAAGTCACGAAACTTAATGTAGAATCGGTGTGTGACTTTGCAAAAACGATGTCTGCCACTGTAGTATTCTCTGGGCCCCTCCCCAATCTGACCAGTGATGACATGTTTAGCCGCTCGTCATCCTTGAACCGCTGGCTGTCTGTGTGGTATCCTGCAAATGACGTGGGCTACATTGACAATTGGAGTTCTTTTTGGGGAAAACCAAGTCTTATGAGACGAGACAGCATTCATCCCACTTTGGAGGGCGCTTCTCATTTATCTAACAATCTGGCATCTTTTTTATCCAAATTTCCAAAACCTTGACTACTCAGAGTTGGGACCAGGAAGCAGAGTCGCAGTCTTACACGCCTCTCTGCAGCTCCTCTTCATCCACCACCCCTCAACTTAGCCCCTGTCTTCCCCATCAGAGAATCATTGTCTGCTCCCTCCAAAGTAAATAAAAATATACATCCCAAAGTGATTAAGCAAAATATTGGTAAAACTCAAATTAAACATAAAGCCTCTAAACTGAATGATTTGGCCTCTGTTCCTCCTCATAATTTAAAAATTAAATGTGGTTTATTAAATATTAGGTCTCTAACTCCCAAGTCTCTGTTAGTCCATGATCTGTTAATTGATCATCAGATTGATTTAATTTCCCTTACAGAGACTTGGTTAGGGCAAGAGGATTATGTTGGTTAAATGAATAAACTCCCTCTGGTTATTTAAACTGTCAAAATCCCAGAATTTCTGGTCGTGGAGGAGGAGTAGCAACAATTTACCATTCCAAATTACTAGTTAATGTAAAGCAAAAAACATGTTATAATTCCTTTGAGGGCCTGATCCTCAGTATTGGGCACTTTAGCAATTTTAGGTTAAACCCAATTTTATTTGCCATAGTTTATTGTCCCCCATCAACCTACTCAGAATTTTTATCCGAATGTGCTGATTTCTTAGCTGATTTAGTGCTGAAATCTGATAGAATAATTATAGTAGGGGACGTTAATATACATGTGGATGTAGATAGTGACTGCCTTAATGTGGCATTTAATTCAATATTAGACTCGATTGGGTTTTCTCAGAAAGTAGGAAATTCTACTCATTACCTCCACCATACATTGGACCTTGTTCTGACATATGGCATAGAAATAGAAAATCTTGTAGTGTCTCCTCATAACCCTGTACTGTCAGACCATTGTCTGTTAACCTTTTATTTTACTATTTCTGACTATTTGGCTCCTAAAGAAAAATATTATTACAGTAGATGTCTCGCAGATGATGCTGTTACCAAATTTATGCAGATTGTTTCCTCTATGCCATGTGTCAACACAACGGAAATAAGCTATAGACAGCTTGCTCCTTCTGTAATTGATAACATGGTGGATAGTGTTACAGCTTCTCTGCATCAGACTCTAGACTTGGTGGCCCCTTTAAAAAAGAAAAAGTCTAATCAGAGATTTCTAACTCCTTGGTTCAACACAGAAACTCGTAGCTTAAAACAGAAGACTCGTCAATTAGAAAGAAAATGGCGCTCCACTAATTTAGATGAAATTTATTTAGCTTGGAGAAATCATCTTTTAATTTATAAAAAATCTCTTAGAAAAGCTAGAACAAGTTATTACTTTGCATTAATAGAAGAGAACAAGAATAATCCCAGGTTTCTTTTCAGCACTGTAGCCAGGTTGACAAAGAGTCAGGACTCTGTCAATCCTAGCATTCCCTTAGAGTTTACTAGTCAGGACTTTATGAACTTTTTCAATAATAAAATTTCATCCAGAGATAAAATCAATCAGATTCTTCCCACAGTTAACTTAAATACTGTAACTACTACAAATCCTTCAATTGATGTCTGTCTTGATGAGTTTACTCCAATCGACCTTTGTGAGTTAGACAAAATAGTTTCCTCATCCAAACCTTCAACTTGTCTTTTAGACCCTATTCCTACCACGTTATTTAAAGAAGTCTTCCCACTTATTGGTAGCTTTATTCTTCATATAATCAATTCTTCATTAACTTTAGGCCATGTACCGCAGGCTTTTAAAACGGCTGTAATTAAACCCTTACTCAAAAAGCCAACGCTAGATCCAGGAGCTTTAGCTAACTATAGACCAATCTCTAATCTCCCTTTCATTTCAAAAATCTTAGAAAGAGTTGTTGCTACGCAATTATTTGACCACCTTCAGGGAAATGGTTTACTTGAAGAGTTTCAATCTGGGTTTAGAATCCATCATAGTACTGAAACAGCCTTAGCGAAGGTCACTAATGACCTCCTCATGGCATCTGATAATGGACTGGTTTAGGGATGGGCATTCGGTGAAATTTTCTTCACCGATCGTCGGGAGAATTAATGATTAATAATCGGTTAATCATTAACATTTTTAGGTACGTAACAAGGCAGGTAGACTACATTAGAACATCAGGTATCAGCACGGAGAGCCGCACAACTCAAATCCACCTCTCTCTCTCAAATCCCTCTCTCTCTGTTCGCTGTTCCGAGCTGTTGGCTCGGCTCGGGAATCTCGCAAGCTGATTGGTCGAGACGTTTCACCCCGCAAGCTGATTGGCCGAGACGTTTTACCCAGCTTCTGTCCCTGCCGAGCGGCCACCCAACAAACGAAGACCGCATTCATTGCTCTATCGCTCGTGTTACTTAGTCTAGCCGCGTGGAACTTTTTGCTGTTCTCTTGTGCCATTTTGTGCGAAATAGTCTTCCCGTCGAGCCACTACGCCGCCTCCTGCAGCTTCCCTCGACGATCCTGCGCCTCTAGCACCTGAGGAGCAGTAAAGCTCTCATTAACCTGTGCAGTAAATCATTTTCATCTTGAGTTACATATCTTGTTATAAGAATAAAAGAGTTCTAAAAACATATTTATGTACACTTTATTTACATCTACGTATGTATGTACACTTACACACACACACGTGTGTGTGTGTCTTCTACCGAATCTTCATGACCTTCTCAATAAAGTTTCTGAAAAAAAAAAGGATCTTCACGACCGCCATTACTCAGCGCGCAACCACTGTTGGCGGTTTCTTTTCAGTGTATTGCTGTGCTATTTTATTATTTATCAAAAATGGCTTCGCGTAATAAGGGTGTTCCATGGACCCTGTCGATGAGGTATATTTGTATGCTGCATTGCAGTGATTGCAGTACACCTGGTCATTTTTTAAATTGAAATGGTCCCACGCAACACTTCGCCGTAACCGCTTCATGATTTGGCGATTGCCCTACGGAAGCTCGCATGTATCAACTGAGGCACGCCAGGGTACGGCGATGGTGTAATGTTGCCCCCTGGTGCCCAAATTTTGCCATTGCATTGTTTGAGGACGGCCGTGCACTAGGCCTAATAACCTCGGATTGTTTAAAAAAAAAAACGGTTTGTCGACGAAAATGAATTTCCTCGGTGAAATTCTTAATGATCAATTATCGGTTAATCGGTAAATTATGCCCATCCCTAGACTGGTTTCTGTACTTGTCCTTTTAGACCTTAGTGCAGCTTTTGATACTATCGATCATAATATTCTACTGGATAGATTAGAACACTATGTTGGACTTAATGGAACTTCGTTGCAGTGGTTTAGATCTTATTTATCTGATAGGTTCCAGTTTGTTCGTGTAAATAATGAGTTTTCTTTCAACTCAAAGCTTAGTCATGGAGTTCCACAGGGATCTGTGCTAGGCCCTACTCTTTTTAGTTTATATATGCTTCCGTTAGGCAACATTATTAGAAAGCACTGTATACATTTTCATTGTTATGCAGATGACACACAATTATACCTGTCAATGAAGCCTGATGATAGTAATCAATTAGCCAAGTTAGAAGCCTGTCTTAAGGAAATCAAAGCTTGTATGACTTGTAATTTCCTGCTATTAAATTCAGATAAGACTGAAGTCATTCTTGTTGGTCCAAAAAACCTTAGAAATACCTTTCCAAATCAAACTTTCAGATTGGATGCTGTTACTCTTTCTCTTAATAGCTCTGTGAGGAACCTTGGAATTATTTTTGATCAAGATCTGTCCTTCAATTCACATATTAAACACATATTAAATTTGTTTCTAAGACTGCCTTCTATCATTTGCGTAATATTGCCAAGATTAGGAGCATCTTGTCTCAGAGTGATGCTGAGAAACTGATCCACGCTTTTGTTAGCTCGAGATTAGATTATTGTAATTCTTTATTATCAGGCTGTCCTAAAACATCTTTAAAAAGTCTTCAGCTGATCCAAAATGCTGCAGCAAGAGTTTTAACAGGTACTAGAACTCTCCGGTTCTGGCCTCCCTTCATTGGCTTAAGAATTAAGTTTAAAATCCTTCTTCTTACTTACAAAGCTCTAAACAATCAGGCTCCTTTTTATTTAAAAGATCTGATACTACCCTATTATCCTAACAGAGCACTACGCTCCCAAAATGCAGGATTACTTGTAATACCTAGAATCTCCAAAAGTACAATGGGAGGCAGAGCCTTCAGTTATCAAGCTCCTCTCCTGTGGAACCAGCTGCCAATCTGGATTCGGGAGTCAGACTCGATCTCTGTTTTTAAGAACAGGGCTAAAACCTACCTTTTTGATATAGCCTACAATTAGGGAGGGATCATGTGTTTCTGAACCCTCCCTTAGTTATGCTGCTAATAGGTTTAGTCAGCCGGGGGACCTCCAGTAATGCACTGGGCCTCACTCCTTTCCTCACTCTCACTGAAATATTTTTTTTGCTGGTCATTAACATTTGTTTGTTCTCTCCCATAGATTGAGTCCCCATCGTGCTGTTTGCTCTCTACATGTCTGTTCTTTTCATCTTCTCTATCCCCTCACCCCCCAGCCAGTCGCAGTAGATGACTGCCCCTCCCTGAGCCTGGTTCTGCTGGAGGTTTCTTCCTGTTAAAAGGGAGTTTTTCCTCTCCGCCGTCGCCAAGTGCTTGCTTACAGGGGATTGCCTGATTGCTGGGGTCTTTCTGCAACTGTGGGGGTTCCCACTACAGTTGATAGTGCTATGAGATGACTGCTGTTGTGAAATGGCGCTATATAAATAAAGTTGAATTGAATTGAATTGAATATGTTTCAAGCGTTTATTTATTTTAATTTGGATGATTATGGCTTATAGCCCCTGAAAACCCCAAATTCAGTTTGGCAAAAAATTAGAATATTACATAAAATTAATTTAAAAAAATAGTTTTTAAATAGAAATGTTTGCCGTTGAAATGCTAGTTAACATGGGCTGTCGCCAAAATCTTCAAAATTAAAATACTTGCAATATATCCCTGTCCGTGTAATGAATCTATGTATGGGTTTTACTTTCTGAAATGAGTGACAAAAAATACTGAACTTTTTCGTGATATTCTAATTTTTTGAGATGTACCTGTATATGTTTTGAACTTGCTTGAACTCCCCACCATCCATTTCTGTTGTCCGTCTAGGCAAGAGGAAAGGAAAAGCAGTCGCCCCACAACGGACCTCTCCACTGTGGAAAGTACTGAAATCATTTGCTTTTATAGGTAAAGTGCCAAAACCAAAGTAGCACAATTTCCACTTAATATAAAAGGGACTGAACTGAGATTTATTTGATTATGTGAATATTAATTACAGAAGGTTCCAAGGTTGTCATAGCCAGGAGCGGCACTGGGGTTAAGCTCCCAGTGCTCATAAAATGCTCCTTATGGCGTGCGTCTCGAAAAGCCTCTGACAACTAAGTCCAACTCCTAGCCTGCCCGTGTGGTTTAGTCTCTAAGCCCGGCGGAACTGCTTTTACTAATAGGAGAAGGGGCGAGGGCGGATCACTGGCGCCTTAAAACCAGATGCTTCGGGTAGATGGTGGCTCGTCAACCTGGGAAGGTAGCCCATCTAGGGGAAGGTAAACCCTGATTTCAAACCTCCGCTGCCTTGCGGCATACCCGGTCACGGGAAAGGCTTCGGGAGTCAACCCTGAGGAAAAATCCGGAGTCGGAGCCCCTAAGGCAGTTCTGTGTTGTGCTCAACATCGTTCTGGCAGCTCCTGCAACGGCGCTGGTGCCAAACTGTAACAGCCCTGCTGTTCCTTTGGATTCATCAGTGACGTGGAGAGGGGGGACATGCTGCATGGGCAACATCTTGTCCTCCATATCTTCCTGCCCAGGCTTGAATCCTACCAACGCCCAACGCTGGAAGGTAGAACACCGGATCACTGGAGAGGACACTCCAGCTTCGCCTTTGGCGTAGACAAAACACGGGGAATGACAGTTACCGGTTATAAGCCACCGCTCAATTGGCATAGAGCGCGGTGCCAGGGGTTGTTCCCGGTGGGAGGGATCATCGGATCTCACTGGACAGCTATCGCCCGCCTCAAGCTGGGCAGCCCCCAGCCAATAAGGTGTTGTCTCGCCACAGCTTGCTTTCCTCATTGGGTGCATGGGGATGAGGAGAAGTCCGAACAGCAGGCTGAGAACCTTCACACCAGGCAAGACAATAAAACAAAAGAGACCAACTCTAAAACTGGGAACTTGGAACATCCGCACTATGATGACAGGACTCGCTGCTAACCTCAAGGACATCAACGACACAAGGAAGACTGCCATCATCAATAATGAGCTGAAGAGACTGGGAGTGGATATCGCCACTCTCCAGGAAACACGGTTGGCTGACGCAGGCACACAGAGAGAAGGACTACGCATTCTACTGGCAGGGAAAGGGCAGTGACGAACATAGGGAACACGGAGTGGGCTTCGCAGTGAAGAACACCTTGCTGAAGATGGTGGAACCGGGCAGCACTGGCTCTGCACGACTGCTCACCCTCCGCCTGAACACCACTCAAGGCCCAGTCACCCTCGTCAGTGTGTATGCCCCAACACTGACAGCCACACCAGAGGCAAAAGACGAGTTCTACGAGAATCTCGCAACAACTGTCAGGATCATCCCCAACTCTGAACAACTCATTCTCCTTGAGACTTCAATGCCAGAGTGGGTGCTGACCACGACTCCTGGCCCTCCTGTCTTGGACCTTTTGGCATGGGCAGAATGAACGACAACGGACAGCGGCTGCTCAAGTTCTGCACATATCACGATCTGTGCATCACAAACTCGTTCTTCAAGATCAAGCCCCAACACAAGGTTTCCTGGCAACATCCGCGCTCAAAGCACTGGCACCAGTTGGACTTGATCCTGACCAGGCGCAGCTCACTGAAGAACGTGCTAATCACCCGTTCGTTCCAGAGTGCAGATTGCGACACAGACCATTCATTGGTGTGTTGCAAGGTCAAGCTGCAGCTGAAGAAATTCCATCATGCTAGACAGCCTGGAAAGTCACGGATTGACACCAGCAAGATGGCTCAACCAGAACTTGTTGAGCAGTTTGCCTCCACCTTTGAGAAGGAACTTGGTGTACCACAAGAAGGAGAATCTGCAAAGCAGAAGTGGGAAGAGCTGCGAAACACCATCCACTGCACAGCCTTGGCTACCTTTGGGAGGAAGACCTCGAAGTCACAGGACTGGTTTGATGCCAAGTTGACCGAGATGACCCCCGTCATTGAAGCCAAGTGCTCAGCACTTGCTGAGTACAAGAAGTACCCAAACGAGAAGAATCTCCAGATTCTCAGGGCTGCTAGAAGCAAAGTTCAGCAGACTGCTCGGCGCTGTGCCAACGAGTACTGGACTCAGCTCAGCCAAGACATTCAAACCGCTGCCATAACAGGGAACATCCGTGGTATGTACGATGGCATCAAGAAAGCACTTGGTCCGGCTCAGAGCAAGACGGCCCCCCTCAAATCTTTCACTGGGGAGATGATCAAAGAAAAGAACAAGCAGATGGAGAGATGGGTGGAACACTACTCCGACCTCTACTCCAGACAGAACACCGTGACACCATCAGCCCTTGATGCCATCGACTGCCTGCCATCCATGGACAAACTTGACACCGAGCCAACCATCGACGAACTCAGCAAGGCCATTGATAGCTTGGCCGCTGGCAAGGCACCCGGCAACGACGGCATACCCCCTGACCTGATCAAGCACTGCAAGACCGCCCTACTGCTGCCATTGCATGACGTCCTCTGCCAGTGCTGGAAGGAAGGTGCCGTACCACAGGACATGAGGGACACCAAGATCATCACCCTCTACAAAAACAAAGGGGAGAGAAGCGACTGCAACAACTACAGGGGCATCTCCCTCCTCAGCGTTGTTGGCAAAGTCTACGCACGAGTTGTTCTCGTTCTTCTACAGAAGCTTGCCGAACGTGTCTACCCCGAGTCTCAGTGTGGCTTCCGCGCTGAGCGATCGACGGTAGACATGATATTCTCCATCCGCCAACTCCAGGAGAAATGCAGAGAACAGAACATGCCTCTGTACGTCGCCTTCATCGACCTCACCAAAGCGTTCGATCTGGTCAGCAGACAGGGCCTTTTCAAGATCCTGCCAAAGATAGGATGCCCACCAAAGTTGCAAAGCCTCATCGAATCGTTTCACACCAACATGCAGGGGATAGTGCAGCACGATGGCAACGTCTCAGAGCCATTCAACATACGCAGCGGAGTGAAACAGGGCTGTGTACTTGCGCCAACCCTCTTTGGGATTTTCTTTGCTATGCTCCTGAGGCATGCCTTCAGCACAGCAACAGAGGGAATCTACCTGCACACAAGATCTGACGGCAGGCTTTTCAACCTCGCCCGCCTGAAAGCCAGAACCAAAGTACGTGAGGCTCTAATCAGAGACATGCTGTTCGCAGACAATGCTGCAGTTGCAACCCATACACAGCAGGAGCTTCAGACCCTGATGGACCGCTTCTCACAGGCATGCAAGGACTTCGGGCTTACCATCAGCCTGAAGAAGAATAATGTCTTGGCGCAAAGCACGGAAGCACCACCAACCATCACCATCGACGACTACGAGCTGGAGGTCGTGAATCAGTTCACGTACCTGGGGTCCACGATCAGCAACAACCTCTCCCTTGATACAGAGATCAACAAGAGGATTGGAAAATCAGCCTTCACACTCGCTCGCCTCACCACACGAGTGTGGGAGAATCCCAAACTCTCTGTCAAGATGAAGATGGCAGTGTACAACGCCTGCTTCATCAGCACACTGCTCTATGGGAGTGAGACGTGGACAACATACGCCCGGCAGGAAAAGAGACTGAACTCCTTCCACTTGCGCTGCATTAGCCACATCCTGGACATATCCTGGCAGGACAAAGTGCCCAACACAGAAGTTCTGTCCCGCGCCGACCTTCCCTCCATATTCACACTACTCAGGCAGCGCAGGCTCCGCTGGCTAGGCCACGTTCACCGTATGGAGAATGGCAGAATCCCCAAAGACGTCCTCTACGGAGAACTGGCAACTGGCAGGAGAGACGTTGGCCGCCCACAGCTGCGCTTTAGAGACGTCTGCAAGAGAGACATGAAGGCCCTGGAGATCAACACAGAGCGCTGGGAGGACCTTGCAACGGACCGCTCCAAATGGAGAGGCACCCTGACCAGACAGCTCAAGGCGGATGAAGAGAGACTGACTGCTGCAGCAAATGAAAAAAGGACCCGCAGGAAGAACCGCCACAGACCCAGCAGCACGGAGACCACCCACAAGTGCGACCTGTGTGACAGGGACTGCCATTCGCGCATCGGCCTGTTCAGCCACAGGCGGTGCTGTTCCAGCAGAGTAGACGTTTAGGATTCTCTTCCATGGTCATCATAGACCGACGGAGGCCGACGAAATTACAGAATAATTGAAAATGACTGGCACATCAACTGTAAAATAAACCGCTTGTTAATGTATTTATTTTTTTGTCAGATCACTTGTGTGATCCTTTGTGAGTTATGTTCATAACTGTATGTTGCACTTTGGGGAATGGCAGTTGTTCAGTCATCAATATAATTTAGTTTATACAGTATATGTAGTCTATCATCAATAAAGTTGTACTGTTATCACTACGTGTTATATACACGGTGTATGTGAACGCAGATTAACAGCAAGCCAAACTCGTTTTTCACGAGCCAGGAAACCGAGCGTCCTGCTCCTTTATTCAGGTCTTCCAGACAGCTTACAGTTGTTTATAACTGTGGCTCGAAGCTCAATGAAAAGCCCGAGTGAAACTAAGAGAAAATAAAACAGAAAATAAATTCATTAGTATGCTAGCGGGACCCTGGGATAGGACTAATTCCTGGAACAATACATTTGTAATACATGTAACAAGCTAGTGGGGCCCTGGGATAGGATTAATTCCTGGCGACAACACACTCTTAAAAACGATACCAAATTCACATCTAACGAAACTTATAAAATTAACAAGACACTAATTGGACTTACAACTAGGGCTGGGAACGATCCCTAATTTCCAGAATCGATTCGATTCCGATTCTTGAGATTCTGAATCGATTCGATTCAATTCCGATTCAATCCCGATTCGATCTGGGGAATTACCATTTTAATAGCCATTTTACTTCCCATGAAACAAAAATCTTTGAGACCTAATGCTGCAAATTGTACCAAGAATCTTCTAACTTTGTTAATACATAAATTATCACATATAGAACTGGCCCAAAATCAGTTACAATAATGCACTTTTTATTATTTAACTTATCATTTCATAAAGTGCTCACAGGTGCTTTCTTTAGTGCAAAGGGTGTGCCGTGTCAAGTTCACCCCCCAGAGTAAGTAAACCAATTCAATGCATGAACCATGCATACATAATCTCACTGTATTTCAGTCCCTCCAGGATTTTGTCAGCTGTTTTTGTGATTGTTGTGGCCCAAAAAGCCTGGATTTGTGGGAGCTTTTCCAAAAAGTTATGGCACTTTTAGAGTTTTTTTGCACTCAAAGTTGTGTGAGGAAGTACAAATTTTAAAGCAGCTGCTTTTGCCATAGTTTACAGTGATGCTATTCTATGTAACACCACAAGAAAAGCACAGGATTGCCAAAAATTTCTTGTTAAACAGTGATTTATTTAGAATTAAATGCTCAGTAAAATGGTAAAAAAAAGACCAATATTGTGTTCTTGCTGAGAACTTTAAAAAAGAAATAAAAGAATTTGTCATTATAACAACTAAATTGCATTGAATGCATGTTAGTGTGGAGAAAATGATGGCAGCACCTCCTTGAATCTTGAATTTGAAGGTCTTCTTCTGTGCTGAAATCCACATGAAGCAGGGATGCTCCTCCACTGACGACCTCTGACCTTCAGAAGGTCTCCGTGAGGATGAAGCTTCCAGTCTTCACACATCTGAAGGCAGATAAAAAGAAGAGATTTCACAGTAAAATTAACATTCATATTTTTAGATCCCCACACCACAGTAGGGTTTAATAATTTAGGTTTTTTTTTTTATATTTTAACTACAAATTAACTTTCAATGTTGGAAAAGGGTTTCAGTTCATTTCCTGAGAAGGTTTGTTCATTTCAATTTAGTTCTACTGAGTAAAAATAGCTTGTTGTACTGCAGCCTTTATTAATTTTATTGTGATTTATTCTCTTCACATCGCTTAAGTGGCAGAAGTCCATAATCTCATAAAATATACCTTAATTCTGCATTTATTCACAGCGCTTAACCAACAGTTCTCTCTGTGTCCATAGTTTGTAAAAGAAACCATCATCATGCCAGATAAATTATTAATTGACGACACAAACGTTAAAAGAAACAAATATTATACTTACAGTCTCAGCAGCTCCAAGTCTCTGCTTCACGGGTTTCAGTCTCCGCATTTTCCGTTTATCAGTCGTCAACTTTATGTTCCAACACAGCGCTGCATGGAGTAAAAGTCCGTTTATCCCCGCTTTATGAAAAATATTAAGAAGCTGTTGAGGACAGTCTATACGGTGACTTTTGCTGCTAAATTAAGAGACGCACGTTATTAACTCCGCGTCATGTAAACACAAAAGACGTGTGCACGCGCCGCAGGGAACACAGAAGTTTTATTTATGAAAAATATTCAGAAGCTGTTGAGGACAATCTTTACGGTGACTTTTGTTGCTAAATTAAGAGACGCACGTTATTATCTCCGCTCGTGTAAACACGAAAGAGCACGCGCGGCAGGAAACTCTTGCCGGATGAGAACCGTTTTAACACCACAGAAGAAGAACTAGCATATCCGTTAGCTTGCTAGCTCCGTTAGTGTGTCGGTTGTTTATGGTTCTCGGCCGTTGTTCCTGGCTCACTGACCCGGTTTCGACCCGATTATACTCAGCAGACGTTCACAAACGTAAAAATATTATATTAAAACATATTAATATTAAAAGATCGATCCGCGCATTTTGTGGATCGATATCGGCTCAGTCAAACATGTATCGATCCATATCGATATATTGATCTTTTGAACCCACCCCTACTTACAGTCATTGCTTTCGAAGGTGTGGAAAGGGGTTTAACACACAGGAGGAACGTTTCAGACATTTGCGGGCAGGTTACGCTATTCTGCCTTTTTTTCCTTTCTCTCTCTGACTAACGTTCGTTTCTTCTTCCCACAAATCATAGCGGCTACTGGCTGCGCTTTCAACATAAAATACAGGCGAATTGCCACTAACTATACAGAAATTATTTTTAACACAATGACTATTTAGATAACGTGAATTATTACAAATGAAGTATGATATATTTTAATATGAACTTGTGAACTATTTTTAACTTTATAAAACACACTCTACTGAGGGCAGAACACTCCCTGCCTGGCATTACTAATGCCACTACTTCTTTTTAACTACAACTTCATTCTCTAAGAGCATAACAACGTCTGAAATAGGACGTAGGTAAGTCTTTGAAACACCCTGGGATGATGTCCTCACTTCGACCTTTCTGACCTTCCCGTCGCTGCTTGGAAAGGTGGATGTGATGATGGCCATTGTCCATCCGTTTCTGGGTGCTTGGTCCTGTTTCAACAGCACTACGTCACCTGTCTGTAGGTTGCGGTGTGTTGTATGCCACTTGCGCATTGATTGGAGGGTGTTGAGATATTCGTTTCTCCAGTGGCTCCAAAATTCATTGGCGAGTGCTTGCACTTGTTTCTATTGGTTTTTGAGCAGGTTTTTTCCACAAAAGTCTCCTGGTGGAGGGGGAACATGCTGCTTTTGGGTCAAGATCATTGCGGGACAGAGTAGGAACGGTGAGGAAGGGTCTGTTGAGATGGGGACTAAGGGCCTTGCGTTGATTATAGACGATACTTCAGCCATTAAAGTACAAAGCACCTCATGCATCAAACGAGTGTGTTTGTTTTGCAAAAGCATAGAGTCCAGTATTCTGCGAGTGACCCCAATCAGTCTTTCCCAGACGCCTCCCATGTGAGAGGCATGCGGGGGATTGAACTCCCATGTGCAACCGTTGGCATGAAGATAGTTGACGATGTTGGGAGGGTTCTTGTTTGGTTGTGCCATGCCTAACTCCACGCTCGCTGCAATGAAGTTAGTGCCTCTGTCAGATCGCATTTGCTTTGCTGGGCCTCGTATTGCGAAGAATCTGCGTATCGCATTTATGCAGCTGCAAGCGTCCATAGATTCAATGACTTCAATATGCACGCCTCTTGTGGTCATACACGTGAAGAGTATTGCCCACCTTTTTCCTTGTGCAGCTCCACCTTGTGTGTGTCGAGTGACTACTGACCATGGACCGAATACATCCAACCCGACGTATGAAAATGGAGGGCATGTTTTGAGTCTCTCAGGTGGGAGATCTGCCATTTTCTGAGTCTCTAGTTTTCCCCTGAGTTTCCTGCATGTTACACAATGGTGGATAATGGACGAGACCAGTCTTTTGCAACCTACAATCCACAGTCCGGCTTGCCTAATTGCGCTTTCCGTGAACTGCCTTCCTTGATGCACAACTTTGGCATGATAGTGACGGACAAGCAGTTGAGTTACGTGATGTTTGTTTGGGAGAATGGTTGGATTCTCGGATACTGCGTTCAATGAAGCATGTTTGAGGCGACCTCCAACCTTGATGAGGCTTTCACTCATATAGGGATCAAGAGCCACGATGGGACTTGAACTGCGGACGGTTTGGTTGGCATGGAGAGCAGCATACTCGTCGGGAAAAGCGTCTTTTTGGACAGACTGGAGGATGAGGTTACTGGCAGCATCCAGCTCCTCTGGAGTGCGTGGCTTGCTACATCGATGCCAGCCCCTGCATGAATGATCTGACAAGTTTCTTGATGAGTGAGAACGAGCTTGGTGAATTAGGAATGCAATGGCACGTACTAATGAGTTCCAACTTGAAAAGCGCTGGAAGCATTCTGGTAAGGGCCCGTTCTTCTGAATGTGAGTAGAAAAGGTAGCGACTTTTCTGATTTCAGAGTCTACTTCAGGCTCGATTAACTCAAAGGATTCGGGTGTCACGGATTCAGGTAGTCTGTAAAGGAAGTCTGGTCCCTTAAACCACATAGTGTCCATGAGCTGTGATGCAGGTGTTGACCTGGTGGCTAGATCAGCTGGGTTTTGTTCTGATGTGACGTAGTGCCACTGTTCAGGGGATGTGGACTGACGTATACAATGAACGCGATTATGCACATAAACATAGAAGCGCTTTGAATCATTGCAAATGTACCCAAGAACCACCTTGCTATCACAGTAGAATTTGACAGCATTTGGTTTGTGATCAAGTTTGTCCAGAATGAGCTCCGCCATCTCAACCGCTAGAACTGCTCCACAAAGTTCAAGGCGAGGTATCGTGGGCTCTGGTTGTGGTGAAAGTTTTGCTTTCCCAAGCACAAATCCGACTTCGCATTGTCCTTCTGCATTGACTGTCTTCAAGTATGCTACTGCCGCAATAGCCCAGCTTGAGGCGTCGGAAAAGATACACAGTTCGGTGTAAGTGGACTTAGAGAGGGAAGCTGGTACATAGCAGCGTGACACTTTAAGACTGCTAAGATCTTGGAGGGACATTTTCCATGTTTCCCATGTGTCCATTTTGTCCTGAGGGAGAGGATCATTCCAACCTTGGACACCATTCGACAATTCACGTAACAGGAGTCTGCCTTTGATTGTCACTGGTGACGCTAGGGTCAAAGGGTCCAAGATGCTGTTAATTGTTGACAGAACCCCGCGGCGGGTGTAGCGTTTGTCATCAACAGCAACCTTGAACGTGAAAGAGTCAGTGTTTATGTCCCAGCACAGGCCTAGACTTCTCTGAGCTGGTAGAGTGTCATCGCCGAGACTCAAGTCTTTAATACCGGTGGCCAGGTCTTCTGGCTTGAAGGCTTGCATGACTGAGACACTATTCGAGGCGATTTTGTGGAGCTTGAGATTGGACTCGGCCAAGGATGCGCATGTGCGCTTGAGCAAGTCTACGGCTGCAGATTCAGTGGGGAGCGAAATCAACCCGTCATCTACATAAAAGTGTCTCTCAACAAATTGTCTTGTGTCTGCTCCAAACTTTGGCTCGCCTTTCTGGATAGCCCTGTGTAGGCAATAGATAGCTACCGCTGGCGATGGGCTGTTTCCAAAAACGTGCACCCGCATGCGGTACTCCTGCACCTCTTTTGACAAGTCATTTCCCTCGTGCCACAAGAACCTCAAATAGTCTCTATGGTCTGGTCTGACTAAGAACCCATAAAACATTTGCTGGATATCGGCAGTGACTGCGATGAGCTCCTTCCTAAACTGAATCAGCATGCCGAGGAGGGTATTATTAAGATCTGGACCTGTTAACAGTACTGAGTTGAGTGACACACCAAATTGCTCGGCACTTGAATCAAAGACGGCCCGTATCTGATTGGGCTTCTGGGGATGATATACCCCGAAAATAGGCAGGTACCAGCATTCAGTGTTATCGGTGATGGGTGGAGCAATCTCTGCGTGATTGTTCTCGAACAGCTTGTCCATAAACTCTGAGAACTGTTCTTTCATTTGAGGGTTTTTCGTTAAGTTGTGTCTTAGTGAGCCGAGTCTAGACAATGCTTGGTCCCTGTTATTTGGGAGTGGCAAGCGAGGAAACTTGAATGGCAGAGGAGCGATCCAGTTGTTATTTCCATCCTGGTGGACTTCCTTCTCCATTATCTTTATGAAGGTCTCATCTTCGAAGGACGCGGCGCACTTGTTATCGTTCTCTGTGCACTCAAAAACTTTGTCCCCAAGCTTTTCTTCCACTGCGTTGGGTTTTGAGCTGCGTTTGGAGAGGCCGTCCTTGTGCTCCCCACCGTAGCATGGTTTCTCTTTGATATAGATGCTGTTAGGACAAGGAGTGAAGAAGGATGGGCGTCCGTTGGACAGCATGTGCGTCTTATAAACATTGACGGTTGGCTAGTGAGCGTTAAGGCACACCTCCCCCACAATTACCCACCCTAGGTCCAGGCGTTGAGCAAAGGGAGCATTGTGGGGTCCGTTGACTTGTGGTCTTACCTTGTGGACTTGTAAGATGTCTCTGCCAAGTAAAATTGCCATCTGAGCATCTGGGTCGTACTTGGGAATGAGAGGAGCGAGGTGTTTTAAGTGGGCGTGAGCAAGAGCGACTTCGGGCGTAGGTATTTCACCCCTACTGAACATTATCTCGTCGCATTCAAGGAGAGGAGTGAGGTCTAAGCGTGGGCCTCCACCTACTGGCTCGATTTGAAACCTCACTGCTTCCCTGCCAAGCATTTCAATTAAACCAGCACATGTTCTCATGTGGTATGTCAGAGGGCTACCCTTGATCCCAAACAGCTCTAAGAATTCAGGACGGGCCAGCGATTTATTACTCTGATCGTCAAGGATTGCATACATCTTAACGGAGCGTTCTGGTTGGCCTTTAGGGAAAACTCGAACTAGACATACCTTTGAACAAGAACGTAGGGGATTACCTTCGCCGCAGATCTCAGTGCACCATGACGTTACCTCAGTTGGTGTGTTGTCTCGGGGCTGAGGCTCTGGTTCAGGTGTGTTTTCTGGCTGGGGTTGCTGACTTGAATCAGGATGCATGGCAGAGCAATGTCTTTCACTTTGGCACTCCTCGCACTTGAGTTT
Organism: Pholidichthys leucotaenia; assembly: GCA_020510985.1. Lineage (NCBI taxonomy): Eukaryota > Metazoa > Chordata > Actinopteri > Cichliformes > Pholidichthyidae > Pholidichthys > Pholidichthys leucotaenia. The sequence continues at coordinate 230,599,205 of CM035840.1, forward strand.
CATGTCACAGTCCCTTATTGCGTGTGTGGGAGAGCAGCAGCGAAAACATCGTTTGTGTTCTTTGAGTATGTTTCGCCTCTCCTGTAGCGGTTTATTCTGAAAAGCTCTACATTTGGCTAGAGGATGCATTTTCTTATGGACTGGACAGTAGCGTGTTAAATCATCTTCTTTAGTACTAGCGGGAGCAGTTGTGTTGACCTCTGTTTTGTTTACAGTTAGAGGTGTTCTGTAGCTAGTTTGTTTGAATGGTGGTCTCTCACCTTTGCTGAAGGGTTGGCTGCTGCATGTCGCAAAATTTGGGTCGTTTCTTGCTTTAGCCTCGTTTTGGACAAACTTTACAAAATATGAGAAGGGAGGGAAGGTTACGTCATATTTTTGTTTGTATTTTGAGCCCGCGTGCAGCCATTTATCTTGTAAATTTGGAGGCAACATTTCAACTATGGGCTTAACCCCACGGGGTGTGTCGAGATAGGCGAGGCCTGGGAGATAAGCTTCATCTTTAGCGACCCGCAGCTCTAAGAGTAAATCTCCAAGTTCCCTGAGTTTTACATTGTCTCTGTAAGGTGAGGGAAGTTATCTAGTTTTTTAAACAAGGCGTTTTCTACTACTTCTGTCGTAGCGTAACATTCTTTTAACCTGTCCCATGACAATTGGAGAGCAGCTTTGGGGTTAGTGGCATAGACAGCTCTGATTCTTTTAACGTGTTCTGAGGACTCTTTACCAAGCCACTTGACTAGGAGATCTAACTCCTGGCTATATGTGAGACCAACGTCTTCAGTTGCATTTATGAATGACGACTGCCATGCTCTAAAGTTTTCGGGGGTGTCGTCAAACTTAAAGAGTCCGGTTGTGATTAGCTCTCTGCGTGCGAGGAACCTAGCAAAGTCTGCCATAGGTGGGTCACCATTGTGGGAAGCATGGTAGCTGTTTGGCCTGACATAGTCTCTCGGTATGTCGATGGATTCATTTTTCACGTACATTTTCTTGAATGCTGGTGGAGAGAGAGTTTGTTCGGGTCTCCTCGGAGTGAATGATTGTGCCCTTTGTGCGGGTTCGATTTGAGGTGTTTCTTCTTCAGCTGGTCGCGCCTGTGACTTTAGCTGGATTTGGTGGTGCACATACTCCATAGTTCTCTGTCTGACAACTTGTGATGGAATTGCGCTCCTTACACTCTCTCCTTCGTCCAGCTCGGCAGCTGCAGCAGCTTCTAGAACTTCTGCTTTTGCTGTGGCGGCCGCTGTTTCCTTCTCTATCTCCAGCATCTCTAGATCCAGTTCTAGCTTTGCTTGTTGCTTTACTTGTTCTAGCTTTGCTTGTTGCTTTGCTTGTTCTAGCTTTGCTTGTTGCTCTGCCTGTTCTTGTTCTAGCTTTGCTTGTTGTTCTGCTTGTTCTAGCTTTGCTTGTTTTTTAATTTCTAATTGTTTCTTACTGTACAAGGCTCTAGCATTCGCAGCTTCAGCAGAGGCTCGTGCCATAATGGCTGCTTCCATTACATTGGACTTTGAGGACAACCTGGAGCTAGAACGTCTGGAGCTGGAGCTAGCATTGTGTGATGATTTGGCTTCTGAGTTCGCCTTTTCTTCTGCCCTCTTCTCTTGAGTGTCGTCCATCGCTGTGTCGTGAATCTTAACTTCACCAACTGCTGACAATGGCTTTTCACTGTACTGTTACCACTACGTGTTATATACACGGTGTATGTGAACGCAGATTAACAGCAAGCCAAACTCGTTTTTCACGAGCCAGGAAACCGAGCGTCCTGCTCCTTTATTCAGGTCTTCCAGACAGCTTACAGTTGTTTATAACTGTGGCTCGAAGCTCAATGAAAAGCCCGAGTGAAACTAAGAGAAAATAAAACAGAAAATAAATTCATTAGTATGCTAGCGGGCCCCTGGGATAGGACTAATTCCTGGAACAATACATTCGTAATACATGTAACAAGCTAGCGGGGCCCTGGGATAGGACTAATTCCTGGTGACAACACACTCTTAAAAACGATACCAAATTCACATCTAACGAAACTTATAAAATTAACAAGACACTAATTGGACTTACAGCCATTGCTTTCGAAGGTGTGGAAAGGGGTTTAACAAACAGGAGGAACGTTTCAGACATTTGCGGGCAGGTTACGCTATTCTGCCTTTTTTTCCTTTCTCTCTCTGACTAACGTTCGTTTCTTCTTCCCACAAATCATAGCGGCTACTGGCTGCGCTTTCAATATAAAATACAGGCGAATTGCCACTAACTATACAGAAATTATTTTTAACACAATGACTATTTAGATAACGTGAATTATTACAAATGAAGTATGATATATTTTAATATGAACTTGTGAACTATTTTTAACTTTATAAAACACACTCTACTGAGGGCAGAACAAAAGTAATGCAGTATTATAATAGCAGGACACATTACAAATATTTGAGACCCATTGTAGTGCATCCTTTTATATTTTAGCAATACAAGTACAAAACACTGCCCACACTTGAAGCCAGGGCAATAAGAGATACAGCAGTGACAGAGCAGTGGCTAAACTTTTATTGATAACTAGAAAAGCACTCAGACAGCGCAGACCTCCGCCAAGTACCTCAGTTCCCCCTAATATTGGGATTTTCCCCAAATATAATAGTCCTACATTTATTTTATCTATATTTTCAGATTCCTTGACCATCAAAACATACCTTTAGCAATTGGATTCACATTGATATCTTTGTTAGTTCAGTAGTTATTGACAAAAATCACTTTTTTGGTAATGGCGTTTTTTTTTCTGGATATAGCTGCATAGCTTTTGAAGATACAGTACAAGAAATCCATTGTCACACTACTGATTCCTCAGTGTCTTGGCTATATTTTGGTGTTTGTTGTATGTTTATATCTGAATTTGCTGCCTTACAGTGATGAAAATTCCAAAGATCCCCTATTATTTCCTGTTCTGGATCACAGTGTCTGGATTTTTTGCAGGATCCAGATCAGTCTTTGATATTTCCTAGAACCTTTTGGGATCTTATCCTGTATTTTTTTTGGCAAGCGTCCTGACCATTTATTGTGGAGTTATATACACATATGCTAAAAATGGCCCTATCTCGCAATGATAAAGAATCCTTTAAAAAATGTCTGGATCCAGATGGTGATCCGGATCACTCCCAAAATCTAATCATTTCGTCCTTGTCCCATTTCGGACTTGTCCTGAAAATTTTGTCAAAATGCATTCATAACTTTTTGAGTTATGTTGGTAACAGCCTGACAAACAAATAAACCCTGGTAAAGACATAACCTCCCTGGCGGAGGTAAAAATTCCGTATTTTGACTGAGCAACTCCATTCTCGGTGATACACACCCTCAGTTAAAGTACTATATTCCATTCAAGTGAATGTATTAATTCATTCTGATTGCTGAGGCCAGAGTAAAACAAATGATTTTAAACATAACCCAGCCCTTGTAAAATCTACTTTACTGAAGCGCAGCTACATGAAAATTGTGGCTAAATACAACAACGAAGAAATTTATTGTCACATTCGAATTGTAATCACTCCTGTTTTGTTTTTCTTTTGAATTCTTGGATGGAATATGGGTGGGCAATATAAGCTGCAGCTTCAGTCATCACCCATTTCAGATAACCTATGTTGAACTGTATAATCAGAGGAGTTATTGTTTAATTTGACCTTGTTAGATTTTTTTCCCCTTTGTTATATTATTCTATTTTCTTTTAATCTTTACTTTTAATCCATCCGAAATAAAGATTCATTCATTCATTCACATTCCACCAATGGCTTTTAGCAACAAGTGTATTTCCCAAATATGTTTTCTTTCTTTCAAAGGTCTTTTTATTATTATTAATTGAAGTATCAATACAATACAAAGTATTAGAAATTTTCATTTTTGTTTCAACCAAACAGTAAAAAACTAGAACTTAAAGCCAACAAATGTAAATGCTTCAAAGCACAAAAACCTTTAAATAAACAATAAAAAAAAAAAAAAATTGTGTGTGTGAAGTGGGGGTGGGGTAAAGGGGATATGAGCTACTCAGAAACTATAATCGTGGGTCTTTCAAAGAAATCAAGAAACGGGCGCCATAATTTATAGAATTTGTTTTCAGAGCCACAGACTGTATATCTGATTTTTTCTAAATCCAAACAGGACATTATATCTTTTATCCACTGTAAATGTGAAGGGGGCGAAGAGTCTTTCCACTTCAGTAATACAGCACGTCTGGCCAATAATAATGAAAATTTGAATACTTTTAATTTGGAACTTGGCAAGACAAGTTCTGGAGCCACACCAAAAATGGTGCATAATGGATCAGGTTTAATTTGATATTGCAGGACTTCAGACATAGTGATAAAAACAGAATGCCAAAAATTCATCAATGCAGGGCAGGACCAATACATGTGAAGCAAAGTGCCAGGAGCGCTACCACACTTTTCACAAGTTGGGTCTATATCCGAGTAAATACGTGCTAACTTAACCTTGGACAGGTGCATCCGGTGTACAATCTTAAATTGAATAAGAGCGTGACGAGCACACATTGATACAGTGTGAACCTGGCCAAGAATAGAGTCCCACAGTTCATCAGTAAAAGTAAAATTAAGATCTTGTTCCCAGTTCAATTTGATAGCGGCCAGAGAAGAAGATTGTAAATTTGAAATTAAATTATATAAAACTGACATTACCCCCTTAGAAGTTGGTTTAACTAATAAAAAATCATCTAGAGGATTATCAGAAGGTTTTTGAGGGAATTGTTTTGTCATGGTTTGCACATAATGTCTGACCTGGAGGAAGCGGAAAAAATGTGTAGAAGTGATGTCGAATTTGGTGGAAAGTTGAGAAAAACTTGCAAATTGACCATCAAAATATAAATCCGCAAAAGATTTTAAACCTTTTCTGTGCCATATATGAAATGCACTATCAATAATTGATGGGGTAAATAAATGATTTGCGGCAATTGGACTTCTAATGGAAAAAAACTGAAGACCGAAATTTTTCCTGAATTGAGACCAAATTCTAAGAGACTGACGAACTACTTTATTATTACCCAGTGTAGACAAAGCAAGGGGAAGTGGTGAACCTAAAATTGCCGGTAGGGAAGTTTGATTGTCCACATGTGACTCCATAAGGATCCAAATAGGTGATTTGGGTTCCAAATAAAAATGTTTCCAATATAACATGCACCTGATATTTGCTGCCCAGTAGTAATATTGAAAGTTAGGCAGAGCCATGCCACCTACTGATTTGGGTCTTTGAAGAAAAACTTTCCTCAATCTCGGATGTTTACCATTCCAAATAAATGAGGTAATCAGAGAGTCCAAAGACTTAAAAAAGGATTTAGGAATAAAAATGGGGAGACATTGAAACAAATATAAAAACTTTGGAAGTAACATCATTTTTACAGAATTGATTCTGCCAATTAAAGACAAGGATAATGGGGACCATTTGGAAAGTATTAACTTGCACTGGTCAAGTAAGGGGAGAAAATTATTTTTAAACAAGTAATTAAATTGTTTAGTGACACATATCCCAAGATAATTAAAATGATCAATAACAACCTTGAAAGGAAAATTTTCAAAATCCTGAACTTGAATCTTTTCATTAATCAGAAACAGTTCACTCTTATTAAGATTAATTTTATAACCAGAAAACCTACTAAAACTATCCAAAATATTAAGTATAGCGGGTAATGAAGTAAGTGGGTTGGAGAGAAATAATAAAAGATCATCAGCATAGAGTGAAACCCTATGCTCAATGCCACCCCTACGAATGCCTAGAAAGTCCCGGCTCCCACGGATTGCAATAGCTAACGGCTCAACTGCCAAGGCAAAGAGCAACGGGCTCAAAGGACAGCCTTGCCTCGTACCACGGTAAAGTCTAAAATAGTCAGAATAGCGACAATTAGTTAACACTGAAGCTAAAGGACTAGCATAGAGAAGTTTAATCCAGGAACAGAAGGAAGGACCAAAACCGAACCTCTCCAAAGTAAAAAACAAATACTCCCACTCAACCCTATCGAATGCCTTTTCAGCGTCCAAACTAATAAGACATTCAGGTATGTTGTGGTGAGGAGTATAAATAATATTAAACAACCGCCGCAAGTTAAAAAAAGAATGGCGATTTTTAATGAAACCGGTTTGGTCCTGTGAAATTATAAAAGGAAGAATCTTTTCCAACCTTGAAGCTAACAACTTTGACAAAATTTTAACATCGGTATTTAACAAGGAAATAGGCCTGTAAGAAGCACAATCAACAGGATCCTTATCCTTTTTAAGCAACACAGTGATACAGGCCTGATAGCATGAAGGAGGAAGTGTACCAGAGTCAAGCGACTCTGTAAAAACTTGACAAAGGAAAGGGGCGAGGTCATCAGAGAATTTTTTGAAAAATCAGCGGAAAACCCATCAGGTCCTGGAGATTTTCCTGAATGCATGGATGATATTGCCAGCTGAATTTCTTCTTTTGTGATGGGAGCTTCTAAAATTTGCCGAGATTCTGAAGAAATCGAAGGAATATCAATAGAATCAAAAAAAAATTCCAAATCCTTTAAGTTTGTTGTATATTCTGAGGTATATAATTTGGAATAAAATGACCTGAAAATATCATTAATCGCTTGTTGGTCAGATGTCACCTCTCCTTTATCTGTCCTAACTCCAGTAATAATTTGCTTAGCTCTAATACCACGTAGTTGATTAGCTAGAAGTTTACTGGTTTTTTCGCCATGTTCATAAAATTCACTCTTGTTCCTTATTAAACAACCTTCAATTTGTCGAGTAGAAAGTAAATTAAGTTTAGTTTGTAATGTCATACGTTCCTTGTACAGAGCGGGTGATGGAGATTGAGCATATTGTCTGTCAATGTCCAGGATTTGATCTAAAATAGCCTTCTGTTCCTGTATTAAGGATCGTCTTTTAAATGCTGCCAATGAAATAAATTCCCCCCTAAGAAATGCCTTCATGGCCTCCCATATCGTTTTATTTGACATACCAGGAGTTTTATTTTCTTTCAAAAAAAAATTAATTTTAGAAGAAATATTTGCAACCAATTTTTCATCTGTAAGTAATAATGGATCCAATCTCCAATGCTTTCTCATGGAGTCACATCCATGGAGGATCATTTTAAGTACAAGAGGGGCATGATCAGAAACCGAGATGCTATCATAACTGCAAGAGCAAAGGTTATTAATTAATAAATTGTCAACAAAAAAATAATCTATTCTGGTATAAGTATGGTGTACGTGAGAGAAAAAAGAATAGTCCCTGCCGTTAGGATGTAAAAAACGCCAAGGATCTGTAAGGCTATATTCCTCAAGAAAAGACTTAACATAAGTTGCAGATTTATTAAGACTAGCAGGTTTTGAAGATGAGCGATCTAAGATCAGATCCATATACAAATTAAAGTCACCCCCAAGAATTAGAGAATGAGTATTTAAATCTAGAAGTTGCGAAAAAAGGTTGCGAAAAAAGTGCACATCATCAAAATTCGGTGCATACAGATTAGCCAAAGTGACATGTTTATCGCCAAGTTTACCTGATACTATTACAAATCGTCCATTTTTATCTGATACAACATTAGAGGGAATAAATGGGATATTTCGATCAATAAGAATAGCAGCGCCCCTGGCCTTAGCTTTAAAATTTGAATGAAAAAATTGTCCTGACCAACATTTTGACAAACGCAAGTGGTCGGAATCCTGCAAATGGGTTTCCTGCAAAAACAGTACCCCAGGCTTAAACTGCTTTAGACGTGACATGACTCTCTTTCGTTTAATTGGATGGTTCAACCCCTTCACATTCCAGCTTACCAAAGTAAGATTACTACTCATTCAAAGAGTAAAATTTATATATTATGTTGTAGTAGTAGTAGTAGATTAGTTTATTTGACAGGGACAGTGCAATAAACATAGACAATTAATCAAAGACAATCAATCTGATGTGTTGCACATAGAGTGTATAGCTATTAGCTAATTTGCAACTCTTGTCCCTGGATGGGCTTTAGAAAAAAGAATCAAGATAAAAAATATACACAATAACCACATACATCAATGCAGAAAAATTATAAATACACAATTATAAATATTATAAATATTATAAATACACAAATATAACAGCCTGACTCACATTTAACATAAATATTATAAATATTATAAATACACAAATATAACAGCCTGACTCACATTTAACACATATAACATAACTCACATTTGCCTATTTCAGGCCTTCCTCCCTCCGTCACTCACTATAAACAAACACATTTATTCCTTCCCTTCATTCACTCTCACTTTGCAGACAATTAATTCATACATGAGTACATTCTTGTTTATTTTTCAGCCAGTTTTTAACATTTTTAGTGAATGTTTTAAAGTCCGTTATTATTTTAATTTCATTTGGCATTGTGTTCCAGATGTGACTGCCCTTTATAGAGAAAGCTGTTTGTCCAAATGTGGTTCTGCGGTGGAATATTTTACAGTTATTGTTAACAGAACTCCTGGTGGCTCTGCTGCTGTCCTGTCTTTGGACAAAACCAGCAAGTGGCTCGGGTGCTGATTTATGGAAACATTTGAACGTTAATTTCAGAAGACAGAGGTCAATGAAGCTCTCAAAACTCAATAAGTTGTATTTTTTTAAAACATTACAGTGATGCCACCTAATGGGCTTTTTGTCCAAGATTTTTAGGGTTTGATTATATAATGAACCTATATGTCTTATTGTGGAAGGGGCTGCTTGAGCCCAGACTGTCAAACAGTATGATATATGAGAAAAAACCATAGAATGCATATACAGTGCAGCTGCTTCGTAAGGTATGTAATATCTAATTAATTTAAAGCAGTTCAGATTTTTTTTTACTGTTTTTGAAATTTTCTTTATATGAAGATTAAATTTGAGTTGAGGATCTAGTACAATGCCAAGGTATTTGAATTCTGTAGCTAAACTGATGTCATGATCATGTATATTAACTTTAAAATGTTGCAGGTTACATTTTTTGATTGAAAAGCACATTGAGACTGTTTTCTGAAGGTTCAGCAATAGATGGTTCTTGAGGAGCCACTCTTGGACATCAACCATACTTGTAGACAGTACATCTGCAGCCTGTGCTGGAGTCTTGGCAGCTGTGTAAATAACTGCATCATCTGCATAAAGTTGGCATGTTGCAGCTGAGCAGTGTAACGGCAGGTCATTAATAAAAATGCTGAAAAGTAAAGGACCAAGAATGGACCCTTGTGGGATACCCATGCGGTTGTTTAAAAATGAGGATTTATCCTGGTGAACTTTTACACACTGTTCTCTATTCTGGAGATAAGATGCAAACCATTCTAATGTATTTGGGGAGAAGTTAAAAGATACCATTTTGGATAAAAGCAAACTGTGGTTTACAGTATCGAAAGCCTTTTTGAGATCTAGAAAAACAGCTCCTACCACATTACCCCTGTCCAAGGACTGTTTGACGTTTTCAATAAGGCAACAATTTGCTGTTTCTGTTGAGTATCCTGGTCTAAAACCAAATTGATGTGGATGAAGAAGTTGATTGTCTTGTAAGTAGTCTATCAGCTGTGTAGCTACAACTTTTTCAAGAACCTTAGATAGGACTGGTAAGATAGAGATTGGGCGGTAATTGCATATATCGTCTTTACTGCCTGATTTATGAACTGGTATGACGACAGCTTTTTTCCAGCCAGATGGAAATGTACTAGACCTAATGGAGAGATTAATGAGATGAGTCAGTGGTTTGATTAATATTTTGCTGTGCATTTTGAGAAAGGAGGTGCTCATATTGTAGATATATGTTTTAACAATACCAGCAATTAACTTCTCATTTACCTCATCGATGTGAAAAGTATCTGTTGGAAGTATGGAATTTGTGTTGTTGAGCACATTTGGCAGCACAAAAATTTTTGTTAAGTCTTCCACAGAGCCCACAAAGTGTGAATTAAATTCATTTGCCAAAGTAGCCTTGTCACTGACGGTCTTGCCATTGATTCTAAGTTCCTTTACCCCCTTCTGATCGTTTTTTTTATTAGTTAAGTTATTTAAATGCCTCCATAGGGAACTGTTGTTACCCTTTGCATGATCTATCAGTTTATTGTAATAAGATATTTTTGATTTTCGCAGCTCATGTACCACTTTATTTCTTAAACTTTTGTACACAAGGTGATCATTTTGTAGTTTGGAGGTTAGTGATGTTTTCAGTGCATAGTCTCGCCTCTTCATAAGTTTTCTTATTTCATTATTTAACCATGGTAGGCTAATCTTCTGTTGTCTACTTTTAATTTGCTTTGAAAATTTTTCTATAGACTTTGTGATTGTTGCAGTTATAAAATTACAACAATCATCTACTTCACATGTTGACATGAGCTGCTCCCAATTTTGATTCTCTAAGTAATGTTCAAACTCCTCATTTTTTGATTTGGGGATAATAAAATTTGATTTGTCAATATCGACTCCCCCAAAATACTGTAGTCGCTTTTTAGTAAGTTTCCTGACAGCAAGAACCATGTTATGATCTGAGAGACCAGTTACAAGATTATAGGTTCTGGTTATTCGTTCTGGTTTATTAGTAAATACCATGTCAATAAGTGTTCTGGATTGTTTGGTTATCCTGGTGGGTCCTTTGATGATTTGCTGGTAATTAAATTTAGTCATGAGGCTTTTCAGTTTTTGTTTGTCTTTTTTATCAGACCAGTTGATATTAAAGTCACCATGAATTATTGTTTCTCTGTTCTTCTCAAGTTGTTTAACCAGATCACTTAATTCATTATAAAAGGAAGAGTTGTGTGACGGTGGGTTGTACACTACTGCAATGTTGAAATTCATTACCGGAGAGAGACATACATTAACAGCTAAACATTCAAGTGAAGTATTCAAATCAACCAGTTGACATTTATATTTGTCTTTGATGTAAATTAAAACACCTCCTCCCCTCCCTACCTGCCTGTCTTTTCTAAAACACTGGTAGCCCACAATATCGATCATATTAGTGTCTATGTTACTGTGTAGCCAGCTTTCTGAGAGACAAAGGTAGTCCAGATTTGAGTCCAACAGCAACACCGAAATCTCATCTCTTTTGGGGATTATGCTCCGTATGTTTAAATGTCCGCCGAGGATCCCCTTTGGTTTAGCCTTGGTGTCCCAAAGAACTCGTGCATGATTAACAGTTTGGAAAAATAAATGTTGTTTTTGCTTTTGTACAGCTCGGTTTTGTGCTAACCCAGTGGTCTGCTGTTTAATAGTGGCAGGTCCAGGGTTAAGGTGAATATCTCCTGCCAGAAGTAGCAGAACTAACAGAACTTTAATTGTATATCCTCTGCCATATTGTGATTTTTGCTTAACAGCCATGTTTGCCTTAATTTGGAAGTTTTTGCTCAGGGCTTTTAAAGACCACATAGAGTGTAGGGTGAGATGTCCAAGCCCAAATCCATACAGATAAAACTTTTTAACTTCAACTTTGGTTGAGTTTGTCGGAAAATCCTTCTTGTTGCAGGTCCAGACACACAAAGACAAAACGAAGAGGAAGTAGAGAAGTAGAGAAGGCTTATTAGTGGTGCCCATCAGCCCACTTTTTAATCCGGTGGCCGCCATCTTCAGTCTTTCTTGGAAAGAAGGAAAAAGAAAATCTGTGGATAGTAAAATAAATTCTGCTTATATCGCCAGAATCTGATCCGATCGTCCTCGAATCCAGCTGGGCCTCAGCTAGCCAACTAGCCCCTTCCGTTGCTGGTCTCGTTGCTCATAGTCGCCGTAACTGGTCTCCCGTCCCGCTCCTCCAACCGAGTCTCGTCACACACCGCCGCTGCCACCGAGCTCCGCTGAGGTCACGGTAAGTCCTCCGCTAGGCACCGCCACCTACCGTTGTCTGCCTGGGTGAAATCTCTGCTGAGCCCCGTCAACAAATAGCCGCTTGCCTGGTAGTATCTCCGCTGGGCCTCGCAGCTGGGCTTCGATTCAGGCTGGTGTAAGGTGGAATGACTGGCGCCAGCATTAAGCTAACTAGCGTTAGCTTAGCAATCGCTTCGGGTAGTCTAGTCGCACACCGCCGCTGCAGTCACGGTAAGTCCTCCGCTGGGCACCGCCGCCTACCGCCGTCTGCCTGGGTGAAATCTCTGCTGAGCCCCGTCAAACAAATAGCCGCCTGCCTGGTAGTATCTCCGCTGGGCCTCGCAGCTGGGCTTTGATTCAGGCTGGTGTTAGGTGGAATGGCTGGCGCCAGCATTAAGCTAACTAGCGTTAGCTTAGCAATCGCTTCAAGTAGGGCACATCAGTGAATCACAAGGAAGCGCTGGAATCGCTGGTCAGTTTACTCACAGTGGCCGGATAAAAGCGATCAAAGGGGTAATCCACCGGAGGTATATCCGATCGCTGTAGGTTAGATTTTTAGAGACTGGCGCCAGCATTAAGCTAACTAGCGTTAGCTTAGCAATCGCTTCAGGTAGCATTAAGCTAACTAGTGTTAGCTTAGCAATCGCTTCAGGAAGGCGCAGGAAGTCGCTGGAGAAAGGCGATTAAAGGGCAATCCAACGGAGGTGGCAATTCAGCCCGTGCGTGTTCGCCACGAGCGCCGATCGCTGCAGGCCAGCCACTTTTAATGGCAAAATCAGTGACTTTGTCTCAGCACTGAAAAAGTGTGACCATCCCGGTCGCCATCTTGAATATATATCAAATCCTGCAAATGGGTTTCCTGCAAAAACAGTACCCCAGGCTTAAACTGCTTTAGACGTGACATGACTCTCTTTCGTTTAATTGGATGGTTCAACCCCTTCACATTCCAGCTTACCAAAGTAAGATTACTACTCATTCAAAGAGTAAAATTTATATATTGTGTAACAATATTTATATTGTGTAACCCAAAGAAGAATAAAGTGAGGTACGGGTGAAAAAAAAAAAAAAAAAAAAGGAAGGGGTAAGGGGGGTGTAAATAAAACCATAACAAAAAAAACAAAACAAAAAAAATAAATAAAAAAATAAAAATAAAAAAAAATAAAAAAATAAAAAAATCCAACAACCAAACCTATAACAACACTCCAGCCGGTTGCAAAAAAACAGCAACCGCTCCATCTCCAGCTCTATTTTCATCCTAACAGAATGCTCCCATACAACTGGCTTCAATCCTGCATAATATGAACGTTTTACCCTAAAAAAAAAAAAAAAAAAATAAGATAAAATTAAAAAAAGAATTAAGTAAACAACAACGTATAGGGAGCCAATTTTACCTTGTTTTTAAACATCTAAAAATGCATCAATGTCCAGTCAGTGCAGCTTCAATGAAGTAACAAGCAGCCCAGCGCGGCAGCTGGTCAACCCAGAAATGTCCAGTTCAAGGCGAAAATTGCTGGTTTCTCTCCATAGTTTGCATGAAGCGGGTGGCCTCCGAGACGGACGCCAGCCACTGGTTTTTGCCGTCTGGAAGAGTTATCCGGAGCCTGGCGGGGAAAAGAAGAGAAGGACGAAAACCTCTCTTGTACAACTCGGACATAACCTCCTTATATTCGGCTCGTTGCTTCTGAACGTCGGCGTTATAATCCTCGTAGAACTGAAGTTTATGCCCACGATATTCCAAAGTCCCACGGCGTCTCCGCGCTTCTCTCATCACCAAGTCTTTGGTCCGAAACCGGTGGAAACAAATAATGACAGCGCGCGGCTTCCCATTCGGACTCGGCTTGGACATGAGGCTGCGGTGGGCTCTATCCAGCTCTGGGGGAGATGGCAAAGTTTGTGTGCCAAAGACGTCCACCAACAGCCGAGAAAAAAAATCAGATGGCCGTGGACCCACATCAAAGGACTCCGGCAGACCCACCAGACGAATATTCAGCCTCCTGCTTCTTCCCTCCAGGTCAGAAAGTTTGTTTTTCAAAAGTTTGTTCTCCTCCTGCATTGACTCACATGTAACTTCAAGCGCCGCTAGGCGCTGGCTGACGTCCTCCGCGTTGTTTTCAAGGTCGCCAATGCGTTGCTCCTGGTTCGCCACATCTGCTTGAATTTTGTCCAGCTTACCATTAATAAGTTCAAATGAAGCTTTGAAGTCAGCAGCTATGGACATTCTGTGTTGCTCAAGCAAGGCAACAAGTGCAGGGTTAAGGCTGATACTAGCATCCTCAACTAAGCTGGTGTTAATATTGTTCCCTGCTGCCTCCTTTTCAGTCTGCTTTCTTGTTTTGGACATATTTCAAAACAGATTCTGCACGTATTAAATGTCCAAAACATTAACAGCTTACAGCAAAATAGGGTTTAAAAAGTAAAGAAAAAAATATAGCAGGAGCCAGCAACGCACACACCTACTCCATTGCCAGCACACCTGAAGCCAATTCACCCAAATATGTTTTAAACTTGCTTTAATTAACCACCACCCATTTCTGTATTTTGTCTAGGCAAGAGGGAAACCATCCACCCCAAACTGGACTTTCGTCACTATTTACAGAGATGCAGGCCTAAGATCTGCTGAACTGGGACCAGCTTGAACGGCACATCCCAGCTGCTTCTCAGTGAGGCAGCGTGGCCTGCGTGTGTGACCCATTCTAAGTTTTTTTTTTTTTTTTTTTTACAGTTTGAAATTTGCACATTCTGAATAATCTGGGATTTGCTGCTGATTGTAATAAACAATTTAGTGACTTATGTGTTTGCATCATGATTTTCTATTTTGTCTGTTAAGACACCAGTGGGAAAAGAGTCAACAGTACAAATCATTTATCGGTGACTTTGAAAATAATGGCTCATTTTTAAGAAAAAGTAACCAAAACAATTATTTTATTTACTGAAGACTGTATTGTTGGTTGTGCCAGTGCAGAAGACCCTGCATACTTTAGTGACAGTACCAGTATATGGAGGAATTCTGGGCCATATTAGCATCTGTACTTTATCATAATGGGTTAGGGCAGGGGTGTCCAATCATGTGCCATGGAGTGCAAGACCTGCAGGCTTTACCTCCAACCAGTGTCTTCATCAGCAGATTCCACTGAATTTCTCCCACTGACTGCTGATCAGTGAGAACACCTGCTGAAGAGACTGGGTAGAAGAGAGAACCTGCAGGGTCTTGGCCCTCCATGGTACATGATTGGACACCCCTGGGTTAGGGTTTAATGGGATTTAACATTTTAACACAAACTGCTTTATGGTTCATAATTCTGTTGGCAGACTTACACCAAACCAAAAGTGATTTCTCAAACTGCTGGATTGTTCTTAGACAGCTTTTCCAATCTTTCAGTATTTAATTTATGTCACTTGGTGGTAACCTTCACATATAAAAAAAGAGACTTTTGCAAAAATTTCAAAGGTTTATTGTCAGTGCAATTCCCAGTGCAATATGACATGAATGCATGTATAGTACATTGTTGATGCAGAGAATATATATTTCTACAGTACATGTATCTAGTAAATCAAGTATTTTCCATGTAACCTTGTGACTGCATTATTTTAATTGCTTTTATTTCTAGATCAAGTTTGTTTTGGTCTAAAATGCATCACAGTTGTCAAATATATCTTATTATACCTAACTCAGTACTGTTTACCTTTTGAATATATATTTTGTGGCTAATATAACTACAACCTGGCAATCAAGTTGTGGCAGCTGATCACTTTTTGCCATGACACCACCTCAGACTCAATGCTGCTGGAGCAGCTACATCCATGATGTCTCAACAGTCTCTCCATGATTTTCATGCAGATCAGAGCAATTTGTTGCACAGGAAGCTAAACATTTCTACAGAGATGCTTAAGCTCTATAACCACTGATCGTTTGTGAAGCTGGGGTGAAATCAGTGAGAGGCTGTGTTGAACGCCCAGACCCACGGTTTGAAGCGGTAATTTTCCCACAGCAGAGCCATCTGAAACACACACACAGCGTACATATTTTAGTACCTAATAGCGATAACTTGCAGACATTACAGTGTAGTACGACATACTTATAGCAAACTAGCATTTGCAATCATTAGCTTGCCGTCATATATGATCTACTTCATATCCTCACGTCTTTGGCTCTATGGCTTCCCAGACGCTCCAGTACTTTTCCAGAGTGTTTCGTCTCGCTACCTGTACCCTTCTCTGGTGGTCTTTTTTAGGCCTTTACAGTGACAAAAAGCCACAGACCAAGGAGTCGCCTTGTACAGCCGCAATGTTATGTTTTGCTTGGGTCGCGTGTTTTACATCATGGGAGTGTGGCGCCACCTTGCTGTAAAAAAATCCCACCCACCCCAGGCGTACCCAGCTGTACCCAGCTGCAATGGAAACACAACCGAGCCGAACCGAGTAGAGCCGAGTAGTGTATAGTAAGGCTGACTGGGTACTAGTGGAAAAGGGCCACTGGTAATGTGTGTTTTCCCCTACTTGTTTGGGAAGTTGTAGGGGTGTTGGTGGGAGTTGTAAGGGTGGGCTGGGAAGATTACTTCAGTGGGGTTCAAATCTTGTCTAATATATATATTTTTTTCTTTTTCCATTTTTTTAAAAATTTAGTTCTCTATCATTCATCCCTCCCCCTTGTTTTCTTTTCCTCCCTCTCCTCCCTCAGTTCCTCTCATCTTACTCCCCTTTTATCAGTGTACACAAAGGTAATTTGGTATAGTTTTTCTTCTTTTTTCACATAATAGGCTACAGATAGAAATAGGGTAGGATGTGCAAACATAGCTGAAGAATGTGTGGTGCACTTTGTCACATGGAATTGTAAAGGTCTAAATAGGGCAGTGAAATGAGGAAACGTCTCATTTGCAAAAGTTGGGGGCAGAGGTGTTGTTTTTTGTTTTTTTTTGACAAGAAACGGATCTAAAAAAAACAGGCTCATAAGCAGTTACACCAAAGTTGGGTTGGGCAAGTTTTTCATTCCAATTTTAATTCTAAATCCCATGGAACTGCAATAATAATAAGGAAAAACATCCCTTTCATACCTTCAAACATAATTTTGGACTCAAATGGCAGATATATTATAGTGACTGGAAAACTTTTTAATTAAAGGATTACCTTGGCAAATGTTTCTGCCCCCAATCAACATGATGACAAATTTATATGTTCTGTGCTGTCTGCTTTACCTAATCTCTGTTATGTATGGGGAAAGGACTTGGAGTCTCTCTTCATGCAGCAAACCAACCACCCTTTATTATAGAGAACAGAACTATATATACAAGGTGCCGTGCCCGCCTGACGTCACCCTGTGGGCGGGTACGGCAGCACACGCACACACACTGCACAACATTCCCCTCCCCCTTACAAAAGTGTAAGACCACACACACAGTCGAGACCCTCCCCAATTTAGGACCCGAATCACGCACTCAGGAACAGGGAATAATGAACTGTAATAAAATAACCTACCGCATTCGCACAAAACAACTAAAATAGGACCCTGTCTCTCAAAATAAGTAAAATAATTCCTTAACTTACATACTCACATGCACACCAGCAAAGTATATATACATATTTACATCAAGAATATTTAAGAAACACCTATGTCCACTGGCAGCCAGCGGTAAAACTGGTCCAGGGGCCCAGGGCAGCCCCAAAGCATACACTCCCCTGGTCGCCGAAGGTAAGATTGGCTCGGAGGCCCCGGGTAGCCCCATGGCATGTGCACCCCTGGCTGCCATCTGCCTTCAGGATCAGAAACAACCTCTCTTTGTGGTGATCCGAACGCTGAGCTCATCCACGCTCGGGTTACTCAGTACTTTCCCTTTTTCCTCCCGTATTATTTATGTTTGGTTATTATTGGTGTTTCCAGGGCTTTTACTGTGACAGCGCCGTGGCCAAACTTCCGGCTGTCAAAGTCTAGCCGGCACTGTCACAGCTGATCTTGATTTTAGTCATTACGTTTCATCCTCTCCTGTTTAGTTCGTTGCTTTTTGTTATTAGTATTTAAGGGAGCAGCTGAGGCTCACTCCTCTCTGCGACCTGCGTCTACCAGGACTGGAGTCCCTATCCCCAGCTCCAGTCTTCCTTCTGTGTTTGATTCATCCTCGCTTCATCATTCGTAAGTATTATTCTATAGCGTCTGGTTCTGCCCTCGCTACGCTCTTGCTTTGATGTTCAAGTCCTTTATTTTGTGTTCTAGTTTAATGTATATGTTTTGCCCCACATGGCTCTTTATTTTGTTCTTTCTGTGAATAAACAAACAAACTCTCTGTTGGCATCTGGCGCCTCATTCATGCCCTGAAAGGGGCAAACACGACAGTAGGTTGCAGCTAAGCGAGTCGCCAGCCTCAGTGAGTTTGTTTTTAGGCTAGATTTTTCCTTTTTCCGGGTGCCAGTTTTGTTGGAGGCTATGGCGTCATCTAGGACAGGATATTCTACGAGCCTGGGTTTCGAGCTTGTCAAGGCTCTGATGGAGATAGAGGGTCTCCTGGCCAATGCCCGTATGTTCGCCACCTCCATAAGTGCACACTGGTACCTGGACCTCGCAGAGGCGGCAGTTAAGCGCCATCCTCACCTGGTCAAGCACGCTGAGGGCAGGGAAAGGATGGCTGATCTTGCAGCGCTTAAACAGGAATATCGTGGGCTGGTGAAGGGTCCCAGCAGGAGGCCGAAGACGGAGCAGACGGCGAGGCATTCCCGCTCCTCGCCCCGGGATCAGGCTTCTGCTACACTTCCAGCTCTCGTTTCCGCTTCACCAAAGAGCCATCTTCCAACATAGCAGAGGAAGAGGGCAGCCAGGGTCCTCAGCGAAGATGAGCAGTGGGCAGCTGAGCTCATCAGGGGCCGCGTGGCTGAAGCACGCTCTTCCGTCCATCCCAGTAGGATCCTAAGGAACCTTGTGGCGGCTGTGAGACTGGTGGAGGCTAATCCTGGACTAATTTATTATCCTGAGTACGCCGCGCTGCTGGCCTCAGTTTCTGCGCAGCAGCGACGGTTTTCTGATCTGAATTTAGCCTCGCCTCCAGCCAGAAGACGTCGTTGCCCTGCTCGTGATCCATCTCCTCCTCCCCGGAACACGGTCGTTCCGACAGGGAGGGAACCTCCTGATCTGGCTGATCCTCTGCGATATTCCCGTCCGAATCCTGTCCTGGGCCGCCGCAAGAACTCTGCCTCTCAGCCAGCTGTTTTTCCCGCACCACGACGAAAGGTGAAGACAGCAGCCTCAGCCTTTGGGTCATCTTTTCCCGCTGTTCCGTCAGCTCCTCATCCCTGGACTACCTCGGCTGCTCCTCCCTCCTCCTTGGCACTCCCTTCAGCGGCTGTGAGCCCAGCAAGTCCTGCTTTGGCGCCGCCCGCCACCAATCCTGTTGGGGCGGCTCCTCCTCGTCTTCCTGAGGGGCCCTCCATCACCATCCCTAGGGGAAGAATCAAGCCCGTTGCAGCAGTCACCATCGTTCCTCGGGAAAGCAGGCAAGTGTGTTTTCATTCTAAATCTCAGTGTAATGAATTACCTTGTCTGATTCCTGGGGGTGGAGCGCAGGGTTCACAGTCCTCTGAGCTCCCACCACCTGCTGCAGCCATTAAAATTGAACCTGCTACCTCTGTGTTTCCTCCCCTTCTCTCCGAGCGTCCTCCGGTGCCATGAGTAGACTGCTAGACGGAGGAGGAGTCTGCGGCTCTGGAGAGCCTGGTTCCAGCCCCACAGCTGTGTCACGGGCAGAGGAGGAGGGCTGACTGTCAGATCGAGCCTGCCCCGACGACAAAATGTCCCCGGGTCTCCGTGGAGCAGCAGTCAGCTCCAGCAGGCTATGGACACCCTGCCACCACGCCAAGTGGCCCATTGGCATGGGTTTCAGTGTCAGGGGGCTCTCGGACTGTCAAGACCATCATGCCGGCTGTGGAGGCCACTGCAGTTGAGTGGGAACCAAAGATGGACATCCTGACCATCGAGCCTGGATCGCCGGAGTCCTGGACGGCGGTAGAGCTTGGTATCAGGCAAGTGCTCTATTTTGTCTTCTTATTCTCTGTTCTGGAGCATTCTTGCCTGTCTCTTGGGGAGGAGAGCCAGGTGCAGCTGGCCGCTGCATCCAAGCTCATCTCGCCGGGCTCTGCCGCTGCCGGTGATCCTGACTCCTGCTCTCCCCCTCCTTCTGAGCCTTCTTCCAGGGTCACCAGAGATGAGTCTGCTCCGGTCGATATCATTGAGGCTCCGGGTTCGCTTCAGGAGGTCATCCCAGGTGCTGCGTCGGTCCAATCGGGGTCCACCGTGGGTGCTGCGTCGGCCCAATCGGGGTCCACTGAGGGTGCTGCATTGACCCAATCGGGGTCCACTGAGGGTGCTGCGCTGGCCCAGTTCGAGGTTGGTGAGGGAGCTGCAGATCCCCTTCTGCCTGACACTGGACTGGTTCCCTGTTTTCCCCCCTTCCCCCCCATTCTCCACCACCAGACGCCGCTGGGGTCCCTTTCATTTGGTTCGGCTTCCCCTCGTTGTGGCTGTCAGTAGGGAAGCTGCCTCTGAGCTCCCCCCTCTGGTCCTGGTGGTCTAAGGAAGTGGGTTGGCTGCCTGAAGGACTGTTCCGCCGGTTCTGCATCCTGGGTTCAGCACCTTCGTCCCAGGCGCTCCGCTGCGTCATCTCCATGCCCGGCTGTCGCTGATTTCTCCCGGGGTCCTCAGCCTGCATGGTCCCGCTCTCCAGCTGCGGGGATAACTCCTGTCGCTGCTCTCCCTCTCTGCTGTCATCGCACACTGCAACGTCAAACTGACCAGCGCTATGATCCTGTACCGTTCTGCGATCCTTGGCTGGCCCGCCATCTGCAGCCCCGGCTCCACCTCGACGCCTATCTGGTAGCCTGGAACTCACTTTTGGCGTGCAGTTAGCTTTGTGGCTAACTTGCCCATAGACAATGAGTGGGCCGTTAGCTTCTCCAAGCTAACTAGCCTAGCTCTATTTGGCACCAACACTCCCGCCACCCACAGCTTTGTGGTCCTTGTCTGCTTGGCAAAATGCTCAGCCAGCCACTTGACAGCATCCTCATAGTGCTCTGTCTCACCCAACCTACTGAAAATTCTTTGGCCTTCGGTGCCGAGATGGTGGGCCAGAAGTGCTCGTCATCGACTTCCATCAAGTCTACTTAAGCCCAGCACCCCGATGCAATCCTCAAACATGGCCAGCCACTTTGGCCGCAGGATCACTGGCTCTCCCGTGTACTCCAGAAATGGAAGCAGGGATAGAAGTAGCCCATATGCTTCCCATAATTTTCTTCTCGTTGCCAAAATGTTATGTATGAGGAAAGGAGTTGGAGTCTCTCTTCATGCAGCAAACCAACCACCTTTTATTATAGAGAACAGAACTATATATACAAGTGGCTGTGCCTGCCTGACGTCACACTGTGGGCAGGTACAGCAGCACACACACACACTGCACAACAATCTCCACACCCATAATTTAATCATAGCAGGGGACGTCAACCTAGTAATGGATTCACATATTAGACAGATCTTTAAATAGGCAACAGACTCTATCTAAATCAGTCAAACGAATTCAAGATTTTTTAAGTACGGCTAATGGACATTTGGAGATACAAACATCCATTTCTCCGAAAATACTGCCAACTCCCAACCTCATAATTTATATTCTACAACTGATTATTTCTTCATAGATTCCAGATTACTCTCAGCAGTGAAATATATTGATTACACTGGTCAACACCAAATTCATTGTCTAAGTTTTTTTTAGCTGATTTATGACAATTTTGATGTGCTGAATCCAATAATCACATTGGTTTTGCTCAATCAGGTCAACTGTTTGAATTATGGCCACATGTTGATTTATACATTTTTGTTTACATGTATGGGTATTTTTGCCTTATATGATGCAAAATTCTTTTTTATGTCTTGAAATTCTCTGAATTTTGAGTAATGATGATGTAACATTCAATTTACATATACTTACCTTTATATAAAGGTAAGTACATGCACAGTACTAAGTAAGTACAGGTTTTTACTTAGCACCTGATCGAGAGAAACGGATGTCATTTTCGGATTCAGCGGTGCAAAATTGTATTAAATCAGTTGAAAAAACAGACAACTTACAAAAAAATTATGTTTGTAACCCTGTGTTATGATGCTATAGTCTTATTGGATCATGCCCCATTAAAAATGCAATTGAGTTTTCCTTTTCTTTCAAAGGTCTTTTTATTATTATTAAGTGAAGTATCAATACAATACAAAGTATTGGAAATTTTCATTTTTGTTTTAACCAAACAGCGCAAAAATAGAATTTAAAACTAACAAATGTGGATGCTTCAAAACACAAAAACCTTTAAGTAAACAATAATAATAATAAAAATACAAAAAAAAAAAAAATTGTGTGTGTGAGGTGGGGGTAGGGTAAAGGGGATATGAGCTACTCAGAAACTATAATCGTGGGTCTTTTAAAGAAATCAAGAAACGGGCGTCACAATTTATAGAATTTGTTTTCAGAGCCATGAACTGTATATCTGATTTTTTCTAAATCCAAACAGGACATTATATCTTTTATCCACTGTACATGTGAAGGGGGCGAAGAGTCTTTCCACTTCAGTAATACAGCACGTCTGGCCAATAATAATGAAAATTTGAATACTTTTAATTTGGAATTTGGCAAGACAAGTTCTGGAGCCACACCAAAAATGGCGCATAATGGATCAGGTTTGATTTGATATTGCAGGACTTCAGACATAGTGATAAAAACAGAATGCCAAAAATTCATCAATGAAGGGCAGGACCAATACATGTGAAGCAAAGTGCCAGGAGCGTTACCACACTTTTCACAAGTTGGGTCTATATCCGAGTAAATACGTGCTAACTTAACCTTGGACAGGTGCACCCAGTGCACGATCTTAAATTGAATAAGAGCGTGACGAGCCACATTGATGCAGTGTGAACCTGTCCAAGAATAGAGTCCCACAGTTCATCAGTAAAGGTAAAATTAAGATCTTGTTCCCAATTCAATTTAATAGCGGCCAGAGAAGAAGATTGTAAATTTGAAATTAAATTATATAAAACTGATATTACCCCCTTAGAAGTTGGTTTAACTAATAAAAAATCATCTAGAGGATTATCAGAAGGTTTTTGAGGGAACTGTTTTGTCATGGTTTGCACATAATGTCTGACCTGGAGGAAGCGGAAAAAATGTGTAGAAGTGATGTCGAATTTAGTGGAAAGTTGAGAAAAACTTGCAAATTGTCCATCAAAATATAAATCTGCAAAAGATTTTAAACCTTTTCTGTGCCATATATGAAATGCACTATCAGTAGTTGATGGGGTAAATAAATGATTTGCAGCAATTGGACTTCTAATGGAGAAAAACTGAAGACCGAAATTTTTCCTCAATTGAGACCAAATTCTAAGAGACTGACAAACTACTTTGTTATTACCCGGTGTAGACAAGGCAAGGGGAAGTGGTGAACCTAAAATTGCCGGTAGGGAGGTTTGATTGTCCACATGTGACTCCATAAGGATCCAAATGGGTGATTTGAGTTCCAGATAGAAATGTTTCCAATATAACATGCACCTGATATTTGCTGCCCAGTAGTAATATTGAAAGTTAGGCAGAGCCATGCCACCCACTGATTTGGGTCTTTGAAGAAAAACTTTCCTCAATCTCGGATGTTTACCATTCCAAATAAATGAGGTAATCAGAGAGTCCAAAGACTTAAAAAAGGATTTAGGAATAAAAATGGGGAGACATTGAAACAAATATAAAAACTTTGGAAGTAACATCATTTTTACAGAATTGATTCTGCCAAATAAGGACAAGGATAATGGGGACCATTTGGAAAGTATTTGCTTGCACTGGTATAAGGGGAGATAATTATTTTTAAACAAGTGATTAAATTGTTTAGTAACACATATCCCAAGATAATTAAAATGATCAATAACAACCTTGAAAGGAAAATTTTCAAGATCCTGAACTCGAATCTTTTCATTAATCGGAAACAATTCACTCTTATTGAAATTAATTTTATAACCAGAAAACCTACTAAAACTATCCAAAATGTTGAGTATAGCAGGTAATGAAGTAAGTGGGTTGGAGAGAAATAATAAAAGATCGTCGGCATAGAGTGAAACCCTATGCTCGATGCCGCCCCTACAAATGCCTAGAAAGTCCCGGCTCCCACGGATTGCAATAGCTAACGGCTCAATTGCCAAGGCAAAGAGCAATGGGCTCAAAGGACAGCCTTGCCTCGTACCACGGTAAAGCCTAAAGTAGTCAGAATAGCGACAATTAGTTAACACTGAAGCTAAAGGACTAGCATAGAGAAGTTTAATCCAGGAACAGAAGGAAGGACCAAAACCGAACCTCTCCAAAGTAAAAAACAAATACTCCCATTCAACCCTATTGAATGCCTTTTCAGCATCCAAACTAATAAGACATTCAGGTATGTTGTGGTGAGGAGTATAAATAATATTAAACAACCGCCGCAAGTTAAAAAAAGAATGGCGATTTTTAATGAAACTGGTTTGGTCCTGTGAAATTATAAAAGGAAGAATCTTTTCCAACCTTGAAGCTAACAACTTTGACAAAATTTTAACATTGGTATTTAACAAGGAAATAGGCCTGTAAGAAGCACAATCAACAGGATCCTTGTCTTTTTTAAGCAACACAGTGATACAGGCCTGGTAACATGAAGGAGGAAGTGTACCAGAATCAAGAGACTCTGTAAAAACTTGACAAAGGAAAGGGGCAAGGTCGTCAGAGATTTTTTTGAAAAATCAGCGGAAAACCCACCAGGTCCTGGAGATTTTCCTGACTGCATGGATGATATTGCCAGCTGAATTTCTTCTTTTGTGATGGGAGCTTCTAGAATTTGCCGAGATTCTGAAGAAATCGAAGGGATATCAATAGAATCAAAAAAATCTTATTCTGAGGTATATAATTTGGAATAAAATGACCTGAAGATATCATTAATCACTTATTGATCAGATGTCACCTCTCCTTTATCTGTCCTAACTCCAGTAATAATTTGCTTAGCTCTAATACCACGCAGCTGATTAGCTAAAAGTTTAGCGGTTTTTTCGCCATGTTCATAAAATTCACTCTTGTTCCTTATTAAACAACCTTCAATTTGTCGAGTGGAGAGTAAATTAAGTTTAGTTTGTAATGTCATACGTTCCTTGTACAGAGCGGGTGATGGAGATTGAGCATATTGTCTGTCAATGTCCAAGATTTGATCTAAAATAGCCTTCTGTTCCTGTATTGCGGATCGTCTTTTAAATGCTGCCAATGAGATAAATTCGCTCCTAAGAAATGCCTTCATGGCCTCCTATATCGTTTTGTTTGGCATACCAGGAGTTCTATTTTCTTTCAAAAAAAACTTAATTTTAGAAGAAATATTCGCAACCAATTTTTCATCTGTAAGTAATAATGGATCCAGTCTCCAATGCTTTCTCATGGAGTCACATCCATGGAGGATCATTTTAAGTACAAGAGGGGCATGATCAGAAACCGAGATGCTATCATAACTGCAAGAGCTAAGGTTATTAATTAATAAATTGTCAACAAAAAATAATCTATTCTGGTATAAGTATGGTGTACGTGAGAGAAAAAAGAATAGTCCCTGCCGTTAGGATGTAAAAAATGCCAAGGGTCTGTAAGGCTATATTCCTCAAGAAAAGACTTAACATAAGTTGCAGATTTATTAAGACTAGCAGGTTTTGAGGATGAGCGGTCTAAGATCGGATCCATATACAAATTAAAGTCGCCCCCAAGAATTAGAGAATGAGTATTTAAATCTAGAAGCTGCGAAAAAAGGTTGCGAAAAAAGTGTACATCATCAAAATTCAGAGCATACAGATTAGCCAAGGTGACATGTTTATTGCCAAGTTTACCTGATACTATTACAAATCGTCCATTTTTATCTAATACAACATTAGAGGGAATAAATGGGATATTTTGATCAATAAGAATAGCAGCGCCCCTGGCCTTAGCTTTAAAATTTGAATGAAAAAATTGTCCTGACCAACATTTTGACAAGCGCAAGTGGTCGGAATCCTGCAAATGGGTTTCCTGCAAAAACAGTACCCCAGGCTTAAATTGCTTTAGACGTGACATGACTCTCTTTCGTTTAATTGGATGGTTCAACCCCTTCACATTCCAGCTTACCAAAGTAAGATTACTATTCATTCAAAGAGTAAAATTTATATATTGTGTTGTGTAGCCCAAAAAAGAATGGGGTGAGGTACGGGTAAGAAAAAAAAGGGGGGGAGGTTAGGGTTAATAAATCGATAACATAAAAAAAAAAAATTAAAAAAAAAAATCAACAACCAAACCTATAACAACACTCTAGCCGGTTGCAAAGAACAGCAACCGCTCCATCTCCTGCTTTATTCTCATCCTAGCAAAATACTCCCATACAACTGGCTTCAATCCTGCATAGTATGAACATTTTACCCTAAAAAAAAAAAAAATAAATTAAATAAACAACAACGTATAGGGAGCCAATTTTACCTTGTTTTGAACATCTAAAAATGCATCAATGTCCAGTCAGTGCAGCTTTAATGAAGTAATAATCAAGTAGTCCAGTGTAGTAGTTGGTCAACCCAGGAATGACCAGTTCAGGGCGAAAATCTCTGATTTCTCTCCATGGTTTGCATGAAGCGGGTGGCCTCCAAGACGGACGCCAGCCACTGGTTTTTGCCGTCTGGAAGAGTTATCCAGAGTCTGGCGGGGAAGAGAAGAGAAGGACGAAAACCTCTCTTGTACAACTCGGACATAACCTCCTTGTATTCGGCTCGTTGCTTCTGAACGTCGGCGTTATAATCCTCGTAGAATTGAAGTTTATGTCCACGATATTCCAAAGTCCCCCGGTGTCCCCACGCTTCTCTCATCACCAAGTCTTTGGTCCGAAACTGGTGGAAACAAATAATGACAGCGTGCGGCTTCCCATTCGGACCCGGCTTGGGCATGAGGCTGCGGTGGGCTCTATCCAGCTCTGGGGGAGATGGCAAAGTTTGTGTGCCAAAGACATCCACCAACAGCCGAGAAAAAAATTCAGATGGCCGTGGACCCACATCAAAGGACTCCGGCAGACCCACCAGACGAATATTCAGCCTCCTGCTTCTTCCCTCCAGGTCAGAAAGTTTGTTTTTCAAAAGCTTGTTCTCCTCCTGTGTTGACTCACACGCAGCTTCAAGCGCCGCTAGGCGCTGGCTGACGTCCTCCCCATTGCTTTCAAGGTCGCCAATGCGTTGCTACTGGTTAGCCACATCTGTTTGAATCTTGTCCAGCTTGCCATTAATAACATCAAATGAAGCTTTAAAGTCAGCAGCTATGGACATTCTGTGTTGCTCAAGCAAGGCAACAAGTGCAGGGTTAAGGCTTATATTAGCATCCTCAGCTAAGCTGGTGTTAGCATTGTTCACTGTTGCCTCCTTTTCAGTCTGCTTTCTTGTTTTGGACATATTTCTCAACTCAAAACAGATTCCGCACGTATTAAACGTCCAAAACGTTGATAGCTTACAGCAAAGTAGGGTTTAAAAAGTAAGACTGAAAAAAAATATAGCAGGAGCCAGCAACGCACACACCTACTCCATTGCCAGCATACCTGATGCCAATCATCCAATTGAGTTTTCCTAATAAACATTCACATAGGACCTGACGAATGAACAATAGTCTACTTGCTAATCAAACACATGTTGAATTTATTCATTCTCAAATCACTTGTTATATGCAAAATAATAATATGCCAGATGTTTCTAAGAGTACATTATGGGAAGCATTCAAAGCTCATATTAGGGGCCAAATTATACCTTGTGTGGCTTATATTAATCATATATTCCATACCTACATATGTATAGACATATTAGAATGTTTAGTGATTACATATGTGGAATGACCTCACGCCTATGAACAGGACAAGAGGTCTCAACCGTCAGCGAGGATCAATGAGCAGACAGAGTCGCAGCGGTGGAGACCGGATCGATCTCCCTGACCACCCAGGGTCAGGTGGAGGAGACGGAGGACAATGGAGGGGGGATTATGTTAATGCGGGATGTCAGCTTTGATATGCAATGTCTTTTGTTGAGTGTGGGTATAAGTATGAAGGTCTGACTGCGTTCAACCTCTTATTCTGCTTCTGCACCGAGATGAGACATGTTAGGGAGGTGAAGCTGATATTAAACTTTGATTTATAAAGTCACATCGCTTCTTCATTTCTAACTCCCTACACTGGTGACCAGACGTGAGTATGAAACAGAGACGTTCTCCTGCGATTAACTCATCAGAGGCGACCCAGGCAAGCGCCGGCGCCCACGCAGACAGGGGAACGGATGGAGGACGTTCCCCCACGGCAGAAGCTACAGAGAGGGCTCAACCGAGCACCATCCCCAGCCCTGCCGTGAGAGCAGAAGAAAGGCGCTCTCACCCGGCGGACACATCAGGGACGGCCCACACAAGCGCCGTCACCGTCAAGCTGCCAGAATTCTGGCGAGACGACCCGAGCTCGTGGTTCCAGCAAGCTGAGGCTCAGTTTGCGCTAGCGGGCATAACGGCGGACGAGACAAAATTTTATCACATCGTCGCCAAACTCGACGCTGCCACGTCAAGATGTGCGCGGAGCATAATTCAACAGCCGCCCGCTCATGACAAATACAAAGAACTTAAGGCGACCATCGTCGAGAACTTCGTCCCCTCAGCCGAGGAGAGAGCAGAGAAGATCCTGGCGATCTACGGCCACAGAGGATGCAGACCCAAGGCCCTCATGGAGGACATGCTGCAGCTTAAAGAAGAGGACAATAACAACTTCCTCTTCCAACATATCTTCCTCAGCACTCTGCCGCCACACATGAGGGGGACGCTGGTCAACATGCGGTGCAGCACCCAGCAGGACTTCCGCGCGCTGGCCCGAGAAGCGCAGCGACTCATCAACGCCTGCGGCGAACAGATGGCCACAGCAGCATCCGCAGATCTCAGCGCGGAAGCCCAGAGCAGCGGAGAACCACAGACAACCGAGCAGAGCCCGCCCACCATGGCGGCAACATGACCAAGGCGCAGCAGGCGGAATGACCTCTGCTATTACCACCACCGTTTCGCCGAGAGGGCGTACAAATGCGTCCCCCCCTGCAAATTCAAAAGTTTGGGAAACGCCAAACTAATAAGCTGCTTTATGTGACTGACGGACACACCGGGAGACAGTTCCTGATCAACACCGGAGCTCAGCTGAGTTTTATCACCCCTTCCCACGCAGACCGGGCCATGGGTCCCCGGGGAAATGGAGCGATGGCAGCCAACGGCTCGATCATCGACACCTTCGGTGAAAGGAACCTGCCTCTTTGCATCCACGGTCGTAACTATAGATGGACATTTATTGTAGCGGCGGTGAGTTTTAACTTGTTGGGCGCTGATTTTTTGTGTGCACATGGGTTGTTAGTCGATCTAGCAAATAGGCGCTTGGTTAATGCACTGTCATTTTCTTCTATCTCCTGCTCAGCTCGAGTTTCTCCACCACCCGTGCAGGCCAGCGTCACAGCAGCAGGAGGTAAGTTTGACCAACTCCTCACCCAATTTCCAGCACTCACAGTTCCAAAATTTTCAGCGACAGTAGCGAAACACGGGGTTGAACACTTCATCCCCACAACAGGCCCACCCGTGTTCGCCAAAGCTCGGCGCTTAGACACGACCAAGCTCGCCATAGCACGGGACAAGTTTGCCACCCTGGAAAAATTAGGCATTATTAGACGCTCGAAAAGCCCCTGGGCATCGCCACTCCACATGGTCCCGAAAACCAACAGTTCTTGGAGACCTTGCGGCGATTACCGCAGACTAAACAATGCGACAGCGCATGACCGCTACCCAGTTCCTCACATCCAAGATTTTTCACTACATCTGGCGGGTGCGTGCATTTTTTCTAAAATAGACCTGGTCCGCGGCTATCACCAAGTCCCCGTTCGAGCAGAAGACATTCCTAAACCGGCTGTAATACCCCTCTCGGTCTTTTTGAATTTTTGCGGATGCCGTTCGGCCTCAAAGGCGCTGCTCAAACCTTTCAGCGTATGATGGACGCGGTATTACGCGACCTCCCCTTTGTGTTCGTCTACCTCGACGATATGCTGGTAGCCAGCCCGTCAGAGGAAGAACACGAACAACACCTCACTACAGTTTTTCAGAGACTAGAAGAGCACGGGTTAATAATCAACCCAGCCAAATGCAAATTCGGCGTGTCACAAATTGATTTTTTGGGACACAGAGTTTCACCGAAGGGGGCAGTCCCATTGCCAGACAAAGTCCGCGCGGTAAAAAATTTTCCACGACCACAAACGGTCAAATCGCTGCAAGAATTTTTGGGAATGGTGAATTTTTACAACTGTTTCCTCCCCCGTGCAGCTCAACTCATGCAGCCCCTGTATGCCGCACTCAGAAAACAAAAGCCTTCCAACGCGGTCGAATGGACCCCAGAGCGCGAACACGCCTTCGCGGAAGTAAAAAGTGCTCTAGCGAATGCCACATTGTTGGTTCACCCCGATCCCTCGGCCCGCATAGCGTTAACCACAGACGCTTCAGACCTGGCCATAGGGGCAGTCGTTGAGCAACATGTTGGCGGAACCTGGCAACCTTTAGCATTTTTTAGCAAATCTTTAAACCAAACCGAGCGTAAATACAGCACTTTCGACAGGGAGCAGCTAGCGCATCATTTATCCATCCGCCACTTCCAGTTCTGGTTAGAAGGGCAGCGCTTCATGGCTTTTGTAGACCACAAACCGCTCACTTTTGCGATGGCTAAAATTTCAGAACCATGGTCAGGCAGGCAACAAAGACAGCTAGCTGCAATTTCAGAGTTCACCACAGACATTCGACATGTGGCAGGCAAACTTAACGTGGTAGCAGACTGCCTCTTTCGCGCTGTGACATCGCCAGAGCATGAGGAGACAGATTATACTACCTCAGCCGCAGAACTCTTCGCCAACGCGGACGCGTATGCGGCCCCAATTCACGTAGGGATAGATTACGCAGCCATGGCAGAGGAACAAAGCAGCGACACGGACGTGCGCGCGCTCCTGTCTGGACCAACAGGGTTAAGACTGGAGGAAAGGGGTTTATGTGACGGTGTACCCCCCCTAATCTGCGACGTTTCAACCGGCCGACCTCGCCCGGTAGTCCCAGCTGCATGGCGCCGCCGCATTTTCGACTCGGTTCACTACCTCGCGCACCCAGGGGTGCGCGCCTCGGTTAAAATGGTCGCAGAAAAGTTTGTTTGGCCGGGCCTACGAAAAAATGTAAAGGAATGGGCAAAAACTTGCATGTCTTGTCAGCGCGCCAAAATACACAAACACACAAAAGCTCCTCTAGAGCCTTTTCGAATCCCAGCCAGAAGGTTTGATCACGTTCATGTCGACCTCGTGGGACCACTACCTTCGTCTCAGGGTTTCACACACCTGTTAATGATGATAGACCGTACTACGCGCTGGCCTGAGGCGGTCCCTTTGGCGTCAACCACAGCTGCGGAAGTCGCTCGCGTTTTTTTAACAAACTGGGTGGCACGTTTCGGCGTCCCATCGGACATCACGTCCGATAGGGGGCCACGATTTGTCTCAGAGTTTTGGTCAGCCATGGCTAGCAGCTTAGGGACGACAATTCACCGCACCACCGCATATCACCCTCAGGCTAATGGGTTATGCGAGCGTTTTCACAGATCTTTAAAGGCCGCCCTCAGGACCTCACTAACGGATACAGATTGGGTGAATAAACTTCCCTGGGTTTTATTAGGGTTGCGTTCTGCACCTAAAGAGGATCTAGACGCCTCCCCAGCAGAATTAGTTTTTGCACAACCTCTCAGACTCCCAGGTGAGTTTTTACCAGAGGACCCAGAGCCCAGGCATCTTTCAGCCCTGAGGCCTTTAGGCAGCACCAGACCGGACACTCTCCCCGGACCGGCACATCACTCTTTTCCACGAGTTTTTGTCCCCCAAGCTTTAAAAAACGCCGAGTTCGTTTTTGTTAGGCACGAAGCTTTAAAATCAACCCTCCGTCCACCATACGACGGACCATTCAGAGTGCTGGAACCTGGTGATAAGCATTTTGTGCTTGATTTAGGGGACAGAAAAGAAACAGTCAGCATTGACAGACTTAAACCTGCCTTCTTGTTGAGAGACGAACCTGCACGGGTGGCGAGAGCACCTTGGCGGGGTAGACCCCCCAAGAAAAAAAACTCAGCCCCCCTGCAGGGAACAAATAACCACTCTCCTCCCCAAGCTGCAGATTCCTTACAGGAGGGTCCCACCAAGACGCCAAAGCGGACCCACAGCAGATTCGGGAGAAGATTAAAACCCAGACGGTACAGGGACTGATACAAATTGACCAAGAGTTGTTAACTATGTTATCAGATTGTGCCGTGACAGTTCTAAGGATGATTTGTGATATTACTATACTGTTGTTGTTACCACTGAATTCTCTACAGGAGCATGACTGCTGGAAAGATTTTTCCTCGTTTTCCCTGTCAAGAGGTTAACAGTATAATATGTCATAGAGATTATCTTAAACTGTAAACTTAATTTGATTGTCCTTTTCTTAGTCGTTTGGGGGAGGGGCTGTGGCTTATATTAATCATATATTCCATACCTTCATATGTATAGACATATTAGAATGTTTAGTGATTACATATGTGGAATGACCTCACGCCTATGAACAGGACAAGAGGTCTCAACCGTCAGCGAGGATCAAAGAGCAGACAGAGTCGCAGCGGTGGAGACCGGATCGATCTCCCTGACCACCCAGGGTCAGGTGGAGGAGACGGAGGACAATGGAGGGGGGGTTATGTTAATGCGGGATGTCAGCTTTGATATGCAATGTCTTTTGTTGAGTGTGGGTATAAGTATGAAGGTCTGACTGCGTTCGACCTCTTATTCTGCTTCTGCACTGAGATGAGACATGTTAGGGAGGTGAAGCTGATATTAAACTTTGATTTATAAAGTCACATCGCTTCTTCATTTCTAACTCCCTACACCTTGTACTGCCCAACTGAATTACTAAAAACATAAGAAAAACAAGAAAATGCACAGAAAATTACAGAAGTTGATCGCAAATATGTCATTACTCCCAATCCCGAATTACTTGCAGAGAGAATATTTTATAGAGTTTGACCTTCTCTCCACACTGGAAACTACAGAAATGATAAATTGATATAGGCAAAAAGTATTATGAATATGAAGAGAAAACAGACAAATGTTTAGCACATCAGAGAAGACTATCTGAAACATCTCAACTGATAACTGAAATACATACAAGCTCTGGAAATGTAACTAATGATGCATTTCAAATTAATCAAGAATTTAAACAGTTTTATACCAAACTATATACATTGGATTCACTAAAAGACATGGATTTGCTCAAGAAGTTTCTTGCTAATCTGGATATTCCTTCCATTAGTGAGCAACATAAAGCAGCTTTGGAGTCAACAATCACATTGAAGGAGGTAAAAACGGCAATAAACAGTCTCCCAAATTCAAAGGCACCAGGTCCAGACAGGTTCACATGTAAAGTATGTAAGAAATTTGTTGAAGAATTTACCCCACTTTTGTTAGATATCTTTAATGTGTCAAAGGAAAAAGGTTTTCTCCCTGGGACATTTTACCAAGCATCAATTTCTTTATTACTTAAAAAAGAAAGAAATCCTAGGGATCCAGCATCATATAGACCAGTGAGTCTACTAAGTGTACACTGAAAAAAGAATTATTTCGAGCTAACATAATAAAATCATTGAAAGTGGTTCCAAAAAAATAAAGTTATGTTTTGCCAGCATAATAAAATCATGTGCATGTTTCATGATATGCTTATGTAACATTGACATGATTTTGTTTGCACATGAGTTTAGGAGTGGTGGTGTAGCTGTGGCCTAGTTGGTAGAGCATCTGTCCCACACCCGGGAGGCCTGGGTTCAAATCCTGGCCAGGTCATGATGAAGACCATATAAAAGTGAGACTTCCTACTGTCCAGCTTGGTACTCAGCAATACTGGAATAGAGGAGGGAAATTTGTGGCAGTGCCTTGCATGGCAGCGACCCCTCTGATTCTAGATATGATTAACATTGTAGATAAGAGAAACATAATTTTGTTCCACTGTACATGATTGGCTGTATGGACTGAATGACAATAAAGTTGGCTTTATTACGTTGCCAAAAAACAAAATCATGTGAAGGTAACATATGCAGATCATGAAACATGCACATGATTTTATTATGATGGCAGAACATAACTATTTTGTGGAACCACTTTTAATGATTTTATCATTTTAGTTCAAAAGAATTTTTTTTTCAGTGTAGATGCAAAAAAATTTTAGCCAAAATAATGGCAGCTAGGTTAGAAAATATCCTTCCAACAGTAATTCATGAAGACCAGGCAGGTTTCTTTAAAAACAGACAGTTAGTCCATAATATATGAAGGCTATTTAGCATAATTTATATATCTAGCTCTAACTTTAATTCAGAAATACTAATATCCCTGGATGCTGAGAAAGCATTTGACAAGGTCGAATTTTGCTTGTCTTGTCAAAATGTGGCTTTTGGCCAAACATTTCTTTGATGGATACAAATATTGTATGCCTCCCCAAAGGCTTCAGTAAAAAATAACAAGCTCCAATCTGATTACTTTTGTTTAACTCAATAACCAGGGAGAGCTGCCCATTGTCCCCATTGCTTTTTGCAATAACAATAGAACCTTTAGCAATAACTTTAAGATCTTAATCTAATTTCAAGAGGGGGTTGTAAGAGGAGGTGAACACAAAGTTTCTCTATATGCAGATGATTTGCTATTACGTATATTCTTCAGGACCTTTTGAATCAATTCCAGCAATACTCAATATACAGTGGTGTGAAAAAGTGTTTGCCCCCTTCCTGATTTCTCTTTCAGATCATCAAACAAATTTAAATATTAGACAAAGATAACACAAGTAAACACAAAATGCAGTTTTTAAATGAAGGTGTTTACTATTAAAGGTAAAAAAAAATCTAAACCTACATGGCCCCGTGTGAAAAAGAGATTGTCCCTTAAACCTAATAACTGGTTGGGCCACCCTTAGCAGCAACAACTGCAATCAAGTGTTTGCAATAACTGGCAATAAGTCTTTTACAGCACTGTGGAGGAACTTTGGTCCACTCATCTTTGCAGAATTGTTGTAATTGAGTCACATTGGATGGTTTTCGAGCATGAACCGCCTTTTAAAGGCCATGCCACAGCATCTCAATTGGATTAAGGTCAAGAATTTGACTAGGGCACTCCCAAGTCTTCATTTTGTTTTTCTTAAACCATTCAGAGGTGGACTTGCTGGTGTGTTTTGGATCATTGTCCTGCTGCAGAACCCAAGTGTGCTTCAGCTTGAGGTCACGAACAGATGGCCGGACATTCTCCTTCAGGATTTTTTAGTAGGCAGCAGAATTCATGGTTCCATTTACCACAGCAAGTCTTCCTGGTCCCGAAGCAGCAAAACAGCCCCAGACCATCACACTACCACCACCATATTTTACTGTTGGTATGATGTTCCTTTTCTGAAATGCTGTGTTACTTTTATGCCGGATGTAATGGGACACACACCTTCCAAAAAGTTTTGTCTTTTCAGTCCACAGAGTATTTTCCCAAAAGTCTTGGGGATCATCAAGAAGTTTTCTGGCAAAACTGAGATGAGCCTTTATGTTCTTTTTGCTCAGCAGTGGTTTTTATCTTGGAACTCTGCCATGCAGGCCATTTTTGCCCAGTCTCTTTCTTATGGTGGAGTCATGAACACTGACCTTAACTGAGGCAAGTGAGGCCTGCAGTTCTTTAGATGTTGTTGTGGGGTCTTTTGTGACGTCTTGGATGAATCGTCACTGTGCTCCTGGAGTAATTTTGGTCGGCTGGCCACTCCTGGGAAGGTTCACCACCGTTCCATGTTTTTGCCATTTGTGGATAATGGCTCTCGCTGTGGTTCGCTGGAGTCCGAAAGCTTTAGAAATGGCTTTATAACCTTTTCCAGACTGATAGATCTCAATCACTTTGTTTCTCATTTGTTCCTGAATTTCTTTGGACCACAGCATGATGTCTAGCTTTTGAGGATCTTTTGGTCTACTTCACTTTATCAGGCAGATCCTATTGAAGTGATTTCTTGATTGAGAACAGGTGTGGCAGTAATCAGGCCTGGGTGTGGCGAGAGAAATTGAACTCAGCTTTCCAAAGATGTGATAAACCACAGTTCATTTATGTTTTAACGTGGGGGGGCAATCACTTCTTCACACAGGGCCATGTAGGTTTGGATTTTTTTTACCATTAATACTAAACACTTTCATTTAAAAACTGCATTTTGTGTTTACTTGTGTTATCTTTGTCTAATATTTAAATTTGTTTGATGATCTGAAACATTTAAATGTGATAAACATACAAAAAAAAATGAGAAATCAGGAAGGGGGCAAGTACTTTCTCACATCGCTGTATCAACTACATTCGGACAAATATCAGGATATAAGATTAACTTAAAAGTATTTTACTTCCAATTAATAATATTGCAGAAAAACAATCATTTAAAATCTTTCCTTTCAAAACCTCAATTCAATTCAAGTTTTCAGGGGTTAACGTTACCAAAGCATTTAGACAGCTGTATAAAGAGAATTTTGTAAATTTATTGGAGCAATTTATACATGACCTGCAGAAATGGTCTCATATTCCTTTATCACTGGCTTGACAAATTAATACAATTAAAATGAATATCCTCCCCAAATTTCATTTTTTGTTTCAGTGCATCTCTATATATATGACTAGTGTCTTTTTTCGCAGGATGGACAAAACTATTTTAGAATTCATTTGGAATAACAAAACACCTAGAATTAAAAAGGAATATTTACAATGACACAAATCAAAAAGAGGCATGGGTCTTCCAAATTTTCAAATGTTTTACTGGGCATGTAATGTCAAAATTATGGCATTTTGGGTACAAAAACAAGCTCCAGTGTGGCTGGACGTGGACAAAGCTTGTTGCTGCCCTTCCTCCCTCTCAGCTTTCTTATTTTTACCTTTTCCTGTTGAATACCCAGTTTCACTAGATAATCTGGGTATGTCTTAATAATGCGAGCTGTGAGCCATGTTGTTCCAAGCAACAAACCAAACCTTATTGAGATCCACAGTGAGCATACATACTGGCCGTAGGCCCACCTGACGTCACTACGTTGATTGCCTGGTGTTGGCTATGGCAAGCCCCAAAGCCAAATTCCCATAGAAGTCCTTATGAGAACCCTTTATACAAAGATAAAGGATGATGATAATCAAGTCAGTGGTGGTAATGCACCTGTAATCTGGTTGCCAACCGCCAATCAAATCTAAAAGAAGAACAGTCCCCCCTTTTCAAAATGTGAAAGGCACTATATATATATATATATATATATATATATATATATATATATATATATATATATATATATATATATATATATTAGACCCCCCCCCCATTAAGTCTAGCAGGAAAAACCCCACAGAACACATAATAAGCTAAATGGACACCTGGGTATACTGCCAGTGTACTCACCCGTGTTGGGGCAGATTATTCTGCCGCCTATGCCCAACACACTTCAGCTAAGGCTACTTCTACTTCAAAGTCATCAAGGTATCTGGGCCTCTGACGTGTCCTAGCCGAGGGCTTCACCAGAAGATGAACTGCTCCGGGCTCTGTTGGCTGCACCTGAGAATCCCCAACACCCCCATCAGGCAAGTCCCAACCTTCATCAGTCAAATCCACCGCAGCTCCCAGATCCTGGGCTTGCAACAACTTCTTGAGTCAGCTGGAATGCCACCATGACCTGTCCTGGAGCTCAAACATGTCCTGGCCCAGCCATGTCACGATCTGCAGGGGTCCCGTCCAGAAAGGCTGCAGCTTATGCGTACGGTTTGGGTGCTTAATCCTGACACAATCAGACCCATCGAGTCCATGGGTCCTTGCACTGTGCTTCCTGTTGAAACATTGTTTTATTTTCCGCTCCTGGGTGACAACCTGATCTCATGGATGGTCTGTGCCCCCTGAAGGGGAGGTCGTGGTGCGCCGCAGCCGGTTCAGTGGCAGGTGTAATTCACGCCCCAGCGTGAGCTTCACTGGGGAGCACCCTGTCGTGGTGTGGGCCGTTACTCTGTATTGGAGAAGCATGTTCTGAAGGGCGTCAGGGAACGCAAAGCCATCTGCCAGATGGTGCCGCAGACCAGTTCTCAGAGTCTTGTTGAAATGTTCCACACCCCCATTGGCTTGAGGGTGGTAGAACGCGGTTCTGATGTGCTCCACGCCCCTGTCCCCCAAAAACTCCTCAAATCCCCCAGAGGTGAACTGTGGGCCATTGTCTGTTGCGATGGCATCTGGAACCCCCCACCTGGCGAACGGCAACGAGAGGAAACTGATGACCACATCTGTCATGACCAAGTTAGTGGGCAACACTTCCAGCGATTTGGAAAACAGATCGTAGACCACCAGCAACAAACGGCTGTTTGGGGGAGTGGGCTGTGTAGCTCACCACAAATGTCTAACTGGATGTGCCTCCAAGGGCTCTCCGGGTATGGTAACAGTCGCAGGGGTAGAGGAGGTGGCACGCCAGTCTTTCCACTTTCTAAACACGGAACACAGTTCTTAACCATAGTGTCAATGTCCTTATCAATGCCAGGCCACCAGACTGAATCCCTGCAATGTTGTTTCACCCTGACCACACCCAGATGACCCTCGTGAAGCATGGCCAAAACGCGTGATCTCAGCGACACCGGGATCAATGTGCAGTGTCCCCTTGCGACACACATGCCATTCCAACAACTCAGTTCATCCCTGAACCTGTGAAAAGGCACCAGATCGCCCTGCACCTTTGTGGGCCAACCCTCCCTGATGACGGAGCACAGCTGTGACAATGTGGGGTCCCATTCTTACTCCGCCTGGAGCTCCTGGAGGGACACCATGTCCCGGAGAGTTCTGTGCAGAACGTTGACTAGGTCTGCCTCCAAGGAGTCATTGTTATCTGGTTGCGTGGTGTTGGTCTTGGTACAGAACAGGAGGTCCACCACTACGTTTTCTTTGCCAAGGGTGAACTGGGTAGTGAAGTTGTAGGCCCGCAGCCATTCAGTCCACCTGTGGATCTGCTGGGGCATGTGTCCTGAACCCATTGTTTCCAGCAGTGCCGTCAGTGCCCGGTGGTCCGTGCGCAGGATAAAATGGCATCCGTAGAAGAAAATATGCCACTGTCTGCACGCCCAGACACATTTGAGCACCTCTCTGTCACCCACGGCATACTTCTGTTCAGCTAGTGAAAGGAACCTCAACTCGAACGCTACTGGGCACTTGGTACCATTTTGCACTTGGGACATAACCACCCCCACTGCTGAATCAGATGCGTCACAAGTCACAAAAGTTGGACATTTTGGGTCAAAGTGGGCC
This sequence comes from Pholidichthys leucotaenia, assembly GCA_020510985.1. Classification (NCBI taxonomy): domain Eukaryota; kingdom Metazoa; phylum Chordata; class Actinopteri; order Cichliformes; family Pholidichthyidae; genus Pholidichthys; species Pholidichthys leucotaenia. The sequence continues at coordinate 230,638,401 of CM035840.1, forward strand.
AACACCGGCAGGGAGGTGAGTTGAGACTTCACCCTAGCGACCACCACTAAGCAGGCCGGAGTCCATTGCCATGGATCATCCTGCTTCAGAAGGGCTCGGAGGGCTTCGATAGTCTCTGAATAACGGGGAATAAAATGCCTGTAGAAGTTCACCATGCCCAGAAATGAGGAAATTTGTGCAGGCGTTGTGGGGTCAGGGAGATGCAGGACCGCCTCCACGTTCAACTGCAGGGGGCTCAAGTCCTCAGCTGCTAGCTGGAACCCAACAAACTCAGTGGAATCCGCTGCAAAGATTCACTTTTCCCTGTTCAGCGTGACCCCATGCTCCAGCAGCACCTCCATCACTCGTCCCAAACAATCATCATGTGCTTCCCGTGATGTGCCGTGGACCATGATGTCATCCAGGTACACCACTACACCCCTGAGGCTTGCGAGAATAGTAGATATAATTTTTTTGAAAACAGCTTGGTGCTGAGCTCAGACCAAAAGGCATGCGGGTATATCTGAAAATGCCCATGTGGGTCACGAACACTGTCAGGTCGTGGCTGGCCGGGTGGAGGGTTACCTGCAGATAACCCTGGCAGAGGTCCAGCTTCGGGAACACCTTAGAGCCACTGAACATTGCGGTGATTTCCTCCATCGTGGGGTGCGGATATTTATCCAGGATGATCGCTTTATTAACCATCCTGAGGTCAATGCATGGCCGAATGCCGCCCGTCTTCTTCTTGGCCACCACAATGTTTGAGATCCACGGCGAGGCAGCCACTTTCCTGATAATGCCGGCCTTAAGCAATTTATTCAGTTCTGCAGTGACATCGTCCCACAGGGCTAGGGGGAGCTGCCATAATGGTTGGATCTTGGGCGTCACGCCTGGGTCAATGAGCGGGCGGTGGTTGAAAGCCTTTATACACCCCAGGCCCGCAAACAATGCCGGCCAGCGGGCCTGCCATCCAGGAGACATGGTTAACACTGTCGAGCCCGCTGCATCCGTAATAGAGAATCCTAACTCTCCCAACAAATCAATTCCCAACAAGTCGGCCCCCTGGCGTGAAGATAAATATGGGAATAATCTTCGACCCACATGTGACTGAGAAACTGGCCTATGCCAATTTTAGCATGACCATAACCAAACATTTTCACAGCACCCTCCTTAATGGCTTTTCTTGGTAAAAATCTGTCAAACATGGACATGTTCAGTATGAATTTACCAGCGCCCGAGTCCACCATAAGCAGCACGTCAACCCCATCAAGCTGCAAAATGTACCACTTTAATGGCCACTTCGTAGCGCCTGCTACACTCACCAACGTCATGCCTTCGGACTCCGAGTCTGTTGGCTTGTGGTGGTGGTTTAACAGTTTATTCACACACACACATCACACATTATCAACAACATGAATGAATTACGATATGAATTATCAACTGCATGAACAGCAGTATACAATAGGCTTTTTTCACATTGATTTGGAGTGTGAATGGGTCATCCCAAGTAAGCTATTTAAAGCTTTTAGTAGGGAGCCCATTTCTACAAGTAAATGATGAGAGAAATCAGTCAGATGTCTTTGTGTACAGGAACAAACAAACATATAACAGACATATAGCACATAATCCCAGCATTTGTTTACACTGAATTAGTAGGCGAGTTCAAGATACATAGTCAAGTTAATTAAATACTAGTGGAGTGAATCAACATATAAAACAAAATTACAATGGCGTAACAACTCATCAGTGAGCAAGTTTTGTGTAACAAATAGCAGATTAATTATATAATGATAGGAGTTGCATTTTTAGTTTTTTCGTGAAGATGGAGATGGAAGGTGACATTTTTAGATTCTCATCAAGCTCATTCCAAATCTGCGGTCCTTTGTACACAATACTAAAACTGGTGGATTTTAGTCTCTGTTTTTTCCCAGTATTTTTTTTTTCTAGTGGTATAGGTGTGCATGGGAAGGAAGGTTGGAATAAGTTCACGTAAGTTATAGTTGAGTTTGTGGACAACCTGATACATTATGTAGGCATTCTGGAAGTAATTATGCTCAGCAAGTCTTAGAAGATTATAATGATGGAAAAGATGACTAGTAGGAGAATTATATTCAGAACATGATAAGGCACGTATGATGTATGCAAACCCTGGCTTAGTGATTAGAACGGCCGCAGCTGTAGCACTACTTCCCCCTGGCGGGGCAAGAGGACGAGCCCGCCCGGTGACAAGGATAGCCACAGCTGTCACACAGTCCCCGAGCGCCCGCTTCTGCTCGTGCCACAGTCCACTGCCTCTTGGGGGTCTGCCCTGAGAGGTTAGATGCGTTGCTAGCGGTCTGACATGGAGGGGAATCTTGGGTGACTAGGTTCTCTTTAGCTAGTTCTTGTAGACCTACCTGGGTAGCGGACTCTATTTGGCTGGTGGACAGACAAGAACGTGAAGTTTAGGAATCCCAGTGGAAACAGTAACCTCACTATAGCTTTCCAAGGCACATCTCAATTAAATATGTGGCAGTGCTACAAACCCCATTACTTGTTTCAGCGTGAAGACATCCTTAGTTAGCATTAGCTTCTCTTTGAACTATTCGTTGCTCATACCGGGTGCTAGCTTATCACAGATTAGCTCTTCCTCTACAGGCCCGAAGGTGCACGTGAAAGTGTTTGGTGGACTCACCAGCTTGCTGACAGTGGTCAAAGAACCTGTGTCTTAGTGCCATGATGTTGCACTGATCAACAATGAGATTGTCCATCATGTCCAAACAGTCCTTTCATGAGTCCTTGCTACCCAGCGCGTGAAACACACATTGGCCTTCCTTACCAAGGCAGTGGATTAGCATACTCTTCTGTCTCTTCTCGTCAGCTCCGCCAAGGCCAGCTGCAACAATATACTCCTCAGATGCCTTCAACCAGCGGCGCCACGGTGTAGTTGGCACACCCGGAGACTCCAAGAACAGAGGTGGTAATCTTGCACACGCTTCCATGGTTCAATCCGACGTTGCCAAATGTTATGTCTTAATAATGCGAGATGTGAGCCATGTTGTACTGAGCAACAAACTGAACTTTATTGAGATTTACACTCAGTATACATACTGGCTGTAGCCCGCCTGACGTCACCACCTCGACTGCCTAGTGTCGGCTACGGCAAGACCCAAGGGCCAAATAACCATACAACAAATCCTGTTGTAGTTCATACATTAAAAATTTGGTCTCAGATCCGAAAAGTTCATGGCTGCCAAACCTGCTCTCATCTAAGCCCTCTAACAAAGAATCATTTTTTTTTTGTCCTTCTTTCAAGAATACAGATTTTGATGATTGGATTGGAAAAGGAATCAATAATTTCATAGACTTATTTGCTGATAAAGAATTGCCCTCTTGGGAACAACTTCAAAATAAATTTAACATGCCTAGATCACAATTTTTAAGTACTTACAAGTGCGAAACTTTGTCAGGCAAAATAATCCTTCCTTTCTTAATCTCCCAAACCAACATCCTATGGAAATTTTATTATTACAAGATACCCACAAAAAAAGGAAGTATTTCTAAATTTTATAAGGAGTTCACCAATTTAATAAGTGCAATCAATATGGAACGTCTAAAATTGACATGGCAGGATGACCTGGGTGTGGAGATTTGTGATGGAGAATGGGAGACAGCTTTCAAACAAATACACAAAACTTCAATCTGCACAAGACACGGCCTTTTACAATTCAAAATAATACCTTGTCTACATTGGTCCAAACAAAAGCTAAGTAAAATATTTCCAAACATAGATCTTGTGTGTGATCATTGTGGGCAGACTCCAGCCTCTTTAGGGCATATGTTCTGGAGCTATCCTACAATATCACTTTTGTGGTCCAACATTTCACTGACTCTATCTAAAGTCCTAGCCAGACCTACTGATTTAGATCCCCAGGTGGTGATTTTAGGTGTAATCGAATCTGTCACAACTAAAAACAGCTCTGAACAATACATGGCGGCATTTATTAATCTCCTAGCATGCAGATGATGATCTTACACAATTGGAAGCAGAAGACCCCGCCACCTCTCCCAAATCTTATGAATGAGGTGGTGAAGTACCCAAATTTGAAAAAAAAAAAAAAAAAAAAGTGATTCACTCTTAAACATCAAGAAGAAAAGTTTTATAAAACATGGCAACCTTTCATGGACTATTTTAATAAAGAGATTTAAAGAGATAGACACTCAAAACGGGAAACATTGGAAAAGGAGAGGATATACCCCCTTTTTGTTAAACTAATGCATTAATCACATGATTTTATGTGTATCTATTATTGATATGATTGTTTAATATTCTGATTAAGATACTATCGCTTTATACATTTAACAAGCTGTTCTTGTTTTTGTTCTGTTCTGAAAAGAAAAACTCAATACAAAAAGTTTGAAAAAAATTGCAACTTTTATCACACTTTTTTAAAAAAAACTCCCACAAATTTAGGCTTTTTGGGCCGCAACAATCATAAACACATCCTGCAAAATCCTGGAGGGACTGTATAGTGAGTTGTATGAGAGGCTGGACACTAAGGAAGGAGAAAAGGACTTGTATCAACTGGCTAGACAGAGAGATCAAGCTGGTAAGGATGTATAGCAGGTTAGGTTGATTAAGGACAGAAATGGTAATGTACTAACAAAGGACGAGAGAGTGTTGAGAAGGTGGAAGGAGAACTTTGAAGAGCTGATGAATTGTCATGTGTCTGAGCTCAGGTTTTCTCTGAGCTCAGATCCTCACTTTATTTTTAAGTTTTATTGTCTGTTGTCCCCCTCATGGATCGTCACCTTATCGTGGTGGGGGGGTTTGCGTGCCCCAGTGATCCCAGGAGCTATGTTGTCCGGGGCAATTTGCCTCTGATAGGGTCTCCCAAGACAAACTGGTCCTGGGTGAAGGGCCAGACTAAGAACGATCCAACAGACTCTCATGATAAATTGTATATCAAGGATTCAGTGTACCCCACCTGGTATGGGGTTACCGGGGCCCCACCCTGGAGCCAGGCCTGGGGGAGGGGCTCGAAGGCTAGCATCTGGTGGCCGGGTTTCCACCCATGGGACCCGGCCGGGCTCAGCCCAAAGGAGTTACATGGGTCCGCCCTCCAGTGGGTTCACCACCTGCAGGAGGGATCATGGGGGTCCGGTGCTATGTGGATTAGGTGGCGGTCAAAGGCGGGGACCTTGGCGGACTGATCCCAAGCTTTCTAAATTGGCTTTTGGTACGTGGAATGTCACCTCTCTGGTGGGGAAGGAGCCTGACCTGGTGTACGAGGTTGAGCGATACCGGCTAGATATAGTCGGCCTCACCTCAACACACAGCTCCGGTTCCGGAACCAGTCTCCTGGAGAGGGACTGGAGCTTGGCCTTTTCTGGAGTTGCCCCGGGTGAGAGGCGACGAGCAGGGGTGGGTATTCTTGTATCGCCTCACCTTGCTGCCTCTATATTGGAGTTTTCCCCGGTGGACGAAAGGGTTGCTTCCCTACGCCTTCGGGTTGGGAAACGGGTCCTGACCATCATTTGTGCCTATGCACCAAATGATGTTTAAGAGTACCCACCCTTTTTGGAGTCTGTGACTGGGGTGCTGGAGGGTGCTCCTCCTGGAGACTCCATTGTCCTACTGGGGGACTTCAATGCGCACGTGGGCAACGACAGTGAAACCTGGAGGGGGGTGATTGGGAGGAACGGCCTGCCCGATCTGAACCCGAGTGGTGTTCAGTTATTGGACTTCTGTCCTAACCACAGTCTGTCCATAACGAACACCATGTTCAAGCATAAGGGTGTCCATATGTGCACCTGGCACCAGGACACCCTAGGTCGCAGGTCGATGATCGATTTTGTTATCGTATCATCAGACCTGCGACCGTATGTCTTGGACACCCGAGTAAAGAGAGGTGCAGAGCTGTCAACTGATCACCACCTGGTGGTGAGTTGGATCCGATGGCAGGGGAGGAAGCCATTCAGACCTGGTAGACCCAAACGTATAGTGAGGGTGTGCTGGGAGCGTCTGGCTGAGGCCCCTGTCCGGGAGGTCTTCAACTCCCACCTCCGGAAGAACTTCAACCACATTCCGAGGGAGTCTGGAGACATGGAGTCTGAATGGGCCATGTTCTCCACCTCTGTTGTTGAAGCGGCGGCCCAGAGCTGCGGCCGCAAGGTGGTCGGTGCATCTCGTGGTGGCAACCCCCGAACCAAGTGGTGGACACCAGTGGTGAGGGGGGCCATTAAGCTGAAGAAGGAGTCCTATCAAGCTTGGTTGGCTTGTGGGACTCCCGAAGCAGCTGAGGTGTACCGGCAGGCCAAGCGGAGTGCAGCTCGGGTGGTTGCTGAAGCAAAAACCCGGGTATGGGAGGAGTTTGGTGAGGCCATGGAACAAGACTTTCGGTCGGCTTCAAAGAGATTCTGGCAAACTGTTCGGCGGCTCAGGAGGGGAAAGCAGCTCCCCGTCCACACTGTGTATGGTGCGGATGGGACACTGTTGACTTCAACTGGGGATACCGTCGGGCGGTGGAAGGAATACTTCGAGGATCTCCTCAATCCCACTGATATGCCTTCCACAGAGGAAGCAGGGTTTGGGGACGAGGGGGATGACTCGCCTATCACAGGGGCTGAGGTCGCCAAGGTGGTTAAAAATCTCCTTGGTGGCCGGGCCCCGGGGGTGGACAAGATTCGCCCTGAGTACCTCAAGGCCCTGGATGTTGTTGGGTTGTCATGGTTGACACGCTTCTGCAACATTGCGTGGAGGTCGGGGGCAGTGCCTTTGGCATGGCAAACCGGGGTGGTGGTTCCTCTCTTCAAAAAAGGGGACCGGAGGGTGTGCTCCAACTTTAGAGGGATCACACTCCTCAGCCTCCCTGGGAAGGTCTATGCCAAGGTACTGGAGAGGAGAGTCCGGCCGTTGGTCGAACCTCGGATTCAGGAGGAGCAATGTGGTTTTTGTCCTGGCCGTGGCACATCGGACCAGCTCTTTACCCTCTCGAGAATTCTTGAGGGTTCGTGGGAGTTTGCTCAACCAGTTTACATGTGTTTTGTGGACTTGGAGAAGGCATTTGACCGCGTCCCTCGTGGATTTTTGTGGGGGGGTGCTTCGGGAGTATGGGGTATCGGGCTTGTTGTTACGAGCTATTTGGTCAACGAACTCAAACCCCAGCAAAACCCAGACTAAAATGAAACAAAAAAAACTGAAGTGAGCTCAGGTGCAGCTGATGACTGCATGCCCATCGCTGTCCAGGACTCCATCAATCCAAGCACTGACATCTCGGGCCCGGCCCTCTGGGGATCCAGCTCTGATGCTGCTGTGGCAGTCCCAGCAGCAGGCATGGGGGTCCATGCAGTCCCAGGACCCCCCAGCGAAGTGACCCACGCAGGTGGCTTGCCTGGCGTGGCAACAGGAGGTTAGTTCCTTGCTAGTGCTGGCTTCTGCGCAGCTGGAGCCTGGGAATGACCATTCATCGGCGCAGGCTTCTGATCACTGGCTGCTCTTACCCTTCATCCATACCATGACTGCAGGACTGGTACCAGGTCATCCAGGGCCAGGGGCTCCAACATCCGGCGGCTCAATCCTGCGGCCAGCGGACACTCAGGGGGCAAAGGAGGAGACACGGAGAGAGCAGGTGAACAGTTTATAGCTGCAGCAGGTGGTGAGGACTCAGAGGACTGCCTAATCTGAGCCTCACTGCCAGGAATCAGGCAAGATGATTTATGTTTGATTTGATGAGAGTGAAGAAACACTTGCCTGATTTTCTGTGGTGCAATGTCTTTTGCTGCAGCAGGTTGGGAATCTTCCCCCTCAGTGACTTTAGCGGGAGTGGGCCTCTCAGAGGAATGTTGAGGAACCAACCCTGAAGACACGTGATGGGCGGAGCAGGGGAAGAAGCTGCTGGACCCTCAACTGCAGGAGGACACGTCGAGGAGACTGGAGCCGCAGCAGCCAGGGGGAAGGAGGAGGCTGATGGAAAAGCAGGTGAAGGAGCTGCTGCGGGGGGTCATCTGGCTCAACACAGGAGAAACTGCTGCCTGAGAGGTGGAGGCATTCCTCCGGCGAGATTTCTCTGGATGACGGCGGGGAGCGGAAGGTGGCTACGTCGACTCAATGTAAGGTGGAAGAGGACCCGGTGAAACCTCCTCCAGCTCCTGGGTGAGATCGGGGAAGAGCCATGGCTTATATTCTAGAAGGAGCTCTGTCTCCGCTTATTGGACCCACCTGCACTCCTCCAGCTCCTCAGCCGATGATATGGACCACTGTTCAGGAGGAGAAGGTGGGACTGCTGTGTTGGAGCCAGATGGTGTCCATTTGGGACCTCTGGGGGTCGTCTGATGGATGGGCGAAGATTTGGGTTCCGGACGGCATGAGTGGGTTTTTCGCCCCAGGATGTGCTTCTTCTTGAGCCCCAGTGGTGCCGCAGGGAGATCCCTCACCTGGCCACAGAGTTTGCGCTGTGCGTCAATCACTGAGGCAAGGAAAGCTGTGAGGCCCGGGCAGCTCCAAAGACTGGGATGAGCCTCAATCACCCGGGCCGTGCCGTCCACTAACCTGCAAGCCTCCTTGGGAGAGCGGGAGGATCCAGGCCCCGAGGCAAAACTGGCGATGAGCGTAGCCGCTACACACTCCTCCTTGCTCATTCCCAAAGTTGAAAAATCCAGGGTGACCAACATGGCAAAACCCTTCGTGAAAAAACAAAATGAACCACAAACTGCAGTAGCTGGGTCTCTAACTGGCCGGAGTCTTCTGTCATGAATTGCCCGAGGGGCAGGGAGGAGAGACCCAGATGCTGAACCGCAGTTTGCAGTATTTATTGAAAACGAGAACACAAAGTCCAAACAGTGCACTAAAAGAAAAAAAAACAAAACAAACAGATCACAAAAGCAAACTTATAAGCTGAGCTCACCAGAACAGGAGCAGGGCTCTGGTGGAGACGGTTGGAGAGACTCCAGCAAAGTGAAAAGAAAATCACAGTCCTTTAACCCCTTGCACTCCGGGCAATTTTCCTAAAAATGCCAAAAAATAATGTGCCCAAAGTAAATCGAAAGCTGTTATTCAACCCTTTGCAGCATCTTCATGGGGTTGGTCTCATTTAAAAGAAAACACTTTGAATTTTTTGGCAAAAAAACCATAATCTCTCTACGAGCTCCGACCACTGAGTTACAGTCATCTAAACATACTGAACTTGAAGAAAATAAATTTGGACACAGTGTTTTTTTGGATACAAATGCTTGCAAATAACACACAGCTGTCCGATCCGGCTGGAAAATGCAACAGAAATGTAGAACCAAGTGTTATCAAGCTGAGATCCAAATTTGGTAACAATACCACAAAAAATGAATATTTTACACAGCTTTGTTCTCAGGTAGTTCCCAGGCGTTTTGGAACTGTGCCAAATTGTGCCAAATGGCACAGTTTGGAAAAACATCTGTAACTTTTGAATAATTCAATGTAGAATCTTCATTTTGGGCTCTAATGAAAGGTCACACTCAGGGCTGTGTCTGTGTGTGTGGGGGGGGGGGTTGTCCCCCCCCGCTAAAAAAGACGGAGTTCGGCCCTCGCTACATGATGGATTACACTCCTTGCATGTTTTCACAGCGCCCCCCCCCTCGCTACTGTGTGTGTGTGGGGGGGGGGGGGTTGTCCCCCCCCTCGCTGCAGAAGACGGCCATCACATGAAGGAATAGACTCATATGCTTCCCCCTGCGGACCGGGGGCGTTCGGACCGTGAATGCCCCCCCCCCGCTCCTCTTCTGCAGCGGGGGGGGGGGGGGTGGCGTTCACGGTCCGAACACGGCAAATGAACCGTTTATCGCGGCGCACGCACTCCGTACTTCGTGCGCAGTACAGTTGTAATTTACCGATCGGTCAAAAGTCATTTTTGGATTACAGTTTTCAGGGATAAATAATAATTTAGCTTATAACACCTTACCTCTTCACAGCAGCAGAGTCGTAGCGAACTTCTCTTCCCCATTGTAAGACGAACGCGACGCTGCTCGGCTTGTGGATCCCGATCCAAACACAATTCCATTATTGCGGTTTTGGTAAATGATTTACGACCTTTGTCGTCGGCCTCCGTCGGTCTATGATGACGGAAGAGAATCCTAAACGTCTATTCTGCTGGAATGAGTGCAGGTCCCACTTGTGGGTGTTCTCCATGCTGCGGGGTCTGGAGCAGATTCATCCAGCGTCCTTTGTTTTCATCTGCTGCAGCAGTAAATCTCTCTTCACCCAGCCTGAATTTCTGTGCTTCAATTGGCTCCTGCATTCACAGTAGGCGGGTCCTCCTTCCTAGGTTTTCATTCATTGGCTCTTCAAGGTTTCAGAAACCCAATTCAAGGCTCTTATTAGTCAAATGAGAGGTCAATCAGATGAACTAATCTGTTTGCGGCTGTCTCTGCAGTTTTTTTTTTTAGTGGCGCTTGGACGCCACTACATCACCATCATCACCTACATCACCACAATCTGGTCTATGCGTCAGAGTGCGCACGAGTGCGCCCTCGTGCGTCTTAGGACGCAGAGACTCGCCCGCCCGCGGAACAACGGAGCGCAAGTGGTTAATCAGGCAAAAAACAAAGGATAACAAGTGATGGCAGGTGTGGATCACATGAGCGGGCAAGAGGTGACAATGATTATAACAGAGATCAGCTGGGAGTAGTGAGAGGGAGAAGACGGGACTGACAGCTGACAGGGGTACCGCCCACAACAGAGCAAAAAAAAAACAAAAACCCAGACATGCCACTGACAGCTGCAGTCCGAAGAGGGACAGAAAGAGAGAACACAACAGGAAACAAATATAATATGATGGCAACTAAAGACAACTAAATCCAAATATGTAAATAACAAAATTACAACGCTGGTTAAGGCAGCAGAGGTAGAATGTAGAGGACCCCTTTCAAGGTCAGGAATCTGGCAGCCCTCCATTAGAGCTTTCATGGATGACCTGACAGTCACTACTACATCAGTGCCTGGCAGTAGGTGGATTCTCCAAGGCCTGGAAAAACTTATTTCCTCTGCAAGAATGAACTTTAAGCCTTCAAAGTCTAGATCTATGGTCCTGAAAAGAGGGAAAGTGGTGGATAAGTTCTGTTTCCATCTGGATGGCATTGTGATACCATCTATTACAGAGAAACCAGTCACAAGCCTAGGGAAGGTCTTTGACTGTAGTCTCAGGGACACAGCATCCATCCGAACTACCATCAGGAAACTGGAAACATGGCTGTTGACTGTGGATAAGTCTGGCCTTCCCGGCAAGTTCAAGACTTGGGTGTACCAACATGGCATTTTGCCCCGTATCCTCTGGCCTCTGCTGGTGTACGAGGTGCCTCTGTCTACAGTGGAGACCCTGGAAAGGAAGATCAGCTCCTATCTTCGAAGATGGTTGGGTTTACCACATAGCTTCAGTAGTGCGGCGCTTTATGGCAGGAGCAACAAACTCCAGCTTCCTATTAGTAGTTTGGAAGAGGAGTTCAAGGTTTCCCGCACAAGAGAGGCACTAGCCTATCATGACTCTAGAGACTCGAGAGTGGCAGCAGCAGGCATTGTGGTGAGGACAGGTCGGAAGTGGAGAGCTCAAGAGGGCTTGGAGCTTGCAGAATCTCGGTTGAGACACAAAGCTCTGGTGGGCACAGTGGTAATAGGACGTGCAGGGCTGAGCTCCATCCCACAGCTGCGCTGTGATAAAGTCCAGGGAAAGGATAAACGCAAGTTAATCCTGCAGGAGGTGAGAGCAGGTGTTGAAGAAGTGAGGACTGGTAGGATGGTAGGCATGCGGCAGTAGGGGGCATGGACAAAATGGGAGGGAGAAGTGGACAAGAAGCTGACCTGGAATGACATCTGGCATGCAGAGCCTCAGCGCATCCAATTTATGCTCCGAGCAGTATATGATGTGCTACCCAGTCCGGCAAACCTGCATACCTGGGGTAAGAATGAGCTGCCAACATGTCCTCTCTGCTCAGGAAAGGGCAGGCTTGAACACATTCTTAGCAGTTGCCCAACAGCTCTTGGACAGGGCTGATATCACTGGCGCCATGACCAAGTGCTAAAGTGTGTAGCGGAGACCATCTCCAGTTCTATGGCAAACAGTAAGCAGGTCGGTAGTCAAAGGAAAATTACATTTGTTAAAGCTGGAGAGAGGCCCCGACCACAGCTTAGACCATCAGCCAGTCTGCTCTCTTCAGCATCAGACTGGGACCTGCGAATTGACTTGGGAAAGCAGCTTAAGTTCCCGGACTACGTAACATCAACATCTCTTAGGCCAGATGTGCCCTTCAGAGGTAAAGTGGGCTATCCCACAAAACAGATGTGGTACTTACATCTTCCTCTTCCAGGCAGGTTCTGTTAGTGGAGCTCACAGTTCCCCGGGAGGAGCGCATAGAAGAGGCCAATGAACGCAAACGGCTCAAATACCAAGAACTGGTAGAACAGTGCCAGAGGAATGGTTGGAGAGCACACTGTGAGCCCATAGAGGTGGGATGTTGAGGCTTTGCTGCCCGCTCCCTGTGCAAAATTTACACTCTCCTTGGTATCAAAGGAGTTGGTAAAAGGAAGGCCATCAAATCTGCCACTGAGGCTGCAGAAAGAGCTTCTTGGTGGCTATGGATTAAGAGGTCTGAATTGGGGGCCAATTCTGCCGGGACACATGTCAGGTTCTGATCAATCCTGGCTGGGTCACCTGATTGAGGATGTCTGATGTTGTGAGACCCGAAACACCCGATGACATCAGGAAACATCACTGATGATGTGTCCCGGCACATCCATGGATGTGTCTATTCATCATCATTACATGTAAACGTAAACAAGAAAATAAATCATACTAAGAAACGATACAGGATGTGTGAAAATAAACCAAAGATAAAATAAAAGGGACAAGAATGCAAAAACACAACACCATGCAAATATAGAAAAAAGGCAAAAGAGACAGAGCACGGCGGGATCCCCCTGTGTTCTGATCGTGGAACTTCTGCCTTCAAAATATAGGAAAAATGGGTTTTAGGTGTGATAATCCCCCCCCCAAAAAAACAACCAAAAACAAAAACACCAGAACATCATCACATATTATAATGGAGTCCTGGTCCCCCGCCGCCCCCCCCCAAAAAGGTCTTAATATTAATGCGACAGATTTATGAAGTGCTTTTCATGGACACTCAAGGCAGTTTACAGCGGATACATTATTCATTCACTCCACAGCCAATGGCAGTGGTAAGCTACTACTGTAGCCACAGCTGCCCTGGGGCAGACTGACGGAAAAGTGGTTGACAAACCACGCCAACAGTCTGTCCGACCACTACTGAACATTCATATCCAGTGTCATGGACACTGGAGGCCAGGTGGGTAAAGTGTCTTGTCCAGGGACACAACGGCAGGATGACTGGAGGGAGCGGGATTCAAACTGCCACCCCTCTGGTTACTGGGCAACCTGCTCTACCTCCTGAGCCACTGCTACCCGGCCCAACACACTGTTTTAGTGTGTTGGGATTGATATAAAAGAGAGGTGTGAATGTGGTTGAGAGTGATAATGAGGAGGAGGAGGAGGAGGAGGCAATGGTGGATGACACCTCTCCATGGAGATCAAGAAATGGGTAAATCCTGTGATCTCCCACACTTGAAGAGGCCCTGCCCTTCTTTACCCCTCCAATCTTGATCCCAGGGCTGACTTACACTACTCACAGAAAGTTAGGGATATTCATCTTTTGGGTGAAATTTCAGGATGCACCTAAAATGCACTATAACCTTTATAGGTTAACTTAATTTGACCTTCTCTAACCTTTTGAATGCACATGTCCAGCTGTTCAACGTTTCAGTCCTTTTTGCATAACTTGCTGTTCTCCAACAAGGTGCTTAATGGCAAAGTTCACAACAGATGTTTGATCTATGAATTGACCAGTAAATTTTCTGGTTTAATTAGAATTGGTATATAAACAGTCCTCTTCATCATGCTTTTCACATTTTGACATCATGAGACCAAGGCGACACCTAACAATTGATTAACAGGACCTCGCCATTGCGAGGCTAATAACAGAATGTTCTCAGAGGGAAGTGGCCACTGAGCTTAGAGTGTCACAGAGTGTCATCAGCAGGTTGCAACAGAGATACAAAGATACTGGGAGAGTCACAGAAAGGCATAGAAGTGGACGTCCTATGGCCACATCCCACGCTGATGACTGCTTCAGTGTGAACAGTGTCCTGTGGAACCGGATGATGAATGCCACTCAACTCCAGACACATTTAAGTGAGGTGAGAGGCACTCAGGTGTCACGTCAGACAGCATGGTCTGCGTGCTATACCACCTGCAAGGGTACCTCACCACACCACCAGGCACAGGTGTCATCATCTTGCATGGGCCAGGGAACATTATGCTAGACAAGGGACCAGTGGGCCTCAGTGCTGTTCTCTTACAAAAGTCAATTCACGTTGAGCAGAAATGATGGCCGCAAACAATGTTGGAGATGTCAAGAAGAGCGCTATGCATCAGCCACTGTTGTCACCAGATGATCCTTTGGTGGTGGTGGTGTTACAGTCTGGTCAGGTGTGTCTAGTCAATACAGAACTGCCCTACACTTTGTGAATGGTACAGTGACAAGCCGATACTACCTGAATAACATCATCAATCCAGTCATTGTGCCCCTGCATGAACAACAAAGGCCTAATTTCATCTTCATGGATGACAATGCTCCAGTCCATCGAGGTTGTATGAAAGAAATATCAAAGATTCAGTGTACCCCGCCTGTGTATATAAACATATAATCCATCCATCCATCCATCCATCCATCTTCTACCTCTTTTCCGTAGGTCTGGGTTGCAGAGGCAGCAGTTCAAGCAGAGAAGCCCAGACTTCCCTCTCCCCACCCACCTGCTCCAGCTCTTCAGAGAGGACACCAAAGCATTCCCAGACCAGCTGGGAGACGTCAGGGTACACCATGGGTGCAGCGTTGGCCCAACCTGGAGCCACCGAGGATGCTGCAGTGCTCCACCCTAGAGCCAACACGAGTGCTGCTAAGCTCCAGCCTGGAGTCACCGCGGGTACTACCGTCCTCCTGCCCAAGACCAACAAGGGCGTCGTCTCTTCCTCTTCTCCGCGGGACACCGTCGGGGTCTTCTATTCTCCACCTTCTGACATCGCTGTGGGTCCTCCCATGGGGAGGCCACATCCTGGGTCATCCCTGCGGTCCAGGTGGTTAAAGAACTCAGGCCGGCCGCCCGATAGACGGAGCAGCTGGGTTGGTTGGCCAATATTTTATGGCAAGCCACCCGGCTCATGCCACCTTGCCATCTGGCTGGCCTGGGACTTCAGCCGGCCACCTGAATTGCCTGGTTCTTTTGGACTAGGGGGGCCCAGGGGCCTGATATAATAGGGGGCGGGTCTTGAGCGGGCCCTGTAGTTTTGCTCCCTCCTTACCTGTTTCCCCCACCTCCCGCCCTGGTTTGTTTTTTACTGTACCTTTTTTTTTGGGGGGGGGGCTCCTTTTGGTGCTACCTTGGGGTGTCTGGGTATCCACCCCTTAAAGGGGGGGCTTTGTCACAGGACTGAACACGGGTTTTACCGGGCTCAGTCTCTCAATTTATTTATGTATTTTCTTTGTATTTTCTCCCAGCCTTGCGGGGTCTTTCTGTGTTTTGCTTTCTGATGATTTAGCGTTCTATTTATTATTTATGTTTTAGTACTGTTATTATGTTGTCTGTTCATGTAGTTTTGGATTGTTTTGCCTCCTCCTGTGACAGGGTCATCATTTTTCCTCTCACAAACATCCCCAGCTGGTTAATTTCTCACTGCCTGCCTTCCTAGTGACCTCAGCTGCATGAGTTCTGTAATCAGGTCACCAGTCCACTCTTGTTCCGCACACCTGCTGCTCATCATTCCTCAATACCTCCCTGTATTTAAGTTCTGCCTTTCCACTGTGTGGTTGTTGCTCGATTGGATGTCAAGACTGCTTTACTCTTTTGATCCAACTTCTGTACACTCCTCTTCACCATCCTCTGAAGTTTTCTTCTCCTGAGAACTTCCTTCTCAGAGGCTTGATTTGTAAGTAATTCTTGCTTTGTTTGTTTTTTTGTACTGTTGGCACTTTCTGGACTTTATGTTGTTTTCTTTAATCAATTGCACAACACCATTCAGCTTGCAGGTGTGTCCTTCTGCCCCAAAGGGGCAACATGACAATTATAGTGATTTCTCACTTCTAAGCCCAATTGTACCTACCTTTTTGCCCAATGCATGCAGGACCTATTTAAGGATGGGTGTTTTGTCTCATTCAAGTCACTGATGAAAAACCATGACATCCCCCAAACACATTTTTTTTTAGGAACTTGCAAATTCGGCACTTTCTGTATTGCATATTGCCAAGCTTCCCCAAAAAGCTGACTAGTAACCCAATAGGTACATTTTTATAATGCAACCTGTTACAGCCCCTTTCAATTGCTCAGAGGGACCAAATGTCGTAAATGCCTCTTCGGGGCAGAAGGACAGACCCAAGTGCTGAATTGTATTAGTAACATTTATTAACAGAAAAAAACATAAGAGTCCAAAATCATGCTGACAAATACAAAAAAGGTAACAAATAGTAACTTACAACAGTGAGCCTCAGAGCAGAGAGCGCTCTGGAAAAGTGAACATACTTCAGAGGTTGGGAGGAGTCAAGTGACGAGAAGAACATCCAATGTAATCACAACAAGACAGGGAAAAGGCAGTGCTTCAATACCATACAGTTTAATAAGGCACAGGTGCGGGAAGGCTGAGCGAGCCGGTAACCTAATTAAGCCAACTGCCCACAGCTGAGATTACCGGGAGATAACCTGTGGGCAGTAGTGGGAGTGTCTGGGAAGAAGAGGCACATAAGTAAACAACCCACAAAGAAAATACAGAAATAGAAAAAATCAACTAAAAGTCAAACAATACTTAGAAATAAAGTGAGAGTCCGAGCTCAGTAAAAACATGAGCTCAGACACATGACACCAAACATGAGAATCACTGGGTTTTGAAGTTAACAGTGTTTATTGAAAAAAAAAAAAAAAACACCAAGCAAACAGAGATGGGAACCCTGGCTGAAACAAACAAAAGAGGGAGAAGGCTAAAAACCTATCCAGCAATTGGACGTTGGATTCCACCTTCACCCCAGACCTAACCAAAAGACACTTACCTAACCAAATGCAAGCCTGAAAACAAGTCTGCCAACAACTCCCAACTCAACTTATATTAATATGCAAAATTGTAAGAAAACGGAGAGTGAGCAAGCTGGTGGTGGATGCTGGCGATTGAAGAAGTGAAGTGCCTGTCTCAGCGTCCACTCTGCCTCCTTTTAGAGATGTCCCTTGCAGTCCGAAGCCAATGACGCCTGAGACAGGGACAAACAAGGACAAATTAATATTATACAAACAAACACTATAGGCGGACATGCACGGAGCACTGAAGGACGCATAACACAACCCACTAAGGAAAGGCGCACTATCCGTACTTCATAAGAAAATCTCATCACAAATACACACCCTGCTAGATAGGATCAAAATGGCCTGGGAGCAAGACTTGGGATGTGAAATATTTGCCGACCAATGGGAGTCAGCCCTTACCCTAATACACAAATCCTCACTCTGTGCAAAACACTGTCTTATACGATTCAAGATCATTCACAGAGGTCATATGTCTAAGGCCAAGCTGTCCAATATATACCCTGATGTTATGCCCACATGTGAAAAATGTAAAAATAACAATGCTAGTCTCATCCACGTGTACTGGCTGTGCCCCCTCCTGCAACAATTCTGGAAAAAATGTATTTCAGATTTTATCCACGACTGTATTTTAAAGTGAGAACTTAACCCAGACCCACCGATGGCTTTACTGGGTTCTACAGAAAGGATCGCCTCCTGTTTTATGATCACTGAATGCCGAATGATTAGATTTGCATTACATCTTGCTCAACATGCAATCCTACTAAGGTGGAGGGATGCTGCCCCACCCACAACAAACCAATGGCTCATTGTCGGGACACTGCAGTATTTCCTTCTGGTCTTTCCTCATCGGTGATGGGTTTGTGGGTTTGTATTACCTGCCCATTTTGTGTTTGACAGCCCCTGAGCTGCATTTATTTTTCTCCTATTATTAAACATCTTGCACTGAAGTCCGGCCTGCCTGAAGGAGTCGATTATTCCTCTTCTGCTGGAGGTTGTTTCTGATACACCTTTTAACAACATTTAAGCATTTAGGCACTGAGGACACTAACTGTAGAAGCTTTGTTGGTGGAATTCTTTCCAATTCTTGCTTGATGTACAACTTAAGCTGCTCAACAGTCCAGGGTCTCCATTGTCATATTTTATGCATCATAATGTGCCACACATTTTCCATGGGAGACAGCACTGGACTGCAGGCAGGCCAGTCTAGTACCCACACTCTTAATATGAAGCCATGCTGTTGTAACATATGCAGAATTGGCTTAGCATTGTCTTCTTGAAAAATCCAGGGACATCCCTGAAAAAGACTTTGTTTGGATGGCAGCATATGTTGCTCCAAAACCTGTATCAGCATTAATATTAACTTCACAGATGTGCAGGTTACCCATGCCATGGGGACTAACACACTACCAAACCATCATAGATCCTAAGTCTTGAACTTAGCACTGATAACAATCTGGATGAGCCTTTTCTTCTTTAGCCAAGTGGACACAATGTCCATGATTTCCAAAAACAATTTGAAATGTGGACTTGTCAGATTGCATGGTTAGACATGGCTGTAATTTTTACAGTTAAATACAATATTTCACCCAGTATGATACTATAAAACTTTTCCAGGGAGTGCACTGGGCTTCACTTCTCTCTTCATTCTCAATGAAATAATTTTGCTGGTCATTAACATCTGTTTGTTCTCTCCCATAGATTGAGTCCCCATTGTGCTGTTTGCTCTCTACATGTCTACTCATTTCTTCTTCTTCTCTATCTCCTCACCCCCCAGACAGTCACAACAGATGGCTGCCCCTCCCTCAGCCTGGTTCTGCTGAAGGTTTCTTCCTGCTAAAAGGAAGTTTTTCCTCTCCACCATCGCCAAGTGCTGCTCACAGGGGATCACCTGATTGCTGGGGTCTTTCTGCAATTGTGGGGTTTTCCCCTACAGTTTGAAAGTGCTATGAGATGACTGTTGTTGTGAAATGGCACTATATAAATAAAGTTTAATTGAATTGAAATTGAAAGTTAATAATGAAAATAATAGTAGAAGCTTTGTTTTATATAGCATCTTTCAAGAAACCCAAGGTCACATTCCAAGCAAACAAAAACAAACAAATAATAGACACAGACAAACATAAAGCAAGTTAGCCAGGAAAAGCCTGCAGAAACAAGTGTCTTTTCAGCCTGGATTTAAAAGACTCCAAGGTTGGTGCCTGGTGAACTGTCAGAGGCAGCGAGTTCCACAGGATAGGAGTTGCCACACTGAAGGCCCTGTTCTCAAGGTTCTCCTGCAAGTATGGGGAATGGAGAGGAGACCTAGGTCAGCAGCCTGGAGGTTCCGAGAGGGCCAGTGAACACGGAGGAGATTGCATAGGTACTGTGGAGCCAGTGCATGAACGGACTTGCAGGTGAGGAGGAGAAGGTTGAAAATGATCTGGAATTTAACGGGGAGCCAGTGCAATTGTTTCAGAGTAGGGGTGATGTGCTGCCATGGTTTGATCCGAGTGAGAACCCTAGCAGCTGAGCTTTGAACATGTTGCATTCTGTCCAGAGTTTTATTGGTGATGGGAGGCAGAGCCTTCAGTTATCAAGCTCCTCTCCTGTGGAACCAGCTGCCAATCTGGATTCGGGAGTCAGAGTCGATCTCTGTTTTTAAGAATAGGGTTAAAACCTTTCTTTTAATATAGCCTACAATTAGGGAGGGATCATGCGTCTCTGAACCCTCCCTTAGTTATGCTGCTAATAGGTTTAGACAGTCGGGGGACCTCCAGTAATTGCACTGGGCTTCACACCTTTCTTCACTCTCAATGAAATATTTTTTTCTTGCTGGTCATTAACATCTGTTTGTTCTCTCCCATAGATTGAGTCCCCATCGTGCTGTTTGCTCTCTACATGTCTGTTCTTTTCATCTTCTCTATCCCCTCACCCCCCAGCCAGTCGCAGCAGATGACTGCCCCTCCCTGAATCAAATCAAAAATCAAATCAAATCAAACTTTATTGTCATTTTGCTGTACATACAACTGTAGTGCAGGCAAGATGAAATTGGGTTTCTCTCGGCATCCATATAAATAGAAGCAGCATGATTTAAGACACACTCACACATAGCTTCACCCCCCCACCCCCACCCCACCCATCCATTCACACATCCCTGAGACATACTTGGGAAAAAACTAACTAACTATAATATACAAACAATATACAAAATGTCCGTAGGTGCAGTAGTGTGTATGAGAGGTTCCGGGTCAACTGTTCAGCATCCTGACAGCTTGTGGAAGGAAGCTGTTGATCATTCTGGTGGTTCTGCCTCTGACGCTCCGGAATCGTTTACCAGATGGAAGAAGTTCAAAGTGTTTATGCAGAGGGTGAGAACGGTCCTTGACAATGTTCAGTGCCCTGCTCCTACAACGGTTCTGAAAAAGATCTTGGACAGAGGGGAGGGAGACTCCAATTACCCTCTCAGCTCCCTTAACTACCCTCTGCAGGGCTTTTTGTCTGATATACTGCAGCTGGAGTACCATGTAGCAATGCAGTACGTCAGAACACTCTCCACCACACCTCTGTAGAAGGTCCTGAGGATGCAGATGGGGAGAGAGGCCTGTGTGAGTTTCCTCAAGAAGTGCAGTCTCTGCTGAGCCCGCTTCTTGATCCCCAAGGAATTCTTGCTCCAGGTCAGGTCCTGCGAGATCTGCACTCCGAGGAACTTGATGTTCTCCACTCTCTCCACTAAACAGCCGCCGATGCTGAGGGGGACGTGCTCAGGCTGTGACTGCCGGAAGTCGATAATCATCTCCTTCGTTTTGTCCACGTTGAGCACCAGATTGTTCTCCCTGCACCAGCCCTCCAGGTCTCTCACTTCTTCCCTGTACATTGATTCCTCATCCCTCAGAATAAGTCCCACCACCGTGGTGTCGTCTACAAACTTAATAATCTGGTTCCCCTCGTGTCTGGATACACAGTCATGTGTTAGAAGTGTAAACAACAGTGGACTGAGTACACAGCCTTGAGGGGATCCGGTGCTCAGCGTGACAGAGTTGGAGATGTTGTTTCCAACCCGGACAGACTGAGGTCTCTCAGTCAGGAAGTCCAGGATCCAGAGAAATGTGGCGGTGTTCAGACCGAGAAGGAGTAATTTCTCCATCAGTCTCTGGGGAATAATGGTGTTAAATGCTGAACTGAAATCAATGTACAGGAGTCTGGCGTAGGTGTCTTTCTGGTCCAGGTGGGTGATGACAGGTGACTATAGCATCCTCTGTGGAGCGGTTTGAACGATATGCAAACTGGAGCGAGTCGTGTGACGCAGGGAGGCAGGCTATAATGTGTGGTTTGACAAGCCATTCAAAACACTTCATCACAATTGGTGTCAGTGCAACAGGACGATAGTCATTCAAACAGGACACAACTGGTTACTTTGCCACCGGTACAATGATAGAGGTCTTGAAGCATCTGGGAACGATGGCCTGACTCAGGGAGATGTTATAAATGTCAGTCAGGACATCTGCCAACTCGCTCGCGCAGTCTCGGACCACACGTCCCGGAATGTTGTCTGGACCTGCAGCTTTGCGTGGGTTGACTCTGGTTAGGGTCCTCCGTGTGTCCGCTGTGTTGATGGTAAAAGCTGGTCCGACCGATGGTGGGGGTGGGCCAGCCCTCCCTCTGATTGTCGAGTTTGATGCTTCAAAATGTACGAAGAAGTCGTTAAGCCTGTCTGGAAGCGAAGCGTCGTCATCATCGACCGCCTGCCTAGACTTATAGCCTGTCAGTGTCCGAACTCCCTGCCACATCTGCTTGGTGTTCCTAGTGTCACAGAGGTGTCCCTGGATTTTCTCTGCATAGGCGCGCTTTGCAGCCTTAATTCCCTTTGAGAGAGCAGACCTGGCTCTCTTGCTGGGGTCTATCTGCAATTGTGGGGGTTTTCCCTACAGTTGAATGTGCTATGAGATGACTGTTGCTGTGAAATGACACTATATAGATAAAGTTGAATTGAATTGAATTGAACTGAATTGAATTGACCCCGTGGACGATGTGGTTACAGTAGTCCAGACGAGAGGTTACAAAGGCATGTATTAGAGTTTCTGCAACAGAATCAGGTTGTGATGGTCAGAGTCTGGAGATATTTTTCAGGTTGAAGAAGGCAGCTTGGGTGACAGATTTAATGTGTGTGTCAAAAGACAGAGTGGAGTCCATAATGACACCCAGGTTGCGAACCTTGACAGACAATGAGGTGGAGAAGCCATCAACATTGAGGACAAGATCCCTGTTTTTGTAGAGGACAGTTTTTGGAGCAAGAACAATAAGCTCAGTTTTCTGGCTTTTGAGTTGGAGCAGGTTGGTGGTCATCCAGGTTTTGATGTCATACAAATAGTTTGTAAGAGATTGTGGAGAGAGCTGGGCAGATGGTGAAGTGCTGAGATAGAGCTGGGTATCATCATCATAGCAATGAAAATTTAAACCATGGCGGCAGATGATCATGCCAAGCGGGAGCATGTGTATTGTGAAGAGGAGGGGACCGAGGACAGAACCTTGCGGCAAACCATGATTGACTAGGACAGAATGAGAGCTGGACCCATTTTTGGTGACAAACTGTTTCCTGTCAGAAAGGTAAGTCTGCAGCCGGTGGCTTGTCACCAGACTGCAAACCAAGTCTACCTACGGGTACAAATAAGTAACAAAAAAAAAAAAAAAAAAAAAAAGTCTGGAACCAGGACAGAGCAGCACCAGTGGATGGTGGATGGAAAGGTGATTGAGAAGAATGGGGAGGGAAATGGTATCAAAGGCTGCAGTAAGGTTGATCTAAACCAGGATGCTAATGCAATCAAAGTCAGCAGCCATCAGAAAATCATTTATGAACTTAACCAGTTTAGTTTCAGTGCGGTGGTGGACCCTGTAGGCAGGTTGAAATGTTTCATAGAGTTCATTGGTGGGCAGATGATCATGGAGCTTTTCAACAACTACTCTCTTGAGGATCTTGCTAATAAAAGGGCGGTTGGAGATAGGCCAATAGTTGTTGAAGTCGGCAGGGTCCAGACCAACCTTTTTTAGGATGGGAGTGACAGAGGCAGTTTTCAGGCTGATGGGTACAGAGCAAAACTGAAGTGATGCATTACAGTGTTTAAAATGTGTGAACTGACGGAGGGAAGGCAGACCTTTACTAGAACTGTGGGCACAGGGTCCAGGGAGCATGTGGAGTCCTTAGTCTTTGTTACCAACTCATTAATCAGAGTAGCATCAACTGGGGCGAAAACAGAAAGGGAGGACACATGATAGAGGAGGCAACGGCCAGTTACAGAGACACCAGAAGGGTGGCGAGAGGTGAGAGAAGCTGCTGGTGAATAGAGTCGATCTTGGCCTGGAAAAAGTTGTGAAGTTTAGTGCAGAGATCAGAATCAGCAGAGGGGTGGGAGGTCGTGGGAGCTGGGGGGGGGGGTTGTTTATTGTGGAGAACAATGCCCTTGGGTGGTTTTGTTAGGAGCCAATAAGAGTGGAATAGTACTGGGTCCTGACCTGGGAGAGAGCATCCTTGTATGACATAACATGTTCTTTAAAAGCCAACTGGTAGACAGTGAGGCTGGTTTTTAGTAGTTACTGTAATTTTTTTTGCATTATGGGAATTTTGTTGAATTCAGTTGTAACATCCAGTCAGGGACATTTCTGTGTGGAGTTTGCATGTTCCCCCTGTGCTGCGGGGTATCTGTCTTCAATAGGCCCTTAGAATACAGGATTAGTAATAGTGAAGTGCTTTGAGTGGTCTTTGAGACTAGAAAAGTGCTATATAAGTACAGGTCCCTTATTTACTGCACGTTATTGTACTTTTGGAAAATACAGTTTCTTACTGTATTTACCCTATGGTAATGGTTTTGGCACATTTTTTTAAACAGTAATGATTTTAATTCATTTATCTTTGTTGTATTGCTAATAATGATATTTAGATTAATTAGCCTTCATTTAAAGAAGGAACCATCGTATTGTTTTCAATTACAGTACTATACTGTAATTGAACTACAGTATAGCACTTGTTACGGCCCCACTTCTCTTTGGAGTGGGTTCTCTCTCTGTGTTTTTTCCCTGTGCTGTAGGGACTTAACCCCTGTCTTCCCCATCAGAGAATCACTGTCTGCTCCCTCCAAAGTAAATAAAAATATTATGTATAAGCATCCCAAAGTGATTAAACAAATAATTTAAAAATTAAATGTGGTTTGTTTAATATTAGGTTTCTAACTCCCAAGTCTCTGCTAGTCCATGATCTGTTAATTGATCATCAGATTGATTTAATATCCCTTACAGAGACTTGGTTAGGACAAGAGGATTATGTTGGTTTGAATGAATCAACTCCCTCTGGTTATTTAAACTGTCAAAATCCCAGAAGTTCTGGTCGTGGAGGAGGAGTAGCAATAATTTACCACTCCAAATTACTAGTTATTTATTTAGCGAATGCAAAGTCCTTAAGCCAAGCAGTTGCCTCCTGGTTTGCTGTATGGAGGGTGTGTAATCCTCCTTCCAGTCTTTGGAGCGGGCAAGCCTCTATGATGTGTTCCATTGTTTGCTCCTCTCCACATGCGCACAGTGGGCTAGGGCTACTGCCCCATCTGTAAAGGCTGGCCAAGCAGGGGCCATGTCCAGTCCTGAAGCGATTGAGTGTAGACCACTGTCTCCTTGGGAGGTTGGTGCCCGGGACCTGTTGGTTGGGGTTTATCACCAGCTGTTTGTTTGGGACCTCCTTGGTCTCCCATTCCTCTTGCCAAGCTGTCTGGATGGTAAAGTCAGCTGGGGGAGGGTTTTTCCAAATCGGCCGTCTGGATGAAAGTCGGGCAGTGGGTGGAGTGTAGATATCTGCATGGATTGGTAAGTGAGGAGAATCTTTAACTTTTTGGAGCATCCTTTGAGTTAATGCTGCTCGCCGGATGTGTGGAGGGGCTATGTTTGACAGTACAGAGAGCCAGGGGAGTGGTGTTGAGCGGATTGTTCCAGTTATAGTTCTCATGGTTGTGTTGAGCTGGGTGTCTACATGGTGTGTGTAAGATGACCTGGACCAGACAGGGGCACAATATTCTGCTACAGAGTATGAAAGGGCCAGTGCTGAGGTGCGCAGGGTGGAGACTGCCGCCCCCCATTTTGCACCAGCGAGCTTGCAGAGCAGGTTGTTTCGTACCTTCACCTTAGCAGCCGTCCCCTTTAGATGTTCCTTGAAGGATAAGGTCCTATCAAGGGTCACTCCAAGATAAGTTGGATTTGGGGCATGCTTAAGCTTGAGTCCGCTCAGGTGGATGTTTAGTTCTCTGGCAGATTTTGCATTGTGGAGATGGAATACACTGGAGACGGTTTTTGCTGGGCTTGGTTTTAGGCGCCAGATTTTACAGAACTGGTCCAGTTTGGCAAGATCTTCCGTGAGCACCCGTTCCAGTGGTTCAAAGTCTGGTGCTTGGAATGCCAAACAGATGTCGTCTGCATAGGTGAATTTGCGGGATTTTGTAGTAGGCAGGTCGTTTATGTAGAGGTTGAACAGAGTTGGAGCTAGAACTGAGCCTTGTGGGAGTCCGTTTTTCTGCATTCTCCATGCACTTGTCTTCTGACTGAGGTGGACTCTGAACCTTCGGTTGGTCAGCAGGGTTTTTATAATTGCTGTTGCCCAAGCAGGGATCGCCTTTATAAGTTTCAGGAGGAGGCCTTTGTGCCAGACCGTATCATAGGCGGCTGTAAGGTCGAGAAACACAGCCCCTGTCTTCAGTCTGCTCTCAAAGCCATTTTCGATGAAGGTGGTTAGGGCCAGTACTTGTTCTCCTGTACTGCGGTCCTTGCGGAAACCTGCTTGATCCACACTTAGAATATCCTCTACCTCTGGGGAAATGCGTTGCAGAATTAGGCGCTCCATGATTTTGTAAGGAACGCTGAGTAGGGAGATTGGGCGGTAGCTTGCTGGTAATTTGTGGTCTTTGCCAGGTTTTGGGATGGCAATGACCTTTGCTGTCCGCCATTTCTTTGGGATCGAGTTTGTTTGTGTGATCCTTGTGTAGAATTGTGTCAACCAGGTTAGGGCTCGGGGGCCAAGATTTTTCATGAATTCTGGGAAGATGTTATCGTATCCTGCTGCCTTTCCACATTTCAGGCTCTGTAGGACTTTCTCCAGTTCAGCAGCCTCGAAGGGTTCAGGGTTCGTTTCCTCTACAGGCATTTTTTGGTGTTTTTTTAGCTCAGTTGTAACTGCTCTTTTGGTGTCTTTGTCTTGGGGTGCTTTGGCGATAGTCAGTAGGTGGGATGCAACTTGGTTGGGTGTGACGGATGCTCGGCTTTGGCTAGGGGGCTTCTGTGCAGCTCCTAGGCGACGGATGAGGCTCCAACATTTCCTGCTAGAGTGGGTAAAGCTCCGGTCAGCAACTGTCTCCTCCCATTTCTTTCGCCGAGCTGTATTTAGCGATTCAATGAGATGGTCTGCTATCTCTGGGTCCCCTGATGTTTGATAGGATTGTAGGAGGGCAGCACTTTCTCCGTCCAAACATGGGACATAGAGGGGTCGGTAGCCTCGTGGGATTGCAGTATGGGCAGCCTTGAAGATTGCGCTGCAGAAGCGGTTGTATGCTTCATCTACAGTGATGGTGTGGAGTGGGATGGTAACAACGCTCCGGTCCAGAGTTTCACTGAATTTCTTCCAGTTGGCTTTGCGGAAGTTCCAGCGCATCTTCCTTGGGCTGTATATGACTGGAAGTTGTAGGCCAATGTGTACAAGCAGGGAAAATCATCAAGAATGAGGATCTGTGTAGGATATGGCTCCCCATTCAAAGAGCTGACCCAACACAGGTCAGGAGAATAGTCCTTCTTCCACCTAGCAGAGTGGAAGGTTCCTCTTTGTTTGGGGTCGTATATCAAAGCGAGGTCATTTCTGGATGCCCAGTCTGAAAGTGCCTTCCCATCACTGTCCACTGCTGGGTACCCCCAGTCAGGGTGATGGCTGTTAAAGTCCCCCACATAGATGGCAGGGTGGGGTAGGGTGGGTAAGACCTGCAGATCCCAGTTGGCATTAGGGGGCTTTTACACATTGACAATATGGAAGCCACCAATGATTATGGTGTCTGAGAAATGTGTTGTTATCAGGTGATTTGCTTCAACTATGTCAGAACGCACATAGGTGGCACGTCCATGTTTAGCATGTAGAACATAGCACAGGAGGTCAAAGCCTTTGATGGTGAAGCGGCCAGCTTCCTCTGTGCCAATATGAGTCTCTTGGAGGCAGATTACATCAATCAAATGTTGGAAGGCGAGGACTTCGATAAGGCTTCGCTTGGCTGCAGATAGGCCTTCAACGTTTAGTTGTAATATGCGAAGGGCCGATCCTACCACAAAGTGCTCTTGGGGCTGTTTGCTTTCGGCTTTAGGACTGTGACTAGGATTCTTCTTTGACTTGGCACAGAGGCGTCGTCTCTTCGAATTTAGTCTGCTGGTAGGATCATTAGCTTCCCCAGACGAGCCCGGGTACTGGCGGAGAGCGCGACGAGAACGCTGATCCATTGCCCCCCATGCTTTACATTAACTAATTACTAGTTAATGTAAAGCAAAAAACATGTTACAATTCCTTTGAGGGCCTGGTCTTCAGTATTGGGTATTTTAGCAATTTTAGGCTAAACCCAGTTTTATTTGCCATAGTTTATGGTCCTCCATCAACCTACTCAGAGTTTTTATCTGAATTTGCCAAATTCTTGGCTGATTTAGTGCTGAAATCAGATAGAATAATAATAGTAGGGGACATTAATATACATGTAGATGTAGATAGTGATTGCCTTAATTTGGCATTTAATTCAATATTAGACTTGACGAGGTTTTCTCAGAAAGTAGGAAATTCTACCCATTATCTCCACCATATGTTGGACCTTGTTCTGACATATGGCATAGAAATAGAAAATCTGGTAGTGTTGCCTCATAACCCTGTGCTGTCAGACCATTGTCTGTTAACCTTTGATTTTACTATTTCTGACTATTTCTCTCCTAAGGAAAAATATCACTACAGTAGATGCCTCTCAGATGATGTTGTTACCAAATTTATGCACATTGGTTCCTCTATGCCACGTGTCAACACAACAGAAATAAGCTATAGACAGCTTGCTCCTTCTGTAATTGATAGCATGGTAGATAGTGTTACAGCTTCTCTGCATCAGATTCTAGACATGGTGGCCCCTTTAAAAAAGAAAAAGGTCTAATCAGAGATTTCTAACTCTTTGGTTCAATACGGAAACTCATAGCTTAAAACAGAAGACTCGTCAATTAGAAAGAAAATGACGCTCCACTAATTAATTTTTATATGCAATATAAGCTGCGGCTTCAGCCATCACCCATTTTGGATAACTCATGTGGAATTGTTTAGTAGAAGGAGTCTTTGTCTAATTTGACCTTGTTGTTATATTATACAATTTCTTTTAACCTGTACTGTATTATCCGAAATAAATTCATTCATTCATTCATTCATTCATTCAATCTATTTAGCTTGGAGAAATCATCTTTTAATTTATCAAAAATCTATGAGAAAAGCTAGAACGAGTTATTATTCTGCATTAATAGAAGAGAACAAGAATAATCCCAGGTTTCTTTTCAGCACTGTAACAAGGCTGACAAAGACTCAGGACTCTGTCAATCCTAGCATTCCCTTAGAGCTTGCTAGTCAGGACTTTATGAACTTTTTCAATAATAAAATTTCATCTATCAGAGATAAAATCAATCAGATTCTTCCCACCGTTAAATACAGTAACTACTACAACTCCTTCAATTGACATCTGTTTGGATGAGTTTACTCCAATTGACCTTTTAGAGTTAGGCAAAATAGTTTCCTCATCATAATTTCCTCATCCAAGCCTTCAACTTGTCTTTTAGACCCTATTCCTACCAGGTTATTTAAAGAAGTCTTCCCACTTATTGGTAGCTTTATTCTTCAAATAATCAATTCTTCATTAACTTTAGGCCATGTACCACAGGCTTTTAAAACGGCTGTAATTAAACCCTTACTCAAAAAGCCAATGCTGGATCCAGGAATTTTAACTAACTATAGATCAATCTCTAATCTTCCTTTCATTTCAAAAATCTTAGAAAGAGTTGTTGCTACGCAATTATTTGACCACCTGCAGGGAAATTGTTTATTTGAAGAGTTTCAATCTGGGTTTAGAATCCATCATAGTACTAAAACAGCCTTAGTGAAGGTCACTAATGACCTCCTGATCGCATCTGGTAATGGACTTGTTTCTGTACTTGTCCTTTTAGACCTTAGTGCAGCTTTTGATACTATCGATCATAATATTCTACTTGATAGATTAGAACACTATGTTGGACTTAATGGAACTTCATTGCAGTGGTTTAGATCTTATTTATCTGATAGGTTCCAGTTCGTTCATGTCAATAATGAGTTTTCTTTCAACTCAAAGCTCAGTCATGGAGTTCCACAGGGATCTGTGCTAGGCCCTACTCTTTTTAGTTTATATATGCTTCCATTAGGCAACATTATTAGAAAGCACTGTATACATTTTCATTGTTATGCAGATGACACACAATTATACCTGTCAATGAAGCCAGATGATAGTAATCAATTAGCCAAGTTAGAGGCCTGTCTTTAAAGCGTACCTGTGGTGGTCGTCTAAACGCATTCAACTTGAAAACATTAGGCAAAGTATTCGTTTTTTGGTTAAATAATTATTGCCAGCCATATACCACCAGAGAAATATGCAAAAACTCTGCCCGCAGCCATGACACATGCAGATGTGACGACATAAAGTTGCCACTAAAAAGTCAATACTCCCGTCTGTATGAGAGACGAGGTTGCTGTTGAGAGTGTTTTTATTCTATTATGGCTGAATTGTCGGACTCTGAGGAAGAATTCATCCAACATGGCTACAGGTTTGAGCCAGAAAGGTCTTCTGAGGGTTAAAGTGACGAAGTGGTCCTCACACACAACGCAATTTCGTCTGAAAGGATTCATCTGTGCCCTGTTCCTGTCACTTTTCCGCTATGATCTTCTGACAAGGTGAGCTGGGTTTGGGTACACAAAAGAAGTGTTTATCTTTGTTTTTTCGCTTATTATTGAGACATCCAAAGGCTTTACATTCCGCCGTGTTGCGATATCCATATCACATTGTATGTTTTTGTTGTTACAAGAGCGCCGAGTGTCTGCTGCTCTGCGGCGAGGGAGGAGCCGAATCATCTGCCGTGTTGCGGCTGTTACAAGCTCAGATCAGACGAGACTGTCATGATGGCCGCTAGGCCGTCATCAGCATCATCAACATCAGCTGCGCTCACTTCAGCAGGTGGCAATCAGCGGGCCATAAAAGCCCAACGCGCGGACGCCTCAGCACGGAGTCGTCTGTCACTCTCGCCAAGCAACGCGCCAAGACCACGATCTCGCATCAAAGAATCCACGCCTTGCCTTACCAGGTCACGTAAGCCATCTCATCATCATTCCTCTACTAGTTCTATCCCCTGTGCACAGGTGGACCTCCCTGGCGGTGGACCATCCTCCTCTGCTGACAAGGCACCGTCCTCCGCTCCGCAGAGCTCCTCCTCAACTCCACAGCACCGGACACCACGAGCACGACGTCGCACGGACACCAGGAGTCAGTCAGCCTCTCATTGTGGCACCTGCAAGTAAGCCCCTGCAGCATACCCGCCGAACATTGCTACTGAACAACAGTAACCTTGTGCTTGTGTTTTCCAGGGTTGCCAGGTTACCGCAAGACGGGCTCAGCTCCAGTGGCCAGACGAACATTCACACATTCACTCACACTTCACTCACAAAATCACAATAAAGATAATTGTCTGTATCTCTCGTGTCAGCGTCTGTCTCTTGGGTCGTAAATCCTGTCAGAGACTACCCGCTGAATTTAAGCATTTATTTATTTATTTTCTACTCATTTTAGTTCTGCATTTAATATGAAACCTGAGTTTGAAATAAACGTTTGAATTTTGGTCCTCACACACAACGCAACACGCCGAGTGTCTGCTGCTCTGTATATAGTTTTAGCGGCGAGGGAGGAGCCCAGCCCGTCTCGCGGCTGTTACAAGCTCAGATCAGACGAGACTACCCGCTGAATTTAAGCATTTATTTATTTATTTTCTACTCGTTTTAGTTCTGCATTTAATATGAACCCTGAGTTTGAAATAAACGTTTGAATTTGAATTTGAATATCACGAAAGCCACTGCTCATCTGGGCACTCCAGGGTCAGCCAATATTGATCCAGATCGCGGCGGCAACGTTATTACGTCACAGGAAGCGTCCTTGAAGGCTATGTAGCTGCAAGTATGGCTGCGCACATGTTTTGCTGGCATACCTGAAACAGCACATCAGCAATGGATTTATATAAAATTGCCTTGAACTTGAATTTGAACTTGAAATTGAACTATAAAGTGAGACAGGGGCTCAATATAATATCTTTTTGTTCACGACCACCACAGGTACCCTTTAAGGAAATCAAAGCTTGGATGACTTGTAATTTCCTGCTATTAAATTCAGACAAGACTGAAGTCATTCTTGTTGGTCCAAAAAACCTTAGAAATACCTTTCCAAATCAAACTTTTAGTTTGGATGCGGTTACTTTTTCTCTTAATAGCTCTGTGAGGAACCTTGGAGTTACTTTTGATCAAGATCTGTTTTTCAATTCACATATTAAATTCGTTTCTAAGACTGCCTTCTATCATTTGCGTAATATTGCCAAGATTAGGAGCATCTTGTCTCAGAGTGATGCTGAGTAGCATCATCTCACTTTGGCTCATCAATGAAATTATTCTTCAGCTTAAAGACATTGTTTCACCCAGGAAAAGGACAGTCAAGAACTGCTCTTTTATCCCAAGACCACAGCTGAACTAGCATTCCTTTGTTAAACCAGTCTCAGGAATTCCTCCTGAACCTTTTAGGGCCCAATAAACTT
This sequence comes from Pholidichthys leucotaenia, assembly GCA_020510985.1. Classification (NCBI taxonomy): domain Eukaryota; kingdom Metazoa; phylum Chordata; class Actinopteri; order Cichliformes; family Pholidichthyidae; genus Pholidichthys; species Pholidichthys leucotaenia. Next base: position 230,670,394 of record CM035840.1, read on the forward strand.
GGACAAAAGACAGACATTTGTGGAATGCCATATGGTCACTACAAAATATCCACAGCTCAACATTGCCCTCTACTGGCAATTCTGGGACATACTGGATTTAACCAGTGAACCTTTTAACCACATTATTGTTAAAAGACTCAATTTTTCAACATTCTTTTTTTCCAGGACACCATGGAAAAGCAAATGGACTCTGATGTTTGATGTGGACAATCAATAATGGGTTTGAAATACAGTAAGTGTATAGATGAATGTTCGGTTTTAAGACTGTATCAGGTTTCCAAAAAAATGTCTCTCAAATCATGTGACCGATCGTGACCAATCTCTGCTTGACAACAGCTCTCTCAAGGTATTGGTTGTTACAGACAAAAGCCTGTTTGTTCACTGGACTAAAGTTCTTAAAGCCCGCCCACGAAGGAGAACTATTGGCTGGAACTTTTGTCCATTCCCGGAAGCCCGCGAAAGTTTTCGCATAGATAAAGAGAAGATACACTCTCTTTTCGGTCTCTTTTTCCTTCTTCTCCTGCTTCTCGTCACTACACAGAAGAACACTTCACGGCAGATCACTACGGGAGAACAAAGAACTCTTCATTTGCCAGAACAGACATCCGCCGCGCTCCCTCGCCCGATTCCCGTTTCAAGTACGGACGACCGTGTGGACAGCGTGTGTGTGCCCCTTCAGACCGCGACCTTGACAAGATTGCGCGAAATGTCACAAAATTTGATCCAGGTCCTACGGGTTCACCTGATGCCAAAGTCTATTTACAGGACATTGATTACTACCTTGGGCGGCGCGGTGGAGGAGTGGTTAGCACTGCGGCAGCACAGTAACTCACCCTTGGCCGGGGGATTCCTGGTTCGATCCCAGCCCCCTACCAACAGTGATCTGTGTGGAGTTTGCATGTTCTTCCCGTGTCTGCATGGGTTTATTCCCGGATTTCTCTGGTTTCCTCCCACATGCCAAAAACATGCAAGTTAGGTTAATTGGCTTCAAAACTGGGGATTCTAAATTGTCCTTAGGTATGACTGTGAGAGTGAATGATTGTCTGTCTCTCTGTTGGCCCTGCGATGGACTGGCGATCTGTCCAGGGTGTACCCTGCCTCTTGCCCAAAGATGCTGGGATAGGCTCCACCACCACCACCACCCCCCCGCAACCCAAAAAGGATTAAGCGGAAGAAGATGAATGAATGAATGATTACTACCTACGTAAGTATCCTGATGCTACGGTTGATGATCGCATCTATTTGATTAAACTAACATCTAACAGGTCAGTATCAAAATTCATAGACAGACAGCCAGCAAACATCAAAGCCAACTACATGCTGCTCTGTGAAGCCATCGAAAAGGAGTTCTCCGATGACTGCCTACAGGCAGGGCTAACCGCAGCCCTAGCCGTGAAGCAAGGACACTCAGAGCCGACCCAGACCTACTACCAGCGACTCCTACTTGCATATTTCGGATCTCAAAATACACCAGGGATGGAAGAAGACCACAATTTCAAGACCCTCTTGATCCAAAACCTCCATCCCACTGTGAGTCATCACCTTGGAGTTACAGCTAACCCAAGGTCAAACTCAATAGGTCAGTTGAGAGAGTTCGCACACTATGTGTTCCAAAAACAGCAACAAAGCCGCAACAAGCATGCTGAGCCTGCCACAGTACTAGCTATTAGCGATGCATCTAACACCTTGGAGCTGGAAGGAGCCCCTTGCTCTACTCTACCTCCTACACTGCAAGTATATAAACAGCTGAAACATTTTTCCAACCGACCTCATCAAGGTCAAAACCAAACTAGGTCCTCTGGATCTCACATAGGACCAACTTTGCGAAAACCCGACTACCCTCGAAGACCATATCCATCGGATAGGTCACGAGAACACGGTACGGACTACCAGGATGACAGATACCAATACAAAGACACGTGTAACCGTGACAAATTGTCACGCCGCGCCATTCATCAGCGGCGCCACCTGCTCACGCACCTGACAATCATCAGCGGCGAGGGATAAAGGCCGTCTCGCCCGGAGGCTCGGCCTGAAGCCGTCAGACTTCGTCCCTCACCGTTGTGAGCATACTTCTCTTCAGCATCACCTTTTTGGTAAGAAGATCGCTTACCTCTCTTCTTCAGTCTTCTCCCCTGTGCACAGGTGGATTCCCCAGCGGCGGACATCTCCACTCCATCGCCCAATCCTCGCTGCTGTACGGAGCTCTCCAGGTGGCTGTCTTCCGGGCTTCGCCCCCTTGTTGTGCCAGCTGTCCTGACCCACCAAGTAAGTCCTTCTCTCGCCATAAATCCCTCCTGTGTTGGTGTATGCCCGTCACCCTCTCCCTGTGCTCTCTCCATAGGGTTGCTCGGCTGTACGGTCACCTGCCTCTGTGCCTGGAGCAGACACCATCACCAACACATTTACATCCCGCAGACACGCACTCATTCACTCCTGCTGTTAATAAACTCTTTGAACTACTCTAAGCCTGTGTGTGTGCGTCTCCTGAGCCGTGCGTTATGTCACAAATGGTCTCCATCTCATCACAGAAGCTCAGAAGAAGAGACCTATCACAAACCTAGGAAGAATGAAGAAACTCCTACTTTCAGTAGAGAAGATATTGAAATTGTCAAACACCTCCTAGTGGAGCACAGGTGTCAAACTTACTCCATGGAGGGCCAAGACCCTGCAGGTTTTACCTCCACCCAGTGTCTTCAACAGGTGAGTTCACTGAATTTCTTCCCACTGATTGCTGATCAGTGAAAACACCTGCTGAAGACACTGGGTGGAAGTAAAACCTGCAGGGTCTTGGCCCTCCATGGAATGAGTTTGACACCCCTGTAGTGGAGATTCAAAGCAACAAAGAAAATAGAACTGCTAACATCCTAGCTATATCAGCTATGACAACTCAAAACAAACGTTCCAAACAAAGAAAATGCCAGAAGAAAATCTCTTTTGCAAATAAGGAAGAGCCAAAGGACTCAACACAGTCCCTTGCTGTTATGACAGCCCATCCACAGGTCACAGACCACTCCTCTAATAACATTTCACAACTCTGTGTCGAACCACCAGTTTGAACCACCAGTTCGCACACACCACTGATTATTACAGATACTTTCTTTTATTGCTTTACTTTCATAAATAAATTATTGTTTAAATTGGCACCTCCGTGCAGGCTCCCCTCTTATGTGACACTGGGAGAGTCGTACGATTTTTTTTTTTTTTTTTGTATGGTGATTTGTCCCATTTTGAGCCTGGGACAGTTGGTTTTGGTTTTGGTCTGTATGTTGACATATGGAGGCTTGTTCACTTGACTAAACCCGGTACGTTTGTTTGAGCATTGTAATTCATTTGTGGTGTGACAAATGAGGACTCATCTTCTTGTCTGCTTGTGTGAACCCATCCATCTGTCTGAACTTGGTTTGTTTATTTAGCCCTGTTAAAATTCAATTCAATTCAATTCAATTCAACTTTATTTATATAGCACCATTTCACAACAACAGTCATCTCATAGCACTATCAACTGTAGGGGGAACCCCCACAGTTGCAGAAAGACCCCAGCAATCAGGCGATCCCCTGTGAGCAAGCACTTGGCAACGGTGGAGAGGAAAAACTCCCTTTTAACAGGAAGAAACCTCCAGCAGAACCAGGCTCAGGGAGGGGCAGTCATCTGCTGCGACTGGCTGGGGGGTGAGGGGATAGAGAAGAAGAAAAGAACAGACATGTAGAGAGCAAACAGCACGATGGGGACTCAATCTATGGGAGAGAACAAACAAATGTTAATGACCAGCAAAAAAAATATTTCATTGAGAGTGAGGAAAGGAGTGAGGCCCAGTGTATTACTGGAGGTCCCCCGGCTGACTAAACCTATTAGCAGCATAACTAAGGGAGGGTTCAGAAACACATGATCCCTCCCTAATTGTAGGCTATATCAAAAAGGTAGGTTTTAGCCCTATTCTTAAAAACAGAGATCAAGTCTGACTCCCGAATCCAGATTGGCAGCTGGTTCCACAGGAGAGGAGCTTGATAACTGAAGGCTCTGCCTCCCATTGTACTTTTGGAGATTCTAGGTATTACAAGTAATCCTGCATTTTGGGAGCGTAGTGCTCTGTTAGGACAATACGGTAGTATCAGATCTTTTAAATAAAAAGGAGCCTGATTGTTTAGAGCTTTGTAAGTAAGAAGAAGGATTTTAAACTTAATTCTAAACCTTATGGGAAGCCAATGAAGGGAGGCCAGAACCGGAGAGATATGATCTCTCTTTCTAGTACCTGTTAAAACTCTGGCTGCAGCATTTTGGATCAACTGAAGACTTTTTAAAGATGTTTTAGGACAGTCTGATAATAAAGAATTACAATAATCTAATCTCGAGCTAACAAAAGCGTGGATCAGTTTCTCAGCATCACTCTGAGACAAGATGCTCCTAATCTTGGCAATATTACGCAAATGATAGAAGGCAGACTTAGAAACAAATTTAATATGTGAATTGAAGGACAAATCCTGATCAAAAATAACTCCAAGGTTCCTCACAGAGCTATTAAGAGAAAGAGTAACCGCATCCAAACTGAAAGTTTAATTTGGAAAGGAATTTCTAAGGATTTTTGGACCAACAAGAATGACTTCAGTCTTATCTGAATTTAATAGCAGGAAATTACAAGTCATCCAAGCTTTGATTTCCTTAAGACAGGCTTCTAACTTGGCTAATTGATTACTATCATCTGGCTTCATTGACAGGTATAATTGTGTGTCATCAGCATAACAATGAAAATGTATACAGTGCTTTCTAATAATGTTGCCTAACGGAAGCATATATAAACTAAAAAGAGTAGGGCCTAGCACAGATCCCTGTGGAACTCCATGACTGAGCTTTGAGTTGAAAGAAAACTCATTATTTACATGAACAAACTGGAACCTATCAGATAAATAAGATCTAAACCACTGCAACGAAGTTCCATTAAGTCCAACATTGTGTTCTAATCTATCAAGTAGAACATTATGATCGATAGTATCAAAAGCTGCACTAAGGTCTAAAAGGACAAGTACAGAAACTAGTCCATTATCAGATGCAATGAGGAGGTCGTTAGTGACCTTCGCTAAGGCTGTTTCAGTACTATGATGGATTCTAAACCCAGACTGAAACTCTTCAAGTAAACCATTTCCCTGAAGGTGGTCAAATAATTGCGTAGCAACAACTCTTTCTAAGATCTTTGAAATGAAAGGGAGATTAGAGATTGGTCTATAGTTAGCTAAAGCTCCTGGATCTAACGTTGGCTTTTTGAGTAAGGGTTTAATTACAGCCGTTTTAAAAGCCTGCGGTACATGGCCTAAAAAGTTAATGAAGAATTGATTATATGAAGAATAAGGCTTCCAATAAGTGGGAAGACTTCTTTAAATAACCTGGTAGGAATAGGGTCTAAAAGACAAGTTGAAGGTTTGGATGAGGAAACTATTTTGTCTAACTCACAAAGGTCGATTGGAGTAAACTCATCAAGACAGACATCAATAGAAGGAGTTGTAGTAGTTACAGTATTTAAGTTAACTGTGGGAAGAATCTGATTGATTTTATCTCTGATGGATGAAATTTTATTATTGAAAAAGTTCATAAAGTCCTGACTAGTAAGCTCTAAAGGAATGCTAGGCTTGACAGAATCCTGACTCTGTCAACCTGGCTACAGTACTGAAAAGAAACCTGGGATTATTCTTGTTCTCTTCTATTAATGTAGAGTAATAACTCGTTCTCGCTTTTCTAAGAGATTTTTTATAAATTAAAAGATGATTTCTCCAAGCTAAATAGATTTCATCTAAATTAGTGGAGCGCCATTTTCTTTCTAATTGACGAGTCTTCTGTTTTAAGCTACGAGTTTCTGTGTTAAACCAAGGAGTTCGAAATCTCTGATTAGACTTTCTTTTTTAAGGGGGCCACCAAGTCTAGAGTCTGATGTAGAGAAGCTGAAACACTATCCACCATGTTATCAATTACAGAAGGAGCAAGCTGTCTATAGCTTATTTCCGTTGTGTTGACACATGGCATAGAGGAAACAATCTGCATAAATTTGGTAACAGCATCATCTGAGAGGCATCTACTGTAATAATATTTTTCTTTAGGAGCCAAATAGTCAGAAATAATAAAATCAAAGGTTAACAGACAATGGTCTGACAGTACAGGGTTATGAGGAGACACTACAAGATTTTCTATTTCTATGCCATATGTCAGAACAAGGTCCAATGTATGGTGGAGGTAATGAGTAGAATTTCCTACTTTCTGAGAAAACCCAATTGAGTCTAATATTGAATTAAATGCCACATTAAGGCAGTCACTATCTACATCCACATGTATATTAAAGTCCCCTACTATAATTATTCTATCAGATTTCAGCACTAAATCAGCTAAGAAATCAGCAAATTCGGATAAAAATTCTGAGTATGTTGATGGGGGACGATAAACTATGGCAAATAAAATTGGGTTTAACCTAAAATTGCTAAAGTGCCCAATACTGAGGACCAGGCCCTCAAAGGAATTATAACATATTTTTTGCTTTACATTAAGTAGTAATTTGGAATGGTAAATTGTTGCTACTCCTCCTCCACGACCAGAATTTCTGGGATTTTGACAGTTTAAATAACCAGAGGGAGTTGATTCATTCAAACCAACATAATCCTCTTGCCCTAACCAAGTCTCTGTAAGGGAAATTAAATCAATCTGATGATCAATTAACAGATCATGGACTAACAGAGACTTGGGAGTTAGAGACCTAATATTTAATAAACCACATTTAATTTTTAAATTATGAGGAGGAACAGAGGCCAATTCATTCAATTTAGAGGCTTTATGTTTAATTTGAGTTTTACCAATATTTTGCTTTATCACTTTGGGATGCTTATGCATTATATTTTTATTTACTTTGGAGGGAGCAGACAACGATTCTCTTATGGGGAAGTCAGGGGCTAAGCTGACTTAAATGATTTGTAATGGTACAAATGAGGGCTTTTCTGTTTTTGAAGTTGGTTTGTTTGAGTCTTTGACCCATTTGTGAGAGAATGGGAAGCTCAGCTGTCTGTCTGCCCGGTTGGACCTGGTCTGGTTTAGCTTTTGGTCCCTTGTGATAGAAGGGAGGCTCGTTTGTCTGTTAAATCTGGTTCATTTGTTTGAGCCATACAACCACTTGTAAAAGAACAAAGTGGGGGGCTCGTCTAGTTGTTTGCTGAGTTTGAGTCCATTTATGAGAGAAATGAGAGCTCATTTGTTTGTGTGATGGACTCGTTTTTTGTGTGTAACTGGATTAAAACAAATAAGTGTTTTCCATTCATCAGCTGGATACAGTATCACTGGTAATTTCTCCAGGTAGGTTTAACAGTGAGTTCCAATATGGGGTCACTGTCTGCTCTGCTTTAGTGTGTGGTGAACGCAGCACTGGAGTCACATCCACGGGAGTTTCTGTCACCATGGGTTGAGATGCCGTCTCGGCACTCAGCCCATGTTTTCCCACATCCCTGTTTCCCATTGAGCAATGTCTCAGCTGGCCCCCTGCTGGCAGCATTATGGACGGCTGGGGCCAATTAATCTTCATCAGCTGGGGCGCTGCCAATGAGGATAAATAGGAGCAGCCTCGATGACTCGGGGCTGCGACATACACATTGCTAAGCTGAAGCCCCTTCGTCTGGTGTCAGCTGCTACTCCTCTTGCAGCATTCCTGTGTTTGTATCCCGCTGTGAGTATGTACGTCTTGTTACCCCCACGTCCGGTACGAGCTGCTTACCTCTGCGCTGTGCAACCTGTGAATGTACGTCTGCATGAGTACCTGTGTTCTCCTCATCCCTTATCCCTTACCCAAAATAAACCATCACGACTCACTGGCTTGTCCCTGGCTCTGATTGCCCGGCTCCCTAGAGCCGGATATGACAGTATGTCGCAGCCAGAAGAGTTGCCGGCGGCCGTGAGTCGCTGTGGAAATGTACCTTTCTGTCCGGGTGTCAGCGCTGCTAGCATGCCGTTTCCCAGGAGTCACTTCCGGCGCCAGGGCGACGAGCTGAGGTCCGTCTCGGAGGCTGTCGACGGGACGCTCTTCACCCTGCACGACGCCTCCAACGCGAGACGCTGGCATCCGGGCCGTGCTGAGGAACTCCTGGACTGTCACCCTCACCTTCTGTACCATCTGGAGGACAGTGCCAGGATAGACGCTGCAGGTACACAGCGAGAGAAGCTCCACGGGGTGGATGGAAATCCCGGCAGGGAGTCGAAGTGGGCGACGTCTTTCCCCGCTTCGGAGTCCCGTTCCTGCCGCCATTCCAGTCCGGGAGTTCGCGCCAACCAGAGGACTTCCCCCGACCTGCGCCACGTCACTCGGGATTCCCTTCAAGGAGCCGCAGCTGACAGCAGTTATGTCCGGGGTCGAGTGGCTGTCGCGAGCTCTACTGTGTTTCCTGTCACCACCTTCAGGCATGTGGCGGCGGCAGGGAGATTGATGGTGTGGACTTCAGGGCTACGAAGCTTTCCCGTGCTCGGCGCCTTCCTCGCCTCGTTCTCTGATCTGGAGCGGCGAATCCTGGGTTTCCCCCTCGCTTCGTTCCCTGGGAATAGCCGCCATCACATCGCCGAGTCACCTCTGCACGAACCTCGTCCGGATCCAGTTCTGGGCTATCGTCAGGACCGTTCCTCCCACGCAGCTGTCATCCCTTCGCCTCGTCAGTGTGGAGATTCTACAGCCTCGTCCCTTGAGCCTCGTTTCCCCGCTGTCATTCCTGGACATTCGGGCTGGCTCACCCCGGCTGTTTTCCCCTCCTCCTCGACGCGCTTCCTGACTGCTGTGTGTGCCTGGAATCCCGGCCTGGTGAGCTCTCTGCTGGAGACAACGCGAGCGATCCTCAGACGAACTCCCGGGGGGTCCTCCGTTATCGCCGGGCGGGGAGAGGAAGAAGCAGAATCCACTACAGCAGGCGATACTCAACCTCCAGGGGGCAGGCAAGTCATTGTTTTTTCACACCTGCTTAATGATTTGCTCTGTCACATCCCTGGAGGAGAAGTTCAGGGTTCGCAGCTCCCTGAACTCTCCCCACCTGCTGTAACCTGTATGCCTAATCCCGCATCCTCTGTGTCTCTCTCCGCCGAGCGGTCCCCGGCTCCGGGTCAACGTGGTGGGATATGGAGAGGGCCTGTGGTTCCGCAGCTACATTGCGGACGGAGGAGGGGGACTGACTGCTGCGTGGAGTCTACGCCGACGACTGAGCGTCCCCGGGTCTCCACGGAGGAGCGGTTCGGTCCAGCGGGACGAGATTCTTCTGGCTTCACGCTGAGTGGATCGTCGGCGGGGTTACCTGAGCTGGAGGGATCTCAAGCTGCGCTGACCATCGTGCTGGCTGCGGGGCCCGACGCGGCTAGATGGGAGCCTGACAACGACCTCCTGACGACGGATCCTGGATCTTCGCAGTCCTGGACGGCGTCAGAACCCGAGATCAGGCGAGTGCTCTCCTTTCTTTTCTCTCTTTTTATCCCCGAGCACTTCAGCCTATCTCCAGGGGAGACGAGCCGGGTGCAGCCGTCCGCTGCGTCTGAGCTCGTCTCGCCGGGTTCTGCCGCTGCCGGTGATCCTGATCCCGGTTCTGTTTTCTCTTCTGAGCCTTCTTCCAGGGTCACCGGCAAGGAGTTGCCGTTCCTCGTGGTGCTGGAGGGTTCGGGTTCAACGTTGGAGGTCGGTTCTGGTGCAGTATTCAACGTGGGTTCGCCCGAGACCCAGTCGGGGTCCAACGTGGGTTCGCCTGAGGCCCGATCGGGGTCCGACGTGGGTGCTGCCCCAGTGTTGTCCTGGTCCGGTGAGGAGGTGGCCATTTTCCTGCGGCCTGACGCCCGCCGTCCTCGTCATCGGCTCTCCCCTGAGCCTCTTCCACCGGGATCCGCTCTGATCCTTCGCCCGTCTCAACGGTCCTGGTGGTTGAGTGATGCGGGTCGACGACCCGACCCACAGAACTTTCGGTTCGGTGATCTGGTTCCCCCCACTGGTCTGTTTCCCTCTGGGCAGCCTGGTTCGGCTGCCGGTGGACTGGATTCCTGGGATCTGGGTCCAGAGTTCGCAGTCCGAACCCTTCTTTTCCCCTGATTCGCCAGCTGGACAATGGGCGGGGAGATCTCCGGAGCCATCTCGGCTATTTTTGGACTCTGCCTGCCATGCACCTCGGGTGTCACTTTCTTTTATCGTTATTAAGGTCACTTGGGTGTAGTATTTTGTCCTGTTGGTGGATTCGTATTTATAGTTTTTAGTCCCGTTTTTGCATTGTAGAGTTATGTTTTGTTTTCCGTAACACCATGCTCTGCAGTTATCCATTTATTCCAGTCACTTTCATTTCTTTAGGTGACTGGGTATTTATATATTCGTGTGTGGGGTTTTTTCTTTGCCTGCACTCAGTATTTCTCTTATGTCCTGTTTGTTCGTTATAGAGTCATGTGCCTTGTTTTTCGTAACACCATGCTCTGTAATTGTCTATTTGTTCCAGTCACCCTCACTTTTCTTGGTGACTGTGTGTGTGTATGTACTTAAATTAGCGCTGTGTATAGGTTCCCCTTTATTTAACCGTACTCAGCATTTTTGCCCTGTACCTTTTTGGTGGTTCTTTTTTCCTTGCTCTGGGTCACGCATGGTTGGTACTCTCTGGGTAGTGTGTAACCGGCGTGCTGACCCAGTTCTTCTCCCCATCTGTACCTGGGTTAATTATTCTCTGTTTTGTCAGTATTGTATTTGGGTTTTTCTTTCCCGCTACCCTACATTGCCCCATTGGTGTTGTCCTTCCCTTGGCTTCTTCCCCTCCGGTCCGCCTCCCTTCCTCCCACCCTAGGTGGGGGGGGAGGGGGGGGGCTGGGATGTTCCTGGTCGTTCAGGAGCCTGACCTTGAGGGGGGGGCTCTGTCACCATGGGTTGAGATGCCGTCTCGGCACTCAGCCCATGTTTTCCCACATCCCTGTTTCCCATTGAGCAATGTCTCAGCTGGCCCCCTGCTGGCAGCATTATGGACGGCTGGGGCCAATTAATCTTCATCAGCTGGGGCGCTGCCAATGAGGATAAATAGGAGCAGCCTCGATGACTCGGGGCTGCGACATACACATTGCTAAGCTGAAGCCCCTTCGTCTGGTGTCAGCTGCTACTCCTCTTGCAGCATTCCTGTGTTTGTATCCCGCTGTGAGTATGTACGTCTTGTTACCCCCACGTCCGGTACGAGCTGCTTACCTCTGCGCTGTGCAACCTGTGAATGTACGTCTGCATGAGTACCTGTGTTCTCCTCATCCCTTATCCCTTACCCAAAATAAACCATCACGACTCACTAGCTTGTCCCTGGCTCTGATTGCCCGGCTCCCTAGAGCCGGATATGACAGTTTCTGTCAGGCTGTCAAGGAGCAATTACTTGCCAGCCCAGTGGTTTAGTGATGAAAGAACCTCCTACAAGTAACTGCCAGAAGACTTGGGTTCAGAGTAGTTAGTTAGTTTTGTGATCAGTTAGTCAGGAAGGAGAATTGCCAGTGTGTAAATTTGTGTGGAGGCGCTTTCTCTGTTTTTAACCCAGTTGATTTGCTCCGGCTGCACAGTCTGCTCACATGTGTGAGTGGAGGCGTGGCATTTTTTTTCAACATCAAGGCACAATTTGCAGCAAGAGCTGGTTTTCCTAATGTTTCTAATGAACAGCATTGTTGGGAACAAACTACAAGATGGCACTGTGCGGATGGGTGGCTTCTTGGTGAGTAATTTCATGTAACTGTCCTAAATAACCCACCTCATGTGCAATATGCCTGTGCGCCCCCAAATATCACCCCGTCTTCAAGGCTTCATTACAAGTTAGTGGTTGGAGTAAGAGACTTCCTTTTTTTTGCTAGTTTCAGAGCATTCTACTAAGACCCCAATTGCCTCTGTGTGTACAGTAGTTATGTCAATAAACACATGCGTAAAGTTTGAAATGCAACAGTCTCACCCTTTCCCCGACGCACTTCATTCATTTACAATAGTAGTGTGTGTAATCCATGTAAGTTGTATATAACTATAAAGGATGAGATTTGCATTTTGGACATAAATTATGTACTTGTCGAGTCTAATATGATCTGCTTTCAACTGACAGGTGGCCGTGGCTACCCACTAAATAGGTTCATATTGTCTTCTTTTTCATTAATGTCTTCCTTTAATTCAATGAGCTGATCCACCCAGCTGTTCACAAATCACAGCGATCAGCTGATGCTTCTGAGGACAACTGCAGGCGTCAGTGGAAACATGTCAAGGTTAAATAAACATCTCCTTCTCATCCCTGTCTGAATAAAGGAAAACAGTAAACTAATCTTATAGGGCTGTGAGCAGGCTATTGAATTACCTGTATCCGGCAGTAAAGCCAGAGGACAGCGTGCCAAACAAAACGTTTTACGTGCCTCTACCTCAATTGGGAGTGCTTCCAACTCACAGTCCATGAAATTCCAATAAATCCATTATTTTTGATTGTGGATACAGGAGAATCAAATGTGCAGGGCTTGTATATATCTACAGTATTTGCATCTAATTGCATATTCAAATAGAGACATGTCAAAGGAAGAGTCTGGTGTTTCCTCACGTGCATTAAATTTCAAGTAGACTGGTATGTACAAATGAAACATGCTTGGATTCCTGCGTATGCACTGTTTCATACATCTGGATTTTTTATTTATTTATTTATTTTTTTTTTGCTTACGGCATTTTCTTGATTTAAACGTATGTCATCTTTCAATAGGAAATCAACACAAGTCTTTGTACATGAGGCCCCAGTTCTCCTCTGTCCACACAACACGCTCCTCAGCAAAGACAAGTCTAGCCATTTTATTCTTTCTGCTGATAAGAGGTTTGGGCACTGCAGAGTGAGCTGCAGAGTGAGTCCAAATTGTCTTAAACGGAGAGGCACTTTGAGCTGAGACAGATTTCTTGCCCTGTTCAGCAGTGAACTGGTGAGCAATTCCAGTTGCAGTGTTGAACCGATTCCTCATTGAGTCTTCACATCATCCTGTCCCCCAAACCAGAGCGGTAAGAGAAACTAGGGATGTCCTGTGGACACAGATGTGCTGAAGTCATTCAAAGCAAGGGCCTCTACACTTCTACTTCATTATTCATTCATATCCTATAATGCTAAAAAAAACCAAAAAAAAAAACCCTTTGTTTCAATCTTCTCTTCTGACACAGTGGTCACTGTTCTCTAATTTTGCTCACTGCTTTTTGTTACAAAATAAATGTTTGCCTCCTGGACACCTCACACTTCAGGTGTTTTGGGTATGTCCCACTGGGAGGAGACCCCAGGGCAGACCCAGGACTCGCTGGAGAGACTACGTCTCCCAGTTGGTCTGGTAACGACTTGGTATGTTCTCTGAAGAGCTGGAGCAAGTGGCTGGGGAGAGGGAAGTCTGGACTTCTCTGCTTGAACTGCTGCCTCCACAACCCAGACCTCTGGAAAAGCGGCAGAAGATGGATGGATGGACGGCTGTTTGTGTTGAAGTGCCTTGGTTATTTAAAAAAGATGCTAGTACAGCAGTGGTATAGCCACAGCTGATATTCTGTCAAATTCTGAACAATAAAGAATAACATGTTAGAATAAATCAAGTATTAATACACTGTTCTCTAATTTTTATCTCCACTGTATACATATTATGCAACAGTTAGTTAGACTGATTGGACAACAGGGATTCTAGGGGTTACAATATTCAGTGATAATCACACTCCGATGTTTCACTGGATATGTATCACTCCACTTCAAGCATGTTCTATTAACTGTTAATTGCTGCACGGTGGCGCAGTGGTTAGCACTGCGGCAGCACAGTTTACCCTTGGCCGGGGGATTGTGGGGATCGTGGGATCGTGGGTTCGATCCCAGCCCCCGACCAACAGTGATCTGTGTGGAGTTTGCATGTTCTCCCCGTGTTGCGTGGGTTTACTCCGGGATTTCTCCGGTTTCCTCCCACATGCCAAAAACATGCATGTTAGGTTAATTGGCTGTTCTAAATTGTCCCTAGATATCTGTTTCCTATAGGCCCTTAGAATAGAGGGTTAGTATTAATGAAAGCGCTTTGAGTGGTCTTTGTGACTAGAAAAGCGCTATATAAGTGCAGGTTAGTTAGTTAGTTAGTAATTGTTAACTGTTATTAATCGTCATATCTGTCATTTCAGTGGGTTTCCAGTGGGTTGTTGTAGATAAGAATTGTAATACGGTGTTGGTTAACTTAATTTCAACAGTGAGGCGACGTTTGAAAAGAAAGCATCTCCATGACCCAGAAGTTCTACCTTTTTTTTAAATTTAGTTTACTTTTTAACTTTATTTAGTTTAAGTAAGATAAGAAAAGATAAGCCTTTATTAGTCCCACAATGGGGAAATTCCAGGATTGCAACAGCACAGGGACAGCAACACTCCGAGCAACAATCAAGAAGATAAGAAAAACAAGAGCAGCGACTATACATATGTACACATAAATATATAAATATATATACACAGTGTGGAGCATTGTAGCTAGATGGAATAAACAGCATAACCGTCTATTTAGTTACCCTACAAAGTATGAATATGTACCCATACATATTGTCACCTTCCGTAGCGACTGATATTGTCCTAGTTGTATACTGAAGGGGACCATTGTGTAAGTCTGTTGCGTCTTTTACATTCAATACTATTAGGTCGTCACGTTTTTTTGCTATCTCTGCCAGCAGCCCTGCTTAGATTATACAGTCTGACAGCCGTAGGTAGGAAGGACCTGCGAAACCTCTCGGTTGCGCACCTAGGATGATGTTGTCTGCTGCTAAATGAGCTCCTCAGTGCGTTCAGTATGTCCTGCATAGGGTGGGACTCGGACTCCAGCAGAGATGACAGTTTTAGCCACCATCCTTCTCTCTCCTATCTCCTCCACTGGGTCAAGGCGTTGCCCCAGGATAGAGCTAGCTTCCTTGATCAGTTTGTTCAGTCTCTTCCTATCGGCTGCTGTAATGCTACTGCCCCAGCAGACCACTCCAAAAGTGATGGCTGATGCCGCCACCGTGTCGTAGAATGTCTTCAGCAGCGCCCCTTGTACACCAAAAGACCTGAGTCTCCTCAGAAGGAACAGCCTGCGCTGTCCCTTCTTGTAGAGTGCATCGGTATTGTGTGACCAGTCTAGTTTATTGTTCAGATGAACACCCAGGTACTTGTAGGATGTCACCATCTCGATGTCTGTTCCCTGTATGTTTACTGGTGCTGTGAGGGGTTGTCCTTGCCTGCGGCAGTCCACCACCAGCTCCTTAGTTTTCCTCGCGTTGATCTGGAGGCAGTTCCGATGGCACCAGTCCACGGAGTCCTGGATAAGTCCTCTGTACTCAGCTTCATCTCCGTTGGAGATGAGGCCGACGATAGCAGAGTCGTCAGAGAACTTCTGTAGATGGCAGTGTGTTGTGTTGTGTGAGAAGTCCGCAGTATAAAGGGTGAACAGGAAGGGAGCCAAAACCGTTCGCTGGGGGGCCCCCGTGCTACCGATGATCGTGTCGGACACACAGTCCCGGGTTCTGACAAACTGTGGCCAGTTAGTGAGGTAGTCCAGGATCCATGATGACAGGTGCTGGTCCACCCCTGCGCACAGCAGCTTGTCCTTCAGGATCATCGGTTGGATGGTGTTGAAAGCACTGGAGAAGTCAAAGAACATGATCCTCACCACATTCCCGGGCTTCTCCAGGTGGGCCAGGGAACGGTGAAGGAGGAAGATCACTGCATCCTCCACCCCAATGCCATGCTGGTAGGTGAACTGGAGTGGATCCATCGCTGGTCCCACCAGGGGGCGGAGGTGAGCAAGAAGCAGTCTCTCTAGGGTCTTCATCATGTGAGACATCAGGGCCACTGGTCTGTAGCTGTTCAGGTCTTTGGGGTGGGAAGTCTTTGGTGCAGGTACCACACAAGATGTTTTCCACAACTGTGGTACCCTCTCCAGCTTCAGGCTCAGGTTGAAGATGTGCTACACAATCCCACACAGCTGGTCTGCGCAGGACTTGAGGAGCTTTGCGCTGATGCCGTCCAGTCCCGAGGCCTTCCTCGCCTTGACCTTCCTCAGCTCCGTCCTCACCTGGGTCTTAGTGAGGGTCATGTTGGGGGGCTGTGTGCTAGGAGTAGGGGGGTGTTGGTGGAGTGGGGTGTGGGCAGCAAGACTCGATGTCTTTAGAGGCAGCAGTGGTTGTTGTGCAGTCGGGGGGGAGGGCGGTTGGTCAAACCTATTAAAAAACAGGTTCAGATTTTTCGCCCACTCTCTGCCCCCCGTGGCCACTCTCTGCCCCCCCTGCTCCCCGTGGGGGAGGTATTCTGGAGTCCAGAGATGGTTTTAAGGTTTCTCCAGACCCCGCCAATGTCACTCTGTTGCAGCTTGTCCTCCATCTTCTTCCTGAAGCTGTCCTTGCCTTCTCTGATCTTTCTCCTCAGCTCCCTCTGTACGGACTTCAGCATCTCCCTGTTCCCCGACCTGAAGCTCCTCTTCTTCTCTCTCAGAAGTGTTTTTATCTCAGGGTTGATCCAGGGTTTGTTGTTCGAGCAACACCGTATGGTCTTGGTGGGTACGGTGTTGTCCACACAGAAGCTGATGTAGTCCGTGATGGTGTGAGTGAGGCCATCGATGTCCTCACCATGTGGATCGCAGAGCTGCTCCCAGGCAGTGGTTTCAAAACAGTCCTTTAGAGCGTCCATTGCCTCCTCAGACCATAACTTCACTGTGCGCATGACCGGAGGTTGTCTGTGTACTAGGGATTTGTACACCGGCAGGAGATGAACCAAGTTGTGATCCGATCTCCCGAGTGGGGGGAGTGGTGATGAGGTGTACGCCTCCTTAGTGTTTGCATAGAATAAGTCCAGTGTTTTATTGTCTCTAGTGTGGCATGTGACATACTGGGTGAACGCGGGTAGAATGGGGGACAGTGAAATATGGTTGAAATCGCCTGAGATGAGGAGAAGCGCATCTGGGTGTTCTGTCTACAGCCTGCCAGTTACTGAGTGGATGACGTCATGCGCTGTCCCAGCATTCGCCGTCGGATTTGCATAAATAGCAATGTAGATCACGTGTGAGTATTCCCTCGGGAGATATGTAGGCCACATGCTAACAGCTAGCAACTCCATGTCTTTGTTGCAGTGTTGTTGTTTAACCGTGATATGTCCCGGTCTGCACCAGTTGTTATTGACATACAGTACATTATCACTCCTCCGCCCCTCGCTTTCCCACTGTCTGGTGTTCGGTCTGCCCGTATTGCGTGGAAACCCTCCAGTTCAATGTTAGCATCTGTTGCTAGTTCGGTTAGCCACGTCTCCGTAAACAGCAACAGGCCTCTCTGTACATGCTCTCGTAGCGGGAGATAGCCGCTAGCTCATCTGTTTTACTGAGTAGCGATCGAACATTCCCCATAATAACAGATGGGAGGACGGGTCTGTACCTTATATTCCTCGCCCGCCGCCTTACTCCAGCTCGACATCCACGCCGTTTCCGTCTTATTTCTCCGGTATGTCGAGTTTTTGCGTTAGCATCGTGGGCCAGTTAAGTGCTAACAGCTGGTCCCTATTGTACTGCCTCCTGCAAGAAACAGTGGCTCCGTCCTCTGGCTCGGGAAACATTTGGGCGATCTATGTGTCTGTGATGGATAAAGGTGTCGCTGGATCAGAAAGATTAGCAAGAGAGCCACATAGTAAATAGAAGTAGGAAGAAATTGATCCGCTGTTGCAAAAAGGCAGCCTACTCATGTGGCGCCGAAAGTAGTATATACTGTAAACCGTCCTACCCTTTTAAACATCAGAAAGCTATTTGACACCTGGTTAAAAAAATATGCAAGCTAGAATTGGATTTTGGTAGTTTTTGGAATTTTGCACACTTTATTAATCCAAGAGGGAAACTGCAAAAGCACGCAGAGAGTGCATACCTCCATCAAGGCTCCTCCATCCATTATGGATCACCTCCAAAATGTAATGGGTTCGTGTGTAGGCAAGGAGTCAGTTCTAGTGAAAATTGCAACAAAGTTTATCCAGTAGTTTTGGAGGATTCTTGTTAACACACTGAGAGAAGATAAGAACCTTGGTGGAGGTATGCGTTCTTGGATCACCTCCAAAATGTAATGGGTTCCTCTATAGCCCAAGGACCACCTCTGGTGAAAATTTCATCCAAATCCATCCAGTAGTTTTTGTGTAATCCTTCAGCACAATTTCAAACAAGGTCCTTGGTGGAGGTATGCACTATCATTTATCATTGTTATTTAACAACAACTGGTGCAGACCGGGACATATCACTGTTAAACAACGACACTGCAGCAAAGACATTGAGTTGCTAGCTGTTAGCATGAGGCCTACATATCTCCCGAGAGAACACTCACACGTGATCTGCATTGTTGTTTATGCAAATCCGACGGCGAACGCTGGGACAGCACGTGACGTCATCCATTCAGTAACCAGCAGGCTGCAGACAGAACACCCAGATGCTCTTCTCCTCATCTCAGGCGATTTCAACCATGTTTCACTGTCTCCCATTCTACCCACGTTCACCCAGTATGTCACATGCCACACTAGAGACAATAAAACACTGGATTTATTCTACGCAAACACTAAGGAGGCGTACACCTCATCACAACTCCCCCCACTCGGGAGATCGGATCACAACTTGGTTCATCTCCGGCCGGTGTACAAACCCCTAGTGCACAGACAACCTCCGGCCATGCACACTGTGGAGTTATGGTCTGAGGAGACAATGGACACCCTAAAGGGCTGTTTTGAAGCCACCGCCTGGAAGCAGCTCTGCGATCCACATGGTGAGGACATCGATGGCCTCATTCACACCTTCACGGGCTACCTCAGCTTCTGTGTGGACAAATCCGTTCCCACCAAGACCATACGGCGTCACTCAAACAACAAACCCTGGATCAACCCTGAGATAAAAACACTTCTGAGAGAGAAGAAGAGGATCTTCAGGTCAGGGAACAGGGAGATGCTGAAGTCCGTACAGAGGGAGCTGAGGAGAAAGATCAGAGAAGGCAAGGACAGCTTCAGGAAGAAGATGGAGGACAAGCTGCAACAGAGCGACATCAGCGGGGTCTGGAGAAACCTCAAAACCATCTCGGGGCTCCAGAATACCTCCCCGCAGGCCACAGGGGGCAGGGAGTGGGCGAACAACCTGAATCTGTTTTTCAATAGATTTGACCAACCGCCCTCCCCCCTGACTGCACAACAACCACTGCTGCCTCTAAAGAAATCAGGTCCTGCTGCCCACTCCCCACTCCACCAACACCCCCCCACTCCCAACACACAGCCCCCCATCCTAACCCTGACCAGGACCCAGGTGAGGACGGAGCTGAGGAAGATCAAGGCGAGGAAGGCGCCGGGACCGGACGGCATCAGCGCAAAGCTCCTCAAGTCCTGTGCAGACCAGCTGTGTGGGATTGTGACGTATATCTTCAACATGAGCCTGAAACTGGGGAGGGTACCACAGCTGTGGAAAACATCTTGTGTGGTACCTGTACCAAAAACTTCCCACCCCAAAGACCTGAACAGCTACAGACCGGTGGCCTTGACGTCCCACTTGATGAAGACCCTGGAGAGACTGCTCCTTGCTCACCTCCGCCCCCTGGTGGAACCAGCGATGGATCCACTCCAGTTCGCCTACCAGCATGGCATTGGGGTGGAGGATGCGGTGATCTTCCTCCTTCACCGTTCTCTGTCCCACCTGGAGAAGCCCGGGAATATGGTGAGGATCATGTTCTTTGACTTCTCCAGTGCTTTCAACACCATCCAACCGATGATCCTGAAGGACAAGCTGCTGCGCGCAGGGGTGGACCAGCACCTGTCATCATGGATCCTGGACTACCTCACGAACCGGCCTCAGTTTGTGAGAACCCGGGACTGTGTGTCCGACACGATCATCAGTAGCACGGGGGCCCCCCAGGGAACGGTGCTGGCTCCCTTCCTGTTCACTCTTTATACTGCGGACTTCTCACACAACACAACACACTGCCATCTACAGAAGTTCTCTGATGACTCTGCGATCGTTGGTCTCATCTCCAGCGGAGATGAAGCTGAGTACAGAGGGCTTATCCAGGACTTTGTGGACTGGTGCCATCGGAACTGCCTCCAGATCAACGCGAGGAAAACTAAGGAGCTGGTGGTGGACTGCCGCAGGCATGGGCAGCCCCTCACAGTACCAGTAAATATACAGGGAACAGACATCGAGATGGTGACATCCTATAAGTACCTGGGTATTCATCTGAACAATAAACTAGACTGGTCACACAATACTGATGCACTCTACAAGAAGGGACAGCGCAGGCTGTTCCTGCTGAGGAGACTCAGGTCTTTTGGTGTACAAGGGGCGCTGCTGAAGTCATTCTATGACACGGTGGTGGCATCAGCCATCACTTTTGGAGTGGTCTGCTGGGGCAGTGGCATTACTGCAGCCGATAGGAAGAGACTGAACAAACTGATTAAGAAAGCTAGCTCTGTCCTGGGGCAGCGCCTTGATCCGATGGAGGAGATAGGAGAGAGAAGGACGGTGGCTAAACTGTCATCTCTGCTGGAGTCCGAGTTCCACCCTATGCAGGACATACTGAATGCACTGAGGAGCTCATTTAGCAGCAGACTACATCATCCCAGGTGCACAACCGAGAGGTTTCGTAGGTCCTTCCTACCAACGGCTGTCAGACTGTACAACCTAAGCAGGGCTGCTCGCAGAGATAGCAAAAAGACGTAACAAACTAATAGTTTTTTGAATGCAAAAGATGCAATAGACTTACACAATGGTCCCCTCCGGCATACAACTAGGAACTTACCGGTCGCTATGGAGGGTGAGAATATGTATGGGCACATAATCATACCATGTAGGATAACTAAGTAGACGGTTATGCTGTTTCATTCCATCTAGCAACAATGCTCTGCACTGTGTGTGTTTATATATTTACATATTTATTCCATCTAGCTACAATGCTCAGCACTGGGTGTGTTTATATATTTATATATCTACATATTATTCCATCTAGCTACATTGCTCCGCACTGTGTGTGTTTATATACTTGCATATTTATTCCACCTAGCTGCAATGCTCCGTACTGTGGGTGTTTATATATTTACATATTTATTCCATCTAGCTACAATGCTCTGCACTGTGTGTTCATATATTCATATATTTATTCCATCCAGCTACAATGCTCTGCACTGTGTGTCTGTGTGTGTGTGTATATATATATATTTTATAGTAATACGTACATATGTATATTAGCTGCTCTTACTTGCTTGTTTTTTTTTTTTTTTTTTTTTTTTTCTTGCCTTCTGATTGTTGCTCTGAGTGTTGCTATCCCTGTGCTGTTGCAATCCTGGAATTTCCCCGTTGTGGGACTAATAAAGGCTTATCTTATCTTATCTTATCTTATCAGATCATCACCAAAATTTAATGGATTCATCCTTGCTCCAAGGGCAACCACTGGTGAAATTTTCATCAAAATCTGTCCAGTAGTTTTTGTGTAATCCTGCTAAAAAACGAACGGACAAACAGACAAACCACGATTACATTACTTCATTGGCAGAGGTTATTACAGGGCATCCTCCTGGATGGATGAGGCAGCCACAGCAGCACCAAACTCTTCAACATTCAGAATCAGAATCAACTTTATTGCCAAGTATGCTTACACATACGAGGAATTCACACTCACATTCACACCTAGGGCCACTATAGAGTCTCCAATTAACCTAACCTGCATGTTTTTGGACTGTGGGAGGAAACTGGAGTGGGCGGCTGTGGCGCAGGTGTAGTGTAGCCGACTACAGATCGGGGGGTCAGGGGTTTGATTCATGTTCTGACTGCATATCAAAGTGTCCTTGAACAAGACACTGAACTCCCAGTTGCTCCTGGTAGGTCAGGCCAGCGCTGGTGCATGGTAGCTCCGACGCCATCAGTGTCAGTCACATCAATCAATCATCAAACTTTATTTGTATAGCATTTTTCATACATTAGATGATGTACAAAGTGCTTTTCATAGATAAAAACAGTAGACACATTTATGTACATATATTTACGCGATACATCCCCACCCCTTCCAACCCTCCCATAAACATACCCACAAAACACACACACACACACACACACACACACACACACACACACACACACACACACACACACACACACACACACACATACAACCACCCCCTACTTCTCTTACACACATAAAATAAAAGAGACATCACTCAGCACCGAGGCACCACGTGAAAGAGCAACCATCCTGTGGGGCCCCCACACCGGGAGACCACACAGCCCATACCCACAGAGCGCACCACAGAGGCCACCCCAGCCAGGACAGGCCGGGGCCCACTCCACAGCTGTAGGCAGTGGCATCAAGCCCCCACCCACCCAAGCTAGAGCGACCCATGAGACCAGCACCCCTGCAGATGGGCCAGGCAGCACCCAGCATGAGGAGCCCCACTGAGGAAATAACGGGGCTAAAACACATCAAATACAAGCTAAAACTAAGAACACATAGAACAAAGGGAACTAAAAACCCATACTTATAAATGGAGCGAAGAGCACATCAAAATGCCACACTAATAGATAACATATTCATAAACATTATGGAAAATAATATCAGGAGTGGGCTTTTATTGAATGATATCAGTGACCACCTGCCGATTTTTGTTGTCTATCAATGTGATTATAGGAAGAAAAAGTATACCAAAAATATTAAATATAAAAGAATAAGAACCGAAGAATCTATGTATTTACTGACAAAGGAATTATTAATACAAGATTGGAAGATAGTTTATGATAAAAATGATATAAATAAAGCATATGATAATTTTTTTTACAAATATTTCAATCATTGTACAATAAAAACTGTCCTATAAAACAATACAGTGACAGACAGCAAAAGAAAAATATTCCTTGGGTCACCAAGGGGTTAATAAATGCATGTAAAAAGAAGAATACATTATATAAACAATTCATTAAATACGGAATGGTGGAAGCTGAGATCAAATATAAAAGATATAAAAATAAGCTTACTAATATAATGAGGACCTGTAATAAAGAATATTACAACAGAATATTAGAGGATAATAAAAAATAACTTAAGAGGAATATGGCAAGTACTCAATGGGATTATTAGTAATCGACCTAAGAATGCTAATTATCCAGAATATTTTATTGAAAATGGCAATTTGATAAATAATATGGAGGATGTGGTCAGTGGTTTTAATAATTTTTTTGTAAACGTTGGTCCTGAATTAGCAAAATCAATAGTGACAACAGAAACAAACAACAGTGGTTCTGTAAATGAAATAGAAGATAGAAATCCAAACACAATCTTTTTGGGTGCAGTTACTGAAAAGGAACTTATCGAGACTGTGAGTAAATTTAAGAACAAAAAATCAACGGACTGGAATGAAACTGACATGACAATAGTGAAAAAAGTAATTGAAGAAATTGTTAAGCCACTCACCCACATCTGTAACCTGTCATTTCAAACTGGTAAATTTCCAAACAAAATGAAAATAGCAAAAGTAATACCTCTATACAAAACAGGAGACAGTCATTGTTTCACAAATTACAGGCCAGTCTCTTTACTCTCACAATTCTCCAAAATACTTGAAAAAATCTTGACTAAGAGACTGGATGATTTCATTGAAAAACACAACCTCCTTATGGACAGCCAGTATGGTTTTAGAGCAGATAAATCTACAACTTTGGCACTGATCGAACTTATTGAAGAAATTACTAGTTGTATAGTGTGACGACGGAGTGTCGCCACTGCCATGGTTTCCTGTAATTGTGATTATATGTGTAGTATTTGTGAATGTTAATATGATTGTTAAATGACCCAAACAGAAATCAATTCAAAAACAGGTATAAACATTATTTGCTGAAAGGATATATGTTAGAAGGGTAGCATTTATATGTACGATTCACTATGCTCACTCTGGGACACTATGGGACACTATGGAATGGTGGGTGGGACAGCACTGTGTATATCTGTGTTGTTTGAGGCTGGTTTTGATGTATGGACATCAATGTATGTTAGGATGGATGGGTGTTAATGTTGATATGTACAAAATACAGTTAATTGTTTACTTGGGGTCTTAAATGTGATAATTTGTATATAATTCACATGGGTTGTATTTATGGAAAAGAGGAGATGGAATTAATAAGTGTTCACTTCTTCCTTCTCCCTTTCGAACACTGTATACTGTTACTTTATTGCATTTGTCATTTGTTTTGTTTTTGTTATACTTTTTTGTTTGAAATAAAGTATCTATCTATCTATCTATCTATCTATCTATCTATCTATCTATCTATCTATCTATCTATCTATCTATCTATCTATCTAAAATAAGAGAATCTAAAAGCAAATGGAGCTAAGAAGAATGTAAAACAATGGAACATAAATGACTACTTCAATAATAGTTAAAAGGTTTGTTAAAAGCCAAAATTTAAAAAGGTACAGAAAGAAACAAAGAACACACAAAAACAAGTGGAAGTAAAAATCCATACTTAAAAACTGAACTAAAACACATCATAGTAAGAAAAGATGAGAAAATCTAAAAACAAATGGCTCCAAGAAGAACATAAAACAATGGAACATAAATGACTACTTCAGTAATAGTTAAACAGGTTTGTTAAAAGCAAAATTAAAAATAGGTAGGTCTTGAGCCTGTTCTTAAAAACATCTATTGACTCTGCAGCCCTGAGGCTCTCTGGCAGGCTGTTCCATAGATGAGGACCATAATAGTGAAAGGAGGCTTCACCAAAGGTCTTGGTCTTTACTTTGGGGTCCATTAAAAGGACAGTACCACAGGGCCACTGACATGTTTCAGATAGAACCCAAGCGCAGGCACAGGCTCAATTAGTTTCACAATGATCTTTATTGATTGAGTGAAAGTGAGAGAGTGAGACTGTGTGTGTGTGTGTGTGTGTGTGTGTGTGTGTGTGTGTGTGTGTGTGTGTGTGTGTGTGTGTGTGTTAAGGCACTTTTGCACTAGCACGGCTTAGCACGTCATGGTACAGCTCATCACGCTTCGCAAGTCTTTGCACTAGCCTCAACACGGTTTAACAGCAGCGATTCTCAGCCTCGCTCAAGGGCAGGGTCCAGCCATGCCGAGCTGTACCGTGTTGTGACGTTAAAAGACTGGTAGCCGCTGATTGGCCAGGTCTTAACGTCACGAAAGCGCCTGTCTTCGTTGAAATCTTTACGACCGCCATTTGCAATCACGGACTAACTCGGTCACGGAGTAAATACGATATTAATACAGACAGCGTTGTAGGTTTTGCAGAACTCTAAACCGTGGTTCAACAAACAGGTGTGGAGTTTTCTCTGCTTGGTGGCAATTACACAGTGAGGAGTGACCCAATGGCTGGCCAGCAAACAACTGGACTATAGACAAGCGGAAGACGAACGTGAGAGAACCATCGATGGTGAGTGATTTGTAATAATGTGCATCTGTTTGCTTATTTATCCTGTTGGTGGTAAGCTCACTTTTTTTGAGCTTACCACCAACTTTTTTTGAGCCTTTATACAGTGCTGTTCTGTGCTGGCTAACGTTTTTTAGCTAACTTTTTTTTTTTGCTAGTAGCTAGCGCTAGCCCTAGCGCTAGCTAGTAAAAAACTGCTGAATCGCGCTTGTTTTCTCCTAAATATTCGCTTGTGAGAGCAAAACGATGAAATATGTTAATCCTGGTTAAAGTCCTGGTTTGTGTTTTGTATTGCACTTTGGTCCTGCGCATTAAATTGTGTGCAATTTAATGCTAGAATGTGTTTCCACATGCCAGGGGTTAGCCTCCCTCAGTGTTTATATTGTGAATACTGGTGAAATGGACCACAGGAGCCGAAATCTCGTCATATTAAAATTGCTTTTTCAAACCAGTGATTTATAAAGTCATTCATATAATTTTCTAAAGCATCAGAATAGACCCACACACCTATTCTGTGGATCCTGCAGTGCTTGTCACTTATTTCAGAAAGAGAAATCCGTATATTGTATAGATTCATTACACAGACAGTGATATATTTGAAGCGTTTATTTATTTTAATTTTGCTGATTATGGCTTACAGCCTCTGAAAACCCCAAATTCTATTTTGCAAAAAATTAGAATATCACATAAAATTAACTTTAAAAAAATATTTTTTAAATATAAATGCTGGCCGTTGAGGTGTTGGTTAATATGGGCAGTAGCCATAATCATCAATATTAAAATAAACACTTTCAATATATCACTGTTCCTGTAATGAATCTATATATGGGTTTCACTTTCTGAAATGAGTGACAAAAATATTGAATTTTTTCATGGTATTCAAATTTTTGAGATGTGCCTGTATATGTATTGAACTTGCTTGAAACTAACCATCATCCATTTCTGTCGTTCGTCTAGGCAAGATGAAATCAGCCTCCCCACAACCTACCTCGCCACTGTGGAACGTACTGAAATCCTTTGCTTTTATAGGTGAAGTGTCAAAAGCACAATTTCCACTTAATATAAAAGGGACTGAACTGAGATTTATTTGATTGTGTGAATATATGTGTAGTTTATAGTCTATCATCAATAAACTCATGAATGTATTAATTCATTCTGATTGCTGAGGCCACAGTAAAAACAGATGATTTTAAATGTAACGCAGCCCTTGTAAAATCTACTGAAGTGCAGCTACATGAAAATTGTGGTTAAATACAACAACGAAGTACTTTATTGTCACATTGGAATTGTAATCCCTCCTGTTTTGTTTTTCTTTTGAATTCTTGGATGGAATATGGGTGGGCAATATAAGCTGCAGCTTCAGCCATCACCCATTTCAGATAACCTATGTTGAACTGTATAATCAGAGGAGTTATTGTTTAATTTGACCTTGTTAGATTTTTCCCCTTTGTTATTAAATAGAAATGTTGGCCGCTGAGGTGTTGTTTAATATGGGCTGTAGCCATAATCATCAATATTAAAATAAACACTTTCAATATATCACTGTCCCTGTAATGAATCTATATATGGGTTTCACTTTCTGAAATGAGTGACAAAAATATTGAACTTTTTCATGATATTCTAATTTTTGAGATGTGCTTGTATAAGTGTTGAACTTGCTTGAAACTAACTACCATCCATTTCTGTCGTTCGGCTAGGGAGGAGGGAATCAGCCACTCAACAACGGACGTCGCCACTGTGGAAAGTACTGAAATCCTTTGCTTTTATAGGTAAAGTGTCAGAACCAAAGTAGCACAATTACCACTTTATATAAAAGGGACTGAACTGAGATTTATTTGATTGTGTGAATATGGCACATCAACTGTAAAATAAACCACTTGTTAATGTATTTATTTTTTTCTCAGATCACTTTTGTGATCTTTTGTGAGTTATGTTCATAACTGTATGTTTTGGCAAATGAGAGATGTTCAGTTATCAATATAATTTACTTTATATGTGTAGTTTATAGTCTATCATCAATAAACTAATGCAGTAACAGGACACATTACAAATATTTGAGACCAATTGTAGTGCTTCCTTTTATATTTTAGCAATGCTAGTACAAAACACCGCCCACACATGAAGCCAGGGCAAGAAGAGACACTTTTACAGACAAGACAAACTTTTATTGATAAATACTCGGTGATGCACACCTTCAGTTAAAGTACTAGATTTCATTCAAGTGAATGTATTAATTCATTCTGATTGCTGAGGCCACAGTAAAAAGAGACGATTTTAAATGTAACTCAGCCCTTGTAAAATCTACTGAAGTGCAGCTACTATACAGCTATACATGAAAATTGTGGTTAGAGGAGTTATTGTTTAATTTGACCTTGTTAGATTTTTTCCCCTTTGTTATATTATTCTATTTTCTTTTAATCTTTACTTTTAATCAATCCGAAATAAAGATTCATTCATTAATTCACATTCCACCACTGGCTTTTAGCAACAAGTGTATTTCCCAAATAAGTTTTAAACTTGCTTTAATTAACCACCACCCATTTGTCTTTTGTCTAGGCAAGAGGGAAACTGTCACCCCAACTGGACCTTGCCTCACTATTTACAGAGATGCAGGCTGTAGATCTGTCGAACCAGGACCAGTACGGACCGATCCAGTTGCTTCTCAGTGAGGCAGCGTGTGACCATTCCAGTTTTTTTTTTTTTTTTACAGTTTGAATTTTGCACATTCTGAATAATCTGGAATTTGCTGCTGATTGTAATAAACAATTTAGTGACTTATGTGTTTGCATCATGATTTTCTATCTTTATTTTCTATTTTGTCTGTTAAGACACCGGTGGGAAAAGAGTCAACTGTACAAAGGATTAATCGGTGACCTTGAAAATAATGGCTCATTTTTAAGAAAAAGTAACCAAAATTATTATTATATTAACTGAAGACTATATTGTTAGAAGACTGTACAGAAGACCCTGCATACTTTAGTGACAGTACCAGTATATGGAGGAATTCTTGGTCATATTAGCACCTGCTCTTCATCATAATGGGTTTGGGCAGGGGTGTCTAATCATGTGCCATGGAGGGCCAAGACCCTGCAGGTTTTACCTCCAACCAGTGTCTTCAACAGCAGATTCCACTGAACTTCTTCCACTGACTGATCAGTGAGAACACCTGCTGAAGAGACTGGGTAGAAGAGAGAACCTGCAGGGTCTTGGCCCCGCATGACATATGATTGGAAGCCCCCGGATTAGGTTTAATGGGATTTAACATTTTAACACAAACTGCTTTATGGCTCATAATTCTGTGGACAGATTTTAACCAAATCAAAATGATTTCTCAAACTGCTGGATTATTCTTAGCTTTTCCAATCTTTCAGTATTGAATTTATGCCACATGGTGGTAACCTTCACATATAAAAAAAGAGACATCTGCAAAAACTTCAGAGGTTTATTGTCAGTGCAATTCCCAGTGCAATACTACATGAATGCATGTATAGTACATTGTTGATGCAGAAAATATATATTTCTACAGTACATGTATCTAGTAAATCAAGTATTTTCCATGTAACCCTGTGACTGCATTATTTTAATTGCTTTTAATCCTAGATCAAGTTTGTTTTGGCATAAAATGCATATGATAACTTTCAAATATATCTTATTATACCTAACTCAGTAAAGTTTACTTTTTGAATATATATTTTGTGGCTAATATAGTTATTAACATGGCGATCAAGTTGTGTCAGCTGATCATTTTTTTCTATGACACATCTCAGACTCAGTGCTGCAGAAGCAGGTACGCGCATGATGTCTCAAACTGTCAACAGTCTGTCCATGATTTTCAAGCAGATCAGAGCAATTTGTTGCAAATTTGTTGTACAGGAAATAAACGTTTCTACAGACATTCTTAAGCTCTATAACCACTGATCATTTGTGAAGCTGTGCTGACATCAGTGACAGGCTGATGAAATCCGTGACAGGCTGTGCAGAACGCCCAGAGCGAATGAAGCAGTAATTTCCCCACAAAAGAGCCATCTGAAACACACACAGCGTACATATTTTAGTACCTAACAGCGATAAATTGCAGACATTAAAGTGTAGTACGACGTACTTGTAGCAAACTAGCATTAGCAAAATTAGCTTACCGTCATATATGACCTAGTTTGTATCCTCACGCCTTTGGCTCTCCCAGAAGCTGCAGAACTATTTCCAGAGTGTTTCATCTCGCTGCCTGTACCCTTGTCTAGCGGTCCTTTTTGGCATTTATGGTGAAAAAAGCCACAGACCGAGGAGTCACCTTGTACAGCTGTATGTGTTATGTTTTGGTTGGGTTGCGTGTTCTACGTCACAGGAGTGTGGCGCCGCCTGCTGTTATAGAAATCCCAACCATCCCAGCTCAACACGGTTGTAATGCAGACAAAAGCGTACCGAACCATGTTGAAGTGAATCGAGATGTACCGAAGTGTGCTGGGCTAATGCAAAAGTGCCTTTAGTGTGTGAGTGTGTGCATGCAGAGTGGGAGAGCTCTGGTAGCCCTGCGGAGAGAGGAGAGAAAAGAATATAAGCTCTCTTGCATCAATGGCTGAATGAGCAGAATAATAAATAATGTTACGGAGTATGGGAAGTAGCTGAAGCACCAAGAAGCAGCTTAGTCCTTATCCAGATTGCCAGGGGCCCGCTGAGGTGGAGAAGTGCTCGTGAAGATAATTACAGTGGTAGGTACAGGTGAGACCTCCGCTGGGGTAAAAAGGAGAGAGTTCAGACTGGGGCTAATGCACTTATAAGACTGAAGAAAGTGGAGCCTCCGTGTCACGATTGCCGAGCGGTCAAGGCACACCAGAGAAGGGTGAGACTTCCAAAGGTTTGCAACAAGCAATTTTCCATTTATTCCAAATAATTCGCAGGCAACAGCTTACATAAACGTCTGACACCCAACCCAAAACCAAATGAAAAACACCTGTTAATATACTTAGTGAGATAATTAATCTAGTTAGAACATACAAAAATCCCAGCTAAGACAATACATATTCAACGTTCCCACATACAGTGGGGCAAAAAAGTATTTAGTCAGCCACCAATTGTGCACGTTCTCCCACTGTAAAAGATGAGAGAGGTCTCCAATTTTCATCATAGGTATACCTCAACTATGAGAGACAAAATGAGAAAAAAAAAATCCAGAAAATCACATTGTCTGATTTTTAAAGAATTTATTTGCAAATTATGGTGAAAAATAAGTATTTGGTCAATAACAAAAGTTTATCTCAACACTTTGTTATATACCCTTTGTTGTCAATGACAGAGGTCAAAGGTTTTCTGTAAGTCTTCACAAGGTTTTCACACACTGTTGCTGGTATTTCGGCCCATTCCTCCATGCAGATCTCCTCTAGAGCAGTGATGTTTCGGGGCTGTTGCTGGGCAACATGGACTTTCAACTCCCTCCAAAGATTTTCTATGGGGTTGAGATCTGGAGACTGGCTAGGCCACTCCAGGACCTTGAAATGCTTCTTACGAAGCCACTCCTTCGTTGCCCAGATGGTGTGTTTGGGATCATTGTCATGCTGAAAGACCCAGCCACGTTTCATCTTCAATGCCCTTGCTGATGGAAGGAGATTTTCACTCAAAATCTCACGATACATGGCCCCATTCATTCTTTCCTTTACACGGATCAGTTGTCCTGGTCCCTTTGCAGAAAAACAGCCCCAAAGCATGATGTTTCCACCCCCATGCTTCACAGTAGGTATGGTGTTCTTTGGATGCAACTCAGCATTCTTTCTTCTCCAAACACGACAAGTTGAGTTTTTACCAAAAAGTTCTATTTTGGTTTCATCTGACCATATGACATTCTCCCAATCCTCTTCTGGATCATCCAAATGCTCTCTAGCAAACTTCAGACGGGCCTGGACATGTACTGACTTAAGCAGGGGGACACGTCTGGCACTGCAGGATTTGAGTCCCTGGCAGCGTAGTGTGTTACTGATGGTAGCCTTTGTTACTTTGGTCCCAGCTCTCTGCAGGTCATTCACTAGGTCCCCCCGTGTGGTTCTGGGATTTTTGCTCACCGTTCTCGTGATCATTTTGACCCCACGGGGTGAGATCTTGCGTGGAGCCCCAGATGGAGGGAGATTATCAGTGGTCTTGTCTGTCTTCCATTTTCTAATAATTGCTCCCACAGTTGATTTCTTCACACCAAGCTGCTTACCTATTGCAGATTCAGTCTCCCCAGCCTGGTGCAGGTCTACAATTTTGTTTCAGGTGTCCTTTGACAGCTCTTTGGTCTTGGCCATAGTGGAGTTTGGAGTCTGACTGTTTGAGGTTGTGGACAGGTGTCTTTTATACTGATAATGAGTTCAAACAGGTGCCACTAATACAGGTAACGAGTGGAGGACAGAGGAGCCTCTTAAAGAAGAAGTTACAGGTCTGTGAGAGCCAGAAATCTTGCTTGTTTGTAGGTGACCAAATACTTATTTTCCACCATGATTTGCAAATAAATTCTTTAAAAAATCAGACAATGTGATTTTCTGGGGGGGGGGGGGGGTTCTTCTCATTTTGTCTCTCATAGTTGCGGTATACCTATGATGAAAATTGGAGACCTCTCTCATCTTTTAAGTAGGAGAACTTTCACAATTGGTGGCTGACTAAATACTTTTTTGCCCCACTGTATACCCAGTAGTATCTAAAAAATTCATAAATACATAAATACTTTCCCACAATATTTACAGAATAAATACACACCATAAATAACACCATAAATAATACAATAAATAGTTTAAACCCTTATTTACATATTAAATCCCCCTCTACTCAACCATCATATACTCGCTCCCCCTGACATCCTTTAAAGGGCACTCAAACCCCTGAGGAGTCTTTTGCCCGAACACCACCAGGAAGCATGCTTGCAAAGGTATGTGGTCTTAAGATTATTCAATTGCCTCACCCAGTTAACATAAATAACATTAACATTTATCTCACAAATGGAATTAAATTCATTCAAAACAAATCTCAAATTATATGTGTATTTTATCCAATACAATCCATGTTAACATTTGATCAGTGATCAGTGGAGTGATCAGTGGAGTTCGGCTGCGCCGGCGGTGTGCGGCATAACCGCCCAGGCAGACGGCGGCAGGCGGCGGCAATCGACGGCGGTGATCAGCGGAGCTGTGCAGCGTTACTTGGCGGAGGAGCTGTACAGGAGCTCGGTTGTGGCTGCGGCGAGCGGAGGGTTCAGCAGCGGCCGGGCTAGTTGAGGCCTAGCCGGATTCTCTGTTTACTTCTATCCACAGACTGAAGATGGCTGCCACCGGATTAAAAAGTGGGCTGATGGGCATCACTTCTAAGCCTTCTCTGCTTATCTACTTCCTCTTCGTTTTGTCTTTGTGTGTCTGGACCTGCAACAAGAAGGATTTTCCGGCAAACTCTACTAAAGGTGAAGTTAAAAAGTTTTATTTATATGGATTTGGGCATGGACATCTCACCCTGTACTCTATGTGGTCTTTAAAAGCCCTGAGGGAAAGCTTCCAAAATAAGGCAAACATGGCTGTTAAGCAAAAATCACAATATGGCAGAGGGTATACAGTTAAAGTTCTGTTATTTCTGCTACTTCTGGCACGAGATATTCACCTTAACCCTGGACCTGCCACTATTAAACATCAGACCACTGGGTTAGCACAAAACCGAGCTGTACAAAAGCAAAAACAACATTTATTATTCCAAACTGTTAATCATGCACGAGTTCTTTGGGACACCAAGGCTAAACCAAAGGGGATCCTCGGTGGACATTTAAACATACGGAGCATAATCCCCAAAAGAGATGAGATTTCGGTGTTGCTGTTGGACTCAAATCTGGACTACCTTTGTCTCTCAGAAAGCTGGCTACACAGGAACATAGACACTAATATGATCGATATTGCGGGCTATCAGTGTTTTAGAAAAGACAGGCAGGTAGGGAGGGGAGGAGGTGTTTTAATTTACATCAAAGAGAAATATAAATGTCAACTGGTTGATTTGAATACTTCACTCGAATGTTTAGCTGTTAATGTATGTCTCTCTCCGGTAATGAATTTCAACATTGCAGTAGTGTACAACCCACCGTCACACAATTCTTCCTTTTATAATGAATTAAGTGATCTGGTTAAACAACTTGAGAAGAACAGAGAAACAATAATTCATGGTGACTTTAATATTAACTGGTCTGATAAAAAGGACAAACAGAAACTGAAAAGCCTCATGACTAAATTTAATTACCAACAAATGATCAAAGGACCCACCAGGATAACCAAACAATCCAGAACACTTATTGACATGGTATTTACTAATAAACCAGAACGAATAACCAGAACCTATAATCTTGTAACTGGTCTCTCAGATCATAACATGGTTCTTGCTGTCAGAAAACTTACTAAAAAGCGACTACAGTATTTTGGGGGAGTCGATATTGACAAATCAAATTTTATTATTCCCAAATCAAAAAATGAGGAGTTTGAACATTACTTAGAGAATCAAAATTGGGAGCAGCTCATGTCAATATATGAAGTAGATGATTGTTGTAATTTTATAACTGCAACAATCACAAAGTCTATAGAAAAATTTACAAAGCAAATTAAAAGTAGACAACAGAAGATTAGCCTACCATGGTTAAACAATGAAATAAGAAAACTTATGAAGAGGCGAGACTATGCATTGAAAACATCATTAACCTCTAAACTACAAAATGATCACCTTGTGTACAAAAGTTTAAGAAATAAAGTGGTACATGAGCTGCGAAAATCAAAAGTATCTTATTACAATAAACTGATAGATCATGCAAAGGGTAACAACAGTTCCCTATGGAGGCATTTAAATAACTTAACTAATAAAAAAACGATCAAAAGGGGGTAAAGGAACTTAGAATCAATGGCAAGACCATCAGTGACAAGGCTACTTTGGCAAATGAATTTAATTCATACTTTGTGGGCTCTGTGGAAGACTTAACAAAAATTTTTGTGCTGCCAAATGTGCTCAACAACACAAATTCCATACTTCCAACAGATTCTTTTCACATCGATGAGGTAAATGAGGAGTTAATTGCTGGTATTGTTAAAACACTGTCAAACTCAAAAACTAATGATATCTACAATATGAGCACCTCCTTTCTCAAAATGCACAGCAAAATATTAATCAAACCACTGACTTATCTCATTAATCTCTCCATTAGGTCTAGTACATTTCCATCTGGCTGGAAAAAAGCTGTCGTCATACCAGTTCATAAATCAGGCAGTAAAGACGATATATGCAATTACTGCCCAATCTCTATTTTACCAGTCCTGTCTAAGGTTCTTGAAAAAGTTGTAGCTACACAGCTGATAGACTACTTACAAGACAGTCAACTTCTTCATCCACATCAATTTGGTTTTAGACCAGGATACTCAACAGAAACAGCAAATTGTTGCCTTATTGAAAACGTCAAACAGTCCTTGGACAGGGGTAATGTGGTAGGAGCTGTTTTTCTAGATCTCAAAAAGGCTTTCGATACTGTAAACCACAGTTTGCTTTTATCCAAAATGGTATATTTTAACTTCTCCCCAGATACATTAGAATGGTTTGCATCTTATCTCCAGAATAGAGAACAGTGTGTAAAAGTTCACCAGGATAAATCCTCATTTTTAAACAACCGCATGGGTATCTCACAAGGGTCCATTCTTGGTCCTTTACTTTTCAGCATTTTTATTAATGACTTGCCGTTACACTGCTCAGCTGCAACATGCCAACTTTATGCAGATGATGCAGTTATTTACACAGCTGCCAAGACTCCAGCACAGGCTGCAGATGTACTGTCTACAAGTATGGTTGATGTCCAAGAGTGGCTCCTCCAGAACCATCTATTGCTGAACCTTCAGAAAACAGTCTCAATGTGCTTTTCAATCAAAAAATGTAACCTGCAACGTTTTAAAGTTAATATACATGATCATGACATCAGTTTAGCTACAGAATTCAAATACCTTGGCATTGTACTAGATCCTCAACTCAAATTTAATCTTCATATAAAGAAAATTTCAAAAACAGTAAAAAAAAAATCTGAACTGCTTTAAATTAATTAGATATTACATACCTTACGAAGCAGCTGTACTGTATATGCATTCTATGGTTTTTTCTCATATATCATACTGTTTGACAGTCTGGGCTCAAGCAACCCCTTCCACAATAAGACATATAGGTTCATTGTATAATCAAACCCTAAAAATCTTGGACAAAAAGCCCATTAGGTGGCATCACTGTAATGTTTTAAAAAAAATACAACCTATTGAGTTTTGAGAGTTTCATTGACCTCTGTTTTCTGAAATTAACGTTCAAATGTTTCCATAAATCAGCACCCGAGCCACTTGCTGGTTTCGTCCAAAGACAGGACAGCAGCAGAGCCACCAGGAGTTCTGTTAACAATAACTGTAAAATATTCCACCGCAGAACCACATTTGGACAAACAGCTTTCTCTATAAAGGGCAGTCACATCTGGAACACAATGCCAAATGTAATTAAAATAATAACGGACCTTAAAACATTCACTAAAAAGGTTAAAAACTGGCTGAAAAATAAACAAGAATGTACTCATGTATGAATTGATTGTCTGCAAAGTGAGAGTGAATGAAGGGAAGGAATGAATGTGCTTGTTTATAGTGAGTGACGAAGGGAGGGAGGCCTGAAATAGGCAAATGTGAGTCAGGTTGTTATATTTGTGTATTTATAATATTTATAATATTTATAATTGTGTATTTATAATCTTTTTACATTGATGTATGTGGTTATTGTGTATTTTTTCTTTTCTTCACTTGATTCTCTTTTCTAAAGCCCATCCAGGGACAAGAGTTGCAAATTAGCTAATAGCTATACACTCTATGTGCAACACATCAGCTTGATTGTCATTGATTAATTGTCTATGTTTATTGCACTGTCCCTGTCAAATAAACTAATCTATCTATCTATTTTACACATATAATATAATATTCAATTTCAGAGGACCATAACAGTGGCAACACTCCGTCGTCACACTCCGGTTCACGGGTAGCGGTCCGGTCCGCCTCCTGGAGCTGGAGAGAGTCCACCTAGAGGTAGGTCCACCTGTGCACAGGGAAGAAGGAGAGAGAAAGGCAGGAGAAGAAGGTGATAACATCCAGTAGAAAGTTGCTTACATTTGCATTGGGGAGGCAAAACTCCCAGATGACGAGGTGCAGATTCTTGGAGGAAAGGGGAGGCGAAACTCCCTGTTGAAGAAAAGGGAAAACTTGAGCTTGTGGAATTCTTCACCCTGTTGGAGCGTAGACATCTCCATGCAGGAGTGCAGGGCTCCACTCTTAATAAAGGCTGTGTTTATTGAGAGGCACAGGTGTGAGTGAAACCACAGCTGTGAAAGACAATTAGTGAGCAGAGGAAACACACCGCACGGGTCACCACAGTACCCCCTTTCTTATGGGACACCTCCCGGCAGCTGGTTCAATCTGCCCTAGTGAGTCCGATGGAAGTCCCTGATGAGTTGCGGATCAGTGATGAAAGAGGATCAAACCCATGATCTCACCTCCGGGCCTTACCCCGCCCAATCCACCAGGTACTGGAGACCTTGCCCCCTGCATCGAGCATCCATAATGTGGCTGACCTTGAATGCTGGACCACCATCGATCATCACCGGAGGAGGCAGCAGCTTGGGTTGAGGACACAACAGGCTGGAGGAAAATGGCTTTTACTGGGAAACATGGAAGGTAGAACAAATATGAAGGGAAGGGGGAAGAGACAGGTGGACAGCAACTGGATTGACAATGTGGGACATGGGTAAGGACCAATGAAGCAAGGGGAAAGCTTCTTAGACTCCGTTTTCAAATTCACTGCTCAGCTAACCTGGAGTTTCTCATGGTTAAATGTAGACCTTTCTATCTGCCACGCGAGTTCACTTGTACCATAATAACAGCTGCTTATATCTCTCAGGATGCTAATGCTAAGCTTGCTATGAAAGAACTACATGCAGCTATTAGCAAACAACAAACTGCACACCCAGAGGCAGCATTTATTGTGGCCGGTGATTTTAACCACTCTAACCTCAAGACAGTGCTTCCTAAATTCTACCAGCATGTCTCCTGTCACACAAGAGGGGACAAAACATTGGCCCACGTTTACACCAATATTGTGGGAGCCTACACCGCAACCCCCCCCCCCCACACACCTAGGTCAGTCTGATCACTTATCTTTGTTCCTTACCCCCAAGTATGTACCGCTCATCAACCGGGTAAAGCCATCAGTGAGGACCATCAAAGTGTGGCCAGAGGGGGTTGACTCTGTACTCCAGGAAAAGTTTAGGAACACAGACTGGAGTATGTTCACCTCTCAGGCTACCTGTGGCTCCCACATAAACATCGACTCTTACACCCACTCAGTCCTGGACCATATCAACACCACTATTGACAGTGTCACCACGGAAAGACAGATCACCACGTACCCAAATCAGAAGCCGTGGATGAACAGAGAAGTGCGGCTTCTGCTAAAGGCACGTAACAATGCTTTTAGATCTGGTGACACACAGGCCTACAGTTCATCCAGGGCAGATCTGAAGAGGGGCATCAAGAAGGCCAAGCACAGCTACAAGCTGAAGGTGGAGGAACATTTTGGGGACTCTGACCCCCGACGTATGTGGCAGGGCATTCAAGCTATCTCTGATTATAAGCCCAGCAACTCCGTACCTATAGCCATGACTGTGTCCTTTCTCAATGAGCTAAATGACTTCTATGCTTATTTTGACAAGGACAATAATGAAAAGAATATCAATTTCCCATCCTCTGACGACCTCCACCACCTCACACTCACCCACACCGACGTCCGTAACGCACTGAGTCATATCAACGTACGTAAGGCTGCTGGCCCTGATGGGGTGTGTCCTGGGCGTGTGCTGAGGGCATGCGCTGAGCAGCTGGCAGGGGTCTTCACGGACATCTTCAACCAGTCCCTGGCCCAGGCGGTGGTACCAGCGTGCTTCAAGACCACTTCTATAGTACCAGTGCCGAAACATTCAACACCATCGTGCCTAAATGACTATCGCCCTGTGGCGCTGACGCCCATAGTCATGAAGTGCTTTGAGGGACTGGTCTTGGCACAGCTGCCCCCTACACTGGACCCTCACCAGTTTGCCTACCGGAGCAACAGGAGTACAGAGGATGTGGTTTCTACAGCGCTGCACTGTGTACTCTCACATCTGGATGACAAGAACACCTACGCAAGAATGCTGTTTGTTGACTTCAGCTCAGCATTCAACACAGTTATCCCCTCCAAGTTGATCACTAAACTTCGGGACCTGGGAATCAGTACTTCCACCTACAACTGGATCATGGATTTTCTGACCAACAGACCCCAGCATGTTAGGTCAGGCCCCAACCGTTCTTCCATCATCACACTCAACACTGGTGTACCACAGGGCTGTGTGCTCAGCCCATTCCTCTACTCCCTCTTCACCCATGACTGCAGGCCTATGTATGGATCCAATTCCATCATAAAGTTTGCAGATGACACCATGGTGATAGGACTTACCAGGGACAATGATGAGTCAGATTACAGGGCAGAGGTTGAGCACTTGGCTATTTGGTGCACTGACAATAACCTGCTCCTTAACACCAGCAAAACCAAGGAGCTCATAGTGGACTACAGGAAGGAGAGGGGAGAGACACATGACCCCATCCATATCAATGGCATAGCTGTTGAACGTGTCCCCAGCTTCAAATTCCTGGGGACCCACATCTCGGAGGACCTGTCCTGGTCAGTTAACACCACCAGCCTGATCAAGAAGGCCCATCAGCGCCTCTTCTTCTAGAGGACACTGAAGAAGAACCATCCGTCAACTGACATCCTGGGCAACTTCTACCGCTGCGTGATAGAGAGCACCCTGACCAACTGTGTCACAGTCTGGTATGGGAGCTGCTCTGTCGCTGACCGTAAGGCGCTGCAGCAGGTGGTGAAAACCGTCCAACGCATCACAGGGACTCCACTTCCAGTTATAGAAGACGTCTACACTGTAGACAGGAAAAGATGTCTGGAAGGAAGGAAAAGGAAAAGATGTCTGCGCCAGACACGCAGCATTCTTAGGGACTCCAACCATCCTGCTCATGGACTGTTCCAGCTTCTCCCCTCCGGAAGGCATTTCAGAAGCCTTTGGACTAGAACCAGCAGGTTTAGGAACAGTTTCTTTCCAACAGCTGTCACGTTATTGAACTTAGTTCCCCGCTGACTCTCTTACCATCATCTATTACCATCCTCACCTGTACATAACTACCCACCTAACTTATTGTACATTATTTGCACATAACGGTACTCTTAACTTTCTGCACTGCTGCATATATTTGCATATATTTGCTTAAATTGCACATACTGTCAATTACTGTATATACTGCACTGCTGTCCTTTGCACTTCTGATTGGATGCTAAACTGTGTTTCGTTACCTTGTATTCATACATGTGTAATGACAATAAAGTTGAATCTAATCTAATCTAATCTAATCTAATGTTTTTGGTAGAAAGCCATACCTTTTGTCCAACCCGGTAGGGCGGAGCCAGGGTCCTGCGACGGTTGGCAATCTCAGAGTTGCTACCCACTGTGCATTGAAGAGCAGCCCTGGTAGACTTCCAAATCCAGCAACATCGTTTGATGTGAGCCTGCACCAATAGGACGGCAATGTCCACCTCCTCCTCCGGAAACAGGGGAGGGTTGTAACCCAGAGACACCTTGAAGGGGGAAAGGCCCGTGGCTGTTGAAATGGCGGAGTTGTGCAAGAACGTACTTGATCCACGGTAAGTACGAACTCCATGATGAAGGATTGGAGGCTGTGACACACTTCAGGGCTGCCTCCAGTTCTTGATTAGTGCACTCACACTGGCCATTGCTCTGTGGGTGGTAACCTGAGGATAAGCTGACCGTTGCCCCAATGGCCTTGCAAAAAGACCTGGGATATAAACTGAGGACCCTGGTCCGAAATGATATCCACAGAGATCCCATGAAGACAGACCAAGTGCAGAATGAAGAGGTCGGCTGTCTCTTTGGCAGAAGGGAGTTCATAAAGGGGAATGAAATGAGCTGCTTTAGAAAACCTGTCCACAATAGTGAGATATCACAGTATGTTCAGCGGAGGGGGGAAGCCCGGTCACAAAATCCTGGGCGATGTGAGACCAAGGTCTGCTCGGAATGGGAAGAGGATGCAGCAGGCCTGAAGGGGAAGAAGAGGATGACTTCCCGGTCACACACTGGGGACAGGCTCGAATAAATTCATTGTCCTTTCTCATTGACGGCCACCAGAAGGTCCTTTGCAGCTGGGACATGGTGCGAGCCATCCCGGGGTGATACATGACCTTGGCGGAGTGTAACCAATCAATGACCTCACCACAGACTGAGGACGGGACGTACATCCATCCTGCCGGACCCCTGCCCAGGTCAGGCTCCGCTTCCTGCACTCTCTTGACCCTCTCCTTGATGTCCCAGGAAAGTATGCCAACAATGCACGAAGGGGGCACAATAGGATGCGGTTCAGGCAAAGCCGTGTCAGGGGAAAACTGCCTAGAGAGCACGTCAGGCTTAGTGTTTTTGGACCCTCGGCGGTAGGTGATCGTAAAATTAAACCTGCCGAAGAACAGGGACCAGCGGGCTTGCCTAGAGTTCAGCTGTTCAGCCAATCTGAGGTACTCCAAGTTCTTATGGTCGGTCCAAATGACGAATGGCAGCAAAGTGCCCTCCAGCCAGTGGCGCCATTCCTCCAAGGCCAGCTTGACTGCCAGTAACTCTCGATCCCCCACATCATAATTCCTCTCAGCAGATGACAGGTGATGGGAGAAGAAGACGCAGGGACAGACCTTGTTGTCGGAGGGAGAATGGTGCAACAAGACTGCCCCTACCCTGAAGTCCGAGGCATCCACTTCCACTAGGAACTACAGAGATGGTTCCACCTGGGCAAGGATAGGGGGAGAAGAAAAGCTAGATTTCAGTTTAGAGAATGCCACCTCATCCTCTCCAGACCAATGAAAAGGAACTTTAGTGGACGTGAGACGGGTGAGCGGCAGAGCAATCACATTATAGTTGTGGATAAATCACCAATAAAAATTAGCAAATCCCAAAAAC
This sequence comes from Pholidichthys leucotaenia, assembly GCA_020510985.1. NCBI lineage: Eukaryota > Metazoa > Chordata > Actinopteri > Cichliformes > Pholidichthyidae > Pholidichthys > Pholidichthys leucotaenia. The sequence goes on from CM035840.1 coordinate 230,711,880, forward strand.
TGTTGAAGCTGCCTGCGGGAAGAAGGAACTGGCCACTCTAAAACAGCCTTTACCTTATCTAGGTCCACTAGGATCTTTTCATGGGCAATGACGAACCCCAGGAAGGTAGTGGAAGACGTGTGGAACTCATATTTTTCTGAGTTGATTCTCCAGTAGCTGCTGATGGACCTGTTTCATGTGCACCCAATGCTCCTCTAACAAACAAGAAAAGATGAGGATATCATCCAGGTACATGAAAACAAACAAGCCCAAAAAGTCCCGCTGGAACACAGCCGACACGTTGGTCAACCCAAACGGCATCACCAAATATTCAAAATGGCCATTAGGAGTGTGGAGCCCCATCTTCCACTCATCCCCTTCTTTAATCCGGACCAGGTGGTAGGCATTACATAGGTCCAGTTTGGTGAAGATATTGGACCCCTGAAGAGAGTCGAAAGCAGAGTTGATGAGAAGCAGAGTGTATTTATCTGTCACTGTGATGTTATTAAGCTCCCTTAATCAATGCAGGGTCGAAGGGAGCCCTCCTTTTTACCCACAAAAAACCCCCCAGCCCCCACTGCCAAAGAAGAAGGCCTGATAATGCCTGAACTTAAGGATTCCTTGATGTATTTATCCATTGCCTCCCGCTCCGGCGCAGAAAGGCTATAAAGCCGGCTAGATGGCAATGGAGGTGCGAGCAGGAGGTTAATGGCGCAGTCATAAGGGTGGTGGGGAGGTAGAGAGAGTGCCTTAGTTTTACTGAATACTGGGGCCAGGTCGTGGTACTCAGGGGGAACTGAGGAGAGATCGGGCAGGTGAGTGGGAGGGGAACAAATGGGCACTGAGGGAGAACAGGCTGCAGACTGTAAATAAGCACTCAAACAAAAGGTACTCCATGAAGTGACCCTCCCTGCCTGCCCATCAATAATGGGATTGTGAAGTCTAAGCCAAGGGTAACCCTTTTGGCTGATTGAGACAAGAGGTAACCTCATGATCGGCACTGGAACAGTACATACATAATCCAAGGTTGCGGCGGTGTTGTCATTCCGCCAGAGGCAACTGGCAACTTAGACCGGCCCGCCAGCATAGGCTCCTCGGCCTAGGGAGAATCGGGGGGGAAGGCAGGAAGAGAAGACTGAGGGGAACGGTGAGACTGAGGGCCTGAGCGATTGGAAAAACGGCACTTGCTAGCCCACTCCATCAACCAATTATCATTGCTGATGGCTAGGGAGATTAATTAATTTAGTGAGGAGGGTTTCTCTGCACGGGCCAATTCATCCCAAAGACTAGGGCTGAGACTGCGTGAAAAAATGTTACAGAGAGAGGCCTCCTCCCACCCTACCTCTGCCGCAACAACCCGGAAGTCTACCGAATAATCGGCGACAGATCTAACTCCCTGCCAAAGGTTAAGGAGACGGGTGGTGAGGACAATATCATGATCTGAATGGTCAAACACCTGAGTAAACTCAGAAATAAATCAATCATTAGTGTTTCCTGCGCTGGGGGAAAGAGGATAGAGTTCAATCCAGAGCTAATGCACTTATCAGACTGAAGAGAGTGGAGCCTCCGGCTCACGGGTAGAAGTCCGGTCCACCGCATGGAGCTGGAGAGAGTCTGCCTAGAGGTAGGTCCACCTGCGCACTGGGAAGAGGGAGAGAGAAATGCAGGAGCAGAAGGTGATAACATCCAGTAGAAAGTTGCTTAAAGTTTTGTTGGGGAGAGGAAACTTCCAGACAACGAGGTGCAAATTCTTAGAGGAAAAGGGAGGTGAAACTCCCTGTTGAAGAAGAGAAGGGTAAACTCGAGCTTGTGGAGTTGTTCACCCTGTTGGAGTGTAGACATCTCCGTGCAGGAGTGCAGGGCTCAACTCCTAATAAAGGCTTTGTTAACTGGGAGGCACAGGTATGAGTGAAACCACAGCTGTGGAAGATAATTAGTGAGCAGGGAAACACACCACATGGATAACCACAACCTCAGGATCTGCAAAAGCTCATCAGATAAAAGCAGCTCAGATATATAAGAAGGCTCAAGACCATTGAGGCATTTAAAAACTACTAAGAGAACCTTAAAATTGATCCTAAAATGCATGGGGAGCCAATGCAGTGATTCTAAAACTGGTGTAATATGTGCCCACCCCCTTGTCCTCGTCACCACTTGTGCAGCTGAATTTTGGAGCAGTTGGAAATGTGCTATCCTTTTTGGGGGAAGACCAGAGAGCAGGGCATTACAATAGTCTATACGACTGGTAATAAAAGCATGCATCAAGACCTCTGTGCTGGCAAGAGAGAGAAAAGGGCTGACCCTGGCTATATTCCTAAGATGATAAAATCTGATTTTTGTTCGTTTTACATTTTTTATGTGTGAAGTAAAATTAAAGTCAGAGTCTAGAAGAATGCCCAAGTTCTTGACACACGTAGGTTTTAGACCGACCAATTTGGGTAAAAGTTACTCTCTCTTGTCTTCAGAACCGATGATTTAAAGTTCACTTTTGCCCTGGTTGAGCTGTAGGAAGTTCTCTGCCATCCATGACTTTATATCTAAAATGCAGTTCAAAAGTGCATTAATTGGTTTTGTGTCATCAGGAGAGGTGGCAATGTACAGCTGTGTATCATCAGCACAGCTATGAAAATTGATGCCATGTCTCCTGATAACATCCCCAAGTGGTACCATATAAAGATTAAAAAGTCTTGGCCCTAAAATTGAACCTTGGGGTACCCCACACTTGATTATGTAGATTGCTAAAGAACATGTATACATACTTACAAAATAACCATGAGCTGTAAGATAGGAATGAAACCACTGAAGAACAGTACCTGAGAGGCCCACCAGGTGTTTGAGTCTGCTTAATGAAATGTGGTGACCTACTGCATCAAAGGTAGTGCTGAGTTCCAGCAGCACCAGGACTGACAGTTTGTGGGAGTCCGTGTTATACCTGATATCATTAACGATTTTTAAAAGGGCCGTCTCGGTACTATGGTTTGTCCTAAAACCAGACTGAAATTGTTCAAAAATGTTGTGGTCAATAAGGAAATTGTTTAACTGGATAAAAACAATTGTTTCTAAAACTTTACTTAAAAACGGTAAGTTGGATACAGGTCAATAGTTACTGAGGATATCAGGATCGAAATTACTCTTCTTCAAGAGGGGTTTCACCACAGCTATTTTAAAGGAAGTGGGGAAAACACCAGTCCGAAGAGAGCAATATACAATATTTTAAATCTCATGTTCGAATAATCAATAAAATGTTTTCAGAAGTGATGTGGGAATTGGCTTTTTTTTTTTTTTGTAACTTAGATTTTTATTCATTTTTCATCATATATAATGCATTCAGATCACATTCTACATTTAAAAAACAAAGGGGTTAGGGTAGGGAAAAATAAAAAAAAATAAACAAAATAAAAATAAAAAATAAAAAATAAAAGGGGGGGGGGGGGGACAAATGTTGGAGCATCAAGTTTTTAGTTTCCATCTCTTAATTCTTCTGGTTTTTTCAGTGTCTTTGGTTATTCTTTCAATTTCTGCCTCGTTGTTGCACTTTGTAGTGTGTCCATTTCCGCCATTTTTTCTCCCATATTCCTTCTTGCATTCTTCGTCGATATGTTAGTTTTTCCATCATACGTATGTCCTCAACAATGTCAGTCCATTGTTCTTGGTCAGGAAGAACTTCTGATCGCCATTTTTTTGTGATAGTTTTTTTACATGCAATCAACAAGATTTTAACTAGATATCTGTCCTCAGCCTGTATAACACTGTCTTTTTTAAGATCACATAAGTACATCAGGTTACAGTTCATTGGTATATTATATCCTAATATCCTCTGTATTGTCACATGCATAGATTTCCAAAATGATGATATTTTGTAGCATTTCCAAAACATATGTGAGTGGTCTGCATTTTGAGCCCCACATCCCCTCCAGCATAAAGATTGGGTATTTGAATATTTTCCTTGAATCTGTGGTGTAATGAAAAAGCGAATCAGGTTTTTCCATCCAAATTCCCTCCATGCCCTTGAATTTGTTGATGTGTGTTGTGTTTTCCATATTTCCTGCCAGCTTTCTTCTGTTATGTTTAAATTGAGCTCTTTCTCCCATTTCTCCTTTATATAGTTACTTGTATGATTGTTTGTCATAAGTTTCTGATATAGTTTTGAAATAATTCTTATTTTATTTCCTGAATATGAGCTTAAAATAAGTTGTATAATCTCGTTCACATCTGTTTGGAGGTTATGCCTAATCTTCTTCATATAGTAATCTCTCATCTGCAGATATCTGAAAAATTCCGATCTTTCTAATTTAAATTTTCTCCTGATATTTACAAAGCTCCCGAGATCTTTTTTTTCCGATATTGCCCCATGCTGTGATTCCCTTGTTCACCAGATTTTTGTATCCCCTATCTTGTTTTGCCGGTTCAAACTGACTGTCAAATGCTACCCATTTCAATAGTTTTATGTCTTCCCTTATATTATATTTTTGTACTATTTTATACCACAGTTCTAAAGTAAATTTAGTGATTGGGTCTATTTGTTTGATTTGCTTATATGCGTCTTTATCCCCTATTATGCTTTGTACTGGGAATCCCTCAATTTCCTTTTCCATTTCTTTCCATTTTGCCTCATATCCCTCGTCGCACCAACATATGATATATCTTATTTGTGCTGAGTAGTAATATTCCTTTAGACTCGGTAGGCCCATGCCTCCTTTCTCTTTTGGTAATTGGAGGGTTTTAAGATAAGATAAGATAAGATAAGCCTTTATTAGTCCCACAACGGGGAAATTCCAGGATTGCAACAGCACAGGGATAGCAACACTCAGAGCAACAATCAGAAGGCAAGAAAAAACAAGCAAGCAAGAGCAGCTAATATACATATGTACATATTACTATAAAATATATATATACACACACACACACACAGACACACAGTGCAGAGCATTGTAGCTGGATGGAATAAATATATGAATATATGAACACACAGTGCAGAGCATTGTAGCTAGATGGAATAAATATGTAAATATATAAACACCCACAGTATGGAGCATTGCAGCTAGGTGGAATAAATATGCAAGTATATAAACACACACAGTGCGGAGCAATGTAGCTAGATGGAATAATATGTAGATATATAAAAACACAGTGCGGAGCATTGTAGCTAGATGGAATAAATATATAGATATATAAATATAAACACACCCAGTGCAGAGCATTGTAGCTAGATGGAATAAATATGTAAATATATAAACACACACAGTGCAGAGCATTGTTGCTAGGTGGGATGAAACAGCATAACCGTCTATTTAGTTATCCTACATGGTATGATTATGTGCCCATACATATTCTCACCCTCCATAGCGACCGGTATGTTCCTAGTTGTATGCCGGAGAGGACCATTGTGTAAGTCTATTGCATCTTTTGCATTCAAAAAAAAAAAAAAAAAACTATTAGTTTGTTACGTCTTTTTGCTATCTCTGCGAGCAGCCCTGCTTAGGTTGTACAGTCTGACAGCCGTTGGTAGGAAGGACCTACGAAACCTCTCGGTTGTGCACCTGGGATGATGTAGTCTGCTGCTAAATGAGCTCCTCAGTGCATTCAGTATGTCCTGCATAGGGTGGAACTCGGACTCCAGCAGAGATGACAGTTTAGCCACCGTCCTTCTCTCTCCTATCTCCTCCATCGGATCAAGGCGTTGCCCCAGGACAGAGCTAGCTTTCTTAATCAGTTTGTTCAGTCTCTTCCTATCGGCTGCAGTAATGCCACTGCCCCAGCAGACCACTCCAAAAGTGATGGCTGATGCCACCACCGTGTCATAGAATGACTTCAGCAGCGCCCCTTGTACACCAAAAGACCTGAGTCTCCTCAGCAGGAACAGCCTGCGCTGTCCCTTCTTGTAGAGTGCGTCAGTATTGTGTGACCAGTCTAGTTTATTGTTCAGATGAATACCCAGGTACTTGTAGGATGTCACCATCTCGATGTCTGTTCCCTGTATATTTACTGGTGCTGTGAGGGGCTGCCCATGCCTGCGGCAGTCCACCACCAGCTCCTTAGTTTTCCTCGCGTTGATCTGGAGGCAGTTCCGATGGCACCAGTCCACAAAGTCCTGGATAAGCCCTCTGTACTCAGCTTCATCTCCGCTGGAGATGAGACCAACAATCGCAGAGTCATCAGAGAACTTCTGTAGATGGCAATGTGTTGTGTTGTGTGAGAAGTCCGCAGTATAAAGAGTGAACAAGAAGGGAGCCAGCACCATTCCCTGGGGGGCCCCCGTGCTACTGATGATCGTGTCGGAAACACAGTCCCGGGTTCTCACAAACTGAGGCCGGTTCGTGAGGTAGTCCAGGATCCATGATGACAGGTGCTGGTCCACCCCTGCGCGCAGCAGCTTGTCCTTCAGGATCATCGGTTGGATGGTGTTGAAAGCACTGGAGAAGTCAAAGAACATGATCCTCACCATATTCCCGGGCTTCTCCAGGTGGGACAGAGAACGGTGAAGGAGGAAGATCACCGCATCCTCCACCCCAATGCCATGCTGGTAGGCGAACTGGAGTGGATCCATCGCTGGTTCCACCAGGGGGCGGAGATGAGCAAGGAGCAGTCTCTCCAGGGTCTTCATCAAGTGGGACGTCAAGGCCACCGGTCTGAAGCTGTTCAGGTCTTTGGGGTGGGAAGTTTTTGGTACAGGTACCACACAAGATGTTTTCCACAGCTGTGGTACCCTCCCCAGTTTCAGGCTCATGTTGAAGATATACGTCACAATCCCACACAGCTGGTCTGCACAGGACTTGAGGAGCTTTGCGCTGATGCCGTCCGGTCCCGACGCCTTCCTCGCCTTGATCTTCCTCAGCTCCGTCCTCACCTGGGTCTTGGTCAGGGTCAGGATGGGGGGCTGTGTGTTGGGAGTGGGGGGGGTGTCGGTGGAGTGGGGAGTGGGTAGCAGGACTTGATTTCTTAGAGGCAGCAGTGGTTGTTGTGCAGACAGGGGGGAGGGCGGTTGGTCAAATCTATTGAAAAACAGATTCAGGTTGTTCGCCCACTCCCTGCCCCCCGTGGCCTGGGGGGAGGTATTCTGGAGCCCCGAGATGGTTTTGAGGTTTCTCCAGACCCCGCTGATGTCACTCTGTTGCAGCTTGTCCTCCATCTTCTTCCTGAAGCTGTCCTTGCCTTCTCTGATCTTTCTCCTCAGCTCCCTCTGTACGGACTTCAGCATCTCCCTGTTCCCCGACCTGAAGATCCTCTTCTTCTCTCTCAGAAGTGTTTTTATCTTATATTTCACTCTTGGTTTTTTACCTCCCCAAACAAATCTCGATATCATCCTGTCCCACTTTGAGAATTGGGCATCTGGAATCTCTGTTGGTATAGCCTGGAAGAGGTAAAGTAATCTTGGTTGTATGCTGATTTTGACTGTCTCAATTTTTGAATTCAGATCCATATTTAAGATTGACCATCTATCAATATCTTTTTTTATTTCTTGTTCCAACCTATCATAGTTTGCTTTATATATTTTGCTTAGGTCTTTAGGTATGTTCACTCCAAGGTATTTTATTTCTTTTTGCTTCCAGTTTAGTTTGATCTTATCAGTTATCTGGTTTAGAGGGTTATAGTGGAATGTCAGTATTTGTGTTTTTGTTATGTTTATCTTGTATCCTGATAATTTTCCAAAATTTTCTATCAAGTTCATCATTTCCATTATTGATTTATCTGGTTGTTCAAGGTAAACTATAATATCGTCTGCAAATAGCCCAATCTTGTGTTCCGCCCCCTTTATTGTTACACCTTTTAATTTCTTATTTTGTCGTATCGCTTGAGCCAATGGTTCTATGAACAGAGCAAACAAGGTGGGCGATAAGCAGCATCCCTGCCTAGTTGATCTTTGTATATTTACTTTGTCTGTTAAGCTACCGTTTATCTTGATTCTTGCCACAGGTTCTTGATATAGCGTCCTTATGCATTGTACTGATTTTTCGTTAAATCCAAAGCGCTCCAGTACACTATATAGGAATTTCCAGTTAACCTTGTCAAATGCTTTTTCTGCGTCTAAACTCATTATTACTGCGCTTTTCTTTTCTTTATGTATTTGGTTAATTATATGTATTGTTCTCCTGATATTGTCATGTGTTTGGCGTCCCTCTATGAATCCAGTTTGATCATCTTCTATCAATTCCGTCAAGAATGTCTTTATTCGTTTACATATAATTGTTGTGTATATTTTATAATCTACATTTAATAAAGAGATTGGTCTATAGTTTCCGCATTGTTCTTTATCTTTCCCTGGTTTTAAAATAACTGAAATGATTGCTTCGTTCCATGTTGGAGGTATTTTGTTGTTGTTCAGCGTCCAATTAAATGACTTTAGGAGTTGTGGCGTGAGTTCTTCTATAAACAGTTTATAAAACTCAGAGGGGTATCCATCACTACCTGGTGATTTACCGTTTTTAAGTGACTTAATCACATCTCTGATCTCTTGTGTTGTTATTTCTGCTGTTAGTTTTTCATTTTGTTGATTTCCTATTGATGGCAAGTCCAATGTGTCTAGAAATTTTTTGATATCTTTAGTATTTGTTTCTTCAGGTTGCGAGTATAGTTCTTGGTAGAAATTATGGAAAATTTCTTCGATGTTTTCTGGGTTAACTGTGGTTTTATTTGTGGTGGGGTCTTTAATCTTGTATACATTATTCATTGTTTGTTGTTTTCTTAACCGTTTTGCCAGCAGTTTTGTGGCTTTTGGCCCCGTTTCATAATATTTTTGCTTTAGATATCTATTTTTCCTTTCAATTTCATCCATTTGTGTTTCTTTTATCTTTGTTTTTTCTTCTTTAATTTCTTGATATATTTTTGGATCATTTGTGCTTTGATGTTTACGTTCTAATTCCCTCAGTCTCTCACATCTTTGTTCATACGCTTCCAGTTTAGTCTTATTTGCTTTTCCTGTTTCAACAATTAATTTACCCCTTAACACGGCTTTTAGTGCGTCCCATAGTATTGTTGGGTCCACTTCTTCATTGTCATTCTCTTGGATATATTCGTTTATGTTTATTTTTATTCTTTCTTTCATTTTCTCATCATTTAACAGTCCTACGTTAAGTTTCCATGTTGTTTGTCGTTTTCTATTGTTTAAATATATTTCCATGTATATAGGATTATGATCTGATATTTCTGCCCCTCCAATCCAACAATTTCTCACCCTGTGTCTGTCACCTTCATTCATAAGGAAGTAATCTATTCTAGAGTGTACTTTATGGGCTGCTGAATAATGTGTATAGTCTTTTTCGAGTGGGTGTAGGTCCCTCCATATGTCTACCATACCCATTTCTGCCAGTGAGGTTCTTATGAACTTTGTTACATGTTTTTTTGTCTTCTTAACACTTGTTGTGTCAACTTCATGATCCATGACAGCATTTAAGTCTCCTCCACAAATTAGGACTCCTTCACTGTGTGTTGCTATGAGATCAAACAGATGTTGAAAAAAACCCTTGTCACTTTCTGGTGGGGCATAGATGTTCACTAATGTGATCTGCATACCATCTATTCTTCCCTTTATTATTACATACCTGCCTTCTTTATCCTGGATTTCCTGATCACTTTCAAATTGTATTTTGTTTGAGATTAGTATCATAACCCCCCTTTTTGCTCCTCCCTTAAATGAACTGTAGTAGGAGTTCTTATAGCCAAATCTCTTTAGTTTCACATGTTCTGCTTTGCTCAAATGTGTCTCTTGCATAAATATAATTTCAGCTTTTTCCTTCTTGAATTTTCTTATTATTCTTTCCCTTTTAACAGGTGAGTTCAGACCATTCACGTTTAGTGTCATTATCTTAAGATTTTTACCCATATTCATGTTTTTCCATTTTTTTAACTTGTGCTCCTAGCCCCTTTAACAACAAAAATAACACATATTTATATAAAAACACATTAAAAAAACTCGACCTCCGTACTTTGGGCCTTTCTTCTGCCCACTGGTCCCTGTTGGTGGGTGGGGGGTTTGTCTTCACAGAGTGAAGGGCCCTCCCTAGACTTCTAATTACTATCAAAGTAATAGTCATAAGTCTAGAAATGTCCAACAAATATCACTTAAACCTCTCCTAGCCGTCTGTTTCTCTTTTACCTTGTCTTCTTGGCCTTCATTTCTTCTGTGCCTTTCTTAATCTTTGTTATGATCTAGGCTTTCAGTTGAAAGCCTTGTAGCTTGTCCTGGGCCCGCTGCTCTACGTCTCTCCCCCTTCTTCCGCCGTTCACTCGTCTCCACTCCGTCTGTCGTGGTGCGTTCAGGGCCGCCGCTGCTCCAGCCGTCTCCTTCGGCACGCTCACCTCAAGGCCCCGCTCCATCATATCCCGCGCTGCCTCTTCGGCCGTGTTGTAGGTTCTTGTGCCTTCCTCCCAATGAATCCTCATTTTCGTTAGCGGCGTTTGGAATCTAATTTTTTTCTCTTTCAGCGTTTTTTTAATATTGGCATATTTCTTCCGCTGCTGCACGATTTCTGTCGGGTAGTCATGGTCAAAAAATACCTGTTTGTCGCCGATTCGTATCTTTTTTTTCCATGCTTGCGTCAGGATTCTTTCCTTTATGTCATATTTCACAAAGTTTACCACAACTGACCTGGGTGGAGAGTTTGTTTTCGGGTTCTGTGCCGGGGTTCTGTGCGCCCGTTGAATCTGCAGATCCGTTTCTCCGGGTATTTCCAGTTCTTTTTTTAAGAACTGATCCATGAATTTTGTCATCGAGTTGCCTTCAATGCCCTCCGGAATTCCAAAGATGCGCATATTGCTTCGTCGGGATCTGCTCTCCAAGTCGTTTATTTTCTCCTGCATCCTCTGCGTTTGCGTCGTCAGGGTCTGTAGTTGTTCGTTTGCCTCGCTTTTCCAATCTTCTAGTTCCGAAATTCGGGTCTGCGCTTCTGTCATACACGCCCGCTGGGAGCGCAGCTCCTCCATGTTTTCCGTTAATTTACGCTCCATTTCTCTTCGGAGGTCCATGATTTCCTCCTTAATTTCTTTTTTCAGTTCCTCCTTAAGAGCCGCTAAATCCTGTTGTAGCTGTCGCTTGAATTCTCTCAACTCTTCACCCAAACTGGCGATGCCAGCGTTCATGTTGTCGAGTCTGGTGTCCTCCATTTTCTCTGCTGTGGACATCTCGTTTTTTTGGGCTTTGCGTACAGCGGTTTTTCCTGCGTTGTTGGAGAGGAATTCTTCAATTTTACCCTGTTTTTGTCCTTGTGCCCGGTTCCTTCGTGTTTTCATCCCTTAGTTTATTGATTCGTTTATGTCGAGTTGGCCATTTACCGATGATTTTTAATCCGGCTAGGGAGAGCTCTTTGTTTAAGTGTTATGTCTCTCCGCCATCTTCCCGGAAGTCCCGGGAATTGGCTTTTAAAGGCAGGATGTCAAGTTTACCTGGGAGAAAAATCTACCAAGCATCTTAGCATCAACCAGGGCAAAACAGTCCAGTGTTTCCTCAGCTAAAGGTGAGTCCAAGATTCCATTAAAAACAGTCTTCAGGTCAGATAAAATGTTGGATCTAATAGAATCAGCCTTGCACCTGAAGTGGTCTGCAAAACTCTCACAGAGAGAGTCTGATGGCAGGTTTGTGTTTTTATTTAAATCTGGGTTCATTAAGTGATCAATGGCTGCACAAAGGACTTTAGGGTTATTGTTATGGGTTGAGATTATGTTGGCAAAATACTCTGTTCTCGATGTTTTAGCTGCATTATTGTATATTTTTAATTTATTCTGTAGTATTTGGTAATTGATAGTTCATTTGTTTTTCCTCAATTTCCTCTCAGCTATCCTGCCCTCTCTTTTCAGTTTCTGATAGATAGATAGATAGATAGATAGATAGATAGATAGATAGATAGATAGATAGATAGATAGATAGATAGATACTTTATTTCGAACAAAAAAGTATAACAAAAACAAAACAAATGACAAATGCAATAAAGTAACAGTATACAGTGTTCGAAAGGGAGAAGGAAGAAGTGAACACTTATTAATTCCATCTCCTCTTTTCCATAAATACAACCCATGTGAATTATATACAAATTATCACATTTAAGACCCCAAGTAAACAATTAACTGTATTTTGTACATATCAACATTATGGGTTAGGGTTATTGTTATGGGTTGAGATTATGTTGGCAAAATACTCTATTCTCGATGTTTTAGCTGCATTATTGTATATTTTTAATTTATTCTGTAGTATTTGGTAATTGATAGTTCATTTGTTTTTCCTCAATTTCCTCTCAGCTATCCTGCCCTCTCTTTTCAGTTTCTGATAGATAGATAGATAGATAGATACTTTATTTCGAACAAAAAAGTATAACAAAAACAAAACAAATGACAAATGCAATAAAGTAACAGTATACAGTGTTCGAAAGGGAGAAGGAAGAAGTGAACACTTATTAATTCCATCTCCTCTTTTCCATAAATACAACCCATGTGAATTATATACAAATTATCACATTTAAGACCCCAAGTAAACAATTAACTGTATTTTGTACATATCAACATTAACACCCATCCATCCTAACATACATTGATGTCCATACATCAAAACCAGCCTCAAACAACACAGATATACACAGTGCTGTCCCACCCACCATTCCATAGTGTCCCATAGTGTCCCAGAGTGAGCATAGTGAAGCGTACATATAAATACTACCCTTCTAACATATATCCTTTCAGCAAATAATGTTTATACCTCTTTTTGAATTGATTTCTGTTTGTACATAGTTTCAGTTCCGGCTCCAGACTGTTCCACAAATCCACCCCACAGACAGATATGCACATACTTTTCTTGGTTGTTCGTATCTTGGGTTTTGTAAAGTTTAAGTCTCCTCTCAAATTATGATCATTGTCTCTTTTTTTAAATATTTTTTGTATATTAGTTGGGAGTTGATTATTAATTGCCCTGTACATTACTTGTGCTGTCTTAAATTTAACTAAATCGATGAACTTTATGACATGTGACTTTAAAAACAACGAATTGATATGGTCTCTATATCCTACATTATTTATTATCCTTATAGCGCTTTTTTGTAATGTGCATATTGACTGTAGGTTGGTCTTGTAGGTGTTTCCCCAGACTTCTACATAGTAGTTAAGATAAGGTAGAAACAGTGAATTGTACAGTAAGACCAATGATTTATAGTCCAAGATGTGTCTTGTCTTCCCCAGTATGCCTATACATTTTGCCAACTTGGCCCAGATGTGACTGATGTGAGGTTTCCAGCAGATTTTATTGTCTAGCGTCACCCCCAGAAACTTATTTTCCTGTACTGTTTCTATTCTGGTATCATCTATCGTTACCATTATTTCATGATTTATTTTATAATTTCCAAACAACATAATATTTGGGGTTTTTTTTTAGATTTAGAGATAATTTATTTTTGTTGACCCACTGCGTTAACTTTTTCATTTCAGTTGTGACCACCTCTAAAACCTGCTGCAAATTCTCACCAGTGCAAAGGATATTTGTGTCATCCGCAAACAAAATAAATTTCAGAATTTTTGATACTTGGCATATGTCATTTATATACAAAATAAAGAGTTTGGGTCCCAAAACTGACCCCTGGGGCACACCACAAGTGATGTCCATGAAGGGTGATTTGTGCTCACCAATTTGTACAAATTGTTGTCTGTTACTTAAATAACTTTCCACCCAACTCAATCCGACCCGTCTTATCCCATACCTTTCCAGTTTCCTTAGTAGTATTCTGTGGTCAACGGTGTCAAAAGCTTTCTTTAAATCTATAAATACTCCTATAGCAAACTTGTTTTACCTATACAACTAGTAATTTCTTCTATAAGTTCAATCAGTGCCAAAGATGTAGATTTATCTGCTCTAAAACCATACTGGCTGTCCATAAGGAGGTCGTGTTTTTCAATTAAATCATCCAGTCTCTTAGTCAAGATTTTTTCAAGTATTTTGGAGAATTGTGAGAGTAAAGAGACTGGCCTGTAATTTGTGAAACAATGACTGTATCCTGTTTTGTATAGAGGTATTACTTTTGCTATTTTCATTTTGTTTGGAAATTTACCAGTTTGAAATGACAGGTTACAGATGTGGGTGAGTGGTTTAACAATTCCTTCAATTACTTTTTTCACTATTGTCATGTCAATTTCATTCCAGTCCGTTAATTTTTTGTTCTTAAATTTACTCACAGTCTCGATAATTTCCTTTTCAGTAACTGCACCCAAAAAGATTGTGTTTGGATTTCTATTTTCTATTTCATTTACAGAACCACTGTTGTTTGTTTCTGTTGTCACTATTGATTTTGCTAATTCAGGACCAACATTTACAAAAAATGTATTGAAACCACTGACTACATCCTCCATATTATTTATCAAATTGCCATTTTCAATAAAATATTCTGGATAATTAGCATTCTTAGGTCAATTACTAATAATCCCATTGAGTACTTGCCATATTCCTCTAAAGTTATTTTTATTATCCTCTAATATTCTGTTGAAATATTCTTTCTTACAGGTCCTCATTATATTAGTAAGCTTATTTTTATATCTTTTATATTTGATCTCAGCCTCCACCATTCTGCACTTAATGAATTGTTTATATAATGTATTCTTCTTTTTACATGCATTTATTAACCCCTTGGTGACCCAAGAAATATTTTTGTTTTGTTGTCTGCCACTGTATTGTTTTATAGGACAGTTTTTATTGTACAATGATTGAAATATTTGTAAAAATTTATCATATGCTTTATTTATATCATTTTCATCATAAACTATCTTCCAATCTTGTATTAATAATTCCTTTGTCAGTAAATACATAGATTCTTCGGTTCTTATTCTTTTATATTTAATATTTTTGGTATACTTTTTCTTCCTATAATCACATTGATAGACAACAAAAATCGGCAGGTGGTCACTGATATCATTCAATAAAAGCCCACTCCTGATATTATTTTCCATAATGTTTGTGAATATGTTATCTATTAGTGTGGCACTCTGTGACGTGATTCTGCTAGGTCCGGTAATTGTTGGATGTAAGCCCATACTGTACACTGTGTTGATAAATTCTTCTGTCAAACTATGTTGTTTTGAGTTCATCAGATCTATATTGAAATCCCCACGGATGAACATAACTTTATGAGTTAGTTTTCCATACATTTTTTCCATCCAGTCCTTAAATAAGTCAGTGTTTGATCCAGGTGTTCTATATACACAGCTCACCACTATATTCTTCACATTGTCCAGGCAGATTTCTATTGTAATACATTCAAATAAATCATCCACAGTTACTGACAGATTTTCAACAACCTTGTATTTCAAGCTCTTGTCAACATAAATTGCAACTCCTCCTCCTTTTTTCACTTTTCTATTTATATAATCTAATTCATAGCCATCCATGGTAAAATCCACTCCTTTCTCTTCACTGAGCCACGTCTCTGATGTTGCCACAATATTGAATGGCTCTTTAAACCGATGTAAATAATCTTTAATGTTATTAAAGTTGGCATAGAGACTTCTGCTGTTGAAGTGGATCATAGAAATGTTGAAATCAGATGTGACCATTGTGTTAAACTGTTCATCCATGTAGTAACTACAGTTATTATTGATGGAGCTAAATAAATTATTATCAGGGTCTATGTTATATTCTACGTCCTGTGGGTTGTGATCTGTATATTCAAAAACTTTCAGTTCCTGTTGTTCCTGTTTGTTGATCTTTTGTTTCATGTTGTTAAATGTCTTGTAGCAGATGAGTATATCCCTTCAGTGTCCTACAATTGTCTCTTGTTGCTGTGACTCCAGTTCATAACATTCATTGATATTTGTCCAGTTCCATAATATTACGGATGTTAATAACCTTGGCTTCTTCAGGTGATCCGTTTAATTTGATGTATATTTTACAGTTTGATGTCCAGGTGTTTTGAATCTTTTTCTGCTTTCTCAGGTATCTTGCTTTTCTGGCTATTTCTGTGTTTTCTTTTGTAAGGTGCTCATTTATGTAAATGTCCGTTCCTTTCAGTTTCCTACCTTGTTTAAGCAGCGCAGTCTTGTGTTTTCTGTTGACTAACCTCATGATGACAGCCGGTTTGTCGCCGTTTTTCCTGGGCAGAGGGTGGCAGGCCTCAATGGTGTTACAGTCCAGCTGGATTTTGGATTTGGATTTGGTTAGGGTTAGGTTGGGTTAGATTTGGTTGTTTCTCCATTGAGGCTTTGGTTTATTCCTAACTGTCCTTGAGATTATTGGGCCAACTCTATCAATGGTTGCGTTATGTATAAGAAACGTGACCCAATGACGAGACTGAGTGGTGAACTAGACAGGACTTTATTATGAACTCACTGAATACACAAGGATGCTCTGCCAGGCTGAGAGGTGGCCAAAGAGACTGCCCCTCTTCCGCACAGCCCTCTTGTACTCCGGGTGACGTCACCACCCGTGTTACACCACAATGTGTCCTATGAACAACATCATATCCCCCTTCTCCTTCAAAAGGTCCAAAACCCACACATACAATCAAGACCCTCCCAATTTTAAAACACTAATCACACACTAAAATAAACAAAAATATATCAGGGCCTATATCACTTACACAAAACAACTAAGGCTAGGGGGGGAACAGGTGGACTACTGTCCCACCCCCACATGGCTAGACGGATTATTCTGTCGTCTCTGTTAAACACAATCCTATAACATAAAATAGCTATGCTCCTAAAATAAATGATCCAAAGCAATCCCTTTCACAAAACATATACAAACAGGTTATATCTTCTTTGATTTTTTTTAAAACACCAAACCACAATAAACAACTATCACTCATATCAACACCATGCAATAAACATACCATAACCCAGGCAATTTACATACCAACAAAATGTATTGAACACATTGGCCACCAAATTACCAATCAGTCCCAGCAGACTGACCATCTCCCAGAGATTCATTAGGCAGGTCCCGTCCAGAGTGTATTCTTCTCTTTGCGCCCGGAGATGACCCACGCTGAAGCCCAGACACCTCCTTCTTGTCAATGGCATGCCGCAGCTCGTTGGGATGTCTCCATGAGCCGTCAGACAGCTGAAGGTAACCGTCCTCCCAAACAACCACCACCTGCAACCGCCCCTGGTCCTCCTGTCATTTCCGCTTTCCACGAACCCCTCTCAACAGGGCCTCCTCTCTGGGTCGGACCACATCAGCGACCCCTAGAGGAGCCCAACTCGGCTTCCAGTGTTCCTGAGTGGCACATCATTTTACCGTGCCAGCCGGTCCTGCCCCGCTTGCTTTCTTTTTGGCTGCTAGCGATGCCGTTGTGGCCCCTTGCTTCTCGGTACCTCCCAGACAAACTCCGGAAGCAGAATGGGCCAGCCACTTGGCTCCACCTACTGTCACGGGTGTTCCACCATGCCACCCAGTTCCCTCAGCTAGGGTAACTTGGGCTCTGGCACAGGAACCCTCCCACAATGGCCCTGGGTGGGGTTGGTCCTGCTCATGTCCCAGAATACGAGACCAAGGTTCGTCCCATACCGCATCAGAATCAGAATCAGAATCAGAATCAGAATCAGGTTTATTGCCATTGTTCATGTAGTACACAAACTAGGAATTTGTCTCGGTACAATGCTGCAACATTAAACATGATAAGATAAGAGAAATAAACTATACATGTAATAAAGTGTAGGATAAGATTAAGTGATACTGGTCAACAGTTAAAATATATATTAGCCAGCAGCAGATACTGTGGAGAACTATATAGTGCAGTCGGTAATGCAGGAAGAAAACAGTGATGATTGACATGAGTCTGGTTGAGCTGCTGTACATGGTGCACGAGAGTCACTTAGTGTTCAGCAGTCTAATGGCAGAGGGGAAGAAGCTGTTCATGTGACGGGAGGTTTTAGTCTGGATGGACCGAAGTCTTCTACCAGAGGGGAGGGGGGCAAACAGTACATGACCAGGGTGTGAGGGATCGGCTATGATCCGGCCAGCACGCCTCCAGGTCCTGGAGATGTACAGATCCTGGAGAGATGGGAGCTTGCAGCCGATCACCTTCTCAGCAGTGCGCACGACGCGCTGCAGCCTTAGTCTGTCCCTGGCAGTGGCTCCTGCGTACCACACGGTTATGGAGGTGGTGAGGATGGACTCGATGATGGCTGTGTAGAACTGCACTAACATCTTGGTGGGTAGCTTGAGCTTCCTCAGCTGCCGCAGGAAGAACATCCTCTGCTGGGCTTTTTTGATGAGTGAGCTGATGGTCAGCTCCCATTTGAGGTCCCTGGTGATGGTAGTGCCTAGGAAGCGGAAGGAATCAGCAGTGGTGATGGGAGAGCCTGAGAGGGTGAGGGGGGGCAGAGGAGTAGTGACTTTCCTGAAGTCTACAATCATCTCCACTGTCTTCAGAGCGTTCAGCTGCAGGTTGTTATTGCTGCACCAGGACGCCAGCTGGGCCACCTCTCTCCTGTAGGCGGACTCGTCGCCGTTGGAGATGAGCCCGATGAGGGTGGTGTCGTCCGCAAACTTGATCAACTTGACAGACTGGTGGCTGGAGGTGCAGGAGTTGGTGTAAAGGGAGAAGAGTAGGGGGGAAAGTACACAGCCCTGGGGTGATCCGGTGCTGATGCTAGTATAGTCTGAGACAGTCTTTCCCAGCCGCACATGCTGCCTCCGGTCCGTCAGGAAGTCGATGATCCACCTGCAGAGGGAGTCAGGCACGTTGAGCAGGGACAGCTTGTCCCGGAGCAGAGCGGGGCGGATGGTGTTGAATGCGGAGCTGAAGTCCACAAACAGGATCCTGGCGTAGGTTCCCGGGGAGTCCAGGTGCTGCAGGATGGAGTGGAGGGCCAGGTTGACTGCATCGTCTACAGACCTGTTGGCTCGGTAGGCAAACTGCAGCGGGTCCAGGAGAGGGGTGGTGATGGACTTGAGGTGGGACAGGACCAGGCGCTCAAAGGACTTCATGACTACAGAGGTGAGCGCTACAGGTCTGTAGTCATTAAGTCCAGTGATCCGTGGCTTCTTGGGGACAGGGATGATGGTGGAGGATTTGAGGCAGGACGGCACGTGGCATAACTTAAGGGAGGTGTTAAAAATGTCTGTGAATACAGGAGCCAGCTGTTTCGCACAGAGTCTCAGGGTGGAGGGAGACACGCCGTCTGGGCCGGGGGCCTTGCGCGGGTTCAGTCTGGAGAACTGTTTGAGCACATCCTGCTCACTGATGATAAGGGGAGGGGGGGAGGTGGGGGGGGTGCCTTAAATGAAGTAGGGAATGTGGAGGCTGTGGAGCTGGAGGGAGGGGGGGAGTTGGACACAGATGACGAGGTGTCAAAACGGGCATAGTGTTGGGACAGTCTCTGACAAAGGGCTTTGTCATCCTGACCTTTAGGAGCCTTAGGCCGATAGTTGGAGATCTGCCTCAGTCCTCTCCACACGGAAGCCGAATCATTAGCAGTGAACTGCTGCTGGAGTCTCTCTGAGTACACAGATTTAGCCCTCTTCAGCTCTCTGTTAAACCGGTATTTAACCTCCCTGTAGCAGTCCCTGTCTCCACTTTTCAGCGCTGCTTCCTTCTCCTTCCTGATCTGTCTGAGCTTAGCTGTGAACCAGGGTTTGTCATTAGAGTAACTCACCCTGGTGCGTGATGGAAGAATGTTCTCTTCACAAAAGTGGATATATGAGTTCACAGTGTCCGTGTACTCATCCAGATCATGCGTGGCTCCTTTAAGCATGCCCCAGTCAGATATTTCCATGCACGTTTCCAGCTTCTCCTCAGCATCACTGGTCCGTATCTTCGTAGTGCTCACAACAGGTTTAGTGAGCTTCAATCTCTGTCTGTATGTGGGAATGAGGTGAACCATCACGTGATCAGATAATCCCAGCGCAGCTCGAGGGACAGCGCGATATGCGTCTTTCACTGTGGTGTAACAGTGATCCAGTGTGTTTAATCCTCTGGTGGGGCATTTAATAAACTGTTTGTAGCGGGGGAGATCGTGGCTCAGATTGCACTGATTAAAGTCGCCAGCCACAATAATCAGCGAGTCTGGAAAACTCCGCTCTGTGTGTTGAATGTGATCCGCGAGCACGCGCTGAGCTTCGCGCGTGTCCGCGTCGGGAGGGGCGTACACAGCGATCAGTATAAAAGAAGCAAATTCCCGTGGGGAATAAAAAGGCTTGCAGTTGATAACAAGAAATTCCAAGGCAGGAGAACAGTGTTTGGAAATTTCCGTTACATCAGAGCACCAGATGCAGTTGATGTAGAAGCAGACTCCGCCTCCTGTGGTCTTGCCGGAAAGCTCTGTGTCACGATCAGCACGGAAGAGCTGGAAGCCGTCGAGGCGCAGCGCGCTGTCCGGTATATTTTCCCGGAGCCAGGTCTCAGTAAAGCAGAGGACAGCTGAGGAGGCGAGGTCCTTAAAACGCATCAGCAGTCTCAGTTCATCCACCTTGTTAGAGAGAGAGTTGGTATTGGACAGAAATATGCCAGGCAGCGCCGTTCGCGAGCCTCTCCTGCGAAGTCGTACGAGAGCGCCCGCTCGTCTTCCTCTCTTCCGCCGTCTCACTTTCCGAGCCAAACAATAAACCAGATCGGCGGCAGGGGCTAGAAAAACTGGGAGGAGGTCCGTGGGGGTCAAAGTCCTGATATTTAAAAGTTCTTCACGGGTATAAGTGCAAGCAGACACACAATTGACAAACAAAAACAAACAAAGAGCGCAGCGAAGCACCATGTCGACCGCTGTGGGCGCCATCTTGGAAAATCATCATCCACCACTCACAGAACCATCTAGTCCCACAAGCCACAGCCCAACCACTCCTCCAACAGAGCTGGTGATTGTTAAGCCCAGTCCATAAAAAAGGTCACAGTCCATAACATTCGCTCCACTGGCGGTCACCACAAACTGCAGACTGGATACCTCCGCTGCCTTGAACTTAGCTGTCAGTTCCAGCGAACCCACAATGGACAGTCTGGTCCTCCATATCCACACAATGGCGTTGAAAGACCTCTCACTCGGTAATATTGGAAAAAACTCCTCACAGTAGTCCAATTCAACACAGACCGCACTGCGCCTGTGTCAATCAACAATGGCACCTCCACGCCGTCCAGTTCCACCATACAGTACGTATGGCCATCTGTGCTCAGAGAGATGGTGTGAATAACCATAGGAGTTGGAGCGGGGGTTTCTGCTTTGCGTTGCCATTCCCCTCACTCAAACCTATTACAGGCCCTGGCAAAATGATGCAGGAGTCCGCACTTGCTGCAGTGTTTACCTCTCACCGGACACTCTCTAGCCTTGTACCGGTGCTTATTGGACCCACAATCCAAACACTTGGGTGATCCCAAGGCAGACCTTATTTTCACAGCCGTAGCGTATTCCTCCTTCTCCTGCTTGCTATCGTCGCTGTCCAGGTCCACAGCCTGTGCCTTTGATTGCAATTCAGAGCGGTGTAGCACAGTTCTCTCACCAAGGTCACGTGACAGTTTATCTGCTGCCTCACACTGTTGAGCTATCTTGACAGTCATGGCTAACAACAATTCACCGGAGTGTGTGAGGAGTTTCAACTGTGCCATCGAGCAAAGCGTGTGCGCCACCAACTGGCTGCGGACCATCTCTTCCACCAAAGCCCCAAACTGGCAGTCCCCGGCCGGTCAGCAACACAACACTGCACTGACAGACTGGAGCGTGCAAATGTCCGTGTCCCCAGTTTGCTCTGTGGCCATGGCGGGGAAATCTATCCCCATGTAGACCGGGACGATGAATGCAAATGACAGGCAATCGGCCACGACATTGAGTTTACTGGCAACGTGTTGAATGTTGGTAGTAAACTCCAAAATTGAGGCCAAATGCAGACATTGGACATTGCATGCATCAGTGGCTTGTGGTCCACCAA
This sequence comes from Pholidichthys leucotaenia, assembly GCA_020510985.1. NCBI lineage: Eukaryota > Metazoa > Chordata > Actinopteri > Cichliformes > Pholidichthyidae > Pholidichthys > Pholidichthys leucotaenia. The sequence goes on from CM035840.1 coordinate 230,733,676, forward strand.
TGTGGTGAACTTGCACCCCTCCAGCCAGAACTGGAAATGGCGCGTCGCCAGGTGGAGAGCCAACAATTCTCTATCGAATGTGCTGTACTTGCATTCGTTGTCGTGCAAAGTCTGGCAAAAAATGCGAGCGGCTGCCACAAACCTGAGATGCACTGCTCCGCCACTGCCCCTATGGCAACATCAGATGCATCCGTCATGAGCACAATCAGTGCAGACGGATCCGGGTAGGCTAAAAAGTAGTAGTGCTCTCATGGTCTGCGGGCACAGAAAGTCCGCCACAGTGCGCATCTTATCCGGTAACGGAATCGCACCCTCCGGTGAAATGCAGTGGCCCAAAAAGTCAATTACTGGCACACCGAACTGACACTTCACCAGGTTAACTATCAGCCCATGCGCTTCCAACCTCTGGAAAACATTCTTGAGATGGGCAATTTGCTCCTCCTCAGACGCGCTGGCTACCAGAATGTCATCTAAGAAGACAAAAACGAAGGATAAGTCATGAAGCACTGCTTCCATCATCCTCTGGAAGGTCTGCACAGGGCCTTTTAATCCGAACAACATGCGTAAAAACTTGAAAAGGCCAAAAGGAGTTATTACCGCTGTTTTTGGAAAGTCTTCTGCGCGCACCGAGACCTGGTGGTAACCGCGGACCAGATCCACTTTGGAAAAAACATGCGCCCCGGCCAGGTGTATGGAAAAATCCTGGATGTGTGGAATAGGATAGTGATTGTGTTCTGTAGCATTTACCATGCAGCAGAAATCGCCGCATGGTCGCCACGACCCATCGGCTTTAGGCACCATGTGTAACAGGGATGCCCACGGGCTATTGGAACGCCTGACGATGCCCAGCTGTTCTAAGTTGGCGAACACCTCGTGCACACTGGCCAGTTTAGCTGCGTTCAGGTGCTGAGGTCACCGAGCTGTACAGGGCAGAGAGGCAAAAGAGACAGCATCTACCAGTCTCCTATTAGTAACATCAACTAATAACGCATAAGCACATAAAAAGATCAGCGCTTAAAATGGGGCCGGAACATGCAACGATCACAAAGTCCCACTGAAAGTTGTGTCCGTGAAAGCATATAGTCAGTGTCCGCTTGCCAAATGTCCTGATGGTGGATCCGCTGCCGGCCGTGAGATCGGGACCGCTGCGTCCTGCCACCCTGTCTGCGTTGATCGGCAGGATGAGGCTCTTCTGGGAGCTGAGGTCCACCAAAAACTGTCTCCCCGAAGGTGTGTCCGTGACATAAAGCAGTCTGTTCCTGTTGCCATTGGTTGCAGCTGCCACTGAACTCCAAACGTGCCCTCTTCCCGGCTTCTTGGATTGGCATGGCAACAGGCAGCTTTGGTCATTCGAGCAGAAACGGCGATGATAAAAACAGATCACCCCGTTCCTTCGTCTTCTGGTGTGTGTCCCGGCTACCACAAATGGCTCCTCGACCTCGCTGGAGTCCCTTATGGATGCCGGTGCCACTGTCTGCATGCTGGGAGCTCTGGTCGCCAAGATGATGCTGTGCGCTTCCTGCTCCAGGGCGCAGTGGTCCTTAGCAACCAGCCACGGTGAGTTGGCCAGGATTGCCCTCGCTGTAGCCGGTAGGTTCCTGAGGAACAAGTGGGCGAACAGGAAAGATTTGCCGTCCTTCCCCCTCAGTGCCAACATGCTCTCTATAAGCTCCGCTGCTTACTTTTCCCCTAACTCCGAACACATTAGGAGCCTCTCTGCCCTCTCACTGTTAGAAAGGGTATAGTGCTGGAGAAGTATCTACTTGAGCGCTTCATATTTTCCTTGGGCCGGAGGCTCCTGGAGCAGGCTCGTCACCTGTTACGTGGCGTGCGCATCCAGCGCAGCGACCACATAGTAATATCTGGTAACGCCCGTTGTTATCCCAAGGAGTGCAAACTGGGCTTCTATGTGCAAGAACCACGCGGTCGGGTTGTGAAGCCTTAAGTCTGGGAGCTTGACTTAGACCACGCATGCGGCACTGGTGCTCTCCTTCCAGGCAGTCTCCGGGGCGGTGCTCGGCTCGCTTTCCATGGCACGTCTTTGGTTCACCAATGTGGAGAAAGGAATGCAGGCAAGGCAACGAGCTGAACGACATAGAAACTTTATTCCCTCTACAACATAATTTACAGCAAAAGAGAATCCCGGGTCTCTGTGCATTCCTCTTTTTTTTTCTTTATTCCCATGCATCAAGACCCAGAACTTCCGACCATAAGACATTGTTATTTGAACAAAGAACCGTGTGGCACATTAACACGACATAACACCGGTGCCGCTCCAACAACCTTCTTCTCTTAGCGGCACCGGCAGCTGTTACTCTCCCTGGGGGGTGCATAGACCTAACCATCCCATCTGATACCCCCCCGGTGACACCTCCTTCTTTGGTCCATTGTTCTCCCTTCCCCTTGCCTTCTCTGGGTGGAGAAAACCCCTACACCTTGCCCCCCCCCCACAATAGATAGATAGATAGATAGATAGATAGATAGATAGATAGATAGATAGATAGATAGATAGATAGATATTATCATATTAGATGTGTTGAGGAAAATTGCTGCTATAAAATGTGTGGTCTGGCTGCTTTTAATACACATTGCACATTAGGTAGCATAACAGTTATTACTGCAAACAACAATTAAGAGATACTTTTAATTATCCTGCACTGTATAGGCACTCAGACATGGATAAAACAGAGCCCCATATGCAGCATGACAGGCCACTGAGACATAATAATTATTACAGCAGCTCATTCCTCCATGGGGTGAGTCTGTCTGTTGGCAGCAGACACTGTGGGCCCCAGTGGTGTTAATGCACAGTGTTTTTTAGACTAGATCAATAGGACTGGGCATTTGGGACCAACGTGACAGTTGGCTGGCTATGGTGGCTTCAAGAGAAGAGAGAGAAAGAAAAGATAGATAGATAGATAGATAGATAGATAGATAGATAGATAGATAGATAGATAGATAGATAGATAGATAGATAGATAGATGTACTTTATTGATCCCAAACTGGGAAATTACAGTGTAACAGCAGCATGACAGTTGACAACCAAATGACAGAAACACACATAGCATAACAGACAAAGGGATTACCCATGGAAAGTAAAACTACTAAAAAGACCTGTCTACATCGGTGACCCGTATGTTGTGTAGTTATTTATTGTTCATGTGTTGTATTGTGTTTGGAGCTCTTATTTGTGTGGCACGGGGTGGTGGCTCCATGTTACGGTTCCACCAACCCTGTGCATATAAGAAGGGCTGCAGGTAGGGGGGTGGCCTCTTCCACCTTTACCTCTGCCAGTGGTCATATGTGTGGTCAGGTGCACTACGCCCTGTGTTATAATAAACGTCTGTTCAGCTCCACTATTGTTCTCCTCCTTGATTCCAGTTCCAGACATAACATTTGGCGACGAGAAGAAAAACCATGGAAGCGTGTGGAGCATCAATTCAGCTGTTTTTGGAACTCTAAGGTGAGCCACCTGTGCCGTGGCCTTGGTAGAATGTAGCCTTAAAACGTATATGGTGGCGTTGGACCTGGGAAGGATGGAGAAACTGAGGGTACATGTGTTGCTTGTGCACAACCTGGGAATGGAGGGCCAGAGGATTTTGGACATGCTTGGTGACGTGGACAGCTACGAAGAGTGGTCGAGTTGATAGAGTGCCATTTCAGGGCGCTGGAGTGTCGGTTCAGACTGTTGGAGGAAGAAATGGTTTGTGACCAGTTGGCGGAACACACCAACTATGCTGCGGTCTGATCTAAGCTGCTCACATTTCCAGGTGAGTTGACGCTGGCCAAGGCCGTTGAGTTAGCTCTCCAGCTGGAGGCAGCAGAAAAGCTAACTCGGGAGCTATGTGAGCATCTGTCACCACGAGAGTTGGGATCCTCCATTGCCACACAGGTAGTGGACCCAGATGGCGATGGGAGTGTTGAGGATGACGCCGAGAGGGCTAGCGCTGTATGGATGAGGTCTGACCTGGGGAAGCCCAGGTGTATGGGCTGCGGGTCCACGAAAAAATGCTACAAGGCCAGAGAGTGTGTGGCAAGAAGAAAAGCACTGTGGCAATTGTGGCTCTCTACATCATTTTGCGAGGGTCCCGAAGAAGGCAGTTGGGCACGACCCCAGACGATTGGAGCCCTCGGAAGCATGGAGGAGAAGGACTTTTATATATCATGGACGGCAGAATAACCCACCTTGCCGTGTGGGGGGTGGAACGGCAGTCTACCTGTCTCCTCTAATTTTAGTTATTTTGTGTGAATGTCATAGGCCCCTTTTTTTGATTTTAGTTTTGTTTTTGTAACCCCCTGGGTTATTGTTATAAGTGTGCACATAACTTCTAAATAACCTTGCATAATATTAAATACAATGCATTGTAATATTTTTCACATATCTGCGGATGTATTGCTACATGAGTATTATTATTTTTCATCTTCACAAATAGTGTAACATTCTTGTTTTTTTTCTTCCAATATAGGCTTTACATATAGTGTTTTAGTCTTTTTCTCAAATTTTCTCAAATTTTCTACAAAAACTCATATTTACTAGTTCACATAAATGGGTCACTCTTCCTATTCACTGCCTACTGATCAGTCAAGGACAATATTAGTGTTTTAATATTGTGATTGGCTTTTGCTGTTGGGGCGGGAGTTGGTGTGGTGGTTTCTGAGAGTTTTCCCTGGACTTTAATGGTTTTTCTTCAGTTGGCCGACGGCTGTTCCCGGCGTAAGCTGTGTCTTTTGCTGCCTGTGGACGCCGACCGTTGGACCTGCTAAACTAGCCAACTGAGAATTTTCCCTGGATGTAATGTTTTTCTTCAGTTTTTGGGCGGCGGCTGCTCCTGGAGTAAGCTGTGTCTTTTGCGGCCCGTGGACACCGACCATTGGACCTGCTAAGCTAGCTAAAGCTGTTTTCCAGGAGCTTTGGCTTACTGCAGAGACCTTTTGGATTGTACTGCCTTTTAGAGTGCCTTGTTAAGGAGCACTGCTCTTCTGTGATCTCTACTTTTGTGAACCGTTCAGTGGGTGCCGTGTTCCCACTGAGCCAATGTGCCGCTGGAGGCGCTGGCCGGGTCTGGGTTTGGTCGAATTACCCAGCAACGGAGGATCTCTGCCAATGCTGAGGACAGCACTGGAATATCCCTGTCTACTCGACCCCACTGAGGACCTCGCTGGATGTTTATTTGTTTTTTCTCTCATTGAGGACATCGCTGAATTTGTCCCTGAGTCCCCTTGTCGTTTTTGCGCCAATTTCTTCTTCCACTGAGGCTGCTCTCCGTTGTCCGCCATTACAGATGGTAACTCTGGTATGGGTGAGTACCCTGCTTTGCCCCACGAGGTTGTTAATGGCGACCACCATTTTGACTTAGGCGTTGGAGTGACAGTTTAATATTAAAACAGGCCTGCAACGTCAGAGACCTCTTTATTATCACTCGGTACCGAGTAGGGCCCTATATAGACCTACAAATCAATAAAATATGCCGGCTTTGATTTATTAAGAGTTCTATTTGTTTTGTGGATCCACCAATTTTGTGATTTATTGCCTTTTCCCACTTTTGAGCAGTTTTTTTTTTCTGGTCTACATGCATATTGTTTACCCAACAGTTATTTAATGATTTTGTGCTATATGTTTTGAAACTGTTACCATTGCCTTTGGCTCCTTCTGCTGACCAGTGGTTAAATAAATTCTGGCCTTTTTAAAATATACCCAGTTGTTTTCTTATTTTAATGAAGGTTTACAGCTATACACCCTACAGGTTTAAAGCTACCCTACACCAGTTTCACACACAACCTAATCTTGATTAAAGTAGCCCTTCACGCACTCTGCTTACTCTGTAGGCTAGTTATCTGTATTTACACTGGTTTAGTTGGGCCTAGTCTACAAGTTAGAGTGTAAGTACACAAACTTGGGTGCTGTTCATACCGGTAAAGCAGAACAGGCATTAAATTTGGTTAAGCGGATGATTTGGGTTGCAAATTGGGATGGGCTGATTGTATGTGTGTTTTGGATTTTCTAGGGGGGGGGGGGTTGTTGTGTAGTTATTTATTGTTCGTATGTTGTATTGTGTTTGGAGCTCTTATTTATGTGGCACGGGGTGGTGGCTCCATGTTCCGGTTCCGCTAACCCCGTGCGTATAAGAAGGGCTGCAGGTAAGGGGGTGGTCTCTTCTGCCTTTACCTCTGCCAGCGGTCATGTGTGTGGTCAGGTGCACTGCACCCTGTGTTGTAATAAACGTCTGTTCAGCTCCACTATTGCTCTCCTCCTTGACTCCAGTTCCAAACCTGACACCATATAGATACATGAATCATACCCGCTGTGCAATGCGGGGCTATCAGGAGCAGAGTGAGATGTGAGGTACTAATTGGACTGTAAGGTGCAGTATAACAGCATAGTTATAACCAGAATTCAACATCATAGTGAGTTATTGTACAGTGAAATGGCATGCGGCAGGAAAGATTTCCTTTACCTAACCGTTCGGCAGCGAGGCTGTAGTAGTCTGCTGGAGAAAGTGCTCTGCTGTCTGTTCAGTGTGTGGTGGAGGGAGTGATCAGGGTTGTCCACGATGGATTGCAGTTTGTTTAGTGTCCTCCTCTTCACTACAGTCTCAAAGGTCTCCAGCCTGAGACCAGTTACAGAGCCAGCCCCCTTGATAATCTTGTCAAGTCTGTTGGTGTCACTGGCTCTGATACTGATATCCCAACAGACAGCAGCAAAGAAGATGGCGCTGGCAGTGACAGTTTGGTAGAAAAGCTCCAGCATCCTGCTGCACACGTTGAAGGGCATCAGCTTCCTCAGGAAGTAAAGTCTGCTCATCCCCTTCTTGTGCACAGCATCGCAGTTGGCAATAAAAAGGAAAGCAATAAAAATTTAATGGCCCAAAATAAAACAAATCAGAAAAAGGAAGGGAAAAGAGAAAAAAAAATACATGGTGAAGAGCTAAATGGAGGGTGAGGGAGGAGAAATATTTTTTTAATATAGTTAAATGGTCAAAAATAAAAGACCTGTGCCTTGGCTTGTAGAAGCTTGTAGGTCAGTTATTCCAACAATATTCTATTTATTAATTCAAACACATTCTTTTAATAAAATAAAACTAGCATTGATGCCCGTTGAATATGGCTTGCAGTTTTTAAGGGTGGTGGGACAACAATAGAGGTTGCCAGCCAATGTGACAAACATGCAATGCATCCTGGGTTGGGTAGACCAGACAACTGTAAATAAACCACAAGAGTACACGGTGCCTCTGCATTTGTTATGAATGAACAACAGAAAAATCACAAAATAGACCATTTGAAGGAAAATTTAGAGGGACCGTACTACGCCAAACTGAGCGGGATGGCAAAGGCACACTATTTAGCGAAGCTTGCCGCGGTTAACGGGCTGGATCCCTACCAACATACAACGTGGAGTTCGGACGTAAATATTCTGCCTAACTTCGACCATGCCTTCATTTATCATTATGTGATGTTAGCTCTAAGTCCATTTACGCACCAAGTTTTCAGTAACTTTAGGTCTTTGCAGCAAGCCCAAGTGCAGTTCACAGATGGATGGGTGATGACTTGGCAATGTACAAGGCAGACCTGAAGACAGTTGTGCGCACAAAGATATGTCTTTTTTTTTAATTTCCTCTCTTGTTATGCTAAATATTGTTGTTTCCCTCTACAACCAGATGAATTAAAATGTGCAGCACTCTGTAAATATTTTTTTAAAATGTACAGAAGTGATCATTTTCAAGTACTGTGAAAAAATGTGTGAAGTTGTCATTTATTGTTTTAAATCCATATGAAACATTTATCATCACTTTAAACTTTAAACTTTATTTATTTATATAATGTAGAGAGAAATGAGCAGGTGAGGCAATGAGCTGGATCATGGACTTTATTTCTCTCTATCCTCAAGTCAACAGGAATAATACCAGGTCGCTGGGTATCTCTCTTTTATATGTTACATGCCTTGCTTAGCGACGTGGAGGCTCACACCACAATACACATTATCACTGTGACTGTGGGCGCATTACCATACAGTTCTTCAGCACTATTACCATACAGTCCATTAGCGCCTTCACCTCCGCTGTCCCGTCTCGACCCCCCGTCGGCTTCTACTTGTGAGTGGAGAATGAGAGGTCTAGGTCCCCCCCCCCCCCAAACACTCAGAATGAGCCTTAACTCTCATGTCCTGTGAGCTTCAGCCAACATCCGTAGTGGCTGTAACGGGGGGTCACTGACTCCGAGGCGCTGCTGTGCCAGTGGGGCGCTCCTGGAGGCGTGTCCGTCTGTGGGGAGACATTGGGGAGGGGGAAAACATATCTACATCATGCCATTGTGCCTGAGCTGACGAGTCATTTACCTGGGGAGCTCTCAGTGGGGGTCGTCTGCGCCGAGGAGCCCGGGCCAACACCACCTGCTCGTCTGCTAATACGAACGCTGGCTTAAGCCTGTCTATGCAGACTATTTCTCCGCATCTCCCCAAGTCTAACTCGAAATGTTTAGCCCCAGGTTCCAACACTCTGAACGGGTCATCGTAGCACGGGCATAACGGGGTCCGGTGGACATCGTGCCTGATAAACACGAACCACACATCCTTCAAAGTCCTTGGGACGAAATCATGGGGAAAACAGTGGTGGGCTGGACTCGGTACCGTCCCCGCCTCTGCTCTACATAGTGAAGGTGGGGATGGGACAGTGTTCGACGTGGGGTTGTCAGGCAAAAATTCACCAGGGAGCCGCAGCGGCTGGGAAAAAAAAACAAGTTCTGCTGGGGAGGCAGCCAAATCCTCCTTCGGTGCAGAACACAACCCTAACAGAACCCACAGCAACCGGTCCACCCAATTTGCATCGGTAAGCGAAGCCCTGAGTGCTGCTTTAAGCGACCTATGAAAACACTCGCATAACCCGTTTTCCTGGGGGTTGTACACAGTCGTGCGATGAATGGTGATGCCCAGACTATGGGCCATTGTGGATCAGAGGTCGGAAATGAACTGCGGACCCCTGTCGGACGTGACATCCAATGGGGCACCAAAACATGCCACCCATGTCTTCTGTAGATGTGGTAGAAGCTAGCGGTACCACTTCGGGTCAGCACGTGGTGCGGTCCACCACTGTCAGGAGGTGCCTAAAACCCTGCGATGGTGGGAGGGGCCCCACGAGGGCGACGTGAACGTGGTCGAACCTCTTAGCTGGGACGTGGAACGGCTCGAGGGAGGCCTTTGTGTGCTTGTGCACCTTGGCTCGTGGGCACGCTATGCAAGCTGCAGCCCACTCTTTCACCTGTTTACGCAGGCGCAGCCAGACAAACTTTGCTCCCACCATTTTGACTGACGCGCATACTCCTGGGTGCGCCAGGGAGTGAACTGAGCTGAAAACATGGCGGTGCCAAGCACGTGGAACCACTGGGCGTGGGCGGCCTATGGGAATGTCACAGAGTAGGGGGGACCACCCGCCTTGCAGTACTCTGCTCTCCAGCCTTAACCCTGTTGGTCCAGACAGGAGCGAGCAAGTATCCGCGTCGTCGACTTGCTCTACGGCCATGGCCGTGTAATCTATCCCTACATAGACTGGGGCCACTAATACGTGTGAGAGGAAGTCTGCCACCAGACTTTTTGAGTTTACCGGCCACATGCTGAATGTCGGTCGTAAACTCCGAGATAGTGGCCAGCTGTCTCTGCTGCCAGGCCGACCATGGTTCCAAAACCTTGGCCATAGCGTACGTTAGCAGCTTGTGGTCTACAAATGCAGTGAAGCTGCACCCTTCCAGCCAGAACTGGAAGTGGCGTATGGCCAGGTGGAGAGCCAGTAACTCTCTGTCGAACGTGTTGTATTTACGCTCAATGTCGTGCAAAGACCTGCTGAAAAAGGTGAGCGGCTGCCAAGAACCGGCGACGCACTGCTCCACGACAGCCCCTATGGCCACATCCGATGCGTCGTAGCGAGCGCTATCCTAGCCGCCGGGTTCGAGTGTGCCAGAAGTCCAGCATTTGCTAGGGTTGTTTTGGCATCGGAAAATGCCCGCTTCCACTCGGGGATCCAGTCGATGCTGTCCGCCGGTTTCTATTTCTTAAGTGCGGCGTACAACGGCTGCGTGAGCTGGGCTGTGCGGGGTAAGAAACGATTGTAAAAGTTAACCATCCCTAAAAACTCCTGCAGCGCTGGGGAAAATCTGCCACTGCACACACTTTGTCCGGTAAGGGTATCACGCCCTCCAGTGAGATGCGGTGGCCCAAAAAGTCAATTACTGTAACCCCGAACTGGCACATCACCGGGTTGATGAGTAACCTGTGCTCCTCCAACCTCTGAAAGAAGGTCCTGAGGTGGGCTATGTGTTCGTCCTCAGATGCACTGGCCACCAGGATGTCATCCAGGTAGACAAACACAAAAGGCAGATCGCACAGCACAGCATCCATTATGCGTTGGAAGGTCTGTGCCGCGCCTTTTAACCTGAAAGGCATGCGTAGGAACTCAAAAAGACCGAACGGGGTTATTACTGCCATTTTGGGTATGTCTTCTGCATGCACCGGGACCTGGTGGTACCCGCAGACCAGGTCCACCTCGGAAAAAATGCGTGCCCCGGTGAGGTGGGTGGAAAAATTTTGAATATGAAGGATTAGGTAGCGATCGTGCACTGTGGCGTTGTTTAATCTGCGGAAATCGCCACATGGTCACCATGATCCCTCGGCTTTAGGCACCATATGTAGCAGGGATGCCCATGGGCTGTTTGAGCACCTGATGATGCCCAACCTTTCCAAGATGGCGAACTCCTCCCGTGCACTGGCCAGTTTAGCTGCATCCAGGCGCTGAGGTTGTGCGAAAACGGGCGGCCCCGTGGTGGTAATAAAGTGCTCTACCCCATGCTTAGTGACGGCCGCCAAAAATGTTGGAACCATGAGTGCTGGGAACTGGGTGAGTAGTGTGTGGAACTTACCCCCTGGAGCTGTGACGTTGGCCAGTGTTGTGAACCTGGCTCCTCGAGCTGTACAGGGCAGAGAATCAAAAGAAATAGCGTTAATCGGGCGTCTGTTAGCCACATCGACTAATAGCCACGTGCACACAGGAAATCTGCACCCAAAATGGGGGAGTTACATGCCGCTATGACGAAGGACCATTGGTAGTTACGGCCGTGCAAACATATGGTCAGTGTCCTCTCACCAAAAGTCTTAATGTCTGAGCCGTTTGCTTGTGGCCGATACTTCCAGCCAGCCGGTCTGCGTAGGATGGCAGGAGCCGGAGTCCATGAGGAACTATCTCCCTGAGCGTGAGTCCATCCCATAGAGCAGCTTGGTTGTGTCACCAGTGGTCGCAGCTGCTACTGACTGCCGGTCTTGGTGTTTCCCAAGCGCTTGAACTGGCATGGTGGCACGCATCGCCATGCATCTTTTCCGAGGCGGCGGTGGTAGAAGCAGAGCATGCCTCTCCGGTGCTTCTTGGCCTCCTCGGCGGCTACCATCGATGGCTCCTCACCTTTGCTGGCTGTCTCACTGGGTTCTGGTGCCACTATGTTCACCACGAAGATTCTGGTCACCAGCATAATCCGGTCAGCCTCTTGTGCCAGCGTCCGGTAATTCTGCGTGGCCAGCAGCGGTGAATTGGCGAGGGCCGCTCTGGCCACTGTCAGGGGTTTCCGGAGGAAAAGGTGGGCAAACAGGAACGGCTCGCCATCTGTGTCCATCAACGGCAACATTTTCTCCATTAATTCAACCGCCGACCCGTCTCCAAACTTGGAGTGCATCAGGAGCCTTTCCGCTCTCTCGCAGTCCGAGAGCATGTAGCGTTGGGTCAGCGCTGTCTTGAGAGCGTCATATTTGCCATGGGCTGGGGGCGGTTGGAGCAGGCTCTCCACCTGCTGTGTTGTGCGTGCGTCTAGTGCTGCAACCACGTAGTAGTACTTGGTGTCATCCACCATCACTCCACGGAGCGCGAACTGGGCCTCGATGTGGAGGAATCAAGCCGTCAGGTTGTGCAGCCAAAAGTCTGGGAGCTTGACTGAAACGGCACATGCAGTGCTGGCGCTTCCAGTCCAGGCCATCTCCGGGGTGTTTGCCTCAAATTCCATTTTACGTCAAAGGTCACCAGTGTAGAGAGAAATGAGCAGGCGAGGTAGTGAGCTGGATCAGCGTGGACTTTATTTCTCTCTATCCTCAAGTCAACAAGAATAATACCAGGTCGCCGGGCATCTCTCTTTTATATGTTACATGCCTTGCCTAGCAACCTGGAGGCTCACACCACAATACACATTATCACAATGACTATGGGCGCATTACCATACAGTCCTTCAGCATCATTACCATACAGTCCTTCAGCACCATCACCATACAGTCCTTCAGCACCATTAACATACAGTCCATTAGCGCCTTCACCTCCGCTGTCCCGTCTCGACCCCCCGTCGGCTTCTCTCCTCCTGTGCCCTTCAGTGTAAGTGGAGAATGTGATGTCTAGGTCCCCCACAATAGCATCTTTCATACAACAAAGTGCAGCTCAAAGTGCTTTACAGTTAAAAACAATTCCAGATAAAACACAAACAATACAATAAAAACACAAAGAGAGCCCTCCCCAAGCCTTCCCCCGCCCCCCACTCTTGTCCAAGACATCCATCCACCTGACCCTCCAACTCACCCCAGAGCCCACCTCCTCCCATCCTGATCCACCCCACCCACAAGTAATAATAGACATAGTTAAAACATGGCTGAGCACTGAGTGTAAGGGTTCCTGTCTGCTCTGTTCCCCTCTCTCCCCACAGCTGCAAGCACCACCGGTTGCCAATCGATGGGACATAATAAATGGGACGCTCTCCATTCAGTCTGTCTGGTCATGTTGACTCTGCCTCTTTTACAGTATATACTTGTCATAAGAGCATTTATAAAAGTATGTGCCTTGTTTTCCATTGTGATGGAAATTTACTGTTATTGTGAATGTTATGAAGCAATCTGTAACCTCATCAGCAAACTCAGAGTGTAATCTTAACCTCATCAGCACACCCAGAGTGTAATCTTATCAGCACACCCAGGGTGTAACCACATTCAGGAACTGAAATAGAGGCTTGTGTGCGTGTATAAATATCAATATTCCTCTTTCGAGGTAGAGCAGTGTGAGCAGACTTCCTCTTCTCCACTCTTCTCCTGCATGCAGCAATAAAGGTCATCCAACTCTGCAGATCTGACTGGTGTTTTTCCCTCAGGACCTATAGAAACAGGACAAATAAAATTTTCAATCACAATGGTGTCAGAAGTGGGATAATTGATTGCCAATCTCCGTTCGTCGGCATGGACTGATCATCCCGAACAGAGTTCGGCTCTTTTGGCCCAGTTTGGCAACGGGAGCATGGCGGCGACGAAGGGGTGACACATTATCCCAAAGAATCCATCCTACAAGCCTCCTAGGTTAAATGTAAGTGGATTTAAACTACCTTTTCAAACTTATAAGAATATTTGTTGATTTATCAGTCATAAATTTCATCCTTATTGGACCATTTCTGTGAAGTCCAGCAGGACAATCTCCTGCGGCTGGACTAATTTCTGTGATGTCCGGTGGATGAAATCCTCGGCAGGACTTATTATTTGAGTTGTATACAATGCCCGTGATTAGCGGGGTTGGGAATTTAACTCCAGTAGACTCACGCGGGGACACCCGGTGGTTGAATTTTGTGTCCGGTGATGGGGTCTTGTAAGTCGAAGTAGGCACCCAAAGACCTGGGAGGTCCTAAGGTGAAATTTATGACTGATAATTATGGTCCTGAAAGTGTGGAATTTTTAGAAAAATGGATCTGCAGATGTGGATTTCCTTCGGGGGGTTCATTCATTTTCTGTTGAAGTCATTATTGCCTTGAGAGATAACATTAATGTTGAAATACAGAAGGTTCAGACATGTAAGAAACAGAGTAAGAAGGACAGGAAGAAGTTAACACAATTACAAACAGAGAAGGGTGCAATATAAATGTGGTTGACCGAAGCAAAGAAACGTAAGAATAAGGAGGAAGTGGGCAGACAGAAAAATGAACAAAGAAAGATAAAGAACATTGTGCACAACAATGACTGTTACACTCTGCTGGGGCTTCTTTCCCTCCTCCATATGAGGCAGATCGTCCACCTCCTCCCACCCCTACCTCTCTCTCTTCGCCGTATTCAGCACTGGCTGCCTCAGTGTCTCAGTTTTATCCAGAAGACAATGTCTCACCTCACGTCCCGCACCCTAGACCAGACGCATAACAAGGCCAAGCAGAGGTCCAAACGCCCTCTCCTACACCCCCTCAGGTTTCCCAATTACCTGAAGAAGATACAGCGGGACCCCAGATGTCTGCAGACATCCAAACCTACAACTTAAGAGGAGGACCACTGCAAAAAGTGCTCCTTACTGATCCCACAGTAAGACCAAAGACAAAAGAACCATCACACCAGTCACTCCCAACTTCAGGTGAAAGTCTCTAAGTGCCAATGGTGGAAGTTTCTGAACTGGCAGGCACTGTCCTTGTGTTCCGCCCATGGGCGCCTGAAGAAATCCCAAAATACGCCTCCACCCTGCCTACGTTGGAGACTGACCGAGAATGCTTTTGCACCCAACTCCAAGCCTTCTGTGAAACCTACAGACCAACGTTTCCAGAACTGTAACGTGTGGTGGCACAGAAGTGCACCCCTGCCAACATGGCCAAACTCATGTAAGATTTGAACAAAGGTTCCAGAGTCACCAACGTCGACTGGGCTCAAGCCAACAACAATGACTATAGGCGTGAAATTGCGGATTTCTTGGCCGCTGTCAGAACCAAGTGCAAACATGCCTGTGGCCTCTCCAAGGTGTTCGCCTGCAGACAAAAGGATGACAAAACGCCGGGTGACTACTTTCATAGACTGAGGAAAATATTTGACTGTGAGGGGGGCATGCCACGACCAGACGACTATCTTACAGCACATGGACCGTACCCTACACACCTTAACGTGTGGTTCTTGAGTGGTCTCCTGCCATCCCTTGCTGCTGATGTCAAACAAACATGCATTGGCTGGCAAATGCAGACTTCCGCTGAAATCCTCAGACATGCTGAACATCATCACCAGAAGGCCAACAACATCAACAAAAAGAAGAAACAGGAAAAAGAGGACAATCTGGAGAAAGCCCTCCTCACCATGGCCAAATGGGTCCCTACCCCTTCCCAGCCTCACCCAGGGTCATCGGCTGGCCCTAATCAGTGTTGTTACTGTGGAGAAGACAGACACTGGATGAGGGAATGCCCTCAAGTTTCCAGCTGCCAGATTTGCAAACAAGGTGGACACTGGGCCAAAGACTGCCCCCTCAAACCCAGAAACACCTTTAGTGGCCATGGCAGAGGAAGGGGCAATTTCCAATGCAGAGGAAATCGCAGCTGGCACCAACACTCATCAAATCATAGCCAGACTCAGGGGCCACCCCCACAAGGGAGTCTTCCACCAGCACACCAAAATAGCTGAGGGCAGTCAGATAAACCTGTAATGGCCCAGTCTTCTCTCGCTCTCTCTTTGCCCCCGCAGACGTCGTACATTTGCTTGCAAACAAAAAACCTGCTGCAGCTACACACACACAACATACCAATACTATAGATTTGACTCTCGCATCATACTCCACCTCACATTTCAGGGACTTGCCAATTTTACTTGTAAAAATCTCAGGGAAAATGATAAATTTCATGGTAGATTCTGGTGCAACAAATTCTGTATGTACTATCATCAGCGGGTATCAGACTCCCTCTCACCTCCCGTTCTCTCACATCACAGGTGGCAAATGGTGGTTTCACACATGAGTTTTTCACTGAGCCCCTGTTATGTCAGATGGAGGGATGACATTTCACACACGTTTCTTTTCTCCCCACAGTGCCCTTTCAACTTGTTAGGTCGAGATCTCATGTGCAATCTCTCTCTCTCTCTCTCTCTCTCTCTCTCTCTCTCTCTCTCTCTCTCTCTCTCTCTCTCTCTCTCTCTCTCTCTCTCTCACCTGTACACCACAGGGAACTAAAATTGAAACTGTATTTGTATAGTATTTGCTAAAATACTGTCTCTGTTGTACATTTACTATGAGTAGGCACTGATGGATGAAGGTCAGAGTTTCCATCTGGTGGAGATGGGGAAATCTCTCTCGCCCCACGCCACAGTCTCTATGCCACCGCATAGAATACATTGCACATCGCATCTTTCACAGGGCCCTGACACACAATATGAAACTCAGTGGTTACAGATCACACCCACACCACTGCAAACGACACATGTTGTATGGACAGCTGACTTCAGCTTTCTATTGATTGCACTCACACCTCCCATGTCTGAAATGTTCTCGGTTCCACACAGCCACCCCCATATTTCTCTCACAAAAACCCCATCCTCAGTATGGCGTGACGTGGGTCTACGTGCCCTGGCTGCTCATCATGCTGACGATTGGATCCCATCCTCACCGCTTCCCCGTTTTGGCCTTGCCACTGTTTCATTCTCCCCCTCTCTGCAGATGTTCCGGGCAGAACACACGATTTCACTTCCCTGTGAGCACTTCATACAAACTCTGAATGAAAATAGACAGTACAGATGGATGCGCCCTTTCACCTAGTCTTCCGCACCACAGGCTGATGATCACATGCTCTCACGTGTTCCCTCATCTCTGTCGGTGGCACATAAATATGATGTGGGGCTCATTAAAAACTGCCCTCCAGTGGTCATCACCCCAAAGTCTGATTTCAGACCCAAATGCTCATAGTACCCACTCAGACCTGAGGCACGTGATGGCATCACTGCTGTCTTTAAATCTCTTCTAAAAGAAGGGATAGTTGTCTCGGCCCCTGATTTACCGGTGTGCACACCCATTTTTCCTGTAAAAAAGATTAGAGCTGAAGGCCAACCTCCTGAATGGCAGTTTGTTCAGGATCTCCAGGCAGTGAATGCTGCAGTGGTTCAGCGCACGCCTGTGGTCCCCAACCTTCATACTATTCTGAGCCAAATTTGTTCGGTATGTTGATTAGAAGTCTGGATGCATGACCTCTGTTCTTTTGCAGCCGCACAGTGACAAACTGTGGCCCATAGCATACTATTCCTGCAAATTGGATGCTGCTGCTGCTGGGTTACCACTTTGTCTCCTTGCTGTGGCTACGGCAGAGCGTGTCGTGGCAGCATCACGTGACATTGTTTTGTTCTCTCCCTTGACACTGTATGTCCCTCACGCTGTGGCTCTCCTTCTAACAGAACAAAAATCTCCGCACCCTCCTGTGATGATGACACAAACTGTGACCATGACTGCTTATCCTTAATTGACCATGTCACCTCTCCCAGACCTGACCTTTTCGACACTCCGCTTCCCAACCCAGACTTTGTCCTGTATGTTGACGGCTCTGCATCCATTGACCCTTCTGTAGGCCGCAACAAAGTGGGTTGGGCAGTGTGTAATGACCACTGCATACTACTCTCTGGCTCTCTGCCATCTCATCTCTCTGCTCAGGCTGCTGAACTTGTTGCCCTGACAGAGGCATGCACTTATGCCACAGGTCACTCTGTCACCATCTACACTAACTCCCGTTATGCCTTTGGAGTAGTGCATGACGTTGGCACCCTTTGGCGCGAATGCAGTTTCCTCACTTCTGCAGGCACACCAGTGAAGAACTCTCTGTATGTCTCACGCCTACTCGAGGCTATCCTTCTCCCTTCTTCTGTGGCAGCGTGTAAATGCACGGCTCACACTTCCTCATCTGACCCTGTTTCAAAGGGCAATGCCTTAGCTGATGCTGCAGGTAAGGCCGCTGCTCTGTCTTTTGCTGCTGTTCACTCTCTCTCTTCCCCCTTCCCTCCGCCACCTTCTCTTCTCCCACTGACTCTGTCTTCACCATGCAATGTCTCTCCTCCCCACAGGAGCGTAGCAAATGGACGCGGAAAGGATGCTACAAAGACCAGGATGGTGTATGGTGGGGCCCAAACACCCTACCCTGCCTTCCAGCTCACTTTTTCCATCACTCCTGTTTTTCCTTCAGGACCTATAGAAACAGGACGAATAAATTTTTCTATCACACCATGCTTTGAAGTCTAGCTTGGTCTAGACCCTGTGCTTGCCTGATGATTTGGATTTCCTCTTCCCCTGAGCTTGCCTGCCGTGCCTCGACCCCCTCCATACTCTTGGACTTTGGATTCTGCATTAAGGATTGGATTTGGAATTCCCTCGGATTGTGCACAGTTCTTCCTCTTTTCCCAAGCAAGGCAACTTACCTCTGTGCTTCCTTCCCCTACTCCTCTGGTGTGCACTGTCTGTCAGATGTTTAGCTACACCTCTGCCTCTTTTAATGATAATGGTAAATGTAATAAATGTTATCTTTTTGAGGCGCTCAAGGCGAGGTTGTCTGATTTGGAATCCTGGCTCCGCTGCATTGAAACACCGTCTGCACCAGTTAATCTTGACGGATGCCCCTTAGCTGCAGCGGAGCTCCCTGGTCTGCTAGCGGTCCTCTGGTCCTCCTCCTGGTGAGAAGGAAGTCTAGCCGTAAAGCCCTGGTTCCCCACCAACCTGTTCATGTTTCTAATCGGTTTTCCCCGCTCAGCAACACACCTGCTGAGGAAAAAACTCTGATCATTGCCGACTCTGTAGTCAGAAACATGAACCTAGAGACTCCAGTGGCCATAGTCAAATGCATTCCTAGGGCCAGAGCAGGCAACATTGAGTCAAATTTGAAAGTGCTGGCTAAAAGTAACTGTAAATACTCCACAATTGTTATCCATGCCGGCATTAACGATGTCCGACTCCGGCAGTTGGAAGTCGCAAAACTTAACGTGGAATCGGTGTATGACTTTGCAAAAACGATGTCTGCCTCTGTAGTATTCTCTGGGACCCTCCCCAATCTGACCAGTGATGACATGTTTAACCGCTTGTCATCCTTCAACCGCTGGCTGTCTGTGTGGTGTCCTGCAAATGACGTGGGCTACATAGACAATTGGAGCTCATTTTGGGGAAAACCTGGTCTTATTAGAAGAGACGGCGTCCATCCCACTTTGGATGGTACGTCTTATTTATCTAACAATCTGGCATCATTTTCATCCAGATTTCCAAAACATTGACAACTCAGAGTTGGGACCAGGAAGCAGAGTCGCAGTCTTACACGCCTCTCTGCAGCTCCTCTTCATCCGCCACCCCTCAACTTAGCCCCTGTCTTCCCCATCAGAGAATCATTGTCTGCTCCCTCCAAAGTAAATAAAAATATAATGTATAAGCATCCCAAAGTGATTAAACAAAAAGTTGGTAAAACTCAAATGAAACATGAAGCCTCTAAATTGAATGATTTGGCCTCTGTTCCTCCTCATAATTTAAAAATTAAATGTGGTTTGTTAAATATTAGGTCTCTAACTCCCAAGTCTCTGTTAGTCCACGATCTGTTAATTGATCATCAGATCGATTTAATATCCCTTACAGAGACTTGGTTAGGGCAAGAGGATTATGTTGGTTTAAATAAATCAACTCCCTCTGGTTATTTAAACTGTCAAAATCCCAGAAGTTCTGGTCGTGGAGGAGGAGTAGCAACAATTTACCATTCCAAATTACTAGTTAATGTAAAGCAAAAAACATGTTATAATTCCTTTGAGGGTCTGGTCCTCAGTATTGGGCGCTTTAGCAATTTTAGGTTAAACCCAATTTTATTTGCCATAGTTTATCGTCCCCCATCAACATACTCAGAATTTTTATCCGAATTTGCTGATTTCTTAGCTGATTTAGTGCTGAAATCTGATAGAATAATTATAGTAGGGGACTTTAATATACATGTGGATGTAGATAGTGACTGCCTTAATGTGGCATTTAATTCAATATTAGACTCGATTGGGTTTTGTCAGAAAGTAGGAAATTCTACTCATTACCTCCACCATACATTGGACCTTGTTCTGACATATGGCATAGAAATAGAAAATCTTGTAGTGTCTCCTCATAACCCTGTACTGTCAGACCATTGTCTGTTAACCTTTGATTTTACTATTTCTGACTATTTGGCTCCTAAAGAAAAATATTATTACAGTAGATGCCTCTCAGATGATGCTGTTACCAAATTTATGCAGATTGTTTCCTCTATGCCATGTGTCAACACAACGGAAATAAGCTATAGACAGCTTGCTCCTTCTGTAATTGATAACATGGTGGATAGTGTTACAGCTTCTCTGCATCAGACTCTAGACTTGGTGGCCCCCTTAAAAAAGAAAAAGTCTAATCAGAGATTTCTAACTCCTTGGTTCAACACAGAAACTCGTAGCTTAAAACAGAAGACTCATCAATTAGAAAGAAAATGGCACTCCACTAATTTAGATGAAATCTATTTAGCTTGGAGAAATCATCTTTTAATTTGTAAAAAATCTATTAGAAAAGCTAGAACGAGTTATTATTCTGCAGTAATAGAAGAGAACAAGAATAATCCCAGGTTTCTTTTCAGCACTGTAGCCAGGTTGACAAAGAGTCAGGACTTTGTCAATCCTAGCATTCCCTTAGACTCTAAGGGAATGCTAGGATTCCCTAGCATTCCCTTAGACTTACTAGTCAGGACTTACTAGTCCTGACTAGTAAGCTCTAAGGCTTAGAGCTTACTAGTCAGGACTTTATGAACTTTTTCAATAATAAAATTTCATCCATCAGAGATAAAATCAATCAGATTCTTCCCACAGTTAACTTAAATACAGTAACTACTACAACTCCTTCAATTGATGTCTGTCTTGATGAGTTTACTCCAATCGACCTTTGTGAGTTAGACAAAATAGTTTCCTCATCCAAACCTTCAACTTGTCTTTTAGACCCTATTCCTACCACGTTATTTAAATAAGTCTTCCCACTTATTGGTAGCTTTATTCTTCATATTATCAATTCTTCATTCACTTTAGGCCATGTACCGCAGGCTTTTAAAACGGCTGTAATTAAACCCTTACTCAAAAAGCCAACGCTAGATCCAGGAGCTTTAGCTAACTATAGACCAATCTCTAATCTCCCTTTCATTTCAAAAATCTTAGAAAGAGTTGTTGCTACGCAATTATTTGACCACCTGCAGGGAAATGGTTTACTTGAAGAGTTTCAATCTGGGTTTAGAATCCATCATAGTACTGAAACAGCCTTAGCGAAGGTCACTAACGACCTCCTCATGGCATCTGATAATGGACTGGTTTCTGTACTTGTCCTTTTAGACCTTAGTGCAGCTTTTGATACTATCAATCATAATATTCTACTTGATAGATTAGAACACTATGTTGGACTTAATGGAACTTCGTTGCAGTGGTTTAGATCTTATTTATCTGATAGGTTCCAGTTTGTTCATGTAAATAATGAGTTTTCTTTCAACTCAAAGCTTAGTCATGGAGTTCCACAGGGATCGGTGCTAGGCCCTGCTCTTTTTAGTTTATATATGCTTCCTTTAGGCAACATTATTAGAAAGCACTGTATACATTTTCATTGTTATGCAGATGACACACAATTATACCTGTCAATGAAGCCAGATGATAGTAATCAATTAGCCAAGTTAGAAGCCTGTCTTAAGGAAATCAAAGCTTGGATGACTTGTAATTTCCTGCTATTAAATTCAGATAAGACTGAAGTCATTCTTGTTGGTCCAAAAAACCTTAGAAATACCTTTCCAAATCAAACTTTCAGTTTGGATGCGGTTACTCTTTCTCTTAATAGCTCTGTGAGGAACCTTGGAATTATTTTTGATCAAGATCTGTCCTTCAATTCACATATTAAATTTGTTTCTAAGACTGCTTTCTATCATTTGCATAATATTGCCAAGATTAGGAGCATCTTGTCTCAGAGTGATGCTGGGAAACTGATCCATGCTTTTGTTAGCTCGAGATTAGATTATTGTAATTCTTTATTATCAGGCTGTCCTAAAACATCTTTAAAAAGTCTTCAGCTGATCCAAAATGCTGCAGCAAGAGTTTTAACAGGTACTAGAAAGAGAGATCATATCTCTCCGGTTCTGGCCTCCCTTCATTGGCTTCCCATAGAGTTTAGAATTAAGTTTAAAATCCTTCTTCTTACTTACAAAGCTCTAAACAATCAGGCTCCTTTTTATTTAAAAGATCTGTAAGTACCATATTATCCTAACAGAGCACTACGCTCCCAAAATGCAGGATTACTTGTAATACCTAGAATCTCCAAAAGTGCAATGGGAGGCAGAGCCTTTAGTTATCAAGCTCCTCTCCTGTGGAACCAGCTGCCAATCTGGATTCGGGAGTCAGACTCGATCTCTGTTTTTAAGAATAGGGCTAAAACCTACCTTTTTGATATAGCCTACAATTAGGGAGGGATCATGTGTTTCTGAACCCTCCCTTAGTTATGCTGCTAATAGGTTTAGTCAGCCGGGGGACCTCCAATAATTGCACTGGGCTTCACTCCTTTCTTCACTCTCAATGTAATATTTTTTTTTTTTTTTTGCTGGTCATTAACATCTGTTTGTTCTCTCCCATAGATTGAGTCCCCATTGTGCTGTTTGCTCTCTACATGTCTGTTCTTTTCATCTTCTCTGTCCCCTCACCCCCCAGCCAGTCGCAGCAGATGACTGCCCCTCCCTGAGCCTGGTTCTGCTGGAGGTTTCTTCCTGTTAAAAGGGAGTTTGTCCTCTCCACCGTCGCCAAGTGCTTGCTCACAGGGGATCGCCTGATTGCTGGGATCTTTCTGCAACTGTGGGGGTTCCCCCTACAGTTGATAGTGCTATGAGATGACTGTTGTTGTGAAATGGCGCTATATAAATAAAGTTGAATTGAATTGAATTGAATTGAATTGAATTGAATTGAATTGAACTTAGTTATGCTGCTAATAGGTTTAGTCAGCCAGGGGACCTCCAACAATGCACTGGGCTTCACTCCTTTCTTCACTCTCAATGATTTTTTTTTTTTTTTTTTTTTGCTGGTCATTAACATCTGTTTGTTCTCTCCCATAGATTGAGTCCCCATCGTGCTGTTTGCTCTCTACATGTCTGTTCTTTTCATCTTCTCTATCCCCTCACCCCCCAGCCAGTCGCAGCAGATGACTGCCCCTCCCTGAGCCTGGTTCTGCTGGAGGTTTCTTCCTGTTAAAAGGGAGTTTTTCCTCTCCACTATCACCAAGCGCTTGCTCACAGGGGATCACCTGATTGCTGGGGTTTTTCTGCAACTGTGGGGGTTTCCCCTACAGTTGAAAGTGCTATGAGATGAGTGTTGTTGTGAAATGGCGCTATATAAATAATGTTGAATTGAATTGAATTGAATTGCTTTTCTCTGCCACTTCATCTCCATCCCCTCCCCTTCATGCAGCCCTGGTCTGTCATAATTTGGTGTTTAAGGAGGCTTAAGTGCACTGCAACCACTTCAGAAGAACACTCAGATGCAGATGAAAAGTTACACGACTTTAATGAAAAAATCCAAAACCCTATACACAACACGCTACTTTAAGGAATAAATGCACACACCACCATTAATGAAACTTGCAACCAAGACAGCACACCATATACAGGAAAACAGTTGCATGGTGGCGTCACATGCAGCCTAGGAGGAAAGAGAGGAGAGGAATGATTAGTTATGGGAATGGCACACGGGAGGGTGACAACTGAGATAATGGGTCTTACAACACTGGCAGAGAGCCTGGCAGTGAACTCCAGTGTGGGGAAGGTGAAGGGGTCTGGAGGCTGCAGGGAAGGAGGAGGAAGGCCTGAAGAAACAGGATGGAGAAGCCATTGTCTGGGGAGAGAGATGACTCAGGCGAGGGTCCAAACACAGCTCCAGAGACGCACCACTGAAGGCGGCAGCAAACCTGAGTGGAGGAGAGGAGAAGGTGCAACAACTCTGAGCAAATAATTAAGTTTTCACACAACTAGAGCAATTGTTGTGAGGTGGCACAAACCGAACGATCCAGCAGAGAGCTCTTCACACTCTGTCCCTTAAATAAGCTGGTGAATCAGGAGGCAGCAGGTGTGTAATCACGCAGGTGCACTGATGAGTTCCGGAGCCGGGAAAACAGAAGCAGGAAAGTAGTGGGAGGCACGCTCACCTGATCATGACATGGCCATCTTGCCCCCAGCCTCTCCTTCGTCATTTTCCCCAGCCTCCCTTCACTGGTGCCCCCTGCTTCTATCACCAACGCTCTGGCCTGGAGCCATCTTCTACCCTGCCGTGCACCACTACTCAGAAGATCTTGTAAGCATTAATGCAACATAAGTAGTAACAGCCTGTTGCCCACTCTGTTTAATCCCACAGGGTTGCCAAAGCCTCTCTGCACTGTCAATATTCACACATTATTGTAATAAAAATTATTGTTTCACTCAGCCACAGTTTCCCTCTGGCTAGCTATTGGGTCTGAGCTCCTGTACCTTGTCCCTGAGGACCAGAGTGAGGAAACGCCATTATAGGGGGACAGTCAGCACCAGGAGCTGGTCTCAGTCCACAGCTGCAGGGGCCGCCCCGGCCCAGGCAGACAGAGGAGTCCACACCACAACCAACAGGCTGTGACTGAACTCCCCCATCCCACCAAGCCAGGGCCACCACCACAGCAGCATCCCACTGCCAGAGCCAATTACAGCTCCAAGTGCCGAGAGCGCCCCTAATGAGGAAACACTAGAGCTACAAGTAACATTGGATAAAACAAAATACAATGAAATACAATAAGAATACTATAAGAAGCAGAGTAAGATCATGAATAAAATAAATAAAAAGAGAACAAAATGGTTAAAGGAATAATAAATATGCACATATATACAGTAATGCAAAACTGAATTAACATCATCTAAAAATATAAAGATATATTGTGGCACATATGTTGGGTACATATTTTCCACAAATGTATTGGTGAATGTTTATTGTAAGATAAGCCTTTATTAGTCCCACAACGGGGAAATTCCAGGATTGCAACAGCACAGGGATAGCAACACTCAGAGCAACAATCAGAAGGCAAGAAAAAAAAAAAAAACAAGCAAGCAGGAGCAGCTAATATACATATGTACATATTACTATAAAATATACAGTATATATATACACACACACACAGACACACAGTGCAGAGCATTGTAGCTGGATGGAATAAATATATGAATATATGAACACACAGTGCAGAGCACTGTAGCTAGATGGAATAAATATGTAAATATATAAACACCCACAGTACGGAGCATTGCAGCTAGGTGGAATAAATATGTAAATATATAAACACACAGTGCGGAGCAATGTAGCTAGATGGAATAATATGTAGATATATAAAAACACAGTGCGGAGCATTGTAGCTAGATGGAATAAATATATAGATATATAAATATAAACACACCCAGTGCTGAGCATTGTAGCTAGATGGAATAAATATGTAAATATATAAACACACACAGTGCAGAGCATTGTTGCTAGGTGGGATGAAACAGCATAACCGTCTATTTAGTTATCCTACATGGTATGATTATGTGCCCATACATATTCTCACCCTCCATAGCGACCGGTATGTTCCTAGTTGTATGCCGGAGAGGACCATAGTGTAAGTCTATTGCATCTTTTGCATTCAAAAAACTATTAGTTTGTTACGTCTTTTTGCTATCTCTGCGAGCAACCCTGCTTAGGTTGTACAGTCTGACAGCCGTTGGTAGGAAGGACCTACGAAACCTCTCGGTTGTGCACCTGGGATGATGTAGTCTGCTGCTAAATGAGCTCCTCAGTGCATCCAGTATGTCCTGCATAGGGTGGAACTTGGACTCCAGCAGAGATGACAGTTTAGCCACCGTCCTTCTCTCTCCTATCTCCTCCATCGGATCAAGGCGCTGCCCCAGGACAGAGCTAGCTTTCTTAATCAGTTTGTTCAGTCTCTTCCTATCGGCTGCAGTAATGCCACTGCCCCAGCAGACCACTCCAAAAGTGATGGCTGATGCCACCACCGTGTCGTAGAATGACTTCAGCAGCGCCCCTTGTACACCAAAAGACCTGAGTCTCCTCAGCAGGAACAGCCTGCGCTGTCCCTTCTTGTAGAGTGCGTCAGTATTGTGTGACCAGTCTAGTTTATTGTTCAGATGAATACCCAGGTACTTATAGGATGTCACCATCTCGATGTCTGTTCCCTGTATATTTACTGGTGCTGTGAGGGGCTGCCCATGCCTGCGGCAGTCCACCACCAGCTCCTTAGTTTTCCTCGCGTTGATCTGGAGGCAGTTCCGATGGCACCAGTCCACAAAGTCCTGGATAAGCCCTCTGTACTCAGCTTCATCTCCGTTGGAGATGAGACCAACGATCGAAGAGTCATCAGAGAACTTCTGTAGATGGCAATGTGTTGTGTTGTGTGAGAAGTCCGCAGTATAAAGAGTGAACAGGAAGGGAGCCAGCACCGTTCCCTGGGGGGCCCCCGTGCTACTGATGATCGTGTCGGAAACACAGTCCCGGGTTCTCACAAACTGAGGCCGGTTCGTGAGGTAGTCCAGGATCCATGATGACAGGTGCTGGTCCACCCCTGCGCGCAGCAGCTTGCCCTTCAGGATCATCGGTTGGATGGTGTTGAAAGCACTGGAGAAGTCAAAGAACATGATCCTCACCATATTCCCGGGCTTCTCCAGGTGGGACAGAGAACGGTGAAGGAGGAAGATCACCGCATCCTCCACCCCAATGCCATGCTGGTAGGCGAACTGGAGTGGATCCATCGCTGGTTCCACCAGGGGGCGGAGATGAGCAAGGAGCAGTCTCTCCAGGGTCTTCATCAAGTGGGACGTCAAGGCCACCGGTCTGTAGCTGTTCAGGTCTTTGGGGTGGGAAGTTTTTGGTACAGGTACCACACAAGATGTTTTCCACAGCTGTGGTACCCTCCCCAGTTTCAGGCTCATGTTGAAGATAGACGTCACAATCCCACACAGCTGGTCTGCACAGGACTTGAGGAGCTTTGCGCTGATGCCGTCCGGTCCCGACGCCTTCCTCGCCTTGATCTTCCTCAGCTCCGTCCTCACCTGGGTCTTGGTCAGGGTCAGGATGGGGGGCTGTGTGTTGGGAGTGGGGGGGGTGTCGGTGGAGTGGGGAGTGGGCAGCAGGACTTGATTTCTTAGAGGCAGCAGTGGTTGTTGTGCAGACAGGGGGGAGGGCGGTTGGTCAAATCTATTGAAAAACAGATTCAGGTTGTTCGCCCACTCCCTGCCCCCCGTGGCCTGGGGGGAGGTATTCTGGAGCCCCGAGATGGTTTTGAGGTTTCTCCAGACCCCGCTGATGTCGCTCTGTTGCAGCTTGTCCTCCATCTTCTTCCTGAAGCTGTCCTTGCCTTCTCTGATCTTTCTCCTCAGCTCCCTCTGTACGGACTTCAGCATCTCCCTGTTCCCCGACCTGAAGATCCTCTTCTTCTCTCTCAGAAGTGTTTTTATCTCAGGGTTGATCCAGGGTTTGTTGTTTGAGTGACGCCGCATGGTCTTGTGTGCTTCACGTCTCGAGGGACAAAAGGACTGAGCCTGCAGCAGGTATCGAGGAGGTGTGAGATTTGTCCTTTGTCTCAGAGAGAGGCCCTGGAGGGATTCCCGGGCCATCGGAGGCTGAGAGACAATGGTGGGGGATCAAAGTGGTTACAATGTGACTGTATGTTTGCTCAGACACCATGTGACTTGAGTTTCGATGTTCCGGAGTATAAGAGAAGTGATGTGACTGTGATCTGTTTCTTTTCTTGCTTGGAGGTTGATAGAGAATGTGTTCTGATAATAAAACTGAACCTGAGAAATAACCCCAGCCTCATCATTGAGCACATCCTCTACACTGGTGACCCTACGACGAATTATGGCTGGTGACGATTCTTCTGCACCGGACTCATCAGGAGCCAGCCAGGCTAATGCAGCTACCACAGTCCAGCTACCTGATTTCTGGCAGCATAGCTCGCGCTCCTGGTTCAACGCAGTCGAGGCACAGTTCCATCTTCGGGGAATTTCGGCAGACGCCACAAAATTCTACGATGTGGTTGCGAAGCTGGACAGCCACACAGCCCAGCGGGTAGAGAGCCTGATTAACCACCCGCCAGACGACGACAAGTATGGCGCATTGAAAGCGGCTCTCATCTGTTCCTTCACTCCCTTGCTGGGAGAGCGAGCAGAGAAGCTCCTGGCGTTGACTGAAGGCGAGGCCGAGAGACCTGCAGACCTGATGGCGAGGATGCTGAGTTTGAGAGACTCCGAAGATGATGGTTTTATTTTCGCCCACCTTTTCCTCAGGACACTGCCGTCAGCGGTGAGAGTTACCCTGGCCAGTTCACAGCTGCTGGCCCAACGAGGCTACCATGAGCTGGGCCAGGAGGCACAGCGGCTCGTCGACGCTCATAGACGACACATGGCCACGGCCGCAGCAGCAGAGCTGAGCGCAACACCCGGAGATGGCAGGGGGCCAGAGGCTGCAGCACCAGACTCACTGACGATGGCAGCGGCGGAGGCCAGGAGACGCGGAGCGGGCGACGCCCTTTGCTTTTACCATCACCGTTTCGCTGAGAGAGCACGCAAGTGCATTCCACCGTGCCAGTTCAAGTGTTCGGGAAACACCAAGACCGGGAGTCTGTAGCAGCTGCGGCTCTCGGCGAAAAGACCAAGCTGCTCTACCTGAGGGACGAGCGATCAGGGAGGCACTTCCTGGTGGACACAGGCTCCCAGCTGAGTTTCATCACACCCTCCTACGCTGACCGGCTGGAGCCTTCCAGTGGTCCCCTGGTGTTGGCGGCGAACGGCTCGGCGATTAAGACCTTCGGGGAGAAGACTCTGCTCCTATCTCTACATGGCCGAACATTCGAGTGGACTTTTGTCATAGCAGCAGTCAGTTTCAACATGTTAGGTGCTGATTTTTTATGCTCACATGGTTTATTGGTTGATCTTGCTAATAGACATCTGGTTAATGCACTGTCTTTTCACTCTATTTCCTGCACAGCCCGGGCGGCTCCGCCGACTGCACAGGCCAACGTCATAGCCGCAGGTGGTAAGTTTCACGCACTGCTCACTCAGTTCCCAGCACTCACAGTCCCAACGTTTTCAGCGACAGTGGCTAAACATGGGTTGGAACATTTTATCACTACCACCGGGCCGCCAGTTTTTGCAAAAGCTCGGTGCTTGGACTCAGCTAAACTGGCCATAGCGCGTGAGGAGTTCGCCAACTTGGAAAAACTGGGCATCATTAGACGTTCTAAAAGCCCCTGGGCTTCACCGCTACACATGATCCCAAAGGCTGATGGTTCATGGCAACCTTGCGGTGATTTCCGCAGGTTGAATAACGCCTCAGCGCACGACCGCTACCCGATCCCGCACATCCAAGATTTTTCGGTTCAATTGGCGGGGGTGCGCATTTTTTCTAAAATAGACTTGGTGCGTGGTTACCACCAGGTCCCAGTGCGCACTCAAGATATACCCAAAACTGCGGTAATAACTCCTTTCAAGCTTTTTGAGTTTTTGCGTATGCCTTTTGGATTAAAGGGCACCGCGCAGACGTTCCAGCGTATGATGGACGCGGTTCTACGCGATCTTCCTTTCGTGTTCGTCTACCTGAACGACATTTTGGTAGCCAGCACGTCCGAAGACGAGCACGAAAGCCACCTCACAGAGGTTTTTCGGAGGCTTGCAGAGCACGGGTTAATAATTAACCCAGCGAAGTGCCAGTTTGGGGTGGCGCAAATTGATTTTTTGGGGCATCGCGTTTCACCAGAAGGAGCGGTCCCTCTGCCGATAAAGTACGCGCAATAACGGATTTTCCCCGACCTCAAACGGTTAAAGCGTTACAGGAGTTTTTGGGAATGGTTAATTTTTACAACCGTTTCCTCCCAAGCGCGGCGCAGCTCATGCAACCATTGTATGCTGCACTTAAGAAGCAAAAACCCACAAATAAAATCGAATGGTCTCCGGATCGGGAGCGCGCACTCTCCCAAGTCAAAACAGCCCTGGCAAATGCGGTTTTGTTGGCACACCCAGTCCCAACGGCCCGCATGGCGCTCACCACTGACGCTTCCGATTTAGCGGTGGGAGCGGTCGTTGAACAGTTTGTAGCAGGGACCTGGCAGCCGCTCGCGTTTTTCAGCAAAACCTTGCGCGATAGCGAGCGAAAATACAACGCGTTCGACAGGGAGCTTTTGGCCCTACACTTGGCCATTTGCCATTTCCAGTTCTGGTTGGAGGGGCACCGTTTCACCGCGTTTGTGGACCACAAGCCGTTAACGTTTTCGATGGCCAAGATTTCAGAACCTTGGTCGGGCCAGCAGCAAAGACAGCTGGCCGCGATATCGGAGTTCACCACCGATATCCAGCATGTCGCAGGTAAACATAATGTAGTGGCAGACTGTCTCTTGCGTGCTGTGGCGGTGCCAGGCCCCATGGGGGCGGACACTGCAGCCGTGGCCACGGGCCAAGGTAGCGGCGCGGAAGCGCACGCAGCCCCGGTCCGCGTAGGTTTAGATTATGCAGCCATGGCCGCGGAGCAGGTTAGCAATGCGGATGTGAGCGCGCTCCAGTCTGGACCAACAGGGTTAAGGCTGGAGGACAGAGTGCTGCAAATGGGTATGCCTCCCCTAATCTGCAATGTCTCCATGGGTCGGCCACGCCCCGTGGTACCAGCCGCGTAGCGTCACCGCGTTTTTGACTCGGTCCATTCCCTGGCGCACCCCGGGGTGCGCGCATCGATCAAGATGGTGGGTGAGAAATTTGTTTGGCCGGGGTTGCGTAAACAGGTCAAGGAGTGGGCGGCAACCTGCGTAGCGTGTCAGTGAGCCAAAATACACAAGCACACTAGAGCTCCTTTGGAGCCTTTTCACATCCCGGCTAAGCGCTTTGATCATGTGCATGTCGACTTGGTGGGCCCCCTTCCATTGTCACAGGGGTGCACACACCTTTTGATGATGGTGGATCGCACCACGCGCTGGCCAGAAGCGGTTCCTCTGGCATCCACCACTGCGGAAGAAGTCGCACGCGCGTTTTTAACAGCTTGGGTTGCGCGTTTTGGAGTTCCGTCGGACATAACGTCCGATAGGGGTCCTCAATTTGTTTACGAACTCTGGTCATCGATGGCCCGCAGCCTAGGGGTGAAGATTCATCGCACTACCGCGTATAACCCCCAAGCTAATGGTTTATGCGAATGTTTTCATAGGTCATTGAAAGCGGCCCTCAGAGCGTCGCTTACGGATACAAATTGGGTGGACAAACTTCCATGGGTTTTATTGGGGTTGCGTTCTGCACCTAAGGAGGATTTGCAGGCCTCCCCAGCTGAGTTAGTTTTTACACAGCCTCTCCGTTTACCTGGTGAATTTCTCCCCGACAACCCTGCACCAAATTGCCCCCCCGCTCAGCTGTTGCAGAGCGACACAGGATCAAACACACTCCCTGGCCCGGTTCATCACAGTTCCCCACGTGTTTTTGTGCAGAAGGCTTTAAAAAATGCAGAGTTTGTTTTTGTTAGACATGATGCTCATCACCCAAATTTGCGGCCACCTTATGATGGACCTTTCAGAGTGCTGGAAACAGGAGAGAAGCATTTTTTGCTAGATTTGGGAGACAGGAAGGAGTTGATTTGTATAAACAGACTTAAACCTGCTTTCGTTTTGGCTGATGAACAAGTGCAGTTGGCGAGAGCCCCCCGTTGCGGTAGACCACTGAGAAGGCTTTCTCCAGAACCCCCACAGAGTTTGGCTAACAGTTCTAATCCACAGGTGCAGGAAGACACTGCAGAAGCAGCAAGGCCGGCTTACAGCAGATACGGCAGGAGGTTTAGACCTAGGCAACTGGTGGATTGAATTTTTGTTATGTGGTAATGTTTTTTTTAATGCCATGCATCTCTGATTATGTTGTCCCATATTAGACATTTGGGGGGGGGGGGGGGTTATGTGGCACATATGTTGGGTACATATTTTCCACAAATGTATTGCTGAATGTTTATTGTGTGCTTCATGTCTCGAGGGACAAAAGGACTGAGCCTGCAGGAGGTATCGAGGAGGTGTGAGATTTGTCCTTTGTCTCAGAGAGAGGCCCTGGAGGGATTCCCGGACCATCAAAGGCTGAGAGACAATGGTGGGGGATCAAAGGGGTTACAATGTGACTGTATGTTTGCTCAGACACCATGTGACTTGAGTTTCGATGTTCCGGAGTATAAGAGAAGTGATGTGACTGTGATCTGTCTCTTTTCTTGCTTGGAGGTTGATAGAGAATGTGTCCTGATAATAAAACTGAACCTGAGAAATAAACCCAGCCTCATCATTGAGCACATCCTCTACAATATAAGTAAATAAAATAGCCAAATAAGTATATAAACATGAATGATAAAATAAGTTAAAAGCTAAACTAAAAGGTGGGTCTTGAGCCTCCTTTTAAAAACATCAACGCTCTCTGCAGCCCTGAGGTCCTCTGACAGGCCGTTCCACAGACATGGAAACGATGCCTCATCGTGGGTTTTTGTCTTAAGTTTAGGTATCATTAAAAGGCCAGTACCAGAGCACCTCAGGGGCCACAAGGGTCGGTCTGGTAAAAGCAGATCAAATAAATAAGAAGGACCACGTGGTACTTAAGGGAGCAGCTGAGGCTCACTCCTCGCTGCGACCTACAAACTCTCACACCTCCATGTTCCCGACTGGAGTTCGTAACCCTGACTCCAGTCTTCACTCAGATTCGGATTCTTCGTTGCTCATCCTTTGTAAGTGTATGTTGTACAGCGGAGGTTCCGTCCTCGCTGCATCTTCTCATTTGTCGTCAGTATTTATTATTTTGTGTTCTAATGTATGTACTTGTTTGCCCCACGTGGCTGTTTACTTTATCCTTTTGTCCTTTTTTGTCAAATAAACAAGCAAACTTACTTCTGGCTCCTGGCGCCTCACTAATGCCCTTCAGAATCAGAATCAGAATCAGAATCAGAAAAGCTTTATTGCCAAGCATGTTAAAAACATACAAGGAATTTGACTTGACATTGGCGCGCTAATTTAAGCACATCACAATGACACGGCAGCCATAACAAGGCGCCTCATCAAAACAGTGGGGGGGAAGAGGGAGGGAATGACACATTGGGCAGAGAGAAAAAAACATCGTTATCAAAAAACAGCTCGTTGTATAAGCGGGATTGTGATTACATAGAAAAAAACCTCTCTGATGCACAGAGCAGACAAAACAAATCCACACAAAATCAAAGCAGAGAGAGACCAGTGTGTGTATATCAGTTTGTGATATCAGTGTGGGTGCAGTGTGAGTGTATCAGTTACTGGAGTACGGGGGGCAATGGATCAGCGTTCTCGTCGCGCCCTCCGCCAGTACCCGGGCTTGCCTGGGGAAGCTAATGATCCTACCAGCAGACTAAATTCGAAGAGACGACGCCTCTGTGCCAAGTCAAAGAAGAATCCTAGTCACAGTCCTAAAGCCGAAAGCAAACAGCCCCAAGAGCACTTTGTGGTAGGATCTGCCCTTTGCATATTACAACTAAACGTTGAAGGCCTATCTGCAGCCAAGCAAAGCCTTATCGAAGTCCTCGCCTTCCAACATTCGAATGATGTAATCTGCCTCCAAGAGACTCATATTGGCACAGAGGAAGCTGGCCGCTTCACCATCAAAGGCTTTGACCTCCTGTGCTATGTTCTACATGCTAAACATGGACGTGCCACCTATGTGCGTTCTGACATAGTTGAAGCAAATCACCTGATAACAACACATTTCTCAGACACCATAATCATTGGTGGCTTCCATATTGTCAATGTGTACAAGCCCCCTAATGCCAACTGGGATCTGCAGGTCTTACCCACCCTACCCCACCCTGCCATCTATGTGGGGGACTTTAACAGCCATCACCCTGACTGGGGGTATCCAGCAGTGGACAGTGATGGGGAGGCACTTTCAGACTGGGCATCCAGAAATGACCTCGCTTTGATATACAACCCCAAACAAAGAGGAACCTTCCACTCTGCTAGGTGGAAGAAGGACTATTCTTCTGACCTGTGTTGGGTCAGCTCTTTGAATGGGGAGCCATATCCTACACAGATCCTCATTCTTGATGATTTTCCACACAGCCAACACCGGCCCCTGCTTGTACACATTGGCCTACAACTTCCAGTCATATACAGCCCAAGGAAGATGCGCTGGAACTTCCGCAAAGCCAACTGGAAGAAATTCAGTGAAACTCTGGACCGGAGCGTTGTTACCATCCCACTCCACACCATCACTGTAGATGAAGCATACAACCGCTTCTACAGCGCAATCTTCAAGGCTGCCCATACTGCAATCCCACGAGGCTACCGACCCCTCTATGTCCCATGTTTGGACGGAGAAAGTGCTGCCCTCCTACAATCCTATCAAACATCAGGGGACCCAGAGATAGCAGACCATCTCATTGAATCGCTAAATACAGCCCGGCGAAAGAAATGGGAGGAGACAGTTGCTGACCAGAGCTTTACCCACTCTAGCAGGAAATGTTGGAGCCTCATCCGTCGCCTAGGAGCTGCACAGAAGCCCCCTAGCCAAAGCCGAGCATCCGTCACACCCAACCAAGTTGCATCCCACCTACTGACTATCGCCAAAGCACCCCAAGACAAAGACACCAGAAGAGCAGTTACAACTGAGCTAAAAAAACACCAAAAAATGCCTGTAGAGGAAACGAACCCTGAACCCTTCGAGGCTGCTGAACTGGAGAAAGTCCTACAGGGCCTGAAATGTGGAAAGGCAGCAGGATACGATAACATCTTCCCAGAATTCATGAAAAATCTTGGCCCCCGAGCCCTAACCTGGTTGACACAATTCTACACAAGGATCACACAAACGAACTCAATCCCAAAGAAATGGCGGACAGCAAAGGTCATTGCCATCCCAAAACCTGGCAAAGACCACAAACTACCAGCAAGCTACCGCCCAATCTCCCTACTCAGCGTTCCTTACAAAATCATGGAGCGCCTAATACTGCAACGCATTTCCCCAGAAATAGAGGATATTCTAAGTGTGGATCAAGCAGGTTTCCGCAAGGACCGCAGTACAGGAGAACAAGTACTGGCCCTAACCACCTTCATTGAAAATGGCTTCGAGAGCAGACTGAAGACAGGGGCTGTGTTTCTCGATCTTACAGCCGCCTATGATACGGTCTGGCACAAAGGCCTCCTCCTGAAACTTATAAAGGCGATCCCTGCTTGGGCAACAGCATTTATAAAAACCCTGCTGACCAACCGAAGGTTCAGAGTCCACCTCAGTCAGAACACAAGTGCATGGAGAATGCAGAAAAACGGACTCCCACAAGGCTCAGTTCTAGCTCCAACTCTGTTCAACCTCTACATAAACGACCTGCCTACTACAAAATCCCGCAAATTCATCTATGCAGACGACATCTGTTTGGCATTCCAAGCACCAGACTTTGAACCACTGGAACGGGTGCTCACGGAAGATCTTGCTAAACTGGACCAGTTCTGCAAAATCTGGCGCCTAAAACCAAGCCCAGCAAAAACCGTCTCCAGTGTATTTCATTTCCACAATGCAAAAGCTGCCAGAGAACTAAACATCCACCTGAGCGGACTCAAGCTTAAGCATGCCCCAAATCCAACTTATCTTGGAGTGACCCTTGATAGGGCCTTATCCTTCAAGGAACATCTAAAGGGGACGGCTGCTAAGGTGAAAGTACGAAACAACCTGCTCTGCAAGCTCGCCGGTGCAAAATGGGGGGCGGCAGTCTCCACCCTGCGCACCTCAGCACTGGCCCTTTCATACTCTGTAGCAGAATATTGTGCCCCTGTCTGGTCCAGGTCATCTTACACACACCATGTAGACACCCAGCTCAACTCAACCATGAGAACTATAACTGGAACAATCCGCTCAACACCACTCCCCTGGCTCTCTGTACTGTCAAACATAGCCCCTCCACACATCCAGCGAGCAGCATTAACTCAAAGGATGCTCCAAAAAGTTAAGGATTTTCCTCACTTACCAATCCATGCAGATATCTACACCCCACCCACTGCCCGACTTTCATCCAGACGGCCGATTTGGAAAAACCCTCCCCCAGCTGACTTTACCATCCAGACAGCTTGGCAAGAGGAATGGGAGACCAAGGAGGTCCCAAACAAACAGCTGGTGATAAACCCCAACCAACAGGTCCCGGGCACCAACCTCCCAAGGAGACAGTGGTCTACACTCAATCGCTTCAGGACTGGACATGGCCCCTGCTTGGCCAGCCTTCACAGATGGGGCAGTAGCCCTAGCCCACTGTGCACATGTGGAGAGGAGCAAACTATGGAACACATCATAGAGGCTTGCCCGCTCCAAAGACTGGAAGGAGGATTACACACCATCCATACAGCAAACCAGGAGGCAACTGCTTGGCTTAAGGACTTTGCATTCGCTAAATAAATAAATACTGGAGTACAACAAAAATCGTCTCCTGGGCAACGGCTAGATGTTATATTCATGTATTGTAAACACAGATAGACATGTCCCAGAGTTTATCTCTCTTCATGCCAGATGGTAAAATTCCATGTTAGTCCCATGACAACGCTGTCCTTGGAGAGTTCTGATTATTGTACAGCAGCAGTTGTTTGGGTTAAGCAAAGCCAACTCTCTTCTGCCTTATCTCTCTCTCCTGGAGGAATGAGTGCAAGGGCGCCGAATCAAGGCCAAATGAGCACAGTTCACTTAGAGCAGAAATTTCCTCTCGCGAGTCTGAGCATCACAATTACAATTACATAGGCTTTAAAATCATTCCTTGGAGAGCACCAAGCGACTCCAGATGTTTCCCCTTCCACAGTCATTTGCCGCTATCAGTGCTTTCCCCAGCTGGTCGAATTGTTGAAGAAGCAGCTACGCTGGGTCCGCATTTTGATTAGCTCTTCCAGTTAAATTTCCGATACACCAGGAAAACTCCAGAGCCAATCAGCAGAAAATCCTGTGATCATGAAGCCAAAACAGGTAGATGTCTTCCACATCTTCAGTCGAATCACGCAGACACATGAGTTCCAATCCATGAGTCTCTCCGTTGGGGCTCCCCCTGGCCCGAATTTTTGTAAAATGGTGTCAATACTATTAAAGCCCGCTCATCAATTCCATAATTTTCCATTTGGATCGAGATTCAGCCAGAAGAAGAGCGAACATAGACAGGACACAGCAAGCTGGGATAGTGAAGAGGGGAGAGGAGTGGGGAGAGGGAGAGAAAATGCGACTGTTCTCTCTGAAGGCCGGAAGAAGAAAGGCGCATTCATGACAGTAGGTCGCAGCCAAACGAGACGCCAGCCACATAAGTTTGTTTTGGGCTTAAGTTTTCCCCCTTTTTTGAGTGCCAGTGTACTTCGGGAGATGGCGTCATCAAGGACTGGTTATTCCTTGGACCTGGGCTACGAGCTGGTCATGGCTCTCATGGAGGTTGATGGCCTCCTCTCCAACACTCGCATGCTCGCCACTCCCGAAAACGCACGCTGGTACCTGGACCTCGCAGAAGCGGCAGTTAAGCGCAATCCTCGCCTTACAGAACACCTTGAGGGCAAGGAGAGGATGGCCGAAATCATGGCACTTCGGCGGAGGATCCGTGGGCCAGTGAAAAGTCCCAGCAGGAAGCTGAAGTCAGAGCCGACAACAAGGCATCTCCGTTCCTCGCCTCTGGATCAGGTTCCTGCCACCCATCCAGCCCTAAGTTCTGCATCACCGAAGGGCTGTGTCCATATGCTGCAGAGGAAGAGGACAGCCGGGGCCCCCTGTGAAGAGACACAGTGGGCAGCTGAGCTCATCAGGGGTCGCGTGGCTGAAGCACGCTCTTCCTCTCATCCCAGCAGGATCCTGAAGAATGTGGTGGCGGCAGTTAGACTGGTGAAGGTTAATCCCGAACTTAATAACTATCCTGAGTACGCCAAGCTGCTGGCCTCCATTTCTGCGCAGCAGCGGCGCTTTCCAGATTTGAATCTAGCCTCGCCCTCTGTCGGGAGACATTGCTGCCCTGCCTGTGATCAACCTCTGAGAGATCCCCGTCCGGATCTTGTCCTGGGCCGCCGCAAGAACTCTGCCTCCCAGCCAGCTGTTTCCCCCGTGCCACATCAGAGGGTTGAGACAGCAGCCCCAGCCTCTGGGTCACCACTCCCTGCTGTTCTGTCAGCTTGCTCTGTCATCTGTCATCAGTCATCAGCTCTGTCATCTGCGCTGGCCCAATTGGAGTCCGTCATGGGGGCTGTGCTGGCCCAGTCGGGGTCCACCGTGGGTGCTGCGCTGACCCAGTCAGGGTCCACCAAGGGGCCAGCTCCGGTTCGGTTCGAGGTCGGTGAGGGAGCTGCAGATCCCCTTTCGCCTGACGCCGGAGTGGTTCCTCATCTTCCCCCCTATTCTTCTCCACCGGATGCCGCTGGGGTCTCCCTTTTTCAGATTGGCCTCCCTTCGCTGTCCCTCTCGGTAGGGAGGCCACCTCCGAGCATCCCCCTCCGGTCCTGGTGGTCTAAGGACGCGGGTCGGCTGCCTGAGAAACTGTTTCGCTGGTTCTGCGTCCAGGGTCGGCCGCCCGAAGGACTGCTGTGTTGGTTCAGCAACCTGGTCCCGCTGCCTGAGGCACTGGTTCCCCGGGCCTGAGACTTGGGTAGGCCACCCGAACTGTTTATTTTTCTTTTTCTTAGGTGGAATAGGGATGCGGGCAGACCGCCTGAACTGTTTTTTCCCTTTCTCTGCTCTCTACCTGCCGGCGTCCCTGAAATTGTGTTTTTTTCCCCATGTATATTGACGGGATTTCTGTTCTTTGCCCGGATTACTGTGTGTACTATGCAGATATTCTTTCTTGCCTATTCTGTAGTGCTTGAATGTTTCTTTTTCTATTTGAAGTGTTATTGGGTACTTAGGTATTTTGAAGTGTACCTGTATTTTTTTTTTTTAATGGCGCCGGAGGCAGGGCGGCCGTACCAGCAGCAACTCTCTTGTGTCTTTGTGTTTCTATCTGTTTATACTTGTATATAGTGTGTCTCTTATTAACTAGGGCTCTGTAGGAATACTCGGACTAAGACTGGACTAACTTTTCTCTCTTTTTAGCCGGTCTTTTTTTCTAGTTTTCGTCACTTTTTCTCTTCCTCGGACAATGGAGATAGACAGAGGTGGGGGTGGACGCATTGTTTACACACGTGAACAGCTGATTGCGCTGAGGAGGCCGGCGCCTGGAGCGCTGCGGCCGGCAGTGAAGCCCTTCATCCCGGATGAGCTGAAGAAGAGACACCGCGGGCGAAGGGCTGGAGCGAAGGTGAGGAGGAGGAAGCATAAGCCGGCTGTACCGATGATCATCACCGGGAACGTGCGTTCCATGGGAAGCAAGACAGATGAGATCACAGCGCTGGTCAGGACACAAAAGGAGTATCGTGAGTGTAGTTTCATGTGTTTTATGGAGACATGGTTACACTCACGGATCCCAGATGTAAACGTAGCGATACCTGGCTTCAAGACTATACGGGGGGACAGAGACGTGAAAAGCAGCAGGAAAAAGAGAGGAGGAGGCGTGGCTCTTCTTGTTAATGAGCGGTGGTGTCATCCCAGGCACATTTATGTGAAGGAAAAGTGCTGCAGCCCGGACATTGAACTGCTGTCTGTCAGTATGAGACCTTATTATATGCCGCGAGAAATGAAGTGCGCTTTAATTGTTATCGTCTACGTCCCTCCGTCAGCTGACGCAGTGGTGGCCTGTGACGTCATTGGCTCCACTGCGGCCACATTACTGGAGAAGCACCCGGATGCATTCATGGCCATCACAAGTGATTTTAACCATGTCTCAGTGGGAAAAACTTTACCCAACTTTCACCAGTTTGTTGACTGTCCCACCAGAGAGAACAAAACACTGGATTTACTGTATGCCAATGTCAGAGATGCATATAGTGCCACAGCTCTGCCCCCCATTGGTAAATCAGATCACTGCATGGTCATGTTAACACCCAAGTACGTCCCCCTTGTGCAAAGGCAGCCTGCTTATAAACAAACTGTGAGGAGGTGGACACAGGAGGCTGCTGATGCACTGCAGGACTGCTTCGAGACGACAGACTGGAGCGTACTCTGTGAACCACATGGGGTGGACATAGACAATATGACCAAATGCATCACAGAATACATTAGATTCTGTGAAGACAGGACCATGCCAGCTCAGACTGTACACTGCTTCTCCAACAACAGACCATGGGTCACCAGTGACCTGAAAGCACTTCTGAACAAAAAGAAGGGAGCTTTTAGGGCTGGAGACAAGGAGAAGCTGAGGGGAGTGCAGCATGAGCTGAGAGAGATGCTGAGGAGGTGCAAGGACAATTATAGGAGGAATTTGGAAGAGAAACTCAGGCAAAATAACACTAAAGATGTGTGGGAGGGAATGAAACAAATAACTGGGTACAAGGGGAGAGTCAGGCAGCCATCTGGGAGCCAGGAGAGAATTGAGGAACTGAATCTGGTTTTTAATAGGTTCAACTCACAGTCTGTCACCCGAGCAACACAACCAGACCCCCACACACTCCTCCCTACCCACGCTCCCGGGCAGAACCTCTCTCCATCTCCCTCCTCCTCCTCAGGGGGCACCAGGACCCCCCTTCACTTCACGGTGACTACAGATCAGGTGGAGAAACAGCTGAAGAGACTCCGTCAGCGGAAGGCTTCGGGCCCGGATGGCATCTCCGCTAGGATCCTGAGGACCTGTGCCAACCAACTAGCTCCAGTACTGAAACACCTGTACAACCTAAGCCTGAGTCTGGAGAGAGTACCGGTGCTGTGGAAGACATCCTGCCTGGTTCCTGTCCCCAAGAAGTCATCTCCATCGGATCTGAATGACTACCGACCAGTTGCCCTCACATCTCATGTGATGAAGGTCCTGGAGAGACTGGTCTTAGCCCACCTGAGGCCGCAGGTGGAGACGTGGCTGGACCCTCTGCAGTTTGCATATCAGCCCCATTTAGGAGTTGAAGATGCTGTCATCTAACTGCTGCAACGAGCCCATCAGCACCTGGATGGTGGAGGAGATACTGTGAGAATCACTTTTTTTGATTTCTCCAGTGCCTTTAACACCATCCAGCCACTGCTGCTGGGCAAGAAGCTGCGGGGGATGGGGGTTGACAGCTGTGTGATCTCCTGGATTACCGACTACCTGACAGGCAGACCACAGTTTGTCAGGCTGGGCAGTGTCTTGTCTGGAGTGGTGGCTAGTGATACAGGAGCACCACAGGGGACTGTGCTCTCTCCTTTTCTTTTTACCTTATACACCACGGACTTTCAGTATAACACTGAGTCATGTCACCTGCAAAAATTCTCTGATGACTCAGCTGTTGTGGGGTGTATAAGAGGAGGAGAGGAGGGGGAGTACAGGGCACTGGTAGACAGATTTGTGGAGTGGACGGAGCAGAATCACCTGAGGTTGAATATCAGCAAGACCAGGGAGATGGTGATTGACTTCAGGAAGCGGAAGGCTCCTTCTCAGC
This sequence comes from Pholidichthys leucotaenia, assembly GCA_020510985.1. NCBI lineage: Eukaryota > Metazoa > Chordata > Actinopteri > Cichliformes > Pholidichthyidae > Pholidichthys > Pholidichthys leucotaenia. The sequence continues at coordinate 230,774,932 of CM035840.1, forward strand.
CACTGCAGATTAGGGGGGAGGATGTGGGAGTGGTTGAAGACTACAAATATCTGGGTGTCAGGATCAGCAGCGGGTTGGACTGGAGATCCAACACCGATGCTGCGCACAAGAAGGGGATGAGCAGACTCTATTTCCTGAGAAAACTGAGATCCTTCAACGTGTGCAGCAGGATGCTGGAGCTTTTCTACCAGACTGTTGTCGCCAGCGCCATCTTCTTTGCTGCGGTCTGTTGGGGTAGCAGTATCAGGGCCAGACATACCAACAGACTTGACAAGATTATCAAGAAGGCTGGCTCTGTAATTGGTCTCAGACCGGAGACCTTTGAGACAGTGGTGGAGAGGAGAACACTAAATAAACTGCGATCCATCATGAACAATCCTGATCACCCCCTCCACCACACACTAGATAGGCAGCGAAGCACTTTCTCCAGTAGACTACTACAGCTTCGTTGTCGAACGGCCAGGTACAGGAAATCTTTCCTGCCACATGCAATTTCACTGTACAATAACTCACTATGATGTTGTATTCTGGTCATAGCTATGCTGCCACACTGCACCTTACAGACTAACTGGTACCTCACATTTCACTCTGCTCCTGATAGTCCTTCTTTGTGCAATGGGTTGATTCAATTGTTTATACGGGTCATCATCATTTATTAAGCTATGATGTATATAGTGTCACGCCGCGCCATTCATCAGCGGCGCCACCTGCTCACGCACCTGACCATCATCAGCGGCGAGTGATAAAGGCCGTCTCGCCCGGAGGCTCGGCCTGAAGCCGTCAGACTTCGTCCCTCACCGTTGTGAGCTTCTTCCTTCTTCAGCAAACATTATTTGGGTAAGAACCCTTACCTCTCTTTCCCAGTCTGCTCCCCTGTGCACAGGTGGATTCCCCGGCGGCGGACATCTCCACTCCATCGCCCATTCCTCGCTGCTGTACGGAGCTCTCCAGGTGGCTGTCTTCCGGGCTTCGCCCCCTTGTTATGCCAGCTATCCTGACAATCCAAGTAAGTCCTTCTCTCGCCATAAATCCCTCCTGTGTTGGTGTATGCCCGTCACCCTCTCCCTGTGCTCTCTCCATAGGGTTGCTCGGCTGAACGGTCACCTGCCTCTGTGCCTGAAGCAGATGCCATCACCAACACATTTACACCCCGCAGACACGCACTCATTCACTCCTGCTGTTAATAAACTCTTTGAACTACTCTAAGCCTGTGTGTGTGCGTCTCCTGAGCCGTGCGTTATGTCAGTACGGCTTCAGCAGAGCGGCTCGGCGGACGGCGGGCTCGCACACCGGCTTACCACTCTCGAGGCTAGAGTGGATCAAATAGCTTATCAACAGCAGGTTATCCTGAATCAACTGATAACTATCACTGGCCGATTGGACCGCCTGGACCCCCAGCAGCCGTCCCCCCCGGCTCCTCAGGGTGGCGCAGCTCCTGCTGTTCCGGTGGCCGTCCAGCCAGCTCCGGTGGCACCGGCCCGACTCACACCGATTCCGACCCCCACTCGCTTTAGCGGAAAGCTCGGCGGAGTGCGGGGGTTTGTGATGCAGTGCGAGTCCGTGTTTGACCATGTGCCCGGAGACTTCCCCTCAGATCACAGCCGAATCAGCTACATAGGGAACCTCCTGGAGGGGCGCGCTTTAACTTGGACCTACGCTATTATGGCGAGACCCAGTTATGCCACCCTCACCTATGCCGAGTTCGTGAGGCGCTTCCTGGAGGTGTTCGATCATTCTCGTTCCGAGGCGGTCCAGGTCGATCGGCTTCTCGCTCTCCAGCAGGGAAACCGGTCGGCCGCGGATTATGCCATCGAATACCGGGTAGCGGCGGAGGAATTGGGCTGGGAGGAGCGCTCCCTCTGCGGCTTGTTCCTCCGCAGCCTCAATAGTGATCTGAGGGATGAACTGGCTGGACGGGATATCCCCGGAACGTTAGTGGAGCTAACCTCACTGGCAATCAGCTTGGACAACAGGCTGCGCGAGTGCTCCTCAGGACGGAAGCTGTCTGCTTCTCGCCCTCGGGGAGTCCCGCTACGCCTGCCCCAAGCTCGCCCCCTGGCGACGCCGCCACCATCGTGCCCCGAGGAGTCGGAGCCGATGGTGACGGGCTGGGCAAAGCTCTCCCCGGCAGAGAAACAGCGCCGCCGTGAGTTGGGTCTCTGCATGTATTGCGGAGACAGTCAACACACGGTAGAGCTTTGCCCACAAAAGCCAAATGGCGGGGTCCGCGAGTCACTGTAGGGGGCCTCGCGGACGTCAATCGGCAAAGTCCCCTCACCCAATTAAAGCTGCCCATCCGTTTCTGCCACAATCCCACTGGGCACCTCACCCACGCACTGGTGGATTCGGGCGCAGAGGGCAGCTTCATTTCACAAGGCCTGGCAACCCGATTGGGCATCCGCTGTCAGGCATTAAAACACCCCATCTCCCTGGTCCATCTCTCCCGTGCCTCCCTTGGGAGAGTTTCTCACCAAACCATGCCTGTCCCAGTCATCATCTCAGGGAACCACCGGGAGGAGATGGTATTTTACGTCCTGCCCAACTCTGTGTCGCCCGTCATCCTGGGGTATCCCTGGTTACGCCTCCACAACCCTGTCCTGGACTGGAGGTCAGCTGGGGTATCGGCGTGGAGTACCTTCTGTATGGGCACCTGCCTTCAGTCCGCTGCCTGCTCCCCGTCCGCGGCTCCCCCTGTGGCGGATACAGCACCTCCGGACCTGTCGCTGGTGCCTCCAGAATTTCACGACCTGGGTATGGTATTTAGTAAATCGAAAGCTATGTCTCTTCCCCCGCATCGACCTTATGACTGTGCTATCAACCTCCGCCAGGGGGCTCCCCTGCCTTCTGGTCGGCTCTACAGCCTGTCGGCGCCGGAGAAGGAGACCATGAATACTTACCTGAAGGAATCACTGAGCGCTGGGATTATTCGCCCATCGTCGTCACCTGTGGGGGCAGGGTTTTTCTTTGTCAGGAAAAAGGACGGATCCCTCCGCCCCTGCATAGATTACCGAGCGCTAAATGACATCACTGAGAGGGACCGTTACACCCTGCCCCTCATGGACACTGCCTTTCACTCCCTCCAGGGGGCGACCTGGTTTACCAAGCTGGATTTACGCAGCGCTTACCACCTCGTCCGGATCCGGAAGGGAGATGAATGGAAAACAGCCTTCCGTACCCCGAACGGCCACTTTGAGTATCTTGTCATGCCGTTCGGGTTGACCAACGCTCCTGCCGTCTTTCAGCGCCTCATTAATGACGTCCTCCGGGATTTCATCGGCCTCTTCGTGTTCGTCTACCTGGACGACATTCTTATCTTCTCCAGGTCCAGGGACGAGCACCAGGTCCATGTGAGGCGGGTCCTCCAAAGACTGCTGGAGAATCCTCTGTACGTGAAGGCTGAGAAATGCGAATTCTACGCTAGGACCACATCCTTCCTGGGATTCATCATCGCTCAAGACCAGGTGCTCCCAGACCCAGAGAAGGTGAAGGCGGTGGTGGAGTGGCCTACTCCCGCATCCCGGAAGCAGGTACAACAATTTGTTGGCTTCGCCAATTTTTACCGCCGCTTTGTCCCAAATTTCAGCTCGATCGTCGGACCGCTGACCCGCCTCACGTCCCCGAAGGTCCCGTTCCGGTGGACTGAAGAGGTCGCTGCTGCCTTTAAGGAGCTGAAGGCGGAGTTCTCCTCCTCCCGGGTCCTTCGCCAGGTCGACCCCGCGCTGCAGTGCATTGTGGAGGTGGACGCATCGGACACGGGAGTGGGAGCAGTATTATCCCAGCGGTCACCTGACGATGGCGCCAAACGACCTTGCGCCTTCTTCTCCTGGCGCCTGTCCCCGGCGGAGAGGAACTACGATGTGGGGGACAGAGAGCTCCTGGCCATCAAACTCGCCTTACAGGAGTGGCGCCACTGGCTAGAGGGGGCGGACCTGCCGTTTGTGGTCCTGACGGACCATAAGAACTTAGAATACCTACGATCTGCCAAGCGCCTGAATGCCCGCCAGGCGCGCTGGTCTTTGTTCTTCGCCAGGTTCCGCTTTTCAATCACCTTCAGGCCAGGCTCCAAGAACGGCCTGCCTGACGCCCTCTCTAGGCAGTTCACCCCCGTGGAGGCTGAGGAGACGCCCCACACTATCCTGCCCAGGTCGTGCGTCGTGGGAGCCATCTCTTGGGACATTGAAGACAAGATCCGGAAGGCGCAGGAGGTGGAACCTGATCCTGGCGGTGGACCAGAGGGAAGACTGTTCGTCCCATCTGCGGTCCGAGGAGAGGTCATCCACTGGCTCCACACCTCCCGGCTCACCTGTCATCCCGGCACCTCTCGGATGATCAGCCTCCTCCAATGGTCCTTTTGGTGGCCAGGCCTGCGGAGGGATGCAGCCCGCTACGCCCGGGCTTGCCCAATCTGTGCCACCAGCAAGTCGGGAAATGCCCCTCCAGCGGGTCTGCTCCAGCCTCTGCCCGTCCCCGGCAGGCCCTGGTCGCACATCGCACTGGATTTCGTCACCGGACTCCCCGTTTCCAACTCCTTTGACACCGTCCTGACCATCGTGGACCGTTTCTCCAAGGCGGCACACTTCGTCCCCCTGCGAGGTCTCCCTACCGCCCTGGAGACGGCGGGCCTCCTCGTCCAACACGTGGTCAGGCTGCACGGGATTCCGGTGGACGTGGTCTCGGACCGGGGCCCCCAATTTTCATCCGAGGTTTGGAAATCCTTTTGTAACGCCATCGGAGCCAAGGTGAGCCTCTCCTCCGGCCATCACCCCCAGTCTAATGGGCAGTGTGAAAGGACCAATCAGGAGCTGGAGGCTGCGCTCCGCTGTGTTACCAGATCCAAGCCGACGTCCTGGAGCAACCATCTCGCCTGGGTGGAGTATGCCCACAACACCGCCCGCTCTTCTGCAACGGGGATGTCCCCCTTCAAGGCGTCCCTGGGTTACGACCCCCCGCTGTTTCCAGCGCAGGAGAGCGAGGTAACTGTTCCCTCTGTTAGGGCGCACCTTAGGCAGTTCCGCTCCACGTGGGCTGCCGCGCATCATGCGCTTTTACGCACAGCGGAGCGCAACAGGACCGTGGCAGACCGGCACAGACGACCTGCCCCGGCGTACAGAGTTGGGCAACTCGTGTATGTGTCTACCCAGGACGTCACATTAAAAGGCGAGAGGAGGAAGCTGGCACAGCGGTTCATGGGTCCCTTTCCCATCACCCGGATCATCAACCCGGTGGCTGTGCGCGTGGCTATTCCCCCCTCCCTCCGTATCCATCCCACTTTCCACGTGTCGAAGGTGAAACTGGCAGTCACTGACCCCCGTTGCCCTCCTCCTGCAGCGCGACCCGCGCCCCGGATGATTGGTGGCCATCCGGCCTGGTCCGTCTCCTCCATCCTGGACTCCCGGCACCGAGGTCGTGGGTTGCAATACTTGATGGACTGGGAGGGCTATGGGCCCGAGCATCGACAATGGGTGCCCCCGTCGTTTGTGTTGGACCCATCGCTCATCGCGGACTTCCACCGAGCGCACCCGGATAAACCATCGCCAGGAGGCGCTGCTAGAGGGGGGAGTACTGTCACGCCGCGCCATTCATCAGCGGCGCCACCTGCTCACGCACCTGACCATCATCAGCGGCGAGGGATAAAGGCCGTCTCACCCGGAGGCTCGGCCTGAAGCCGTCAGACTTCGTCCCTAACCGTTGTGAGCTACTTCCTTCTTCAGCAAACATTATTTGGGTAAGAACCCTTACCTCTCTTTCCCAGTCTGCTCCCCTGTGCACAGGTGGATTCCCCGGTGGCAGACATCTCCACTCCATCGCCCATTCCTCGCTGCTGTACGGAGCTCTCCAGGTGGCAGTCTTCCGGGCTTCGCCCCCTTGTTGTGCCAGCTATCCTGACAATCCAAGTAAGTCCTTCTCTCGCCATAAATCCCTCCTGTGTTGGTGTATGCCCGTCACCCTCTCCCTGTGCTCTCTCCATAGGGTTGCTCGGCTGAACGGTCACCTGCCTCTGTGCCTGAAGCAGACGCCATCACCAACACATTTACACCCCGCAGACACGCACTCATTCACTCCTGCTGTTAATAAACTCTTTGAACTACTCTAAGCCTGTGTGTGTGCGTCTCCTGAGCCGTGCGTTATGTCATATAGGTTCTATAGTCGTGTTAGTTTCAAGTACATCTATCTATCTATCTATCTATCTATCTATCTATCTATCTATCTATCTATCTATCTATCTATTTTGGTTTCCTCTTGGTTTTCTTATTGGGCAGTACCTTACATGTTTTTTGTTTATTCATTCTATTGTGCTTGTGTATTTCTCTGGTTGAAGTGTGACCTAGTTTTGGGACATTTTTGTGTTTATCCATATTGTTATCTGTTTCTTGTGGGGTTTTTTTTCCCCTCCTCTAGGTGTCGCTGTAGCCTTTTTTGTTTCTTGGTTCTCTCCCTCGTGGCCTGTTTCCCCCTCCGCCCTCCCTGGGTCGGTCCTGGTAGCCTTCTGGTTTGGAAGGGGGGGGGGGGGGCTTGGATGTTACGTTTAACGCCTGGAATGTGCCTTTTGAACGGGGGGTACTGTGGTGATCTGAGCGTCGGTCCCATCCACGCTTGGGTTACTCAGTATTTTCCCTGTTCTGCCATATTATTTCGGGTTTTGTTATTAGGACTGTTTGAGGGATTTTATTGTGACAGCGTCACGGCCGTACTTCCGGCTGTCAAAAGCCGAGCCGGCGTTGTGACAGCTGTTTGTCATTTCATTAATTACATTCCCCTTTCCTGATTGGTTTATGTTCTGTACTTAAGGGAGCAGCTGAGGCTCACTCCTCGCTGCGACCTACAAACTCTCACACCTCCGTGTTCCCGACTGGAGTTCCTAACCCTGACTCCAGTCTTCACTCAGATTCGGATTCTTCGTTGCTCATCCTTTGTAAGTGTATGTTGTACAGCGGAGGTTCCGTCCTCGCTGCATCTTCTCATTTGTCGTCAGTATTTATTGTTTTGTGTTCTAGTGTATGTACGTGTTTGTCCCACGTGGCTGTTTACTTTATCCTTTTGTCCTTTTTGTCAAATAAACAAGCAAACTTACTTCTGGCTTCTGGCACCTCACTGATGCCCTGCAAGGGGCATTCATGACAGACCAAGACCATTAAGACTTTTATCCATCCATCCATCCATCTTCTTCCGCTTAATCCTTATAAAATTTGCTTGTTCTGATTGTAGCTCTTCTGCTTAATCTGTTGTAAATCTGAATGTGTTGTGGTGTACTTGCAGACAGCCAGAAGAGCTGGATGACATGATTGCTGTGAGAACCAAAACTGTGTAATCCAGTGGTTCTATCTAGGATGTGGGATTCAGTCAAGCAGCAGCCCCACAGTAGCCGGGGTTATACCGCATGTGCACACAAGAATAATACTATAGCATGAGCCTTGTTATATATAATATAATATTATTGTGTGAAACACACTGATGCATATCATTTTATATTCTTGTATTTTTTGCTATAGGTTTCCATAATTCTGGGCTATTTTTATTTCAGTCGTGTGTTCTGTAACTGTATTTTTTCTAATCCTTCTGTCATACTTAATTGCACAGTAACCTAGTGGGGCACCCACAATTTTGTTGTACTGCACAATTGCACAATGACAGTAAAGCCGATTCTGTTCTTTGTGACCTGAAAGTGTTGCACATTTTATATGGCTTTTGAAAAGTATTACAGCCAAAAAGACTCATTTTTTGGACTGCACTTTGCACACATTCTGTACAGTGTTTTCTGTTATGTCTGGAAAACGTGGAAGGAACCGATAGAGAGCGTCTTGCTGAGAACACGAACTTTATTACATAAAACACTATTATGGTAGTACAGTAGTGTGTTGGTTGGGAGGCCGAACTTGAGACAGTCGTAAAGAAACTGTAAAATGGCTGTCCCTCACTCCACAGTCTGCAATCAAGATGGCCGACACAGAGCAAGCACGCAGCCTGGTGGGTCCTGCATGTAAAAACGTCCCCTCCATTCTGAGTTAAGGATAAGGACCTGTACTTATATAGCACTTTTCTAGTCTCAAAGACCACTCAAAGCGCTTCACTAGCATGACCCCTTTACTCTAAGGGCCTATAGGAGACAGATGTCTAGGGACAATTTACAACAACCAATTAACCTAACATGCATGTCTTTGGATTGTGGGAGGAGACCGGAGCCCCCGGAGTAAACCCACGCAGCACAGGGAGAACATGCAAACTCCACACAGAAAGGTTCCTACCCCTGCCAGCCTGGGGATTCAAACCAGGAACCTTCTAGCTGTAAGGCAACAGTGCAAACCACCGTGCTGCCCGTAAACTGTTTATTCTGGTGGCGTAAACTGTGTGTTATTCATTTTATTTTTCTATGTCTCACAATGAATGTAGTTGTAGCATGTAGGTGCATATTGTGTGAAAAAAACTGCTGAGTTTCTGTTGTTTTTTCATGACTTTCCCTCAGTTCTGTGTTGTGTGTGAGTAAAACGACGAGCCTTTTCTCCACAGCCGCCTCCTTACTTTGTGAACCTTACAATGTCACAATATGGAAAATACAGTGAATAATCCACATTATCCATATGTTGTTAGTGTTATTGCTGTGTGTGCCCCAATATAACTGTGTTATATGATAGCGCTGGTTCCATATAGGTGCCAAATCATGTTACCGTGAATGTCAATGACATCCCCTCCATTCCAAGTTGGCGTAAACTGTGTTATTCCTTTTATTTTTCTATGTCTCACAATGAATGTAGTTGTAGCATGTAGGTGCATATTCGGTGCATAGGTAGGTGCATATTAGTGTATTTACATCGGTGTGTGTGTCTGTGTTTACATTGCAACGTCTGCAACAACAAAGGAGGGGGGTGTAAGTCAAAGACCATTAGTGTTCCCCCCCCTCAGGTGCTTTGTACCACTTTCAAATTAAGTCAAATTATGCAAGATGCATGGGTGCAAAATGGCCAGTCATGACCTTTGGTTCGTCTGCAACATTTTTCCAATTGACAGTTATCCTCTAACTTTCATCATTGTGAAGCTATAATCATTTGAAATTTTGAGGTCAAACTCTGCGTTTTCCTGCCATTTTTTCCGGGCAGTTAAAGGGTCAGACATCGGAATTTGCTTGATTGTATGAATTACGGTTTTTCTGTTTTTTTCGTCTGCTACCACCTCCTCGATTGATGCTAGGATACACCCCTTCACAGTCTCCGAGTCGGTAAATGGCCTCTTCTTTCTGCCTAATATCCATTCCACTTATAAAGATGCAGATGTTGCCCTCTCCTGCTCTGTGCAGGCACGAACCAGGATGCAACATCTCTGCTCAAAGTATGAAGTTAGCCCCAAAATCTAATGGCTCTGGGCAGCAGAGCCCGGTAGGAAACTGCCGTCAAAGTTAGTGTGGTTGTTTGGAAATGCCTTCTCAAATTATATTCTTTACACACCGCAAGACACTCATTGCAAGATTAAACACACGGGTTTCTTAACTACAGCAATAAATGCATATTTATCCGTCCATTCATATTTGAACTGTCGATTTTCTGCATCAACTTTTCATTTTTTTAAGGTATAAAGAGACATTTTGACTAATTAGCAAAGCTACAGGCTTAGCTTGCAGGAATGGACAGGTTAAAGAGGAACACGTCAACAAAGATGTGATTGGTGGGTACGAATTAACGTCTGACAGAAACGGTTCCAGCAGTTATATTAGTTCCACATTCAGTTTACTGGAGAAAGTAGCCCGAGCTGTGGGAGACTGCTCATATTGTAAGGTATTGGTAATCTAATCAAAGGGCCTACACAAACTATCTCGCGGTCTGGTTTCGGCCCACGGACCACCAATTGGAGACCCCTACCATAGAGAATCTCTGGAAAATCCTTGGTGACAAAGTAATGGCTAAGAAACCCACTACAGTAACTGAACTGTGGAAGAAACTGAAGAAGAATGGACCAAAATCAATCCAGAGCAGTTTTACGCTGCTCTGGTTCTGCATTCAGCTGCCATGTAGCTGCACAAGAGGCCCAACTGCTGCTGCAGAAAACATCCCCCAAACTATGACACTTCTTCCTCCACATTTAACTGACTTCTTTACACACTTTGGGTTCAGTCTCTCCCCAGTTTGATGCCAAACATATTGTTTTCCATCACACCCAAATAAATTGAACTTATCACTGAAGTGCACTCTGGACCAGTTCTCCTCTGTCCACACAACACGCTCCTCAGCAAAGCCAAGTCTAGCCTTTTTATTCTTTCTGCTGATGAGAGGTTCTGTCACTGCAAAGTGAGCTTTGAGTCCAATTTGTCTTAAATGGAGAGACACTGTGTGCCGAGACAGATCCTTGTCCTGTTCAGCAGTGAACTGGTGAGCAATTCCAGCTGCAGTGTTGAACTGATTCCCCATAGAGGGTCTTCACATATTGCAATCCTGTCCCACAAACCAGAGCAGTGTGAGAAACTAGTGATGTCCTGTGGACACAGATGTGCTGAAGTCATTCAAAGCAAGGACCTCTACACTTCTACTATTTTTTGAATCCTAAAGCCCTAAAAAAAAAAAAAAATTGGTTAAATCTTCTCTTCTGACACAGTGGTCACTGTTCTCTAATTGTTCACTGTTTGTTTTACAAAATAAATGTTTGTGTTGAAGTGCCTTGGTTATTTATAAGCATATTAGTACAGCAGTGGTATAGCCACAGCTGACATTCTGTCACATTCTGAGCAAAATTTCAGAATAAATCAAGTGTTAATACATTGTTCTTTAATTCTGATCTCCTCTGTATTCATTGGGGTTAATTCATTGCATACTTGCTTCTTGATTTGATTTTGGGTTGACTCTTGACCCTCCTGACAAACTGTCTCGCAGCAGCAGTTGATAACATATATTTTTTTCTTCCTGACTTTGGCAGTGGCACAATTGTGCCATGTACTTTATACGTAAATGAATATATCAAATGGACTGTATTTACATTTTTAAAGATAAGTCACTAGCCCCAGCACAAGCCATAATTTAGACATTGTATTTTAGCCTAAATCAGGGCCATTGGTCCAAGCCTTAATTTAGCCCACAAATAGATGTTGAACATTGGGCTGCAATAGTCCAACTACCACAGACCATATTTAATCAGAAAAAAGTTGTTGAAAATTGAACAAAAAACTGGTCTCATAACTGTACTGTTTAGTCCACAGGATTTGGCTCAAGTTTATCCTCAAAGTAGTTTTTGGCGTTTTGTGTTGGTGGTGATGGTGGTCGGGGGACTGTCTCTCGAAAGTCAAATATATGTTTACAACCACAGGGAGTCTTTGTTACAAGTGCTTTATAAAAATGCATATTTTTTTACAGATTTTTGCTTTAAAGTTTGACATTTGGCATAATACCTGTTACATAATATCTGGAACTGCTATTGTGCTGCTCACTGAAAAAGTTCAACTCACAAAGGATCAGGAGTGGGTCACTGTACGTTTTTGTATGGTTTTTTTTTCAAACAACCTTCAAAAGGCAGCTTTTCAGCTTCATTTTTCAACCAAATTTAGACTATCCAGAGACGTCAATATAAAGACGCCTTTTCAACAACTTTAAAAAGGTGGATTTTCATCTTTCACTTTTCAACCAAATCAGTACATTTTTTAGATGGTGGGCAAGGCCATCTTTTCAATATTTTTTCAACCAGTTCGTGCTGGGAGGGCAAATTTAGTCGATCACTCACAAGAAGTTGAGACAATTTGAGTAACACAACTGTCCAGATCACCAAAACTATCAGTTCAAGTTGCCTTACATACAGTACATTTTCAACCAGCTGATTTTGTCATGTTTTCAGAATAACTATAAATTCATAATCATCCCATCATAAAAAAACCTGAACTTCTTGGAAGTTCAACACTGACACGTGCATGTAACCTGTTGATCTCAAGTGCACATGATAAAATCTGAAACCGCTCCTTAACTTTCAAGATAAATTTCTCACACTTTAATATTTTCTTATGTGAAATGGGTTGTTATATATAATGTGTGACAGTGTTTTGATGATGTCCTTTTTCACGTTATGGACAGTAACTGTTCTATGTAACAGCTGTGAATGGCTGCAGTAAAAACACTTATTAGCTGCTCAGTTGAAACAATGTAATAGAGGAAGTTGGTGTCTAATTTGCTGAGTAGTAAATGAAATCATTTTAAGAGTTGATCCAAAAAGCTTGTGATGTATGTCAACAGATATCAGATGATTCCACATGACACAACCTCGCCAGAAACATTGGCTGTCGCACGTCAGCCAGTTGATGAACTAATCTCCTCTCTTGTCCTTCAGACTTGTTTTTTTTCTTTACCCCAAGGGAAAGTTATCATGTAATGCATTCCAAATGCACAAGGACTTCACCACCACTCTTTTTAAAACAGAAAAACAACAACAACAAAAAAAAATGCATTCAGTAAACATTGTAGGTTATTGTCCAGGAATCTGCAGTAAGTATATTTTGCTCCGAGTCATTTTACCAGGATACATAACTGCTGATGGACACAATGGAAGATTGCAGAAATTGAGCCTGTGGCATTCTAGCTAGAGGACAATAAAAGTCTTGAGCCTCACTGTCGGCCAAGTGACTGGTGTGTTACAATTTTATTTTATCAGCCTCTTAGCTTGAACTACAATTCATACACTGTAGATTAGATTTTATAAGTAGGAGGAAAAGTACAAATTCTAATCTTGTATAGTGAAATATCCTTCTGATTACAAAAACTGTTCACTGTCTATAGTGACACCACCAGGGCTTGAAAACAGAAGCCATCCACTGGTCAAACATGGCAGAATTTTGCCAGTGGTTAGCACGAACTAGGGCTGGGCAAGCCACCGAATATATTTGTTATATCGATACATTCTACTATGTGTGATACATAAAATGCCTTTATCACGGATATCAATAAATAAATTGCTGAGGCAGTGTAAGCTGTCAGCATTTATTTGTCTGGCTGAAGTTAGCTTCTCTCTCCTCTTCTCTCACACAGCCGCACTCAGTCACCCCCCAAGCCCTGTTTCATATCAGGGTCCTTGCCAGGTTTACTTTTTTCCTGCAGTTTTTTTCTTCAGAAACTGCTTCTTTTGTACCTGTTTTCGTGGAGCAGAGACACTTGCTTTTAATGCACAATCTGGCAACATTGGCAGAGCACAGGGAAAGGGGAAAAACCAAATGACACTGCTATGGCCCCTTGGGTCCTGTAGGGGGTACTGTGCTCGAGCTTGATGCCGGTAATTGATTGCCAAGTGGGATCACCTGTGGCGCCCAGGTGACCCAGGGCATTTAAGCGTGGTGTTGGACTCATCATGCAGGCCATTCCATTTGGGTTGCTCCATCCCATCACTCAGGGTTGGAGACCTGGCCTCGCACCCCTTCACCCCTCTAACTATTGTTTGTGTTTCTTCCCCTACAGGCAGTCCTCTGACCTGATTTGGTTTGGTTGCATTTGGACTCCTTGGTTATGTTTCGTTGGGTTAATTAGGTTTTGCACTGCTCAACACCATTACACCATATTTTACACTCACTCACACCCTACACTACTGATGTAACTGATGAATCACTTAGGTACATTTTGTACATAAGGAGCATCTCATCGCTCAGCTGGGAATGGACGACAGAGCTGGTACATCGACCCCCGGAGTTGCTCGCCGGGATGAATGGAGCAGTGGATCCGACGGGACCAGCATACCCTGCCTTCTGCCTTTCTCAAGGCAGGGTGGGCTAAGCAGAGCAGATCAGCACTGCTTCCCGCCCTTTTCAGGGCAGGACAGGCCGGCGATTCCACTGAGACCAGGGGCGGCAATTGACTAAGAGGCGACCGTCCCACCAATCCGCCAGCGGGCCAAACTTCCCTGCTTTAACGGCGAAACCCTGCTGGATGACTATCTGGTCCAGGTCAAGCTGGCTGCTGCGTTGAATGGCTGGCCACCCGAAGAGACTGCCGTGCAGGTCATGCTGGCCCTGGAGGGAAGGGCTCCAGCCCAAGGAACGTCGCAGCTGGCCAGCACTACAAGGAGCGCTCCGGAGGCGGTTTGGGGGAGCGGCCAATGCTGAGCACGCCCAGGAACAGCTGGCCAACTGCCGGTGAGGCAGCCAAGAGAACCTGGGAGCCTACACAGCAGACAACACGGCTGCTGACATGGTGTGGCTACCCGGCTTTTGAGCCGGGGGCAGTGGAGAAGCTCCCCCTCCAGAACTCCCCCTCTACCCGGCCCAGCTCCAGAGCCACATCCAGATTCACACCGCGAGCAGCTGGGAGATGGCTGTGGCAGAAGCGGAGTGGGTGGGACCACTAATGGATTGTGCAGCTGATGTGTCGGCACCAAGGCAGAGAGCCTTCCAGGCCATAGCTGACAGTGAGGATGAGGAGGAGGAACTACGCTGGACCACAGCGGCACGGCCAAGGAGAAAATGGCCACGGTGGTGCAAGGAAGGGAGCTTTCGCTGCGGGGAGCCAGGACACACGTGGTACTGCCCGGCACCCACCCCCGTGACAAACCGGCCCCTCGCCAGCGTTAACCTAGAGCGAGGTGGCATGGACCTGCCGCCTCCCACAGACATTTTCCCCGATGAACTGTCACCATGTGTGGGCTAAATTGGACACTCATCAGGAATGCACCTACAGTGCAGCCTGGACAACACACCAATCCGGGCCCTGATCGACACCAATTCTACCATCTCCCTGGTCTGACCCGGGGTGCTGCCAGGTACGGACGAGGCAGAACCGCAGGGATGGGAACCCACCAGGTGCTGCATCACCACAGCCACTGGTGAGTGCGCCAGACTGGGAGGGCAGCGAGTTCTTGTGGTAGGGGTGGCTGGCCAGAACACAAACCACCCGTTCTGGCTGGCTGACATTCAAGATCCCTGCATTATTGGACTGGATCTGCTCGCAGCATGGGGCGCAAAAATTGACAACGCCGGATCGTCCCTCCCGCTGGGGACTCGGACCATCATGCTCTGCAGCGGGGCCCAGAGGAGGAACCTGGGGGCCTGCGTGATCGAGGGGCTGCAAGGACGGACTGAACCAGGTGGGTCACTGCAAGAACTGAATACAACGGTGCCACCAGCACGAGCAGAGGGAGCACAATCACCGATAGAGACAGCAAGGGGGAGGGCCACAGCGGAACAGGTCATCGTGTCAGCAGAAACGCAGCAGGCGGTCGAGGAATTGTTCCAGCAGAGCTGCAGCGGACTGGAATCTGGACAGAGATGCCAGCTGCGGGAGCTGTTGGACTGCTACACTGACGTCTTCGCTGCCAAGGATGAGGAATGTACCCGAACCAGCTTGGTGCAGCACGGGATCGACACCGGTGAGACCAGGTCGATCCGGCTCCGCCCCCACCGTCTGCCTTTTTCAAGGCGGGAGGCAGCAGCACAAAAAATATGGGAAATGCTGGAGGCAGATGTTATTGAGCCCTCCAGCAGCCCCTGGGCGGCGCCGGTGGTTCTGGTTAGGAAGAAGGACGGTTCGTGGCAGTTCTGTGTGGATTACCGGCGCCTGAATGACGTCACCCGCAAGGATTCCTACCCTCTGCTCTGCATCGATGACGCACTGGACCACATTGCCGGCTCCAGCTGGGTCAGCTCGCTGGACCTCCGCAGCAGCTATTGGCAAGTAGAGCTGTCACCTGAGGCCCGCCAGAAAACAGCCTTCTCCATCAGGCAGGGACTGTATCAGTTCAAGGTGATGCCGTTTGGACTTTGCAATGCCCCAGCCACCTTTGAACGTCTGATGGAGCGAGTGTTGGCTCACGTGCCCCGGAGCCGCTGCATCGTTTACCTGAATGACCTGCTGGTTCACGCAGCTGACTTTGATGGCGCCCTGTCCAACCTCCGGGAGGTATTGGACGCCATCCGACAGGCCGGGCTGCGGCTACACTCGCAGAAATGCCACTTATTCTGGCGGGAGACCACCTTCTGGGCCACGTCGTCAGCGCAGCGGGAGTCGCCACTGATCCAGAGAAAGTGGCAGCGGTGAAAAACTGGCCAGTGCCGTGGAATGTGGGAGAGCTACAGCATTTTCTCAGACTGGCCTCCTATTATAGGAGATTTGTGAAGGATTTCACCACCATCACCAGCCCACTGCATCAGCTGACACAGAATTTCAGTGGAGTGACAGCTGTGCTGCTGCTTTTTCCTGACTTCGCTCAGCGCTCATCAGAGCCCCCATCCTGCAGTATCCCGACCCGAACCGCCCTTTCATCGTGGACACGGATGCCAGCAACCAGGGCATCAGGGCGGTGTTATCCCAGGAGGGAGAACACGGAGAGCAGGCAGTTGCTTTTTTCAGCTGCACTCTCAGCAGAGCTGAAAGGAATTATTGTGTTACTCACAGAGAGCTGTTGGCTGTCATCCAGGGGCTTCGCCATTTTCACCCGTATGTGTACAGGGGGAGGTTCCAGCTCAGGACGGATCATGTTTCCCTGACCTGGCTGCTGAACTTTAAAGAGCCGGATGGACAGTTGGTGAGATGGCTGGAGGCACTGCAGGATTATAATTTTCAGATTGCGCATCGGGCAGGCCGCCTCCATGCCAACGCTGACGCGCTGTCTCAGCGCCCCTGTGCTGTGGAGGACTGTCAGCACTGCCAGTGGGGAGAGGATCAAGACCAAGCCGTCCCGCGGGCTGCTGCTCTCCGGACCGCTGTGAGCAGGAATAACACAGCGGCGCACAGCTCCTCCTCGGATAATCAGGCAGCTCTCCCCAGCAATGACGTCACAGAGGCCCTCAGCGCACAGCAGCTGCAGAGCAAGTAGGACAGAGACCCGGCCATCTCCCGGGTGGTGACCTCTTCGGCAGTGGCTGGACGCGGGCCAGCGGCCCGCCTGGGAGGCTGTGTCTGCACTGGACCCAAAGACTAAGGCTCTACACTCCCAGTGGGACAATCTCCGCTGCCACGAGGGTGTTGTGTATCGGCAGTAGCAGACTCCAGCTGGGCAGCGTCACATCTGGCAGCTGCTGGTTCCCCGGCAGCTCCGGCCCAACGTACATCCTTGGGGCGGTGGGGGCGGGCCACTTTGGGGTGACAAAGACTCTGCAGCGTCTTCGGGCCCGGTTTTACTGGCCCAGATGTCACCAGGATGTAGAGCTCCATGTCCATCGCTGCGACACCTGCACAGCTCAGAAAGGGTCGACTCAGCAATCCCACGCCCCCTTGCAGCAGTACTGGGTGGGAGCACAGATGGAGTGGGTAGGGGTGGACATTCTTGGCCCTTTCCCGACCACGGACTGGGGGAACCGCTACATGCTGGTCGCAATGGATTACTTCGCCAAATGGCCAGAGGCATACATGGTCCCTGATCAGAGCGCCGCCACCACAGCATCAAAACTGGTGGATGAGATGTTTTGTTGGTTTGGCGCACCAGAGGAGCTGCACAGCAATCAGGGATGGAACTTTGAGGCAGAGGTCTTCGGGGAGGTCTGCAGGCAGCTGGGCATCCGGAAGACCCGGACCACCCCGCTGCATCCACAGAGTGATGGCCTGGTCGAACGGTTCAACCGGACCCTCACCACCCAGCTCGCTGTCCTAGTGGATCAGTGACAGCAAGACTGGGACCTGCATCTGCCCTTTGTTCTGTAGGCATACTGGACAGCAGCACAGGAATCCATCCGGTGCACTCCTGCAGCGCTGATGTTTGGATGCGAGTTGTGCACACCGGTGGATTTGGTGCCCCCCCCCCCCCCCCCGAGCCGGAGGTGGTGGGCAAACCAGGGTTGGATTATTTGTTTTGCTTTAAAGAACGTCTCCACACGGTGCACAGACTGGCTCAGGAGGCCCTGGCGGCGGCGGGGAGCCGGCAGAAGCAGGCATATGACTCCTGCTGCCAGGGGAGGGACTTTGCACCAGGAGATCAAGTCTGGGTTTTCTGCCCGAAGTGAAAAAGGGGACTGTCACCAAAACTGGCGAGCCATTGGTCGGGACTGTGCGAGGTCCTACAGTGACTGTCGGATGTGGTGTACAGGGTGAGGCTGCAGAAATAGAGACTGGGTCGTGGTGCTCCACCGTGACCGTCTCGCCCCGTACCAGCCATCTGCCCTGTGGGTGGTCGAGCTGGGGCCTTCATCCCCACCAGATACTCCGGCCGAGGCACAGATGGACTCTAGCGGGCCTGTGCGTGCTGGTCGCCGACAACAGCGGCTGCCCCAACACCTGGACGGATTCATGTTGGACTTTTGAGCTGGACTTTAATATTCTGGGGACAGAAACCAGTCCAGGGGACAGTGTAACGTCGGGGCTGTGTTAAGGGGGCGGGGATTCTCCCGGCATGCTTGTGCCACGGAGAATTCAAAGAGTGTTTTTATTTGTGTGTTCTAAGTATTATTGCTGTGTCATTATAACGCAACATCCTAGGTAGTCCCGACAAGTAAATAAATAAATAAATAAAGGAACCAGCCCTAAGAAAATGTCTATGGCTTCTTCATTTGTAAACTTTATCCCATACAACAAAAGTGTAAAATGGGGAAACACAGTGGTTAGCACTGTTGACTAACAGGTGGAAAGTTCCAGGTTCGAATCCCCAGGCTGGCAGGAGTAGGAACCTTTCTGTGTAGAGTTTGCGTGTTTGTCCTGTGCTGCGTGGGTTTACTCCAGTTTCCTCCCACAATCTGAAAACATGCATGTTAGGTTAATTAGTCATTCTAAATTGTCCCTAGATATCTGTCTCCTATAGGCTCTTTATATAGAGTTAGTACTAGTGAATGCTTTGAGTCTAGAAAAAGGGCTATATTAGTACATGTCCTTATCACGACTGCGGTCACAAATTATACTGCCAAAGACGTGGCCCCTATTGTTAAAAACATGCCCAAAGAGAAAAAGCAGACTTTAATTTAAATGGTTTTAAAATATCTTTCTCTAGAATTCTTGCTTGCTGCACTTTTTATGTTGAGTCCTTTTTTGTTTAATTTAATTTTGTTTTGGTTTATCTGGTTTGTTGCAAATTTATGAGTGGGGTTGCCTGACTGGTTCAATAAAGTTTGCTAAATTTAACTTGATTTTACACTCCACCCCACCCCCCACTCCGTTCCCCGTGTGCAATTTAAAAAAAGTGCAATACATGGGTCTGTTTCTATTATCATGACAGTGTCAGTGTTTGGCCCCTCCGGGGTGGAATTCAGAACCCAAACACAGAAACGTGTTTGCAGATTTATTTACTGAAAAGAACACTCAGCTCGTGGGCTGGAAAACACAAACTTGGAGTGGAGACACAGTAATAATTCCAGACATGGTGAAAACAACTTGGTGGTAACACATGGAGGCCAACATATATAGAGGAGACAGTGATTAGGGGAATAAGGAGCAGCTGTGGCAAATTAGCAGAACAAGAACCAACAAGGGAGGAGCAGAAATAAACTGAGAACAATACGGTGGTGGACCCTCAGGGTCAGCAAAGCCTTCTCTGTTGGACTAAACACTATCAGAATTACATTTACAATATACATTCTTATATTTGTTCAATGAGGATGTATTAAATTATTCCCAATAGTTTATTCCCTTCATTTTCTAACTTTTCTCTTGGTCGCACTCATTCCAGTAGTGTAAAGAGTTTTTTTTGTCCAATCATATTTCAGCCATCTGTGTTGCCAGCAGTGTTGTGCAAGTTACTAAAAAATAGTAACTAGTTATAGTTACTAGTTACTTCTTTTCAAAAGTAACTGAGTTACTTTTGAGTTACTGCATGATTAAAGTAACTAGTTACTTGGAAAAGTAACTTTAATGTTACTTTTAAATGCTTACTTAAATCATCTTGCACACACACCAAGATCAAGGGCCCCTGGTTCTCATAAGAAAAAAAAAGAAAACTGATGAGAAAAAAGTCTCATCTTACAGAGAAAAAAATGTCTCAGATTTACACAAACTACGGTAATCAGTAGAAAGTCAGAAATTTACTAGAAATAAAGCTGTGAATTCACAGAGAAAATGTTGGACCCCCTGGTGGGCTGTTTTTGGCCCATGAGCCATATGTTTGACACCCCTGGACCAGCCCATTAAAAACACATATTTAGAGGATTTACTTCCATGAAATAGTTGCAGATCACAACAGCATGTAAATGAATAAGATAAAATAAAACAGAAAGCACAGATAAATGAAAGGTCACTGCTTACAAGAAGCTGTTCTTTACTGCTACAAACCAAAGTCACTTTTTCTCTGTGCGTAAGAAAACTTTAAATGCATTTACTGCGGACATTAAATGTGAGCTTCTTGCTCAAAAAATACTCATGTTTAACCACAGAGGTAGGAGCTGTTAGGGGCTACTTACCGCTCGGACAACAGGCGATCAGGGCTCGATATGACAAGTCGCCAGCGCCACGACATTTCTTCTCTGGGTTGTGATGTGAGCTGGGGCAGAACAGGAAACAGACCTGCACCTGATTACTTAAAAGAACTTTAACATCAGAAACACAGCAGAAGCCTCTGCTCCACAAATACCTAGTGACTACACATCCCCAGGTCTAAGCTACGCACCATGGTGGACAGAGCTTTTCAGACAGCAGCTCCACAGTTGTAGAATGCTCTCCCTGATTAACTGAGAACACCAAAAACAGTGGAGTCATTCAAGAAATCTTTAAAAACTCTTCTCTTTTATAAAGCATATCAGTAGTCACCTATGTGATTTTAGGCCTGCTTTTATTATTGTTGTTTTTATTCTCATTTTTTTTAAGTTTTTACTCTGTGGCACTTTGAGATTTATTTCCTTTAAAATGTAAAGTGTGATATAAATAAAATGCATTATTATTATTATTATTATTATTATTATTATTATTATTATTATTATTATTATTATCACAATAGGTAAATGCAAGATGAAGGGCAAGACATTATAACGGTGACCAAACAAAGAATAAGGCTATAACTAAGGTTGAATATAACTGAAGGCAATAAAGAACATACCAATAATCATAATGAGTCCAAGAAGCAACATATACCATGGACAGGGTCTGACCCTGTCCAGACCACTACAGTAACCCCCTCTTAAGGGGCGGAAACCAGATGACCCTCAGAGTACTATCAAAAGAAAAACTCTAGTATCAGCTACTGTGAAAAGGAATTACAGTGATCCCTCGCTACTTCGCGCTTCACCTTTCGCGCCCTCAGTGCATCGTGGATTTTTCAAAAATATTCATCAAAAATTCAAAATTGAGAAATAATGGGCGGGCGCTAGCAGAAGGCAGGGAGACTACATTAGACCATCAGGTGTCAACACGGAGAGCAGCACACCTCTCTGTTCGCTGTTGTCGTGTTGGCTGGGCTCGGAAATCTCGCAAGCTGATTGGCCGAGACGTTTCACCCCGCAAGCTGATTGGCCGAGACGTCTCACCCACCTCCTCTCCCTGCCAAGCACCCATGAAGGGAAGAAAGACCGCATTCATTGCTTTTTATCGCTCGTGTTACTTAGTCTCGCCGCGTGGAACTTTTTGCTGTTCTCTTGTGCCATTTTGCGCGAAATAGTCTTCCCGTCGAGGCACTACGCCGCCTCCTGCAGCTTCAGCTCTATCGGAAGCTGCCCTCGCTGATCCTGCGCCTCCAGCACCTCACGATGAGGCGTCACCTGAGGAGCAGTAAAGCTCTCATTAACCTGTGCAGTAAATCATTTTCATCTTGAGTTACGTATCTTGTTATAAGAATAAAAGAGTTCTAAAAACATATTTATGTACACTTTGTTTACATCTACGTATGTATGTACACGTACACACACACACACGTATCATATGAGAGAGAGAGTGAGAGAATGAACGTACGTATTGTTTATGGATGACGTCATTGGGGTGACGCTACTTCGCGGTTTTTCACTTTTCGCGGTCGGTTCTGGAACCCATTAACCGCAATAAGTGAGGGATCACTGTAATACCGTTTAAATAAGCCTTGTTGTTAGGAAATTGAAAAAAAAAACATTTAGATGTTAACTGCTGCAATATATAGCTCAAGTAGGTTTATTTTGTCTTCTTTTTCAATTATTAGTTTTTTGTTTTTCTTATTTCAGACAAGAATAAAACTTAATGTCTGAAATAAGAAAAACAAAATACTAATAAATGCCACAATATATGTTTGCCTTCGATGCTGCCTTCGGGCAGCACGGTGGTGCAGTGGTTAGCACTGTTGCTTTACAGCTAGAAGGTTCCTGGTTCAAATCCCCAGGCTGGCAGGGGTTGGAACCTTTCTGTATGGAGTTTGCATGTTCTCCCTGTGCTGTGTGGGTTTACTCCATATATTGTAAGTTTAATGTATTTACTTAAATTTGGATGGAATGTGCAGCTCCATATTAAATGGCCATAATCAAATTTCAGTAATTCCTATCAATGAAATAGTAAAAGGTTTGTAACCAATTATTTACTGGAACCTAGACTACTCAACAAAAGTTAGGGATATTTGGCTTTCGGGTGAAATTTATGGAAAATGTAAAAAGTTCACGCAATAGTGATATAATATCATGAAAGTAGGGCATTTAAGTAGAAGCATGCAATGGTGATTTCCTTATCTCAAACAATTTATTGAAAGAAAAGCCAACAACAGTGGTGGGTATACCGCAACAAAAAATGTCAGTGTCTCAATAACTTGTCATGTGCCCCTGAGCATCAATTACAGCTTGACAACGACGTCTCATGCTGTTCACAAGTCAACTTATTGTCTGCTGAGGCATGGTGTTCCCCTCTTCTTGAAGGGCGGCCCTCAAGTCATTGAGGTTGTGGGGTACAGATTTACAAACCTTTACATGGTCACTCAGCTGATCCCATAGGTTTTCTATGGGATTCAGGTCTGGAGAAAGTGCAGGTCACTCCATTTGATTGATTGATTGATTTTTATTTGAACATTGTTAAAGAAAGAAAAAAAGAGAGTTCAAAACACAACAAAAAAACAAACCAAAATAAAATGTTCAAAAGGAGTGGGAAGAAGCCAAGGCTTATACAGTCCCACCCCTTCTCCACACCAAACAAATTACAGTATTACTCATAATCATCATTATCCCACAACCACATTCACTGTAATACACCCATAGTCAATTTATACAACAAAAATGACACAACAATGACAGTCCATATCCAACAATATTACAACAACAATAAACATACAATTCTGGCATGTTCAATGCAAACACAAACAACACAATCACCTTCACAATCACCATAACACACAACAACCTTCCCTCACTGAAGACACAATGTAACATCACTGCCCTTCATTCTCATACTGCTCAAAAATCATTTCTTTATATGTTGATTTAAATATATGGATGTTGGGACATTGCCTGTGTTTCTCCCCCAACCCATTCCACAATTTATAACTGTTACCCCAAACTTCTATACAATAAGTCAAGTATGGAAGTACTAATGAACAATACAAAATATGAAGTGATTTATAATCTAGGACCTGCTTAATTTTATTTATAATTGCAATATTTTTTGCAACTTTATTTTGTATGTATCTGACATGTGGTTTCCAACTAATTTTATCATCCAGTACTACACCCAAAAACTTGATCTCCTTAACTTTTTCAATAACTACATTATCTATATGAATGTGTATATCTTCTTTATTTTTACAATTACCAAATATCATTACCTTAGTTTTATCTATATTTAGTGATAGTTTATTACAATCCATCCATTTTTTTTAGCTTATTTAATTCATTATTTAGAGTATGGATTAGTTGATTATAATTATTTCCAGAATAAAATAAATTAGTATCATCAGCAAATAATATTATTTTTAATAATTTAGAAACTTGGAATATATCATTTATATATATGTTAAATAATTTGGGGCCCAATACTGACCCTTGGGGGACCCCACAGGCAATTCCCATACACCCAGACAGATATTCTCCCATTTTCACAAATTGTTGTCTCTCAGATAGATAACTTGTAACCCATTTCAGAGCAATTCCCCTAATACCATACATTTGCAATTTATTAAGAAGTATTGAATGATTTATTGTATCAAATGCTTTTCTAAAATCTATAAACACACCAATTGCATATTTTCCTTGATCTAATGCATTTATTATTTCCTCTGTTGCATCCATTATCGCCAATGATGTTGTACTCTTGGCTCTAAACCCATACTGGTTCTGATTCAGCACATCCTGTGTATTTAAAAAGTTTTCTAATCTGTTGTTGAAAAGTTTTTCCAGAATTTTTGAAAATTGTGGGAGAAGTGATACTGGTCTGTAGTTTGTGTATTGGTGTTTATTTCCCTGCTTAAATAATGGAATTACTTTTGCTATTTTCATTTTCTGCGGGAATGAACCAGTTTGAAATGATAAATTACAAATATATGTGAATGGTTTTAATATACCATCAACAGTTCTTTTTATTAGTGCCATATCAATACCATCACAGTCAGTAGATAATTTATTTTTACACTTTTCAACAACAGATTTTACCTCTAGTTCATCCACCGCTGTAAGAAAAATTGACCGAGGGTTACTTCCAATTAAAGTCTCACTCACAGTGTCTTTTCCTTGATTTGGAATCTTTGCTGCCAACTCTGGCCCAACACTTACGAAAAATTTATTCATTTTATTTACTACCATATTCTTATCATAAATATCACCACAATTATCAGTAAAATACTCTGGATATATCATTTTCTTAGTTCCATTTTTCCTTAATTTGTTTAATATATCCCAGACTCCTTTTATATTATTTTTATTTTCATTTAACATTTTCCTATAATATAATTTTTTACTAGTTCGTATTATATCAGTTAATTTATTTTTATAGGTTTTATATCTTTTTTCAGATTCTTTAGTTCTTAATTTAATAAAATTTTTATAGAGATAATTTTTCTTTTTACAAGCATTTTGTAACCCTTTGGTTAACCATGGGCAATTTTTATATATGTGTTTTTTATTAATTTCTTTAATTGGACAGTTTTTATCATATAATAATTTAAATATATCAATAAATTTATCATATGCCAAGTCCACATTTTTCTCTCTATAGACAACATCCCAGTTCTGTAACATTAAGTCTTCTTTTAAATCCCTGATTCTATCTTCTGTTCGTATTCTTTTATAGATAATCTTTTTACATAGTTTATTATTATTCTTACTCTCATTAGCCCCATAATTAACATCTAAAGAAACAAATACAGGCAAGTGGTCACTAATATCATTTATTATTATACCACTCACCATATTATATTCAATAACATTGGTAAAAATGTTGTCTATCAGGGTAGCACAGTGTGTCGTTATTCTTGTAGGTTTTGTAATCTTTGGAAATAAGGTTAAGCTATACATTGTATCTAAGAAATCTTCAGTTGGTTTGTGTTGTTTTGTTTTCATCAAATCTATATTAAAGTCACCACAAATAAAGATATCCTTTTGTCTTATTTTTGCATACATCTTTTCCATCCCATTTTTAAATTTTTCCATATCAGATCCCGGTGCTCTATATATACAACTTACTATTATATTTTTTCTTTTTTCCATCGTAATCTCAATTGTTAAACATTCCATACTTTCATTCACTGCTGATGTCATACTGTCTACTTTTTTACTTTTTAATTTTCTATCAACATACAGTGCTACCCCACCACCACTTTTACATTTCCTATTTTGTGTGTACATCTCATATCCATCTAGTTCAAAATTTACATCTTTTTCTTCATTAATCCATGTTTCACTTATTGCAATAATCCTAAATGGTGTATTAAATTGATTCAAAAACTCCTTAATACTATCAAAGTTTGCATAGAGACTCCTACTATTAATATGTATTATTGTTAATGTTTGATCCAAATTCATAATTCCATTTAATTGTTGTTCTTCATAATAAACACACTTATTATTAATATGACCAAAATAATTGTTGTCTGGGTCAACACCTCCCAAAATGTCCTGTGGTTGCTGTTCAGCACTAACAAAATTTCCAGCTTCAATTTGCCCCACTACACTTCCATCATCAAATGAGGAAGAATGATTGACTAAAGTACTAAACATAATTTATGACAACCATGTACACCAAGAAGAAAAAAGGAAAAGAACACAAAATTTCCACTCATGATTACTACACCGTTATTGCTGAATCAGGGCTAAGGTTTAAATCTGTCCAATTCCTCCATTTCTCTAATCATCATTACTTTAGCGTCTTCTGGAGTGCCAAGCAGTTTTATCCACACCTTACAGTTTCTTGTCCATGTCGACTGTATTTTTCCTTGTTTTCTGAGGGCCCTGGCTTGTCTAGCTATTTCGGAGTTCTTTTTTGTTAAATGTTCATTTATGTAGACAGCCGTTCCTCTCAGTTTTTTTGCTTGTCGCAGAAGATCAATTTTTGCTTTCCTACTGACGAATCGGATGATAATCGCTGGTTTTAATTTACTATTTTTATTGGGTAATGTGTGGCAAGCCGAAATAGTCTCATTGTCCACAACAATGTTATTTGAACTGAAAAAGGTCAATACCTGCTGCTCAAGAGTGTGTGACTCAGCCAGTGTCTCATCCTGCCCATCCTGATCACCAACTCCAGCTGTCACACGTGCATAGGAGCGGTGTCTGCTGTTCACACCGCTCACAATGACCTCATCCATTCTTGTATATTGAGGTACCCCAGCCTCCAGCAGCTGTTCCCTAATGATGCAACCTTGATGAGATGAAGCATTGTCATCCATGAAGACAAAATTAGGCCTGTGTTGTTCATGTAGGGGCACAATGACTGGAATAATGATGTTATTCAGATAGTATTGGCTTGTCACTGTACCATTCACAAGGTGTAGGGCAGTTCTGTATTGACTAGACACACCTGCCCAGACTGTAACACCACCACCACCAAAGGCTAGTCTGGTGACAACAGTGACTGATGCATCGTGCTCCCCTTAACGTCTCCAACATCGTTGGTGACCATCATTTCTACTCAACATGAACAAACTTTCATCAGAGAACAACAATGAGGCCCACTGGTCCCTTGTCCAGCAAAATGCATAATGCTCCTTGACCCATGCAAGACGATGACACCTGTGCCTGGTGGTGTGGTCAGGTACTCTTGCAGGTCATCTAGCGAGCAGACCATGCTGACGTAAATGGTTTTGAGTGGTCTGATGTGACACTTGGGTACCTCTCACCTCCCTTAAATGTGCCTGGAGTTGAGTGGCATTCATCATCCGGTTCTGCAGGGCACTGTTGACAATGAAGTGGTCATCACTTATGCTGGGCACCAAGAATCCAAGTGTGGAAGTGTAACAGGTGATTAAAATTGTCTATATTTCACCAAAAATCCATCCACTAATTCTGTTTTATATTGTTGTTTGTATATATATTTCATTTATATTTTTATTTCTGGGAGCTTTTATTTTTTTGGTCTTGAGCCCAGTTTGTAATGATGTCACTTCCCCTGAATTTGTGCTCTCGCCTCCGTCGGTGCCAGACGTTGTTGAGGAGAAGTGAGTTTAATTAGTGCTTGTTTACTCACCCCTCCATGGGGAATTAGTCAGTGGTGCAGCTCATGACATCGTCAGGGTACACCTCCACTCCTAGCCAAGGTGCTATGGAGGAATTCCTCTTTGGCTTGGTGGTAGAGTAGAGGTTTTCAAATGTCATGGGTTCGAGGCTTGGCCTGGGATATTTGTAGGTGTTAAGTCTACCTTGCATAAAAGTAGAAAAGACTTATTTGATGCTAGTCTTCCTTGCCTGTGGGGTGGAAAATGACTTAGGTTTTTCCACCTTGACTGAGGGTCAAAACGAATTTTGTATATTCATGATCCCAGGATTAGTAGGTGATTCTGGCCTTGGCCCAGAGAATGGATCATAACAGTGCTCTTGCTAAAAAGTGTGCAAATGGAGTAAAAACTTGTATATACCGACATGGGATTTGCCTGACAGTTGTATAGCCTTTGTTTAACCGAGTTGTAGGTCCGGGTTTTCTGTCTAAATGTGTATTTATGTATAGAGCAGCACTTTGAAAGGAGATACTTGTTCGGGTAATGTTAAGCTGGACAATGGAGCATGCAAGTGGCTTCTCACATGGTTTGCTGTCTTTTTTTCCCTTAAAGGTGTGTGTCAAAGCCTGGTTATTCAAAGATGCTGTACTGAATGAGATTTTATTCTTTGTCAGGTATGTGA
This sequence comes from Pholidichthys leucotaenia, assembly GCA_020510985.1. NCBI lineage: Eukaryota > Metazoa > Chordata > Actinopteri > Cichliformes > Pholidichthyidae > Pholidichthys > Pholidichthys leucotaenia. The sequence continues at coordinate 230,802,989 of CM035840.1, forward strand.
GCTCCCTGGTTTGTTTTATTATGTATATTTGTTCTATTCATTTTTCTTTTTCATTTTCTGCTCACAGGGGATCGCCTGATTGCTGGGGTCTTTCTGCAGTGGTGGGGGTTTCCCCTACAGTTGATAGTGCTATGAGATGACTGTTGTTGTGAAATGGCACTATATAAATAAAGTTGAATTGAACTGAATTGAATTTTGCTTGCTCTGTAATTGTATTTGATTTAAAGTGCACCTTTTATAAGTTTTGTTAATTGTTTAACCCTTGTGTTTCCACGTGACAGGTAGCGATGGTGGTGGGGTGTGGGTCATATGGACCCCTGTTTTTTTTTCTTTTGTTTCCCAGAATGAATAGTTTATCTCCCGGTGGTTGGAGGATGGGGGGTGGGGTCCCGACTAGACCTCTGGGGCTTTGGGTGAGAGGGGTCATATCGACCCCCTGGGGTTTTTTGGAGGGGGGTTCCCCGCAGAATGGATAGTTGATCTCCCGGTGGTTTGTCGAGAACTTGGGGGGGGGGGGGGGGTGTGGGGTCGACTAGACCCCCACCTCGGGGTTTTGGGTGAGAGGGGTCATATCAATCCCCTGGGGTTTTTTGGAGGAAGGTTCCCTGCAGAATGGATAGCTGATCTCCCAGTGGTTTGTTGGGAACTTGGGGGGGGGGGGGGGTTGTGGGGTCGACTAGACCCCCACCTCGGGGTTTTGAGTGAAAGGGGTCATATTGACCCCCTGAGTATTTTTTGAGGGGTCGTATCGACCCCGCTGTTTTTTTGTTTTTTTTTTCCAAGGAATAGATAGATAGTTGATCTCCCCAAACGGTGGTTTGTTGAGGAAGGACGGGGGGTGGTGTGGGGATCGACTAGACCCCACCTCGGGGTTTTGGGTGAGAGAGGTTGCCGGGGTATTTTTTTCCCCAAAGAATAGATAGTTGATCTCCCCATGGTTTGTCGAGAAAGGACGGGGGCTGGTGTGTGGAGGGGTGAGAGGGGGTGTGACCCCCTTTGGATTTTTCGAGGGGGTCATATCGACCCCGCTGTTTTTTTCCCAAGGAATAGATAGCTGATCTCCCCGTGGCTTGTCGAGGAAGGAAGGGGGTGGTGTGGGGGTCGACTAGACCCCACCTCGGGGTTTTGGCTGACGGGGTCATATCGACCCCCGGAATATTTTTTGAGGGGGTCATATTGACCCCGCTGTTTTTTTTCCCAAGGATTAGATAGTTGATCTCCGGGTGGTTTGTCGAGGACTGGGGGGGGGGGGGGGGGTGTTGCTGTTGAGGAAGGAGGGTGTTGTTTTTTTTCAAGGAATAGATAGTTGATCTCTGGGTGGTTTGTTGAGGATTTGGGGGGGCGTGGGGGTCGACTAGACCCCCACCTCAGGGTTTTGGGTGAGAGGGGTCGTATTGACCCCCTTTGTATTTTTTTGAAGGGGTCAAATCGACCCGAGTGTTTTTTTTTTTTTTTCAAGGAATAGATAGTCGATCTCCCCACCCGGTGGTTTAAATTAAATTAAATCACCCTTTATTGTCATTCAACTGTACAACCAATCATCGTACAGTAGAATGAGATAGAACGAGTAGAACGAGATTCTACACCCCAAGTGTAGAATCAGAGGGTCGCTGCCATGCAAGGCGCCGCCACAAATTTCCCTCCTCCATTCCATTATTGCAGAGCACCAAGCTGGACGGCAGGAAGTTCCACTTTTATATGGTCTTCGGCATGATCCGGCCAGGATTTGAACCCCTGCCTCCCGGGTGTGGGGCGGATGCTCTACCAGCTGAGCCACCACTCTGGTCTGGTTTGTGGAGGACTTGCTATTTGACGGAGGAGGCGAGAGGACCGCGACTGGCAGGAGCGCAGGCGGGGCAGTATGTGAGCGCGCATCTTCCGCACACGTGTGAGCGGCACCCTCGGCACACCGTTTTGGTCTTGGTGTCCTTGCTCCTGGGACACACGCGGCACCTCTTCCTCTTTTCTTCCAAAGACCGCGGGGGTCCCCCTTGCGCGGCGGCCTCGGGCTCGCCGCCGGGGATCCTCTCCCTCTCCTCTCCCTCTCCCTCTCGCTCCTCCTCCTCCTGAGCACGAGCGGGGCCACGAGCGCCTTGCCCAGCTGCTCCGTGAACAACCTGCGCCTGTTGCGTCTGCCGGTCATCCACGTGGGATTGAGCTCCCGCCACAGGACGAAGGCGTTGTATGCCTACACGTCCACCATAATGTGGAACAGGACCAGGGGCCAGCGGCAGGTTTTTCCCCTGCAGCGCGCAGGGTCCCGAGTATGGTCAGGTCCCGTTCGGCAAGGAGCCTGCGCGCGAGCTCGTGGGACGTGAAGAAGTTGTCGCAGGTGACGTTCTGCCTGGGTCCCAGTCCCTCGGTGAGCTTGAGGACGACTCGGGTGGCCAGGTTCTTTTCGGTCCGGGCTCGTACAGGAGCGACAGCCGCCTCTGCCACGCATCCCACATGTGCCTGATGGCCGCCAGCTTGTCTCCTGAGAAGGAAGAAGAGGAAGAAGAGGAGGAGGAGGAGGAATAGCATCTGGCCTCTCTGGTGTCGCGATCGTTGAAACGCAGGATGCTCAAGTACGAGCGGAAGGTCTTGAGGGACATGGTGGACTGGAAGACGGAGCGTCCGCTCTCGGCGTCCCAGAGGCTCTCGCATGCCTCGCCTCGCGACCTGTACACGCCCGCGAGGATCAGCAGCCCCACGTAGGCGGGCAGGTCAGTCCGATCTATGGGCCTCCACCCGTCGAGCCCTCGTGACGTCATCCTGGCACCTTCCAGGTTGGTCATGGTGATCACCTCATCCTCCAGCTCGGGCTGAAAGTAAGCAAGGAACGCCGAAGCCACGTCCACGACAGCCTCGCGCACCGTCTTCATGGGGCCCTGATGCTGAAGTCGAGGCCGACGTCGATGCCGATGCTGCGACGGCGGGTGAGGCCTCGAGCTCCACGTGATGTTCCCACGTTTCAAGGTCATCGATTCCGTGGGAGCGTCTCGATAGTCATAGTGATCCTGTCCTCCTCCTCCTCTTTTGTCCTCTTCTTCTTCTTCTCCTTCTTCTTCTTCCTCATTGTCCTCCTCTATGTCTGATTCCTCTTCTTCTTCTTCTTCTTCTTCTTCTTCTTCTTCTTCTTCCTCGTCATCGTCGTCCTCCTCTGTGTCCGATTCCTCTCCTTCACCTTCTTCTACCTCTTCTTATTCACTTTGTTCTACCTCCTCTTCTACCTCTTTGTCTTCTTCCTCTTCTTCTTCTTCTTCTTCTTCTTCTTCTTCTTCTTCTTCTTGCCATTGTCCTTCATTGCCGTCGCTGCAGTCTTTGTCTTGGCGGGCTCTCGGGGACGTTGGGAGTCACTCGCGGTCCGGTATTGCCGCGGGGTCCCGTGGAGCAGTGCCGCATTGCAAATACCGACTCATAATTGTCACCCCCGTCATACTGCAGAGCCGGTACGGGACCGAAGAAGACACAACGGGTGAGGGGGATTCTACTTCTACTTCTACTTCTTCTTCTTCTTCTTCTACTACTACTACTTCTTCTTTCCTCCCGGTCCACGGACGCGTGCGCGAGATGTCATAGAGATGTGAGGGAGGGAGCGAGCAAGCGAGAGGGACAGAAAAGAGAGTGAGGTCATTGGGCTTTTTTTTTTTTTTTTGTCGTTGAGGGAATTGGCAGTCACGGACCCGATGCAAGGGACCCTTAGTAACATGACTTCCTTTCGTCCGTCCTCGCGGGCGACAGGCAAGTTCGCATCTGGACCTTGGTACAGCGGCCCGGTTTCATGAAGGATGGCCGTGGGTGTGGGGGGGCTGTGGGGGGCTCTAAATATCGCGTCCACTTCGCACAGCCGAGTCTTTTTTTTTTTTTCAGACCACAGGGATTTTTTTTTTTTGTCCCAAATGTCATCGCTTGTCCATGTATGGGTCCAGAGTATCACGTCCGCTTTGTGTGATCAAGTCATTTTCAGGCAATGGGTGTGTGTGTGTGTGTGTGTGTTCTCTCTCTCTCTCTCTTTCTTTCTTTCTCCCCCACCCCACCCCCACCCCCCAAGACGTAATCTCTTGTCCGTTTATGGGTCCGCGAGGAGTAGGTAATTGTAGCATTTTCTGGCCTTGGGGGATTTTTTTTTTTCCTCCCCAGACATCATTGCTTGTCCGTATAGTTCCACGACTCATTTCCTGGCCTTAGGATTTGTATTTTGTGTTTTTCATTTTATGTCTTGGCTGATTAGTTTATTTTAAAGACGTGTGTGTGTGTGTGTGTGTGTGTGTGTGTGGTGGACGACACCCCCCCACCACCACCACCACCACCACCAAGATATAGGGCCATTTGGAGATGGTAGGGGGGGTCGTCACGACCCCAGACCCCTAGGTGGATCAGATTGCATTTGATGGTGGTTGTCATGACCATCGCAGACCACTAGGGAGCGCTAGGATAAGATGTAGGGGGCTAGAGTGGACCCCCCCAATATATAGGGGCTGAATTTCCGGTTTTTGGTGGCGACAGGGGTCTTCTCGACCCCCCAGGCCGCTAGGAGGCGCTAGGACCAGATGGAGGGGGCTAGGGAGGGCTTGCCAATATAGTGGCTTGAGTTTCCGGTTTTTCGTGGTGGCGGGGTCTTCTTGACCCACTAGGGGGCACTAGGACAAGATGGAGAGGGCTGGGGGGGCTTGCCAATATAGTGGGTTGAGTTTCCGGTCCCCACCACCACCACCACACACACCCCAGACCGCTAGGGGGCACTAGGACAAGTTGCAAGGAGAGGGGGTCGGGCTGACCCCCCAGGGACCGCACGAGGGTTAATGGCAGCTCCATCTGTACAAATCACATGAAAATACACAATCTGTGACATGTGGCCTCCTCCATGCACACAGCCCAGTCCTCTCCTCTCAGATGGTGCGGTGCAGACTGAGAGACTAGTTAGGGCCTGAGCCACTGACAACGTCAGTCAGCGAAAGCCCTATTGTAATTGCTCAGTTCGAAATTCACCCCCAATTTTTGTGGGTGTTGCCAAATGTAAAAGGTCTATGGAGAGTGGCGACGGTAAACTTTGCCGTAGAGACATAAAATTTGGGTGAGGTGTGCATCACCTCAAGACATGCAAAAAACATAATTGTGGCCCATACCCACCGCCAACAAGAAGGCCGCCATCTTCCCTCAAAGTCGCCCCACCTCCAATTCGGTGAAAAAGCCACACCTCGCATTTGACTATATTTGTCCTAGGGACCTGCTCCAATTGAGCTCATTTTTACATGGCGGCATCTATAGGCATTGGTCATTAAATATTGTATAAATTAAGTCAAAATCTCCAAATGTGTGGCCAGGGCACCATGGCGAAGTTTGACTCCTCCCCTTACAACTTCAAACAGCTGTAACTTGGGAAAAACTTGTCCAATGTTCACCAAAGTTTTCATGATGGAAAACAGTCCTGCCCCGAACGCGTCTCCATTAAAATACGACAAAAGATATAGCGCCACCGAGTGGTTAAAGGAAGAATTGCTTAAAACTCTTATTTATTACTCACCTGCCACTTTCTACAATGACGTGAAATTTTCTAAGATTCATCAGAGCACAGGAATGATCATAACTGAACATCAACTTTAGCATGATGTCACACGTTACCATGGACACGCTCTCCTCGCCATTCAATCTGTGAGCTTATGGGGAGGGTTGGGAAGATCCTGGAGTCATGAAATTTGGAGCATAGGTAGAGGTGACTGTCATCTGTAGTCCTATATGGGTCAGCAACACATAACTGATAGGTAAGTGTTACCATGACGACATGGCGAAGGCTTACTCCTCGCCAAGGTACATCAAAAAGTTGTAACTTGGACAAACTTCATTCGATTTTCACCGAATTTTCTACAATGGATTTTAGTCCCACCCTGAATGCGTCTATGTAAAAACCATTTACAAAAGTAATAGCACCACTTTGTGATTAGAACAACAGACACTTGTACATTGGACAAACTTTGTACGATTTTCACGAAATTTTTCACAATCGATATTAATCCCACTGCAAACGCGATGATATAAAAATAATAAACAAAGGTTCAAGCGCCCCTGGGTGGTTAAAGGAAGAATTGCTGAAAACTCTTTTATTGATTACTCACTCGCCGCTGGGCAAAATGACGTGAAATTTTCTGAGCCTTATCGGACCTCCGGTTTGATTATAAACGCATATCACCTTAAGAATGGCATCACTGCTGTTCCCAAGGACACACCCTCCTCGCCATTCAATCCGTGATCTTGTTGGGATGGTTGGGAACAACCTGGAGTCACGAAATTTGGAACATAGGTTGAGGTGACTGCCTTATAAAGTCCTATATGGGTGGACAACACATAACTAACAAGGAAGTGTAGCCGTGGTGACATGGCAAAGGTTTACTTCTCGCCATGGAACATCAGAAAGTTGTATCTTGGACAAACTTTTTTGGATTTTCACCAAATTTTCAACAATGAATTTTAGTCCCACCCTGAACACTCCTATATAAAAATAATTAACAAAACTTATAGTGCCGCCTAGTGGTTACAACATCAGTCGCGTGTAAATTGGACAAATTTTGTACAATTTTCACCAAATTTTCTACAATGGATATTAGTCGCATCCTGTATGCTCCTCTATAAAAATACTTAACAAAGGTTATACCGCCACCCTGTGGTTAGAACGACGGCCACTTGTGAATTGGGCATACATTGTACAATTTTCACCAAATTTTCTACAATCAATATTAGTCCTGCCCCGAACGTGTCTAGATAAAAATAATAAACAAAAGTTATAGCACCCCCTAATGATTAAAGGAAGAATTGTTGAAAACTATTTTCTTTCTTTTTTTCTCACCAGCTGAAAAAATGACATGAAGGAATGACTAGGGCTCATTGACAGTACATGTACATAGTACAGAATGGTTTCCATGGCGACCGGCATACTTCAATGGCTTCCTCACCATGAAAAACATGACAGTTACAGCTCAGACAATCCTGGTCTGATTTGGACCAAACTTTGCACAAATCATACTAATCCCACTCTGAACATGTCTGCATATCAATATTCACAAAACTGTCACACCAGCACCTACTCTGAGATGAGGTACTGCACAAAATTGTTTCAGATTTTGCACAAAGACCAGTAGTCACAATGACATGACATTTTCAGTGGTTTCTCAGAGTGCATTGGACTACCCTCAGTGGAAGTCACTTTTGTCCTGCAATAAGCACAGTTGCCATGGAAACCCATTCCTTGCCATTCAAGATGTTTTATACTTTGGAGTGTTGGGGAAGTCCAAGGGTCACCAAATGTGGAATGTAAGTCAAGGTGACTCTCTTCTGTAGTTCTGTATTGGTCTGCAACATGTGCCTAAAATGTAAGTGTTACAATGGCCACATGTCCAAGTTTACCTTATCGCAATACATTGGACAGTTGTAAACTGGACATACTGTGTTGGATTTTCACTGTAATTGCCATGATGGACATTAGTCCCACTCCACACGGTCCTACATAAAAATATTTGTCAGAAGTTATAGCACCACTTACTGCTTAAAGGAAGTTCTTGCCAAATGGTTTATTTTATTATTCATGCAGCCCTTGCAGGGTTGACGGGAAATTTTCCGAGCCAGCAAGGTACAATGGGCACCGGGTTCCACGGGCACGCGGGGGGGCAAAGGCCTGCTTACAGCTGCTTGCAGCTTTAATTTACATTGTGTTTCTTCTTCTGTGCGCAAACTGTACATTTGACCGTGAATGTGCTTCTGAACATTTAAACCTAAATATAAAAATACATCTAAACCAAACATAACCCCAAAACAATAAAAGACATCTACAAATGTTCAAAGCATTTTATACAAAATAAATTCCCTTCTTGTTAAGTGCAACCTCTAGAGATTTTTGTGAAAGGAAGAAATAAAATCAACATACCTCTACAAATCAGATGAAAATACACAATCTCTGACATACAGCCTCCCTCCGTGCACACAGCCTAGTCCCCTGTTGGCAAGCAAACACACAGAAAACCCTACAGTTCTCGGGAGCACGTGTCTCTGAAAACTTTCAAAATGCTTTCATAAAGTTTACCCAAGAATGACAAAACTGCACATACATAGCCCCGAAGCTAACAGTGACCGTGTATTTGCACATTATCATGTTTTCATGGCTAAAAGAAACTAAATAAATTGCTAACTAACCAAGAGAAAAACAGTACCAGCATGGCATTGGGGTGGAGGATGCAGTGATCTTTCTCCTTCACCGTTCTCTGTCCCACCTGGAGAAGCCCAGGAATGTGGTGAGGATCATGTTCTTTGACTTCTCCAGTGCTTTCAACACCATCCAACCGATGATCCTGAAGGACAAGCTGCTGTGTGCAGGGGTGGACCAGCACCTGTCATCATGGATCCTGGACTACCTCACTAAACGGCCACAGTTTGTGAGAACCCGGGACTGTGTGTCCGACACGATCATCGGTAGCACGGGGCCCCCCCAGGGAACGGTTTTGGCTCCCTTCCTGTTCACCCTTTATACTGCGGACTTCTCACACAACACAACACACTGCCATCTACAGAAGTTCTCTGATGACTCTGCGATCGTCGGCCTCATCTCCAACGGAGAAGAAGCTGAGTACAAAGGACTTATCCAGGACTTCATGGACTGGTGCCATCGGAACTGCCTCCAGATCAATGCGAGGAAAACTAAGGAGCTGGTGGTGGACTGCAGCAGGCAAGGACAACCCCTCAAAGCACCAGTAAACATCCAGGGAACAGACATTGAGATGGTGACATCCTACAAGTACCTGGGTGTTCATCTGAACAATAAACTAGACTGGTCACACAATACTGACGCACTCTACAAGAAGGGACAGCGCAGGCTATTCCTACTGAGGAGACTCAGGTCTTTTGGTGTACAAGGGGCGCTGCTGAAGACATTCTATGACACGGTGGTGACATCAGCCATCACTTTTGGAGTGGTCTGCTGGGGCAGTGGTATTACAGCAGCCGATAGGAAGAGACTGAACAAACTGATCAAGAAAGCTAGCTCTGTCCTGGGGCAGCGCCTTGACCCAGTGGAAGAGATAGGAGAGAGAAGGATGGTGGCTAAACTGTCATCTCTGCTGGAGTCCGAGTCCCACCCTATGCAGGACATACTGAACGCACTGAGGAGCTCATTTAGCAGCAGACTACATCATCCTAGGTGCGCGACCGAGAGGTTTCGCAGGTCCTTCCTACCTACGGCTGTCAGACTGTATAACCTAAGCAGGGCTGCTTGCAGAGATAGCAAAAAAACGTGACGACCTAATAGTATTGAATGCAAAAGATGCAATAGACTTACACAATGGTCCCCTCCAGTTTACAACTAGGACAATATCAGTCGCTACGGAGGGTGACAATATGTATGGGTACATATTCATACTATGTAGGATAACTGAGTAGACGGTTATGCTGTTTATTCCATCTGGCTACAATGCTCCGCACTGTGTGTTTATATATTTATATATTTATGTGTACATATGTATATTCGCTGGTCTTGTTTTTCTTGTCTTCTTGATTGTTGCTCTGAGTGTTGCTATCCCTGTGCTGTTGCAGTCCTGGAATTTCCCCATTGTGTGACTAATAAAGGCTTATCTTATCTTAGTACATAGATGTGTGGAGCAGACTGAGAGGAGAGTTGCTGCCAACACAGATAGTGGCAGTACAAGTATTCCTATGCAAGGTTGCATTCAAGAGTAAATTCAGCTCAAAATGTAAAAAAAAAGAAAAAGAAAAAAGAAATCACACTGGGACATAAACCAACAGTGAAAGATTTGGTGAAATACACATTAAAATAAAAATATAAAGTCTCAGCCCATTCACATTCACCCCTCCTGAATTTCACCAACATCCTGAACGAACTTGCCCCAGGATTATAAGGACGATGTCTACTCCTGACACAACGTGGCACAAGTAAAAAAGATGGACCTAGCCCATATAGCCAACTTAGAAGCTACCCCAAACACAAGGTTAAGGAAACAAAGAGGCTGATCAGGTCTCCATATTTCCTTTGGCAAAAGTGATGCCTGTTACACCACACAACACTTGGCCCCAACAAAATAAATTTGTTCAGTGGACATATATACAAAGGAGACTGAAGAAATAATCCACCATAGCCAATATATGGCCTGCTATGAAAAATAAACTGGTTGAAAAATAAACTACATTTGATCAAATTTTTACCAATATGAACTTTTCAGCCTATGTTTTATATACTTATATCACTGTGAAGTGCTGGGTGGTGATGCTCACCTCTGGTGACATCACCGGGCCGTCCTATGTAAGGCCGAGGTCGTCCATCTTACATTCTCTGTTCTCGCCGAGCTTAGCCGGTGATCTGTCAATGCTGTCAATGTGTGAAAGCTAATAAAAGCTGTGTTCCAATTCACCTCGCCTCTTCTGTGCAGCAGAGCAATACCAGACATAACATTGGCGACGTCTGATTAAACCATGGAGGAGTGCATTGTCCCTATCCGCCCTTTCCTCGAGGAGCCCGGAGACCTGCCAGTACCCTGGCCTAAGTGGTTTGAGGCCTTCCAGAGTTACGTTGCAGTGCTGGGTCTCGGGGAGCTCGACAAGCTCAGACCCCGGGCACTGTTGGTTCACAATTTGGGCATAGAGGGCTAACGAATCCTGGGAATGCTCAGTGCTGCTAACACATATGAGGAGGTAGCAGGGCTGCTAGCTAGCCATTTCGACACCCCAGATAATGTGACGGTCTGGAGGATCCGCTTTCGACAGCGGCATCAGCGGTTAGGTGAACCCGTTTGGCAGTTCGTCACCGACTTGAGGCAGCTAGCTAGCGAGTGTCATTCTGGGACACTGGAGGAAGAAATGATTCATGATCAGTTGGCGGAACACACTTGTAGCACCACATTGCAGGCTAGGTTACTTACGGTGCCAAGTGAACTCACGTTAGCCACAGCCGTCAAGCTAGGTCTCCAAATGTAAGCCATGAACAAGCTAGAGCCTCTTGTCGCCACAAACGCCACGGACCTGGACAGGAAAGATAGTTTGGACAGCGAGGAGACGGCAGCCAACGCTACTTACCGGGGGTTGGCCCCGGGAAAGTCCGTTTGTATGGGCTGTGGGTCTGCAACGCACTGCAAAAAGGCTACGGACTGTCCGGCGAGAAGAGCATGTTGTAACAAATGTGGTCGCTTGAACCATTTTGCCAGGGTCTGCTGTGGATTTAACCCAGAGAGCCCAAGGAAGAAATCACTTGGCCCGTCCCGACAACCATCCACACAGTGTGGGCTGAAGAACTACCATATCGGTCAAGCAAAACCAATTTCGCCCAGGGTAGGTACCTAGACCGATGAGCGACACCAATGGGTTGGCCCCAGATTCCTCCGGAGCCTGGCCGCGGAAGGATGGAGGGTCTGCGGCTACGATGGTGAACGTTACAGTGGTATTAGAAGAGGTTGGGGCAGGACCAAGAAGCACAAAGGATCAGCGTGCTCGACAACAATGCCTCAAGCCAAGCTGAGCCCCATTGGTGGTCCTGGATTGGGTTCGGCGCCAAGATGAGGAACGTCCAAGGTGAAAATGAGCCAGACGACAACCCGAGGAGCATCGGGAGTGTCTGTGCATAGTGGACAAACTGGGCGCAGCACACTTCAGGCTCTCTGACGGCTCGTTGTGGCATGCAAATCAGCTTCAGCGTGTCCGGGAGAAAACTCCAGGAGACAAGGCTGGACGTGGGACGAGGTTGAGAGTGAGAAGGAGTGGCTGTAGCGTCCGGAGGGCCAACCACCACCCCAAAGACCGGCAGTGTCCAGGGGCACATCTGCTGAGAGGGTGCCCTGGGCCCCCATGCCAGTTTTGACTTTTTCACTTGGACACTTGGGTTGCAAATAGTATACGCTGAAGTTCTGGTGTTGTTGTTGGTGTTGTTGTTAAAAAAAAAAAAAGAAAATATATATGTTATATAAGGGATTTTTTTTTGGGGGGGGGGGGTTGTTCTTGTTTAGGAGCATGGCATGCAGTTTTAGTTAATAATGGACTTTTAAGTTACCCCAGCAGGTGACAGAAAAATCCACCTTGCCATGTGGGCAGGACGGCAGTCCACCCATATTCCCTATTTTATGTTTTGTTGTGTGAATGTGTTAGGCCATTTGGAAATATTAGTTGTTGTTTGTTAGGGTCTTAATTGAGTGAGTGGTTTTGGACTTTTGGCGGGGCAATGTTACATAGTTATTTCACTGTGAAGTGCTGGGTGGTTACGCTCACCTCCAGTGACGTCACCGGGCTGTCCTATGTAAGATCGAGGTCAGCCATCTTATGTTCTTTGTTCTTTGTTCTTTGTTCTTCCAAGAAGACCAAGATGGCGCCCACAGTGGTCGACATGGTGCTTCGCTGCGCTCTTTGTTTGTTTTTGTCAATTGTGTGTCTGCTTGCACTTATACCCGTGAAGAACTTCTAAATATCAGGACTTTCACCCCCACGGACCTCCTCCCAGTTTTTTTAGCCCCTGCCGCCGATCTGGTTCATTGCTTGGCTCGGAAAGTGAGACGGCGGAAGAGAGGTAGACGAGCGGGCGCTCTCGTGCGGCTTCGCAGGAGAGGCTCGCGAACGGCGCTGCCTGGCATATTTCTGTCCAATACCAACTCTCTCTCTAACAAGGTAGATGAACTGAGACTGCTGATGCGTTTTAGGGACCTCGCCTCCTCGGCTGCCCTCTGCTTTACTGAGACCTGGCTCCGGGAAAATATACCGGACAGCGCGCTGCGCCTCGACGGCTTCCAGCTCTTTCGTGCTGATCGTGACACAGAGCTTTCCGGCAAGACCACAGGAGGCGGAGTCTGCTTCTACATCAACTGCAGCTGGTGCTCTGATGTAACGGTAATTTCCAAACACTGTTCTCCCGCCCTGGAATTTCTTGTTATCAACTGCAAGCCTTTTTATTCCCCGCGGGAGTTTGCTTCTTTTATACTGATCGCTGTGTACGCCCCTCCCGACGTGGACACGCGCGAAGCTCAGCGCGTGCTCGCGGATCACATTCAACACACAGAGCGGAGTTTCCCAGACGCGCTGATTATTGTGGTTGGCAACTTTAATCAGTGCAATCTGAGCCACGATCTCCCCCGCTACAAACAGTTTATTAAATGCCCCACCAGAGGATTAAACACACTGGATCACTGTTACACCACAGTGAAAGACGCATATCGCGCTGTTCCTCGCGCTGCGCTGGGATTATCTGATCACGTGATGGTTCACCTCATTCCCACATACAGACAGAGATTGAAGCTCACTAAATCTGTTGTGAGCACTACGAAGAAACAGACCAGTGAAGCTGAGGAGAAGCTGGAAACGTGCATGGAAATATCTGACTGGGGCATGTTTAAAGGAGCCACGCATGATCTGGATGAGTACACGGACACTGTGAACTCATATATCCACTTTTGTGAAGAGATCATTCTTCCATCACGCACCAGGGTGAGTTACTCTAATGACAAACCCTGGTTCACAGCTAAGCTCAGACAGATCAGGAAGGAGAAGGAAGCAGCGCTGAAAAGTGGAGACAGGGACTGCTACAGGGAGGTTAAATACCGGTTTAACAGAGAGCTGAAGAGGGCTAAATCTGTGTATTCAGAGAGACTCCAGCAGCAGTTCACTGCTAATGATTCGGCTTCCGTGTGGAGAGGACTGAGGCAAATCACCAACTATCGGCCTCAGGCTCCTAAAGGTCAGGATGACAAAGCCCTTTGTCAAAGTCTGTCCCAACACTATGCCCATTTTGACACCTCGTCATCTGTGTCCAACTCCCCCCCTCCCTCCAGCTCCACAGCCTCCACAATCCCTACTTCATTAAAGGCACCCCCCCCTCCTCCCCCCCTGCCCTTATCATCAGTGAGCAGGACGTGCTCAAACAGTTCTCCAGACTGAACCCGCGCAAGGCCCCCGGCCCGGACGGCGTGTCTCCCTCCACCCTGAGACACTGTGCGAAACAGCTGACTCCTGTCTTCACAGACATTTTTAACACCTCCCTTAAGCTATGCCACGTGCCGTCCTGCCTCAAATCCTCCACCATCATCCCTGTCCCCAAGAAGCCACGGATCACTGGACTTAATGACTACAGACCTGTAGCGCTCACCTCTGTAGTCATGAAGTCCTTTGAGCGCCTGGTCCTGCCCCACCTCAAGTCCATCACCACCCCTCTCCTGGACCCGCTGCAGTTTGCCTACCGAGCCAACAGGTCTGTAGACGACGCAGTCAACCTGGCCCTCCACTCCATCCTGCAGCACCTGGACTCCCCGGGAACCTACGCCAGGATCCTGTTTGTGGACTTCAGCTCCGCATTCAACACCATCCGCCCCGCTCTGCTCCGGGACAAGCTGTCCCTGCTCAACGTGCCTGACTCCCTCTGCAGGTGGATCACCGACTTCCTGACGGACCGGAGGCAGCATGTGCGGCTGGGAAAGACTGTCTCAGACTCCACTAGCATCAGCACCGGATCACTCCAAGGCTGTGTACTTTCCCCCCTACTCTTCTCCCTTTACACCAACTCCTGCACCTCCAGCCACCAGTCTGTCAAGTTGATCAAGTTTGCGGACGACACCACCCTCATCGGGCTCATCTCCAACGGCGACGAGTCCGCCTACAGGAGAGAGGTGGCCCAGCTGGCGTCCTGGTGCAACAATAACAACCTGCAGCTGAACACTCTGAAGACAGTGGAGATGATTGTAGACTTCAGGAAAGTCACTACCCCTCTGCCCCCCCTCACCCTCTCAGGCTCTCCCATCACCACTGCTGATTCCTTCCGCTTCCTAGGCACTACCATCACCAGGGACCTCAAATGGGAGCCGACCATCACCTCACTCATCAAAAAAGCCCAGCAGAGGATGTTCTTCCTGCGGCAGCTGAGGAAGCTCAAGCTACCCACCAAGATGTTAGTGCAGTTCTACACAGCCATCATCGAGTCCATCCTCACCACCTCCATAACCGTGTGGTACGCAGGAGCCACTGCCAGGGACAGACTAAGGCTGCAGCGCATCGTGCGCACTGCTGAGAAGGTGATCGGCTGCAAGCTCCCATCTCTCCAGGATCTGTACATCTCCAGGACCCGGAGGCGTGCTGGCCGGATCGTAGCCGATCCCTCACACCCTGGTCACGTACTGTTTGCCCCCCTCCCCTCTGGTAGAAGACTTCGGTCCATCCAGACTAAAACCTCCCGTCACATGAACAGCTTCTTCCCCTCTGCCATCAGACTGCTGAACACTAAGTGACTTATTGACTCTCGTGCACTATGTACAGCAGCTCAATCAGACTCATGTCAATCATCACTGTTTTCTTCCTGCATTACCGACTGCACTATATAGTTCTCCACAGTATCTGCTGCTCGCTAATATATTTTAACTGCTGACCAGTATCACTTACTCTTATTCTACACTTTATTGCATGTATAGTTTATTTCTTTTATCTTATCATGTTTAATGTTGCAGCATTGCACCGAGACAAATTCCTAGTTTGTGTACTACATGAACAATGGCAATAAACCTGATTCTGATTCTGATTCTGATTCTTGCCGAGCTTAGCGAGTGATCTGTCAGTGCTGTCAACTTGAGTAAACTAATAAAAGCTGTGTTCCAAGTCACCTCGCCTCTTCTGTGCAGCAGAGCAATACCAGACATAACACTAAGAACTTTTCAGCCCTGTTGACAGCGAAGCAACCCAAAATGAAAAAGTATACCATGAGGTCTCTGAGTTGATTGCTGCTCACAGGGAAGATGGTGAGTGTTTTATGATTTTAAGCATCTTTTATGTTATTTATCCAATTGATGGCAAGCTCCCTTTAAACAAAGAAGGATATCGCTGTTGTCTTCTGTATGCAGACAATGAGCTCACTAGTTATCTAACTAGCTAGCCATTAACGCTAACTCCGTGCTTTGCTTGTATTTTGCACTTGCTGTAGTAAGTATTTCCTTCTGACAGCAAAACATGTCAACAACATAACGGGCTGTCTTCCTGTAATGAACCCACCCACCTTGTGGTGGTACTCAGTTGTCATGGAAAATGACCTAAACCATGTCAGGCCGAGTAGAGTTGTGGCAAGTTGAGCTGAGTAGGTGCTGGTGGAAAAGTGGCTAATATGTTCAGCATCAAACTGGGGAAAGACTGAACCCAGAGTGTGTAAAGAAGTCAGTTAAATGTGGAGGAGGAAGAGTCACAGTTTGGGGGATGTTTTCTGCAGCAGGAGTTGGGCCTCTTGTACAGCTACATGGCAGGTGAATGCAGATATTTATGTAAACCTCCTTCAGCAACGTGCAATTCCTTCACTACAATTGTCTCCCAATCCACCTGTAATTTTCATGCAAGATAATGCCCCCTGTCACACTGCAAAATGGGTTAAATAGTTCCTTGCAGTGAGCTTTATTTTCAGTGAGGCTGTGATGCTTTTAGGGTCAGTTTTACAAATTGGATTTTATAAATAATTTTAACAAAACAAGTGCTTTAATTTAATTACCTCTTTATGGACCACACAGAAAAGGCAGTAATAAAAGTCCTTGCTTTCATTTTAGACCTCTCCTCAGTACAGAGAACATGCAAAGACCCTCGGTTACACAAGTATAATGCATTAAGTTATTTTACTTAAGTTATTTATACTTCACCTGCAGAGCCATCATCATCGCAGGTGACAAATCCCACCCCTCACTCTCCCTCTCCATCCTCCTGCCCTCAGGGAGGAGGTACCGAAGCCTCCAGGCCTGCTCCACAAGACTGCTAAACAGCTTTGTTCATCAGGCCATCAGGACCCTGAACTCTGCCCCCCCCGCCCCGCCCCCTGCACCTGGACTGTAACACACTTTTCCCCAAAATAACTCTACCTCAGTTGTTGACACAGAAAGACTCGGCACACCAACAGTACTACATCTGCTGCTGTTTGTCTTTGCACCTTACTTTGACCATTTGCATAAATGCCAAACCTGCTGCAGTCTGTTATTGCACTACTGATCTTGCACATTCCAAACTGTCATTGCTTGCATCTCCTCTACCGCATTGAACTTGCACTATGGGTATTAGGGTATTATTGTACATAGGATTGCTGTGTTCTCTTTTTTATCTTTATTTACACTACAGGTAACATTACTGCACATAGACTGCTGTTGTTGTTTACATTCTTATTCCTTCTTTTCTTATATATTACGGACACTACTAAGAGAGAGAGAAATGGCATTTCGATTCTCCTGTATGTCCTGTAGATATAGAGGTATTGACAAATAAAAATCTTTGAATCTTAAAATCAACTTTTTTGGCAACAATTCATTATACTTTGTTTTTGTCCAAGGAATAATTACACTATAGTGTTTCAGAGAGCTGCATCTCTGTGTTGCAGCCCCATAATTCCCACTCATTAATATACATTATTAGCAGTATTTACAACTACTGTATGCATGCATGGACTTACCTTTATTTGTAAATGAAGTAAATTTGCTTGTCCTTCTGGACAAAAATCACTGCAACTTTGTGAAAAAAAGTTTGTGAAAAAAAGTAGAATAATATCATGAATAAAAATAAATAAAGAGAATAAAATGGTTAAAGGAATAATAAATATACCCACATATATATATTGCAATGCAAAACTGGACTGATATAATCTAAAAATATAAAGATAAATAAATAAATAAAATAGCCAAATAAGTATATAAACATGAATGATAAAATTAGTTAAAAGCTAAACTAAAAGGTGGGTTTTGAGCCTCCTTTTAAAAACATCAATGCCTCTGCAGCCCTGAGGTCCTCTGCAGGCCGTTCCACAGGCATGGGCCGAAAAACTCAAAGGATGCCTCACTGTGGGTTTTTGTCCTAACTTTAGGTATCATTTATTATTTAGCGAATGCAAAGTCCTTAAGCCAAGCAGTTGCCTCCTGGTTTGCTGTATGGATGGTGTGTAATCCTCCTTCCAGTCTTTGGAGCGGGCAAGCCTCTATGATGTGTTCCATTGTTTGCTCCTCTC
This sequence comes from Pholidichthys leucotaenia, assembly GCA_020510985.1. NCBI lineage: Eukaryota > Metazoa > Chordata > Actinopteri > Cichliformes > Pholidichthyidae > Pholidichthys > Pholidichthys leucotaenia. The sequence goes on from CM035840.1 coordinate 230,820,945, forward strand.
CACATGCGCACAGTGGGCTAGGGCTACTGCCCCATCTGTAAAGGCTGGCCAAGCAGGGGCCATGTCCAGTCCTGAAGCGATTGAGTGTAGACCACTGTCTCCTTGGGAGGTTGGTGCCCGGGACCTGTTGGTTGGGGTTTATCACCAGCTGTTTGTTTGGGACCTCCTTGGTCTCCCATTCCTCTTGCCAAGCTGTCTGGATGGTAAAGTCAGCTGGGGGAGGGTTTTTCCAAATCGGCCGTCTGGATGAAAGTCGGGCAGTGGGTGGAGTGTAGATATCTGCATGGATTGGTAAGTGAGGAGAATCTTTAACTTTTTGGAGCATCCTTTGAGTTAATGCTGCTCGCCGGATGTGTGGAGGGGCTATGTTTGACAGTACAGAGAGCCAGGGGAGTGGTGTTGAGCGGATTGTTCCAGTTATAGTTCTCATGGTTGTGTTGAGCTGGGTGTCTACATGGTGTGTGTAAGATGACCTGGACCAGACAGGGGCACAATATTCTGCTACAGAGTATGAAAGGGCCAGTGCTGAGGTGCGCAGGGTGGAGACTGCCGCCCCCCATTTTGCACCAGCGAGCTTGCAGAGCAGGTTGTTTCGTACCTTCACCTTAGCAGCCGTCCCCTTTAGATGTTCCTTGAAGGATAAGGTCCTATCAAGGGTCACTCCAAGATAAGTTGGATTTGGGGCATGCTTAAGCTTGAGTCCGCTCAGGTGGATGTTTAGTTCTCTGGCAGCTTTTGCATTGTGGAGATGGAATACACTGGAGACGGTTTTTGCTGGGCTTGGTTTTAGGCGCCAGATTTTGCAGAACTGGTCCAGTTTGGCAAGATCTTCCGTGAGCACCCGTTCCAGTGGTTCAAAGTCTGGTGCTTGGAATACCAAACAGATGTCGTCTGCATAGGTGAATTTGCGGGATTTTGTAGTAGGCAGGTCGTTTATGTAGAGGTTGAACAGAGTTGGAGCTAGAACTGAGCCTTGTGGGCTCTTAATGATCTTGGTCTTTCTTTTTTATTTGATCTGCTTTTACCATATTGACCCTCGTGGCCCCTGAGGTGCTCTGGTACTGGCCTAGGTATCATTAAAAGGCCAGTACCAGAGCACCTCAGGGGCCACGAGGGTCAATATGGTAAAAGCAGATCAAATAAAAAAGACCAAGATCATTAAGAGCTTTATAAACTAATAGAAGAACTTTAAAATCAATTCTATAATTCACAGGGAGCCAATGCAGTGATTCTAAAACTGGCGTAATATGCTCTCGCTTTGTGGTCTTTGTCAGCACCCGGGCTGCTGATTTCTGTAATAGTTGTAAGTTTCTGATCGTCTCTTTAGGAAGGCCAGAAAGGAGAGCATTGCAATAATCAATACAACTGGAAATAAAAGCAGGCATTAGCGTCTCTGTGTTTTCTCATGAGAGAAACAGGCGGACTCTGGCTATATTCTTTAGATGATAAAATTCAATTTTTAAAATGATAGAAACGTGGAATAAAACTGAGCTCAGAGTCAAGAATAACACCCAGTTTTTTTAACTCATCTTGATGGAATAAGACACAATGTTTATAATCTTTGTAAAAGTTTCTCTCTCTGAGCTTCAGGACCAACAACTAAAACTTCAGTTTTGTCCTGGCTATGCTGCAGGAAATTCTCTGACATCCAGAACTTAATGTCTAAATGTGGCTGAATTGCAACAATTCTGCAAAGATGAGTGGTCCAAAATTCCTCCACAGCGCTGTAAAAGACTCACTGCCATTTATTGCAAACGCTTGATTGCAGTTGTTGCTGCTAAGGGTGGCCCAACCAGTTATTAGGTTTAGGGGGCAATCACTTTTTCACACAGGGCCATGAAGGTTTGGATTTTTTTTTACCCTTAATAATAAACACCTTCATTTAAAAACTGCATTTTGTGTTTACTTGTGTTTTCTTTGTCTAATATTTAAATTTGTTTGATGATTTGAAATTTGTGGCAAATGTACCAAAAAATGAGAAATCAGGATGGGGGCAAACACTTTTTCACACCACTGTATGTACTGTATGTGTGTGTGTGTGTGTGTGTATATATATATATATATATATATATATATATATATATATATATAAACTGTGTGTGTGTATGTATATATATATTGTGGAAGATGTGAAAATGACGAGGCCACGTTCTTTCTCAGAGTCAGCTTTATTCACATCTCCATCAATTCAAAGCAGAAAAAAGAGAGAGTATGAAACAGTAACTCTCGTCCTTAAATATCAGGGACTTCACACCTCATAGATCACATGTCCCACAGACCACCTTGCATAATAAAGGCAGTCACAATGCATTTCCCTCCATGATATCACTTCCACTGTTTCCCACGCATCCTTTAATCGACCCCCCACAGTCTCCAGCCTTGCATAACAAGGCTAAGCTTCCTGCCTTTGATCTGACCTGAAATGCGAGTCACAGAACTGGTCCAACAGGTCCATTGAGTGTTCACCACACAAGCCCCCCCAGCATTTTAGAAAAACAGAACAACAAGAAAATAACCACATGCATGCCGTGATAGCATCAATACACATCAGTCCACATGCTGGATAGGCTTCAGCCTCCTGCCGAATCTGCTGTAGCTGGGGTTCACAGTCTCTGCGGCGCTGTCCCGCCGGGGATTTGCCGTCTGGGGGCGGAAACCCTTTGTCACCCTCCGTGGTGGTCTACCTCACCGCGGGGCCTTTGCCGACAGCACTTCCTCCTCTGCCACCACAAAAGCCTTGATCACTTGATCACTTATCCTTGTTGATCACTTATCCTTGTTTGATCACTTATCCTTGTTCCTTACCCCCAAGTATGTACCGCTCATCAATCGGGTGAAGCCATCAGTGAGGACCATCAAAGTGTGGCCAGAGGAGGTTGACTCTGTACTCCAGGAGAAGTTTAGGAACACAGACTGGAGCATGTTCACCTCTCAGGCTACCTGTGGCTCCCACATAAACATCGACTCTTACACCCACTCAGTCCTGGACCATATCAACACCACTATTGACAGTGTCACCACGGAAAGACAGATCGTCACGTACCCAAATCAGAAGCCGTGGATGAAGAGAGAAGTGCGGCTTCTGCTAAAGGCACGTAACAATGCCTTTAGATCTGGTGATGCACAGGCCTACAGTTCATCCAGGGCAGATCCGAAGAGGGGCATCAAGAAGGCCAAGCACAGCTACAAGCTGAAGGTGGAGGAACATTTTGGGGACTCTGACCCCCGACGCATGTGGCAGGGCATTCAAGCTATCTCTGATTATAAGCCCAGCAACTCCATACCTATAGCCATGACTGTGCCCTTTCTCAATGAGCTAAATGACTTCTATGCTCGTTTTGACAAGGACAATAACGAAAAGAACATCAATTTCCCACCCTCTGACGACCTCCACCACCTCACACTCACTAACACCGACGTCCGTAACGCACTGAGTCATGTCAACGTACGTAAGGCTGCTGGCCCTGACGGCATTCCTGGGCGTGTGCTGAGGGCATGCGCTGAGCAGCTGGCAGGGGTCTTCACAGACATCTTCAACCTGTCCCTGGCCCAGACCGTGGTACCAGCGTGCTTCAAGACCACTTCAATAGTACCAGTGCTGAAACATTCAACACCATCGTGCCTAAATGACTATCGCCCTGTGGCACTGACGCCCATAGTCATGAAGTGCTTTGAGCGGCTGGTCTTGGCACAGCTCAAAAAATGCCTGCCCCCTACACTGGACCCTCACCAGTTTGCCTACCAGAGCAACAGGAGTACAGAGGATGTGGTTTCTACAGCGCTGCACTATGTACTCTCACACCTGGATGACAAAAACACCTACGCAAGAATGCTGTTTGTTGACTTCAGCTCAGCATTCAACACAGTTATCCCCTCCAAGTTGCTCACTAAACTTGGGGACCTGGGAATCAGTACCTCCACCTGCAACTGGATCATGGATTTTCTGACCAACAGACCCCAGCATGTTAGGTCAGGCCTCAACCGTTCTTCCGTCATCACACTCAACACTGGTGTACCACAGGGCTGTGTGCTCAGCCCATTCCTCTACTCCCTCTTCACCCATGACTGCAGGCCTATGTATGGATCCAATTCCATCATAAAGTTCGCAGATGACACCACGGTGATTGGACTCATCAGGGACAACAATGAGTCAGATTACAGGGCAGAGGTTGAGCACTTGGTTACTTGGTGCGCTGACAATAACCTGCTCCTTAACACCAGCAAAACCAAGGAGCTCATAGTGGACTACAGGAAGGAGAGGGGAGAGACACATGACCCCATCCATATTAATGGCATAGCTGTTGAATGTGTCCCCAGCTTCAAATTCCTGGGGACCCACATCTCGGAGGACCTGTCCTGGTCAGTTAACACCACCAGCCTGATCAAGAAGGCCCATCAGCGCCTCTTCTTCTTAAGGACACTGAAGAAGAACCATCTGTCAACTGACATCCTGGGCAACTTCTACCGCTGCGTGATAGAGAGTACCCTGACCAACTGTGTCACAGTCTGGTATAGGAGCTGCTCTGTCGCTGACCGTAAGGCGCTGCAGCGGGTGGTGAAAACCGCCCAACGCATCACAGGGACTCCACTTCCAGTTATAGAGGATGTCTACAGGAAAAGATGTCTGCGCCGGGCACGCAGCATTCTTAGGAACTCCAACCATCCTGCTCATGGACTGTTCCAGCTTCTCCCCTCCAGAAGGCGTTTCAGAAGCCTTCGGACTAGAACCAGCAGGTTTAGGAACAGTTTCTTTCCAACAGCTGTCACGTTATTGAACTTAGTTCCCCGCTGACTCTCTTACCATCATCTCTTACCATCCTCACCTGTACATAACTGCCCATCTAACTTATTGTACATTATTTGCACATAACAGTACTCTTAACTTTCTGCACTGCTGCATATATTTGCTTAAATTGCACATACTGTTAAGTACCGTATATACTGCACTGCTGTCCTTTGCACTTCTGATGGATGCTAAACTGTGTTTCGTTACCTTGTATTCATACATGTGTAATGACAATAAAGTTGAATCTAAATCTATAATCTAATCTAAAAAGCGGGTTTAAGTCTGTCTATGCCAATTTTCTCTTCCCTACCCCCCAAATCTAGCAAAAACTGCTTGTCCCCTGTTTCTAGCACTCTGAATGGTCCATCATAAGGCGGTCGCAGCAGTGTTCGATGCGCATCGTGTCTAACAAAAACAAACTCTGCGTTCTTCAAAGTTTTAGGCACAAAAACGTGCGGAAAACTGTAGTGCGAGGGGCCGGGCAGCGTGCTTGATTCTATGTTACTCCGCAACAGCTGAGACGGGGAGGTGTTTGGCGCAGGGTTATCTGGGAGAAACTCCCCAGGCAGCCGGAGTGGCTGCGCAAACACGAGCTCCGCTGGGGAGGCTTCTAGATCCTCTTTAGGTGCAGAACGCAACCCCAATAACACCCATGGTAACTTGTCAACCCAATTTGTATCCGTAAGTGACACTCTGAGAGCCGCTTTCAATGACCTATGAAAACGTTTGCATAACCCATTAGCCTGCGGATTGTACGCGGTTGTGCGGTGAATTGTGACACCCAGGCTGCGGGCCATTGTCGACCAAAGCTCGGAAACAAATTGAGGGCCTCTGTCGGACGTAATGTCCGACGGAACGCCGAAGCGCGCCACCAAAGCTGTTAAAAACATGTGCGCCACTTCCTCGGCCATGGTTGATGCCAGCGGGACCACTTCAGGCCAGCGCGTGGTGCGGTCCACCATTGTCAGAAGATGTGTGCACCCCTGTGACAGCGGGAAGGGTCCAACAAGGTCCACATGAACGTGATCGAACCTCTTGGCCGGAATGTGAAACGGTTCCAAAGGAGCTCTCGTGTGCCTGTGTACTTTGGCTCATTGACACGCCGTGCAGGCTGCTGCCCACTCTTTGACCTGTTTGCGGAGGGTTGGCCAAACAAATTTCTCTCCCACCATTTTGACCGACGCGTGCACTCCAGGGTGCGCCAAAGAATGAACCGAGTCAAAAACGCGGCGGCGCCACGCGGCTGGTACCACTGGACACGGCCGTCCAGTGGAGACATCGCAGATTAAGGGGGGCATACCGTCTTGCAGCACCCTGCTCTCCAGCCTTAACCCTGTTGGTCCAGACTGGAGCACGCACACGTCCGCGTCATTAACTTGCTCTGCGGCCATGGCTGCATAATCTAACCCTACGCTGACTGGGGCCGCCATAGCGCGCGAGAGGCAATCTGCCACTACATTGAGTTTGCCCGCCACATGCTGAATATCAGTGGTAAACTCTGATATCGTGGCCAGCTATCTCTGCTGCCGGCCTGACCAAGGTTCCGAGACCTTGGCCATCGCGAATGTTAGTGGTTTGTGATCAACGAACGCGGTGAAAGCGCGTCCTTCCAGCCAGAACTGAAAGTGGCGGATGGCCAAATGGAGAGCGAGCAGCTCCCTGTCGAACGCGCTGTATTTACCTTTGCTATTGCGCAAGGTCCTGCTGAAAAATGCAAGGGACTGCCAAACCCCGGCTACATGTTGCTCCACGACTGCCCCTGTGGCCACATCTGAAGCGTCAGTGGTGAGCGCTCTGCGGGCCGTTGGGTCTGGGTGTGCCAACAACGCAGCCTTTGCCAAGGCTGCTTTAACCTCCGAGAACGCTTGGTCCCGCTCCGGGGACCATCCATCCATCCATCCATCTTCTACCGCTTTTCCGGAGGTCCGGGTCGCGGAGGCAGCAGTTCAAGCAGAGAAGCCCAGACTTCCCTCTCCCCAGCCACCTGCTCCAGCTCTTCAGAGGGGATACCAAGGCGTTCCCAGACTAGCTGGGAGACATAGTCTCTCCACCGAGTCCTGGGTCTGCCCCGGGGTCTCCTCCCAGTGGGACGTGCCTGAAACACCTCAAGTGGGAGGCGTCCAGGAGGCATCCTAATCAGATGCCCATACCACCTCAACTGACTCCTTTCAATGTGGAGGAGCAGCGGTTCTACTCTGAGCCTCTCCCGGATGACTGAGCTCCTCACCCTATCTCTGAGGGTGAGTCCAGCAATCCTACGGAGAAAGCTCATTTCAGCCGCTTGTATCCGCGATCTCGTTCTTTCGGTCATTACCCAAAGCTCGTGACCATAGGTGAGAGTAGGAACGTAGATTGACTGGTAAATCGACAGCTTTGCCTTAGAACTAAGCTCCCTCTTCACCACAACAGACCGGTACAACGTCCGCATCACTGCAGATGCTGCTCCAATCCGTCTGTCAATCTCTCGCTCCATTTTCCCCTCACTCGTGAACAAGACCCCAAGATACTTAAACTCCTCCACTTGGGGCAGGAGCCTGTCCCCAACCCGGAGAGGACAATCCACCTTTTTCCGGCTGAGGACCATGGACTCGGACTTGGAGGTGCTGATTCTCATCCCAGCCGCTTCACACTCAGCGGCAAACCGTCCCAGCAAGAGCTGTAGGTCATTGCTGGATGAAGCCAACAGGACAACATCATCTGCAAACAACAGAGATGAGATCCTGTGGTCACCAAGCATGACACCCTCCATTCCCTGGCTGCGCCTAGAAATCCTGTCCATAAAAATTATGAACAGGACCGGTGACAAAGGGCAGCCCTGGCGGAGTCCAACTCTCACTGGGAATGACTCCGACCGAGTGTTGGCAATGCGAACTAAACTCTCACAACGGTCGTACAGAGACCAAATAGCTCGTAACAACAAGCCCGATACCCCATACTCCCGAAGCACCCCCCACAAAAATCCACGAGGGACGCGGTCAAATGCCTTCTCCAAGTCCACAAAACACATGTAAACTGGTTGGGCAAACTCCCACGAACCCTCAAGAATTCTCGAGAGGGTAAAGAGCTGGTCCGATGTGCCACGGCCAGGACGAAAACCACATTGCTCCTCCTGAATCCGAGGTTCGACCAACGGCCGGACTCTCCTCTCCAGTACCTTGGCATAGACCTTCCCAGGGAGGCTGAGGAGTGTGATCCCTCTAAAGTTGGAGCACACCCTCCGGTCCCCTTTTTTGAAGAGAGGAACCACCACCCCGGTTTGCCATGCCAAAGGCACTGCCCCCGACCTCCACGCAATGTTGCAGAGGCGTGTCAACCATGACAACCCAACAACATCCAGGGCCTTGAGGTACTCGGGGCGAATCTCGTCCACCCCCGGGGCCCGGCCACCAAGGAGATTTTTAACCACCTTGGCGACCTCAGCCCCTGTGATAGGCGAGTCATCCCCCTCGTCCCCAAACCCTGCTTCCTCTGTGGAAGGCGTATCAGTGGGATTGAGGAGATCCTCGAAGTATTCCTTCCACCGCCCGACGATATCCCCAGTTGAAGTCAACAGTGTCCCATCCGCACCATACACAGTGTGGACGGGGAGCTGCTTTCCCCTCCTGAGCCGCCGAACAGTTTGCCAGAATCTCTTTGAAGCCGACCGAAAGTCTTGTTCCATGGCCTCACCGAACTCCTCCCATACCCGGGTTTTTGCTTCAGCAACCACCCGAGCTGCACTCCGCTTGGCCTGCCGGTACACCTCAGCTGCTTCGGGAGTCCCACAAGCCAACCAAGCTTGATAGGACTCCTTCTTCAGCTTAATGGCCCCCCTCACCACTGGTGTCCACCACTTGGTTCGGGGGTTGCCACCACGAGATGCACCGACCACCTTGCGGCCGCAGCTCTGGGCTGCCGCTTCAACAACAGAGGTGGAGAACATGGCCCATTCAGACTCCATGTCTCCAGACTCCCTCGGAATGTGGTTGAAGTTCTTCCGGAGGTGGGAGTTGAAGACCTCCCGGACAGGGGCCTCAGCCAGACGCTCCCAGCACACCCTCACTATACGTTTGGGTCTACCAGGTCTGAATGGCTTCCTCCCCTGCCATCGGATCCAACTCACCACCAGGTGGTGATCAGTTGACAGCTCTGCACCTCTCTTTACTCGGGTGTCCAAGACATACGGTCGCAGGTCTGATGATACGATAACAAAATCGATCATCGACCTGCGGCCTAGGGTGTCCTGGTGCCAGGTGCACATATGGACACCCTTATGCTTGAACATGGTGTTCGTTATAGACAGACTGTGGTTAGCACAGAAGTCCAATAACTGAACACCACTCGGGTTCAGATCGGGCAGGCCGTTCCTCCCAATCACCCCCCTCCAGGTTTCACTGTCGTTGCCCACGTGCGCATTGAAGTCCCCCAGTAGGACAATGGAGTCTCCAGGAGGAGCACCCTCCAGCACCCCAGTCACAGACTCCAAAAAGGGTGGGTACTCTGAAACATCATTTGGTGCATAGGCACAAATGATGGTCAGGACCCGTTTCCCAACCCGAAGGCGCAGGGAAGCAACCCTTTCGTCCACCGGGGAAAACTCCAATATAGAGGCAGCAAGGTGGGGCGATACAAGAATACCTACCCCTGCTCGTCGCCTCTCGCCCGGGGCAACTCCAGAAAAGGCCAAGCTCCAGCCCCTCTCCAGGAGACTGGTTCCGGAACCGGAGCTGTGTGTTGAGGTGAGGCCGACTATATCTAGCCGGTATCGCTCAATCTCGTACACCAGCTCAGGCTCCTTCCCCACCAGAGAGGTGACATTCCACGTACCAAAAGCCAGTTTAGAAAGCTTGGGATCAGTCCGCCAAGGTCTCCGCCTTTGACTGCCACCTAATCCACATAGCACCGGACTTCCATGATCCCTCCTGCAGGTGGTGAACCTACTGGAGGGCGGACCCATGTAACTCCTTCGGGCTGAGCCCGGCCGGGTCCCATGGGTGGAAACCCGGCCACCAGACGCTAGCCTTCGAGCCCCTCCCCCAGGCCTGGCTCCAGGGTGGGGCCCCGGTAACCCCATACCGGGCGGGGTACACTGAATCCTTGATATACAATTTATCATGAGAGTCTGTTGGATCGTTCTTCGTCTGGCCCTTCACCCAGGACCAGTTTGTCTTGGGAGACCCTATCAGAGGCAAATTGCCCCGGACAACATAGCTCCTGGGATCACTGGGGCACGCAAACCCCCCCCACCACGATAAGGTGACGATCCATGAGGGGGACCACTCCGGGGACCACTCGATCTTATCCGCGGGTTTCTTTTTTTTGAGCGCGGCATACAGTGGCTGCATGAGTTGCGCCGCGCGGGGGAGAAAACGGTTATAAAAATTCACCATTCCCAAAAACTCCTGCAATGCCCTGACTGTCTGTGGCCAGGGAAAATCTGCCACAGCGCGCACTTTGTCAGGCAGCGGAACTGCTCCTTCAGGGGAGACGCGGTGTCCTAAAAAATCGATCTGCGCCACCCCGAACTGACACTTCGCTGGGTTGATTATTAACCCGTGATCTCCCAACCTTCGGAAAACTGTGGCCAGGTGTTTTTCATGTTCGTCTTCGGACGCGCTGGCTACTAAAATATCATCCAAGTAGACGGACACGAAAGGGAGATCGCGAAGCACTGCGTCCATCATGCGTTGGAGCGTCTGAGCAGCCCCTTTAAGTCCAAATGGCATGCGTAAAAACTTGAATAAACCAAACGGAGTTATTACCGCTGTTTTGGGTATGTCCTCAGCGTGCACTGGGACTTGGTGGTAACCGCGGACCAAGTCTATTTTAGAAAAAATGCATGCCCCTGCCAAATGAACCGAGAAATCTTGGATATGTGGGATTGGGTAGCGGTCGTGCGCTGTAGCGTTGCTTAACCTGCGAAAATCCCCGCAAGGGCGCCATGATCCGTCAGCTTTCGGGACCATATGTAGGGGGGAAGCCCACAGACTGTTTGAACGTCTGATAATGCCCAACCTCTCCAGGTTGGTGAACTCCTCGCGCGCTATGGCCAGCTTAACTGCGTCCAAGCGCCGAGCTTTTGCAAAAACGGGTGGTCCGGTAGTGGTAATAAAATGCTCCACCCCGTGCTTAGCAACTGTTGCCGAAAATGTGGGAACCGTGAGTGCTGGGAACTGAGTGAGCAGTGTGTGGAACTTACCGCCTGCTGTTGTGACGTTGGCTTGTGCTGTAGGCGGGGCCACTCACGCTGCACAGGGGACAGAATCAAAAGAAAATGCATTAACCAGGCGCCTGTTAGCGAGATCAACCAACAACCCATGTGAGCACAAAAAATCAGCCCCCAGCATATTGAAATTTACTGTTGCTACAACAAAAGTCCACTCATATGCACGGCCGTGTAGAGACAGAAGCAGAGTCTTCTCACTAAAGGTCTTAATCTCCGAGCCGTTCGCCGCTGTCACCAGGGGACCTCCGAAACCCGCCAGTCTGTCCGCGTAGGAAGGGTGATGAAACTCAACTGGGAGCCTGTGTCGATAAGGAACTGCCTCCCGGAGCGTGCATCCGACAAGTAGAGCAGCTTGTTCTCTTCCCCGAGGGCCGCGGCTGCTACCGACCCCCGGTCTTGGCGTTTCCCGAACGCCCGAACTGGCACGGCGGTACACACTTGCGTGCCCTCTCTGCGAAGCGACGATGGTAGAAACAAAAGACATCCGGTCCACGCTCCCTGGCCCTTGCCGCCGCCGTCGTCGATGAGTCTGGCACCGCTGTCTCTGGCCTCCTGTCGTCTGCGGTCGTCGCGCCGAGTTCCGCTGCAGCGGCCGTGGCTGCACGCCGCTTGGTGGCGTTGACAATCCGCTGCGCCTCTCGGCCCAGCGCGCGGTAGTCCCGTAGGGCCAACAGTGGCGAACTGGCCAGATCCGCTCTCACTGCTGACGGTAGAGTCCTGAGGAAGAGGTGGGTGAAAATGAAGTGATCATCGTCAGAGTCTTTCAACCTCAACAACTTCTCTATCAGGCTCGCGGGCATGTCGTTTTCCCCCTCCGTCAGCGCCAGCAGCCTCTCTGCTCGCTCCTCCGCCGAGGGGGTGAATTGCTGGATGAGTGCAGCCTTCAACGCGCCGTATTTGTCGTTCTCTGGCGGCTGGTCGATCAGGCTCTCCACATGCTGGGCCGTGTTGTTGTCCAGCTTTGCGACTACGTGGCAGAATTTCGTGACATCTACCGATATCCCCCGGAGGTTGAACTGCGCCTCAACTGCGTTGAACCAGGAGCACGGATTGTTCTGCCAGAAGTCCGGTAGCTGGACTGTAGTGGCGTTCGCTTGGCTGGGGGCTCCTGACACGGCTGGCCCGGGGGAATTTCTTTCTTCCATGATACGTCTCAGGGTCACCAGTGTGGAAGATGTGAAAATGACGAGGCAGCGTTCTTTCTCAGAGTCAGCTTTATTCACATCTCCATCAATTCAAAGCAGAAAAAAGAGAGAGTATGAAACAGTAACTCTCGTCCTTAAATATCAGGGACTTCACACCTCATAGATCACATGTCCCACAGACCACCTTGCATAATAAAGGCAGTCACAATGCATTTCCCTCCATGATATCACTTCCACTGTTTCCCACGCATCCTTTAATCGACCCCCCTCAGTCTCCAGCCTTGCATAACAAGGCTAAGCTTCCTGCCTTTGTTCTGACCTGAAATGCGAGTCACAGAACCGGTCCAACAGGTCCATTGAGTGTTCACCACAATATAATATATATATATATATATACACTACCGTTCAAAAGTTTGGGGTCACTTAGAAATTTTCTTATTTTTGAAATAAAAGCACTGTTTTTTTCAATGAAGATAACTTTAAACTAATCAGAAATACACTCTATACATTGCTAATGTGGTAAATGACTATTCTAGCTGCAAATGTCTGGTTTTTGGTGTAATATCTAGATAGGTGTATAGAGGCCAATTTCCAGCAACTATCACTCCAGTGTTCTAATGGTACAATGTGTTTGCTCATTGCGTCAGAAGGCTAATGGATGATTAGAAAACCCTTGTGCAATCATGTTAGCACAGCTGAAAACAGTTTAGCTGGTTAGAGAAGCTATAAAACTGACCTTCCTTTGAGCAGGTTGAGTATCTGGAAAAAAATATTATTTCAAATACAAATCATTATTTCTAACCTTGTCAATGTCTTGACTATATTTTCTATTCATTTTACAACTCATGGTGGTAAATAAGTGTGACTTTTCATGGAAAACACAAAATAATTGTCTGGGTGACCCCAAACTTTTGAACGGTAGTGTATATATATACTGTATATATATATACATATACATATATATATATATATATATATATATATATATATATATATATATATATATATATATATATATATACACACACGCACAAAAGTGAGTACACCCCTCACATTTTTGTAAATATTTTATTGTATCTTTTCATGGGACAACACTGACGATATGGCACTTTAATACAATGTAAAGTTGTCAGTGTACAGCTTGTATAACAGTGTAAATTTGCTGTCCCCTCAAAATAATTCAACACTCAGCCATTAATGTGTAAACCGCTGGCAACAAAAGTGAGTACACCCCTAAGTGAAAATGTCCAAATTGTGCTCAATTAGCCATTTTCCCTCCCCGATGTCATGTGACTCGTTAGTCTTACAAGGTCTCAGGTGTGAATGGGGAGCAGGTGTGTTAAATTTGGTGTTATCATTCTCACACTCTCTCATACTGGTCACTGGAAATTCAACATGGCACCCCATGGCAAAGAACTCACTGAGAAGCTGAAAAAAAGAATTGTTGCTCTACATAAAGATGGCCTAGGCTATAAGAAGATTGGCAACACCCTGAAACTGAGCTGCAGCACGGTGACCAAGACCATACAGTGGTTTAACAGGACAGGTTCCACTCAGAACAGGCCTTGCCATGGTCGACCGAAGAAGTTGAGTGCACGTGCTCAGCATCATATCAAGAGGTTGTCTTTTGAAAATAGACGTGTGAGTGCTGCCAGCATTGCTGCAGAGGTTGAAGGGGTGGGGGGTCTGCCTGTCAGTGCTCCACACACTGCATCAAATTGGTCTGCATGGCTGTCGTCCTAGAAGGAAGTCCCTTTTAAAGATGATACACAAGAAAGCCCGCAAACAGTTTGCTGAAGACAAGCAGACTAAGAACATGGATTACTGGAACCATGTCCTGTGGTCTGATGAGATCAACATAAACTTATTTGATTCAGATGGTGTCAGGTGTGTGTGGCAGCAACCAGGTGAAGAGTATAAAGACAAGTGTGTCTTGCCTACAGTGAAGCATGGTGGTGGGAGTGTCATGGTTTTGGGCTGCATGAGTGCTGCCAGCACTGGGGAGCTACAGTTCATTGAGGGAACCATGAATGCCAACATATACTGTGACATACTGAAGCAGAGCATGATCGGAAACTGGGCCGCAGGGCAGTATTTCAACATGATAACCACCCCAAACACACCTCCAAGACAACCACTGCCTTACTAAAGAAACTGAGGGTAAAGGTGATGGACTGGCTAAGCATGTCTCCAGATCTAAACCCTATTGAGCATCTGTGGGGCATCCTCAAACGGAAGATGGAGGAGTGCAAGGTCTCGAACATCATGATGTCGTCATGGAGGAGTGGAAGAGGATTCCAGCTGCAACCTGTGAAGCTCTAGTGAACTCCATGCCCAAGAGAGTTAAGGCAGTGCTGGAAAATAATGGTGGCCACACAAAATATTGACACTGGGCACAATTTGGACATTTTTACTTAGGGGTGTACTCACTTTTGTTGCCAGCGGTTTAGACATTAATGGCTGCGTGTTGAGTTATTTTGAGGAGACCGCAAATTTACACTGTTATACAAGCTGTACACTGACTACTTTACATTGTATCAAAGTGTCATATCTTCAGTGTTGTGCCATGAAAAGATATAATAAAATATTTACAAACATGTGAGGGGTGTACTCACTTTTGTGAAATACTCTCTCTCTCTCTCTCTCTCTCTCTCTCTCTCTCTCTCTCTCTCTCTCTCTCTATATATATATATATATATATATATATATATATATATATACTGTATATATATATATATATATATATATATATATATATATATATATATATATATAGAGAGAGAGAGAGAGAGAGAGAGAGAGAGAGAGATAGATAGATAGATAGATATATGGGGGGGGCTGAAACGTTTATAGTGGTGGTGGTGTTGCAGTGCTTGGATCCCTGCGATTGAAAAATAAACCACATTTCGTCAAATTTGATCACTATGAACTTTTAAGCCCCCCCCCACACACACACACACACACCTGTACAACACAGCTGAGCTGCTCATACTTTTGGAAAACAACAGTAGCTGGGACTTCATTCTGCCAGAGATTCATGAGCCTGTGGACCTCTCACCTATCACCCCCCTGCTGAAGTGACGCACGCGGCAACATAGGAAACAGAAGAGGAGGGGAGAACAGGGCTAAAGACCAGGCTAATGGTTAAGCTGTACAAACCAGCCATCCCAGGTCTCTTTCTTACCAACTCCTGGTCACTCAACAACAAGATGGGTGAGTTATGACTGCAGATTACTTCACGCCACATGGATTACTGTGTGATGGTAATGTTATGTTGGTAATTGAGGGTGAACGACGAGACTTAAGGTAGAATTGAACAAGACCTTATTATAGACTCACAGGTTATACAGAAGCGCTCCACTAGGCTGAGAGGTGCTCAAAGACACTGCCCCTCTGCCTCACAGCCCTCTTATACCCCGGGTGGCAGCGGAACAGGAAAGGTGGAGCCACCACCCGTCGCACAATAATACGTCCTATGAACAACGTCACACCCCCCTTCAAAAAGGTCCAAAACACACACACACATACAATCCAGACCCTCCCCAATTTAGAACCCAAATCACGCAATCTGAAATTTCCCAGTTTGGGATCAATAAAGTACATCTATCTATCTACTAAAAGTGAACAGAAATAGCAGGGCCTACCACACTCATACAAAACAACTAAGGCTAGGGGTTGACAGGTGGACTACCGTCCCACCCCCACACGGCTAGATGGATTATTCTCCCATCATTGATAAAACACAGTCCATTAAACAGAAAATTGCCATGTTCCTAAAATAAATAATTCAAAAATAATCCCCTTATTAGAACAAACATATATACAAACAGGTTATACCCCTATTAATAGATCCAATAAACAACTTAGTTATTATTCATACCAACACCATACAAGAAACATATCACCCCAGATATCAGCCTGCCCCAGCAGAAGAACCCTCCCCCCAGAAAACCATCAGACGGTTCCCCTCCAGAGCACCTTCTTCTTTTCAGGCCCAGGGATGGCCCGTGCCGCTGTCCAAACATCTCCTTCTCCAGCTTGGTGCACCACAGCTCAATGGACTGTTGCCATGATCCATCAGACAGCTGAAGGTAGCCATCCTCCCAAATGGCCTCCAGCTGCAGCCGCCTCTGGTCCTCCTGTCGCTTGCACTTTCTATGAACCCCTCTCGACCGGGCCTCCTCTCTGGTTCGGACCACATCAGCAAACCCTAGAGGAGCCCGACTCGACTTCCAGTGTCCCTGAGTGGCACATTGTTTTACCATGCCAGCCGGTCCTGCCCTGCTCGCTTTCATTTCAGACGCTGGTGAAGCCGTTGTGACCCCTTGCTTCTCGGTACCTCCCAGCCAAACTCCGGAAGCAGAATGGGCCAGCCACTTGACTCCACCCACCGTCACGGGCGTCCCACTGCGTTCTCTCAGCCAGGGTTACTGGGGCACTGACATCGGGACCCTCCCGTGATGACCCTAGGTAGGATTGGTTCTGCTCATCTTCCAGAATACTAGGCCAAGGTTTGTCCCATACCGCATAGTCCACCACTCGCGGAACCGGCCGGTCCCACAAGCTACAGCCATACCACTCTTCTCCAGCACTGCTGGTGATCAAAAAGCCCAGTCCATAAAAAAAGGTCACAGCCCATAATATTCTTACCAGCGGCGGTCACCACAAACTGCAAGTTGGACACGTCTGCCAATTTGTACCTAGCCAACAGTTCCACCGAATCCACAATGGCTAGCCTTTTTCCTCCATACCCACACAATGGTGCTGAATGACCTCTCACTCGGTAGTATGGGAAGAAACTTCTCACGGTAGGCCAACTCAACACGGACCTCACAGTTTCCATGTCAATCAGCAGCAGCACCTCCACTCCGTCCAGCTTCACCATACAGCATGTACAGCCATCAGTGTTCGGAGAGACAGTGTGGATTACCTTAGTAGCTGGAGCAGGGGTGTCAGCTTTGTGTCGCCATTCCCCTCGCTCGAACCTATTACAGGCCCTGGCAAAATGATACAGAAGTCTGCACTTGCCGCAGCATTTTCCTCTTGCCGGACACTCTCTTGCCTTTATAGCGGTGCTTAGTGGACCCACAACCCAAACATCTGGGCGATCCCGGGGCAGACCTTATCTTCACAGCCGTAGCGCATTCCTCCTCCTCCTGCTCACCCTGTCTGGGTCCACAGCCTGATTGTGATCCAGAGCAGTGCAGCGTAGCTCTCTTACCGAGGTCACGTGACAGCCTTTCTGCTGTTTCACACTGCTGAGCTATCTCAATAGCCATGGCTAATGACAATTTGCCGGAGTGCATGAGGAGCCTTGACCTTGCGGTCGAGCAGAGCATGTGCCCAACCAACTGGTCACAGACCATCTCTTCCTGCAATGCTCCAAACCAACAGTCCCCGGCCAGCTGACGCAGGTCCACAACATACCATAGTACTGACTCGCCGATCCGAACAGGTCAACAGACAACACCATCATAACAGCCCTCCACACGCCCTCACACACTTGGATAACAGAATCAGAATCAGAATCAGAATCAGAATCAGGTTTATTGCCATTGTTCATGTAGTACACAAACTAGGAATTTGTCTCGGTGCAATGCTGCAACATTAAACATGATAAAAGAAATAAACTATACATGCAAAAAAGTGTAGAATAAGAGTAAGTGATACTGGTCAGCAGTTAAAAAAATATTAGCGAGCAGCAGATACTGTGGAGAACTATATAGTGCAGTCGGTAATGCAGGAAGAAAACAGTGATGATTGACATGAGTCTGGTTGAGCTGCTGTACATAGTGCACGAGAGTCAATAAGTCACTTAGTGTTCAGCAGTCTGATGGCAGAGGGGAAGAAGCTGTTCATGTGACGGGAGGTTTTAGTCTGGATGGACCGAAGTCTTCTACCTGAGGGGAGGGGGGCAAACAGTACGTGACCAGGGTGTGAGGGATCGGCTATGATCCGGCCAGCACGCCTCCGGGTCCTGGAGATGTACAGATCCTGGAGAGATGGGAGCTTGCAGCCGATCACCTTCTCAGCAGTGCGCACGACGCGCTGCAGCCTTAGTCTGTCCCTGGCAGTGGCTCCTGCGTACCACACGGTTATGGAGGTGGTGAGGATGGACTCGATGATGGCTGTGTAGAACTGCACTAACATCTTGGTGGGTAGCTTGAGCTTCCTCAGCTGCCGCAGGAAGAACATCCTCTGCTGGGCTTTTTTGATGAGTGAGCTGATGGTCGGCTCCCATTTGAGGTCCCTGGTGATGGTAGTGCCTAGGAAGCGGAAGGAATCAGCAGTGGTGATGGGAGAGCCTGAGAGGGTGAGGGGGGGCAGAGGGGTAGTGACTTTCCTGAAGTCTACAATCACCTCCACTGTCTTCAGAGCGTTCAGCTGCAGGTTGTTATTGTTGCACCAGGACGCCAGCTGGGCCACCTCTCTCCTGTAGGCGGACTCGTCGCCATTGGAGATGAGCGACACCTATGTGAGGATGCTGTTTCAATTCAACTTTCAATTCAAATTTATTTATATAGTGCCATTTCACAACAACAGTCATCTCATAGCACTTTCAACTGTAGGGAAAAACCCACAACTGCAGAAAGATCCCAGCAATCAGGCGGTCCCCTGTGAGCAAGCACTTGACGATGGTGGAGAGGAAAAACTCCCTTTTAGTAGGAGGAAACATCCAGCAGACCAGGCTCAGGGAGAGGCAGTCATCTGCTGCGACTGGCTGGGGGGTGAGGGGATAGAGAAGAAAAAGAAAAGAACAGACATGTAGAGAGCAAACAGCACGACAGGGACTCAATCTATGAGAGAGAACAAACAGATGCTGATGACCAGCAAAAATATTTCATTGAGAGTGAAGAAAGGAATGAAGCCCAGTGCATTGTTGGAGGTTCCACAGCTGTCTAAACCTATTAGCAGCATAACTAATGGCCCTTTTCCACTAGTATCTGTTTGGTCCTACTCACTTCGACTCAGCTTTACACAGCTCAGCACGTTTTTGTGTCCATTACAGCAGAGTACCACCTGAGGTGGGTGGCACTTTTTCACAGCAAGGCGGCGCAACACTCCTGTGACGTAAAGCATGCGACACACAAGCAACACACAGGAAAATGGAGGATTATGATGGGATAATTTACGTACTGCTCACTCTGTGGCTTTTTGTCACAGTAAAGGCCAAACAGGAGAGCCAGAGAAGGCTATGTGCATTGAGAGAAAACAGTGGAAAAGTACTGGGGAGTTCTGGATGCCATAGTGGAATATGAAGCAGGATATGAAGCCGCAAACGTGAGGATGCAAACTACTCAAAGTCGGATGAGGACGAGGATGAAGGTAAGCTAACAAATGCTAATTCTTACTAGTCATTATAATCCTGCATACTATGTTGTGATGGCCCCAGGTTATCACTTTAAAGGTATTAAAATATGTATGCTGTGTGTGTGTTTCAGCTGGCTGCTTTGTCGCAAAATAATCGCTGCAAACCCAGAGAACAAGTGGGGGCTACCACACTGTGTTGGTGCTATTGATGGCTCCCACATACCCATCATAGCACCACAACGTCACACTGACTACTTCAGTCATAAAGGCTGGCACTCCATAATCCTTCAAGGTGTTGTTGATGGAAAGGGCTGTTCCGGAATGTGTTTGCTGGGCTTCCAGGGAGCTTGCATGATGCTAGGGCTCTGAGACTGACCACACTGTGGGAGTTAGCTGGCCGGGGAGACCTCTTCCCACCTCACATCGGGAACATTGGTGCTGTAAGTGTGGGCTATTACATCCTCGGAGACTCAGTTTATCCCTTGCAAAACTGGCTCTAGAAACCATTCCATGACACTGGACGACTGACAGAAGAACAGCACGTTCAACCAAAACATCAGTCGAGTACGGGTGGTTGTGGAGAATGCTTTCAGCAGGCTGAAGAGAAGGTGACGCTGCCTTCTGAAAAGGAATGACTGTGACATCCAACTGGTGAATGCTATGGTGCTGACTTGTTGTGCTCTGCATAATCTGTGTGAAAATCATGGCGATATAGCGGCAGATAAAATAAAGGCAGCGATGAGAAGGTTTTAAGTAGGTTTATTAAATCATACCGCCATCATAGGAACTCCACACCAGCCCTTGTGCAGGCGGGCTGGTGTGTGTCCTCAGGCTCTCTAGCAGAGAGACACAGAGTGTGTGTGTCAGCAGCAGCAGTTGAAGAGTGAGAGAGTGAGCATGGATTTCAGTGAGCTTATATACCCAGTCATAGACAATACATGAAAGGCATGGTATCATCAAAGAGACTGCAGACACGCATGAGACATTTGCATTTGAGAGACACAGTAAGGACAGGATGCATGAACACAATGCATGAATGGCACATTAACATCACAGTAGTGAAACAATGCATGAATGGCACATCACAGCAGTGAAGCGGAAAAAGCCAGAAGTGGCGGGCTGTCTGTAGACATTAATACACACATTGCCGTGCCTGTCCCTAGTCTGTTGTGGGGGGTTATCCCAAACCGCCACAGAGAGACTTTTGACACTTCATGGATGATCCAGCAGCTGCAGCACGTGAACCGGTGGTGGCAGTGGCACAGGGTGTAGAGGAGCAGGGCAGAGATGTACGAGATGCTCTGATGCAGTACTTGTGTAGCAATAATGACTAGACAATGTGAGTGCCTTCCCATTCATGTGCCTACACATGTCCAACTTCTGTATTTTGAAAATAAAATTTTGTACCCTTTTCAGATACGTCTCCTCTGTTGTTTATAAGGGTTTTTTGTGAAGGTAAGACTGATTAAATGGTAAAACACAGGGGGAGCCGTCTACAAATAATCCAGCAGTTAGATGAATCACTTATGGTTTGATGCAAGTCTGTTAACAGAATTATGAATCACATGTTGAAACATGTTGTATCCCATTTAACCCTATAAAATAAGCCTTTATTAGTCCCACAATGGGGAAATTCCAGGACTGCAACAGCACAGGGATAGCAACACTCAGAGCAATAATTTAGAAGATAAGAAAATAAGAGCAGTGAATATTCCATTATTATGAAATACTAAATGTTTTGTTTACTTTTCTTAACCCCTTAGCATTCCTGCCAATTTTCCAGGGTGGAAAAGTAGAATTCTGGTTAAGAAAAATCTTTCATTATTTACCATTACACACAGATAACATGAAAACATTGCACGGCTGGATTACCAAAATGTGTCTAGATATTTTTTAACTACAATGTCATGATTCACTGCATCACAAGGTTGTGTTGGTCCAAAACTGCTCCCACAACCTACAACCTGACCTTGATTTATAGACTTTTATAGGATGTTTAAGTAATTAGACTCAGAATCAGAATCAGAATCAGAAAAAGATTTATTGCCAAGTACATTAACAGATAATGATAACATACGAGGGATTTGACTTGACACAGAAAATGAACCTGCATTTCCAGTGACACGGCTGCATCTGAAACGCGCCTGCCAACAGGATGGTACAGATAAGAAATCATACAATGGGAAGGAGCAAAAAAATCATTGAATTCAGAATATTGACCATAAGTAATCGACATTATGATTACAAAGACAAAAAAAGCCCTCAATGCACATTCAACAGACCAAAGTTCACAGGACACAAGGAGAGCAGTGAGTGTTATCTTGTTGTCAGTTTCTGGATCAGTGTGGATGTAGTGTTGAAGCAGTGTTGTATCAATAAGAGCACAAGGACACTTTGGCAGGAGATGTTTTGTCTGGCTACTGGCAATTGTCCTTGGCAATTGTCCAAGCAGCTGCTGTCCGGAGGCCGTGTGCTCAGTGTTTTGAAAAACAAAGACTGGGGATTATCAGGAGGATTTTTGTAAGGGAAATTGAGCCAAATAGAACTGATCACAGAGAAAGAACTTTATTTTCTTCTGCAGATTCAGTACTTAATCCTTCATTGCGGGGCGTTGAGTCCGTCGTGGATAGACCTAAGCGTAACCATGATGTAATCCACCTTCCGAGACAGTTCTCCATTTGTCGCTATCAGGGTCTTCTCCATTTTTTCAATTTGATGGATGCACCTCACCTGGCCAGCATTTTGATAGGTTGTATCCATCTTCAGCAATTTGCGGTACACCAGGACAATCCCAGTTCCAATCAGAACGATCCCAGTTACCATTATTACGAAGACATACAAATCTTCAATATCTTCGATAGAGAGATTACTCAGGCACAAGATCCTCCAATTACTTGTCGCCCGTAAATAGCCCGCTGGAGCCGTCCCTGCGGGGCAAACAGCTTCCCCCGGAGCACTTTTCCTTGTTGAAAAAATAGCGTCAATTGCGTTCAAAGCCCAGCTTATTAATTCCATAATTTCTTTCGATAATCAGCAGTTAGACGCAGACAGATGACAGCAAGCTGGGATCCAGTTAGTTGGGGAAGTGGGGAGCTAGAGCAGAGAGAAAAGAGAGAAGCGTCTACTCTCCTTGAAGAGCGGAAGTGATTTTCTCAGACTCCATAATATACTCCAATAAAATTGTTTAGCAACCCTTTTTTTCTAAAACTTGGTAATGTACTACAGACACATAACCTGATTTACAGCTGAATTTGGTCAGAAACGAGGATGTGTATGTAATTAAGATAAGATAAGATAAGATAAGCCTTTATTAGTCCCACAATGGGGAAATTCCAGGATTGCAACAGCACAGGGATAGCAACACTCAGAGCAATAATTTAGAAGATAAGAAAATAAGAGCAGCGAGTATACATATGTACAAATAAATATATAAATGTATATACAAAGTGCGGAGCATTGTAGCTAGATGGAATAAACAACATAACCGTCTATTTAGTTATCCTACATGGTATGAATATGTACCCATACATATTGTTACCCTCCGTAGCGACTGATATTGTCCTAGTTGTATACTGGAGGGGACCATTTGTGTAAGTCTATTGCATCTTTTACATTCAATACTATTAGGTTGTCACATTTTTGTGCTATCTCTGCGAGCATCCCTGCTTAGGTTATACAGGCTGACAGCCGTAGGTAGGAAGGACCTGCGAAACCTCTCGGTCGTGCACCTAGGATGATGTAGTCTGCTGCTAAATGAGCTCCTCAGTGTGTTCAGTATGTCCTGCATAGGGTGGGACTCGGACTCCAGCAGAGATGACAGTTTAGCCACCATCCTTTTCTCTCCTATATCCTCCACTGGGTCAAGGCGTTGCCCCAGGACAGAGCTAGCTTTCTTGATTAGTTTGTTCAGTCTCTTCCTATCGGCTGCTGTAATGCCGTTGCCCCAGCAGACCACTCCAAAAGTGATGGCTGATGCCACCACTGTGTCGTAGAAGGTCTTCAAGAGCACCCCTTGTACACCAAAAGACCTGAGCCTCCTCAGTAGGAATAGCCTGCACTGTCCCTTCTTGTAGAGTGCGTCGGTATTGTGTGACCAGTCTAGTTTATTGTTCAGATGAACACCCAGATACTTGTAGGATGTCACCATCTCAATGTCTGTTCCCTGGATGTTCACTGGTGCTGTGAGGGGTTGTCCTTGCCTGCGGCAGTCCACCACCAGCTCCTTAGTTTTCCTCGCATTGATCTGGAGGCAGTTCCAATGGCACCAGTCCACGAAGTCCTGGATAAGTTTCCTGTACTCAGCTTCATCTCCATTGGAGATGAGGCCGACGATCGCAGAGTCGTCAGAGAACTTCTGTAGATGGCAGTGCATTGTGTTAGGTGAGAAGTCCGCAGTATAAAGGGTGAACAGGAAGGGAGCCAAAACTGTTCCCTGGGGGGCCCCCGTGCTGCTGATGATCGTGTTGGACACACAATCCCGGGTTCTCACTGTCACCATGGGTTGAGATGCCGTCTCAGCGCTCAGCCCATGTTTTCCTTCATCCCTGCTTCTCATTGAGCAGCGTCTCAGCAGGCTCCCAGCTGGCAGCATTACGGACGGCTGGGGCCAATTAGTCCTCATCAGCTGGGGCGCTGCCAATGAGAATAAATAGGAGCAGCCTCGATGACTCGGGGCTGCGACATAAGCACTGCTAGGCTGAAGCCCCTTCGTCTGGTGTCAGCCTCTACTCCCTTTACAGCATTCTTGTGATTGTAACCCGCTGTGAGTATGTACGCCTTGTTAACCCTATGTCCGGTACGAGCTTCCTGCTCCTGCGCTGTGCAACCTGTGAGTGTACCACTGTATGAGTATCTGTGCTCTCCTCATCCCTCATCCCTCACCCTTAATAAAACATCACGACTCACTGGCCCGCCCTTGGCTCTTATTGCGTGGCTCCCTAGAGCCGTGCGTGACAGTATGTCGCAGCCAGACGAGTTACCGGCGGCCATGAGTCGCGGTGGAATTGTACCTTTCTGTCCGGGTGTCAGCGCTGCTAGCAAGCCGTTTCCCAGGAGTCACTTCCGGCGCCAGGGCGACGAGCTGGGATCCATCTCGGGGGCTGTCGACGGGACGCTCTTCACCCTGTACGACGCCTCCAATGCGAGACGCTGGCATCCGGGCCGTGCTGAGGAACTCCTGGACTGTTACCCTCATTCTGTGTTCCATCTCGAGGACAGTGCCAGGTTAGACGCCACAGGTACACAGCGAGAGAAGCTCCGCGGGTTGGATGGAAATCCCGGCAGGAAGCCGAAGCGGATGACATTTCCCCCCGCTTCGGGATCCCGTTCCTGCTGCCATTCCAGTCCGGAAGTTCGCGCCAACCAGAGGGCTTCCCCCGACCTGCGCCACGTCACTCGGGATTCCCTTCAAGGAGCCGCAGCTGACAGCAGTTTTGTCTGGGGCCGAGTGGCTGTCGCGAGCTCCACTGTGTTTCCTGTCACCATCTTCGGGCATGTGGCGGCGGCAGTGAGATTGGTGGAGAGGACTCCAGGGCTACGAAGCTTTCCCGTGCTCGACGCCTTCCTCGCCTCGATCTTTGACCAGGAGCGGCGATTCCTGGGTTTCCCCCTCGCTTCGTCCCCTGGGAATAGCCGTCATCACATCGCCAAGTCACCTCTGCACGAACCTCGTCCGGATCCAGTTCTGGGCTGCCGCCAGGACCGTTCCCCCCACGCAGCTGTCACCTCCTCGTCTCGTCAGTGTGGAGATTTCACAGCCTCGTTCCCTGAGCCTCGTTCCCCCGCTGTCATTCCTGGACATTTGGGCTGGCTCACCCCGGCTGTTTCCCCCTCCTCCTCGACGCGCTTCCTGACTGCTGTGTGTGCCTGGAATCCCGGCCTGGTGAGTTCTCTGCTGGAGACTACGCGAGCAACCCTCAGACGGTTCCCCAGGGGGTCCTCCGTTATTGCCGGGCGGGGAGAGGAAGAAGCGGTATCCACCACAGCAGGCGATACTCAACCTCCAGGAGGCAGGCAAGTCATAGTTTTTTCACATCAGCTTAATGATTTGCTCTGTCACATTCCTGGAGGAGGAGTTCAGGGTTCGCAGCTCCCTGAACTCCCCCCACCTGCTGTAAGATAAGATAAGATAAGATAAGATAAGATAAGCCTTTATTAGTCCCACAACGGGGAAATTCCAGGATTGCAACAGCACAGGGATAGCAACACTCAGAGCAACAATCAGAAGGCAAGAAAAAAAAAAAAAAAAAAAAAAAAAAAAAAAAAAAAAAACAAGCAAGCAAGAGCAGCTAATAAACATATGTACGTATTACTATAAAATATATATATATATACACACACACACAGACACACAGTGCAGAGCATTGTAGCTGGATGGAATAAATATATGAATATATGAATATATGAACACACAGTGCAGAGCATTGTAGCTAGATGGAATAAATATGTAAATATATAAACACCCACAGTACGGAGCATTGCAGCTAGGTGGAATAAATATGCAAGTATATAAACACACACAGTGCGGAGCAATGTAGCTAGATGGAATAATATGTAGATATATAAATATATAAACACCCACAGTACGGAGCATTGTAGCTAGATGGAATAAATATGCAAATATATAAACACACACAGTGCAGAGCATTGTTGCTAGATGGAATGAAACAGCATAACCGTCTACTTAGTTATCCTACATGGTATGATTATGTGCCCATACATATTCTCACCCTCCATAGCGACCGGTATGTTCCTAGTTGTATGCCGGAGAGGACCATTGTGTAAGTCTATTGCATCTTTTGCATTCAAAAAACTATTAGTTTGTTACGTCTTTTTGCTATCTCTGCGAGCAGCCCTGCTTAGGTTGTACAGTCTGACAGCCGTTGGTAGGAAGGACCTACGAAACCTCTCGGTTGTGCACCTGGGATGATGTAGTCTGCTGCTAAATGAGCTCCTCAGTGCATTCAGTATGTCCTGCATAGGGTGGAACTCGGACTCCAGCAGAGATGACAGTTTAGCCACCGTCCTTCTCTCTCCTATCTCCTCCATCGGATCAAGGCGCTGCCCCAGGACAGAGCTAGCTTTCTTAATCAGTTTGTTCAGTCTCTTCCTATCGGCTGCAGTAATGCCACTGCCCCAGCAGACCACTCCAAAAGTGATGGCTGATGCCACCACCGTGTCATAGAATGACTTCAGCAGCGCCCCTTGTACACCAAAAGACCTGAGTCTCCTCAGCAGGAACAGCCTGCGCTGTCCCTTCTTGTAGAGTGCATCAGTATTGTGTGACCAGTCTAGTTTATTGTTCAGATGAATACCCAGGTACTTATAGGATGTCACCATCTCGATGTCTGTTCCCTGTATATTTACTGGTACTGTGAGGGGCTGCCCATGCCTGCGGCAGTCCACCACCAGCTCCTTAGTTTTCCTCGCGTTGATCTGGAGGCAGTTCCGATGGCACCAGTCCACGAAGTCCTGGATAAGCCCTCTGTACTCAGCTTCATCTCCATTGGAGATGAGGCCAACGATCGCAGAGTCATCAGAGAACTTCTGTAGATGGCAGTGTGTTGTGTTGTGTGAGAAGTCCGCAGTATAAAGAGTGAACAGGAAGGGAGCCAGCACCGTTCCCTGGGGGGCCCCCGTGCTACTGATGATCGTGTCGGACACACAGTCCCGGGTTCTCACAAACTGAGGCCGGTTCGTGAGGTAGTCCAGGATCCATGATGACAGGTGCTGGTCCACCCCTGCGCGCAGCAGCTTGTCCTTCAGGATCATCGGTTGGATGGTGTTGAAAGCACTGGAGAAGTCAAAGAACATGATCCTCACCATATTCCCGGGCTTCTCCAGGTGGGACAGAGAACGGTGAAGGAGGAAGATCACCGCATCCTCCACCCCAATGCCATGCTGGTAGGCGAACTGGAGTGGATCCATCGCTGGTTCCACCAGGGGGCGGAGGTGAGCAAGGAGCAGTCTCTCCAGGGTCTTCATCAAGTGGGACGTCAAGGCCACCGGTCTGTAGCTGTTCAGGTCTTTGGGGTGGGAAGTTTTTGGTACAGGTACCACACAAGATGTTTTCCACAGCTGTGGTACCCTCCCCAGTTTCAGGCTCATGTTGAAGATATACGTCACAATCTGTAACCTGTGTTCCTAATCCTGCATCCTCTGTGTCTCTCTCCACCGAGCGATCCCCGGCTCCGGGTCAATGTGGTGGGATAAGGAGAGGGCCTGTGGTTCCGCAGCTACGTTGCGGACGGAGGAGGGGGACTGACTGCTGCGTGGAGTCTGCGCCGACGACTGAGCGTCCCCGGGTCTCCACGGAGGAGCGGTTCGGTCCAGCGGGACGAGATTCTTCTGGCTTCACGCCGAGTGGATCGTCGGCGGGGTCACCGGAGCTGGAGGAGTCTCAAGCTGCGCTGACCATCGTGCTGGCTGCGGGGCCCGACGCGGCTGGATGGGAGCCTGACAACGACCTCCTGGCGACGGATCCTGGATCTTCGCAGTCCTGGACGGCGTCAGAACCCGAGATCAGGCGAGTGCTCTCCTTTCTTTTCTCCCTTTATATCTTTGAGCACTTCAGCCTGTCTCTAGGGGAGATGAGCCGGGTGCAGCCGCCCGCTGCGTCTGAGCTCGTCTCGCCGGGTTCTGGCGCTGCCGGTGATCCTGATCCCGGTTCTGTTTTCTCTTCTGAGCCTTCTCCCAGGGTCACCGGCGAGGAGTTGCTGTTCCTCGTGGTGCTGGAGGGTCCAGGTTCAACGTTGGAGGTCGGTTCTGGTGCGGTGTCCAACGTGGGTTTGCCCGAGACCCAATCGGGGTCCAACGTGGGTGCTGCTCCAGCGGTGTCCAACGTGGGTTCGCCCGAGACCCAGTCGGGGTCCGACGTGGGTGCTGCTCCAGTGGTGTCCGACGTGGGTTCGCCTAAGGCCCGATCGGGGTCCGACGTGGGTGCTGCCCCAGTGTTGTCCAGGTCCGGTGAGGAGGTGGCTGCTTCCCTGCGGCCTGACGCTCATCGCCCTCATCATCGGCTCTCCCCTGAGCCTCTTCCACCGGGACCCGTTTTGTCCCTTCGTCCGGGTCGACGACCCGACCCGCAAAACTTTCGGTTCGGTGATCTGGTTCCCCCCGCTGATCTGTGTTTGCCTTTGGGTGGCCTGGTTCGGCTGCCGGTGGACTGGATTCCTGGGATCTGGGTCCGGAGTTCGCCGTCCGAACATTTCCCTTTCCCTGGTTTGCCAACTGGACAATGGGCGGGGAGACCTCCGGAGCCACCTCGGCCATTTGGACTCTTCCTGTCATATTCCTCGGGTGCCGCTTATTTTTGTTATGGTCACTCGGGTGATATATTTTGTCCTCTTGGTAAATACTTATTCATAGTGCTGTGTTTTGTTTTGTTTTTTTTCCCGTATTAACCGTACTCAGCATTTTGTCCCATTGTTATCTTATGTACCTGTCACCAGTATTTCCCTAGGTGACCCCCCGTATATTGGCCGCCGTGTATTGTGTTCTCTCCTTTTCAACCATGCCCGGCATCTTGCCTCATTGTCCTGTGGACCTGTTCCCATTCTCCCTCTGGGGGACCTCCCGCATATTTTGTGCTGTGTATTGTGTTTTCCCCTTAGCCATACTCAGCTTTTTACCTTGTTGTTGTCCTTTTACCCTGTCACCGTTATTCTCCTAGGTGTCCCTCTTGGTATTTGGCGCCGGGTATTCTGTTATCTTTTTATTTACCAGTGCATGTCGTTCTCGTTATTTTTGTCCTGTTGTGAACATGTATTCATAGTGCTGTGTGTTTTCCATTATTCGTACTCAGCATTTTCCTATTTGTGCCTTGTTTTTTTTAGCTTTGTCTGTGCATTATGGGGTTATGTGTTTTGTTTCCTGCCATACTCTGTAATTGCTTTATCCGTTTTTGTCATTCTTTTGGTGGATTGTTCTGTTCCCGTGTTTTGTATTTTCTCCGTCTGTGCCCTGGTTTTTTTTTTGCTCCCTTTTTTTTGTGCAATGTAGAGTAGCGTATTTGGGGTTTTTTTTCCTCCTCTGCCCTGTTACCCTACATTTGTCTACTGGTGTTGTCCTTCCCTTTGCTTCTTCCCCTCCGGTCCTGCCTCCCTTCCACCCACCCTAGGTGGGGGGGGGGGGGGGGCTGGGATGTTCCTGGTCGTTCAGGAGCCCGACCTTGAGGGGGAGGCTCTGTCACCATGGGTTGAGATGCCGTCTCAGCGCTCAGCCCATGTTTTCCTTCATCCCTGCTTCTCATTGAGCAGCGTCTCAGCAGGCTCCCAGCTGGCAGCATTACGGACGGCTGGGGCCAATTAGTCCTCATCAGCTGGGGCGCTGCCAATGAGAATAAATAGGAGCAGCCTCGATGACTCGGGGCTGCGACATAAGCACTGCTAGGCTGAAGCTCCTTCGTCTGGTGTCAGCCTCTACTCCCTTTACAGCATTCCTGTGATTGTAACCCGCTGTGAGTATGTACGCCTTGTTACCCCTATGTCCGGTACGAGCTTCCTGCTCCTGCGCTGTGCAACCTGTGAGTGTACCACTGTATGAGTATCTGTGCTCTCCTCATCCCTCATCCCTCACCCTTAATAAAACATCACGACTCACTGGCTCGCCCTTGGCTCTTATTGCGTGGCTCCCTAGAGCCGTGTGTGACACTCACAAACTGTGGCCGGTTAGTGAGGTAGTCCAGGATCCATGATGACAGGTGCTGGTCCACCCCTGCGCACAGCAGCGTGTCCCTCAGGATCATCGGTTGGATGGTGTTGAAAGCACTGGAGAAATCAAAGAACATGATCCTCACTGCATTCCCAGGCTTCTCCAGGTGGGACAGGGAACGGTGAAGGAGGAAGCACCGGAATACAGGATCACTGCATCCTCCACCCCAATGCCATGCTGGTAGGCGAACTGGAGTGGATCCATCGCTGGCCCCACGAGGGGGCGGAGGTGAGCAAGGAGCAGTCTCTCCAGGGTCTTCATCATGTGAGACCTCAGGGCCACTGGCCTGTAGCTGTTCAGGTCTTTGGGGTGGGAAGTCTTTGGTACAGGTACCACACAAAATGTTTTCCACAACTGTTGTACCCTCCCCAGCTTCAGGCTCAGGTTGAAGATGTGCTCCACAATCCCACACAGCTGGTCTGCACAGGACTTGAGGAGCTTCGCGCTGATGCCGTCCGGTCCCGAGGCCTTCCTCGCCTTGATCTTCCTCAGCTCCGTCCTTACCTGGGTCTTAGTGAGGGTCAGGTTGGGGGGCTGTGTGCTGGGAGTGGGGGGGGGGTGTTGGTGGAGTGGGGTGTGGACAGCAGGTCTCGATGACTTTAGAGGCAGCAGTGGCTGGTGTGCAGTCGGGGGGGGAGGGCGGTTGGTCAAACCTATTAAAAAAACAGGTTTAGATTGTTTGCCCGCTCCCTGCCCCCCGTGGCCTGGGGGGAGGTATTCTGGAGCCCAGAGATGGTTTTAAGGTTTCTCCAGACCCCGCTGATGTCGCTCTGTTGCAACTTGTCCTCCATCTTCTTCCTGAAGCTGTCCTTGCCTTCTCTGATCTTCCTCCTCAGCTCCCTCTGTACGGACTTCAGCATCTCCCTGTTCCCCGACCTGAAGATCCTCTTCTTCTCTCTCAGAAGTGTTTTTATCTCATGGTTGATCCAGGGTTTGTTGTTCGAGCAACACCATATTGTCTTGGTGGGTACGGTGGTGTCCACACAGAAGCTGATGTAGTCCATGATGGTGTGAGTGAGGCCATCGATGTCATCACCATGTGGAGCTGCTCCCAGGCAATGGTTTCAAGACAGTCCTTTAGGGCGTCCATTGCCTCCTCAGACCATATCTTTACCGTGTGCATGACCGGAGGTTGTCTGTGTACTACGGGTTTGTACACCGGCAGGAGATGAACCAAGTTGTGACCCGATCTCCCGAGTGGGGGGAGTGGTGATGAGGTGTACGCCTCCTTAGTGTTTGCATAGAATAAGTCCAGTGTTTTATTGTCTCTAGTGTGGCATGTGACATACTGGGTGAACGTGGGCAGAATGGGGGACAGTGAAATATGGTTGAAATCACCGGAGATGAGGAGAAGAGCATCTGGGTGTTCTGTCAGCAGCCTGCCAGTTACTGAGTGAATGATGTCACGCGCTGTCCCCGCGTTCGCCGTCGGATTTGCATAAATAACAATGCAGATCACGTGTGAGTATTCCCTCGGGAGATAGGTAGGCCGCATGCTAACAGCTAACAACTCAATGTCTTTGCTGCTGTGATGTTGTTTAACCGTGATATGTCCTGGTCTGCACCAGCTGTTATTGACATACATTATCACTCCTCCGCCCCTTGCCTTCCCACTGTCTGGTGTCCGGTCTGCCCGTATTGCGTGGAAACCCTCCAGTTCGATGTTAGCATCTGTTGCTAGTTCTGTTAGCCACGTCTCAGTAAACAACATCATGCTACTCTCTCTGAAGACGCTCTCGTAGCAGGAGATGGCCGCTAACTCGTCGGTCTTATTGAGTAGCGATCGAACGTTCCCCATAACAACAGATGGAAGGACGGGTCTGTACCTTATATATCTCGCCCGCCATCTTGCTCCAGCATGGCATCCATGTCGTTTCTGTCTTATTTCTGACATAACGCACGGCTCAGGAGACGCACTCACACAGGCTCAGAGAAGTTCAAATAGTTTATTAGCAACAGGAGTGAATGAATGTGTGTCTGCGGGATGTAAATGTGTTGGTGGCGGCGTCTGCTTCGGGCACAGAGGCAGAAGGCCGTACAGCCGGACAACCCCAAGCGAGAGAGGAGCTTACTTGGAGGGCACAGATGACTGGCACAGCAAAGGACGAGGTCCGGAAGACAGCCACCTGGAGTGCTCGGTGCAGCAGCGAGGAATGGGCGATGGAGAGGCGATGTCCGCCGCCGGGGAATCCACCTGTGCACAGGGGAGCAGACTCGAGAGAGAAAAAGGAGGTAAGAGCTTCTTACCCGGGAGAGTAGCTGAAAGTGAAGGAACTCACAGCGATGCATGAGAAGTCTAACGGCTTCAGGCCGAAGCTCAGGGCGAGGCGGCTTATATCCCTTGCCGCTGATGACGAGCAGGTGTGCGTGCAGGTGGTGCCGCTGATGAGCGGCGCGGCGTGACAGTACTCCCCCCTCTAGCAGCGCCTCCTGGCGATGGCCTTTCTGGGTGCGCACGGTGGAAATCAGCGATGAGTGATGGGTCCAACACAGACGACGGGGGTACCCACTGTCGATGATCAGGCCCATAGCCCTCCCAGTCCACCAGGTACTGCAACCCACGACCCCGGCGCCGGAAGTCCAGGATGGAGGAGACGGGCCAGGCCAGATGGCCACCAATCATCCGGGGCGCGGGTTGCGTAGCAGGAGGAGGGCAAAGGGGATCGGAGACTGCCAGTTTCACCTTGGACACGTGGAAGGTGGGGTGGATGCGGAGGGAGGGGGGAATAGCTACACGCACAACCACCGGGTTGACAATCCTGGTGATGGGATAGGGACCCACGAAGCGCTGTGCCAGCTTCCTCCTCTCGCCTTTTAGGGTAACGTCCCGGGTCGACACGTAGACTCGCTGCCCAACCCTGTACGCCGGGGCAGGTCTTCTGTGCCGGTCCGCCATGGCTCTGTTGCGCTCCGCCGTGCTTAAAAGCGCATTGCGCGCTGACGCCCAGACGGAGCAGAACTGCCTGAGATGCGCCCGTACTGAGGGGACAGTTACCTCACTCTCCTGCGCCGGGAACAGCGGGGGGTTGTAACCCAGGGACGCCTTGAAGGGGGACATCCTTGTGGCAGAAGAGCGAGCGGTATTATGGGCGTATTCAACCCAGGCAAGGTGGTTACTCCAGGACGTGGGTTTGGACGCCGTTACACAGCGGAGCGCAGCCTCCAGCTCCTGGTTGGTCCGCTCACACTGCCCGTTGGATTGGGGGTGATGGCCGGAGGAGAGGCTCACCTTGGCTCCTAAAGCGTTGCAAAACGACCTCCAAACCTCAGAGGAAAATTGGGGCCCCCGATCCGAGACCACGTCCACCGGAATCCCATGCAGCCAGACCACATGTTGGATGAGGAGGTCCGCCGTCTCCAGGGCAGTGGGGAGACCTCGCAGGGGGACGAAGTGTGCCGCCTTGGAGAAGCGGTCCACGATGGTCAGGATGGTGTCGTAGGAGTTGGAGACTGGGAGTCCGGTGACGAAATCCAAGGCGATGTGCGACCAGGGCCTGCCAGGGACGGGCAGGGGCTGGAGCAGACCCGCTGGAGGGGCATTTCCCGACTTGTTGGTGGCACAAATTGGACAGGCCCGGGCGTAGCGGGCAGCATCCCTCCGCAGGCCCGGCCACCAAAAGGACCGCTGGAGGAGGTTTATCATCCGGGAGGAGCCAGGGTGACAGGTGAGCTTGGAGGTGTGTAGCCAGTGGATGACCTCTCCTCGAACTGCAGATGGCACGAACAGCCTCCCCTCCGGTCTGCCGCCAGGGTCAGGTTCCACTTCCTGCGCTTTCCGGATCTTGCTCTCAATGTCCCAGGAGATGGCTCCCACGACGCATGACCTGGGTAGGATGGTGTGGAGCGTGTCCTCCGACTCCTCAGGGGCGAATTGCCTAGAGAGGGCGTCGGGCAGGCCGTTCTTGGAGCCAGGCCTGAAGGTGATGGAAAACTGGAACCTGGTGAAGAACAAGGACCAGCGCGCCTGGCGGGCGTTCAGGCGCTTGGCAGATCGAAGGTACTCCAAGTTCTTGTGGTCCATCAGGACCACGAACGGCAGGTCCGCCCCCTCTAGCCAGTGACGCCACTCTTGCAGCACGAGCTTGATGGCCAGGAGCTCTCTGTCCCCCACGTCGTAATTCCTCTCCGCCGGGGACAAGCGCCGGGAGAAGAAGGCGCAGGGCTGTTTGGCGCCGTCGTCAGGCGACCGCTGGGATAGCACCACCCCCACTCCTGTGTCCGAAGCGTCCACCTCCACGATGCACTGCAGCGCGGGGTCGACCTGGCGAAGGACCCGGGAGGAGGAGAACTCCGCCTTCAGCGCCTGAAAAGCAGCTGCGGCCTCTTCGGTCCACCTGAACGGGACCTTAGGGGACGTGAGGCGGGTCAGCGGTCCGACGATGGTACTGAAGTTTTGGACAAAGCGGCGGTAGAAGTTCGCGAACCCGACGAACTGTTGCACCTGTTTCCTCGACGCAGGTGTAGGCCATTCTACCACCGCCTTCACCTTCTCTGGGTCTGGACGCACCTGGTCGTGAGAGATGATGAATCCCAGGAAGGATGTTGTCTTAGCATAAAATTCACACTTCTCAGCCTTCACATATAGCCGATTCTCCAGCAGCCGTTGGAGGACCCGCCTCACGTGGACCTGGTGCTCGTCCCTGGACTTGGAGAAGATGAGTATATCATCCAGGTAGACGAACACAAAGAGGCCAATGAAATCCCGGAGGACGTCGTTGATGAGGCGCTGAAAAACGGCTGGAGCGTTGGTCAACCCGAACGGCATCACCAGGTATTCGAAGTGGCTGTTCGGGGTACGGAAGGCTGTTTTCCACTCATCTCCCTCCCGGATCCGGACGAGGTGGTATGCGCTGCGTAGATCCAGCTTAGTGAACCAGGTCGCCCCCTGGAGGGAGTGGAAAGCGGTGTCCATGAGGGGGAGAGTGTAACGATCCTTCTCCGTGATGTCATTAAGAGCACGGTAGTCTATGCAAGGACGGAGAGAACCGTCCTTCTTGCCAACGAAGAAGAATCCCGCCCCCACGGGTGATGACGATGGGCGGATTATCCCAGCACTCAGCGACTCCTTAAGGTATGTGTTCATCGTCTCCTTCTCCGGCGCCGATAGACTGTAGAGCCTTCCAGAAGGTAAGGGTGCCCCCTGGCGGAGATTGATCGCGCAGTCGTAGGGCCGATGAGGAGGAAGAGACATCGCCTTAGATTTGCTGAATACCATACCCAGGTCGTGAAATTTCAGTGGCACCAGGGACAGGTCCGGGGGCGCTGCGTCCGTAGGTGGGGAAGAAGCGGACGGTGAGCAGGCAGCGGACTGTAGGCAGGTGCCCATGCAGAACGTGCTCCATGCCGACACCCCGTCGGACTTCCAATCCAGAACGGGGTTGTGGAGGTGTAGCCAGGGATACCCCAGGATTTTTTTTTTTTTTTTTTTTTTTTTTGATGACGGGATGACGGATGACGGGCGACACAGAGTTGGGCAGGACGTAAAAGGTCATTTCCTCCCGGTGGTTTCCTGAGATGATTACCGGGACAGGAACAGTCTGGTGCGTCACTCTCCCAAGGGAGGCACGAGAGAGGTTGACCAGGGAGATGGGGTTTCTCAGTGCCTGGCAGCGGATGCCCAATTGGGTTGCCAGGCTTTGTGAAATAAAGCTGCCTTCTGCGCCCGAATCCACCAGTGCGTGGGTGAGATGCCCAGTGGGATTGTGGCAGAAACGGATGGGCAGCTTCAATTGAGTGTGGGGGTTTAACCGATTGACATCCGCGAGGCCCCCTACAGTGACTCGCGGACCCCGCCGACTGGCTTTCCGTGGGCAAAGCTTCACCGTGTGTTGGTCATCTCCGCAATACATGCAGAGATCCAACTCACGGCGGCGTTGTTTCTCCGCTGGGGAAAGCTTTGTCCAGCCGGTCACCATCGGCTCCGACTCCTCGGGGCACGATGGTGGCGGCGCCGCCAGGGGGCGAGCTTGGTATAGGCACGGCGAGACTCCACAAGGGCGAGAAGAAGACGACTTCCGCCCCGAGGAGCGCTCGCGCAGCCTGTTATCCAAACTAATCGCTAAGGATGTCAGCTCCGCTAGTGTCTCAGGGATATCCCGCCCAGCCAGTTCATCCCTCAGATCATCATTGAGACTGCGGAGGAAAAGGCCGCAGAGGGAGCGTTCCTCCCAGCCTAATTCCTCCGCCGCTACCCGGAAGTCGACCGCGTAGTCCGCTGCCAACCGGCTTCCCTGCTGGAGGGCGAGAAGCCGATCGACCTGGATCGTCTCGGTAGGA
The DNA here is from genome assembly GCA_020510985.1 of Pholidichthys leucotaenia. Classification (NCBI taxonomy): domain Eukaryota; kingdom Metazoa; phylum Chordata; class Actinopteri; order Cichliformes; family Pholidichthyidae; genus Pholidichthys; species Pholidichthys leucotaenia. The sequence continues at coordinate 230,857,378 of CM035840.1, forward strand.
GAATGGTCAAAGACCTCCAGGAAGCGCCTCACGAATTGGTCATATGTGAGGGCGGCATAACTGGGCCTCGCCATTACGGCGTAGGTCCATGTTAATGCTCGCCCCTCCAGGAGATTCCCGATATAACCAATTCGGCTATGATCTGAGGGAAAGTCTCCGGGCACACGGTGGAAAACGGACTCACACTGCATAATAAACCCCCGCACTCCACCGAGCTTACCGCTAAAGCGGGTGGGGGTTGGAATGGGTGTGAGCCGAACCGGTGCACTCGGAGCCTGCTGGACAGCCACTGGAACAGCAGGAGCCCCGCCACCCTGACGAGCCGGGGGGAACGGCTGTTGGGGGTCCAAGCGGCCCAACCGGTTAGTTAAGTTTAACAATTGATTAAAAATCACCTGTTGCTGATAGGCTATCTGATCCACTCGAGCCTCGAGAGTGGAAAACCGGTGTGCGAGCCCGCCGTCTGCCGAGCCGCTCTGCTGAAGCCGTACTGACATAACGCACGGCTCAGGAGACGCACACACACAGGCTCAGAGAAGTTCAAATAGTTTATTAGCAACAGGAGTGAATGAATGTGTGTCTGCGGGATGTAAATGTGTTGGTGGTGGCGTCTGCTTCGGGCACAGAGGCAGGAGGCCGTACAGCCGGACAACCCTATGGGAAAAGCAAAGGAGAAGGGTGACGGGCACACACCAACACAGGAGATTTGCAAGCGAGAGAGGAGCTTACTTGGAGGGCACAGATGACTGGCACAGCAAAGGACGAGGTCCGGAAGACAGCCACCTGGAGTGCTCGGTGCAGCAGCGAGGAATGGGCGATGGAGAGGCGATGTCCGCCGCCGGGGAATCCACCTGTGCACAGGGGAGCAGACTCGAGAGAGAAAAAGGAGGTAAGAGCTTCTTACCCGGGAGAGTAGCTGAAGGTGAAGGAACTCACAGCGATGCATGAGAAGTCTAACGGCTTCAGGTTGAAGCTCAGGGCGAGGTGGCTTATATCCCTCGCCGCTGATGACGAGCAGGTGTGCGTGCAGGTGGCGCCGCTGATGAGCGGCGCGGCGTGACAGTTTCACCCGGTATGTCAAAGTCTTGCGCTAGCATCTTGGTCCGGTTAAGTGCTAGCAGCTGGTCTCTGCTGTCACGTATCCTGCTAAAAACAGTGGCTTCGTCTGCCGGCTCAGGAGACATTTGAGCGATCCGTGTGTCCGTCCAATGTATAAGGTGTTGCCGGATCAGAAAGATTAGCAAGAGAAGCGAGATAGTAAATAGAAATAGGAAGAAATTGATCCGCTGTTGCAAAAAGGCAGCCTACTCGTGTGGCGCCGGAAGTAGTATATATATTACAGTTACTAATTGCTTCTTTTCATAAGTAACTGCGTTACTTACCAGTTACTGCATGATTAAAGTAACTAGTTACTTGGAAAAGTAACTTTCACATTACTTTTAAATGCATACTTAAATCATCTTGCACACACAGCAAGATCAAAGGCCCCTTGTTCTCATCAGAAAAAAAGAAGAAAAAAAAACTGATGAGAAAAAAAGTCTTATCTTACAGAGAGAAAAATATCTCAGATTTACACAAACTATTGTAATCAGTAGAAAGTCAGAAATTTACTAGAAATAAAGCTGTAAATTCACAAAGAAAATTTTGGACCCCCTGGTGGGCCATTTTTGGCCCACGAGCCATATTTTTGACATCCCTGGACCAGTCCAGTAAAAAAGCATATTTAGAGGATTTACTTCCATGAAGTAGTTGCATATCACAACAGCATGTAAATGAATAAGATAAACTAAAACAGAAAGCACAGATAAATGAAAGTTCACCTTAAGCTGGTCCCTACTGCAACAAATCACAGTCACTTTTTCTCTGTGGGATAAGAAAACATTTACACAACTGCGGACATTAAATGCAGCTTCTTGCTCTAAAAATACTCATGTTTAACCACAGAGGTAGGAGCTGATGTTGGGGGCTACTCACTGCTTGGACAACAGGTGGTAAGGGCTCGATATCAGAAGTCACCATGGCACAGCATTTCTTCCCACTGGGTTGCAATGTGAACTGGGGCAGGACAGGAAACCGACCCGCAGAGGAGACTGACAGCTACGTCAGCTATGTAGGGTCAGTTTGTATATATTTGCACTAAAAATATCTATCCATATTAATAAACGAGTAACGCAAGTAATGCATCTGATTAAATTTCAGTAACTGTAATGCATTACTTAATTTTTAAACAGTAATGTTGTTACACAGCTCATTACTGCAGAAGTAGTGGCGTTACAGTAACGCATTACTTTGTAACTTGTTACTTTGTAACGTGTTACTCCCAGTACTGATGACGAGCCACAAAATGCTCTGTATGTGCTTACTTCGTCAATATAATTTTGAATTTGAAGTATTGTTTAATGTGTGAGGGGGCCGATGCTGTGATCGCGAGATGTTCCGAGACTGTTGCACAATAAACCAAAATGGCGGCGCCCGTGGACCAAGCATAAACAAACTTTTCCACAAGTAGGTTTTTTTTCTGCTTTTTGTAATTAATCCATTAATTGACTGCCTCTTTCTAGCTTTCTTTTTTTGTACAGAGCTGGAGGAATGAGAGAACTATATTGATTAGTTTTATTACTGTTGCTGTATCATGGAGCAGTCTCCCATCCCTGCTTACCAGTCAAAACAGCTGAGACCGGCAGACTCGCCGAAAATAACGCCTGAGAAATCACGAGATGGCTCTGAGGTTAGTGACATCCTTTTTTCTACTGAAAATAAAGTTACCCACATGGGTGGCAGACTAGTGTTAGTAGAGCTGCTCCATAAAGAATTCCAGAGCATGCATGAGAGTCTGGAATACAGTCAGGCGCAGCTCGTCTCTCTCTTAGAGGAAAACAATAGCTTGAAAAAGTCAGTAAACATGCTAACCACGTGACTTGGCGTTGTTGAAAGAGAGAACAGGAAGAAGAAGGAAACGATTCTCAATTTGCAGTCATGCAGCATGAGAGATAATCTTGTTTTTTTCCAGAATTGCTGAAAAAAATAATGAAAATCCAGAACAGCTGGTCCGGGAATTTATGTCCACGCAACTGAAATTGTCTCAAAATCTATTACCTTCCACCGAGTCCACCGAATTGGACAAAAAAATCCCCAAAATAAACATTCCAGACCTATTGTTGCCAAATTTCAGCATTTCAAGCAAAAAATTTTAGTACAGAGTGTCATGTCCCGGTGAGCGTTTGCCCCCTCCTTTCAGTTGTTTTCTCCTCAGGTAATCAGCGCACCTGGGAGATGAGACACACCTGCTGCCTCTGCTTAGCCAGCACTTATTAGGATCGTCTCTTCTGTGCCTCAGTGCTGGCTTGTTTGGGTATACTGCCTATCGCTGAAACGAAGCAAGAATTGTTTATGCTGACGGTGAAGTTCTTGCACTCACCATCTCGTCTCTCCTTTCTCCTCAGGTTGCTGCCATCTGTGTGGGTGCATCTCCTGGGACTGCATGCGCTCACCTGCCCTGTCATCCACACTCATGCAATCATACTCCACCCGGTCAGGCACCACTAGCTCATTCATCCTTCACCCCTGACCAGCTTCATCCTGCTGATTCGTCCCTTCCCACTGGGTTCCCTGTCTGATCGTCTGCTGGACCCAAGTAAGTGGTAATTTGGTTTTCCCCCTTACCTGATTTCATCCCTCTGTTAACAGCTCTTGTCTCTCTGCCCACAGGCCACTTCCTCTGGCGAGTGATGTTTGCCATAGCTGTGCTCCTCTTATCTTGAAATTTAATAAACTTTCAAACGTGTTTTTTGTGTCCCAAGTGTTCCTCTGGTGTTACATTCCGCATGTGAGCGGTCAGTTGAACCAATCATGACACAGAGGCAGGGCAGGCAGCTTAAAAACACCAGTAATGGTCTAAATGATCAATTTCTATAGGAAATCTTGGAAAGGAGAAGGAAGCTTTTTCCCATAAAAAAACAAAAAAAATCCAAGAAGGTAAAAGAGCTATTGTCTCTGTGGATAGATTTTATATAGATGGCAAGCTGTTTATGGATGAAACCATAACCCCCGGTTATTCTAGAACTTCCTTTTTTTTTTCTTAGCTACAGGTGGAAAAAAGAGTATGATTGTGTGCAGGTCTCTTATTTGATCTCAATTTAATTTGTTGGGTGAAGGGCCAGACTAAGAACGATCCAACAGACTCTCATGATAAATTGTATATCAAGGATTCAGTGTACCCCGCCCGGTATGGGGTTACCGGGGCCCCACCCTGGAGCCAGGCCTGGGGGAGGGGCTCGAAGGCTAGCGTCTGGTGGCCAGGTTTCCACCCATGGGACCCGGCCGGGCTCAGCCCGAAGGAGTTACATGGGTCCGCCCTCCAGTAGGTTCACCACCTGCAGGAGGGATCATGGAAGTCCGGTGCTATGTGGATTAGGTAGCAGTCAAAGGCGGAGACCTTGGCGGACTGATCCCAAGCTTTCTAAACTGGCTTTTGGTACGTGGAATGTCACCTCTCTGGTGGGGAAGGAGCCTGAGCTGGTGTACGAGATTGAGCGATACCGGCTAGATATAGTCGGCCTCACCTCAACACACAGCTCCGGTTCCGGAACCAGTCTCCTGGAGAGGGGCTGGAGCTTGGCCTTTTCTGGAGTTGCCCCGGGCGAGAGGCGACGAGCAGGGGTAGGTATTCTTGTATCGCCCCACCTTGCTGCCTCTATATTGAAGTTTTCCCCGGTGGACGAAAGGGTTGCTTCCCTGCGCCTTCGGGTTGGGAAACGGGTCCTGACCATCATTTGTGCCCATGCACCAAATGATGTTTCAGAGTACCCACCCTTTTTGGAGTCTGTGACTGGGGTGCTGGAGGGTGCTCCTCCTGGAGACTCCATTGTCCTACTGGGGGACTTCAATGCGCACGTGGGCAACGACAGTGAAACCTGGAGGGGGGTGATTGGGAGGAACGGCCTGCCCGATCTGAACCCGAGTGGTGTTCAGTTATTGGACTTCTGTGCTAACCACAGTCTGTCCATAACGAACACCATGTTCAAGCATAAGGGTGTCCATATGTGCACCTGGCACCAGGACACCCTAGGCCGCAGGTCGATGATCGATTTTGTTATCGTATCATCAGACCTGCGACCGTATGTCTTGGACACCCGAGTAAAGAGAGGTGCAGAGCTGTCAACTGATCACCACCTGGTGGTGAGTTGGATCCGATGGCAGGGGAGGAAGCCATTCAGACCTGGTAGACCCAAACGTATAGTGAGGGTGTGCTGGGAGCGTCTGGCTGAGGCCCCTGTCCGGGAGGTCTTCAACTCCCACCTCCGGAAGAACTTCAACCACATCCCGAGGGAGTCTGGAGACATGGAGTCTGAATGGGCCATGTTCTCCACCTCTGTTGTTGAAGCGGCGGCCCAGAGCTGCGGCCGCAAGGTGGTCGGTGCATCTCGTGGTGGCAACCCCCGAACCAAGTGGTGGACACCAGTGGTGAGGGGGGCCATTAAGCTGAAGAAGGAGTCCTATCAAGCTTGGTTGGCTTGTGGGACTCCCGAAGCAGCTGAGGTGTACCGGCAGGCCAAGCGGAGTGCAGCTCGGGTGGTTGCTGAAGCAAAAACCCGGGTATGGGAGGAGTTCGGTGAGGCCATGGAACAAGACTTTCGGTCGGCTTCAAAGAGATTCTGGCAAACTGTTCGGCGGCTCAGGAGGGGAAAGCAGCTCCCCGTCCACACTGTGTATGGTGCGGATGGGACACTGTTGACTTCAACTGGGGATATCGTCGGGCGGTGGAAGGAATACTTCGAGGATCTCCTCAATCCCACTGATACGCCTTCCACAGAGGAAGCAGGGTTTGGGGACAAGGGGGATGACTCGCCTATCACCGGGGCTGAGGTCGCCAAGGTGGTTAAAAATCTCCTTGGTGGCCGGGCCCCGGGGGTGGACGAGATTCGCCCCGAGTACCTCAAGGCCCTGGATGTTGTTGGGCTGTCATGGTTGACACGCCTCTGCAACATTGCGTGGAGGTCGGGGGCAGTGCCTTTGGCATGGCAAACCGGGGTGGTGGTTCCTCTCTTCAAAAAAGGGGACCGGAGGGTGTGCTCCAACTTTAGAGGGATCACACTCCTCAGCCTCCCTGGGAAGGTCTATGCCAAGGTACTGGAGAGGAGAGTCCGGCCGTTGGTCGAACCTCGGATTCAGGAGGAGCAATGTGGTTTTCGTCCTGGCCGTGGCACATCGGACCAGCTCTTTACCCTCTCGAGAATTCTTGAGGGTTCGTGGGAGTTTGCCCAACCAGTTTACATGTGTTTTGTGGACTTGGAGAAGGCATTTGACCGCGTCCCTCGTGGATTTTTGTGGGGGGTGCTTCGGGAGTATGGGGTATCGGGCTTGTTGTTACGAGCTATTCGGTCTCTGTACGACCGTTGTGAGAGTTTAGTTCGTATTGCCAACACTCGGTCGGAGTCATTCCCAGTGAGAGTTGGACTCCGCCAGGGCTGCCCTTTGTCACCGGTCCTGTTCATAATTTTTATGGACAGGATTTCTAGGCGCAGCCAGGGAATGGAGGGTGTCATACTTGGTGACCACAGGATCTCATCTCTGTTGTTTGCAGATGATGTTGTCCTGTTGGCTTCATCCAGCAATGACCTACAGCTCTTGCTGGGACGGTTTGCCGCTGAGTGTGAAGCGGCTGGGATGAGAATCAGCACCTCCAAGTCCGAGTCCATGGTCCTCAGCCGGAAAAAGGTGGATTGTCCTCTCCGGGTTGGGGACAGGCTCCTGCCCCAAGTGGAGGAGTTTAAGTATCTTGGGGTCTTGTTCACGAGTGAGGGGAAAATGGAGCGAGAGATCGACAGACGGATTGGAGCAGCATCTGCAGTGATGCGGACGTTGTACCGGTCTGTTGTGGTGAAGAGGGAGCTTAGTTCTAAGGCAAAGCTGTCGATTTACCAGTCAATCTACGTTCCTACTCTCACCTATGGTCACGAGCTTTGGGTAATGACCGAAAGAACGAGATCGCGGATACAAGCGGCTGAAATGAGCTTTCTCCGTAGGATTGCTGGACTCACCCTCAGAGATAGGGTGAGGAGCTCAGTCATCCGGGAGAGGCTCAGAGTAGAACCGCTGCTCCTCCACATTGAAAGGAGTCAGTTGAGGTGGTATGGGCATCTGATTAGGATGCCTCCTGGACGTCTCCCACTTGAGGTGTTTCAGGCACGTCCCACTGGGAGGAGACCCCGGGGCAGACCCAGGACTCGGTGGAGAGACTATGTCTCCCAGCTAGTCTGGGAACGCCTTGGTATCCCCTCTGAAGAGCTGGAGCAGGTGGCTGGGGAGAGGGAAGTCTGGGCTTCTCTGCTTGAACTGCTGCCTCCGCGACCCGGACCTCCGGAAAAGCGGTAGAAGATGGATGGATGGATGGATTAATTTGTTAACATTTGTTTAATGTTTTTTCTTTTCTGCTGAGGTTGTTGTTTGCTTGTTTGTCTGTGGTAGCTAATTTTGTTGAAGTTGTTAGGTCCTTGTGTTATAATAAATAAATAGTGAAGATTAGGTAATTACATATTACACAAAGTGCCTGCATACACATATCTCTTAGATCCACACATACAGTACACCCACACATTCACACATACACTCACACACGCACGCACTTCGACTGTGTGTGCATGCACACACACACACAAAAAGTGCACACATGCATACACACATACAAACTCTACAGGAAAGTCTCTGTTCCTGTTTCCATATATGGGCATGAGTAGGGCTGAAGAGAAGACATATGGACGCTAAGAGGAAGCCATAAAGGCAGGAACAAAAGCCCATTAACTTGCCTATATGTAGCTGTGAAATCCTTTGTGGGAGGTCCTTTCCAGGAGACAGAACTGGGAGGATCCGTGGCCATGTACTTTGACTCCCTGCGTGGTTCAATAAAAGTTAAGCTGAGAAATAATGTTTCTTCTGTGATTATTGGTTGGTTAACTGAAAAGATTCTGCAAACTGTCAAAAAACTAATTTTTACATATGTTATCTGCATTTTTTCACCATTTACTAACCTTTATGTCTGTTTTCTCTCATACTTCTAGTTTATAGGAAATAACTTTAAGTACATGCACCCAAGTCCATACTGTCATGAACGGGGATGATGGTCAGCCCCGTTCTTTGACTTGTGGCTGCAGTGCTCATTGTTTGGTAGTGTTTCTAGCTGGCAGATTTTTGGAGCCCCTGTCCTGGGCTCTCTGCCAGTCTGCAGCCGGCCTCTCCCTCTCCTGGCATCCACCTGCGCCTATCATCATCATTATCATTATTTATTCCTTCACCTGTTTTTTCACAGTCTCATTTACGCACATATATGCACTCATGTACGTACACACACATATTTGCCTTGACACACATACATGCATTCATGCATATACACACACACACAGTCATCTTGGTGCACACTCATCCAGTAATCATTCACTCCATGTTTCAGCTGCTACCACACCTGCCTCCACTCTTCACTCATCAGGATTCAGAGTATTGATGGGTGACGTTGTGTAGCAAGCGGTGTGGTGGCATTTTCAGCATTGATGATCAAGCTTCTCTGTTGGGTCCTCATTTTCATGGATTTTGTTTGGTGTCATTTACCAGAGCCCGCTGAGCTCCGACCCAAATAGTAAGTCTTCCTTTTTAATTTTTGCCCTCCTTGTCAGCTTCAGTTCCACCTGGAGCGCGTGGGACCTGCCTGCAGAATGTAGCTGATCCTCTCCCTCATTATTCATGTTTGAACTGTTTGGACTTATTGTGTATGTATGTCTTTCTGTTAATAAACGCGTTCACTTCACCAGCGATTGGGCTTAATCCTTTTCACCTGCGCACTGCAGTGCACGTATTTGACATATACACCACATTTGCTTGCAATGGTAAGCAAATGGAACAGAGACATCATGCGCGCATATCCAAGCATACTGTATATGCGTAGGTATATACTTTACACACAACATACATATACACACCTATGCATACATTAAGGACATATAATAAGGGGGACCTATGTGATTATACTGTATGTCAGTAAAAAAAAAAAAAAAAAAGTGGGACCGGAAGGTGTGCTCCAACTTCAGAGGGATCACACTCCTCAGCCTCCCTGGGAAGATCTATGCCAAGGTACTAGAGAGGACAGTCTGGCCGTTGGTCGAACCTCAGATTCAGGAGGAGCAATGTGGTTTTCATCCTGGCCGTGGCGCATCGGACCAGCTCTTTACCCTCTCGAGGATTCTTGAGGGTTTGTGGGAGTTTGCCCAACCAGTTTGCATGTGTTTTGTGGACTTGGAGAAGGCATTTGACCGTGTCCCTCGTGGTTTTTTGTGGGGGGTGCTTCGGGAGTATGGGGTATCGGACTTGTTGTTTCGAGCTATTCGGTCTCTGTATGACCGTTGTGAAAGTTTGGTTCGAATTGCCAACACTCAATCGGTCTCATTCCCAGTGAGAGTTGGACTCCTCCAGAGCTGCCTTTGTCACCGATCCTGTTCATAATTTTTATGGACAGGATTTCTAGGCGCAGCCAGGGAATGGAGGGTGTCATGCTTGGTGACCACAGGATCTCATCTCTGTTGTTTGCAGATGATGTTGTCCTGCTGGTTTCATCCAGCATTGACCTACACCGGTCTGTTGTGGTGAAGAGGGAGCTGAGTTCTAAGGCAAAGCTGTCGATTTACCAGTCAATCTACGTTCCTACCCTCACCTATGGTCATGAGCTTTGGGTAATGACTCAAAGAATGAGATTGCGAGCAACAAGCAGCTGAAATGAGCTTTCTTCGTAGGATTACTGGACTCACCCTCAGAGATAGGGTGAGGAGCTCAGTCATCCTGGAGAGGCTCAGAGTAGAACCGCTGCTCCTCCACATTGAAAGGAGCCAGTTGAGGTAGTATGAGCATCTGATCAGGATCCCTCCTGGACACCTCCCACTTGAGGTGTTTCTGGCATGTCCCTCTGGGAGGAGACCCCGGGGCAGACCCAGGACTCACTGGAGAGACTATGTCTCCCAGCTGGTCTGGGAACGCCTCGGTATCCTCTCTGAAGAGCTGGAGCAGGTGGCTGGGAAGAGGGAAGTCTGGGCTTCTCTTCTTGAACTGCTCCCTCTGCGACCCGGACCTCCAAAAAAATGGTAGAAGATGGATGGATGGATGGATGGATAATCACATAGGCACATTTAGTTAGCTTTTAGCACAAAACCAGTTAGTGAAAACATGTCCACATTTAAGTTTGTCACGTGGAACATACGTGGAATTAGTACCAGGGAGAAGAGGCTAAAAGTTTTTAATCAACTGAAGGATCTACAGGCAGACTTTGTCTTTTTACAGGAAACACACATTTCTAAGTCGTCTGTAGATGTGCTCACTTTCCCGGAATTCCCCCACATGTACTCAGCCAGCTTTAATTTTTAACAAAGGGGGGTAGCTATATTTGTAAACAGAAGAATATGCTTTGTTGTGAATGATACCATAACAGATCCGGAAGGTAGATTTATAATATTAAAAATCTCAGTTCAAAATTTGGATCTATGTATTGCAAGCATTTATGGCCCAGTGTTGACGGCCCATCCTATTGTCACACTTTCTTCACTTTCTTTCTGAGCACTTGGACACTACACTCAATAATAGGAGACTTCAACCTGGTATTAAACTCTGCAATTGACAGGCTCATTGCATTGGGGAATTATTGAAACTGGCAGGCGACTGATACTCTCAAACAACAAATGAGTTTGGTCTTTGTAATGGATGGCATTCTCTTCACCCAACTCTTCGGAATACACTTTTTTCATCAGCTCATAGTTCACATTCACGTTTAGACTTCTTTTTAGTCAGCAGCGAAATGTAACCTTGGAACCATGTAACCATTTAGTTACATGTAACCATGTAACTAAATGTGTCTATTGTTTTTATCTATGTAAAGCACTTTGCGCAGCATCGACTGTTTAAAAAGTGCTATACAAATAAAGTTTGATTGACTGATTGATTGATTAAGTAACACTATTGTGAGGGATATCATAGAGACTGAAATATGTTCAAATCAAGCTACTCGCGATAACTATCCAGTATCTCTTGTAGCATAGCAGTCTGTCATGGGTGACAGTGACTGTTTCATTTAGGTCTGATCAGATTCCTCCACACAGCTCTGTCCTTAGCCTTCCGCTGCCATCTCTTACACTAGCAAATAGGAAAGCTATAAGGAAAACTAGGAGCTGGAAACTTAATACATCACTACTAAAAGACAAAGACTTTATTACATACATTAATAAAGAGTGGGAATCATATCTGGAATATAATGATGTGCCAGGAATATCCCCATGTGCTGTTTGGGAAGCAGCAAAAGCGGTCATACAAGGTAAAATAATCTCTTACTGTTCATATAAGAATAAAAAAGAAAAAACACAGGTACTGGAGTGAGAACAGAAAATTAAATCACTGGAGATGACCTGTGAAGTTTCTCCACAGGAACAGGCACTTAACAATCTGAGAAAATTAAAGCTGGAATTAAAATGAAATTACAAACAAAAGAACACAGTTTTTAATACAAAGACAGCATCTTGAGAAGTTTGAACATTAATAAATCGGGGCGATATCTTTCGAACCAGCTTAGATTGAATAAAGAAAAAACAACTATCCACTCTGTTAAGGATATGACTGGAAATATTACCCATGAGCCTGAAGAAATAAATAACTCCTTTAGAAAGTTTTATGAAAACCTCTACTCATCTCACGTTAACCAATCTGACTCAGAGATAAATAGATTTTTGGATGATATTAACTTACCACAATTAAATAATGAACAGATTGCAGCTCTGGATGCATCTCTTCTGGTGTCCAAACTCTAGGAGACAGTTAAGCACATCCCAAACAACAAAGCTCCGAGACCAGATGGTTTTCCAGTAGAATTTTGTAAAGAATTCTGGCCTGTGATGACACCTACTTTTTTAAAATGGGGAACCAAATTAAAGAAGATAATGTAATCCCTCCAAATATGAATTTGGCTAGTATTATCCTGCTCCTTAAACCTGGAAAAAACCTACACTTCCATCCAGCTACCGTCCCATCTCACTTATGAATGTTTATCTTAAAATAATATGCAAAGAGCTCACTAAAAGGCTGGAAAGGATAATTCTGGTTATTATACATCCAGATTAAACAGGTTTCATCAAGGATAGGCACTCGGCTAATAATGCTCGCAGGCTATATAATTTAATAGACTACTGCAAGATTAATAACTTTGAAACTACAATTTTGTCCATGGGTGCAGAGAAAGCCTTTGACCGTGTTAACTGGAAATTTCTTTTTATGTTGTTAAATAAGTTTGGGATTGGTTCATCTTTCATAAACTGGATTAAAATACTATATAGCTGCCCAGATGTGTCTGTCCGAACAAATGATCAGACTTCCCAAAGCTTTAATCTCCAGAGAGGTACTAGGCAGGGTTTTCCACTCTCTCACACACTTTTTACCATCTTTATTGAGCCATTTGCAGCAGCCATACGTCAGAATGTTGATATCAGAGATATCCAAACTGGAGAAAAAGAACACAGGATAAGTCTTTATTGCTGATGATCTATTGATTTTCCTTGAAAACTCACAAAGATCTCTTCTTCAGACAGTGGCGCTCATTGATCAATTTTCATCATTATCAGAATACTCTATTAAATGGGGTAAATCAACAGTTTTACCTATAAATTGTAATTTCTCAAATACATCCATTATTCCAATATAATCAGGTAATATTATATACTTAGGAATAGATGTCTCCCCCAGGTTCTCAGAGTTATTGAGACTAAATCACACTCCCCTTTTAAAAACAATACAAGATTACCTTACGTGCTGGAGGACACTACCTATATCACTAATGGGAAGAGTCGCAACCATTAAAATGATGGTCCTTCCTAAAATCAACTGTTTGTTCTCAGTGATTCCTACCCAACCATTGATGGCCTGGTTTAAGCCTTTAAACTCCAATATAAGTACATTTTTATGGAAGGATAAACCATCATGGATCAGTCTAAAAACTCTTCAAAAAGCAAAAGAGTGTGGAGGTTTAGATCTAACTTTTTTTTTAAATTACTTCTTAGCCAATAGACTGCAGTTTGTTTCAAAATGGACAAAATCAACCCCACTAGGAAACCCATGGTTAGATGCTGAACAGGTTCTCTGGATAGATAAAAATCTCTGACCTACCTTTTATGAGTCCCTGTATTAAACACCATGACTGTTTCAAAAGCATTCATATCAGCTCTTCTCTGACAGCTTGGCTGAAATTTTTAAAAAATAACGGGGTCTTTGCTTGTCCCTTGTAAGCTCACACCCATCCATCCATCTTCTACCGCTTTTCCGGAGGTCCGGGTTGCAGAGGCAGCAGTTCAAGCAGCAAAGCCCAGACTTCCCTCTCCCCAGCCACCTGCTCCAGCGCTTAAGAGAGGATACCAAGGCGTTCCCAGAACAGCTGGGAGACATAGTCTCTCCACCGAGTCCTGGGTCTGCCCCGGGTCTCCTCCCAGTGGGACGTGCCCGAAACACCTCAAGTGGGAGGCGTCCAGGAGGCATCCTAATCAGATGCCTATACCACCTCAACTGACTCCTTTCAATGTGGAGGAGCAGCGGTTCTACTCTGAGCCTCTCCCGGATTACTGAGCTCCTCACCCTATCTCTGAGGGTGAGTCCAGCAATCCTACGGAGAAAGCTCATTTCAGCCGTTTGTATCCGCGATCTTGTTCTTTCGGTCAGATGCATATAAAGGGTTACCCCGCCCCCATCTCAGCCGTTCTGATCACATGTCCGTGATGCTGGTGCCTGCCTACAAACCTTTATTGAAGCGCAGCAGGCCAGCAGTGAAACAAATCAGGATTTTGCCAGAGAGTGCAACCTCTGCACTGCAAGACTGTTTTCAGCACACAGACTGGAAGATCTTCAAAATAGCAGCCTCCCAGGAAGACAGGACAGATGTGGAGGAGTATGCTGATAAGGTCACCAGCTACATCGCGAAGTGCACAGAGGATTTCACTACAGTGAAGACCATCACTATGCGGGGTAATCATAAGTCCTGGATGACTGCAGAGGTGCGCTCGTTGCTTACAGCCAGAGATGCAGCCTTCAGAGCGAAGGACAGGATTGCCCTCCGCTCAGCCAGGTCTGCGCTTTCAAAGGGAATTAAGGCAGCAAAGCGCGCCTATGCGGAGAAAATCCAGGGACACCTCTGTGACACTAGGAACACCAAGCAGATGTGGCAGGGAGTTCGGACACTGACGGGCTTTAAGTCTAGGCAGGGGGTCGATGATGACGACGTTTCGCTTCCACACAGGCTTAACGACTTCTTTGCACGTTTTGAAGCATCAAACTCGACAATCAGAGGGAGGGCCGGCCCACCCTCACCATCGGTCGGACCAGCTTTTACCATCAACACAGCGGACACACGGAGGACCCTATCCAGAGTCAACCCATGCAAAGCTGCAGGTCCAGACAACATTCCGGGACGTGTGCTCCGAGACTGCGTGAGCGAGTTGGCGGATGTCCTGACTGACATTTATAACATCTCCCTGAGTCAGGCCATCGTTCCCAGATGCTTCAAGACCTCTATCATTGTACCGGTGGCAAAGAAACCAGTGGTGTCCTGTTTGAATGACTATCGTCCTGTTGCACTTACACCAATTGTGATGAAGTGTTTTGAACGGCTTGTCAAACCACACATCACAGCCTGCCTCCCTGCATCACACGACCCCCTCCAGTTTGCATATTGTTCAAACCGCTCCACGGAGGATGCTATAGTCACCACCCTACACTCTGTCATCACTCACCTGGACCAGAAAGACACCTACGCCAGACTCCTGTACATTGATTTCAGTTCAGCATTCAACACCATTATTCCCCAGAGACTGATGGAGAAATTACTCCTTCTCGGTCTGAACACCGCCACATGTCTCTGGATCCTGGATTTCCTGACTGAGAGACCTCAGTCTGTCCGGGTTGGAAACAACATCTCCAACTCTGTCACGCTGAGTACCGGAACCCCTCAAGGCTGTGTACTCAGTCCACTGTTGTTTACACTTCTAACACATGACTGTGTATCCAAACACGAGAGGAACCAGATTATTAAGTTTGCAGATGACACCACGGTGGTGGGACTTATTCAGAGGGATGAGGAATCAATGTACATGGAAGAAGTGAGAGACCTGGAGGGCTGGTGCAGGGAGAACAATCTGGTGCTCAACGTGGACAAAACGAAGGAGATGATTATCGACTTCCGGCGGTCACAGCCTGAGCACATCCCCCTCAGCATCGGCGGCCGTTTAGTGGAGAGAGTAGAGAACATCAAGTTCCTCGGAGTGCAGATCTTGCAGGACCTGACCTGGAGCAAGAATTCCTTGGAGATCAGGAAGCGGGCTCAGTAGAGACTACACTTCTTGAGGAAACTCAAACAGGCCTCTCTCCCCATCTGCATCCTCAGGACCTTCTACAGAGGTGTGGTGGAGAGTGTTCTGACGTACTGCATTGCTACATGGTACTCCAGCTGCAGTATGTCAGACAAAAAAGCCCTGCAGAGGATAGTCAAGGGGGCGGAGAGGGTAATTGGAGTCTCCCTCCCCTCTGTCCAAGAACTTTTTCAGAACCGTTGTAGGAGCAGGGCACTGAACATTGTCAAGGACCGTTCTCACCCTCTGCATAAACACTTTGAACTTCTTCCATCTGGTAAACGATTCCGGAGCGTCAGAGGCAGAACCACCAGAATGATCAACAGCTTCCTCCCACAAGCTGTCAGGATGCTGAACAGCTGACCCGGAATCTCTCATACACACTACTGCACCTATGGACATTTTGTATATTATAGTTAGTTATTCTTTTTCCCCAAGTATGTCTCAGGGATGTGTGAATGGATGGGGGGGTGGGGGTGGGGGGTGGAGCTATGTGGGAGTGTGTCTTAATCATGCTGCTTCTTATATGGATGCCGAGAGAAACGCAATTTCATCTTGCCTGCACTACAGTTGTATGTACAGCAATATGACAATAAAGTTTGATTTGATTTGATTTGATTTGATTTGATTTGATTACCCAAAGCTCGTGACCATAGGTGAGAGTAGGAACGTAGATTGACTGGTAAATCAACAGCTTTGCCTTAGAACTAAGCTCCCTCTTCACCACAACAGACTGGTACAACGTCCGCATCACTGCAGATGCTGTTCCAATCCGTCTGTCAATCTCTCGCTCCATTTTTCCCTCACTCAGGAATAAGACCCCAAGATACTTAAACTCCTCCACTTGGGGCAGGAGCCTGTCCCCAACCCAGAGAGGACAATCCACCTTTTTCCAGCTGAGGACTATGAACTCGGACTTGGAGGTGCTGATTCTCATCCCAGCCGCTTCACACTCAGAGACAAACTGTCCCAGTAAGACCTGTAAGTCATTGCTGGATGAAGCCAACGGGACAACATCATCTGCAAACAACAGAGATGAGATCCTGTGGTCACCAAGCATGACACCCTCCATTCCCTGGCTGCGCCTAGAAATCCTGTCCATAAAAATTATGAACAGGATCGGTGACAAAGGGCAGCCCTGGCGGAGTCCAACTCTCACTGGGAATGAGTCCGACCGAGTGTTGGCAATACAAACCAAACTCCGACAATGGTCATACAGAGACTGAATAGCTCGTAACAACAAGCCCGATACCCCATACCCTCGAAGCACCCCCCACAAAAAACCACAAGGGACGTGGTCAAATGCCTTCTCCAAGTCCACAAAACACATGTAAACTGGTTGGGCAAACTCCCACCAACCCTCGAGAATTCTCGAGAGGGTAAAGAGCTGGTCTGATGCGCCATGGCCAGGACGAAAACCACATTGCTCCTTCTGAATCCGAGGTTCGATAGAACATAGACCTTCCCAGGGAGGCTGAGGAGTGTGATCCCTCTAAAGTTGGAGCACACCCTCCGGTCCCCTTTTTTGAAAAGAGGAACCACCACCCCGGTTTGCCATGCTAAAGGCACTGCCCCCGACCTCCACACAATGTTGCAGAGGCGTGTCAACCATGACAGCCCAACAACATCCAGGGCCTTGAGGTACTCAGGGCAAATTTCGTCCACCTCCGGGGCCCGGCCACCAAGGAGATTTTTAACCACCTTGGCGACCTCAGCCCCTGTGATAGGCGAGTCGTCCCCCTCATCCACAAACCCTGCTTCCTCTGTGGAAGGCGTATCAGTGGGATTGAGGAGATCCTCTATGTGTCTCGGCGCCACACCAGTCGGCTGCCTTTTGCAACAGCGGCTCGATTCCGAGTTTTTTTTTTCCCTTCCTCTCTCTTTTGATCACTTTTTTTTTCACCCCACTTATATCACGGACACACAGATCGTCTCAAATGTCTCCTGAGCCGGTGGACGGAGCCACTGTTTATAGCAGGATACGATACAACAGGGAAGAGCTGCTAGCATTTTACCGCCACCCGGTCCCACTGGAAAAACTCGACATACCGAGAGAACTGAGGCGAAAACGTCGCGGCTGCCGGGCTGGAGTAAGGCGGAGGACAAAAAATATAAGGTACAGACCCTCCCTTCCATCTGTTGTCATGGGAAATGTACGGTCGATACTGGGAAAGTTAGATGAGCTAGCGGCTATCTCCCGTTATGAGACACTTACCGGGAGTGCTCTCTCCTTTTGTTTACTGAGACGTGGCTAACTGAACTAGCAGCAGATGCTAACATTGAGCTGGAGGGTTTTCACATGATACGAGCTGACTGAACACCAGAGAGTGGCAAAACTAGGTGCGGTGGAGTGATAATGTATGTTAACAACAACTGGTGTAGACCGGGACATATCACTGTTAAACAACAACACTGCAGCAAAGACATTGAGTTGCTAGCTGTTAGCATGAGGCCTACATATCTCCCGAGAGAACACTCACACGTGATCTGCATTGTTGTTTATGCAAATCCGACGGCGAACGCTGGGACAGCGCGTGACGTCATCCATTCAGTAACCAGCAGGCTGCAGACAGAACACCCAGGTGCTCTTCTCCTCATCTCAGGCGATTTCAACCACGTTTCACTGTCTCCCATTCTGCCCACTTTCACCCAGTATGTCACATGCCACACTAGAGACAATAAAACACTGGATTTGTTCTACGCAAACACTAAGGAGGCGTACACCTCATCACAACTCCCCCCCACTTGGGAGATCGGATCACAACTTGGCTCATCTCCGACCGGTGTACAAACCCCTAGTGCACAGACAACCTCCGGCCATGCACACTGTGGAGTTATGGTCTGAGGAGACAATGGACACTCTAAAGGACTGTTTTGAAGCCACTGCCTGGAAGCAGCTCTGCGATCCACATGGTGAGGACATCGATGGCCTCATTCACACCTTCACGGGCTACCTCAGCTTCTGTGTGGACAAATCCGTTCCCACCAAGACCATACGGCGTCACTCAAACAACAAACCCTGGATCAACCCTGAGATTAAAACACTTCTGAGAGAGAAGAAGAGGATCTTCAGGTCGGGGAACAGGGAGATGCTGAAGTCCGTACAGAGGGAGCTGAGGAGAAAGATCAGAGAAGGCAAGGACAGCTTCAGGAAGAAGATGGAGGACAAGCTGCAACAGAGCGACATCAGCGGGGTCTGGAGAAACCTCAAAACCATCTCGGGGCTCCAGAATACCTCCCCCCAGGCCACGGGGGGCAGGGAGTGGGCGAACAACCTGAATCTGTTTTTCAATAGATTTGACCAACCGCCCTCCCCACTGTCTGCACAACAACCACTGCTGCCTCTAAGAAATCAAGTCCTGCTACCCACTCCCCACTCCACCGACACCCCCCCCACTCCCAACACACAGCCCCCCATCCTGACCCTGACCAAGACCCAGGTGAGGACGGAGCTGAGGAAGATCAAGGCGAGGAAGGCGTCGGGACCGGACGGCATCAGCGCAAAGCTCCTCAAGTCCTGTGCAGACCAGCTGTGTGGGATTGTGACGTATATCTTCAACATGAGCCTGAAACTGGGGAGGGTACCACAGCTGTGGAAAACATCTTGTGTGGTACCTGTACCAAAAACTTCCCACCCCAAAGACCTGAACAGCTTCAGACCGGTGGCCTTGACGTCCCACTTGATGAAGACCCTGGAGAGACTGCTCCTTGCTCATCTCCGCCCCCTGGTGGAACCAGCGATGGATCCACTCCAGTTCGCCTACCAGCATGGCATTGGGGTGGAGGATGCGGTGATCTTCCTCCTTCACCGTTCTCTGTCCCACCTGGAGAAGCCCGGGAATATGGTGAGGATCATGTTCTTTGACTTCTCCAGTGCTTTCAACACCATCCAACCGATGATCCTGAAGGACAAGCTGCTGCGCGCAGGGGTGGACCAGCACCTGTCATCATGGATCCTGGACTACCTCACGAACCGGCCTCAGTTTGTGAGAACCCGGGACTGTGTTTCCGACACGATCATCAGTAGCACGGGGGCCCCCCAGGGAACGGTGCTGGCTCCCTTCCTGTCCACTCTTTATACTGCGGACTTCTCACACAACACAACACATTGCCATCTACAGAAGTTCTCTGATGACTCTGCGATCGTTGGTCTCATCTCCAGCGGAGATGAAGCCGAGTACAGAGGGCTTATCCAGGACTTTGTGGACTGGTGCCATCGGAACTGCCTCCAGATCAACGCGAGGAAAACTAAGGAGCTGGTGGTGGACTGCCGCAGGCATGGGCAGCCCCTCACAGCCCCAGTAAATATACAGGGAACAGACATCGAGATGGTGACATCCTACAAGTACCTGGGTATTCATCTGAACAATAAACTAGACTGGTCACACAATACTGACGCACTCTACAAGAAGGGACAGCGCAGGCTGTTCCTGCTGAGGAGACTCAGGTCTTTTGGTGTACAAGGGGCGCTGCTGAAGTCATTCTATGACACGGTGGTGGCATCAGCCATCACTTTTGGAGTGGTCTGCTGGGGCAGTGGCATCACTGCAGCCGATAGGAAGAGACTGAACAAACTGATTAAGAAAGCTAGCTCTGTCCTGGGGCAACGCCTTGATCCGATGGAGGAGATAGGAGAGAGAAGGACGGTGGCTAAACTGTCATCTCTGCTGGAGTCCGAGTTCCACCCTATGCAGGACATACTGGATGCACTGAGGAGCTCATTTAGCAGCAGACTACATCATCCCAGGTGCACAACCGAGAGGTTTCGTAGGTCCTTCCTACCAACGGCTGTCAGACTGTACAACCTAAGCAGGGCTGCTCGCAGAGAT
The DNA here is from genome assembly GCA_020510985.1 of Pholidichthys leucotaenia. Lineage (NCBI taxonomy): Eukaryota > Metazoa > Chordata > Actinopteri > Cichliformes > Pholidichthyidae > Pholidichthys > Pholidichthys leucotaenia. The sequence continues at coordinate 230,877,614 of CM035840.1, forward strand.
AGCAAAAAGACGTAACAAACTAATAGTTTTTTTTTTTTTTTTTTTTTTTTTGAATGCAAAAGATGCAATAGACTTACACAATGGTCCTCTCCGGCATACAACTAGGAACATACCGGTCGCTATGGAGGGTGAGAATATGTATGGGCACATAATCATACCATGTAGGATAACTAAATAGACGGTTATGCTGTTTCATCCCACCAAGCAACAATGCTCTGCACTGTGTGTGTTTATATATTTACATATTTATTCCATCTAGCTACAATGCTCTGCACTGGGTGTGTTTATATTTATATATCTATATATTTATTCCATCTAGCTACAATGCTCAGCACTGGGTGTGTTTATATTTATATATCTATATATTTATTCCATCTAGCTACATTGCTCCGCACTGTGTGTGTTTATATACTTGCATATTTATTCCACCTAGCTGCAATGCTCCGTACTGTGGGTGTTTATATATTTACATATTTATTCCATCTAGCTACAATGCTCTGCACTGTGTGTTCATATATTCATATATTTATTCCATCCAGCTACAATGCTCTGCACTGTGGGTCTGTGTGTGTGTGTGTGTGTGTATATATATATATTTTATAGTAATATGTACATATGTATATTAGCTGCTCTTGCTTGTTTTTTTTTTGTTTTGTTTTGTTTTTTGTTTTTTTTCTTGCCTTCTGATTGTTGCTCTGAGTGTTGCTATCCCTGTGCTGTTGCAATCCTGGAATTTCCCCGTTGTGGGACTAATAAAGGCTTATCTTATCTTATCTTAAAGTATTCCTTCCACCGTCCAACGATATCCCCAGTCGAAGTCAACAATGCCCCATCCACACCATATACAGTGTGGACAGGGAGCTGCTTTCCCCTCTTGAGCCGCTGGACAGTTTACCAGAATCTCTTCAAGGTCGACCGAAAGTCTTGTTCCATGGCCTCACCGAACTCCTCCCATACCCGGGTTTTTGCTTCAGCAACCACCCGAGCTGCACTCCGCTTGGCCTGCCAGTACACCTCAGCTGCTTCGGGAGTCCCACAAGCCAACCAAGCTTGATAGGACTCCTTCTTCAGCTTAATGGCCCCCCTCACCACCGGTGTCCACCACTTGGTTCGGGGGTTGCCACCACGAGATGCACCGACCACCTTGCGGCCGCAGCTCTTGGCCGCCGCTTCAACAACAGAGGTGGAGAACATGGCCCATTCAGACTCCATGTCTCCAGACTCCCTCGGAATGTAGTTGAAGTTCTTCCGGAGGTGGGAGTTGAAGACCTTCCGGACAGGGGCCTCAGCCAGACGTTCCCAGCACACCCTCACTATACATTTGGGTCTACCAGGTCTGAATGGCTTCCTCCCCTGCCATTGGATCCAACTCACCACCAGATGGTGATCAGTTGACACCTCTGCACTTCTCTTTACCCGAGTGTCCAAGACATACGGTCGCAGGTCTGATGACACGATAACAAAATCGATCATCGACCTGCGACCTAGGGTGTCCTGGTGCCAGGTGCACATATGGACACCCTTATGCTTGAACATGATGTTCGTTATGGACAAACTGTGGTTAGCACAGAAGTATAATAACTGAACACCACTCGGGTTCAGATCGGGCAGGCCGTTCCCAATCACCCCCCTCCAGGTTTCACTGTCATTGCCCACATGCGCATTGAAGTCCCCCAGTAGCACAATGGAGTCTCCAAGAGAAGCACCCTCCAGCACCCCAGTCACAGACTCCAAAAAGGGTGGGTACTCTGAAACATCATTTGGTGCATAGGCACAAATGATGGTCAGGACCCATTTCCCAACCCGAAGGCACAGGGAAGCAACCCTTTCGTCCACCGGGGAAAACTCCAATATAGAGGCAGCAACGTGGGGGGATACAAGAATACCCACCCCTGCTTGTCGCCTCTCGCCCGGGGCAACTCCAGAAAAGGCCAAGCTCCAGCCCCTCTCCAGGAAACTGGTTCCGGAACCGGAGCTGTGTGTTGAGGTGAGGCTGACTATATCTAGCCGGTATCTCTCAACCTCGTACACCAGCTCAGGCTCCTTCCCCACCAGAGAGGTGACATTCCATGTACCAAAAGCCAGTTTAGAAAGCTTGGGATCAGTCCGCCAAGGTCTCCACCTTTGACCGTCACCTAATCCACATAGCATTGGACCCCCATGATCCCTCCTGTAGGTGGTGAGCCCACTGGAGGGCGGACCCATGTCACTCCTTCGGGCTGAGCCCGGCCAGGTCCCATGGGTGGAAACCCGGCCACCAGATGCTAGCCATCGAGCCCCTCCCCCAGGCCTGGCTCCAGGGTGGGGCCCCGGTAACCCCATACCGGGCGGGGTACACTGAATCCTTGATATAGAATTTATCATGACAGTCTGTTGGATCGTTCTTAGTCTAGCCCTTCACCCAGGACCAGTTTGTCTTGGGTGACCCTATCAGAGGCAAATTGCCCTGGACAACATAGCCCCTGGGATCACTGGGGCACGCAAACCCCCCCCACCACGATAAGGTGACGATTCATGAGGGGGAAATGGGTGTGAAGCTCACACCTATTTGGAATAATCCTGATATCTTGCAACAAAAGAGGACATTAAACTTTCCACTATGGCAAGAGAAGGGAATAAAAAACTTAGAGCATCTTATTCAAGATGAAAATTTTATCCAGTTTCAGGAATTAGTGTCATAGAACGATATCAGCGATAAAAAGTTTCTTGAGTACCAACAGCTTAAATCCATATTAAAAGCAAGATTTATTCTTAATCAGACAGATTTAGAGGTACCAGTTAAGGTGGCAGAGTTTTTAAATCTTCCTTCAACTAAATTGATATTGAAAATATACGGATTTTTATCAAAATAAGATAAGATAAGCCTTTATTAGTCCCACAACGGGGAAATTCCAGGATTGCAACAGCACAGGGATAGCAACACTCAGAGCAACAATCAGAAGGCAAGAAAAAAAAAACAAGCAAGCAAGAGCAGCTAATATACATATGTACATATTACTATAAAATATATATATATATACACACACACAGACACACAGTGCAGAGCACTGTAGCTGGATGGAATAAATATATGAATATATAAACACACAGTGCGGAGCACTGTAGCTAGATGGAATAAATATGTAAATATATAAACACCCACAGTACGGAGCATTGCAGCTAGGTGGAATAAATATGTAAATATATAAACACACAGTGCGGAGCAATGTAGCTAGATGGAATAATATGTAGATATAGTATAAACACACAGTGCGGAGCATTGTAGCTAGATGGAATAAATATATAGATATATAAATATAAACACACCCAGTGCAGAGCATTGTAGCTAGATGGAATAAATATGTAGATATATAAACACACACAGTGCAGAGCATTGTTGCTAGATGGGATGAAACAGCATAACCGTCTACTTAGTTATCCTACATGGTATGATTATGTGCCCATACATATTCTCACCCTCCATAGCGACCGGTATTTTCCTAGTTGTATGCCGGAGGGGACCATTGTGTAAGTCTATTGCATCTTTTGCATTCAAAAAACTATTAGTTTGTTACGTCTTTTTGCTATCTCTGCGAGCAGCCCTGCTTAGGTTGTACAGTCTGACAGCCGTTGTTAGGAAGGACCTGCGAAACCTCTCGGTTGTGCACCTGGGATGATGTAGTCTGCTGCTAAATGAGCTCCTCAGTGCATTCAGTATGTCCTGCATAGGGTGGAACTCGGACTCCAGCAGAGATGACAGTTTAGCCACCGTCCTTCTCTCTCCTATCTCCTCCACCAGATCAAGGCACTGCCCCAGGACAGAGCTAGCTTTCTTGATCAGTTTGTTCAGTCTTTTCCTATCGGCTGCAGTAATGCCACTGCCCCAGCAGACCACTCCAAAAGTGATGGCTGATGCCACCACCGTGTCATAGAATGTCTTCAGCAGCACCCCTTGTACACCAAAAGACCTGAGTCTCCTCAGCAGAAACAGCCTGCGCTGTCCCTTCTTGTAGAGTGCGTCAGTATTGTGTGACCAGTCTAGTTTATTGTTCAGCTGAACACCCAGGTACTTATAGGATGTCACCATCTCGATGTCTGTTCCCTGTATATTTACTGGTGCTGTGAGGGGTTGCCCATGCCTGCAGCAGTCCACCACCAGCTCCTTAGTTTTCCTCGCATTGATCTGGAGGCAGTTCCGATGACACCAGTCCACGAAGTCCTGGATAAGCCCTCTGTACTCAGCTTCATCTCCATTGGAGATGAGGCCAATGATCGCAGAGTCATCAGAGAACTTCTGTAGATGGCAGTGTGTTGTGTTGTGTGAGAAGTCCGCAGTATAAAGAGTGAACAGGAAGGGAGCCAAAACCGTTCCCTGGGGGACCCCCGTGCTACCGATGATCGTGTCGGACACACAGTCCCGGGTTCTCACAAACTGAGGCCGGTTCGTGAGGTAGTCCAGGATCCATGATGACAGGTGCTGGTCCACCCCTGCGCGCAGCAGCTTGTCCTTCAGGATCATCGGTTGGATGGTGTTGAAAGCACTGGAGAAATCAAAGAACATGATCCTCACCATATTCCCGGGCTTCTCCAGGTGGGACAGAGAACGGTGAAGGAGGAAGATCACCGCATCCTCCACCCCAATGCCATGCTGGTAGGCGAACTGGAGTGGATCCATCGCTGGTTCCACCAGGGGGCGGAGGTGAGCAAGGAGCAGTCTCTACAGGGTCTTCATCAAGTGGGACGTCAAGGCCACCGGTCTGTAGCTGTTCAGGTCTTTGGGGTGGGAAGTTTTTGGTACAGGTACCACACAAGAGGTTTTCCACAGCTGTGGTACCCTCCCCAGCTTCAGGCTCAGGTTGAAGATGCACGTCACAATCCCACACAGCTGGTCTGCACAGGAATTGAGGAGCTTTGCACTGATGCCGTCCGGTCCCGACGCCTTCCTCGCCTTGATCTTCCTCAGCTCCGTCCTCACCTGGGTCCTGGTCAGGGTCAGGATGGGGGGGCTGTGTGTTGGGAGTGGGGGGGTGTTGGTGGAGTGGGGAGTGGGCAGCAGGACTTGATTTCTTTAGAGGCAGCAGTGGTTGTTGTGCAGTCAGGGGGGAGGGCGGTTGGTCAAACCTATTGAAAAACAGATTCAGGTTGTTCGCCCACTCCCTGCCCCCCGTGGCCTGGGGGGAAGTATTCTGGAGCCCAGGGATGGTTTTGAGGTTTCTCCAGACCCCGCTGATGTCGCTCTGTTGCAGCTTGTCCTCCATCTTCTTCCTGAAGCTGTCCTTGCCTTCTCTGATCTTTCTCCTCAGCTCCCTCTGTACGGACTTCAGCATCTCCCTATTCCCCGACCTGAAGATCCTCTTCTTCTCTCTCAGAAGTGTTTTAATCTCAGGGTTGATCCAGGGTTTGTTGTTTGAGCAACGCCGTATGGTCTTGGTGGGAACGGATTTGTCCACACAGAAGCTGAGGTAGTCCGTGAAGGTGTGAGTGAGGCCATTGATGTCCTCACCATGTGGATCGCAGAGCTGCTTCCAGGCGGTGGCTTCAAAACAGCCATTTAGAGTGTCCATTGTCTCCTCAGACCATAACTCCACTGTGCGCATGGCCGGAGGTTGTCTGTGCACTAGGGGTTTGTACACCGACCGGAGATGAACCAAGTTGTGATCCGATCTCCCGAGTGGGGGGAGTTGTGATGGGGTGTACGCCTCCTTAGTGTTTGCGTAGAATAAGTCCAGTGTTTTATTGTCTCTAGTGTGGCATGTGACATACTGGGTGAACGTGGGTAGAATGGGAGATAGTGAAACATGGTTGAAATCGCCTGAGATGAGGAGAAGAGCATCTGGGTGTTCTGTCTGCAGCCTGCTGGTTACTGAATGGATGACGTCACGCGCTGTCCCAGCGTTCGCCGTCGGATTTGCATAAACAACAATGCAGATCACGTGTGAGTGTTCTCTCGGGAGATATGTAGGCCGCATGCTAACAGCTAGCAACTTAATGTCTTTGCTGCAGTGTCGTATCAAAACTGGATAAATCAGTATCTTCCAATATCAAAATGGGAGACAGACTTATCGATCAATAACGATGAAAGCTTCTGGGCACAAATAACACTTTTAAGATGACTAAAACCTCTAATTTACAACTCATACAGTATAATGTTCTACATAGAATTCATTACACAGGACAAAGGATGTTCAAAATGGGCTTGAGTCACACAAATATCTGCTTCTACTGCACCAGCAACATCCCGGACAGCTATATGCATGCTATGTGGTCCTGTGCACCAGTTCAAAAGTTCTGGCGGAAGACATGTGAGGACTTGTCGGCATGCTTTGGGTATAGTGTCCGATCCTAACTTTGCATATTAGGTGATTTAAGTGAAATAAATATACAGGCAAGGATGTCACACGTGGTTCTCATTTCTTTTTTGCATTGTAAAGAAAACTATCCTCATGAACTGGAAATCAAGAATAAATTATGCCTGACTCACTTTTATAACTTACTATTAGATTATATTAGCCTGGAGAGGATGTCAGCCTCCTCACATGATCAATTAGCTGAATTCAATTCTCTCTGGTCCCCGCTTATTAATTCTATAACCTGAGGGGTGGCGGGTGGTGGCTCACTCTCCTTGGAACTTCTGGTGGTTGGCTGCGCCCCAACCATGAGGATCAGTGTCTGGGTGGCCTGTTCCGGGGTGGCCGTGTGTCTGGCCCAGGAGGGTCGGTCGGGGGGGATTGTGGGGTGGGCTAGGGGGTGGGGTGTGGCCCCTGGCCAGCTGGCCTTGCCTCTCGAGATGGGCTGGGTCTGGCCCTGGGCCCCTGGTGCTAGGGTGGGGGGTGGGGGTTCCATCTCTGGGCCAGGGTCGAGTGTGCGCCGGTGCTGGCCCCGGTGCGTCCTTGCACGGCAGGGTCGTGTCCTCCCTGGGGCCCTGGCAACACCCTGGGGCAAGTGCCTGCGTCCTGGGGGGTCGTCCTCCCCATCCTCTGGGGCCTGTGGGTGAGAGTGTGTGTGTGTGTGGGTGTGTGTGTGTGTGTGTGTGTGTACATGTATGAGTGGGGGCATGTGTGTGAGCAGGTGCAGAAGTTTGTGCGTGGGTATGTGTGTTGTGTGTGGGCACGTGGGGCTGTGTGAGGGTGGAGGTGGGCATGTGTGATGGTGAGTGTGTGTGTATGTGTGCATATGAGGGTGGGCGGGGTGTGTGTGTGTATGGGTGCGGTTACCTGTGGGTGCATGTGTAGAGATGGAGGATGTGTGTATGGGTAGGAGAACTTCGTTGGATGGCGAAGGGGAGCGGTTCATCTAGTGGCATCGGGGTTGGGCCTGCTTGTCCCGGCTGCCCTGCTGTTGTGTCACAGGGTGGGGTGCTTTGTCGCATTGGCCCTGGTGTCATTGGTGGCAGGTGTGTGTGGGTGCTCGGCGGTGATTGGGGGTGCTGTTGGTGCGGGTTTGTGGCTGTGTAGCCATCGGGCTGCTCCGGGGTGGCTGTGGCTGTGGGACGGCCTGCTGCTATCGGTGTGCATCTGGGGTGGGTGGTCGTGAACTTGCGGTGGGCGCTGGGGGGTGTCGCTTAGTGTGTGGGGTGCCGTGTGAGTCCGACCCATCGTTCACTATTGTGACTATTGTTGTTGTGCATGTTTGTGTGTGTAAGACGAGTGGGGATGGGTGTGGCTGTCCCATCATGTTTGTGGTGCTGGGAGTGCCAGGGCACGACACTGGTGGGTCCTGGGCAGCTCGGCCTGGCAGTCCTTACCCTGAGTTGGGATTTGGGGGCAGAGGGTGGCCTCATGAACCTGTTTGTGAGCTGGCTTCTTTGGGGGGGATGGTCTCGCTTTTGGACCACCTCCCTCCCAGTCTTACCCCTCCCCCCCCCGATTCTGGTCGAATATACAGCTTCTTGGATACATTTAGGGCTTTGGGGCAGGGGCGTGCCGCACTGTGTCAGTGAAGGAGATACCTCTGCTGCTTGGTGGAGCTGCCCTCACTTCAGTTTTAATTGCATTTTAGACACCAAGGGCTTGGGGGGGATGGGGGCCCCACTGCCTATTGCAGTGGCTAGTGGTGCTCCAACCACCATCCCCCAAATTTTAACTGCACTATAGTAGTCCACACATTTACACACAATCACATCATACAACCTACATACACCTACCATGTTTTGTGCAAGGGGGAGGGGGGTGGGGGTCTTCCCCCAGCCCTGTTGCCCTCGTCCTGCTGGGGATCCTGGTGGAGGTCTGGGACCTGTCATGTTGTCAAAATCCCTGGGTGCTACTGAATCTATACGTAGATACAAGCAAGGGAGTGAGAGAGGGACTGAATAAGAGAGTAAGCAAGAGTGAGGGAGAGATGAATGGAGATGGCGATGGTGAGTCCTTTTTGTGTGGTACTTTGCATGTCAGGTGGCATCTCGGGGTGTCTGTGGTGATCTGCTGATCAGTCGCTCGGGTGGGTGCTGGGGGTCTGCTTCTGTGGCAGCGGACGCCCTGGGGAGGGTCGGCGGCGAGGTGGCCACTGGCCTGCATCGTCGGTCTCCCCAGCCGCTGCCCAGTGCTGGTGCGTATTCAGGTTTGCTGCATCTGCATCACAGTCACCCTAAGAAATAAGGGTGAATGAGGGTGGGTGAGTGTGAGGGGGAGAGCACGAATGGATGTGAGTAGGTTGGAGTGTGAGTGAGAGGGCATGCGAGGGTGAATGTGAGTGGGTGTGGGTGACCCTGAGGACAAGTGGGAGTGAGAGTGAACAGGTACAGGGGTGACAGAGAATGGGTGGGTCTGGGAGAGCGAGAGTGAGTGAGTGAGAGTGAGTGAGTGAGTGAGAGTGAGGGAGTGCATGTGGATGCGTATGAGAGCATGAAGGTGTGAAGGTGTGGGGATGGGTGTGTCTGCGAGTCGGGAAGTGCTTGATTGAGGGGGTAGTGCCTCTCGGCTATGTGGGCTCCCCTGGGCGGTGGGGACTTCTTTGGGCATGGGGGTCCCCGAGGTGTGCGGCGGTGGTGCTGGGGGGGGCGAGGGACCCACTGTGGGGGTGCCTGGGAGGGCTCGCGCCGGTGGGTATGTGTGGGTCTCCAGCCCTGGGGGTGGGGGCACTGGCATCCTGGCACCTGGGGCCTGGGGACTGGCGTTGGCCCCTCTGGGGGGTGTGGGCCTGCCACGCCAGCCGCCTGGCAGTCTGTCCTCCCTCAATCGTCCCTCCAGGGGGTTGATGCCTGGCTTTCCTGGGACTTATTTGTGCCCTGTAGGGGTTGGCGACACTGCCTTCCCTGCTCAGGATTCCCGGGGGGAGGAGGGGTGCTGCGACTGAACCCCCCTCTTCGTATGTTTCCTGACAAACCACTCACACGCACACACTTATTTTGCATGCGCTTTCATATATACACACACGGACGCACACTCACAAATGTCTCTCCTTTGACAGGTGCGGATGCCAGACTCGTGTTGAGACATTTTCGGTGGAAGAAGCAGTTTGTCTTCTATTTGTTTTAGTTGTTGGTTTGTTTGTCTTTTTGTCTGTTCCCCATCCCTTTTCTTTCTCCCACACACTTCCTTTCCCTATTCTCCATCCTGTTGGATCCTCCATGGGTAAAATAATTTAAATAAAGTATTAAAAGTTATTACAGGAGGAGTTTACAACAATGTACAGTACATAGTTACTGTAGGTACTGTATAAAGCTCCTTTTGGCAAAGTAAATCTGTTTTGGCACAATAAGGGTAACAGACCTCTTTTCTGCTTACCTAGCTGACAGACAGGATTGGGGGGGGGCGGTTATTGTTTAACCGACTCACCTTGTTAGTTGTGCCGCTGTGAATGGCAGCCGGAGCAGCAGTGAGAACTAGGAAATGTGGAGGAGACAAAGATGAAGCACAGCTCATATGGCCTGTGTTGCCGATGTGCACCATTCCTTCTCTTGAGAAGAGAACCTGGAGATGTGTAGGTATGCTCTGGAGAGAAGAGGAATGAAAGTCAGTAGAAGCAAGAAAGAATACATGAGTGTGAAGGAGAGGGAGGCAGGCGCACCGGTGAAGATGGAAGGAGTAGTGGTAGTGCAAGTAGATGAATTTAAATACCTGGGGTCAATCATCCAAAGCAATAGAAAATGCACAAGAGAGGTGAAGAAGAGAGTGAGTGGGTGGAGACAAGTGTCAGGGGTGATTTGTGACAAAGGTAGCAGCAAGAGTGAAAGGGAAGATTTACAAGATGGTAGTGAGGCCTGCTATGATGTATGTTTTGGAGATAGTGGTGCTGACAAAAAGACAGGAGGTGGAGCTGGAGGTGGCAGAGTTGAAGATATGCACCTCTCCTTCTCTGGAGAGGTGCACATCAGGCGATGGAATAGGAACTAACGTTGCTGCTGCGTTAATGCTGCATCAACGCAGCATAACTTGCACTTTACCCAGAACTCCAGCACACCGCAGGGTTGTGTCCTCAGCCAATTACCACAATTACCCAATCCACACCAGAAACACCATCGTCAAATTTTCTGATGACACTACCATCATAGGACTGATTAAGGATAACAATGAGTCAGCCTATAGGGAGGAGGTTTGGCATCTGCAGTGATGGTGTGATGACAATAACCTGGACTTGAATACATCCAAGGACTTCAATGGACTTCAGGAGATCCAAACAAACTGAGCATTCCCCTACCCCTATATCAATGGAGAAGAGGTAGAGAGGGTGGAGAGCTTCAAATTCCTTGAAGTCAACATCTAGGCCGACTTCACTTGGTCCACAAATATTTCTCACCTGGTGGGGAAGGCACAACAACAAAGACTGTACTTCCTCAGGAAGCTCCATCAAACCCATCTACCACAAGTCCTGCTGATTAACTTCTACTGCCCCACGATCGAGAGCCTCCTGACCTACTGCTGTTCAATGTGGTTCGGCTGCTGTACTGCAGAGGACCTGCTGCAGGTGGTGGGAGCAATGATACAATGAATATATTCAGCATATCGCCCAGCCCTAGTTTGATCCCGATCAGATGGCACCATTGAGCCTCAGTAGTCACATTTTCATCTAAGGTAACTACAGCAGGAAATGTAGAAAGGATATACTGTACTTAAAAGCTGTGTGAAAACCCTTTTCAACTTCATGTGATTCAACCAAGTGATATATGGCAAGTTAAAAAAATAATTAGTCAAGAGAAAGTTAAATATTTAAACATAAATAATGTAAGAATTATTATTCCAGCTATGGACTTAAGCATATACTGTAAATGAAAAGACTGGAAAACTGAGAGAACAAGAAAAGTAAAAAGGTAAAGCCTCAAGTTCCTCTCAAGGTTTTATCATGTATACAAATCGTTTCCAACCAAATACCAAATGTCAGAGGCCATTAAAGCAGACAGAGGCTAGAGGCAGCATTAGTGTCTTGTGTGTCAGCTTCCCATGGTCTGGCTTTTGCTTGAGCTAAACCTTGGTTGAGATTGCCCACCAGGTTCCGCACACACATGTAATGAAAAGTCAGTAATGGATCTGTCTCATAATCACAACACTTACATTCACTTAAAGGCACAATTCAGTTTATATTCCTCACAATTAATTCTGAGACATTAAAGGGAAAGTATTTTTATGAAAACAAATATTTAAAAAAATACATCAAAGTGTTTAGAAAGGTGAAGAATTAAAAGAATTCTTTAGAAAAGTCTTTGTATTCTTCAAAAATGATATACGTATTGATAAAAAATACTTTAAAAAATTTACAGGTCCAAAAATAATAATAATATTTATGTCTGAGCAGTTGGATGACGAGGAACTACATGGCTGAAAACATAGATATATACAAACGCTAGACAGGACAAGGCTAGGGGCCAGGCTAGTCGCAGTCGGCGTAGTGTGGCCACCATATTGACCAGGTAAAGAAAAACAAGCAAGTCATTGTACCACATAGGCATGTATTGCATTTCCAACATTCCACATTATTTTCTTCATTCTAATTCAGTAATTACCTACAGAATTTGGCACCTCCGTTTGCCATGAAAATGTTAGCCATGTCCTGTCTACTGTTTATGTACACCTATGGCCAGTAAGTATGTCACAGCTGGTCACAGCCAGTAGCATAACTGGGTTGATGTCAAGTGTCTTTACCAACCAGATGGGGCAAGAGTAAGCACAACACCTATTGGCCAGCAGGTCACAATGTTTTCTCTATTACCTTTAAGTGGAACTGGATGGCCATTAATTTCAACTGTGAATTCTGTGATCAGGTGCATTGAAATAAACCATCATTTTCTACTTTGTCCAGGTGTCCTGTAGCAGTTTAGGTGGCAATGGAGAGACTTCCCTCTACCCAGAAAATATCTTCAGCTCTTCCAGGAAAGATACTAAGCCATTCCCATGCAATCAAACAACTTCCAGTGATTTTAGTGTCTGCCCAGGGTGTCGTGTCTGAGCATGTGTTTCACAGAGCTCAGACTCTCACTTTATTTCTAAGTTTTGTATGTCTGTTATTATTATGTTGTCAGTTTTTGTATTATTTTTGGTGTTGTGACAAGAGCCTTTCCTCTTCTCCAGACACTCCCCACCAGCTGCTCACTATCTGCTCCTCTGTCATCTCAGCTGTAAGCAGTTGTAATTAGGTCACTGGCTCACTCAGTGGCACGTACCTGTCGCTCATTTACTGCCAGTTATTTAAGGCTGCTTGCACATTCTCTCAGTGCGGCAGCATTGTCAATTGGCTGACGTCCATGGACTGTTGGACTTATTTCTCTTTCCCTCTCGCAGTGCGATCTTGGCCCAAGAGAATTCCCCATTGTAAGTTACTTTAAGTTTGCATTTTTTTGTGTTCTGTGCACAGTTTTTGTATTTTCTGTTCTTGTTAATAAATATCATTAAACAGTTCAGCACCTGTGTCATTCTGTCTGCCCCGAAGGGGCCAATTCCTGACACAGGGGTTCCCTACCTATGGCACATGTCCATGAAAATTCACTTATATGGTGGCCTAGTCAAGTTCCTGAACAACTTCAACTGGTTAATTTCAGTGTTCAGTACTCTTAAGATTGTCCGTCTGTGAGGGGTTATCGCCAAACTTCCAAGGTTGAGACTAACCATCCTGTAAAGAAAGATTATTTTGGCTGCTTGTATTAGAAATCTCAATCTTTTGGTCACTACCCAAAATTCATAGCTAAGTGAGAGTATGAAAAGAAAACAAAATCAGTAACACAGATTCACTTGCATGTTCAGCTTTCTCTATGGACACATACATTATTTTCATTAATGCAGACAAGGGACTTCCCATGCACCTTTCAACTCACAAGTAAGACCCCAAGATGCTTTAACTCCTGTATTTGAAGAAGGAATTCATGCTTTACCAACTTCTGGTGTGCAATATATCTGCTTTTAGCTCACAAAACAGGATTTGGACTTGCAGCTGCTATGTCTGTATGGTGTCCTGCAAACAATGTGGGCTACATACAGTAGACAATTGGAACTCATTTTGGGGAAAACCTGGTTTTATTAGACAAGACAGTGTCCATCCCACTTTGGATGGTACGTCTCATTTATCTAACAATTTGGCATCTTTTTTATCCAAATTTCCAAAATCTTGACAACTCAGAGTTGGGACCAGGAAGCAGAGTCGCAGTCTTACACGCCTCTCTGCAGCTCCTCTTCATCCGCCACCCCTCAACTTAGCCCCTGTCTTCCCCACCAGAGAATCACTGTCTGCTCCCTTCAAAGTAAATAAAACTATAATGTATAAGCATCCCAAAGTGATTAAACAAAAAGTTGGTAAAACTCAAATGAAACACGAAGCCTCTAAACTGAATGATTTGGCCTCTGTTCCTCCTCATAATTTAAAAATTAAATGCGGTTTGTTAAATATTAGGTCTCTAACTCCCAAGTCTCTGCTAGTCCATGATCTGTTAACTGAACATCAGATTGATTTAATATCCCTTACAGAGACTTGGTTAGGGCAAGAGGATTATGTTGGTTTAAATGAATCAACTCCCTCTGGTTATTTAAACTGTCAAATGCCAAACGTTCTGGTTGTGGAGAAGGAGTAGCAACAATTTACCATTCCAAATTACTGGTTAATGTAAAGCAAAAAACATGTTTTAATTCCTTGGTCCTCAGTACTGGGGATATTAGCAATTTTTCCATCCATCCATCTTCTTCCGCTTAATCCTTTTTGGGTCACGGGGGGGGGGGGGGGCTGGAGCCTATCCCAGCATCTTTGGGCGAGAGGCAGGGTACACCCTATACAGATCGCCAGTCCATCGCAGGGCCAACACAGAGAGACAGACAACCATTCACTCTCACAGTCATACCTAAGGACAATTTAGAATCCTCAGCTTGATGCCAATTAACCTAACTTGCATGTTTTTGGCATGTGGGAGAAAACCGGAGAAATCCCGGAGTAAACCCATGCAGACACGGGGAGAACATCCAAACTCCACACAGATCACTGTTGGTCGGGGGCTGGGATCGAACCCAGGATACCCCGGCCAAGGGTGATTTGCTGTGCTGCCGCAGTGCTAACCACTCCTCCACCGCACTGCCCCTATTAGCAATTTTTGGTTAACCCAATTTTATTTGCCATAGTTTATCATCCTCCCTCAGCCTACTCAGTTTTTATCTTAATTTGCCAAATTCTTGGCAGATTTAGTGTTGAAATCAAATTAGCCATTTGACTTTAACATACATGTAGACATAGATAGTGATTACCTTAATATGGCATTTAATTCAATATTAGACTCGATGGGGTTTTTTCAGGAAGTAGGAAATTCTACCCATTCTCTCCTCCACACGTTGGACCTTGTTCTGACATATGGCATAGAAATAGAAAATGTGGTGGTGTCTCCTCATAACCCTGTACTGTAAGACAATTATCTGTTAACTTTTGATTTTACTGTTTCTGACCATCGTGGGTTCGATCCTACCCCCAGACCATCGGTGACCCTTCTGTGTGGAGTTTGCATGTTCTCCCCGTGTCTGCGTGGGTTTACTCCGGGCACTCCGGTTTCCTCCCACATGCCAAAAACATGCAAGTTAGGTTAACTGGCATCAAAACTGGGGATTCTAAATTGTCCTTAGGTATGGATGTGAGAGTGAATGGTTGTCTGTCTCTCTGTGTTGGCCCTGTGATGGACTGGCGATCTGTCCAGGGTGTACCCTGCCTCTCGCCCAAAGATGCTGGGATAGGCTCCAGCCCCCCGCGACCCGAAAGGATTAAGCGGTAGAAGATGGATGGATGGATGGATGTTTCTGACTCTTTGGCTCCTAAAGAAAACTATTACTACAGTAGATATCTCTCAGATGATGTTACCAAATTTATGCAGATTGTTTCCTCTATGCCATGTGTCAACACAACGGAAATAAGCTATGGAGAGCTTGATCCTTCTGTAATTGATAGCATGGTAGATAGTGTTACAGCGTCTCTGCATCAGACTGTAGACTTGGTGGCCCCTTTAAAAAAGAAAGTTGAATTTCTAACTCCTTGGTTCAACACAGAAACTTGTGGCTTGAGGCTCGTGGCTCATCAATTAGAAAATGGCGCTCCACTAAATTAGATGAAATCTAGTTTGGAGAAATCA
The DNA here is from genome assembly GCA_020510985.1 of Pholidichthys leucotaenia. Taxonomy (NCBI): domain Eukaryota; kingdom Metazoa; phylum Chordata; class Actinopteri; order Cichliformes; family Pholidichthyidae; genus Pholidichthys; species Pholidichthys leucotaenia. Next base: position 230,893,113 of record CM035840.1, read on the forward strand.
TCTTCTAATTTATCAAAAACATCTCTTCGGAAAGCTAGAATAAGTTATTCGGCATTAATAGAAGAGAACAAGAATAATCCCAGGTTTCTTTTCAGCACTGTAGCCAGGCTGACAAAGAGTCTGGATTTTGTCAAACCTAGCATTCCCTTAGAGCTTTCTAGTAAGGACTTTATGATCTTTTACAATAATAAAATTTCATCTATCAGCGATAAAATCAGATTCTTCCTACCGTAAAATACAGTAACTACTACAACTCCTTCAATTGATATCAGTTTGGATGAGTTTATTCAAATTGACCTTTTAGAATTAGATAAAATAATTTCCTCATCCAAGCCTTCAACTTGTCTTTTAAACCCTTTTCCTGCCAGGTTATTTAACCTCTTGCACTCCGGTGTACCGCGGGCAGTCACGTCTCTGCGTCCCAGTGCGCACTGAGAAAGAAAAAAGCTGCATTTCCGTTCTTCCACTACAGACACAGCCACGAACAGAAAGCCAAAGGAGTGCTTTGATTGGTTTAGATGTGATTGACCTCTCATTCGACTAATAAGAGCCTTGAATTGGGTTTCTGAAAACTTGAAGAACCAATGACTGAAAACCTAGCAAGAAGGACCCGCCTACCAACGGCTGCGAATACAGCCAGCCAATTGAAGCACAGAAGTTCGAAAGCGTGCGTCCCTTGCCTAAAATCTGTTTTGTGTAAGCCGCTGGGTGACACACACGCGTTCGCCAGTCTTTTTTTCTTACTACTGTTCTTATTTGTTTTGAAAAATCGTTCGCCAAAACCGCAATCATGGAAGCGCAAAACCGCAATAATAATAATTGACCGGGTCGCGTGACCAGAACCACGAGTCCGTAACAAGCGGACCAGCGTCATGTTCGTCTGACAATGAGGAAGAGAAGTTTGCCAGCGACACTGCTGTTGTGGACAGGTAAGTGTTATAAGCTAAATTATTCTTTATCCCTGAAAATTGTAATCAAAATGACTTTTGACCGATCGGTAAATTACAACTGTGCGTCATCGCAACATGAAGACCGCGGCGCACGGATCCAGTCCGTGTGCCGCGTCCGGACCGTGAACACCCCCCCCCCCCCCCCGCTACTCTTCTGTAGCGGATTGCAGATATTATTGCAGATATTTTAGTGCAACTGTGCGTAGTAGACCGCGGTGTGTGTCGCGGTCCGTCATGTGGCGATGGACGATGTCCGTCCTCTGTAGCGGGGTGGGGGGTGGGGGGTGGGAGTTGTTATCCTCTACATTACAGATATTTTAGTATAATTTTTAGTGCACTGTAGGTTATTTTTTCTTGTAAAAAAAAGCCACACATTTTTTACGTGGCATGCTTCTTTGTGTGTGAGGGCTTGTTTGTTCATTCATTCATGAATGAATGAATAAACAACCCCCCCCCCCCACACACACACAGCCCGGAGTGTCACCTTTCATTAGAGCCCAAGATGAAGCTTCTATATTGAATCATTCAAAAGTTACAGACGTTTTTCCAAACTGTGCCATTTGGCACAATTTGGCACAGTTCAAAAATGCCTGGGAACAACCTGACAAAAAAGCTGTGTAATATATTCATTTTTTGTGGTATTGTTACCAAATTTTGACCTCAGCTGGATAACACTTGGTTCTACATTTCTGTTGCATTTTCCAGCCCGGATCTGACAGCTGTGTGTTATTTGCAAGCATTTGTATCCAAAAAAACACCCAGGCGAAATTTATTTTCTTCAAGTTTAGTATGTTTAGATGACTGTTACTCAGTGGCCAGAGCCCTTAGAGAGATTATGACTGTTTTGCCAAAAAATTCAACGTGTTTTCTTTTAAATGAGACCAACCCCATGAAGATGCTGCAAAGGGTTGAAGAACAGCTTTTGATTTACTTTGGGTACGTTATTTTGGGGTTTTTTTAGGGAAATTGACCAGAGTGCAAGGGGTTAAAGAATTCTTCCCATTTATTGGTAGCTTTATTCTTCAAATAATCAATTTTTAACATTAGGCCATGTACCGCAGACTTTTAAAACTGATGTAATTAAACCCTTACTTAAAAAGCCAACGCTGGATCCAAGAGTTTTAGCTAACTATAGACCAATCTCTAATCTGCTTTTCATTTCAAAAATCTTAGTTGTTGCTACACAATTATTTGACCACTTGCAGGGAAATGGTTTATTTGAAGAGTTTCAATCTGGGTTTAGAATCCATCATAGTCCTGAAACGGCTTTGGTGAAGGTCACTAATGACCTCCTTATCGCATCTGATAATGGACTTGTTTCTGTACTTGTCCTTTTAGACCTTAGTGTAGTTTTTGATATTATTGATCATAATATTCAACTTGATAGATTAGAACACCATGTTGGACTTAATGGAACTTTGTTGCAGTGGTTTAGATTTTATTTATCTGATAGGTTCCAGTTAGAAAGCTTATCCCACTCATACGCCTTCCACAGAGGAAGCAGGGTTTGGGGACGAGGGGGATGACTCGCCTATCACAGGGGCTGAGGTCGCCAAGGTGGTTAAAAATCTCCTTGGTGGCCGGGCCCCGGGGGTGGACGAGATTCGCCCTGAGTACCTCAAGGCCCTGGATGTTGTTGGGTTGTCATGGCTGACACGCCTCTGCAACATTGCGTGGAGGTCGGGGGCAGTGCCTTTGGCATGGCAAACCAGGGTGGTGGTTCCTCTCTTCAAAAAAGGGGACCGGAGGGTGTGCTCCAACTTTAGAGGGATCACACTCCTCAGCCTCCCTGGGAAGGTCTATGCCAAGGTACTGGAGAGGAGAGTCCGGCCGTTGGTCGAACGTCGGATTCAGGAGGAGCAATGTGGTTTTCGTCCTGGCCGTGGCACATCGGACCAGCTCTTTACCCTCTCGAGAATTCTTGAGGGTTCATGGGAGTTTGCCCAACCAGTTTACATGTGTTTTGTGGACTTGGAGAAGGCATTTGACCGCGTCCCTTGTGGATATTTGTGGGGGGTGCTTCGGGAGTATGAGGTATCGGGCTTGTTGTTACGAGCTATTCGGTCTCTGTACGACCGTTGTGAGAGTTTGGTTCGTATTGCCAACACTCGGTCGGAGTCATTCCCAGTGAGAGTTGGACTCCGCCAGGGCTGCCCTTTGTCACCGATCCTGTTCATAATTTTTATGGACAGGATTTCTAGGCGCAGCCAGGGAATGGAGGGTGTCATGCTTGGTGACCACAGGATCTCATCTCTGTTGTTTGCAGATGATGTTGTCCTGTTGGCTTCATCCAACAATGACCTACAGCTCTTGCTGGGACGGTTTTCCACTGAGTGTGAAGCGGCTGGGATGAGAATCAGCACCTCCAAGTCCGAGTCCATGGTCCTCAGCCGGAAAAAGGTGGATTGTCCTCTCCGGGTTGGGGACAGGCTCCTGCCCCAAGTGGAGGAGTTTAAGTATCTTGGGGTCTTGTTCACGAGTAAGGGGAAAATGGAGCAAGAGATCGACAGACGGATTGGAGCAGCATCTGCAGTGATGCGGACGTTGTACCGGTCTGTTGTGGTGAAGAGGGAGCTTAGTTCTAAGGCAAAGCTGTCGATTTACCAGTCAATCTACGTTCCTACTCTCACCTATGGTCACGAGCTTTGGGTAATGACCGAAAGAACGAGATTGCGGATACAAGCTGCTGAAATGAGCTTCCTCCGTAGGATTGCTGGACTCACCCTCAGAGATAGGGTGAGGAGCTCAGTCATCCGGGAGAGGCTCAGAGTAGAACCGCTGCTCCTCCACATTGAAAGGAGTCAGTTGAGGTGGTATGGGCATCTGATTAGGATGCCTCCTGGACGCCTCCCACTTGAGGTGTTTCAGGCACGTCCCACTGGGAGGAGACCCCGGGGCAGACCCAGGACTCGGTGGAGAGACTATGTCTCCCAGCTGGTCTGGGAACGCCTTGGTATCCCCTCTGAAGAGCTGGAGCAGGCGGCTTGGGAGAGGGAAGTCTGGGCTTCTCTGCTTGAACTGCTGCCTCCGCGACCCGGACCTCCGGAAAAGTGGTAGAAGATGGATGGATGGATGGAGGTTCCAGTTAGTTTGTGTCAATGAGTTTTCTTCCGACTCAAAGCTCAGTCACAGAGTTCCACAGGGATTTGTGCTAGGCCCTATTCTTTTTAGTTTACATATGCTTCCGCGAGGCAACATTATTAGAAAGCACTGTATAAATTTTCATTGTTATGCAGATGACACACAATTATACCTGTCAATGAAGCCAGACGATGGTAATCAATTAGCCAAATTAGAGGCCTGTCTTAAGGAAATCAAAGCTTGGATGACTTTTGTTTTTTTTGTCCAAAAAAACCTTAGAAATACCTTTCCAAATCAAACTCTTAGTTTGGATGCAATTAATCATTCTCTTAATAGTGCTGTGAGGAACCTTAGAGTTATTTTTGATCAAGATCTGTTTTTTAGTTGCGTAATATTGCCAAGATTAGGAGCATCTTGTCTCAGTGATGCTGAGAAACTAATCCACACTTTTGTTAGCTCTAGATTAGATTATTGTAACTCTTTATCAGGTTATCCTACAACATCTTTAAAAAGTCTTCAGCTGATCCAAAATGCTGCAGCAAGAGTTTTAACAGGTACTAGAAAGAGAGATCATATATTTCTCCGGTTCTGGCCTCGCTTCATTGGCTTTCCATAGAGTTTAGAATTAAGTTTAAAATCCTTCTCACTTACAAAGCCCTAAATAATAAGGCCTCTTTTTATTTAAAAGATCTGATATTACCCTATTATCCTAACAGAGCTCTATGCTCCCAAAATGCAGGATTACCTGTAATACCTAAAATCTCCAAAAGTACAATGGAAGGTAGAGCCTTCAGTTATCAAGCTCCTCTCCTGTGGAACCAGCTGCCAATCTGGATTCGGGAGTCAGACTCGATCTCTGTTTTTAAGAATAGGGTTAAAACCTTCCTTTTTGATATAGCCTATAATTAGGGCGGGATCATGTGCCCCTGAACCCTCCTTTAGTTATGCTGCTAATAGGTTTAGACAGCCGGGGGACCTCCAACAATGCACTGGGTTTCACTCCTTTCTTCACTCTCAATTAAATATTTTTGCTGGTCATTAACTTCTGTTTGTTCCCTCCCATAGATTGAGTCCCCATCATGCTTTTTGCTCTCTACATGTCTGTTTTTTATCTTCATCTTCTCTATCTCCTCACCCCCCAGCCAGTTGCAGCAGATGACTGCCCCTCCCTGACCTTGTTCTGCTGAAGGTTTCTTCCTGTTAAAAGGGAGTTTTTCCTCTCCACCATCGCCAAGTGCTGCTCACAGGGGATCGCCTGACTGCTGGGGTCTTTCTGCAATTGTGGGGGTTTCCCCTACAGTTGAAAGTGCTATGAGATGACTGTTGTTGTGAAATAGCGCTATATAAATAAAGTTGAATTGAATATGTCAGGTCTGCCTGTCTTCATAGAGCAGTGATTTTCAACCACTGTGTAGTGGCACATTATTGTTCTGTGTGCCATGGGAAATTGCCTAATTTAATGAATTGGTCCCCCAAAAATTTGGTTGTTGCAAATCAGTCCCTCCAGGATTTTGCGATGTTGCGATCACACCAATTCATGCGAAATCAGCCAATCAGTGCAACTATTGCACAACCTTGCAACTTTGTCCAATCACTGCAACTTTCCTGCAATTTTAACCAATCCTCGTCAACTTCTGCCAATTTCACCAATCAAATTTGTCTAACTGGAGTTGAAATGCTCAATCTAACCAATCAAATGCATTGTTGCACCATGTTCACTTCTGTGTTAACAGTGAGTAGTGAATTTATAGTTTACGGTGAGTAACGGAGCACATCTGCAAACGGCATGTGATTAAAAAGAAAAACACTCTCCCGTGAGGTTTTCAACACTATCCCTTCCTCTGTCTCCCCCAGCCTGCCCGTGGACGCCTCGCCACGTCTCCGTCCTGACCGCATGTGCAAAGTGCTGAGTTTGTGTTGAAAAACATGCGCCTGCCCCAAAAGCGCCCTGTTGCGGGAGCGCGCATGAGGAAAGTACACTACATTACAGCAAGTGTTTGAACATCTTTAGAGGAAAAATCATTACTACATCTGGTCAATGAACTTTAAAACTGAATCTCCATTGTGGACGGACAAATGCACCCACACCCCTACCCACCCCACCTCGCCGTCCCGTTGTAAATGAAAGATATATACATGTGTGCGTGTGAGAGAGAGAAGCCCGACATGCAGCAGACAGGTAGGCATGGAAAGACAGAGAATATTCTCTGTATTTTTTTTTTCCAAAAAAAAAAAAAAAGCACAGACTCCAATAGCCAATACAGAGAAACAGAATAATTTGTTTTCCTCTCCGCTCGGTACCGAGTGGTTGGGGACCGTAGGGACTTTTCAAATGAAGGTGCTGCCAATAATTTCCAAATCTCTACTCTTTAACATGCATTTAATGCAATTTAGCTGTTGTAATGGATATTGTGTTAATGTTTGTATTTGCTGTTGCACAGGAGTTTTTCTGTATAGCAGAAGTTTCTGCTTAATTTACAACTCACTACAATAGGAAATGTTTGACAATCCTGTGCTTTTCTTGTATTGTTATATAGAATATCACTGCAGTAAACTGGAATAAAGCATCTGCTTTAAAATTTGGAATTCTTCCCACAACTTTTAATGCAGAAAACATTCTAAAAACATTGCAACTTTTACCGCAACTTTTTAAAAAAGCTCCCGCGAATTCAGGCTTTTTGGCCAGCAACAATCATAAAAACATCCCGAAGCATCCTGGAGGGACTGAATAATTTGCCGTTGTTGTGTGTCTGTGCCTGCAATATAGTGGCGCTTCCATGTCAATAGGTGGCAGCATGAATGCAATAATGATTTTCCTCTTCACATTTCTTTAATAGAGGTTCTCATTCAGTGTTAGGTTAATGGACTTGTTAAGTGATAATTGATAGGTGGCTGTGACAAGACAACCCCAAGACCGTGTTGGTCAGGAGGATTAGGTTTTTCCAGTGCCAACAGCGTGTAGGTAAGTTGGTCCAGCAATATGTTGCCAACCTCCGCTGTTTGGCCAGCATGTGCAGGTTTGCACAGCTGGAAGACTAGATGGTGCGGGACCAGTTCGAGGAGCACACCACCAACCCAAAGCTGCGGGAGAAGCTGCTAATGGTGCCGGATGACCTACTGCTCTCCAGAGCAGTGGAGCTGGTGTTTCAGCTAGAGGCTGCAGCTCGGCTAACAACCCAGCTCGGAGCCTCCAGCCCATGCTGCCCACACTTTGCTCCGCTAGTACAAGCTGTTACCCTGGCTGCTGAGCCCACTGACCCTGCATCCTCCCAGAAGGACCCTGAAGTCAGCATTGCGGGATGACAGGACAATACAGCACGCTGGCCGTGTGGTAACTGTGGCTCTCCCTCACACCGGACACGCGCACCAGCCTGTCCCGCCAAAGGACACAAGTGCCAATGCTGCAGTAAGCTGAACCACTTCACCAAAGTGTGCCGCTCAGCCCCGGCAAGCCCGCCGTCTAACTCGCTCAGTCAACCCAGTCCAACCACCATTCGTTCAGTGGACTCCAGTAACACACTGTACAAGTGGTGCACAGTGTAATTGGATGGCGTTGTCTACCACTGCTGCTGGGCACTGCTGCCACAAGGTACTTGATGGATGAGGCCACAGTGAAGACTTTCTTCCCTCTGCATTCAATTGAGCCAGATGTGGTGGAAGTGTTCGGGTATGGACACGTAAAAATCAGCATGGTAGGAACCATCAATCTGCCGGTTCACTACAGATCAAGAGTCCTCCCATCATTCACATTTCAAGTGACCTCAAGTGAGTGTTGTCCTCAGTGGCAATATCTTTGGATGTGATCTTTTCCATGAGCTGGGCTTTTCCATTACAGATCACTTGGGACTCTGCTTGACCGCTGACGGCCTGAGTCCGCTTCGCCCAGACATAGGCATAGCCACTCCTTCTTTCACACCGCACAATGACCGAAGCATAGAAGACTGGGGACTGATCCTCACACAGCATAAGCCTCTCAGAGCTGCCACCTTGCTGCAGGAGTTCGAGTCTGTGACAACGCAACACCCGGAAGGTCGTGGGGTTCATCCGATCACCAATGAGACCACTTTGCCTCCACGACCGTTGACAACCCAAACATGTCGTCCATTAAGTGGCGCTCTAGCAATGATGCCGTTCACCAACCATGTGACGAGTGAGCAACAGCACACCTTGAAGCAGAAACATCCATCGCTCACGGTGCCCAACTGGGTCCAGATCCACCGAGCCAACTGCCCATGTCAGCTGCAGATGTTCCAGTCACCATGACCAATGCAGATCACCGCTCAACTTGGACCAGCCACCTTCCAGATGGCAGATGGGTCCCAATGGCACGCCAGCCGTCTGAAAAAAGTTACGCCACCACCTGGCGTGGACCAAGTAACAGCGACCGAGATGACCCAGTCAGTGTGGGATCCGGACTGCGACTTTGATGTTGAGCCAGCCACAATTCCACTGAGGTGGCCCAAGATTCGCCTGAGCCAGCGCTGCGCCCACCCCGGGATCAACAAAGGCCATGTTTAACTCTGAAATGTCACTGACTCTAAAGTTCTTTATTACATGTTCAGGCAGTGTATGGTCCATTCAGTGCGGCAGAATAACCCACATGACCATGCAAATTAAACCGGCAGTTTACCCAGTTACTACCAGGTACCAATGGTTTCTGCTTCAAGGTGTGCTGTTGCTCACTCGTCACATGGTTGGTGAACGGCATCATTGCTAGAGTGCCATTTAATGGTTACTACCAGGTACCAATTTTAAAAAGATGTTTTTTTTCTGATGTCATGTTCAGAAATAAGTCTCGGTGGTTCTCACAACAGTCCAGTTGTCATGGGCAGTGGGAGCGCGCCCCTCCCCTCCAGTCTCACCTTTGTCAACTCATCACTGCACCTGAGGCATAAGACACACCTGCGCCTGCTCATCAGCCAGAGTACTTAGGGAGGTCCCCTCCACACAGTCTACGCTGGCTCGTCTGGGTATACTGCCCATGTTCGGACTTGCTTATTCATTTCTATGATTGTTAACACACCATTAACCATCTTCTTCTCCTTTTCCCCAGGCTGCTGCCATCATGTAGGTGTGTCGCCGGGACTGCGCGTGCTCTCCTGCTCTACTTCACTGTCCTTCAGCACCATCAACCCCCGGTCAGGCACCAACAGCTCCACTCCCCACCTACCCTACCGGTTCATCTATTTTCCTGCTGGGTCCTGCCGGTCATCAGAATCAGAATCAGAATCAGAATCAGAATGAGCTTTATTGCCAAGCATGTTAAAAACATACGAGGAATTTGACTTGACATTAGGCACACTCGATAAGCGCTTCCTAATGACACGGCAGCCATGCAAGGCGCCTCATCAAAACAGTGGGGGGTAAAGAGGGGGAGAGGGGGAGGGGGGATGACACATTGGGCAGAGAGAAAAAACATAGTTTATCAAAATAAAGTAAATTCCATGCCAGTCACATGACGCTGTCCTTGAGAGTTCAGATTACTGCACACTAGTTGTTTATGTTAGGGAGAAGCCAAGCCAAAACTCCCTTCTGCCTTATCTACCTCCAGGAGGAATGAAATCTTCAGGGCGCCGAATCAAGGTCTAATAGGCACAGTTCACTTAGAGCATAGAATTTTCATCTCTCATGCGATTCTGTGCTTCATAATTTCCATACACAGGCTTTAAAATCATTCCCTGGAGAGCACTCAGCGACTCCAAGATGTATTCCACCTACCGAAACATAGATAAACATGTCCACAGAGTCCATCTCTCTTCTGTGCATGCCAGATGGTAAATTCTATGTTATTCACATTTGCCGCTATCAGTGCTCTCCCCAGCTGGTCGAATTTGTTGAGGGAGCTACGCCGGGTCCGCATTTTGATTAGCTCATCCAACTTCTGTAATTTTCGATACACCAGGAAACTCCAGAGCCAAACAGTAGAAATCCTGTGATCATGCCAAAGCAGGTAGATGTCTTCCACATCTTCAGTCGAATCACGCAGACACATGAGTTCCAATTGTTCCATGAGTCTCTCCACTTGGGCTCCCCCTGGCCCGATTTTTTGTTAAAAAGTGGTGTCAATAGCATTAAAGCCCACAATTCCATAATTTCCGTTTGGATCAAGATGCAGCAGAAGAAGAGCGAACACAGACAGGACACAGCAAGCTGGGATCAGTATCAAGGGAGGAGGAGAGGAGAGGAGAGAAATGCGTCTGCTCTCTCTGAAAGCCGGAAAGCTCTGAATTGCCACTTATTTGGGAAATCCCTGGATTTCCCAAGTAAGTGGCAATTTGGCTCGCCCATTTCCCCCCTTACTCCACTCCTCAGCTCACGGCTCTGGTCTTCTTTCCACAGGTCCTATTCCTCTGATGAGTGACTGCTTCCATAGCTGTGCGCTGTTATATTGTCATTCAATAAAAGCTGTCAAACGTGCCCCTCAGTGTGGTTCTATCCTGTGGTTGGTATCGTGCGTGTGTGCTTTCAAGAATTTAACATGCCATGACACCAGTAAAGTACATGTGTTTTTGTTTTACATTAGCCAATATGCTTATGGTCATGTCGGCTCGTTTAGCCACATTACATTATATGTGTGTTTAAAATTTACATCAGCCGATATGCCATTTGGTTTAATGTTTGTTGCCCTTGCTAAGGCTAACTAGATATATTTCTAAGCTTTTTCAAGGGGGGGAGTAAATGTGATATATGGGAAACGGTATGACGCACCACGCTGTGGTCACATGTATGCATGCATGACATCACACCACAAGGTATAATATTCGGCTACCCAGGGCTAGCAGGTCTCTTGTCTTGCACTCTACCTTCGGTACCACCTAGTTCACCTCACTGTGTGCTCCCTCCTAGCATGTTCTGCTAATGCTTAAAAAAGTTAACCTTAACACATGGAGCTGTCTACAGGCGATTATTTCCAAACACAACAGTAACGATACCTGATAGGGCTGGGTTAGTCACACATGCCCCTTATAAAGCCCGTGCGTTTCCCAAAAGTAATGCTTGGTTGCTTCTACAAAGCTTAGTCATTCCTACCAACCTTGTGTGTAATGCTTAGACTTTACTTATGCTGTGTTATTCCTACTGACAGTGTATCTGGATATGGGGCAGGATAGCCCTGAGTCTCACCTTTCATTAGAGCCCAAGATGACACTTCTATGACACTTGTATGTTATTTTCAGGCATCTGTATCTAAAAAAAAAAACAAAACAAAAAAAACAAACTATATTTTCTTCAAATTTAGTATATTTATACCACTGCAACTCAGTGGCAGAAGCGTTTAGAGGGATTCTGACTGTTTAGCAAAAAAATTAGTGTTTTCTTTTGAATGAGACCAACCCCATGAATATAGCGCAAAGGGTTGAAGAACAGCTTTGGATTTACTTTGGGTGTGTTATTTTTAGGCGTTTTTAGGGAAACTGGCAGGAATGTTGAGGGATTAACACGAAGCTTTGCCCATCTACCAATTTTTGGTTGACTAGTGCCAGGAAGGGAGGGGTGAGTGAGTCAGTCAAAAAAGGTTGAAAAACAGTCATAGAGGTCAGTGTCCAATTAAAGCCTGCTTCACTTATGTGATTTTAAGTCCAATGTGAGATTGGTGACCAAGACCCCCCAGATGAAGGGAACTCTCCATAAGTGTATTTAATCACTTCATTGTATACAATGACTGAGAGCCCAGTAATTTGTAGGGGAGGAGCTCATCAGCAGCAGGTGAGGCAATGAGATGCAGATGAGAGAATCACAGGTGATTAGTGGGATGATTGCTTGTGAAGGAATGTGCTCACTTGCCACATATGACAGTTTTATTAAATAGATAAAAAAAATAAAATTGTCAGTTCACGTTGGTAAGAGTGATGTAAAACAAAAAGTCAGGGTTGAGAAACCTTGCAGAGATGGAAATCTGATTTCTATTAATATTTCTTAGTTTACAGCCTGTCAAAGATCAGCATAACTATTTGTTTTTTTCTTGCAGAGAATATCTTGTCACAGAACAATTATAGATTGTTGAGTTTCTTTTGAAAGCTGTTTATGGTTAGCAATTATCAATTAAATCCAACTCACTACTTCAAAGCCTAAGTTTTCAAAGCTGAGCTAGCTCTGGAAGTTATTAGTGGTTTCAGCGCCACCTGTGACAAAGGTCATCACTTCACCATTAACACACTTGAATACCCTTACAACTGAACAAATTACAGTCTGCAAGTGAAGCGTGAATGAAAAGACTGAGTATTTGCTGGGAAGCATGTCATGGTTGAAGCTTTTGCCCGACGATGGAGTCTTGTTTCCTGGGAGTGTAACTTCCCCTGTCACTTGTCACGTATATTTTCATGTCAGAAAGCTGTGAGTGACCTTCTGTTGCCGTTGAGTCATGGAGTATCAACTAATTATGACCTCAAAATGCCCAATCACAAGTCAGAAAATCATGCAGTGTGAACTCTGTGACATAGTGGTGAGCACGGTTTGTTCACAGCTGGAGGTTTCTTGGTTCAAATCTGCATGCTAGTAGGGATGAGAGCTGACACAACCTGGCTCAACAGTTATGACAAAATTACTCAAACTGATAACAATGCAAAAAGTTTATCAAAGGGCAAAATAAAAGAGAGCACGTGGACCTCAAATATTGCTCTCTATGGCTGTGTTGTGAGACATGTATATGTTGGACACTGCATATGTGATTTAACCACGATGAAGGAGAGCCAGCCCCCTGCGGTGCGGAGCCACAGAGCCTGGACCCCCTGCGGAGGCCAGGGGACAGAAGACTTCCTGACCACTGAGGCTCGAGAAGAGAGAAGGGGGAGTTATGTAAATAAAAGGCTAATGAATGTGGATAAAGAGATTTTGAGAGAGATGTGTGATTTCCCCCGCGAGGGAAATGGTTTGATGTCAGAATGTTTAAATGAGAGAACTTTGGTGTGTTCACTCTCTTTTGTTCGCTGCTCAAGAATGAGAGCAGACAGTGGAATGATTACTTGAATAAACTGGAATGAAAGACAATTCGGTTTCGTTATTCAAGTCTCCCCCACATTGGTGACTGACGACGTTGAGAATGAACGAAGAAATTCTCAGGGTCCCGGACTCACAGCGCTCAGAGCTGGCGAGCGCAGTGGCCGTTAAGCTGCCTGATTTCTGGCAGGATAACCCACGGTCGTGGTTTCTGCAAGCAGAGTCGCAGTTCGCGCTCGCAGGAGTAACGGTGGATGACACTAAGTTCCACCATGTCATCGCTAAACTGGACAACAGCACAGCTCGGTGCGTGCAAAGCTTGGTGGAGCAGCCACCCGTGACCGACAGGTACGGCAAGCTGAAATCCACCCTCATCAAGTTTTTCACCCCCTCGGCTGAAGTGAGGGCGAGGAGGATCCTGTCTTTGCTAGACCAAGGTGGACACAGGCCGAGCGCCCTGATGGAGGAGATGATACAGCTGAGAGGGTTGGACAACGATGATTTCATTTTTCAGTTCATCTTCCTCTCCAACCTCCCGGCGCATGCGAGAAGCACGCTGGCCGCCAAAAAGTGTCACACCCTGGAGGAGTTCCGGGAGCTGGCCCAGGAGGCAGATGGGATCCTGGACGCCTGCGGCGGGCAAGCAACCACAGCAGCGACCCGAGACAGCGGGGAGCCAGAGGCGGCAGAACCAGACTGGCCGACGACGGCGGCAACACGGCCGCGACGAGGGGGAGCCAATAGCCCGGCGGCAGAGGCGCGGGCACGACACAGCGGAGGAGAAGATCTCTGCTTTTACCATCGGACGTTCGCAGAGAAGGCACGCAGGTGTGTGCCGCCCTGCATCTTCAGGAGTTCGGGAAACGGCAAGACCGGGGGTCGCTAGCAGCTTCGACCCTCGGAGAACGCAACAAGCTGCTCTACATCACGGATGCGCGCTCCGGACGAGAGTTCCTCATCGACACCGGAGCACAAGTGAGCTTCATCACCCCAACATACGCGGACCGGGTGGCTGGACCCCACGGTAGCGGAGCTACAGCGGCAAATGGCTCGAACATCAACACCTACGGGAGAAGGACCTTGCCTTTATGCTTACATGGCCGCACATATGAATGGACTTTTGTGATAGCGGCGGTGAGTTTCAACATGTTGGGCGCGGATTTTTTGTGTTCACACAATCTGTTAGTTGATCTTGCTAATAGACGGCTGGTAAATGCACTCTCTTTTTACTCTCTCCCCTGTTCAGCTCGAGTGTCCCCGCCACCAGTACAGACCCACGTCGCTACAGCAGGTGGTAAGTTTCACACACTCCTCACCCAATTTCCAGCGCTCACTGTGCCCACTTTTTCAGCGACGGTCGCGAAGCACGGGGTGAAACACTTTATCCCCACTTCTGGTCCTCCCGTGTTTGCAAAAGCTCGGCGCTTGGATGCAGTTAAGCTCGCCATTGCGCGCGAGGAGTTCGCCAGCCTGGAGAGGCTGGGCATCATTCGTAGGTCGAAGAGCCCGTGGGCTTCGCCGCTGCACATGGTACCGAAAGCCGATGGCTCCTGGAGACCGTGCGGGGATTACCGCAGGCTAAACAACGCTACGGCGCACGATCGTTATCCCATCCCGCACATTCAGGATTTTTCGGTGCACCTGGCGGGGGCGCGCATTTTTTCAAAGATTGATCTAGTTCGCGGCTATCACCAAGTCCCGGTCCAACCGGAGGATATTCCTAAAACAGCGGTAATAACCCTGTTCGGACTTTTCAAATTTTTACGTATGCCGTTTGGTCTCAAAGGGGCGGCGCAAACATTTCAGCGGATGATGGATGCCGTGTTACGCGATCTCCCTTTTGTGTTTGTGTACCTCGACGACATTTTGGTCGCGAGTACTTCAGAGGACGAACACGAAACGCACCTCACAGCAGTTTTTAGGAGGCTGGGAGAGCACGGCTTAATAGTTAACCCAGCCAAGTGCCAGTTCGGCGTCGAGCGGATCGATTTTTTGGGTCACCGCGTCTCCCCGGAGGGAGCGGTTCCATTACCAGAGAAAGTACGCGCGGTAGCGGATTTTCCCCGTCCACAAACGGTCAAATCACTACAGGAATTCTTGGGGATGGTGAATTTTTATAACCGATTCCTGCCCCACGCAGCTCAAATCATGCAACCGTTATATGCCGCGCTCAAAATACAAAAACCGACCCAGGCGGTCGAATGGTCCCCGGAGCGGGAGCGCGCGTTCACAGAGGTTAAAAAAGCCTTGGCTGACGCTGCGCTCCTGGCCCACCCAGACCCTGCAGCACGTATCGCGCTGACGACAGACGCTTCAGATTTAGCCATAGGGGCCGTTATTGAGCAACAGGTAGCCGGAGTTTGGCAGCCTTTGGCTTTCTTTAGCAAATCTTTAAGTGCGGCTGAACGAAAATACAGCGCGTTTGACAGAGAACTGTTGGCGCTGCATTTGGCTATTCGTCATTTCCAGTTCTGGTTGGAAGGACGGTGCTTCACCGCTTATGTGGACCACAAGCCGCTCACATACGCCATGGCCAAAATTTCAGACCCGTGGTCCGGCAGGCAGCAGCGGCAGCTGGCCGCAATCTCGGAATTTACCACTGACATTAGGCACGTCGTGGGCAAATTCAATGTAGTAGCGGATTGTCTCTCACGCGCGTTCACGACCCCAACACGCGCAGAGGCAGAACGGGCCACCGTGACCGCGCCGCAGGAGAGCGGCACGGTGGCGCGCGCAGCCCCGGTGCACGTGGGTATAGATTACGCAGCCATGGCAGCGGACCAGGGGGCGGACGCAGACGTGCGCGCGCTCCAGTCTGGACCAACAGGGTTGAGGCTGGAGAGCAAGTGTTTACAAACCGGTATGCCCCCCCTGATCTGCGACATGTCGACGGGGCGCCCGCGTCCGGTGGTTCCGGCCACGTGGCGCCGCCGTGTTTTTGACTCGGTCCACTCACTGGCGCACCCGGGGGTGCGCGCGTCGATGAAACTAGTGGCGGAAAAGTTTGTTTGGCCGTGCCTGCGCAAGCACGTGAAGGAATGGGCAAAAACCTGCATTTCCTGTCAACGGGCCAAAATTCACAGGCACACAAGAGCCCCGTTAGAACCGTTCCGCATTCCGGCCAGAAGGTTCGACCATGTGCACGTCGACCTTGTGGGCCCCCTACCGGCATCACAGGGGTTCACGTATCTTTTGACAATGGTGGACCGCACCACACGTTGGCCGGAAGTGGTCCCACTTGCGACGACCACGGCCGCGGAGGTGGCTCGCGTTTTTTTAACGGCTTGGGTGGCGCGCTTCGGGGTTCCGTCGGACATTACGTCCGATAGAGGACCGCAATTCATCTCTGAGCTGTGGTCAGCAATGGCCAACGGCTTAGGAGCCAAAATTCACCGCACTACGGCTTACCACCCTCAGGCCAATGGCTTATGCGAGCGTTTTCATAGGTCTTTGAAGGCAGCACTCAGAGCGTCGCTCACGGATGCAGATTGGGTGAATAAACTTCCATGGGTTTTATTAGGGTTGCGTTCTGCGCCTAAGGAGGACTTAGACGCCTCCCCAGCGGAGCTGGTATTCGCACAAACTCTGAGGCTGCCGGGCGAGTTTTTACCAGAGCACCCAGAGCCCCCACCTCTCTCGGCTCTGGGACCGTTAGTCGGCACGGGGGCAGACACGCTCCCGGGTCCGGTTCATCACGCTTTTCCACGAGTTTTCGTCCCCAAGGCTTTGAAAAATGCCGATTTCGTTTTTGTCAGGCGCGAAGCCCTAAAAGCAACGCTCAAACCACCTTACGAAGGGCCATTTCGAGTGCTGGAGGCAGGTGATAAGCAATTTGTACTAGATTTTGGAGACAGAAAAGAGACAGTCAGTATTGACAGACTAAAACCTGCTTTTGTCATGAAGGACGTGTCTGTACCGGTCGCGGTGGCGCCTCGACGAGGCAGGCCCCCGCAGGGGGCAATTAATCACTCTCTCCCTCAGTCAACAGACCCGAAGCAGAAACGCACCGCAGGCAAGGCGGGGCCAACGCACAGCAGATTCGGCAGACGGCTGAAGCCCAAGCGGCGCACAGACTGAATGTTGGTGTTGATTATTCAGTAGTGAGTAAGGTGCTATTTAATTTTAGGAATTAGTCTGTTCTTCATCGTTTGGGGGGGGGGGGTATATGGCTGTGTTGTGAGACATGTATATGTTGGACACTGCATATGTGATTTAACCACGATGAAGGAGAGCCAGCCCCCTGCGGTGCGGAGCCACAGAGCCTGGACCCCCTGCGGAGGCCAGGGGACAGAAGACTTCCTGACCACTGAGGCTCGAGAAGAGAGAAGGGGGAGTTATGTAAATAAAAGGCTAATGAATGTGGATAAAGAGATTTTGAGAGAGATGTGTGATTTCCCCCGCGAGGGAAATGGTTTGATGTCAGAATGTTTAAATGAGAGAACTTTGGTGTGTTCACTCTCTTTTGTTCGCTGCTCAAGAATGAGAGCAGACAGTGGAATGATTACTTGAATAAACTGGAATGAAAGACAATTCGGTTTCGTTATTCAAGTCTCCCCCACACTCTCATTGATAAGTGCAGAGCAGCATGGGATTGAGTGGATGCATCAGAAGTTGGCTTGTGCTTGTTTATAGTGGACATTTAATTTTCAGATATTATTTGTGAATATTTAGGCATTTCCAGCACACAAGAACACTCTGTTGTAAATGGGTTGCAGAGAAATAAGAAGAGAAGGAAAGAAATTATAAATTCGTGTTGTGCTGCAGCCTCAGAAGTCCCATTTAATGCAAAAGAACCGTGTTTAGGAGAGGGCAGGTGCTGCAACACCATTGATTTGACCAGCTCATCTCCATCTGATGATTAATAAAAATAATAAAGTAGTGTGTGCCGATATTAAAACTGTCATTAAATACAGAAGACAGATGGCAGGGATGAAATCCATGATGTGCAACATTGGACTGAACTCAGACTGATGGAAATAATTTAAATTTATACAGCTATAATATAGAATAGAATAGGTTTTATTGTCATTGTACAGCACAATAAAAGTGTGGGTACTCCACCAGGCTACTGCGCAATAAAGTAAGAGAAGAATTTGAATAAAGCACAGTCACAGAACACATGATTACACATATGACTGAAATAAAAATAAAAATAAAATAGCCCATAGGTATTTACACAGGGACGGTAGTGGCTTCACGGGTGGAACTATGTACATAAGAGTGTGGAGTGCAGAACACATAATAGAGTAAAATGGCCCAAAGATTAAAGAAAATATGTACAGTAGTGGTTTCACAGATGGGTCAATATACATGAAAGTGAGGAGTGCAAAGACAGGTGAGTTATAGTGATAATTAAAAGGTTCTCAGTTCTGTGCATGTGAGCATTCGGGGGGGGGGGGGGGCTCTGACTGTTCCAATGGCCTAGAGGAAGAAACTGTCAGTTTGGAGGTTTGGGGGTATAAATGCGCTCATCAGTTCTATTATAGGCATTGTTGAGATGAGCGGATGAAGTGTTAGATTAAATGTTAGTTGCCTGGTCATTTTAAAAGTATACATGTCAAACAGAAGAATTTATACTTACATTTTAGAAGAGATGAAGTAATGTCTCTCCCCTCCCTGCACTCAGCTGTGCCCTCAGCTGTTCCGCACACCTCTCCATTGTGATATTATTCAGAGCAGATGTGAAAATAATTTCAGGACTTGCTATGTTGTACAGCATCCATGCATCCATCTTCTACCGCTTATCTGGGATTCCGGTTGGCGGGGGCATCAGTCCAGGCAGACTAGGCAGACTCCCACCCGGTTCACATAGCACCATGATCCCTCCTGCAGGTGTTGAGCCCACTAGAGGACGTACAGCATTCATTCAGGCAAATTTATTTATTAATAATAATGGATTGTGTTTATGTACTGTAGCACCTTTCAAGATACCAAATCACTTTACAGTGAGTCCATTATTCATTCACTTAACATCACATCACATCATTCACATTATTCATCCACTTAGCCCGATATGGTGACTGTATACAGTCACTGCAGCTGTGCCGTGAGCTCTGGGCCTCTGATGCTGATGCCTGACGTATTAGTTTACCAGTGGAGTTGACCAGACTCAGTCAAAGAAATGTCTTCGTAGAATAATTTACCATAGTAATGACACCAGATCTGGTGAGTCTCTGCACTCCAGTGTGCAAAAAGAAAAGGATGAAAATGATATGCTTGAAAAGCTCTGAGCCCAATCACAACTGTATAAAAATATGTAAAATTTCAGAAGTTAAAAGTGTAATTCAGGTTTCTATATTTGATCAATTAGATTTTAGATTTTCTGCTTACATCCCCTGTTTTGGCTTTAGTGATAAATGCATGTGGAAGTTTAGAACTAAAAGCTGCCTCTTTAGTATTTAAAGTAACCTTGGTTCAACCTTGGTTCCAAGGTTGTCATAGCCAGGAGCGGCACTGGGGTTAAGCTCCCAGTGCTCATAAAATGCTCCTTATGGCGTGCGTCTTGAAAAGCCTCTGACAACTAAGTCCAACTCCTAGCCTGCCCGTGTGGTTTAGTCTCTAAACCCGGCGGAACTGCTTTTACTAATAGGAGAAGGGGCGAGGGCGGATCTCTGGCGCCTTAAAACCAGATGCTTCGGGTAGATGGTGGCTCGTCAACCTGGGAAGGTAGCCCATCTAGGGGAAGGTAAACCCTGATTTCAAACCTCTGCTGCCTTGCGGCATACCCGGTCACGGGAAAGGCTTCGGGAGTCAACCCTGAGGAAAAATCCGGAGTCGGAGCCACTAAGGCAGTTCTATGTTGTGCTCAACATCGTTCTGGCAGCTCCTGCAACGGCGCTGGTGCCAAACTGTAGCAGCCCTGCTGTTCCTTTGGATTCATCAGTGACGTGGAGAGGGGGGACATGCTGCATGGGCAACATCTTGTCCTCCATATCTTCCTGCCCAGGCTTGAATCCTACCAACGCCCAACGCTGGAAGGTAGAACACCGGATCACTGGAGAGGACACTCCAGCTTCGCCTTTGGCATAGACAAAACACGGGGAATGACAGTTACCGGTTATAAGCCACTGCTCAATTGGCGTAGAGCATGGCGCCAGGGGTTGTTCCCGACGGTGGGAGGGATCATCAGATCTCACTGGACAGCTACCGCCCGCCTCAAGCTGGGCAGCCCCCAGCCAATAAGGTGTTGTCCCGCCACAGCTTGCTTTCCTCATTGGGTGCATGGGGATGAGGAGAAATCCAAACAGCAGGCTGAGAACCTTCGCACCAGGCAAGACAATAAAACAAAAGAGACCAACTCTAAAACTGGGAACTTGGAACGTCCGCACTATGATGACAGGACTCGCTGCTAACCTCAAGGACATCAACGACACCAGGAAGACTGCCATCATCAATAATGAGCTGAAGAGACTGGGAGTGGATATCGCCACTCTCCAGGAAACACGGTTAGCTGATGCAGGCACACTGAGAGAGAAGGACTACACGTTCTACTGGCAGGGAAAGGGCAGTGACGAACACAGGGAGCACGGAGTGGGCTTCGCAGTGAAGAACACTTTGCTGAAGATGGTGGAACCGGGCAGCACTGGCTCTGCACGACTCCTCACCCTCCGCCTGAACACCACTCAAGGCCCAGTCACCCTTGTCAGTGTGTATGCCCCAACACAGACAGCCACACCAGAGGCAAAAGACGAGTTCTACGAGAATCTCGCAACAACTGTCAGGATCATCCCCAACTCTGAACAACTCATTCTCCTTGGAGACTTCAATGCCAGAGTGGGTGCTGACCACGACTCCTGGCCCTCCTGTCTTGGACCTTTTGGCGTGGGCAGAATGAACGACAACGGACAGCGGCTGCTCGAGTTCTGCACATATCACGATCTGTGCATCACAAACTCGTTCTTCAAGACCAAGCCCCAACACAAGGTTTCCTGGCAACATCCGCGCTCAAAGCACTGGCACCAGCTAGACTTGATCCTGACCAGGCGCACCTCACTGAGGAACGTGCTAATCACCCGTTCGTTCCAGAGTGCAGATTGCGACACAGACCATTCATTGGTGTGTTGCAAGGTCAAGCTGCAGCTGAAGAAATTCCATCGTGCTAGACAACCTGGAAAGGCACGGATTGACATCAGCAAGATGGCCCAACCAGAACTTGTTGAGCAGTTTGCCTCCACCTTTGAGAAGGAACTTGGTGTACCACAAGGAGGAGAATCTGCAAAGCAGAAGTGGGAAGAGCTGCAAAACACCATCTACCGCACAGCCTTGGCTACCTTTGGGAGGAAGACCTCGAAGTCACAGGACTGGTTTGATGCCAAGTTGACCGAGATGACCCCCGTCATTGAAGCCAAGCGCTCAGCACTTGCTGAGTACAAGAAGTACCCAAACGAGAAGAATCTCCAGATTCTCAGGGCTGCGAGAAGCAAAGTCCAGCAGACTGCTCGGCGCTGTGCCAACGAGTACTGGACTCAGCTCAGCCAAGACATTCAAACCGCTGCCATAACAGGGAACATCCGTGGTATGTACGATGGCATCAAGAAAGCACTTGGTCCGGCTCAGAGCAAGACGGCCCCCCTCAAATCTTCCACTGGGGAGATGATCACAGAGAAGAACAAGCAGATGGAGAGATGGGTGGAACACTACTCCGACCTCTATTCTAGACAGAACACCGTGACACCGTCAGCCCTTGATGCCATCGACTGCCTGCCATCCATGGACGAACTTGATGCCGAGCCAACCATTGACAAACTCAGTAAGGCCATTGATAGCTTGGCCGCTGGCAAGGCACCCGGCAACGACGGCATACCCCCTGACCTGATCAAGCACTGCAAGACCACCCTACTGCTGCCATTGCATGACGTCCTCTGCCAGTGCTGGAAGGAAGGTGCCGTACCACAGGACATGAGGGACGCCAAGATCATCACCCTCTACAAAAACAAAGGGGAGAGAAGCGACTGCAACAACTACAGGGGCATTTCCCTCCTCAGCATTGTTGGCAAAGTCTACGCACGAGTTGTTCTCGTTCGTCTACAGAAGCTTGCCGAACGTGTCTACCCCGAGTCTCAGTGTGGCTTCCGCGCTGAGCGATCGACGGTAGACATGATATTCTCCATCCGCCAACTCCAGGAGAAATGCAGAGAACAGAACATGCCTCTGTACGTCGCCTTCATTGACCTCACCAAAGCATTCGATCTGGTCAGCAGAGAGGGCCTTTTCAAGATCCTGCCAAAGATAGGATGCCCACCAAAGTTGCAAAGCCTCATCGAATCGTTTCACACCAACATGCAGGGGATAGTGCAGCACGATGGCAACATCTCAGAGCCATTCAACATACGCAGCAGAGTGAAACAGGGCTGTGTACTTGCGCCAACCCTCTTTGGGATTTTCTTTGCTATGCTCCTGAGGCATGCCTTCAGCACAGCAACAGAGGGAATCTACCTGCACACAAGATCTGACGGCAGGCTTTTCAACCTCGCCCGCCTGAAGGCCAGAACCAAAGTACGCGAGGCTCTAATCAGAGACATGCTGTTCGCAGACGACGCTGCAGTCGCAACCCACACACAGCAGGAGCTTCAGACCCTTATGGACCGCTTCTCCCAGGCATGCAAGGACTTCGGGCTTACCATCAGCCTGAAGAAGACTAACGTCTTGGCGCAAGGCACGGAAGCACCACCAACCATCACCATTGACGACTACGAGCTGGAGGTCGTGAATCAGTTCACGTACCTGGGGTCCACGATCAGCAACAACCTCTCCCTTGATACAGAGATCAACAAGAGGATTGGAAAATCAGCCTTCACACTCGCTCGCCTCACCACACGAGTGTGGGAGAATCCCAAACTCTCTGTCAAGACGAAGATGGCAGTGTACAATGCCTGCGTCATCAGCACACTGCTCTATGGGAGTGAGACGTGGACAACATACGCCCGGCAGGAAAAGAGACTGAACTCCTTCCACTTGCGCTGCATTCGCCACATCCTGGACATATCCTGGCAGGACAAAGTGCCCAACACAGAAGTTCTGTCCCGCGCCGGCCTTCCCTCCATGTTCACTCTACTCAGGCAGCGCAGGCTCCGCTGGCTAGGCCACGTTCACCGTATGGAGGATGGCAGAATCCCCAAAGACGTCCTCTATGGAGAACTGGCAACTGGCAGGAGAGACGTTGGCCGCCCACAGCTGCGCTTTAGAGACGTCTGCAAGAGAGACATGAAGGCCCTGGATATCAACACAGAGCGCTGGGAGGACCTTGCAACGGACCGCTCCAAATGGAGAGGCACCCTGACCAGACAGCTCAAGGCGGGTGAAGAGAAACTGACTGCTGCAGCAGATGAGAAAAGGACCCGCAGGAAGAACCGCCACAGACCCAGCAGCACGGAGACCACCCACAAGTGTGACCTGTGTGACAGGGACTGTCATTCGCGCATCGGCCTGTTCAGCCACAGGCGGTGCTGTTCCAGCAGAGTAGACATTTAGGATTCTCTTCCATGGTCATCATAGACTGACGGAGGCCGACGACGACCCCAGTTACATGGTCACAATAAAACAATTACAGGGAATAAACCAATAATGGCAATAATACAGTTTTCTTGTGTTCACATGCACTGAAACAAAGTTATTGGAAGGTAAACCACTTGAGTTAATGGCCCCGGTTACATGGCCTTTATCGAATTATTCTGTTTACATGCCACTTGAATAATCAGATAACTCCAGAAATCCAATCAAAACCTGTTTATTCATGTACACTACCGTTCAAAAGTTTGGGGTCACCCAGACAATTATTTTGTGTTTTCCATGAAAAGTCACACTTATTTACCACCATGAGTTGTAAAATGAATAGAAAATATAGTCAAGACATTGACAAGGTTAGAAATAATGATTTGTATTTGAAATAATAATTTTTTCGTTCAAACTTTGCTTTCATCAAAGAATCCTCCATTTGCAGCAATTACAGCATTGCAGACCTAACATGATTGCACAAGGGTTTTCTAATCATCCATTAGCCTTCTGACGCAGTGAGCAAACACACTGTACCATTAGAACACTGGAGTGATAGTTGCTGGAAATGGGCCTCTATACACCTATGTAGATATTGCACCAAAAACCAGACATTTGCAGCTAGAATAGTCATTTACCACATTAGCAATGTATAGTGTGTATTTCTGATTAGTTTAAAGTTATCTTCATTGAAAAAAAGCGCTTTTCTTTCAAAAATAAGGAAATTTCTAAGTGACCCCAAACTTTTGAACGGTAGTGTATATGTAAACATGGTCACTAAAACGCTCATCTAAATCTAACACAAGGCAGGCTGATCACCTGAAAGGATGCACTGCTCAATTTTTCTTCTTCTTTCAGCTGCTCCCTTCAGGGGTCTCCACAGTGGATCCTCTGTCTCCATCTCCTCCTCTCCCTTCATCTTCCTCTGTAACACCAACCCTCTCCATGTCCTCCTTCACTACATCCATGGATCTTCTCTGGTCTTCCTCTTTTCCTCCTGCCTGGCAGCTCCATCTTCAACATCCATTGTCCAATATCGCCACTATCCCAAGGTGGAGAGTTTTGAGTGTTGTTTTTTTTGTGTGGAAACACTTCCTTCTGTTTGTTTGCCCAGTTTAGTTTGGTCCGGTTGCACAAACTATTCACGTGTGTAAGTAAAGGCATTGATGGCGTTTTTGTGAATGAATGAGTGACTGTGGTGTCATCAGCGCTCATCATTGTGCAGCGTTTGCTGAGTGAACGCATACCTGTTGGGGAGGCACGGAGGTTGGTGAGTGTCTGTATTAATTTGTAAATCTGTTTGTGGTGGTTTTTTGTTTGAATTAATTTTCAGGTTGGCAGAGTGCTACACCTGTGTTAATTTGGCGCATCAGTCTAATTTGTTTGTACGTGTTGACATTTGCGTAACACCTGTTAGTATGTTTGCCTTGGAAGTGAGTTTGACCAGCAATGCTGCCAGACTAACTTTAGAGCAATGATAGGCATTGTTACTGTGGGAATTAGAGTGGAGACGGGCATGATAGGAGAAACTCAAATTAAGTGTTGGTGCTGGTTTAGGTCCAGACAGTGCTCTTAGTGGTGTGCACTCATTTGATGTTTCCTCTAATTTACACCCAGTTTGTTCTGTTTCAGAGACAGTGCATGATCAGTCCATTTGTGAATTGGTTCCAGCATGCACAATGACACCTGTGGCTTTGGTGGCTCCATTAAATAATGCTAATTCTAAAAACCTTTGTGTTGAGCCTCCTCGTGTGCTTTCTGACTGTGGCTTCTCAGTAATACCAGTTGATGTGTCAGAGAAGTTGGATTCTGTAACAAGCTGTCTGCTGGAAAAGTTAGATTTTTCAGCTGCTGTCTCTGACAGTCAGGGATCTCTGGGTTTTCTGCTTTTTAAACATCTGGATTTTAATGGGACACACGCCAGGCTTTTATTTGTGGACTTTTCCTCCGCCTTTAATACAATCCAACCTCATATTTTAGTTGAAAAGCTCCTGCAACAATTTGATTTGAGCAATAATCTGGTGGGTTGGATTCTGGATTTCTTAACCAACAGGACACAGAGAGTAAGGGTCAATGGTACATTGTCTGACCTAAAGTGCTCTTCTACTGGCTCTCCTCAGGGGTGTGTGTTGTCACCACTACTTTTCATCCTGTACACAAACATGTGTCGGAGCAGATATGACAACAGACACATTATAAAGTATGCTGATGACTCAATTATTGTCAGTCTCCTCCAGGATGGTGAGAGTGGCCACGGCCCAGTAGTTGATGATTTTGTTCACTGGTGTGAGGATTCCTACCTGCAGCTGAATACAACAAAAACTAAAGACATGATTATTGACTTTAGGAGGAAATTAGGAGGATTGCTACCTCCATTTTAAATGATGACTCCCACCCTTTGCACTGCAACTTTCAGCTTCTTCCCTCCAGACGGAGGTTTGCTGTCCCAAAAAGTAAAACCCAGCGCTACAAAAACAGCTTTGTTCCTGCTGCTGTTAAAGAGTTGAACAAGTTGTAACAATATATTGCACATAAGTTAGGTACCTATTTATTAACTCCATTTTATATTTACTTATTTTTGTAGGATGTTATTTGGGTTCTAAATATTTTATTGGGTTTTAGACCTTTGAGTTTTTAACCTCTTTGACTAGTTTTTAACTTTTTAATATGACCCTTCTCTCTTACCTCTGGTTTTTCTTCCATCTCTTTGTCTTTATACCCTGATTGATGGAGCCTTGAGTATTTTTATCATGTTTATAGTCAGCTTCATGTGTGCCTGTGTTTGTGTCTATGTTGAATGTAATTTGTGGCTTGTAAATATGGATGTCACCAGACTGCAAAACAAATCTACCTACGGGTACAAATAAAGTAACCTGAACCTGAACCTGTAACACTGTCAAAGAGCCTGTCATACTGGTTTCTGATGAGGTTTGTTTATTTACACCTGATCTACACCTTATTTACACCTGACCTAAAGAGGAAATACAGCTTCGCCAGCTTAATCTGCTGAAACGATATTACTCCCTGGGAAAGCTGGTTTTTGAACCGGTGGGAGTGTGTCTCAGCAGCCTGTTGGTTCAGCAGCTGCTGCAAGGTCTGTGAATGCACATTTTAGATGATGACATTGTGATAGCTTCTGATGAGTGTAGGTTGCAGGACTGGCTGATAAAATCTGAGTCACTGCAAAACCTGCATAAACTGTGGTTCTTTGCTCCTGAGCTGTGCCATCTCTCTCCTAGGCTAAAACCTCTGTTCATCTTGTTGGGTTTTGATAGTGGCTGTCACCTTGATGGGCACCTCAGTTTTGTCTGGTTGGCTGTGGATTTGGGTCAACCTCCTGACAGTTTTTTTCTCCCTGTCCAGTTAACTCTGGATTTTGGTCATCCTCCTGAAGGGCATCTATTTCCTATTAGTCTATGAACTATAGTTTACTGCTTCCAACTGGTGTGTTTGTTTTGTTTGTTTGTTTGTTTGTTTGTTTGTTTTGTTTTTGCAGACCTAGTATTTGGACGTCCACCACATCAAAGGCTCGGAGAATGTTGAGGCGGATGCCCTGTCCAGAGCACCAAGTTCCTAGGTGTTAGACTTTAAAAAAATCTTGTCTGTAGTTACCTAAGCAATCTGGTTAGCTTCTGTTACTCTCAAACTGCTTCTCCAGGCACCAGAGTTGCTGGGTAGCTGAGGGTTTTGATGGGTTGGCTGGGTGTCTACACCAGGACTAGGTAAAATGAATAGTAGATCCGTATTTGTGGTATTTTTAATGTCCACCGCATTCCAAATTATTATGCAAATGATATTTCTCTGATTTTCCTAAATAATCGATGCAAATGACAGTATAATTTTCAAGTCATCAACCGTTAGAGCATCCATCAGTCCATCCATCCAGCCATCTTCTACCGCTTAATCCTTTCGGGTTGCGGGGGGGCTGGAGCCTATCCCAGCATCTTTGGGCAAGAGGCAGGGTACACCCTGGACGGATCGCCAGTCCATCGCAGGGCCAACACAGACAGACAGACAACAATTCACTCTCACATCCACACCTAAGGACAATTTAGAATCCCCAGTTGATGCCAATTAACCTAACTTGCATGTCTTTGGCATGTGGGAGGAAACCAGAGTACCCGGAGTAAACCCACGCAGACACGGGGAGAACATGCAAACTCCACACAGAAGGGTCACCGATGGTCTGGGGGTGGGATCAACCCCACAATGGTCAAGGGTGGAATCGATTCCATGACCTTGCTGTGCTGCCACGGTGCTAACTACTGCGCCACCGTGCTGTCCCATTAGACCATAATTCAAATTTGTAATTCATTTTTTTTTTGAACAAATGACAATAACTATTTTTTGCAACCCCCCCCCCCCCCCCACAAACTCAAAATGCACTGTTCCAAATTATATTATAATGTGTGTGAAAGCCATTACCAAAGAGCAAAAATGCTGTTTAGATTTCTTCTGGGCGCTGGCAAGGAGACAAAACATTCTAAGCATCAAATAATGGCTTGACTGAAGGTTGGCATGGGGCAGCGCCTGGCACTCAAACACTGTGGAAACTGCATCAGCTGTAACATGGACTCTTAAGCAGATCAAGTGTGTATATCATCACATCGTCAATATAGAAAACTTTGTTTAATGAGAGAACGAAAGACTTCAGTATTCAATTTTTTAATAAGTAAGACACAAACACATAAGGCTAGTCAAAGAATATCAGTATTTCACTGAGAAATACTGCTGAACCTTCTCAAAAGTTGAAGTTTTTTTTTTTTTTTTTTTTTTTTTTGTTACTTATTTGTACCCGTAGGTAGACTTGGTTTGCAGTCTGGTGACAAGCCACCGGCTGCTGGTCGCTGCGTGCGCGAGCGCCCTAAACCTACATGTTTTTGGTGTGCGGGAGGAAACCGGAGAAATCCCGGAGTAAACCCGCGCAACACGGGGAGAACATGCAAACTCCACACAGCTCACTGTTGGTCGGGGGCTGGGATCGAACCCACGATCTCATGATCCCCGCGGTCCCCCGGCCGAGGGTAAAACTGTGCTGCCGCAGTGCTAAACCACTGCGCCACCGTGCAGCCCCACAAGGTGGGGCTGCACGGTGGGAAGTTGTGTTATTGTGGGAAGTTGTGTTATTGTTTAGTTTAATGTTTATTTGAAAGGGACATTACATGCTAATGAACATTAATACAAATGTAAGAATGCCAGCTTTAGCAATACTCCTAATTTGCATCTGTCATCCCCCAGCGAATCACAAAAACACACAAACAATCATACATGAGCACAACATTGTAATACAGTATGTATACTCAATGGCCACTTTATTAGGTATACCTTGGTATTACTTGATTGGATCCTTGTTGTCTTCATAAGTGCCTTGATTCCTAATGGCAGATTCAACAAGGCGCTGGTTGGTGAAGAGAAAAACCCAGTCCGTTTACATCTGAACATGTTTTACTATATCATTGTTTATACAGTTTCATTTCAATA
The DNA here is from genome assembly GCA_020510985.1 of Pholidichthys leucotaenia. NCBI lineage: Eukaryota > Metazoa > Chordata > Actinopteri > Cichliformes > Pholidichthyidae > Pholidichthys > Pholidichthys leucotaenia. The sequence goes on from CM035840.1 coordinate 230,922,050, forward strand.
TGTTAGCATCACACAGTTGCTTGCCTGTTGAGGTGTTTTGAAAGTTGAGGCCTTCTGCTGCTGTAGCCCACCTGCTTTAAGGTCAGAGTGTTGAGCCTTCACAGATGTAATTTCAGTTCCTATTGCCTTTCTGTCAGCTCAAGCCAGTCTAGCCATTCTCCTCTGACTTCTGGCAGCAAGAAGGCATTTGGGCCCAGAGAACAGCTGCTGACTGGATATTTTCTCTTTCTCTGACCATTCTCTGTAAACCCTCAAGATGGCTGGGTGTGAATATCCCAATAGATCAGCCTTTTCTGAGACACTCAGATCAGCTCATCTGGCACCAACAACCATGTCGTGTTCAAAGTCACTGAAATCAATGGGGTGCCACTGACTATCAACAAAAGAGCCGCATGTGTCCCAGGTGCCGCTCCCGGGTCACATGCAGTACATGCAATGTATCTTTGCAAATTCATATTGTCAGTACATCATCACATATTTCTTTACACTAACCTGGGTGACAAAAAATGAGCTGGTAACTGTAAATTAAAATCCCAAATGTATGCAATATACAATGACTATCAAATGACCCATATTAGAAAAAGATATTTGCTTCAGACATCAAGATGTCAAACAATGCATAACAGATGATGTCATATTTGTACGAGTAATACTCTGTTCAGCAGCCCCACTGACAGAGTCAATAGTTACAGCCTAAAGGAAACATCAATATTTTCGTCAGTGCTGACCTATCTTCTGACTCCATTATGTAAGCTAACACTTTCCTGTGTATCTGGAACTGGACTGCTGTCACATTTACAGTATTACTTTATTTCCCCATTAATGACCTGCATGACATGTTAACTGACTTACTGAATAATCACGTGCAGGGTATTCAAAGAAAGCTGTGTTCAAAAACAACTTGAGCAAATGAGAGTGCTGGAGAACAAAGTGACTGGGAGTCCATAAGTCTCCGATGCATGTGATATTTGAGCAGCTCTGATGGTGGCAGAACTTTTGAAATCCTTGTGCATACAGGTAGGTTGCAGACAGCTTAAAATGGATCAAGTTCAAATAACACATTTTCCTCTAAATTATGTATTAATGGCAAATGAAACTTGCAGAAAGATGGAATGTTAAAACACTGTCCACAATAGATCTGTAGACATCTTACAAGATGAGTGTGCTGACACCGGGGCTGCAGAGTTTCCTCAGAAGGCACAGCCACTGAGAACATCTTGACCTCCACCAAGGAGGTAATGTGATCGGGGTGGTTTGTCTGTTTTTGATTTTGATTTGATTTTGTATACTTTATTGATCCCCAGAGGGGAAATTGAGGGCATCCACCTGGATTTTCTGTTTGTTAGCAGGATTACGCAAAAGCTAACTGTATGGATTTTGATGAAATTTTCACCAGAGGTAGCCCTTGGGCCAAGGATGGACCCATTAAATTTTGGTGATTATGGGAGAGTGCATACCTCCACCAAGGACTTTGTTTGTATTTGTGCAGCAGGATTACAAAAATACTACAGGATGGATTTGGATGAAATTTTCACCAGAGGTGGTCCTTAGGCTAGAGAGGAACCAATTACATTTTGATGATGATCCAAGAATGCATACCTCCACCAAGACTTATATCTTCTCACAGTGCAAGAATACTCCAAAACTACTGCATAGACTGGTTCGTGGCCTACACACGAGCCCATTACATTTTAGAGGTGATCCATGAGGGACGGAAGGAGCCGTGGCAGAGGTATGCACTCTCTGAGTGTTGTTCTTGTCTACAGTGGTGTGAAGAAGTGTTTGCACCCTTCCTAATTTCTCATTTTTTGTATGTTTGTCACACTTAAATATTTCAGATCATCAAACAAATTTAAATATTAGACAAACATAACACAAATAAGCGCAAAATGCAGTTTTTAAATGAAGGTGTTTATTATTAAGGGTAAAAAATTCCAATCGTGCCTTTGTGAAAAAGTGACCCCCCCCCCCCCATTAAAACATAAATTAACTGTGGTTTATCACATCTTTGGAAAGCTGAGTTCAATTTCTCGAGCCACACCCAGGCCTGATTACTGCCACACCTGCTCTCAATCAAGAAATCACTTAAATAGGACCTGCCTGACAAAGTGAAGTAGACTCAAAAGCTAGACATCATGCCGTCATCCAAAGAAATTCAGGAACAAATAAGAAACAAAGTAAATGAGATCTATGTGTTTGGAAAAGGTTATATAGCCATTTCTAAAGCTTTGGGACTCCAGTGAACCACAGTGAGAGCCATTATCCACAAATGGTAAAAACATGAAACAGTGGTGAACCTTCCCAGGAGTGGCCGGTCGGCCAAAATTACCCCATGAGCACAGCAATGACTCCTCCAAGAGGTCACAAAAGACCCAACAACAACATCCAAAGACCTGCAGGCCTTACTTGTCTCGGTTAAGGTCAGTGTTCATGACTCCACCATAAGAGAGAGACTGGGCAAAAATGGCCTGCATGGCAGAGTTCCAACATGAAAACCACTGCTAAGCAAAAAGAACATAAGTGTTTGTTTCATTTTTGCCAGAAAACATCTTGATGACCCCCAAGACTTTTGGGAAAATACTCTGTGGCCTGACAAGACAAAAGTTGAACTTTTTGGAAGGTGTGTGTCCCATTGCATCCAGCATAAAAGTAACACAGCATTTCAGAAAAGGAACATCATACCGACAGTAAAATATGGTGGTGGTAGTGTGATGGTCTAGGGCTGTTTTGCTGCTTCAGGACCTGGAAGACTTGCTGTGGTAAATGGAACCATGAGTTCTGCTGTTTACCAAAAAATCCTGAAGGAGAATGTCCAGCCATCTGTTCGTGACCTCAAGCTGAAGTGCACTTGGGTTCTGCAGCAGGACAATGATCCAAAACACACCAGCAAGTCCACCTCTGAATGGCTTAAGAAAAACAAAATTGTCACATGGAACATTAGTGGAATTGGTACTAGGGAGAAGGGGCTAAAAGTTTTTAGTCGACTGAAGGATCTACAGGCAGACTTTATCTTATTGCAGGAGACACATGTCTGTAAGTCATCTGTAGATGTGCTCACCTCCCCGGAATTCCCCCACATGTACTCAGCCATCTTTAATTCTAAACAAAGGGGGGTAGCTATATTGGTAAACATAGGAATACACTTTGTTGTGAATAATACCATAACAGATCTGGAAGGTAGATTTATAATATGCGTGTGCATGGGGCGCAGGCGCACGCAGCGACTGGCAGTGGGTGAAAAACGTTTGACGTCTGTGTCTCTGTTTTTATGCACTTTAATGTGTTTTAACGAAATTCTCTGTGCCGTTTTTGTTCTTGAATCTTTGTGGACTATATAACGAAGAGCTCCCTGGTTCCATCAGTATGGATTTCCTTCTTGTTTTTGCACTGTCGTTTCTTTCCTACCGGCTCTTTGTCTTGGAGGTAAGTGCGATCGCGATCTTGCCGGGAAGAATACAGTATTCCAGAGAAATGTTACTGCATTTAAACATGGGTAATGCAGCATCTGTGTTTGAGTCTGTGCTGCAACTGCCAGACTTTATTTTAAGAGATTTTCATGGACATGGCAATGAAAAGAGAGACAAGAGGAGGAAACGCGGAAAGCGTGGAGGCGTAAGATTAAACCTGAAGAGGCATCAGCTTAACCGCATTCCTCTTCCTTCCATTATTATGGGGAACGTACAATCCCTGAGAAATAAAGTGGATGAAATTCAAGGAGATGTACGATATCAGAAGGATTTCAAGAACTGCTGTGTCATGGCTTATATGGAGACATGGCTTACGGCGCATGACCGGGATGCGGATCTGTGTATTGACGGCTTTGGAGTCCCACTTTGCTTGGATCGGCAGGAAGAGGTAACGGGGAAATGTCAGGGGGGCAGCGTATGTTTATATATTAATAAACAGTACTGTACATCTGTCACGGTCAGACAGCGCATCTGTACACCAGATGTGGAGCTTCTGTCCGTATCGCTACGCCCTTTTTATCTGCCCCGCGAGTTCCCCCAACTTTTTATAACGACTGTGCACATTCACCCGAGTGCAGATGCTGCGTCCGCCTACAACACCGTCTTTGAAGTGGTACAGCAGTTGCAGTCGATATCCCCAGAGGATCCAAATTTTATACTTGGGGATTTTAACCATTCGTCCCTAAAGAAGACACTTAAAAACCTTTATCAGTATGCCTCCTGCCCAAACAGGTGAAAAAAGACATTGGACCTGTGCTACGGATCCATAGAGAGGGCCTTGAAATCTCTTCCCCTTCCTCCTTTAGGATCCTCAGATCACAACTGTGTACATTTGCTGCCCACATATAAAACTGCTCTCAGAAGAGGCAAGGCGAAGACCAGAGACATAAATGTGTGGACCGAGGATTCAGTGCACTGCCTCCAGGAATGCTTTAACTGTACAGACTGGGAGGTGTTCATGCTAGACTGCGGAGAAGATTTGGACTCTTTAGTGGACGTGACATGCTCATACATGGCTTTCTGCAGAGACATGATCGTTCCACGTAAACGTGTCAAAATATATCCCAACAACAAGCCATGGGTGACAAAATCAGTTAAATCCTGCTTACAGAGGAAAGCACTTGCCGTTAAACAGGGGTCTGTTTCTGAGCTACAGGTTGCCACAAAAGAGCTGAAGGCCGAAATTTTAAGAGCAAAACAGAATTATAAATCAGAGTTGGAAAGCAAGATGGCAACAAACAAGCTTGGTTCAGCCTGGGCCAGTATGAAAACTATTGCAGGCCTTCAGAGCACAGAGCGCAGTAATCATGTGTTTTTAGATGGTTTTAATTCAGACACAGAGCTGGCTAATGCTCTTAATTGTTTTTATGGTTGTTTTGATTCCTTTGATTTTAGCACAGAAACCCAAGATTTGAAACAGAAACTCAAAGACAATCAGCACTTTAATATTGAGGTGCAGGATGTTAAAAGGGCATTCTGTGCTGTAAAAGTGAGCAAAAGTCAGGGCCCTGATAATATATGTGGGCGCTCGGTAAAGTCCTGTGCACATGCTCTGAGTCCTGTGCTTCACTACATTTTCAATAAGTCCTTACAGACACAACATGTGCCTAAGATCTGGAAAGATGCTGTGGTTGTCCCCGTTCCAAAATCCAGCTGTCCTAAAATGGTAAATGATTTCAGACCAGTTGCTCTGACTTAAATTTTAATGAAAATTTTTGAAAAACTGGTCAGATTTGAGGTCCTAAAGCAGACTGAGCATGAATTGGATCCTTTGCAGTTTGTCTACAGGCCTCACAGAGGAGTGGAGGATGCCACTGTCACTCTAACATGCTTTTTAAACATCTGGATTTTAATGGTACACACGCCAGACTTTTATTTGTTAACTTTTCTTCCGCCTTTAATACAATCCAACCTCATATTTTAGTTGAAAGGCTCCTGCAACAATTTGATTTGAGTAATAATCTGGTGGGTTGGATTCTGGATTTTTTAACCAACAGGACACAGAGAGTAAGGGTCAATAGTACATTGTCTGACCAAAAGTGTTCTTCTACTGGCTCTCCTCAGGGGTGTGTGTTGTCACCACTACTCTTCATCCTGTACACAAACATGTGTTGGAACAGACATGACAACAGACACATTATAAAGTATGCTGATGATTCAGTTATTGTCAGTCTCCTCCAGGATGGTGACAGTGGCCACGGCCCAGTAGCTGATGATTTTGTTCACTGGTGTGAGGATTCCTACCTGCAGCTGAATACGACAAAAACTAAAGATATGATTATTGACTTTAGGAGGAAAACTCCCAGGCACAAAGTCACCGTACTAAAAGGCCAGACCACTGAATGTGTACAATCCTACAAATATCTTGGGACGATTACTGATAGTAATTTAACCTTTGAAGAGAACTGTGAAAGGGTGTGCAAAAACGGTCAGCAATATTTGCATTGTTTAAGGAAACTTGCACACTTCCAAATTGACCGAACCATAATGACAATGTTTTATCCTTCTCTTTAGTGTCATGGTTTGGTCAGACAAAACTGAAACAGGAAATCCTTGGATCAGGTTGTTAGATGGTCCAGTCACTTTCTTGGTGAGTGACAGCTGATCCTGACATCCCTGTACACCAGACAAGTACAGAGGATTGCTACCTCCATTTTAAATGATGACTCCCACCCTTTGCACTGCCACTTTCAGCTTCTTCCCTCCAGACGGAGGTTTGCTGTCCCAAAAAGTAAAGCCCAACGCTACAAAAACAGCTTTGTTCCTCCTGCTGTTAAAGAGTTGAACAAGATGTAGCAATATATTGCACATAATTTAGTTACCTATTAATTAATTTGATTTTATATTTACTTATTTTTGTAGGTTTTTTATTGGGGTTCTAAATCTTTTATTGGGTTTTAGGCTTTTGAGTTTTTAACCTGTTTCAGAATCAGAATCAGAATCAGCTTTATTGGCCAAGTATGCACAACACATACAAGGAATTTGACTTTGGCTAAAAACTCGCTCTCGTTGTTCAGGTGTAAGATTTAAATAAGATTTAAATAAGGATTCAATGACAACAGAGTATGTACAGTAATTTACAGTCTGTCTATGTTTCTATAAAAGGCTGCAAATATATACAGGAATATATGCAGTTATTTACTCAGACTATCCACACTTGCAGAAATATATGAAAAAAGACTAGTCTTTAACTTTTTAATATGACCCTTCTTGCTTATCTCTTTGTTTTTTCTCTTATCTCTTTGTCCTATGTCCTGATTGGTGGAGCCTTGAGTACTTTTATCATGTTTATAGTCAGCTTCGTATGTGCCCGTGTTTGTGTTAATGTTGAATGTAATTGTGGTTTGTAAATATGGATGTCACTTGACTGCAAAACAAATCTACCTACGGGTACAAATAAAGTAACCTGAACCTGAATACTAAAAATGTCAGTTCAAAATTTGGATTTTATTGTATTGTATTGTAATTTTGTTGCATTGCAACAAAATTATGTATGTGTATGTGATTTTATTGTATTGCAAGCATTTATGGCCCAAATGTTGACAACCCATCCCATTTTCATACTTTTTTCACTTCTCTTTCTGAGCACTTGGACACTACACTCATAATAGGAGGCAACTTCAACTTGGTATTAAACCCTGAAATCAACAGGCTCAGTGCATCGGGGAATTACCAAAAATGGCAGGCTACTGACACTCTCAAACAATACATGAATGATTTTGGTCTTTGCGATGAATGGAGTTCTCTTCAACCAACTCTTCAGGAATACACTTTTTTTTCATCAGTTCATAGTTCACATTCACGTCTAGATTTCTTTTTAGCCAGTAACTCTATTGTGAGGAACATCACAGACACTGAAATATGTTCAAATCAAGCTATTGGCGATCACCATCCAGTATCTCTTACACTAGTAAATAGGAAAGCTACATGGGTAATTAGGAGCTGGAAATTTAATACATCACTACGAAAAGACAAAGACTTTATCAACTACTTTAATAAAGAGTGTGAATCATATCTGGAATATAATGATGTGCCAGGAATACCCCCAGGTGTTCTCTGGGAGGCAGCAAAAGTGGACATGCGAGGTAAAATAATCTCAAAGATAAATAAATTTTTTGGAGGATATTAACTTACTACGATTAAATAATGAACAGATTGCAGCTCTGGATGCATATCTTCTGGTGTCTGAACTCTAGGGACTCTTTTCCACCAAACCAGTTCCAGTGCTTAACTGGAGCTATTGCGTCATTAGCACCAGTTCTTTGGGTTTCCACCGACTAAAGCACCAGTCCCCGGCTCCCAAAAGTGGGGCTATCACGGCCCCAACTCCTAGCTGGGCCAGCAGCAGCACCAGTTTACGTCGGTTAGGTCCACAGCTGTGGGCGTGGTTAACCGACCAGCTTCAAAACATTACTGACCGCCATGTTGCTTTCCAAACAGTGGAGCAGTAACGGATTCCAAAACCAAACAGATTTAGAGCGAAGAGGAGACATATTTCTTGGCTCTATGGACATAAGCAGAAGTACAAGATCAGCTGGAGGGGGCCACTCATCTGAACTGTTTTGGAGGATCGGCCAGCCAGCTGGACCATTGTCACTGCCTTGGATTAGTCTGGACAACAAACTGCTTAAAACACGCTGGTAAGTGTATTGTCTTTAAAATGCCAGACGTTAACCAATATATGTATACATATATATCCGCTTGTATTGATATGTAACGGCCAAGTGCGGATATTTAGTCACTTGTGGCTATAGTATTTTCGGTTAGCTATGCTAACAAGCTAAAAGTAATTTTACTACGACCAAACGTTTCTCCTCGCCATAAAGAAATGAACAGGTCGTCTCTGCTGACAGATGTATACCGCTTGTATTTATATATAACGGCCAAAGTGCAGATTTTTTTTTTTTAAACTAATTTTTTGGCCATAGTATTTTCGGTTAGCGATGCTAACAAGTTAACTGTTTTTAGCACGAACGCTTCTCCTCAGCAGAAATGCACGTTTGAGAAACTAGAACAGAAATCTTAGCATCTTACAGAATACTTTTTTTATAAAGACATCCAGCGCAAAATACGTTTTTTGTGGTATGAATACTGTGTATGAATGGCTGCCTTGCGTTGTGTTATGGGAGATTTTTCTACCAGACACTAGTAGCATCGTCTTTTTTTACTATTTTGGTAATATTTGCATAATCTTAGGCCATTTTTTTTTAAATGTCACTCGTGTTTAATTGTATGTTGTGTAGCCGTATTTTATCTAATCCTTCTCTTACTTTATTGCGCAGTAGCCTGGTGGATCACCTACAGTTTCATTGCACTGTATAATTGTACAGTGACAATGAAGTTTCATCTATTCCTATTCTTCTATTCCATAATCAGACATGTAAGCTTTGCTAACATTGATATTGAATAAAATTGTCTTCTATGTCTGCACATTTAATGGAAGGCTTAAGTTGTTCACTGCACAAACTAAAACACTTTTTTTAATAGATTTATCACAGCTGGATGATGAGGGAGAAGCAGCCAGACCTGTGGTGTCCAGCTCACCTTCACCAGCTCCAAGCTTGTCCTCCTCCTGTTCTTCTAATCAGACCAGATTAGGTAATTTATGTTCAGATCATTTTGATTTTGTGTACTTTATTGATCCCCATAGGGGAAATTGAGGGCATCCACCTGGATGGATCATGACCCAGTCACACAAAGGAGGGAGTGAATTAAACCAATTATACACTTGAACTGAATGTTGTGATGCCCCTAACAGTAAATGGATGTTGAATAGACACATTCAATCTTGGATTGACGATTCCTGCATTTTTCAGTGTGTGGTTATTTTATATTGCTTATTTTTGTACTTTAAAACAGGGAAACAGAAGTGTGACACAAACATGGACCTCCTTCTTGACTACGGTCAGATGAGACAGCAGGAGCAGAGCAGGAGGGAGGAGCAGCTGAACTTCGCTTTGCTGCAAAGCAGACCAACACCCTTGTTGGACTGATGGGATGCGTTGTGTCTGTGCTTGAGGGACTGTAAAAAAAGTAACTATCACAGCATTGATACTTTTGGCTGTGTGTACATAATATTTCATATGTAGCAGTCTAAAGTTTTTGCACATTTTGGAAATAAAAGCTTTCTTTCCTTAAGTGTTTTTCTTCTTCTACATTGTTATCCTCACACCAAACATATTCAGGTTCAGGTTCCTTTATTTGTACCCGTCGGTAGATTTGTTTTGCTGTCAGGTGACGTCCATATTTACAAACTACAGTTACATTCAACATGAACACAAACACAGGCACACATGAAGCTGACTATAGACATGATAAAAGTGCTCAAGGCTCCACCAATCAGGACATAAGACAAAGAGATAAGAGAAAAAACATGAGAGAAGGGTCATATTAAAAAGTTAAAGACTTTACATTTCATATATACAGTTATTTAGGACAATGCAAATCACTATAACATTGTAGTGGTGGGAAGTGAAAGTACAAGTACTGAATTACTGCACTTAAGTTCATTTTTCCAGGTATTGGACAATATATCAGGTATTTGTGGACTTATACATATTTTTGACAATTTCTTTCACATTTTTTAAAGAACAAGCAGCAACAAACTTTAAATCTATGTACTTTTTCTGTGGAAAATGTTCCAAGTTGCCAGCTTTAAAAATGATAAGTTTATATTCTGTTGACAACGTCCCACGTGACATTCTGTCAGCTCTGGACAAGATCATTTCTGGGGAAAGAACTTTGAACTTGAACACTTTACAGTCTGTCTCTTGTTATCCCTACATGAATAAAAACTTGAATCAGTACTTTAACCAGAACAGATGACACAAGTACAGAAGGGTATACCTTTCACAGCTCTGTAGTTTGGAGGTGCATAGAATATGCATTTATACAGTATCTTCATGTAACCTTGTGACTGCATTATTTTAATTGCTTTTAATCCCAGATCAAGTTTGTTTAGGGTTCAAAATGCATCGTAAGTGTTAAATATATCTTGTTATACCTAACTAAGTACTGTTTATCTTTTGAAATATATATATATTTACCGGCTAATATAAACCCATAACAATATGGTCCCTGGCGATCATTTTTTTGGACAGCTGGTCACTTTTTGGCATGACAGAACAGGCGACTTCCGTCTCGTAATGCGCCATAACACCACCTATTACAGAAATGACATAAATATTATGTTTAAAAGTGTAGTCAATGCTTGCGCTACAGACTTTATCTAACAACGGCTGATAACTGAAATATTGATGATTACCGGTGTCCTTAAACGTAGCCGCCGTTCTCTGCCATTAAGAATAAAACTGTTTTTGGATGGTAATACAGGTTTGGAATAATAAAAGCAGCGCTCCCAAACACAACAATTCCTACATGTTGACAAGCTAACGCTGCTACTTCTTCTTCTTCTCTCGGTTACTGGCGGATAGCATTCTTCTTCTTCTCTCGGTTACTGCCGGATAGCAAACAAGTGAGAGGTGCATACCGCCACCTTCCGTCTTCTCTGGTGTTCTGCGGGGGTTGGGCGCTTCACAGTACGTAATGATGTAGCTCTGACATAATTCCCAACTAGCTCCATATCGGTGGAAAGACAACTGGTTCTTATGAGCACTCTGGTTAAGCACTGGTTAAGCACTAGCACCAGCACCAGCACCAAACTAGCACTGGAACCGGTTTGGTGGAAAAGAGCCTTAGGAGGCACTTTAGCACATCCCAAACAACAAAGCTCCGGGACCAGATGGTTTTCCAGTAGAATTCTATCAGGAATTTTGCTATGTGATGGCACCTACTTTCTTTAAAATGGGGAACCAAATTAAACAAGACAATGTAATCCCTCCAAATATGAATTTGGCTAGTATTATCCTGCTCCTTAAACCTGGAAAAGAACCTACGTTTCCATCCAGCTACCATCCCATCTCACTTATGAATGTCGATCTTAAAATAATTTGCAAAGCTCTCGCTAAAAGGCTGGAAAGGATAATTCTTTTTATTATACACCCAAATCAAACAGGTTTCATCAAGGGTAGGCACTCGTCTAATAATACACACAGGATATTTAATTTAATAGACTACTGCAAGATTAATAACTTAGAAACTACAATCTTGTCCATGGATGCAGAGAAAGCCTTTGACCGTGTTAACTGGAAATTTCTTTTTAATGGTGTTAAACAAGTTCGGGTTTGGTTCATCTTTCATAAACTGGATTAAAACACTATATAGCTGTCCAGCTGTATCCGTCCGAACTAATGATCAGACTTTCCGAAGCTTTAATCTCCAGAGAGGTACTAGGCAGGGTTTTCCACTCTCTCCCATGCTTTTTACCATCTTTATTATATAAATTGTAATTTCTCAAATGCATCTACTATTCCAATATAATCAGGTAATATTAAATATTTAGGAATAGATATCTCCCCCAGGCTCTCAGAGTTATTGAGACTAAATCACACTCCCCTTTTAAAAACAATACAAGACGGCCTTACGTGCTGGAGGACACTACCTATATCACTATTGGAAAAAGTTGCAACCGTTAAAATGATGGTTCTTCATAAAATCAACTATTTGTTCTCAATGATTCCTACCCAACCATCAATGGCCTGCTTTAAGTCTCTAGACTCAAATATAAGTAAATTTTTATGGAAGGATAAACCATCAAGGATTAGTTTAAAAACTCTTCAAAAAGCGAAAGAGAGTGGAGGCTTAGATCTACCAATTTTTTTTTTAATTACTTTTTAGCCAATAGACTGCAGTTTGTTTCAAAATGGACAAAATCAACCCCACTAGGAAACTCATGGTTAGATACTGAGCAGGCTCTCTGTGGGTTGCTAAATATCTCTGACTTACCTTTTATAAGTCCCAGTATTAAATGCCATGACTGCTTTAAAAGCATTAATATCAGCTCCTCTCTGACGGCTTGGTGGAAATTTTTAAAAATAACAGGGTCTTCCCTTGTCCCCTGGAAACTCATGCCCATTTGGAATAATCCTGATATCTTGCAAGAGGACATTAAAATTTCCACTATGGCAAGAGAAGGGAAAAAATAACTTAGAACATCTTATTCAAGGTTGAAATTTAATCCAATTTCAGGAACTAGTGTTACAGTATGACATCAGTGATAAAAAGTATTTTGAATACCAACAGCTTAAATCCATAATAAAAGCAAAATTTAATCTTAATCAGAAAGATTTAGAGGTACCAATTAAGGTGGCAGGGTTTCTAAATCTTTGTTGCCTTAAATTGATATTGAAAATACATGGACTATAATCAAAACTGGATGAGTCCATATCTCTTCCAATATCAAAATGGGAGACAGACCTATTGATCAATAAGGAGGAAAGTTTCTGGACACAAATATGTTTAAACACTTTTAAGATGACTAAAAACTCTAACTTACAACTTATGCAGTATAAAGTTCTACATAGAATTCATTACACAGGACAAAGGATGTTCAAAATGGGCCTGAGTCACAAAAATATCTGCTCTCCCTGCCCCAGCAACATCCCGGATGCATGCTATGTGGTCCTGTGCACGATGTGTGAGGACTTGTCGGCATGGCTTGGGTATAGTGTCCCATCCTCACCCACACTTTACATATTAGGTGATGTAAGTGATTTAAGTGAAATAAATATAGATGCAAGGATGTCACACATGGTTCTCACTGCCTTATGCATCGCAAAGAAAACTATCCTCATGAACTGGAAATCAAGAAATAACTAATGCATGACTTATTATAATAACTTACTATTAGAATATATTAGCCTGGAGAGTTTGTCAGCCTCCTGAAATAATCAATTGGCAGAATTCAATTCTCTTTGGTTCCCGCTTATTAATTCTATAACTTGAGGGGTGGTGGGCACAATTGTTGTAATTCAGCCACATTGGAGGGTTTTCAAGCATGAACCGTCTTTTTAAGGCCATGCCACAGGATCTCAATCGGGTTCAGGTCAGGACTTTGACTAGACCACTCCAAAGTCTTCATTTTTTTCCCCCTTGTCCTGTCAGGCAGCTAGGCAAGCAGAACAGGAATCTGTCACCATTATTGTGCCAAAACAGATTTAATTTGCAAAGAGGAGCTTATACAGTACCTAACTATGTATTGTATATTGTTGTAAACTCCTGTAATAACATTTAATACCGTACTTTATTTTATTTTACCCATGGAAGTCCTGACAAGATGGGGAAGTGGGAAATGTGTGGAGGGGGAAAGAAAAGGGAGGGGAACAGACAAAAAGACAAACAAACCAACAACTAAAACAAACAAATGACAAACTGCTTCTTCCACAACAATTCTGAAATTCCACTGCTTCTTCCACTGAAGATGTCTCAACATGAGTCTGGTTTCCGCACCTGTTAAAGGAGAGACAATTGTGCATGTACGTCTGCGTGCGTATAAATGAGAGCACATGCATAATAAGTGTGTGCATGTGAGTGGTCTGTCAGGAAACATATGAAGCGGGGGGCCGGTTGCAGCAGCTATCCCCCCGTGAACCTTGAGCAGGAAAGGCAGCACCACCAACCCCCACAGGGCACAAATGTCCGAGGTCAGAAAGCCCCAGGAAAATCTGCCCCTGGAGGGACGATTGAAGGAGGCCAGGTCCGCAGGCGGCCGGTGCAGTGAGCCCACCCCCCCTGACCTGCCTGCCCCCTACCCCCCCAGCGAGGCCAACGCCCATCCCCGGGCCCCAGGTGCCAGGAGACCAGCGACCCCACCCCTCGGACCGGAGATCGGCTCATGCCTCCCAGCGTGAGCCCCCTCAGGCACCCCCACAGCCGGCCCACCTTTCCCCCCCAAGCACCACTGCTGCACACCCCGGAGACCCCCATGCCCAAAGAAGTCCCCCCGCCCAGGGGAGCCCACATTGCCATGAGGCGCTACCCCTCTTAATCCAGCACCTCCCGACTTGCAGACACAGCCCTCCCCACACCTTCACACCCACATGTTCCCATGAGCACCCATATGCACTAACTCACTCTCACTCACCCGGACCAACCCATTCTCTCTCACTCCTGTACCCATTCAAACTCACCCCTCATTCACCCTTGTTTCAAAAGGCAGCTGCAAAGCAGATGCAGCGAGCCTGAACAGGCACCAGCGCCCGGCAGTGGCCGGGGAGACCACTGGCGCAGGCCACAGAAGCAGACCCCCACCCCCGGCGCCCACCCGAGCTACTGATAAGCAGACCACTGCAGGCGCCCCGAGATGCCACCCGACATGTAAAGCGCCGCACAAAACCGACCCCCCATCACCACCTCCATTCATCACTCCCTCACTCTCACTTACTCTAATATTCAGTCCTGCTCTCACTCCCTTGATTTTATCTATACATTCAGAAGCACCCAGGGATTTTGACAACAATTTTTATTTATTTTTTTTATTTTAACCTTTATTTAACCAGGAAAATCCCATTGAGATTAAAAACCTCTTTTTCAAGGGAGTCCTGGCCAAGCGGCAGCAAAAAAATTACAATTACACTTACAATGACATACAAATCATATAAAACAGTTACAAATTAGTGAGGCCGTCTCAAGTGATCTCAATCTGGATTTAAAGTCGTTCAATGAAACAAGTTCCATTAGTTTCCAGTCTTTTTGCAACATGTTCCATGTAGAGGGAGCTGAGAACATGAAAGCTCTTTTTCCCAGCTCAGTACGGGCAAATGGAACAGAAAGCAACAAATGATCATTAGAACGCAGAACATAAGAATCAACACTTCTCAGTGTGATTAAATTACAAATGTAAGGGGGCAGCAGTCCAAGCATGGCCTTGTAAATAAAAATGTACCAGTGAGTCAACCTCCTGGTGGACAAAGAAGGCCATCCCACTCTAGAATACAGTTCACAGTGATGGGTCAAGGCTCTACAGTGTATAACAAACCTCAAAACAGCATGATATACAGAGTCAATCTTACTCAGACACTGAGCTGAAGCGTTCATATACAAAAGGTCTCCATAATCTAAAACAGATAAAAAAAGTTGCAGTAACAAGATGCTTTTTAACCTCAAAAGAAAAACAACATTTATTTCGGAATAAAAAAACCCAGCTTCAGTTTGAGTTTCTTCACAAGATTTTCAACATGGGGCTTAAAAGTCAAAGCGTCATCAAGCAAGATACCAAGATACTTGTACAAGTGAACCACCTCAATTTCATTTCCCTCAAAAGTAGACACTGTGGAAATAATTTGTGGACTCTTCCTAAAATTTGAAAACCACATCAGTTTAGTTTTGTCAGCATTAAGGACTAATTTTAGCTGCAGAAGTGTGTGCTGCACCACATTAAAAGCTTTCTGCAGAGAAGCAACAACATTAGCAGGGGAAGAGCCGAGGCAGTAAATAATTGTGTCATCGGCATAAAAATGCAAACTAGCATCAGACACATTTTGTCCTAGATCATTAATGTACATAATGAATAGGAGGGGTCCTAATACAGAACCCTGTGGCACCCCCTTGAGGACACTAGCAATATCAGAACACAAACCATCATATTTAATACATTGGGTCCTGTCACTCAAATAATTTGTGAACCAGGAGACTACATGCTCCGACAGACCAAAACTGATGAGTCTTTGCTTTAAAACTGTGTGGTCCAGAGTGTCAAAAGCCTTTGACAGATCAATGAAAAGTGCAGCACAGTACTGCTTTTTATCAAGAGCAACAAGTATATCATTGACCACTTTTGTAGTAGCAGTAATAGTGCTGTGCTTTTTTCTAAAGCCTGATTGCAGTTTTGAAAGAAGTTCATTTGAGTATAAAAACTCTTTAAGTTGATCACACACGAGAGATTCAAGAATCTTGCACAAGACACACAAGTTTGATATTGGTCTATAATTAGTTAAAACGGCTGGGTCACCTCCTTTTAAGAGAGGAACCACAAAAGCTGACTTCCATACTACAGGAATCTCTTTGCTTTCAATTGATAAATTAAAAAGTACTGTAAGAGGCTGTGCAATAAAATCAGCAGCCATTTTCAAAAAGTAAGGCTCTATCAAATCTGGTCCAGGAGGTTTTCTGTGATTCAGAGTTTTGAGAGCCTTATGAACTTGCTGTACAGTAAAAGGTACAAATCTAAAAGGTTCTCCAAAAAACATTTGGGAATTAATACAGTGAGGCACAGAGGTAGCTCCTGTAGAGTTAAACAGAAAACCAGAAGACACAAAATGCTTATTGAAGCAATTTAACACCTCAGTTAATCCAGTCCCAGGTCCCAGGTCCTAGGCTCCCCATCGGGCCCCCACACCCCCAGCAGGAGGAGGGCAACAGGGATGGGGGAACCCCCCCCCCGCACAAAATATGGTGGGTGTATGTCAGTTATATGATGTAATTGTGTGTAAATGTGTGGACTACCAAAATGCTACAAAATGGGCCTGTTGTGACCCTGTGACCTTGTGACCCCAAAAACATAGCAACACATGCTAAGCCTGAGGTTCACCCTTATGCTAAGGTGACCCTAGCTTCATTCTTTCTCAACTCACAGTCCGGACAGACAGACAGGCAGAGGCAACCACCCTACCCCCGCACTCAACCGTCATGTCCTGTATGCATGCTCACCAGGCAAGACTGCATTGCTGAAGAAAAAGCATGCTGAAGTTTGTTTAAAGTTTGCTGCACAACATTTGGACAAGCCTGTTAATACTAGAAGAATATAGTCTGGCCGGTTCCAAGGTTGTCATAGCCAGGAGCGGCACTGGGGTTAAGCTCCCAGTGCTCATAAAATGCTCCTTACGGCGTGCGTCTCGAAAAGCATCTGAAAACTAAGTCCAACTCCTAGCCTGCCCATGTGGTTTAGTCTCTAAGCCCAGCGGAACTGCTTTTACTAATAAGAGAAGGGGCGAGGGCGGATCTCTGGCGCCTTAAAACCAGATGCTTCGGGTAGATGGTGGCTCGTCAACCTGGGAAGGTAGCCCATCTAGGGGAAGGTAAACCCTGATTTCAAACCTACGCTGCCTTGTGGCACACCCGGTCACGGGAAAGGCTTCGGGAGTCAACCCTGAGGAAATATCCGGAGTCTGAGCCCCTAAGGCAGTTCTCTGTTGTGCTCAACATCATTCTGGCAGCTCCTGCGACAGCGCTGGTGCCAAACTATAGCAGCCCTGCTGTTCCTTTGGATCCATCAGTGACGTGGAGAGGGGGGACATGCTGCATGGGTAACATCTTGTCCTCCAAATCTTCCTGCCCAGGCTTGAATCCTACCAACGCCCAACGCTGGAAGGTAGAACACCGGTGCGCATCGGCCTGTTCAGCCACAGGCGGTGCTGTTCCAGCAGAGTAGATGTTTAGGATTCTCTTCCATGGTCATCATAGACCGACGGAGGCCGACGATGATAGTCTGGCCAGATGAGACCATAATTGAACTCTATGGATGCCACAATACACACCATGTTCGGAGGAGAAATGGTACTGCACATCACTCCAAAAACACCATACTAGGTAAGGTGGTAGCATCATGGTGTGGGGCTGTTTTTCAGCATACAATACTGGGAAACTTCATATAATGAAGGAAGGATGGATGGAAAAATGTACTGAGACTGCTGCCATCTACCAGGATGATGAAGATGACACAAGGGTGTACACTTCAGCAGGACAATGACCACAAACACGCAGCCAAGGAAAGTCTCAATTGCTTTCAGAAAGAAAGCAAAGCTGCTAGAATGGCCCAGCCAACCACCTAACTTGAATCCAATTGAGCATCCATGGAAAGAAAAAGATCAGAGTTCACAAAGGAGGCCTAGAGTTGAAGACTGTGTGGAAGAATGGGCCAAAATCACACCTGAGCAATGCAGGTGACTTGAATTTTGAACTTGGTTAGGTCTTTACCCATCCTGAGATAGATCTGCCTGCTCAAGATATAATACATGAGTTTTGGCGGCTTTCAAGAGATAGCGCCAGCCAGAATGATCTTGAGCTTGAAGTAGGTCCTGGGCTGGAGTGAGCCCAAGAATCCCCTTTAGGTCATCCTTGTAGGTCTTGATGAGGTTATTCCTAGGTCAGCCGACACCTCGGTTTCCATGAGTGGGGATCCAGTCTAGCAGGAATCCTGGGTACCTCTCGCTAGGTCTTTGCACTACATGACCATAGTACCACATGCAGGAGTATCTGATGGAAATGGCTAGGCAACAGCAACTTGCTCTGTTTCTTATCTCCTGGTTGGATACACATTCTTCCGACCGAACCTTTAGGATTCTCTGCAGGCATGAGTGATGGAATGCATCAAGGCGCTGCTGCTGTCATTTCAAGGCCCAAGTAACACAGCAATATAGAAGAGGGGGAATAACTCCACACTTGTAAATTTTGATCTTTGTGCCAAGCGATACTCCTTTGTTGTTCCACAGATGGTTGAGTGAGTTAAATGCACTGGACACTACACCAATTTTAATATTCATCTCTCTGTCAAGAGAGTCAGCACTAGAGATGGAGAACCAAAGTATCGAAAAAGTTCACTTGCTCTAGAACCTCTCCTTCGTGCACAATGCCTAACATTTCCGAGAAATGGTAGGGGTGCTGATTGTGGAATTGCCTGACAAGCATGGTTTTGGTCTTGCCTGCACTGATCTTTAGTCCAGCTTTCCTGCTGGCATCAGAATATCCGGGAGCTGGTCTCTTTGAGGCCCAGGGGAGAGCTATCGATGACAGCAATATCATCTGCATAATCCAGGTCAGTGATGAAACCTGCTGTACATCCTTTCCAACTCGATCTCTCTGTCTAGCCAATGGATACAAGTCCTTTTCTCCTTCCTTAGTGTCCAGCCGCTCATACAACTCACTATATGCCTTCTCCTTTGCCTTTGCCACCTCTCTCTTTGCCATGTACTTAGATTCCAAATACTACCTCTTCCGGCTATCAGAGAGAGCAGACGCATTTCTTCTCCTCTCACCTCTCCTCCTCCCTTCACTGATCCCAGCTTGCTGTGTCCTGTCTATGTCTCGCTCTTCTTCTCGCTGCATCTCGATCCAAACGGAAAATTATGGAATTGGTGAGCTGGGCTTTAAATGCAATTGACGCCACTTTTTCAAACAGAAAATCGGGCCCGGGGGAGCCAAAGTGTCCTGCAGGCACTTCTGCTGCGGGTTATGTGAGAGACTCATGGGACAATTGGAAACTCATGTGTCTGTGTGATCTTTCGATTGAAGATGTGGAATACATCTACCTGCTTGGCTTCATGATCACAGGATTTCTGCTGTTTGGCTTTGGAGTTTTCCTGGTGCATCGGAAATTAAAAAAGTTGGAAAGAGCTGGTCAAAATGCGGACCCGGCGAAGCTCCTTCAACAATTCGACCAGTTGGGGAGGGCACTGATAGCGGCTAATGGCGAACTGAATCAGAAGGTGGGAAACATCTCGGAGTCGCTGGGTGCTCTCCAGGGAATGATTTTAAAGCCTGGGAATGTAAATGTAAATTGCTGCACAGAATCGCATGAGAGGTGAAAATTCTATGCTCTAAGTGAACTGTGCTTATCAGGCCTTGATTCGGCGTCCTTGGGAGAACTCATTCCTCCAGGAGAAAAGATAAGGCAGAAGGGAGTTTTGGCTTTTCTCTAACCCAAACATTCTGATGTGCAGCAATCTGAACTCTCTATGGACAGCGTCATCATGTGACTAGCATGGAATTTTACCATCTGACATGCACTGAAGAGAGATGAACTCTGTGGACATGTTATCTATGTTTAGAATACCATGGACATAACATCTAGTCGTTGCTTAGGAGAGGAATTTTGTTGTTCACCAGTAACTGATACTTCACACTGCATTCACATTGCATCCATGAATATCACATGACTGACACACACACACTGGTCTCTCTCAACTTGCTTTGTTAATGTGTGGAACTGTAACTTGTCTGCTAAGTGTACAATTAGAGGTTTTTTTTTCTATGTGATCATAATCTTGCTCACTTGAGCTCTATTTTGATAACTATGCTTTTTTCTCTCTGCCCAATGTGTCACCCCCTCCCCCTCCCCCTCTTTACCCCCACTGTATGAGGCACCTGTCGGCTGCCGCGTCATTAGGGAGCGCTTAACATGAGCGCACCTTAATGTCAAGTAAAATTCCTTGTATGTGTAAAAACATGCTTGGCAATAAAGTTCATTCTGATTCTGATTCTGATTCCTCTCTACTTTCTTCATCTCCCTATCTCACTTCTTCTTTGCTAACCTCTTCCTTTGGATACTTTCCTGTACCTCCTCATTCTATCACCAAGTCTCCTTGTCTTCCTTCCTTTGTCCAGAGGATACACCACATACCTTTCGACTCATTTCCCTCAATACTTTTGCTGTACTTTCTCATTCATCTGGTAATCCTTGCCTACCACCCAGAGCCTATATCAACTCCTTCCTGAATTATTTTCTTTTCTTTTCTTTATTTATTTATGCAGGGACATGCACAATATACATTGACCTTAAAAAGGAAAGATGCATTGTACCAGGTTATAGCACAAGTGCTAATTTCCACCTGTAGTCCCTGGGCAGGCTGGTGTTAGCATTAATAAAAGCAGACATTTGCTAAAACTACAAGTAAGCATTGATAAAAAACTAAAACCAAACATTGATTAAAAAAACTAAAACCAAGCATTGCTAAAAACTAAAAGCGACATTAATAACATTGATAAGAACCCAAAACATTGATAAGAACTAAAACATACAATAATATATTTTATAACTCCATCCATATAAACAATTTTTCACATCCAACCACTGACTCTTATTAGTCCCACTGTCAACATCACACACTCTAACATCTTTACATCACAGTACATTATGGACACAGGTTTGCTTAGAGATTAACTGTTTTTTCACCAAACGTGAAATTGTGTGATAATCTGTTACTGCAAGTAACTCCGTTGGTAACATGTTCCACTGTTGCATAGCCACACATGAAAATGTTGAATTTGCTAATGTTGTCTTGTGCTTAGGAATCCTGCACTCGCCGCGTGCTGTTGATCGAGTTGTCCGAGATGTATTTACAGAACTTAATGAAACAAACCTTTTTAAGGGAGGAGCAGCAGAGTTATGGATTACCTTAAACGAAAGATACACATTTGTATACATGATTAAATTGTCAAAGCTCAACAGGTTATATTTGGACAGGATTGGGCAGTGATGGAACGTTCGTCTTTTCTTGTCATGAATCTTGATAGAATATTTGTATAATGATTCCAGAGGCCTCAGAGCAGATTTACACGCCTGTGACCAACTGGTCATACAGTAAAGAAAATGTGGAATTATCATAGCATTTAGATACATACTTGATGCTTCAGTAGAAAGTGAATTTCTGATATGTTTGAAATTAGCACAATTAAATTTGACCATGTTTGTCGTCTTTTTAATGTGTTTTTTAAAGCTTAAATTTGAGTCAAGTGTAACACCTAAATATTTAAATTCAGTCACATTCTTAATTTTTTGTCCTTCTATCAAGATATGACAAGAATTCTTGGATTTGTAGCGATTAGTAAAAAACATTGACACAGTTTTATCGACGTTTAAGGTTAAACAAGAATTCCTCAACCAATGTGAGACTTTCTCCATTTCCTGTGTTAATTTTTTTTTTTTCTTCTGTGCGACCTTCTTCCTTCTATAACTTCCCCCACTTAATCTTATGGTCTGCCTTCACTCTCTTCCTCTTCTTGCTTTCCAAAGTCATTCTACAGACTACCATCCGATGTTCTCTAGCTACATCCTCCCCTTCCACCACCTTGCAGTCTCCCATCTCTTTCAGATTTCTCCTTCTGCATAAGATGTAGTCCACCTGTGTGCACCTTCCTCCACTCTTGTAAGCCACCCTATGTTCCTCACTCTTCTTAGAGTATGTGTTCACCACCGCCATTTCCATCCTTTTAGCAAAATTCACAGCCATCTGTCCTTCCACATTTCTCTCCTTAAGACCATACCTACCCAGGACCTCCCCATCGCCTCTGTTCCCTTCACCTACATGCCCATTAAAGTCTGCTCCAATCACCACTCTCCCCCCCCTGGGAACACTCTCTACCACTTCATCCAACCTACTCCAGAATTCTTCTTTCTCTTCTACCTGACATCCAACTTGTGGGACATACACATTGACACACCTTTGACTTCTCACTTCAAACTCATGATTCTGTTTGACTCCCTCTTTACCTCCTGAACACTCTTCACATACTCTTCCTTCAAGATTACTCCTACTCCATTTCTCTCCCTATCTACACCATGGTAGAACAGTTTAAAATTTAAATCCACCTCCAATGCTCCTAGCATTACTTCCCTTCCATCTGGTTTCTTCAACACACAGTATATCTACCTTTCTTCTCTCCATCATATCAGCCAGCTCGCTGCTTTTACCAGTCATAGTCCTTACATTTAACGTCCCTTCTCTCACTTCCACACTTCTACCTTTCCTTTTCTCGCTCTTCCTCCAAACACACCTTCCCCCTCTCCTCCTCCTTGATTTTTGACCAACAGTAGCCCAATTTCCACCGGCTCCCTGTCAGTTAACAGCACTGGTGGCAGTCGTTATTAACCTGGGCCTCGACCAATCTGGTATGAAAGTCTCATTCGTCATGATCCACAGGTTTTATGTCGGATGCCCTTCCTGACACAACCTTCCCCATTTACCCAGGCTGGGGACCGGCACTAGGAGTACAGTGGCTTGTGCAACCCCTGTGGTTGGGTTTTGTAGACTATATAGTAAGCTCTATATATTAATAACATTTTCAGCTTTTGGACGCTACTCAGCTTGTTTTCTGGGCACCATTAATTATGTCATCATGGTGAGACAGTAAAATATAACAGATTAAGGCTGTGTGTCCACCAAATGCGTTTTTTGTCGCCCATCCACTCTGAGCTTTTTATTATTTTTTTTTTCAGGGTTTGTGCACAGCGCTCTGGAAAAAAAAAAAAAAAAAGTCTGTGCCCTGTATCCCAGCAACAGCTTGTCACTCTCAGCTCATCACTCCCGCTTTTCCTAGAGCCAGATTTTTTAATAGCAGTCTCTAAATAACAATGGACAGGATGTAGGGAACCCACGCTGGGATATTCATCTCAGACTGGAAGCAGAGGGGAGGTAAATAATTCCTCTGCCGGTAGACCGTGGGGGATTAAACAGAGGAGGACAGTATGTATTGTAATGGGAGAAGTTATGGTAATGCAGCAGGAAGGAGTAGCTGCGGGGACAGTAAGGAGTGAATGGTTGAATGTACTGTGATGCAAGATTTCAGGCAGCAGGGGGAAGGAATGGAGTGATATAAAAGGAGAGACCCTGGTGTATTGGAAAAGTCTTTTTCTGTTTATGAATGAAGAGAGAAATAAAGTTTGTCTGCTCTGCAAGTCTGGTTCCTTTATTTGCACTCTCCACACTGGTGACCCTTGACGAATTATGGAACATGAGGCAAGAACCCCGGAGTCGGCCCAGATAGGAAGCACCAGCAACGCGGCAAGCATCCCAGAGACGGCCCGGACGGAAAGCCCCAGCAACGCGTGCGCTGTTTCGGTCAAACTACCGGACTTTTGGCTGCAAGACCCGCGGTCTTGGTTCCTCCACACCGAGGCTCAGTTCGCCATCCGGGGAATAACGGCAGATGACACCAGATATTACTATGTGGTCACAGTGCTGGACGCTCGCACGACTCAGCAAGTAGCGAGCCTGCTCCAACAGCCTCCAGCCCACGATAAAGGCTCTCAAGGCCGCGCTGACCTGGCGCTACACACTCTCGGACTGTGAGAGAGCAGAGAGGCTCCTGAGGCGCTCCGAGTTAGGAGATTGGTTGGCGGTCAAACTGATGGAGAAGATGTTGGCGTTGATGGGCACGGACGACGGGCATTTTCTGTTTGCCCACCTTTTCCTCCGGAACCTCCCAACAGAGGCAAGGGCGGTCCTGGCCACCTCGCCATTGCTGGCTGCACGCAACTACCGTGCGCTAGCCCAGGAGGCAGATGGGATCATCCTCACCACCAGAGCCCTCACAGTGAGTGCGGCAGCGTCGGAACCCAGTGAGACGACCAGCGGAGGCGAGGAGCCGGCAACGGTAGCGGCAGCGGGGGCCAGAAAGCGCCAGAGAGACACGCTCTGCTCCTACCACCGCCGTTTTGGAGAGAACGCACGCAGATGTGTGCCACCATGCCAATTCAAGCGTTCGGGAAATGCCAAGGCTGGCAGTCAGTAGCAGCTGCGACCACCGGTGAAGAAAACAAGCTGCTCTACATGACGGACTCACGCTCAGGGAGACGGTTCCTTGTAGACAACGGCTCCCAAAAGCGCCTCATCCTGCCATCCTACGCCGACCGG
The DNA here is from genome assembly GCA_020510985.1 of Pholidichthys leucotaenia. NCBI lineage: Eukaryota > Metazoa > Chordata > Actinopteri > Cichliformes > Pholidichthyidae > Pholidichthys > Pholidichthys leucotaenia. The sequence continues at coordinate 230,946,762 of CM035840.1, forward strand.
CTAGTGGGAGCCAGCGGCCCCGAGCTGATAGCCGCAAACGGTTCGGACATTAGGACTTTTGGTGAGAGAACACTGACTGTATCCCTACACGGCCGTATGTATGAGTGGACATTCGTCATAGCGGCATGCAGTTTCCCGATCTTGGGAGCTGATTTTCTGTGTGCACACAGGCTGTTAGTCGATGTTGCTAACAGACGTCTAATTAATGTAATGTCTTTTGATTCTCTCCCCTGTACAGCTCGAGGGGTCGGGGCAACAACACTAGCCAACGTCACAGCTCCAGGTGGTAAGTTCCACACACTGCTCACTCAGTTCCCAGCACTCACGGTCCCGATGTTTTCAGCGGCCATCACTAAACACGGGGTGGAACACTTTATCACCACCACTGGGCCACCTGTTTTCGCACGACCTCGGTGCCTGGACGCAGCTAAACTGGCCATAGCGCGCGAGGAGTTTGCCAACTTGGAAAGGTTGGGCATCATCAGGCGCTCAAACAGCCCATGGGCATTCCCACTACACATGGTCCCTAAGGCTGAGGGATCGTGGCGACCATGCGGAGATTTCCGCAGATTGAAAAACGCCACAGTGCATGACCGCTACCCGATTCCCCATATTCAAGATTTTTCCGTTCACCTCGCCAGGGCATGTATTTTTTCTAAAATAGACCTGGTCCGTGGTTACCACCAGGTCCCGGTGCGCACAGAGGACATACCCAAAACAGCGGTAATAACTCCGTTTGGCTTGTTTGAGTTTTTACGCATGCCCTTCAGATTAAAAGGTGCGGCACAGACATTCCAACGCATGATGGATGCGGTGTTGTGCAATCTGCCATTTGTGCTTGTCTACCTGGATGACATCCTCGTGGCCAGCGCGTCCGAGGACGAACACGTAACCCATCTCAGGACGGTATTCCGGAGGTTGGAGGAGCACGGGTTAATAATCAACCCAGCGAAATGCCAGTTTGGCGTGACGGGGATTGATTTTTTGGGGCAACGCATCTCACCGGAGGGATAGATACCCTTGCCGGACAAGGTGCGCGCCGTGGCGAATTTTCCCTGGCCTTAGACGGTCAGGGTGCTGCAAGAGTTTTTGGGGATGGTTCACTTTTATAACCAGTTCCTCCCCCGCGCAGCTCAGCTCATGCAGTCATTGTATGCCGTGCTCAAGAAACGGAAACCGGCAGACAGAGTCGACTGGACTCCGGAGCAGAAGCAGGCATTCTCTGAGGTTAAAACAGCCCTGGCAAACGCCGCACTGTTGGCGCACCCGGACCCGGCGGCTCGGATAGCGCTCGCTATCGACGCCTTGGATGTGGCCATAGGGGCTGTCGTGGAGCAACGTGTCGCTGGTTTTTGGCAGCCGCTCGCTTTTTTCAGCAGGGCTTTGCATGACAGTGAGCGTAAATACAGCATGTTCGACAGGGATTTGCTGGCTCTCCACCTGGCCATACTCCACTTCCAGTTCTGGCTGGAAGGGCGCAGCTTCACTGCGTTCGTGGACCACAAGCCGCTAACGTTCGCAATGGCCAAGGTTTCGGAACCATGGTCGGGCCGGCAGCAGAGACAGCTAGCTGCAATCTCGGAGTTTACGACCGATATTCAGCATGTGGCCGGTAAACTGAATGTGGTGGCAGACTGCCTCTCGCGCGCAGTAGTGGCCCTAGTCTGTGTAGGGATAGATTATACAGCCATGGCCGCAGAGCAGATTGGTGATGCGGACGTGTGCGCGCTCCAGTCTGGACCAACAGGGTCAAGGCTGGAGAGCAGAGTACTGCAAGACGGACCCCCCCCCCCCAATCTGTGACGTCTCCACGGGATGTCCACGCCCGGTGGTCCCAGTTGCTTGGCACCGCCGAGTGTTTGAGTCAGTTCACGCTCTGGCGCACCCAGGAGTGCGCGCGTCAGTCAAAATGGTGGGAGTGAAGTTCGTATGGCCAGGCCTACGCAAACAAGTGAAAGAGTGGGCTGCAACCTGCGTAGCGTGCCAACGAGCCAAAGTACACAGACACACGAAGGCCCCTTTGGAGCCGTTTCGTATACCGGCTAAGAGGTTTGACCACGTTCACGTGGACCTCGTGGCCCTCCCGCCATCGCAGGGGTTCACGCACCTTCTGACAGTGGTGGACCGCACCACACGCTGGCCAAAAGCAGTCCCACTAGCGGCAACCACATCCGCGGACGTGGCGCGCGCCTTTTTGACAACATGGGTGGCACGTTTTGGCATCCCGTCGGACATCACATCTGATAGGGGCCCTCAGTTTGTTTCCGACCTCTGGTCCGCAATGGCCCGTAGCCTGGGTGTAGCAATTCATCGCACAACCGCGTACAACCCACAGGCCAATGGGTTATGAGAGCGTTTCAATAGGTTGCTGAAAGCAGCGCTCGGGGTTTCGTTTACGGATGCAAATTGGGTAGACCGGTTGCCGTGGGTTCTATTAGGGTTGTGTTCTGCACCATAAGAAGATTTGGAGGCTTCCCCGGCAGAGCTTGTTTTTAATCAGCCACTGCGGCTCCCCAGGGAATTTTTACCAGACAATCCCGTGCCGGACAACTATCTGTGTCAGCGTTCGCAGCATAGCGCAGATACAGGCATGCTACCAGGCCCGGGCCACCACTGTTTTCCACGCGCTTTTGTGCCAAAAACTTTGAAGAACACAGCGTTCATGTTTGTCAGGCATGATGTCCACCGCCCCCCATTGCACCCACCCTACAATGGCCCGTTCAGAGTGCTGGAACCAGGGGACAAACATTTTTTGTTAGACTTGGGGGGAGTCGTAGGGAGAAAATATGTATAGACAGACTTAAGCCCGCCTTTGTGGTGGCGGACGAGCAAGTGATGTTGGCTCGGGCTCCTCGGTGTGGAAGACCCCCACTGAGAACTCCCCAGGTAAAAGATTCATCAGAGCAGCCACACGGACAAGTCGAAGGTCCCCCCCTCGCCATTGTCCACCCGCAGACAGACACACCCCCAGGAGCCCCCCACCGGCACAGCAGCGCTGCGGAGTCAAGGAACCCTCGTTACAGCAGATATGGGAGGAGACTGAAGCCAAAAGGGCGTGAGGGTTGAAACTCAGTCTGAGACTCTGGAGGGGGGGTGTAGGGAACCCACGCTGGGATATTCATCTCAGACTGGAAGCAGAGGGGAAGTAAATAATTCCTCTGCTGGTAGAGCGTGGGGGGTTAAACAGAAGAGGTCAATACGTATTGTAATGGGAGAAGTTATGGTAATGCAGCAGGAAGGAGTAGCTGTGGGGACAGTAAGGGGTGAATGGTTGAATGTATTGTGATGCAAGATTTCAGGCAGAAGGGGGAAAGAATGGAGTGATCTAAAAGGAGACACCCTGGTGTTTTGGAAAAGTCTTTTTCTGTGTATGAATGAAGTGAGAAAGAGAAATAAAGTTTGTCTGCTGTGCAAGTCTGGTTCCTTTATTTGCACTCTCCACAAGGTAAACATTTTCTAGCAGCTCTGGATGTAAAAATATGATGACACAGAAAGCAGGAGTCTGAGTACGACTAGTACTGGCGTCCTATGCCCACGCAGCAGTTCTGATTCACTGCTTAAAGGTGCAGTCCATTACTTTTTGACCTGTCCAGTAGGTGTCGCACTCACTGTTGCCTCATGATAACATTGCACGTGTTGCCATGTAGAAACAGAAACGACGCTGGAAACAAGCATTCATAGGCTGCAGCAGACTGTATGGAAATCAGTTTCTTTGTGATTACGAGCCAGTGAAATCATGTCAAGTGATGAATCTTTTGTGGTACAGTGCCCAGTGATTTTAACTGAGTCTTCTTTGATGTTTATCTCCATTCAACAATTTTTTTAATTACTGTCATATAATTATTATTAATTCATGGTAATGCTAACGTTTCACAGACATGATTGAACCTAATAATTACATAATTTTGATAATGTAATCATGGCAAAACTGTAGCTGACTTTAAGGACTTTGCTGTTGGTAGAGTGTTTTTTGCAGATGTTCTGTAACACACTCTTGTGCTTTGTTTACTGTATGTTCAGCGTTTTAGCAAGAATGCTGTTCTAAAATGAGCTGTTGCTATGGTAATCCATTGCCTTGGTCATCCCCAGTTGCTGTGTGTGGGCAATCAGGGACTGTTACCCTGATCCCTACGGACAATACACTGGGCTTGTTCTAGATCACGCTCCTGGTCTGTGGCAGGTCCACATGTACATCCATGGTACAAGGTGCATCATCAGGGCATCAAAAACCAGGAGGTGGCAACTAATTTTTGGGTTCTGTCTCATTTTCGTTCATTTGAATTTTATGTATTGTTTTACATTATTGTTATATATTATTAAAATAAATGTAAAATGGATGCCTGATATTGTTTGTGCCTTTTCTAATTTATATCTAAAGGGTGTTGTTGATTCACTGTTAGATTTACCAAGTGATGGCTTACCTCTCCTGAATGCACAACTGAAATAGTCAACCTTTGTATAACCCTGTAAAATTACTGAGAACTTTAGTTATAGTATATACCTGATCAGACATATGCAGCGCATTTTCTTCAATAAGCTCACTTTTTGAAATTATGTGTAATGCAGTAATACTCCAGTTGTTCTCAGATGGATACTCAGTGTAAAAAAATTCAGTGCATTTCCGAAAATAAGCACATCAGTAATCCAATGGGAGACAAAATCACTAGTCATAGTCTTCATAATATCTATAAAAAAGTATTCTTTAAATATTTAAATTTATATTGGATTACTGTATAATAAGGTTTTGTTTGTATTTTATAAAAGTTAAATTATCAGCAATATAACATTTTCTGACAGTGTACTAATATAATGTTATAAAGCAAATCAACATCAACTAAAGTTGTCTATGAAAAAAAGGCTTTTTAATACAACTTTATTATATAGCACAAATTCACATCAACAGTCAGCTCATAGAACTTTGAAGTGACCCTTTTAAAGACCCCACAATTCCAGAAAGACCTCAACAATTAGGCGATCCCCTGTGAGGATCACTTAGCCTCAGTGCAGAGCAAAAACTCCATTTTAACAATAGGAAGCCTCCAGCAGAAGTGGTTTTGGCATCTGATCAGGTCGCCTCCAACTTCAGGTGTTTGGAGCACGTCCCCCAAGGATGAGATCACGGGGCTGACTCTGACTCCCAGCTGGCATGGAACACCTTGGTGTCCTCTCTGAAGAGCTGTAGAAGGTGGCTGGAGAGAGGGAAGTCTGGGCTGCTCTACTTGGACTGCTGCCTTCATGACCCGGATCCCCAGAAAAGCTGTTGAGGATGGACGGACTGACAGATGGATTGGCAAAAGAAAATTTTGAAAATATTCTCAAAAGTAGAAATAGTCTGTCTCCCAAATATCAGAATTTGAAAACAAAGTCAGATGTAGGCATCTTCCCCCTGTGTGACTGTTGAGTGGGCTGGATCAGTGTGGTCCATGGAGCCGGTCTGGGAGAGCAATATAGAAAAATATGATAAGAAATTGGACACAAACTTAAAATCTTTCATTGTCTCTTTAATTTGTGTTGCCCTAGCTTCTTACCTTCTCTTACCTTGGTTGTCCATCGATCCGATGATGACGTCCCTCATTTGTTAAGTCCTCTTCTTACGTGAGCACGGAGATGGCTGTTTAGGCTGATCCTCGATCGGCAGACACAGCTGCAGTAGGGGCAAAGAAACTGCCCAGGTAATAACGCCTTTGCTCGTGCCCGTGCTTCAGCTACATCAGCTCGCCTCTTCTCTTCAGAGTAGTCTCGTGCCTGGGTAGTGAGGGCGCACCAGCCTGGCCTGTCCATAGTCCACAGCTCTAATTGTTTGGGAAGGATGCCAGTGTGTCTGAAACACTTGGTTCCGCTTCCCAGAGCAGAGTTCACCGTACATGAGCTGCTTGGGCAGCCTGTGGCCATCCATCCGGATCACATGACCAGCCCATCGGAGCTAGGCTTTCAGAATCATCGCCTCAATGCTGGTCATCTCAGCTCTGTCCAGGACCTCAAGGTTTGTGACCCAGTCTTGGCAGTGATTGTTCATGATCATCCGTAGGCTTCTCATGTGGAACTTCTCCATCTGCTTCAGGTGTTTTTTGTACATGGTCCATGTCTCACATCCATGGAGAAGGCTGGTGAGGACAACGGCCCTGTACACTTTGAGCTTCGTGGACAGCTGGATGTTGTGCTGGTTCAGGACGCGAGCTCGGAGACGACTGAGAGCTTGACTGGCCTTGCAGATTCTGGCATTGATCTCCTTATCCAGGCTGCCATCATTGCTGATGGTGCTGCCGAGGTATTTAAAGTCATCTACCATCTTCAGCTGCGTACCCTCGATTGAGATAGAGGGGGGTAGGACGGTGGAGGCGGGTGCTGGTTGGAACAGTACCTCTGTCTTGCCGAGGCTGATGGTAAGACCAAAAAGGCGGGAGGCTTCTGCAAACTTATTCACGATGATCTGGAGATCAAACTCCATTTGGGCCATGAGGGCACAGTCGTCAGCGAAAGGTGCTTCCAGGACAATCTTTTCTGCGACCTTGGTCTTAGCCTTCAGTTGGCGGAGGTCGAACAGTGAGCCATCAGAATCAGAATCAGAATCAGAATGAGATTTATTGCCATTGTTCATGTAGTACACAAACTAGGAATTTGTCTCGGTGCAATGCTGCAACATTAAACATGGAGTAGCACTAAAGATAAAAAATAAAAAACTATGCATGCAATAAAAGGTAGAATATGAATAAGTAATACTAATCTATGCAATATTTAAATATATTAACAAGCAGCAGATATTGTGGAGTTCCACATAGTACAGTCGGTAGTGCAAAAAGAAAACAGTGATAATTGTCATGAGTCTGGTTGAGCTGCTGTACGTAATCAGGTATCAAGTCTGTATTGCAGGTGTACCCCAAAGTCCAAGTCCCTGAAGGCATGGTTGAGGATGCAAGAGAAAAGGAGGTTGAAGAGGACCGGGGCCAGAACGCACCCCTGCTTGACGCCATTGCTGATACTGAATGGCTCTGATACCTCTCCACCTGAGAGAACCTGCCCAGTCATGTTGTCGTGAAACTGGCGTATGAGGTTTACAAACTTGTCTGGGCACCCAAGCTTGGATAGGATGATCCAGAGGGCCTCCCTGTTCACCGTGTCGAAGGCCTTAGTCAGGTCGATAAAGACCGCGTATAAGTCCATTTCTTGTTCTAGACATTTCTCCTGCACTTGGCGGACGGAGAAGATCATGTCCACGGTGCTGCGATTTGAGCAGAATCCGCACTGTGTTTTTGGCAGGTTCCCTTCAGAGATGTTGTTAATCAGTCGGTTGAGGAGGACCCGGGCCAGTATTTTTCTGGCAATAGACAGAAGGGAGATACCTCAGTAATTGCTACAGTCCAACTTGCTACCCTTATTCTTGAACAGGGAGACAACAGTGGCATCCCTGAAGTCTTTGGGCAGTTGTTTTTCATCCCAGATGCTGGTGAGGAGGGAATGGAAGATTTCAAGGGCCACAGGACCAGCTGATTTGAATATTTCTGCCAGGGTTCCATCCATCCCAGGTGCTTTGCCTGAATTGGTCTGCCTAATCATCTTCAAGACTTCGTCCATTGTAGAGGGGAGGTCGAGGCAGTGGACGGTGGGTTTTTGTGGGATCAGTTTGAGAGCGTGGGGGTCTACAGTGGAGGGCCTGTTGAGCAGGTAGCTGAAGTGCTCTCTCCATCGCGCATTAATGCTGCTCTTCTCCTTCAGCAGAGTTGAACCGTCTGCCGACAGGAGTGGGGTAGTACATGGCTTGGCAGGTCCATATACTGTACTTCCTTGATGACGCTGAAGAACAACTTGGAATTCTGCATGTTGGTGTATCTCTGCACCTCATCTGCCTTCTTCTCCCCCATTCATTCTGCATCTTTTGCAGCACTGCTTGTGCCTGTCTCTGGAGGTGCTTGCAGCAATCATGCTTGAAAATGGAAGTGGGGTCATTCTGCCACTCAACAAAGGCCTTCTGCTTGTCATCCAGGAGTGTCTTGTTGTTCTCATTGTTCTCGTTGAACCAGTCCTGGTGCACTCGTTTCCTGGGACCGATGGTGATTTTTGCTGACTCCGTCACCAGTGCTCTAAACTGTTTCCACCTTTGTGTTGGGCAGCCAGTCAGAAGTCCATGGGCAATCAGTCTGCCGTCCAGATCTTCTGCAAATTCACTACGTCGCTGAGGTTGTTCAAGTTTGGCGACGTTGAACGCTGGCCTGATGACTTTTGGCGTCTTGCGATGTGTTGGAGCAATATGCAGGGACAGGATGGATCTGACTAGACGGTGGTCCGTCCAACACTCTGCTCCGCGCATGGCCCTGGTGATTCTGATGTCACAGATGTCTCTCTGACGGCAAATGGCAAAGTCTATCAAATGCCACTGCTTGGATCTTGGGTGCATCCATGTTGTCTTATATTTGTCTGCTTGCTGGAACAGTGTGTTTGTGATAGCGAGGTGGTTTTCAGCACAAAGGCTCAAGAGCATCAAGCCGTTGGAGTTCAATTTTCCAGTGCCGTGTGGCCCCAGCACACCTTTCCAGTTACAGTAGTCTGTTCCGACTCTGGCATTGAAATCGCCTAGCAGAATGAGTTTGTCATTGGGGGGAGTGTCCTTCACGAGGGTACTGAGCTCTTCATAAAAGGCTTCCTTCACTTCATCGCTGCTGGTGAGAGTTGGGGCATACGCGCTGATGAGGGTAACGTGCCGGTTATGGTTAAGGGGGAAACGGAGTTTCATCAGCCCTTCATTAACTGACGTTGGTAGGTCAGTTGTGTTGCCCTAGCTTCTTACAGTAACATACAAAATACCAATGTCCAAATTTAAAAAAAATCAAAACAAAAACAGTCTAAAGAAATAAAAATTGCATAAAAATATGACATAATCTGAACTTGTAGACCTTTTTTTTTTAAAACATTCCAATATGCTACAATGAGTGTGCTTGGTCTACTAATGCAAAATATACTGTTGGTGACAGAAAGAATGGGTAGAGAAATGGAATTGGATTTTACCTGTGTGTCGTGTTCACTCCTGCTGCAGCATCGGACCTGATTCAAGAGCAGGAAAAAGATTTTCAGTTCCACAAATTTCAGTTCCACAAATTAAATTAACTTAGGAATAAATTGTGATACCTTTATTTTAATATGTGGGCTTATTGATTTTGTCTCCAACAAAGAAAAAATGCACATCAAGGGTGATACTTTCTTAACAAACTCATTGATAGGCACAATGGCTCTGGTAGCAGTTATTTGTGTTGATGCAGTAATACAAGAAATGTTGCACCTACAATGAAGTCGTCCTGCGTTGCAGCTTTGTTACAGCACCACCAAAAATGATTAACAATATCATGCAGCCACAGAAGCAATCCAGCCTGCCCCTTCGTTTTAGCTGCCTGAAGAGTACAAACACAAATCCATCTTTTATTTTTCGTAATTCATTTGTGAATAGTTAGGATATTGTAATGATTGGCAAGACTTATGTACAGCTGAGAACCTTTTAGATTCTTGGCCCCATGCCACATGTCAAAGCTTTGCTTGACACCAGGAAAAATGCCACAGTCTGAATGACAGATATTGCATTTTCAATTATATCACTAATTAAAATATTCAGCTAGAATATTTTAATACCCACTTAACCATGAGTGTCGTTCTGGTGAAAGTGACCCTGGTATACTTGATACAGGTGGCAAAGGTGTCACGGTACGTTTTCTTTTTGTTTTTACAGGAGTAGATGTGATCAGGTCATAATTGCCATAATACCTGTAAACAGATAACATCAGTCTCTTCATTTAGTTATGGTGCAACATATTTCATGACTTTTTATAGTTATACTTTTACCAACAAAAGACATGTACAATAGTTAAGGTCATTTACAATTGTATTTGTCATAAGTAGTAGGCTCGGTAAAACCAAAAAATTTTTTTTTGATTTTGTATACTTTATTGATCCCCAGAGGGGAAATTGAGGGCATCCACCTGGATGGATGAAGCAGCCACGGTACGGTGCTATCCCTTTACCATTCACACACACATTCACACCTAGGGCCACTTTAGAGTCTCCAATTAACCTAACCTGCATGTTTTTGGCCTGTGGGAGGAAACCAGAGAACTCCTGGAGTAAACCCACGCAGACACGGGGCGAACATGCAAACTCCACACAGATCACTGTTGGTCAGGGGCTGGGATCGAACCTTGGATCCCATGGCCAAGGGTGTGTTGCTGTGCTGCCGCAGTGCTAACCACTGCTCCACTGCACCGCCCAAAAACACAACGTCATTGGGCTGCTAGGCTGATAACATACGTTGAAAACAAGCCAAAAAAGACTGAACGATAGATACAGGTCAAGTGGACCCATGGCCAAGTGAGCACCCTAAGTGGACAACGGGATACTATCTGTACATGTACAAGTACATTCTCCATCCATCCATCCATCCATCCATCCATCCATCCATCTTCTTCCGCTTAATCCTTTTTGGGTGGCGGGGGGGGGGGGTGCTGGAGCCTATTCCAGCATTCCAGCATCTTTGGGCGAAAGGCAGGGTCCACCCTGGACAGATCGCCAGTCCATCGCAGGGCCAACACAGAGAGACAGACAACCATTCACTCTCACAGTCATACCTAAGGACAATTTAGAATCCCCAGTTTGATGCCAGTTAACCTAACTTGCATGTTTTTGGCATGTGGGAGGAAACCGGAGAAATCCCGGAGTAAACCCATGCATACACGGGGAGAACATGCAAACTCCACACAGATCACTGTCCTGTGATTTACAAAAGTGAAGAAGGAGAACAAGAATTTTTATAAAACTGTTGGAAATACTTTTCACAGACACCAAGAAGTTTAAAAAATTATATATAGATGTAAGATGAGAACTAAGCTGACCCGGAGAAGGTTTTGGTTCCATTTCTGCTTTCAGAAGACTTTTATTCTCCACCACTGCTGCTCATCACCGCTGGCTGCCCCCAGATGAATTTCACAGAATAGGTATGTGGGAGTAGAATGTTTTGAATGAGGCTTTAAAAAGCTCTGAATCAGTTTGTAAATCACTGGATTGAAAATGTACTTGTACATGTATAGACTGGACACCAGGGTCCACATGGGGGGCTCACATAGTCAGGGAACCACTTGACCTGTTCAGATTCAAAGATTTTATTGTCAATACTACTATACGTGTAGGACATACAGGACAATTGAAATGGCGTTTCTCTCTCTCTACATTGGTGTGCATTTTATAAAAAGAAAGGAATTAGTCTGGATTTAAAAAAAAAACAAAAACAAGAACAAACAGCGACGGCAGCAGTCTATGCCCAGTCTATATACAGTTACATAGATTAACAGCAACATTTTAGGCAAAGCGTGCTTCTTTCAGTAAATGGGCATACATTGGGGTAAGATCATCTAACACAATGTTAAAGCAATTTATTTTCGAAATGTGAAAAAAGTTTGATCACGCAAACAACAGATCCATTGTTCGACATATCATAAGCTAATGCTTAACTGTATCAAATTTTGATTCTGGTGAAATTAGACAACATTAAAATTACGGTCAAAAAGTGCTTATTTAGATAAATGGCCACAAGTGTGTGGGAGATCATCGAACACAATGCAAAAATAATGTACTGTATGTTTAAAAACTCATAACATTCATTAGAGAAAAATGGAGTTCATTCCTTCACAGTACCAGAAGCTAATGCTAACTTTAGCAAGAGGGGATTTTAACTACACTAGACCAGGGTGGAAAAATTACTATTTTGAAAGGATTAGTGAGCAATTACTGTGGTCTATCCCATCACCGTAAACCAGTTGATATCATCACACAGCCATACAGAAAGCTATGCAAACACTACTTAGCTTAGCTTAGCTTAGCGGTCCAGAAGCAGGCATGGTAGCGTTCTAATCACTTTGTGGCAACCCACGGTGCTACAGAAATGCAATAGCACGTGGCATCCAAAAATTAATTGTCATTGGATCAGAAAAACTCATGGAACACCTTTTTGCCATCAGAAGTCTTCTGGTAAATATTTATTATTTACAATGCGTAAAAAATTACAGAATACTTTTTCATCAATATACTAATTTTTCAAAGAACATTAAGACTTACACTGTGCAAGTTTCTAAACGCCTTGTTAATGTATTATTTTTTAAAAAAATCTTTGTTTTCATAAAATTGTTCTGAATTTCACCTTTAAGGTCTAACACTGACAAGCTCAGCTGCAGTCTCTGAAAAGCTGAACTTTTTTCAACTCTGAGCGCCGTGACAAAAAACGGTCACTGCCGAGGGCGTTTCAGCGTCGTGGGCACTCAGCGCTGTAAACGCTGGACTACTTAGAAAATGAATGGAAAATAGCCGCCCAGAGCTGAAAAAAGTGTTTGGTGGACATGCAGCCTAATGGTGTTTAAAACTGAATTGCCTACATGTATGTTGTAGTAAATAAATCAGTTTTACTATGATAATAAATAAAAATACTTTAAGGTAGTTTATTATGTGATGTGAAGCTCTCCTCTCACTGCTCCATTGACTGCGCGTTGCATTATTTGATACATTGCCTTATGTAGTGACCACTGCTTTATATGTGGGTTTTGACTCTTGGGACTTGCTGTAGCCTAACCGAGGGGGTTGGGGTAATGACATCAGGCGGGCTACGGCAAAAGTATATAGCCAAGTTAGAAGCCTGTCTTAAGGAAATCAGAGCTTGGATGACTTGTAATTTCCTGCTATTAAATTCAAATAAGAGTGAAGTCATTCTTGTTGGTCCAAAAAACCTTAGAAATACCTTTCCAAATCAAACTTTTAGTTTGGATGTGGTCACTCTTTCTCTTAATAGATCTGTGAGGAACCTTGGAATTATTTTTGATCAAGATCTGTCTTTCAATTCACATATTAAATTTGTTTCTAAGACTGCCTTCTATCATTTGCGTAATATTGCCAAGATTAAGAGCATCTTATCTCAGAGTGATGCTGAGAAACTGATCCACACTTTTGTTAGCTCGAGATTAGATTATTGTAACTCTATTATCAGGTTGTCCTAAAACATATCTAAAAAGTTTTCAGTTGATCCAAAATGCTGCAGCAAAAGTTTTAGTTTAGTTTAGTTTTAGAGTTTTAGCAAGACCGGAGTGGTGGCTCAGTTGGTAGAGCATCTGCCCCACACCCGGGAGGCAGGGGTTCAAATCCCGGCCGGGTCATGCCGAAGGCCATATAAAAGTGGAACTTCCTGCCGTCCAGCTTTGTGCTCAGCAATAATGAAATGGAGGAGGGAAATCTGTGGCGGCGCCTTGCATGGCAGCGGCCCTCTGATTCTACATTTGGGGTGTGTGTGATTAACACAGTAGATATGTAAAGCACAATCTCGTTCTACTGTACATGATTGGTTGTACAGTTGAATGACAATAAAGGGTGATTTAATTTAACAGGTACTAGAAAGAGAGATCATATCTCTCCAGTTCTGGCCTCCGTTCATTGGCTTCCCATAGAGTTTAGAATTAAGTTTAAAATCCTTCTTCTCACTTTCAAAGCTCTAAACAATCAGGCCCCTTTTTATTTAAAAGATCTGATACTACCGTATTATCCTAACAGAGCACTACACTCCCAAAATGCTGGATTACTTGTAATACCTAGAATCTCCAAAATTACAATGGGGGGGGGGGGACAGAGCCTTCAGTTATCAGGCTCCTCTCTTGTGGAACCAGCTGCCAATCTGGATTTGGGAGTCAGACTCGATCTCTGTTTTTAAGAATAGGGTTAAAACCTTCCTTTTTGATATAGCCTACAATTAGAGAGGGATCATGTGTTTCTGAACCCTCCCTTAGTTATGCTGCTATTAGGTTTAGTCAGCCGGGAGACCTCCAATAATTGCACTGGGCTTCACTCCTTTCTTCACTCTCAATGAAATATTTTTTTTGCTGGTCATTAACATCTGTTTGTTCTCTCCCATAGATTGAGTCCCCATCGTGCTGTTTGCTCTCTACATGTCTGTTCTTTTCATCTTCTCTATCCCCTCACCCCCAGCCAGTCGCAGCAGATGACTGCCCCTCCCTGAGCCTGTTTCTGCTGGAGGTTTCTTCCTGTTAAAAGGGAGTTTTTTCTCTCCACTGTCACCAAGCGCTTGCTCACAGGGGATTTTTTTTTTTTTTTTGTTACTTATTTGTACCCGTAGGTAGACTTGGTTTGCAGTCTGGTGACAAGCCACCGGCTGCTGGTCGCTGCGTGCGCGAGCGCCCTAAACCTACATGTTTTTGGTATGCGGGAGGAAACTGGAGAAATCCCGGAGTAAACCCGCGCAACACGGGGAGAACATGCTATGGGGTACCCCCCCACAGTAGCCACGGACAAACACAGCGCTCGACTAGAGCAATTAACAGGACAGTGAGATGTGTGTGTTGAGATCAATAGGCAGCCTTCCTGTGCTTAGTTCAGGCACCAGCATCCTGTGGATATGTATGACGCAAATGCAAACATTCATGCTTCCTGCTCGCATTGTGGTACAAATGTCACATGTCTGAATGCATTTCCTTTGATGATAAAATGCCTTTGATGTATTGTCCGTTGCTGGGTATTTAAGTGGCTGAATTCATATGTTCACTCTCTTTTTCTACTTCTGACTACAGCTCATGAGAGCCTGAGAGCAATCCCCAGCATGCTTATACAGCAGCTGGGGTGAGCTCCGTGATGGCGATGATTTGATCAATAAACTTCATTAAAACTCCAGTCGCCGTGCCTTATTATAACATCGCCACACTGGTGACCCCGCAGACGCATACGCTTTGTGCGACGCAACCTTCTGGTCTGGACAACCCCGCTGGCGACCCGACGCTGAAAAGAACACGCTGCCAGCAAACGCAGCACCCGGCAGTGATTCTCCGACGACAAGCGAACGCGGCAGCCCGACTGATCCGCCCTTCCTTTCTGCTTTAGGGAGACTCTGACGCTCTTCGGAGACCACCCACGACCGGGAAAGCTGAGGAAATTTCATGGTGAGGTCTGCACGCCTAGATCGGCACATCCACGCTGGACCGGCCGCTCTCACGGCTCCTGACACACGATTCTGTGTCTCCACACGAGAGCGCACACACCTTGCCCTCTCTCCACGACGGCGGCCCATGGCCGACGGAGAACGCGTGGACCTGAACGCACCATGACCCGGCACGAGCGACGACCAACAGCCCGAACAGGGGACACAATCGGCGCCGACTGCGCAGATCTCCATCAAGCCCCCTGACCCTGATTCGCCTCGCGACAGCGGACCGGCCATGCACAGAAGCCTTGCATCAGAACAGCGCAGCTGGAAGGCACGTGGCCGCAGCGCGTGCCGCGCACCAGAGACAAGCTGGCTCTACAGACTTATACATCATCCTCCGCCGCTGCACACGGCTCTTCAGGACTGCTCACACACCTGAAGCACACACGCAGCCCGCACACAGGATTTGGTGTAAGTCTCAGCCACGGCGCACGACGGGAATCCAGCCGTCAGCTGTCCCCGAGGGCTTTAGGGCCGCGAACGCACCTAAAGCCTAAACGCCAAGTCTCTCACATAGCTTCAGCTCCTGTTTTTCTTCATTGCCGGACTGAATCGCGAGAGGAATCAGAGACTAACTTTTCTTCCCACAGCCATGGACATCCCCCGCCACTTGCAACCCCCACCCTCCTCCTTTCCCCGGCACAGACTTTCCCCGCAGCTCGCCACCAAAGCGGGACTACCGAGGTCTCAGCTCCCCGCTAAGCCCTCTGGGGGGGGGGAGTGTATGGGGTACCCCCCCACAGTAGCCACGGACAAACACAGCGCTCGACTAGAGCAATTAACAGGACAGTGAGATGTGTGTGTTGAGATCAATAGGCAGCCTTCCTGTGCTTAGTTCAGGCACCAGCATCCTGTGGATATGTATGACGCAAATGCAAACATTCATGCTTCCTGCTCGCATTGTGGTACAAATGTCACATGTCTGAATGCATTTCCTTTGATGATAAAATGCCTTTGATGTATTGTCCGTTGCTGGGTATTTAAGTGGCTGAATTCATATGTTCACTCTCTTTTTCTACTTCTGACTACAGCTCATGAGAGCCTGAGAGCGATCCCCAGCATGCTTATACAGCAGCTGGGGTGAGCTCCGTGATGGCGATGATTTGATCAATAAACTTCATTAAAACTCCAGTCGCCGTGCCTTATTATAACACCGCCACAATGCAAACTCCACACAGCTCACTGTTGGTCGGGGACTGGGATCGAACCCACGATCTCATGATCCCCGCGATCCCCCGGCCGAGGGTAAAACTGTGCTGCCACAGTGCTAAACCACTGCGCCACCGTGCAGCCCAGGGGATTGCCTGATTGCTGGGGTCTTTCTGCAACTGTGGGGGTTTCCCCTACAGTTGAAAGTGCTGTGAGATGACTGTTGTTGTGAAATGACGCTATATAAATAAAGTTGAATTGAGTTGAATTTAGTACGGCGCTATGCAGCTTAGCAAGCGAATGCGCCTTCAGGCCTATCGAGGAAGAGCTAGTCCGGGATAAGCTAGCGCACGGCACTAATAATGTGTGGCTGAAGAGCAAGCTAAGGCTAACTAGAGCTACTCTGTTGTTGGAGAACGTGTTCAAACTGGTTAGGCGGAGCGAGTCCACAGTCCAGTGGCGTTTACCAGCATTGGCTAAAGGGAGTGTAGCTGCTCAAGTTTCCCCGTCAAGCACAGCCGTTAGCAAGATAGCTAACTCTCCGAGGCAGACCCCCAGGAGGCAGCGGACTGGGGCACGTGACAGGGCCTGCTCTATCACTGCTAAATCATTGGCTGCGGAGTCCAGAAACATGACACAGGTATGTGTGGCACGCGCGAAAAAGGGACCATTAAAATGGTACGTGCTAAAACTCGACGGGGTCGACGTGCTGCTCATAGTGGACTCTGGAGCCGGCAGGTCCATTTTAAGCATGACTACTCTGAAGAGACTTTTCCCAAATAAAACCATCAACGCGGGAACAGTGAGAATGTTTGGATACAGCCATGCCAAAATCGAAAAGGTGGGCATGGTCCATTTTTCAATAAAATGTGGGTTGAAGACAATTCCTACGTTCACCTTCCAAATCTCACACCAGGGGGTGGACTTGCTGGGTATAGACCTGCTGGGTGAATTAGGATTTTCCATTAAGGACCTGGACGGCTCTATGGTACTGACAGTATACTCCAAATGGCATGCACGCTGCTCAGTGGATGCATCCACACTTTCCACCACCGCCCGTTCATAGATCCAGGGGTGACGCCAAAAATTCAGCTGCTACAGCGGCTTCCCCTTGCCCTACGGGACGATGTCACGGTGGAGTTGACCAAATTGTTGGAAGCAGGCATCATTGAAAGGGTGGATGCATCACCCTGGATATCAAATATCGTGGTGGCCAAGAAAAAATCGGGTGGCATTTGTCCATGTATCGATCTCAGGATGGTAAATAAGTCAATCATCCTGGACAAGTACCTGCTCCCAAAAATGGAGGAGCTTACGGCAACATTCAGCAGCTCGCAGGTGTTCACGAAGCTGGACCTTCACCAGGGTTACCTGCAGGTGCCCCTCCAGCCAGCCAGCAGGAACCTAACAGTGTTCGTGACCCACATGGGGGTTCAGGTACACCCGCATGCCGTTTGGTCAGAGTTCTGCACCCAGCTGTTTCCAGAAAATAATGTCCACAATAATGGCCGGCATCAAGGGTGTGGTGGCATACCTTGATGACATCATGGTACATGGCACGTCACTTGAGGAACACGATGATCATTTGGAATGGGTGTTGATAGTACTACAAGAGCATGGAGTCACCCTGAAAGGAGAAAAGTGTATTTTTGAAGCTGACTCCATCAAGTTTGTGGTGTTCCAGTTAATGGGGGGGGGGGGGGCTGTGACCCCTGCATTCAAATGTGGAGGCGGTTCTAGGCCTCCCAGAACCAACAAAGCTTGCACAGATTTTGTCATTTCTGGGTATGGTGAACTTTTATGGGCGCTTCATTCCCCGTTATTCGGAGACAATTGGACCCCTCCGGGCACTGTTGAGACAGGATTCGCCGTGGCAATGGACCCCAGCCTGTTCAGCAGCAGTTGCTAAGCTGAAGCTTCAGCTCACTTCCCCTCCAGCGTTGGCCCATTTTTATCCAAAACGGCCCACCATTGTGACCTGTGACACATCTGGCTCTGCGGTAGGAGCGGTTATCTCCCAGGTGCAGGACAGCACGGAGCGCCTGGTGGCGTTCGCATCGAGGTCTCTCTCAGCAGCTGAACAAAAGTGCACTGTGGGTGAGAGAGAAGCGCTCGCCTGTGTCTGGGCGTGTGAACGGTGGCATATTTACCTCTATGGGCGCCATTTCACTCTACGGACAGACCACCATGTGCTGACGACATTGCTGGAGACGTCGGGTTTGGGGCACAGACTGTTGTGGATCCACAGGTGGATGGAGCGGCTGAGGGCCTACAATTTTACCACCCAGTTCACTCCAGGCAAGGATAACGTAGTGGCGGATCTCCTGTCCCGTGCTATGGTCAACTCCGTACAACCGGACAACTACCCAACAGAGACGGATCTGGTTAATACGCTGCACGGGGCCCTCCAGGATATAGTATCTCCCCAAGAACTTAGGACGGAGTTGCAACGAAACCCCGTGCTGTCACAACTGTGCTCGGTGATTAGAGAGGATTAGCCTGCAAAGGTGCAGAACAAGCTGGCACCCTTTCAACGGAATAAAGACAAGCTGAGCTGTTGGGATGATGTGTGTGTGGCGAGGGGGCACTGCACGCTGATCCCGGTGTCTCTGAGGCCGCGTGTCCTAGCGATGCTCCACGAGGGCCACCTGGGCGTGGTCAGAGCAAAACAGCGCAGCAGGGATTCTGTCTGGTGGCTGGGTATTGGTAAAGACATGAAGCTATGGTGAAAAACTGTATTCTGTGTTTGGAGAGCGGGAAGACCGGCGGACCACCCCCTCCACCCCTGCGGCTGCTGTCATACCTGGAAGGCCCTTGGAAACACATATAGTTGGACATTTGTGGCGAACTGTATGCAATACCCCCGAACAGTCGGTTCTTGCTCGTGGCCTACGACTTGTTCTCAAAGTGGCTGGAGGTGTTACCCACTTACTCAGTCATGATTGATGTGGTTACGGAGTTCCTCTCGTCACTGTTCACCAGGTGGGGGACCCCAAATGCAATCACGACTGACAATGGCCCGCAGTTCACCTCTGGGGCGTTTGAAGAGTTCTTGAGCTGTAAGGGCGTAGAACATATTAAAACCGCATTCTACCATCCCCAGGCAAATGGGGTCTTGAACGTTTTAACAAAACCCTGAAAAATGGACTGACAGCCCTTTTTTGCGGATGGCTTCGCATTTCTGGACACCCTCCAGAGTACACTGCTTCACTACAGGACAACGGCCCATGCTACAACAGGATGTTTCCCGGCAGCTCTCATGCTGGGACGTGAACTGCTTCTGCCTCTGGACAGACTGCCCACGACTCACCATCCAAGGAATCTGGACTCAACTCGGGACCAGGTTGCTGCGCAATAGCGTAAAATGAACCGTCGATTTGACAGGAAGCACAGAGCGAGAGCCCACGGACTGAGGGTGTCAGACCGAGTCTGGATTAGACACCCTAACCGCACATATAAGCTGCAGCTGCTCTGGACGGGGTCCCTACAAATCACGAGACAACGGGGCCAGGACACGTTCAAGCTCACAGATGGGTCGCAGTGGCACTCCAGCAGACTCAGAAAGTCACCACCAGAACAGAGGACTAGAGCTATGATGAGACAGCCTGATGTGGGGTGGGAATGGTTGGACTGGGATGGTGAGAACTCACAGGCCCAGCCGACGGTGCCCAGTGCAGAGTCCTCACCTAGGGGACGCCGGGCTAGAGTCCGTCAGAGACCCAGGTACATGGAGGACTATGTATTGAGGACAACAATAATGGATGCCTGTTGGGACTCAGCGGCAAAATAATCCGCTCCAACACGGCAGGGCATTCTGGTAGTCTACCCAGACACCCGTTTGGTTGGCTCAGTTTTGCCTAGTTATGAATGAATGAATGAATTTATTTTCGGATAGTACAGTACAGGTTAAAAGAAACTGTATAATATAACAACAAGGTCAAATTAGACAAAGACTCCTCCTACTATACAATTCCACGTAAGTTATCCGAAATGGGTGATGGCTGAAGCCGCAGCTTATATTGCCCACCCATATTCCATCCAAGAATTCAAAAGAGAAAAAAGAGAAAAACAAGACAAGAGCGATTACAATTTAAAACAAAGCTAAGACAAGATGTGACTGAGAGAAAAAAGAAAACTAAGCTAGGCTAAGTTAAGCGGTTACTATTCAAAAACAAATCTAAGACAAAATGTCACAGAGAAAAAAAAAGAAAAAAAGAAAAAAAAAACTAAGCTACAACACAACACAGGCTGGATATGTCAATCCTTATGTGAGTTTACATGTCGTCTTGTAAATATGTTTGGAGTATTTCTTCCTTTAGTTTTGGTTTAAATTGTCCAAGCGTTGTACATGATTTTAATTCAGGTCCAAAATCGTTCCATAATCTGACTCCTTGCACTGAAATACAGTGTTGCTTGGTGGTTGTTCTCACTGTAGGCTTTTGAAATATACATGTTCCTCTGAAGTGATATCGTTTCTCCCTTGTTTGGAACAACTTTTGGATATTTGCGGGCAGTGATAAATTCTTCACTTTGAACATTATTATTGCGGTTTTAAAGTCAACCAGATCTTTCAACTTGAGAGTTTTTTGTTTAAGAAAAAGTGGGTTTGTTGGTTCCCTGTAAGCTGCTTTGTTTATTATTCTAATAGCTCTCTTTTGAAGCATAAAGAGTGGATATATGTTTGTTTTATATGTATTTCCCCATACTTCATTACAATATGTCATGTATGGGAGTATTAATGAATGATACAAGGTGTATAGTGTGGGTTGATTCAGCAAATATTTCACTCTGTGTAATATTGCAATTGATTTGGATACTTTACCTTTAATATAATTAATATGTGACTTCCAACACAGTTTGTTATCAATTATTACTCCAAGGAATTTAGTTTCAGATACCCTTTCAGTCTCTACACCATTTACACTGAGTTTGGGTAGTGGGTTGTTGTGATGGTTGTTAAAGACTATAAATTTTGTCTTACTTAAATTGAGCGTTAATTTGTTTGAATCAAACCACAGTTTAAGCTTTCCAAATTCCTTTCCGAGTGTATCCAGAAGTTGTTCCAAATTGTTTCCACTGCATAGCAGATTAGTGTCATCGGCAAACAGTATTGTCCATTTTTTCTGAAACTTTACATATATCGTTTATATACATATTGAATAATAATGGTCCCAAAACTGAACCCTGTGGGACTCCACAGGTGACCTTCAGTAACTCTGAGTTTTTGTTGCTAACACATACATACTGATATCTATTCTTTAAGTAACTACTTAACCAGGACAGTGCTACCCCTCTAATACCACAATTTTGTAGTTTCTTTAATAATAAATTGTGATCTACTGTATCAAATGCTTTTTTAAGATCTAGGAATACTCCAACTGAATACTCTTTATTTTCAATGGCTGTTGATATTTTTTCTGTAAATTCCATTAGGGCATATGCAGTTGTCCTCTTGTGTCTGAACCCATATTGCTGCTCACACAATAAATCATTCTTCAGTATGAAGTTGTCAATTCTCTCATAGAATATTTTTCAAGTATCTTGGAAAATTGCGGTAATAGTGAAATTGGTCTATAGTTTGAGAGTTCCCCTCTGTCGCCCGTCTTGTATATCAGAATTACTTTAGCTATTTTCATTGCATTGGGAAATATACCTGATTGGAGAGACAGGTTACAGATATACGTCAGTGGTTTTACTATGCATTCGATAACAGTTTTGACTAATAGCATGTCAATACCATCACAGTCCGTAGATGTTTTACTTTTGAACGATTTAACAATTTCAATGACCTCTCTTTCGTCTGTGTTCTTTATGAAGATGGAGTCTTTTACAGCAGTGTTATTATTATTTACAGCAGTTAGCATTTATATATATATATATATATATATATATATATATATATATATATATAAAATAAAAATATAATATATAAGCATCCCAAAGTGATTAAGCAAAATATTGGTAAAACTCAAATTAAACATAAAGCCTCTAAATTGAATGATTTGGCCTCTGTCCCTCCTCATAATTTAAAAATTAAATGTGGTTTATTAAATATTAGGTCTCTAACTCCCAAGTCTCTGTTAGTCCATGATCTGTTAATTGATCATCAGATTGATTTAATATCCCTTACAGAGACTTGGTTAGGGCAAGAGGATTATGTTGGTTTAAATGAATCAACTCCCTCTGGTTATTTAAACTGTCAAAATCCCAGAAGTTCTGGTCGTGGAGGAGGAGTAGCAACAATTTACCATTCCAAATTACTAGTTAATGTAAAGCAAAAAAACATGTTATAATTCCTTTGAGGGCCTGGTCCTCAGTATTGAGCACTTTAGCAATTTTAGGTTAAACCCAATTTATTTGCCATAGTTTATCGTCCCCCATCAACCTACTCAGAATTTTTATCCGAATTTGCTGATTTCTTAGCTGATTTATTGCTGAAATCTGATAGAATAATTATAGTAGGGGACTTTAATATACATGTGGATGTAGATAGTGACTGCCTTAATGTGGCATTTAATTCAATATTAGACTCGATTGGGTTTTCTCAGAAAGTAGGAAATTCTACTCATTACCTCCACCATACATTGGACCTTGTTCTGACATATGGCATAGAAATAGAAAATCTTGTAGTGTCTCCTCATAACCCTGTACTGTCAGACCATTGTCTGATAACCTTTGATTTTACTATTTCTGACTCTTTGGCTCCTAAAGAAAAATATTATTACAGTAGATGCCTCTCAGATGATGCTGTTACCAAATTTATGCAGATTGTTTCCTCTATGCCATGTGTCAACACAACGGAAATAAGCTATAGACAGCTTGCTTCTTCTGTAATTGATAACATGGTGGATAGTGTTACAGCTTCTCTGCATCAAACTCTAGACTTGGTGGCCCCCTTAAAAAAGAAAAAGTCTAATCAGAGATTTCTAACTCCTTGGTTCAACACAGAAACTCGTAGCTTAAAACAGAAGACTCATCAATTAGAAAGAAAATGGCGCTCCACTAATTTAGATGAAATCTATTTAGCTTGGAGAAATCATCTTTTAATTTATAAAAAATCTCTTAGAAAAGCTAGAACGAGTTATTATTCTGCATTAATAGAAGAGAACAAGAATAATCCCAGGTTTCTTTTCAGCACTGTAGCCAGGTTGACAAAGAGTCAGGACTCTGTCAATCCTAGCATTCCCTTAGAGCTTACTAGTCAAGACTTTATGAACTTTTTCAAAAATAAAATTTCATCCATCAGAGATAAAATCAATCAGATTCTTCCCACAGTTAACTTAAATACTGTAACTACTACAACTCCTTCAATTGATGTCTGTCTTGATGAGTTTACTCCAATCAGCATTTGTGAGTTAGACAAAATAGTTTCCTCATCTAAACCTTCAACTTGTCTTTTAGACCCTATTCCTACCAGGTTATTTAAAGAAGTCTTCCCACTTATTGGTAGCTTTATTCTTCATATAATCAATTCTTCATTAACTTTAGGCCATGTACCGCAGGCTTTTAAAACGGCTGTAATTAAACCCTTACTCAAAAAGCCAATGCTAGATCCAGGAGCTTTAGCTAACTATAGACCAATCTCTAATCTCCCTTTCATTTCAAAAATCTTAGAAAGAGTTGTTGCTACACAATTATTTGACCACCTGCAGGGAAATGGTTTACTTGAAGAGTTTCAATCTGGGTTTAGAATCCATCATAGTACTGAAACAGCCTTAGCGAAGGTCACTAACGACCTCCTCATCGCATCTGATAATGGACTTGTTTCTGTACTTGTCCTTTTAGACCTTAGTGCAGCTTTTGATACTATCAATCATAATATTCTACTTGATAGATTAGAACAGTATGTTGGACTTAATGGAACTTCGTTGCAGTGGTTTAGATCTTATTTATCTGATAGGTTCCAGTTTGTTCATGTAAATAATGTTTTCTTTCAACTCAAAGCTTAGTCATGGAGTCCCACAGGGATCTGTGCTAGGCCCTACTTTTTTTAGTTTATATATGCTTCTGTTAGGCAACATTATTAGAAAGCACTGTATACATTTTCATTGTTATGCAGATGACACACAATTATACCTGTCAATGAAGCCAGATGATAGTAATCAATTAGCTAAGTTAGAAGCCTGTCTTAAGGAAATCAAAGCTTGGATGACTTGTAATTTCCTGCTATTAAATTCAGATAAGACTGAAGTCATTCTTGTTGGTCCAAAAAACCTTAGAAATACCTTTCCAAATCGAACTTTCAGTTTGGATGCGGTTACTCTTTCTCTTAATAGCTCTGTGAGGAACCTTGGCATTATTTTTGATCAAGATCTGTCCTTCAATTCACATATTAAATTTGTTTCTAAGACTGCCTTCTGTAGAAGAGCTTGAAATGATGAGGCGATTTGATATATAAACCAAAGTTTATTTATCAGCTCTCCTAACAAGTCTCATCTAGTGCAGAGGTAGCAGAAGGAAAAAGAGACCGAATATCTCCGGCTCTCTGACTTTATACTTGCACATAACAAAAGATATGCATATCAAAGGCTGACATCCCTCATTATCTTAATCCCCCCATTGTCTTGGTACTTCCTCTCTTCGCCCTAGGGGGGTGAGGGTAGCTCCTCCGGTCTCCACCGCAGTGTCTGGGAACGTCTTTGTTCTTCACTTGGCGGTTGAGAGTCTTTGTCCTTTCAGAGGTGTGAAGTTGCCTTACATATGTAATCACCAAACATTCCCACATGCTTCAACATATGTAGGTTATGGAATATATGATTAATATAGGCCACAGCCCCCCCCCCCCCCCAAACGACTAAGAAAGGACAATAGAAAAATTCACAGTCTAAGATAATTACTATGACATACTAAGTGTTACATCTCGCCACAGAAGAAACTTTCCAGCAGCCATGCCCCTAAGACAGTTCAGTGGTAATCATAACAGCATAGTAAAATCACAAGTCGGTCCTAAACTGTTAAAGCACAATCAGTGAACAACTGTGGAGTAGTTTGCATCAGTCCCTGTGCTGTCTGGGTTTTAATCTTCTCCCAGAACTGCTGTGGGTTCGTTTAGGCGTCCTGCTGGGACCTTCTTGTAAGGAATCTGCAGTGTGGGAAGGAGAGTGGTTAATTGTTCCCTTCAGGGGGGCTGAGTCTTTTCTCTTGGGGGGTCTACCCCGCCGAGGTGCTCTCGCCAACTGTGCAGGCTCGTCTTTCAACAAGAAGGCAGGTTTAAATCTGTCAATGCTGACCGTTTCTTTTCTATCCCCAAAATCAAGCACAAAGTGTTTATCACCATGTTCCACCACTCTGAATGGCCCATCGTATGCTGGGCGGAAAGTTGGTTTTAAAGCTTCATGCCTAACAAAAACGAAGTCAGCGTTCTTTAAAGCTTGAGGGACAAAAACCCGTGGAAAGGAGTGATGAGCTGGACCGGGGAGAGAGTCCGGTCCGTTGCTGCCTAAAAACCTTGGGACTGGAAGATGCCCTGGCTCTGGGTTCTCTGGTAAAAATTCACCTGGGAGCCTGAGAGGTTGTGCAAAAACTAATTCTGCCGGAGAGGCGTCTAGATCCTCTGTAGGCGCAGCACGCAACCCCAATAACATCCAGGGAAGTTTATTTACCCAATTTGTATCCGTTAGTGAGGCTCTGAGGGCAGCCTTTAAAGACCTGTGAAAACGCTCGCATAACCCATTAGCCTGAGGGTGATAAGCGGTGGTGCGGTGAATTGTTGCCCCTAAGCTTCTGGACATGGCTGACCAAAGCTCTGAGACAAATTGAGGTCCTCTATCGGACGTGATGTCTGACGGGACGCCGAAACGTGCCACCCAGTTTGTCAAAAAAATGCTAGCGACTTCCTCCGCTGTAGTTGACGCTAGAGGGACTGCCTCTGGCCAGCGCGTGGTGCGGTCTATCATTGTTAACAGGTGTGTGAAACCTTGGGAGGAAGGTAGTGGCCCCACGAGGTCGACATGAACGTGGTCGAACCTTCTAGCAGGGATTGGAAAAGGCTCCAGAGGGGCTTTAGTGTGTTTGTGTATTTTGGCGCACTCACAAGAAATGCAAGTTTTTGCCCATTCTTTTACGTTTTTGCGCAGGCCCGGCCACACAAACTTTTCGGCGACCATTTTAACTGAGGCGCACACACCTGGGTGCGCGAGGGAGTGAATTGAGTCGAAAATACGGCGGCGCCATGTAGCTGGGACTAACGGGCGAGGTCGGCCAGTTGAAATATCGCATATTAGGGGGGGCACGCCGTCGCGTAAACCCTTTTCCTCCAGCCTTAACCCTGTTGGTCCAGACAAGAGTGCGCGCACGTCCGCGTCGCTGCTTTGTTCCTCTGCCATGGCTGCATAATCTATCCCTGCATGGATAGGTGCTGCGTATGTGTCCGCGTTAGTGAAAAGTTCTGCGGCTGAGGCAGTATAATCTGTCTCCTCGCGCTCTGGTGATGTCACAGCGCGAGAGAGGCAGTCTGCTACCACGTTAAGTTTGCCTGCCACATGTCGAATGTCTGTGGTGAACTCTGAAATCGCAGCCAGCTGTCTTTGTTGCCTGCCTGACCATGGTTCTGAAATTTTAGCCATAGCAAAGGTGAGCGGTTTATGGTCTACAAAAGCCGTGAAACTCCGCCCTTCTAACCAGAACTGGAAGTGGCGGATGGATAAATGAAGCGCTAGCAGCTCCCTGTCAAAAGTGCTGTACTTACGCTCAGTTTGATTTAGCGATTTGCTGAAGAATGCTAAAGGTTGCCAGATCCCGCTGACATGTTGTTCTACAACTGCCCCTATAGCTAGATCCGAAGCGTCTGTGGTTAGCGCAATGCGGGCCGAGGGATCGGGGTGAACTAACAATGTGGCATTAGCTAGGGCGCTCTTTACTTCCGCGAAGGCGCGTTCGCGCTCCGGGGTCCATTCGACCGCGTTGGAAGCTTTCTTTTTTCTGAGTGCGTCATATAGGGGCTGCATGAGTTGAGCTGTGTGGGGGAGGAAACGGCTGTAAAAGTTAACCATTCCTAAAAATTCTTGCAGCGATTTGACCGTTTGTGGTCGTGGGAAACTTTTTATCGCTTGAACTTTGTCTGGAAGTGGAACTGCCCCGTTCGGAGAGACTCTGTGTCCCAAAAATTCAATTTGTGACACACCAAATTTGCATTTGGCTGGATTGATTATTAACCCGTGCTCTTCTAGCCTCTGAAAAACCGTAGTGAGGTGCTGCTCATGTTCTTCCTCAGACGAGCTGGCTACCAGCATGTCGTTGAGGTAGACGAAAACAAAAGGAAGGTCGCGTAATACCGCGTCCATCATCCGCTGAAAAGTTTGAGCGGCGCCTTTGAGGCCGAAAGGCATTCGCAGGAATTCAAAAAGGCCAAAAGGGGTTATTACCGCTGTTTTAGGAATGTCCTCTGCTCGAACTGGAACTTGATGATAACCGCGGACCAGGTCTATTTTTGAAAAAATGCGCGCACCCGCCAGATGTAGTGAAAAATCCTGAATGTGAGGAATTGGGTAGCGGTCATGCGCTGTCGCATTGTTTAATCTGCGGTAATCTCCACACGGTCTCCAAGAACCGTCGGGTTTCGGAACCATGTGAAGTGGTGAGGCCCAAGGGCTCTTCGAGTGTCTAACAATGCCTAATTTTTCAAGGGTAGTAAACTCATCCCGAGCTATGTTGAGCTTGGCCGCGTCTAAGCGGCGAGCTTTGGCAAATACGGGTGGGTCCGTTGTGGGAATAAAGTGTTCAACCCCGTGTTTAGCCACAGTGGCTGAGAATTTGGGAATTGTGAGTGCTGGAAATTGGGTGAGGAGTTGATCAAACTTACCTCTTGCCGTGGTGACGCTGGCCTGCACAGGTGGTGGAGAAACTCGGGCTGAGCAGGGAATAGAAGCAAAAGACAGTGCATTAACCAAGCGCCTGTTCGCTAGATCCACTAATAACCCATGTGCACACAAAAAATCTGCGCCTAACAAGTTAAACCTCACCGCCGCTACAACAAATGTCCATCTGTAGTTGCGGCCGTGGATGTGGAGGTGTAGGCTCTTTTCGCCGAAGGTGTCAATGCTGGAGCCGTTGGCTGCCACCGCTCCGTTGCCCCGTGTGCCCATGGCTCGATCTGCTTGGGAGGGCATGACGAAACTCAGTTGAGCTCCTGTGTCAATAAGGAACTGCTTGCCGGTGTGTCCATCCGTCACATATAACAGCTTACTCTTCTCGCCGAGAACCGCTGCGGTTAACGGCTCTCGGCTTTGGCGTTTAAATTTGCAGGGGGAACACATTTGTGAGCCTTCTCAGCGAAACGGTGGTGATAATAACAGACGTCGCTCCGTCTGTTACGTTTTGGCCGTGTCGCTGTCACCGCGGGCTGGATCTGCTCAGTGGGTTGTGGCTCTTCGTGGTTCTGGGTATCAGCGTTGAGGTCTGCGGATGCTGCTGTGGGTGTCTGCTCCTTGCAGGCGTTGACGAGCCGTTGAGCTTCGTTGGCGAGCACGCGGAAGTCTTGCTGGGTGCTGCATCTCATGTTGGCGAGTGTCCCTCTCATGTGTGGCGGCAGCGTGGTGAGGAATATGAATTGTAAGAGGAAGTTGTCGTTGTCCTCTTCTTTAAGCTGCAGCAAATCCTCCATGAGGGCTTTAGGTTTGCACCCTCTGTGGCCGTAGACCGCCAGGATCTTCTCGGCTCTCTCTTCAGCTGAGGGGACGTAATTTGCCACGATGGTTGCTTTCAGTGTTTCATATTTGTCTTGGGCCGGCGGACGCCGGATCATGCTCCGCACACACCTCGAAGTGGCGGCGTTGAGTTTGGAGATGATATGATAGAATTTCGTATCGTCAGCCGTGATGCCCGCCAGTGCAAACTGGGCTTCAGCTTGTTGAAACCACGAGGCGGGGTCTTCCTGCCAGAAGTCCGGCAGCTTGACAGCGACGGCATTCGTGTAGACCATCACTGCTGTGTCCGCAGGGTGAGAGTGCCTTGCTTCAGCTCTCTCAGCGGCGCTGGTGCTCGGTTGAGCCCTCTCAATCCCTTCTGCAGGGGGGGGGAAAGTCGTCCATCTGTTCCCCTGTCTGCGTGGGCGCTGGCGTCTGCCTGGGTCGCCACAGATGAGTCGATTGCGGGGGAACGCCTCAGGTCCATACTCGCGTCAGGGGTCACCAGTGTAGAAGAGCTTGAAATGATGAGGCGATTTGATATATAAACCAAAGTTTATTTATCAGCTCTCCTAACAAGTCTCATCTAGTGCAGAGGTAGCAGAAGGAAAAAGAGACCGAATATCTCCGGCTCTCTGACTTTATACTTGCACATAACAAAAGACATGCATATCAAAGGCTGACATCCCTTATTATCTTAATCCCCCCATTGTCTTGGTACTTCCTCTCTTCGCCCTAGGGGGGTGAGGGTAGCTCCTCCGGTCTCCACCGCAGTGTCTGGGAACGTCTTTGTTCTTCACTTGGCGGTTGAGAGTCTTTGTCCTTTCAGAGGTGTGAAGTTGCCTTACATATGTAATCACCAAACATTCCCACATGCTTCAACATATGTAGGTTATGGAATATATGATTAATATAGCCCACACCTTCTATCATTTGCGTAATATTGCCAAGATTAGGAGTATCTTGTCTCAGAGTGATGCTGAGAAACTGATCCACGCTTTTGTTAGCTCGAGATTAGATTATTGTAATTCTTTATTATCAGGCTGTCTTAAAACATCTTTAAAAAGTCTTCAGCTGATCCAAAATGCTGTAGCAAGAGTTTTAAGAGGTACTAGAAAGAGAGATCATATCTCTCCAGTTCTGGCCTCCCTTCATTGGCTTCCCATAGAGTTTAGAATTAAGTTTAAAATCCTTCTTCTTACTTACAAAGCTCTAAACCAGGGGTGTCCAAACTTTTTGCAAAGAGGGCCAGATTTGGTCAGGTGAAAATGTATGGGGGCCGACCATTCAGCCTGACATTCCTCGAACCATTACCATTGTAAATTACCATATATATATATATATATATATTTATTTTTTTTTTGGACTTATTTTGTACCCGTAGGTAGAGTTGTTCTGCAGTCCGGTGACAAGCCACCAGCTGCCAGTCGTTGCGTGCGCAAGTGCCCCTTAACTCCCTAACCTGCATGTTTTGGCATGTGGGAGGAAACCGGAGAAATCCCGGAGTAAACCCACGCAAACACGGGGAGAACATGCAAACTCCACACAGATCACTGTTGGCCGGGGGCAGGGATCGAACCCACAATCTCATGATCCCCGCGATCCCCCGGCTGAGAGTAAACTGTGCTGCTGCGGTGCTAACCACTGCGTCACCGTGCAGCAGTGATATATATACCATGATATATACTGTATATATATATATATATATCACTTTGCTGTCTGCAGCTAGGTTGACATTGCAAATGAGAATCTGTTGTCAACTGCATTACCACCAGGATAGTTAAAGGTTAAAATAATATTAAATTACATACAAATAAATTTGACTGAATATTTTTAGAAACGTGTATTTATTGATTTTGTTTCAACAAATCACATCCCAGTGCATTTTGACAAAGAATAATATAGTCAAATTAAATGACAGAAATTTGTCAAAACTGTGGTTTGATCATCACAAAAAAATCACTTCACTGAGACTTTGGAATTTATTCTCCTCAGAAGAATAAAAGAAATGTACCTGCATTAATGTGAAGGGTGACACTGGTGTTTCGACTGCAGTAAGGTTGCCAGGTCTGGCTCAAAAGCAGTGGTTTTGATGCGCAAGACGTCACGCAGGTGAGAGTCACTTAGTCTTGTCCTCACACGGTTCTTGTTAATGTTCATATCCGAGAACGTCTTCTCGCACAAGTATGTCGAGCCAAACAAGCTCAGCATTTTCTTAGCAAATGTTCGAATCTCTTGGAACCTGTCTTTGTCCAGCTGGCGGTAAAAGTCGACGAGAGGCAGTTGTTGGTGGCGACCGTGACACTCCGCGTCACACTGCAGCTCAATAAGCTCCAGCTGCAGGTGGTCTGGAGCGTCATTAGGATCCACGGAAAAAGGAGTGGAAAAAAGTGTGATCTCCTTTTCAATAGCTGCAAAATCCCTGAAACGCTGTTGAAACTCCTCAGTCAGAGATGAGATGTTTTCTGCATACCGGTACCTCCTCATTTGCGCACTGATACTGTTTTCTGGAAAACTGGTCATCATTTCCTGCAGTGATGGGAAATGTGTGGTATTGGGCTGCGTTTGTGACAGGTGCCTTTGGAAAAGTAGCAGCTTTGTCCGAAAAGCTTTTATGTATGAATATAGTTGGCTCACCACTGCATTTTGCCCCTGAAGGCTCGTGTTCAGCGCGTTCAGATGTCGTGTTATGTCAACTAAAAATCCAAAATCAGCCAGCCAAACAGGATCGCAGAGTTCCGGCATCGGTTGTCCCTTTTGTGCCAAGAATAGTCCGATTTCCTTTCTGAGAGAGAAGAATCGCTGCAGTGCAGATCCCCGACTGAGCCATCTTATGTCATTGTGATACACAACATCTCCATATTCAGCGTGGATGTCGAGTAGAAACTGTTGAAACTGGCGGTGGCACAGGGCTCTGGAGCGAATATAATTAATAGCCTTTATCACCGGTTTCATAACGTGATCATATTTCAGATGTTTGGCACATAAAACTTGTTGGTGAATAATACAGTGGAGTTTTATAGCTTTGCCGCCTTCTTCACTGACTTTTTTACAGACTAGCGTTGATAGCCCACTTTGCTCACCAACCATGGCAGGTGTGCCGTCCGTAATAATCCCAGTGATTTTATTCCATTGCAGTTTCATGTCATTCACGGTGGAACAAACAGCAGCAAACAAATCTGTTCCTCTGGTTTGGTCCTTAAGGCTCTGAAGGTCAAGGAGCTCTTCACTCTCGTTCATTTCATTGTCCACTCCTCTCAAAAAAATCAGTAACTGAGCGGTGTCAGATGCATCCGCGCTTTTGTCGCAGGCTACCGAAAAAAAGTCAAACTCCACTCCTTTTGCCTCTAACTGTCCCTTGATGTTAGATGAAATTTCTTCAATCCTCCGTGCCACAGTGCTACGACCCAGGCAGACATTGGCAAACTCTTGCTTTTTCTCAGGACAAATTTTCTCCACCATTTTCATCACGCAGTCTTTAATGAATTCACCCCCAGTAAAAGGTTTACAGTGCTTGGCAATCAGCATTGCCACTTCGTAGCTTGCCTTTGTAGAATTTTCATTTGTGTCATGGGTTCTTGTGAACAAACGCTGCTGTGCTGTCAAAACAGCTTCCAGTTGCTTCAGTTTTTCGGTGCGTTCGTTCGCCGTTAGCATGTTTCGTCTGGTAGTGCCTCTTAATATTGAACTCTTTGAAAACAGCCACAGTCTCTTGGCAAATTAGGCAGACAGTTTTTTCGTATGTCAGTGAAAAAATACTCTGATTTCCACTTGTCCTGGAAACGGCGGCCCTCGCTATCAACTTTCCTCTTTTTATTTCCAGTTGCCATTTTAGAAATGAGCTAAAAACATACCACAGGAGTAAAAGTTCACACAGGGGTCACGCGACGAGAATGCGGCCACAGGTCTACTGCCACCCTCTGGTGAAATATAAAATTGCTGTTTTTGGTATGTGTGTATTGTGGGAAACTGTGCTGGCGGGCCACATATTATTGATTTTATGACAGGACGCTTCGGGCCGGTGGAAATTTGGACACGGGCCGGATTTGGCCCGGGGGCCTGACTTTGGGCATGTCTGCTCTAAACAATCAGGCTCCTTTTTATTTAAAAGATCTGATACTACCGTATTATCCTAACAGAGCACTACGCTCCCAAAATGCAGGATTACTTGTAATACCTAGAATCTCCAAAAGTACAATGGGAGGCAGAGCCTTCAGTTATCAAGCTCCTCTCCTGTGGAACCAGCTGCCAATCTGGATTCGGGAGTCAGACTCGATCTCTGTTTTTAAGAATAGGGCTAAAACTTACCTTTTTGATATAGCCTACAATTAGGGAGGGATCATGTGTTTCTGAATCCTCCCTTAGTTATGCTGCTAATAGGTTTAGTCAGCCGGGGGACCTCCAATAATGCACTGGGCCTCACTCCTTTCTTCACTCTCAATGAAATATTTTTTTTTTGCAGGTCATTAACATCTGTTTGTTCTCTCCCATAGATTGAGTCCCCATCGTGCTGTTTGCTCTGTACATGTCTGTTCTTTTCATCTTCTCTGTCCCCTCACCCCCCAGCCAGTCGCAGCAGATGACTGCCCCTCCCTGAGCCTGGTTCTGCTGGAGGTTTCTTCCTGTTAAAAGAGAGTTTTTCCTCTCCACCGTCGCCAAGTGCTTGCTCACAGGGGATCGCCTGATTGCTGGGGTCTTTCTGCAACTGTGGGGGTTCCCCCTACAGTTGATAGTGCGATGAGATGACTGTTGTTGTGAAATGGCGCTATATAAATAAAGTTGAATTGAATTGAATATATATATATATATATACAGTATATATATATATATATAGGGATGGACGTTACTGTATTTGTTTCTCATTTTAGGGGGGGTTCTTTGACTTTGTGTGTGTGTGTGTGTGTGTGTGTGTGGGGGGGGGGGGGGTTATATGTGGGTTTTGACTCTCGGGACTTGCCGTAGCCTAGCCGAGGGGGTTGGGGTAATGACGTCAGGCGGACTACAGCAAAAGTATACAGTATATTCTGTTGTTCACTATAATAAAGGTTGTTCAGTACTCAGTTAATGGAGGCTCCTGTCTCATGTTATTCAGACATAACACATTGGTTGTACACTACTTTTCAAAATGCATTATGGAATATTTTGAGTGCTCTATACAGTGAATGAAATTTTCAGTTAAGACTTCAAACAGCACTACAAAATGGCTCATTCACTATATAGTACACTATATGGGGAACGGGTGAACATTTAAAACAGAGCAGAGGACAGCAAGGAGAGGGTTCCTTCTATGGAGCACAGAATAGGGTGGAGCTGCATAAAGAGGTATGGTTGGATGTTCAACTCCAAGTTTTTTTCTTCCAGTCTACAGCATGCTTGTGATATTGTGTTCTGTAAGATGTCTTAGGGCAATTAAGTTCTTAAAGACGTACTCCGGTGGATACAAATCCCCTTAAAAAAAATCTACATTGTCTAAAGTTATAGCTTATGCCCTTTTATCAACAAAAAATTTCATTGTCTTACAGTTGCTTGTAAAAAATTTTTTTGCCCTTTTTCTCCTCCTTCAAACCCCAAGATTTATTTGACCCAACCACATCCTGACCACTAGGACACTGAAGTCTGCAAGCTGGCAAATTTGAACGGTCACTTCTCAGTCTTGATTGGCTCAACACTACGGATCTGTTAGTTACATCACCAAAAATGCTCTGAGGTCTTAACTTGCCTTTTTCCAAGGGGAGGAGCTTAACCGAAATTTCACAGCAAAAAAACACACATAACACATAAAAGTGATTTAGATCTTGATGTCTTGTAAGTCATAAAAAAACATGTTACATACATGATGACAAGAACAAAATTAGATTTTTAAGGGATTGTCACTTTAAGATCATCTGAATTATTTGTCATATGGCTTCAGTCAGAACATGTGGACACTAGACAAAACACACCTGTGTGCCAGATGACCAAAAATTCCCATACTGTACATATACATACAGTATGTACATACATGTACATACTGTACATGATGAATCAGTTATCAAAAATAACTGCCAAGATAACCCTGTACTGAGACGCGGGCAGTGAAGATGGCTGCTTAGGTGAAGAGCTCCGCAGTACAGGCAGCCTTTTTACTTCTACAAGAGCGCTTTCACTTGTTTCCTCGGTCGAAACTACTCTACATTTCTGCATTGAGACTGCATTTGTGGAGAACAGGATTAAAATGCCAACGCAGCAACAGAAACTTAACATTCGCTCCAAAGCCGGTGCTAGCAAGGAAAGTCTGGCTAAAGCTAGCGATACCGCAACGAGCCCTCCTTCCTCTCTGCCACCTTCAACAGATGCAGGTGTTCCCAAAGACCAAATGGCGGAGGACATTTCTAAGATCTATGCACTGCAGAAAGAAATATTGGAGAGGCAAGATGCTAAGCTCAACTCTATAGAGGCGTCAACGAGGGCGGTGGATTCCAAGCTAACGGAGTTAGCCACCCGGCTGGGAGACGTGGAATCTCGCATTGCCTTTCTCGAAGATGCTAATGTAGCTCTGGATGCTAATCCTCCCGCAACCCAGACGCAGGTGGAAGATTTGCTTTTGAAGCAGGATGACTTGGAAAATAGATCACACCGAAACAATTTACGTTTTGTCAGCTTTCCAGAAAACTGTGAAAAGTCAGATACCCTCACCTTCATGCGCAAAGCTATCCCAGATTTGCTGAAAATTGAGTTCCCTGGAGGGCTGGAAATTGACCGTGCGCACCGGAGCCTCACCAGACGCAAATCAGATGGCCAGCCACCCAGGGCTATCCTGATTCGACTTCTGCGCTTCCAGGATTGGGAGCGTATTGTGGAGGCAGCGCGCGGGATGGGAAAGCTGGATTGGAATGGTCATCACATTATGATTTTTCCGGATTATTCCAGATGAGTATCCGAGATGAGGGTGGCGTTCAAGCAATGTAAACACCTGCTGCACCAGAAGAAGATTGCATTCTCTCTCAGGTATCCTGCAGTTCTTGTCGTGAAGTTGGCAAGTGGTAAACAGGAGTTCACTGATCCTAAGAAAGCACTGAACCTGATTCTTTCACTACTAACTAACTAACTAACTAACTAACCTGCACTTATATAGCGCTTTTCTAGTCACAAAGACCACTCAAAGCGCTTTCATTAATACTAACCCTCTATTCTAAGGGCCTATAGGAAACAGATATCTAGGGACAATTTAGAACAGCCAATTAACCTAACATGCATGTTTTTGGCATGTGGGAGGAAACCGGAGAAATCCCGGAGTAAACCCACGCAACACGGGGAGAACATGCAAACTCCACACAGATCACTGTTGGTCGGGGGCTGGGATCGAACCAGCCATCGTGATGTCTCACTACCGTGAGACATTGATGAACAATGGTATGAATACATGCTATATGTTTATATGTTACATATTCTTGACGGAGGATTTGATGCAGTATTAATGTAAGGCTTCATTTTTGTTTTTGTTAACAACTGAACATAAACATTTATAAAAGTTACTGCCCGCGCTTTATTATCTGTATGCATGAGGCTGCTGCGATGTTGTGGCTCTCCCTAAGTTTGTTGCACTGTTCACAGTCACAGTCTTAGAGTTTTTTATTTTTATTGGGGGTTTTTTTGTGCACCGATGGGTGACATTGGTTTTAGGTCACTGTTTATGTTATTCTATGATTAAGTGGTTTTCGTTTCTTTTTTTTGTATTTTCAGTTTTTATTGTGTTTATCTTTTACCCAGTGAGGAAGTTTTTGGTAGAGAATTGCTGGATATTTTGGATGGTAACATGTACTGTTTATGATGTTGGCTAATTGTCAGAGCTTTCTTAACCTTATTACTTGGAATGTTAATGGTCTTAACCACCCAATTAAGAGGAAAAAATTTTTGGCGTTTATTAAATCAAAAAAAGTGGATGTAGCGTTGCTTCAGGAGACCCACCTCACTAATACAGAATCTAAAAAACTCTGTCGGGATTGGGTGGGACATGGGTTTGCGTCTTGCGGTAATAGCCAGAGCAGGGGGGTGGCAATCCTTATTCATAAACATTTGCAGTTCAAGTGTCTAAAAGAGGTTAGTGATGATGATGGACAACTCCTCATAATTCTTATAGAAATTCAGGGCCATAGGATGATACTCGCTAATGTCTATGCACCAAATATAGTTGATAGTTTATGTTCAAGTTGTGCAAAAAATGCACAAAGTGAAATGGGTAATTATCCCATTTTAGTAGGTGGGGATTTCAACCAGGTCATGGACAACATTTTAGATCGGAGCACCCCCTCACAGCGTTTATCTAAATCTGGCTCTATATTGAAAGACATGTGCAGTGCAATTGGTTTGGTAGATGTTTGGCGGCTTTTTAATCCGTCCACAAGGGATTACACTTTTTATTCCACTGCTCATAATGTGTTTTCCAGGATTGATTACTTTCTAATGTCAAAATCCTCTGTCTTCTCTGTAAATTTGAGCTCCATTGGTAGCATATTACTATCACACCATGCCCCTGTTTTTTTTACATATGATTCCGCCTTGTCAGTTAAAAAAAAAATTCTAGATGGAGGCTTAATTCAAGTCTTCTTCTTAATCCAGATTTTGTGTCCTCTTTGAAAGCAGAGATCTCCTTATATCTCGAGACAAACTGGGATTCTGCTCCCTCTGCCAGTGTTGCTTGGGAGGCCTTTAAGGCATTTATCAGGGGTCATATTATTCAATATGCATCTTTTAAAAAGAAAGCTAACATTGCTAAACAGATTGATTTGGAGAGGAGAATGGCTATATCAGAGACTGTATTCAAACAGGACACAAACTTAGTAAATCTGCCACCCCTTGTGAAGCTTAAGTATGAGCTCAATTCAATCTTAACACAAAAAGCTGAATTTTCCCTATTTCACCTTAGGCACAAACAATTCGAGGAGGGGGATAAAGCTGGCAAAATGCTGGCTAGATATATCAAAATGAAAGAAGCTCAGTGCACTATACAGTGGGGAAAAAAGTATTTAGTCAGCCACCAATTGTGCAAGTTCTTCCACTTAAAAGATGAGAGAGGTCTCCAATTTTCATCATAGGTATACCTCAACTATGAGAGACAAAATGAGAAAAAAAAATCCAGAAAATCACATTGAAGGATTTTTAATGAATTAATTGGTAAATTCCTCGGCAAAATAAGTATTTGGTCAATAACAAAAGTTCATCTCAATACTTTGTTATATACCCTTTGCTGGCAATGACAGAGGTCAAACGTTTTCTGTAAGTCTTCACAAGGTTTTCACACACTGTTGCTGGTATTTTGGCCCATTCCTCCATCCAGATCTCCTCTAGAGCAGTGATGCTTTGGGGCTGTCGCTGGGCAGCACGGACTTTCAACTCCCTCCAAAGATTTTCTATGGGGTTGAGATCTGGAGACTGGCTAGGCCACTCCAGGACCTTGAAATGCTTCTTATGAAGCCACTCCTTCATTGCCCGGGTGGTGTGTTTGGGATCATTGTCATGCTGAAAGACCCAGCCACGTTTCATCTTCAATGCCCTTGCTGATGGAAGGAGGTTTTCACTCAAAATCTCACAATACATGGCCCCATTCATTCTTTCCTTTACACGGATCAGTCGTCCTGGTCCCTTTGCAGAAAAACAGCCCCGAAGTATGATGTTTTCACCCCCATGCTTCACAGTAGGTATGGTGTTCTTTCTCCTCCAAACACGACAAGTTGGGTTTTTACCAAAAAGTTCTATTTTGGTTTCATCTGACCATATGACATTCTCCCAATCCTCTTCTGGATCATCCAAATGCTCTCTAGCAAACTTCAGACGGGCCTGGACATGTACTGGCTTAAGCAGGGGGACACGTCTGGCACTGCAGGATTTGAGTCCCTGGCGGCGTAGTGTGTTACTGATGGTAGCCTTTGTTACTTTGGTCCCAGCTCTCTGCAGGTCATTCACTAGGTCCCCCCGTGTGGTTCTGGGATTTTTGCTCACCGTTCTCATGATCATTTTGACCTCACGGGGTGAGATCTTGCGTGGAACCCCAGATGGAGGGAGATTATCAGTGGTCTTGTATGTCTTCCGTTTTCTAATAACTGCTCCCACAGTTGATTTCTTCACACCAAGCTGCTTACCTATTGCAGATTCAGTCTTCCCAGCCTGGTGCAGGTCTACAATTTTGTTTCTGGTGTCCTTTGACAGCTCTTTGGTCTTGGCCATAGTGGAGTTTGGAGTCTGACTGTTTGAGGTTGTGGACAGGTGTCTTTTATACTGATAATGAGTTCAAACAGGTGCTATTAATACAGGTAACGAGTGAAGGACAGGGGACCCTCTTAAAGAAGAAGTTACAGGTCTGTGAGAGCCAGAAATCTTGCTTGTTTGTAGGTGACCAAATACTTATTTTACCAAGGAATTTACCAATTAATTCATTAAAAATCCTTCAATGTGATTTTCTGGATTTTTTTTCTCCTTTTGTCTCTCATAGTTGAGGTATACCTATGATGAAAATTGGAGACCTCTCTCATCTTTTAAGTGGGAGAACTTGCACAGTTGGTGGCTGACTAAATACTTTTTTTCCCCACTGTATCTGCTATTAGGACGCAGGATGGTACTCTGGTGTCAGACTCAAATGAAATTAAAGGTGCTTTCAGAGAATTTTATACTTCGCTTTATTCTTCTGAAATGGAGGCTGGATCTCAAGAGATTTATGCATTTTTGTCTTCCCTGTCTTTGCCCTCCCTAACGAAGGAACAAATAGACCTGCTTGACACCCCAATTACTAAAGATGAAATTGTGAAAGTTATTAAGAGCCTTTCGACTGGAAAAGCACCGGGCCCTGATGGATTCACTGTAGAATTTTACAGGGCTGTGGGGAGACTTGAATAACGAAACCGTATTGCCTTTCATTCCAGTTTATTCAAGTAATCATTCCACTGTCTGCTCTCATTCCTGAGCAGCGAACAAAGAGAGGGAACACACCAAAGTTCTCTCATTTAAACATTCTGACATCAAACCATTTCCCTCGCGGGGGAAATCACACATCTATCTCAAAATCTCTTTATTCACATTCATTAGCCTTTTATTTACATAACTCCCCCTTCTCTCCTCTCGAGCCTCAGTGGTCAGGAAGTCTTCTGTCCCCTGTCCTCCGCAGGGGGTCCAGGCTCTGTGGCTCCGCACCGCAGGGGGCTGGCTCTCCTTCATCGTGGTTAAATCACATATGCAGTGTCCAACATATACATGTCTCACAACACAGCCATATAACCCCCCCCCAAACGATGAAGAACAGACTAATTCCTAAAATTTAATAGCACCTTACTCACTACTGAATAATCAACACCAACATTCAGTCTGTGCGCCGCTTGGGCTTCAGCCGTCTGCCGAATCTGCTGTGCGTTGGCCCCGCCTTGCCTGCGGTGCTTTTCTGCTTCGGTTCTGTTGACTGAGGAAGAGAGTGATTAATTGCCCCCTGCGGGGGCCTGCCTCGTCGAGGCACCACTGCGACCGGTACAGACACGTCCTTCATGACAAAAGCAGGTTTTAGTCTGTCAATACTGACTGTCTCTTTTCTGTCTCCAAAATCTAGCACAAATTGCTTATCACCTGCCTCCAGCACTCGAAATGGCCCTTCGTAAGGTGGTTTGAGCGTTGCTTTAAGGGCTTCGCGCCTGACAAAAACGAAATCGGCATTTTTCAAAGCCTTGGGGATGAAAACTCGTGGAAAAGCGTGATGAACCGGACCCGGGAGCGTGTCTGCCCCCGTGCCGACTAACGGTCCCAGAGCCGAGAGAGGTGGGGGCTCTGGGTGCTCTGGTAAAAACTCGCCCGGCAGCCTCAGAGTTTGTGCGAATACCAGCTCCGCTGGGGAGGCGTCTAAGTCCTCTTTAGGCGCAGAACGCAACCCTAATAAAACCCATGGAAGTTTATTTACCCAATCTGCATCCGTGAGCGACGCTCTGAGTGCTGCCTTCAAAGACCTATGAAAACGCTCGCATAAACCATTGGCCTGAGGGTGGTAAGCCGTAGTGCGGTGAATTTTGGCTCCTAAGCCGTTGGCCATCGCTGACCACAGCTCAGAGATGAATTGCGGTCCTCTATCGGACGTAATGTCCGACGGAACCCCGAAGCGCGCCACCCAAGCCATTAAAAAAACGCGAGCCACCTCCGCGGCCGTGGTCGTCGCAAGTGGGACCACTTCCGGCCAACGTATGGTGCGGTCCACCATTGTCAAAAGATACGTGAACCCCTGTGATGCCGGTAGGGGGCCCACAAGGTCGACGTGCACATGGTCGAACCTTCTGGCCGGAATGCGGAACGGTTCTAACGGGGCTCTTGTGTGCCTGTGAATTTTGGCCCGTTGACAGGAAATGCAGGTTTTTGCCCATTCCTTCACGTGCTTGCGCAGGCACGGCCAAACAAACTTTTCCGCAACTAGTTTCACCGACGCGCGCACCCCCGGGTGCGCCAGTGAGTGGACCGAGTCAAAAACACGGCGGCGCCACGTGGCCGGAACCACCGGACGCGGGCGCCCCGTCGACATGTCGCAGATCAGGGGGGGCATACCGGTTTGTAAACACTTGCTCTCCAGCCTCAACCCTGTTGGTCCAGACTGGAGCGCGCGCACGTCTGCGTCCGCCCCCTGGTCCGCTGCCATGGCTGCGTAATCTATACCCACGTGCACCGGGGCTGCGCGCGCCACCGTGCCGCTCTCCTGCGGCGCGGTCACGGTGGCCCGTTCTGCCTCTGCGCGTGTTGGGGTCGTGAACGCGCGTGAGAGACAATCCGCTACTACATTGAATTTGCCCGCGACGTGCCTAATGTCAGTGGTAAATTCCGAGATTGCGGCCAGCTGCCTCTGCTGCCTGCCGGACCACGGATCTGAAATTTTGGCCATGGCGTATGTGAGCGGCTTGTGGTCCACATAAGCGGTGAAGCACCGTCCTTCCAGCCAGAACTGGAAATGACGAATAGCCAAATGCAGCGCCAACAGTTCTCTGTCAAACGCGCTGTATTTTCGTTCAGCCGCGCTTAAAGATTTGCTAAAGAAAGCCAAAGGCTGCCAAACTCCGGCTACCTGTTGCTCAATAACGGCCCCTATGGCTAAATCTGAAGCGTCTGTCGTCAGCGCGATCCGTGCTGCAGGGTCTGGGTGGGCCAGGAGCGCAGCGTCAGCCAAGGCTTTTTTAACCTCTGTGAACGCGCGCTCCCGCTCCGGGGACCATTCGACCGCCTGGGTCGGTTTTTGTTTTTTGAGCGCGGCATATAACGGTTGCATGATTTGAGCTGCGTGGGGCAGGAATCGGTTATAAAAATTCACCATCCCCAAGAATTCCTGTAGTGATTTGACCGTTTGTGGACGGGGAAAATCCGCTACCGCGCGTACTTTCTCTGGTAACGGAACCGCTCCCTCCGGGGAGACGCGGTGACCCAAAAAATCGATCCGCTCGACGCCGAACTGGCACTTGGCTGGGTTAACTATTAAGCCGTGCTCTCCCAGCCTCCTAAAAACTGCTGTGAGGTGCGTTTCGTGTTCGTCCTCTGAAGTACTCGCGACCAAAATGTCGTCGAGGTACACAAACACGAAAGGGAGATCGCGTAACACGGCATCCATCATCCGCTGAAATGTTTGCGCCGCCCCTTTGAGACCAAACGGCATGCGTAAAAATTCGAAAAGTCCGAACGGGGTTATTACCGCTGTTTTAGGAATGTCCTCCGGTTGGACCGGGACTTGGTGATAGCCGCGAACTAGATCAATCTTTGAAAAAATGCGCGCCCCCGCCAGGTGCACCGAAAAATCCTGAATGTGCAGGATGGGATAACGATCGTGCGCCGTAGTGTTGTTTAGCCTGCGGTAATCCCCGCACGGTCTCCAGGAGCCATCGGCTTTCGGTACCATGTGCAGCGGCGAAGCCCACGGGCTCTTCGACCTACGAACGATGCCCAGCCTCTCCAGGCTGGCGAACTCCTCGCGCGCAATGGCGAGCTTAACTGCATCCAAGCGGCGAGCTTTTGCAAACACGGGAGGACCAGAAGTGGGGATAAAGTGTTTCACCCCGTGCTTCGCGACCGTCGCTGAAAAAGTGGGCACAGTGAGCGCTGGAAATTGGGTGAGGAGTGTGTGAAACTTACCACCTGCTGTAGCGACGTGGGTCTGTACTGGTGGCGGGGACACTCGAGCTGAACAGGGGAGAGAGTAAAAAGAGAGTGCATTTACCAGCCGTCTATTAGCAAGATCCACTAACAGATTGTGTGAACACAGAAAATCCGCGCCCAACATGTTGAAACTCACCGCCGCTATTACAAAAGTCCATTCATATGTGCGGCCATGTAAGCACAAAGGCAAGGTCCTTCTCCCGTAGGTGTTGATGTTCGAGCCATTTGCCGCTGTAGCTCCGCTACCGTGGGGTCCAGCCACCCGGTCCGCGTATGTTGGGGTGATGAAGCTCACTTGTGCTCCGGTGTCGATGAGGAACTCTCGTCCGGAGCGCGCATCCGTGATGTAGAGCAGCTTGTTGCGTTCTCCGAGGGTCGAAGCTGCTAGCGACCCCCGGTCTTGCCGTTTCCCGAACTCCTGAAGATGCAGGGCGGCACACACCTGCGTGCCTTCTCTGCGAACCTCCGATGGTAAAAGCAGAGATCTTCTCCTCCGCTGTGTCGTGCCCGCGCCTCTGCCGTCGGGCTATTGGCTCCACCTCGTCGCGGCCGTGTTGCCGCCGTCGTCGGCCAGTCTGGTTCTGCCGCCTCTGGCTCCCCGCTGTCTCGGGTCGCCGCTGTGGTTGCTTGCCCGCCGCAGGCGTCCAGGATCCCATCTGCCTCCTGGGCCAGCTCCCGGAACTCCTCCAGGGTGTGACACTTTTTGCCGGCCAGCGTGCTTCTTGCATGCGCCGGGAGGTTGGAGAGGAAGATGAACTGAAAAATGAAATCATCGTTGTCCAACCCTCTCAGCTGTATCATCTCCTCCATCAGGGCGCTCGGCCTGTGTCCACCTTGGTCTAGCAAAGACAGGATCCTCCTCGCCCTCACTTCAGCCGAGGGGGTGAAAAACTTGATGAGGGTGGATTTCAGCTTGCCGTACCTGTCGGTCGCGGGTGGCTGCCCCACCAAGCTTTGCACGCACCGAGCTGTGCTGTTGTCCAGCTTAGCGATGACATGGTGGAACTTAGTGTCATCCACCGTTACTCCTGCGAGCGCGAACTGCGACTCTGCTTGCAGAAACCACGACCGTGGGTTATCCTGCCAGAAATCAGGCAGCTTAACGGCCACTGCGCTCGCCAGCTCTGAGCGCTGTGAGTCCGGGACCCTGAGAATTTCTTCGTTCATTCTCAACGTCGTCAGTCACCAATGTGGGGAGACTTGAATAACGAAACCGAATTGCCTTTCATTCCAGTTTATTCAAGTAATCATTCCACTGTCTGCTCTCATTCCTGAGCAGCGAACAAAGAGAGGGAACACACCAAAGTTCTCTCATTTAAACATTCTGACATCAAACCATTTCCCTCGCGGGGGAAATCACACATCTCTCTCAAAATCTCTTTATCCACATTCATTAGCCTTTTATTTACATAACTCCCCCT
This sequence comes from Pholidichthys leucotaenia, assembly GCA_020510985.1. Classification (NCBI taxonomy): domain Eukaryota; kingdom Metazoa; phylum Chordata; class Actinopteri; order Cichliformes; family Pholidichthyidae; genus Pholidichthys; species Pholidichthys leucotaenia. Next base: position 230,991,095 of record CM035840.1, read on the forward strand.
TCTCTCCTCTCGAGCCTCAGTGGTCAGGAAGTCTTCTGTCCCCTGTCCTCCGCAGGGGGTCCAGGCTCTGTGGCTCCGCACCGCAGGGGGCTGGCTCTCCTTCATCGTGGTTAAATCACATATGCAGTGTCCAACATATACATGTCTCACAACACAGCCATATAACCCCCCCCAAACGATGAAGAACAGACTAATTCCTAAAATTTAATAGCACCTTACTCACTACTGAATAATCAACACCAACATTCAGTCTGTGCGCCGCTTGGGCTTCAGCCGTCTGCCGAATCTGCTGTGCGTTGGCCCCGCCTTGCCTGCGGTGCTTTTCTGCTTCGGTTCTGTTGACTGAGGAAGAGAGTGATTAATTGCCCCCTGCGGGGGCCTGCCTCGTCGAGGCACCACTGCGACCGGTACAGACACGTCCTTCATGACAAAAGCAGGTTTTAGTCTGTCAATACTGACTGTCTCTTTTCTGTCTCCAAAATCTAGCACAAATTGCTTATCACCTGCCTCCAGCACTCGAAATGGCCCTTCGTAAGGTGGTTTGAGCGTTGCTTTAAGGGCTTCGCGCCTGACAAAAACGAAATCGGCATTTTTCAAAGCCTTGGGGACGAAAACTCGTGGAAAAGCGTGATGAACCGGACCCGGGAGCGTGTCTGCCCCCGTGCCGACTAACGGTCCCAGAGCCGAGAGAGGTGGGGGCTCTGGGTGCTCTGGTAAAAACTCGCCCGGCAGCCTCAGAGTTTGTGCGAATACCAGCTCCGCTGGGGAGGCGTCTAAGTCCTCTTTAGGCGCAGAACGCAACCCTAATAAAACCCATGGAAGTTTATTTACCCAATCTGCATCCGTGAGCGACGCTCTGAGTGCTGCCTTCAAAGACCTATGAAAACGCTCGCATAAACCATTGGCCTGAGGGTGGTAAGCCGTAGTGCGGTGAATTTTGGCTCCTAAGCCGTTGGCCATCGCTGACCACAGCTCAGAGATGAATTGCGGTCCTCTATCGGACGTAATGTCCGACGGAACCCCGAAGCGCGCCACCCAAGCCGTTAAAAAAACGCGAGCCACCTCCGCGGCCGTGGTCGTCGCAAGTGGGACCACTTCCGGCCAACGTGTGGTGCGGTCCACCATTGTCAAAAGATACGTGAACCCCTGTGATGCCGGTAGGGGGCCCACAAGGTCGACGTGCACATGGTCGAACCTTCTGGCCGGAATGCGGAACGGTTCTAACGGGGCTCTTGTGTGCCTGTGAATTTTGGCCCGTTGACAGGAAATGCAGGTTTTTGCCCATTCCTTCACGTGCTTGCGCAGGCACGGCCAAACAAACTTTTCCGCAACTAGTTTCACCGACGCGCGCACCCCCGGGTGCGCCAGTGAGTGGACCGAGTCAAAAACATGGCGGCGCCACGTGGCCGGAACCACCGGACGCGGGCGCCCCGTCGACATGTCGCAGATCAGGGGGGGCATACCGGTTTGTAAACACTTGCTCTCCAGCCTCAACCCTGTTGGTCCAGACTGGAGCGCGCGCACGTCTGCGTCCGCCCCCTGGTCCGCTGCCATGGCTGCGTAATCTATACCCACGTGCACCGGGGCTGCGCGCGCCACCGTGCCGCTCTCCTGCGGCGCGGTCACGGTGGCCCGTTCTGCCTCTGCGCGTGTTGGGGTCGTGAACGCGCGTGAGAGACAATCCGCTACTACATTGAATTTGCCCGCGACGTGCCTAATGTCAGTGGTAAATTCCGAGATTGCGGCCAGCTGCCTCTGCTGCCTGCCGGACCACGGATCTGAAATTTTGGCCATGGCGTATGTGAGCGGCTTGTGGTCCACATAAGCGGTGAAGCACCGTCCTTCCAGCCAGAACTGGAAATGACGAATAGCCAAATGCAGCGCCAACAGTTCTCTGTCAAACGCGCTGTATTTTCGTTCAGCCGCGCTTAAAGATTTGCTAAAGAAAGCCAAAGGCTGCCAAACTCCGGCTACCTGTTGCTCAATAACAGCCCCTATGGCTAAATCTGAAGCGTCTGTCGTCAGCGCGATCCGTGCTGCAGGGTCTGGGTGGGCCAGGAGCGCAGCGTCAGCCAAGGCTTTTTTAACCTCTGTGAACGCGCGCTCCCGCTCCGGGGACCATTCGACCGCCTGGGTCGGTTTTTGTTTTTTGAGCGCGGCATATAACGGTTGCATGATTTGAGCTGCGTGGGGCAGGAATCGGTTATAAAAATTCACCATCCCCAAGAATTCCTGTAGTGATTTGACCGTTTGTGGACGGGGAAAATCCGCTACCGCGCGTACTTTCTCTGGTAACGGAACCGCTCCCTCCGGGGAGACGCGGTGACCCAAAAAATCGATCCGCTCGACGCCGAACTGGCACTTGGCTGGGTTAACTATTAAGCCGTGCTCTCCCAGCCTCCTAAAAACTGCTGTGAGGTGCGTTTCGTGTTCGTCCTCTGAAGTACTCGCGACCAAAATGTCGTCGAGGTACACAAACACGAAAGGGAGATCGCGTAACACGGCATCCATCATCCGCTGAAATGTTTGCGCCGCCCCTTTGAGACCAAACGGCATGCGTAAAAATTCGAAAAGTCCGAACGGGGTTATTACCGCTGTTTTAGGAATGTCCTCCGGTTGGACCGGGACTTGGTGATAGCCGCGAACTAGATCAATCTTTGAAAAAATGCGCGCCCCCGCCAGGTGCACCGAAAAATCCTGAATGTGCAGGATGGGATAACGATCGTGCGCCGTAGCGTTGTTTAGCCTGCGGTAATCCCCGCACGGTCTCCAGGAGCCATCGGCTTTCGGTACCATGTGCAGCGGCGAAGCCCACGGGCTCTTCGACCTACGAACGATGCCCAGCCTCTCCAGGCTGGCGAACTCCTCGCGCGCAATGGCGAGCTTAACTGCATCCAAGCGCCGAGCTTTTGCAAACACGGGAGGACCAGAAGTGGGGATAAAGTGTTTCACCCCGTGCTTCGCGACCGTCGCTGAAAAAGTGGGCACAGTGAGCGCTGGAAATTGGGTGAGGAGTGTGTGAAACTTACCACCTGCTGTAGCGACGTGGGTCTGTACTGGTGGCGGGGACACTCGAGCTGAACAGGGGAGAGAGTAAAAAGAGAGTGCATTTACCAGCCGTCTATTAGCAAGATCCACTAACAGATTGTGTGAACACAGAAAATCCGCGCCCAACATGTTGAAACTCACCGCCGCTATTACAAAAGTCCATTCATATGTGCGGCCATGTAAGCACAAAGGCAAGGTCCTTCTCCCGTAGGTGTTGATGTTCGAGCCATTTGCCGCTGTAGCTCCGCTACCGTGGGGTCCAGCCACCCGGTCCGCGTATGTTGGGGTGATGAAGCTCACTTGTGCTCCGGTGTCGATGAGGAACTCTCGTCCGGAGCGCGCATCCGTGATGTAGAGCAGCTTGTTGCGTTCTCCGAGGGTCGAAGCTGCTAGCGACCCCCGGTCTTGCCGTTTCCCGAACTCCTGAAGATGCAGGGCGGCACACACCTGCGTGCCTTCTCTGCGAACCTCCGATGGTAAAAGCAGAGATCTTCTCCTCCGCTGTGTCGTGCCCGCGCCTCTGCCGTCGGGCTATTGGCTCCACCTCGTCGCGGCCGTGTTGCCGCCGTCGTCGGCCAGTCTGGTTCTGCCGCCTCTGGCTCCCCGCTGTCTCGGGTCGCCGCTGTGGATGCTTGCCCGCCGCAGGCGTCCAGGATCCCATCTGCCTCCTGGGCCAGCTCCCGGAACTCCTCCAGGGTGTGACACTTTTTGCCGGCCAGCGTGCTTCTCGCATGCGCCGGGAGGTTGGAGAGGAAGATGAACTGAAAAATGAAATCATCGTTGTCCAACCCTCTCAGCTGTATCATCTCCTCCATCAGGGCGCTCGGCCTGTGTCCACCTTGGTCTAGCAAAGACAGGATCCTCCTCGCCCTCACTTCAGCCGAGGGGGTGAAAAACTTGATGAGGGTGGATTTCAGCTTGCCGTACCTGTCGGTCGCGGGTGGCTGCCCCACCAAGCTTTGCACGCACCGAGCTGTGCTGTTGTCCAGCTTAGCGATGACATGGTGGAACTTAGTGTCATCCACCGTTACTCCTGCGAGCGCGAACTGCGACTCTGCTTGCAGAAACCACGACCGTGGGTTATCCTGCCAGAAATCAGGCAGCTTAACGGCCACTGCGCTCGCCAGCTCTGAGCGCTGTGAGTCCGGGACCCTGAGAATTTCTTCGTTCATTCTCAACGTCGTCAGTCACCAATGTGGGGAGACTTGAATAACGAAACCAAATTGCCTTTCATTCCAGTTTATTCAAGTAATCATTCCACTGTCTGCTCTCATTCCTGAGCAGCGAACAAAGAGAGGGAACACACCAAAGTTCTCTCATTTAAACATTCTGACATCAAACCATTTCCCTCGCGGGGGAAATCACACATCTCTCTCAAAATCTCTTTATCCACATTCATTAGCCTTTTATTTACATAACTCCCCCTTCTCTCCTCTCGAGCCTCAGTGGTCAGGAAGTCTTCTGTCCCCTGTCCTCCGCAGGGGGTCCAGGCTCTGTGGCTCCGCACCGCAGGGGGCTGGCTCTCCTTCATCGTGGTTAAATCACATATGCAGTGTCCAACATATACATGTCTCACAACACAGCCATATAACCCCCCCCAAACGATGAAGAACAGACTAATTCCTAAAATTTAATAGCACCTTACTCACTACTGAATAATCAACACCAACATTCAGTCTGTGCGCCGCTTGGGCTTCAGCTGTCTGCTGAATCTGCTGTGCGTTGGCCCCGCCTTGCCTGCGGTGCTTTTCTGCTTCGGTTCTGTTGACTGAGGAAGAGAGTGATTAATTGCCCCCTGCGGGGGCCTGCCTCGTCGAGGCACCACTGCGACCGGTACAGACACGTCCTTCATGACAAAAGCAGGTTTTAGTCTGTCAATACTGACTGTCTCTTTTCTGTCTCCAAAATCTAGCACAAATTGCTTCTCACCTGCCTCCAGCACTCGAAATGGCCCTTCGTAAGGTGGTTTGAGCGTTGCTTTAAGGGCTTCGCGCCTGACAAAAACGAAATCGGCATTTTTCAAAGCCTTGGGGACGAAAACTCGTGGAAAAGCGTGATGAATCGGACCCGGGAGCGTGTCTGCCCCCGTGCCGACTAACGGTCCCAGAGCCGAGAGAGGTGGGGGCTCTGGGTGCTCTGGTAAAAACTCGCCCGGCAGCCTCAGAGTTTGTGCGAATACCAGCTCCGCTGGGGAGGCGTCTAAGTCCTCTTTAGGCGCAGAACGCAACCCTAATAAAACCCATGGAAGTTTATTTACCCAATCTGCATCCGTGAGCGACGCTCTGAGTGCTGCCTTCAAAGACCTATGAAAACGCTCGCATAAACCATTGGCCTGAGGGTGGTAAGCCGTAGTGCGGTGAATTTTGGCTCCTAAGCCGTTGGCCATCGCTGACCACAGCTCAGAGATGAATTGCGGTCCTCTATCGGACGTAATGTCCGACGGAACCCCGAAGCGCGCCACCCAAGCCGTTAAAAAAACGCGAGCCACCTCCGCGGCCGTGGTCGTCGCAAGTGGGACCACTTCCGGCCAACGTGTGGTGCGGTCCACCATTGTCAAAAGATACGTGAACCCCTGTGATGCCGGTAGGGGGCCCACAAGGTCGACGTGCACATGGTCAAACCTTCTGGCCGGAATGCGGAACGGTTCTAACGGGGCTCTTGTGTGCCTGTGAATTTTGGCCCGTTGACAGGAAATGCAGGTTTTTGCCCATTCCTTCACGTGCTTGCGCAGGCACGGCCAAACAAACTTTTCCGCAACTAGTTTCACCGACGCGCGCACCCCCGGGTGCGCCAGTGAGTGGACCGAGTCAAAAACATGGCGGCGCCACGTGGCCGGAACCACCGGACGCGGGCGCCCCGTCGACATGTCGCAGATCAGGGGGGGCATACCGGTTTGTAAACACTTGCTCTCCAGCCTCAACCCTGTTGGTCCAGACTGGAGCGCGCGCACGTCTGCGTCCGCCCCCTGGTCCGCTGCCATGGCTGCGTAATCTATACCCACGTGCACCGGGGCTGCGCGCGCCACCGTGCCGCTCTCCTGCGGCGCGGTCACGGTGGCCCGTTCTGCCTCTGCGCGTGTTGGGGTCGTGAACGCGCGTGAGAGACAATCCGCTACTACATTGAATTTGCCCGCGACGTGCCTAATGTCAGTGGTAAATTCCGAGATTGCGGCCAGCTGCCTCTGCTGCCTGCCGGACCACGGATCTGAAATTTTGGCCATGGCGTATGTGAGCGGCTTGTGGTCCACATAAGCGGTGAAGCACCGTCCTTCCAGCCAGAACTGGAAATGACGAATAGCCAAATGCAGCGCCAACAGTTCTCTGTCAAACGCGCTGTATTTTCGTTCAGCCGCGCTTAAAGATTTGCTAAAGAAAGCCAAAGGCTGCCAAACTCCGGCCACCTGTTGCTCAATAACGGCCCCTATGGCTAAATCTGAAGCGTCTGTCGTCAGCGCGATCCGTGCTGCAGGGTCTGGGTGGGCCAGGAGCGCAGCGTCAGCTAAGGCTTTTTTAACCTCTGTGAACGCGCGCTCCCGCTCCGGGGACCATTTGACCGCCTGGGTCGGTTTTTGTTTTTTGAGCGCGGCATATAACGGTTGCATGATTTGAGCTGCGTGGGGCAGGAATCGGTTATAAAAATTCACCATCCCCAAGAATTCCTGTAGTGATTTGACCGTTTGTGGACGGGGAAAATCCGCTACCGCGCGTACTTTCTCTGGTAACGGAACCGCTCCCTCCGGGGAGACGCGGTGACCCAAAAAATCGATCCGCTCGACGCCGAACTGGCACTTGGCTGGGTTAACTATTAAGCCGTGCTCTCCCAGCCTCCTAAAAACTGCTGTGAGGTGCGTTTCGTGTTCGTCCTCTGAAGTACTCGCGACCAAAATGTCGTCGAGGTACACAAACACGAAAGGGAGATCGCGTAACACGGCATCCATCATCCGCTGAAATGTTTGCGCCGCCCCTTTGAGACCAAACGGCATGCGTAAAAATTCGAAAAGTCCGAACGGGGTTATTACCGCTGTTTTAGGAATGTCCTCCGGTTGGACCGGGACTTGGTGATAGCCGCGAACTAGATCAATCTTTGAAAAAATGCGCGCCCCCACCAGGTGCACCGAAAAATCCTGAATGTGCAGGATGGGATAACGATCGTGCGCCGTAGCGTTGTTTAGCCTGCGGTAATCCCCGCACGGTCTCCAGGAGCCATTGGCTTTCGGTACCATGTGCAGCGGCGAAGCCCATGGGCTCTTCGACCTACGAACGATGCCCAGCCTCTCCAAGCTGGCGAACTCCTCGCGCGCAATGGCGAGCTTAACTGCATCCAAGCGCCGAGCTTTTGCAAACACGGGAGGACCAGAAGTGGGGATAAAGTGTTTCACCCCGTGCTTCGCGACCGTCGCTGAAAAAGTGGGCACAGTGAGCGCTGGAAATTGGGTGAGGAGTGTGTGAAACTTACCACCTGCTGTAGTGACGTGGGTCTGTACTGGTGGCGGGGACACTCGAGCTGAACAGGGGAGAGAGTAAAAAGAGAGTGCATTTACCAGCCGTCTATTAGCAAGATCCACTAACAGATTGTGTGAACACAGAAAATCCGCGCCCAACATGTTGAAACTCACCGCCGCTATTACAAAAGTCCATTCATATGTGCGGCCATGTAAGCACAAAGGCAAGGTCCTTCTCCCGTAGGTGTTGATGTTCGAGCCATTTGCCGCTGTAGCTCCGCTACCGTGGGGTCCAGCCACCCGGTCCGCGTATGTTGGGGTGATGAAGCTCACTTGTGCTCCGGTGTCGATGAGGAACTCTCGTCCGGAGCGCGCATCCGTGATGTAGAGCAGCTTGTTGCGTTCTCCGAGGGTCGAAGCTGCTAGCGACCCCCGGTCTTGCCGTTTCCCGAACTCCTGAAGATGCAGGGCGGCACACACCTGCGTGCCTTCTCTGCGAACCTCCGATGGTAAAAGCAGAGATCTTCTCCTCCGCTGTGTCGTGCCCGCGCCTCTGCCGTCGGGCTATTGGCTCCACCTCGTCGCGGCCGTGTTGCCGCCGTCGTCGGCCAGTCTGGTTCTGCCGCCTCTGGCTCCCCGCTGTCTCGGGTCGCCGCTGTGGATGCTTGCCCGCCGCAGGCGTCCAGGATCCCATCTGCCTCCTGGGCCAGCTCCCGGAACTCCTCCAGGGTGTGACACTTTTTGCCGGCCAGCGTGCTTCTCGTATGCGCCGGGAGGTTGGAGAGGAAGATGAACTGAAAAATGAAATCATCGTTGTCCAACCCTCTCAGCTGTATCATCTCCTCCATCAGGGCGCTCGGCCTGTGTCCACCTTGGTCTAGCAAAGACAGGATCCTCCTCGCCCTCACTTCAGCCGAGGGGGTGAAAAACTTGATGAGGGTGGATTTCAGCTTGCCGTACCTGTCGGTCGCGGGTGGCTGCCCCACCAAGCTTTGCACGCACCGAGCTGTGCTGTTGTCCAGTTTAGCGATGACATGGTGGAACTTAGTGTCATCCACCGTTACTCCTGCAAGCGCGAACTGCGACTCTGCTTGTAGAAACCACGACCGTGGGTTATCCTGCCAGAAATCAGGCAGCTTAACGGCCACTGCGCTCGCCAGCTCTGAGCGCTGTGAGTCCGGGACCCTGAGAATTTCTTCGTTCATTCTCAACGTCGTCAGTCACCAATGTGGGGAGACTTGAATAACGAAACCGAATTGCCTTTCATTCCAGTTTATTCAAGTAATCATTCCACTGTCTGCTCTCATTCCTGAGCAGCGAACAAAGAGAGCGAACACACCAAAGTTCTCTCATTTAAACATTCTGACATCAAACCATTTCCCTCGCGGGGGAAATCACACATCTATCTCAAAATCTCTTTATTCACATTCATTAGCCTTTTATTTACATAACTCCCCCTTCTCTCCTCTCGAGCCTCAGTGGTCAGGAAGTCTTCTGTCCCCTGTCCTCCGCAGGGGGTCCAGGCTCTGTGGCTCCGCACCGCAGGGGGCTGGCTCTCCTTCATCGTGGTTAAATCACATATGCAGTGTCCAACATATACATGTCTCACAACACAGCCATAGGGCCTGTGTTGATGAGCTTTCCCCTTTACTTTTAGAAATGTTTGCACAATCTTTTGAACAAGGCCGTCTGCCTCCTTCTTTAACAGAGGCTTTAATCTCGCTTATTTTAAAAAGTAATAAAGACCCGTTAGATTGCAAGAATTATAGACCAATTAGTCTTATAAACTGTGACTGTAAAATTCTCTCCAAAATTTTGGCATTAAGATTAGATAAAGTAATGATATCTCTTATAAATCCTGATCAGGTGGGTTTTATTCATTCCAGGGGTGCGGCAGACAATATTAGGCGATTCATTGATATCATATGGTCAGTTCAAAATGATCCCTCACTTGCACACCTCTCTCCAGTAGCAGCCCTCTCCCTGGATGCTGAAAAAGCATTTGACAGGGTTGAGTGGCAGTATCTTTTTGCTACTCTAGAGACTTTTGGTTTTGGTTCAAAGTTTCTTTCCTGGATTAAATTACTATATAATGAACCTAGAGCTTCAGTGACATCAAATCGAGTTACATCACAGCCTTTTAGACTCTATAGGGGCACGCGCCAGGGCTGCCCTTTAAGTCCCCTGCTTTTCGCTTTGGCATTAGAACCATTAGCTGTAGCTATCCGTAAAGACGGCAACTTCCCAGGTATTCAGGTCCATGGCAGTACCCGTAAGATAATGTTGTATGCTGATGATGCATTGGTACTGATTACACAACCTCAAAAATCAAATCCAGCTCTCCTTAAAATTATTAACCAATTTTCACGTCTGTCTGGTTATAGAGTTAACTGGATAAAATCAGAAGCTCTCCCCCTAACATCTTATTGCCTTAAATGCTGTTTACATTTGGTCAAAATATAGGCTTTTCTTGGCCAAAATTAGGAATTAAATATCTTGGCATCCTGTTTCCTCATATTTTATCGGATCTGATTCAGATTAATTTTGAGCCTTTGCTCGAAAAATTTAAAATAGACATAGAGAGGTGGTCGCCCCTTTTTTTTGTCTCTTTGGGGTAAGGTCAATGTTATCAAGATGATTTGTGCACCCCGATTTAATTACCTTCTACAATCCCTTCCTCTTATGATCCCAGTTGGTTATTTTCGGCAATTTGATAGGCTATGCAATAAGTTTTTATGGAATGGTAAGCGCCCTAGATTAAAGTTGAAAAGTTTACAAAAGGCTACAGATTCAGGAGGTTTGGGGGTCCCAAATCTAGTTTTATACCATTACGCTTTTAGTCTTAGGCATTTGATTCATTGGGCTCTCCCCCCTGAGAAAGCTCCCCCTTGGTTTCATTTGGAGAGTTATCTGAGCAGCCCTCTTGCCTTAGTACATTTAGTCACAATCAAACTTCCTTCTGAATTTCAGTCGCACCCTATAGTATCCTTTTTACAATACGTTTGGAAGAGGGTTGCTTCTATATTAGGGTTTAGCTCTCATCTTCATTCTATGGCTTCTATTTGGCTTAACCCAAGTCTCCACATTGGAAAATCACCATTTGGAAAATCTAAGTGAAAAAGGACATTTTGATGCTGAAAGATCTATATGAAGGGGGAGCTCTCAAATCATTTGATGATTTACGGGCACAGTATGGACTACCACAGAATCAGTTCTGGAAATATTTACAACTTCGATATTTGCTGTGTCAAGTCTTTGGATCTACAACTACCCCTCCTCCTGAGGCAGATTGGCTCACCCAGGCACTGAGTTCCTGTGGTAAAAGATGTAAGGCCTCAAATTTTTATTCAATGCTCCTTAAGAGCTCAAATATTGATTTTTCATCCCTCAAACAGGCATGGGAAAAAGATCTGAACTCACAATTTACTGATGCTGAATGGGCAAATATTCTAAGGAATGGGAAGAAAGTGTCTAGGGAATTGAAAACCAGACTTGTTCAATTTAAAATTTTGAATCAATTCTACTGGACACCCCATAAAATGTTTAGAGCAAATCTTATACATTCATCAAGCTGCTGGAGATGTCTACAGGGGGAGGGTACACTTATTCATATGATCTGGAGTTGTCTGGAAATACAGGTCTTTTGGTTGGAGATCCATAGACATATTATGACAATTGTCAAGCAAGAAGTGCCTTTCACTCAGAGACTTTTTGTCCTTGGGGATCCATCAACTCTTCAGGGCTCAATCTCTGATGCCGAGTGGATTCAGACTGCTTTGATGGTGGGCCGAAAGTTGATTACCTCCTATTGGAAATCTTCCTCTGCCCCACCCATAGCTCAGTGGCTCAGGGAGCTGGGCAAGCTAGCTGCACTAGAACGCCTTTCATATAAACTTTTGGACAGGATGGACAGCTTTTACAATAAGTGGGGATCCTATCTCACCTTTTTAGGTGTTGTAGATTAAGCCAATCATCTTAGGAGCACTAGGGTGGAACTGGAATGTTTTATCCTCTCACTGGGTATATTCATTCTTGATGGGTTTTTTTTTGTTTGTTTTTTTGCTTGTTTGTTTGTTTTTTGTTTTATTCTCTAAATTGAAAACCCAATAAAATTCAAATCATTAAAAAAATAAATAAATAACTGCCAAATGGGTCCCCCGACAATGTCAACTGTACCCATTTCTGAAAGCATTCACTGTAATTCTGAAAGTGAGACATGGTCCTCTCTGGTAATTCTCCCAAAGACACATTACTCCAGCATTTGGTGTGTGACAGGTGGTCATTATACATTCTGCTCACCATGCCCAACAGTTGGCATAGGAGTGACCTTAATCCGCACACTGAGGAGACTGTGTGTACTCTTTATTAAAGATGTCTGCTTTCAGGGTTTAAGACTTTTTAAGGAACATTTTGATATCAGTTACAACAAAATTCAATATAGTTACTTGTATTAAGAATGAGGTGTATAAATTGAAAGAAATCAGACTGTTTATAGTGCAGGTTGTAATCATTTTGATGAGTTAATCCAGGTTATAATTTGATTTAAAAAACACAAAGGCAGAAAATGAAATGAGTGTTTTTTTCCGGTGTTTTCCTGAACTGGATTACTCATTGTGCCTCAGCACACTGTGCAGTAGCAGGTTTGACTGAGGGAGTTCATTGAGATGTATTATTATTATTAGCCTTTTGTTTTTTAAAATTGTGAGAGCTACACAAACACCAGTGTGTAAGAACATGGGCAAGTGCCCAATTTTTAAACAATTACTTTTGCTTTTGGGCATATTTTATGCAGATGAAGTGATGGCTTTCACTGCTGCTTCTGGACAAGAAAAACACATTTCAGACACTGATTAGGGTTCCGAACAGCACAACTGCAGGAAACCTATTGTTTTACCTCTGATGCATATTTTTGTAAATAATAATAAGAAGCCATTTCTATTGTCATTCAGTCCATACAGCCAATCATGTACAGTAGAACGAAATTACGTTTCTCCTACCTACAATGTTAATTACATGTAGAATCAGAGAGGTCGCTGCCATGCAAGGCGCCGCCACAAACAACTTCTCCTTCCCCCATTCTATTACTCTGAGCACCAAACTAGAAGGCGGGAAGTACCATTTTTATATGGTCTTTGGTATGACCTGGCCGGGACTTGAACTCCCAACCTCCCGGCTGTGGGGTGGATTCTCTATCAACTAGGCCATGTCATCCACCAGCTAACTCCTCGGGGCAGACCCCCAAAAGGCATCGGACTGTGGCATGGGCAGGAGTGGGAGCTCAGGGACTGTGTGGTGGCTGTGGCTATTCTTGTCACCGGGAGGGCACGTCCATTTGCCCCACCAGAGGGAAGAAGTCCTACAACTGCGGCCGTTCTAATCACTGGGTCAGGGTTTGCACCACCACCACAAGCCAACAGACTAGAAGCCCGAAGGCATGATGTTGGTGAGTGTAGCAGGCGCTAAGAAGTGGCCGTTAAAAGGGGTACATTTTGCAGCTTGACGGGGTCGATGTGCCGCTTATGGTGGACTCGGGCGCTGGTAAATCCATACTGAGCATGTCCACGTTGAGAAGATTTTTCCCGAGAAAAGCCATTAAAGTGGGTGCTGTGAAAATGTTTGGTTAAGGTCATGCTAAAATTGGCATAGTGGGTACAGCCAGTTTCTCAGTAACATGTGGGTCAAAGACTATTCCTGCATTTATCTTCCAGGTTTCACGCCAGGGGGCCAACTTGTTAGGAATTGACTTGCTGGGAGAGTTAGGACTCTCCATCACGGATCCAGCGGGTTCAACAGTGTTGACCGTGTCTTCCGGGTGGCAGGCCCGCTGGCCAGCGTTGTTCATAGACTTGGGGTGTATAAAGGCTTTCAATCACAGCCCGCTCATTGACCCAGGTATGACGCCCAAGATCCCACCATTACGGCAGCTTCCCCTCACCCTGCAGGAAGATGTCATGGCGGAACTGAATAAATTGCTCAAAGCCAGCATTATCAAGAAAGTGGATATCAGGTCAGGCATTGGTTTTGCTACCGAATAACCATGAAAACCAGCACTACCTGCCTCGTGGGTCAGGCCGTCGGCAACTCAACTGGCAACCCCGCCCTTCTGAGGGCATGGAGGGTGAAACTAGGCATCCTGGCAGAAGTAAAAACACCACAGGTCTGTGGTGGCCCACTCCCAGTTACACGGGGTGAGACTGGACATCCTGGCAAATAAGCACATCTGTTGCAAGGTCTGTGGTGGACTTTTGCCAGTCGGTGCATCGTGACATGCACTACACAAAGAGCAGAAATAAACAAACCTATCATCTGGTCAGTCACTGCAACAGATACTGGAGTCAGTTTGTCTTGGCCTGTCCTTGCCACTGATAATACCTCTATCTGCCAAGAATGTGCCGTTAGTCCAGCAAAGGCTAGCAGTACTCAAATACTTTGCAAGCAGTTTCATGAAATGGTCAGTCAGAAAGCAACTCATACTGGCTCGGACGTTGCCTGGGTTAACAAGGTCAGGAGTTCCTGGCAGTGGAAGGCGAAGAACAGAGCTGCGTGGAGGAATCTGATCAGACCTAAATGAAACAGTCATTATCGCCCCCGACAGACCGTTATGATGTGATGATGGATGCCTCGTCATGGACCTCAAACATCGTGGTGACCAAGAAGAACAAGGGTGGCATTCAGCCATGCATTGACCTCAGAATGGTTAATAAAGCAATCATCCTGGATAAATACCCGCTCCCCAAGATGAAGAAACTCACCGCAATGTTCAGCGGCTCCCCTGACCCTTTTCCACTAGTACCTGTTCGGCCTTACCCACTCCGACTTGGCTTTACTCTACTCAGTTTTCTTCTGTTTCTATTACAGCTGAGTACCCCTTGGGGTGGGTGGGATTTTTTTACAGCAAGGCGGTACCACACTCCCGTGACATAAAACACCGACACAAGCAAAACTTAACATGGCGGCTGTACAAGGCGACTCCTCGGTCTCTGGCTTTTTGTCAGCGTAAAGGCCAAAAAGGACAGCCAGAGAAGGGGACAGGCAGCGAGACGAAACACTCTGGAAAAGTACTGGAGCATTTAAGAAGCCATAGACGTGAGGATACGAACCAGATCACATATGAAGGTAAGCTAATGACTGCTAATGCTAGTTTGCGTTAAGTCCGCCGTACTAAATTGTAATGTCTGCAAGTTATCACTATTAGGTACTAAAATATGTATGCTGTGTGTGTTTCAAATGGCTCTCTTGTGGCAAAATTGCTGTAGGTATGGCGTTTAACACAGGCTGTCACTGATGTCACCCCAGCTTCACAAACGCTCAGTGGTTATAGAACTTAAGAATGTCTGTAGAAATGTTTAGCTTCCTGTGCAACAAATTGCTCTGATCTGTGTGAAAATCAGAGAGACTGTTGAGACATCATGGATGTACCTGCTCCAGCAGCACTGAGTCAGAGGTGGTGTCGTGGCAAAAAGTGATCAGCTGCCAAAACTTGATCGCCAGGTGCCATATTGTATTTATGTGGCTATATTAGCCATAAAATATATATTTCAACAGGTAAACAGTACTGAGTTAGGTATAATAAGATATATTTAACAATTATGATACATGTTAAGCCAAACAAACTTGATCTAGGATTAAAAGCAATTAAAATACAGTGATCCCTCGCTACTTCGCGCTTCACCTTTCGCGCCCTCAGTGCATCGCGGATTTTTCAAAAATATTCATCAAAAATTCAAAATTGAGAAATAATGGGCGGGCGCTAGCAGAAGGCAGGGAGACTACATTAGAACATCAAGTATCAACACGGAGAGCCCGCACAACTCAAAAATCCACCTCTCTGTTCGCTGTTCTCGTGTTGGCTCGGCTCGGAAATCTCGCAAGCTGATTGGCCGAGACGTTTCACCCCGCAAGCTGATTGGCCGAGACGTTTCACCCACCTTCTCTCCCTGCCGAACGCCCATGCAGTGAAGGAAGACCGCATTCATTGCTTTTTATTGCTCGTGTTGCTTAGTCTCGCCGCATGGAACTTTTCCCTGTTCTCTTGTGCCATTTTGTGCGAAATAGTCTTCCCGTCGAGCCACTACGCCGCCTCCTGCAGCTTCTCCAGCTCTATCGGAAGCTGCCCTCGACGATCCTGCGCTTCTAGCACCTGATGATGAGGCGTCATCTGAGGAGCAGTAAAGCTCTCATTAACCTGTGCAGTAAGTCATCTTCATCTTGAGTTACGTATCTTGTTATAAGAATAAAAGAGTTCTAAAAACATATTTATGTACACTTTATTTACATCTACGTATGTATGTACACTTACACACACACACACACACGTATCACACGAGAGAGAGAGTGAGAGAATGAACGTACGTATTATTTATGGATGACGTCATTAGGGGTGACGCTACTTCGCGTTTTTTCACTTTTCGCGGTCGGTTCTGGAACCCATTAACCGCGATAAGTGAGGGATCACTGTAATGCAGTCACAAGGTTACATGGAAAATACTTGATTTACTGGATAGATACAGGTAGATACTGTATAAATTTATACATATATTCTCTGCATCAACAATGTACTATACATGTATTCATGCAGTATTGCACTGGGAATTTTGACAATAAACCTTTGAATGTTTTGCAGATCTGTGTCCGCTTCTGTTTTTTGTGTGAAGGTTACCACCAAGTGACATAAATTAAATACTAAAAGATTGGAAAAGCTGTCTAAGAACAATCCAGCAGTTTGAGAAATCACTTTTGGTTTGGTGTAAGTCTGCCAACAGAATTATGAACCATAAAGCAGTTTGTGTTAAAATGTTAAATCCCATTAAACCCTAACCCACAGGTGTCCAATCATGTGCCATGGAGGGCCAAGACCCTGCAGGTTCTCTCTTCTACCCAGTCTCTTCAGCAGGTGTTCTCACTGATCAGCAGTTAGTGGAAGGAATTTGGTGGAATCTGCTGATGAAGACACTGGTTGCAGGTAAAGCCTGTAGGGTTCTGGCCCTCCATGGCTCATGATTGGGCAACCCTGCCCTAACCCATTATTAGAAAATAAAGATGCTAATATGGCCCAGAATTCCTCCATATACTGGTACTATCACTAAAGGATGCAGCGTCTTCTGCACTGGCACATCCAGCAGTACAGTCTTCACTAAATAAAATAATTGTTTTTGGTTACTTTTTCTTAAAAATGAGCTATTATTTTCAAAGTCACTGATAAATGGTTTGTACAGTTGACTCTTTTCCCACCGGTGTCTTAACAGACAAAATAGAAAATCATGATGCAAACACATAAGTCACTAAATTGTTTATTACAATCAGCAGCAAATTCCAGATTATTTAGAATGTGCAAAATTCAAACTGTAAAAAAAAAAACCCCAAAAAAACAACTTAGAATAGGTCACACATGCCGGCCACGCTGCCTCACTGAGAGGCAACTGGATGTGCCGCTCAAGCTGGTCCCGGTTCAGCAGATCTTCAGCCCGCATCTCTGTAAATAGTGACGAAAGGTCCGGTTTGGGGTGGATCGTTTTCCTCTTGCCTAGACGAAAAGAGAGAAAAGGATGGTGGCTAATTAAAGTAAGTTTAAAACATATTTGAGAAATAAAGTTGTTGCTAAAAGCCAGTGGTGGATTGTGACAAAAAAGTGCTTCGTTGTTGTATTTAACCACAATTTTCATGTAGCTGGACTTCAGTAAAGTAGATTTTACAAGGGCTGGATTATGTTTAAAATCATTTGTTTTTACTGTGGCCTCAGCAATCAGAATGAGTTGATACCTTCAGTTGAATGGAATCTAGTCTTTTAACTGAGGATGTGCATCCCCGAGTATGGAGTCGCTCAGTCAAAATATGTAATTTTTATCAATAAAAGTTTAGCCACCGCTGTGTTGCCCTGGCTTCAAGTGTGGGCAGTGTTTTGTACTTGTATTGCTAAAATATAAAAGGAAGCACTACAGTGGGTCTCATATTTGTAATGTGTTCTGTTATAGTACTGCATGAGTTTATTGACGATAGACTACAAACTACACATATAAACTAAATTAGAATGGTGACTGAACAACTGCCATTCCCCAAAGTGCAAGATACACTATTATGAATATAACTCATAAAGGATCACACAAGTGATCTGACAAAAATAAATAAATACACTACCGTTCAAAAGTTTGGGGTCACTTAGAAATGTCCTTATTTTTGAAAGAAAAGCACTTTTTTTCAATGAAGATAACTTTAAACTAATCAGAAATACACTCTATACATTGCTAATGTGGTAAATGACTATTATAGCTGCAAATGTCTGGTTTTTGGTGCAATATCTACATAGGTGTATAGAGGCCCATTTCCAGCAACTATCACTCCAGTGTTCTAATTGTACAATGTGTTTTCTCATTGCGTCAGAAGGCTAATGGATGATTAGAAAACCCTTGTGCAATCATGTTAGGTCTACAATGCTGTAATTGCTGCAAATGGAGGATTCTTTGACGAAAGCAAAGTTTGAAGGAAAAAATTATTATTTCAAATACAAATCATTATTTCTAACATTGTCAATGTCTTGACTATATTTTCTATTCATTTTACAACTCATGGTGGTAAATAAGTGTGACTTTTCATGAAAAACACAAAATAATTGTCTGGGTGACCCCAAACTTTTGAAAGGTAGTGTAAATAAACAACCGGTTTATTTTACAGTGGATGTGCCATTCATTTTCAATTATTCTATAATTAATATTCACACAATCAAATAAATCTCACTTCAGTCCCTTTCATATTAAGTGGAAATTGTGCTACTTTAGTTTTGGCACTTTATCTATATATTAACTAAAAAAGCAAAGGATTTCAGTACTTTCCACAGTGGCAAGGTCCGTTGTGGGGTCGCTCCTTTTCCTCTTGCCTAGACGAAAGACAGAAATGGGTGGTGGTTAGTTAAAGCAAGTTCAAAACATATATTAGGGAAATACACTTGTGAAAGCATGTGGTGGGATGTGACAAAAATGCTTCGTTGTTGTATTTAAGCACAATTGTCATGTTGCTGTGCCTCAGTAGAGCAGATTTTGCAGGCACCAGGTTTTGTTTAAAATAATTTGTTTTTGTTGTGGCCTTGGAAATCTGAATGAGTTAATACAGTCAGCTGACATAAATCATTTCAATGAAGCACGTTGACTGCGAGTACATTCAAAAGTGAGTTCATGTGCTACATCAGTTTTTCAAAAACAAGAATTATATCAGTACTTCCTCCACCACAGCTAAAAATGGCACCAGGTTGTGGACCCCTGACAAGTGAGCACCCCAGGATCCACTCTGTGCATGTACAAGGACATTTTCAAGCCAGGTATTTAGGGTGGAAAAGAAACAGCATGACAACACTGTTCCAACACTGTTTTTGGAAAATCCACAGAATAGGTATGTGGGTCTATTATGAGGCTTTAGGAAATTACATGAGTCTGAAGTATTCACTCTCACAAGCGAATACTTCAAACAAAGCAAGCGTGAATCAACAGAGTTGTCTGCTAGCTAGCTAGTGCTCCTCGCTAACAGTTGTTAGCCAGGAGAGAACGGCGTTATTGCTCAAAAAAAGTGAGCTTGCCACTAATAGGATAAATAAGCGAAAAGATGCACAAGATCACAAAACACTCACTGTCCATGGTTCTTTCATCCTTCACCTTCAGCTTCTCCCCACTGTTTTAATGCCTGGTTGTATCCTGGGCTGCCATCTGTTTCATTGCGGGTTGCTCCAAGCACAGAAAAGTCCGCACCTTTTCGTTGGACCATGGTGTAGATTTTCCGCGAAACCTGCAAAGCCATCTCTGTTAATATTGTGTGTACTCACTGACCATGTTTACTCGGTGAACTTTAGCAAATGGTGGTCGGAGATTATGCAGAAGACGGAGCTTTCATGACAGTATGCCCTGACCAATCAGTGGCCTGCAGTCTGTTGACGTCACATTTTCAGCCTGACTCGGCCCGGTTAGCACCCCCCTTGGAATAGGTACGAAAAAAAGTCCCTGGTACCAGGTACTAGGTACTAATGGAAAAGCCTACAAAGCGAGTACATTCAAAGTGAGTAGGGCTGGGTGGGTTCTAGTGGAAAAGGGGCTTAAGGTGTTCACGAAGCTGGACCTTCGCCAGGGTTATGTGTAGGTGCCCCTCCACCTGGCCAGCCGCGACCTGACGGCGTTTGTAACCCACATGGGCATTTTCAGGTACACCCGCATGCCTTTTGGTCTGAGCTCAGCACAGAGCTGCTTTCAAAAATTTATGTCTACGATTCTTGCCATCCTCAGGGGTGCAGTGGTGTACCTGGAGGACATTGTGGTCCACGGCATGTCATGAGAAGCACATGATGATCGTTTGGGATGAGTAATGGAGGTGCTGCTGGAACACGGGGTTACGCTGAACGGAGAAAAGTGCATCTTTGTGGCAGATTACATTGAGTTTGTTAGGTTCCAGCTAGTGGCTGAGGGCTGGAGCCCCCTGCACTCAAACATGGAGGCGGTCCTGCGTCTCCCCGACCCCACGACACCCACATAAATTTCCTCATTTCTGGGCATGGTGAACGTCTAAGGGCATTTCATTCCCTGTTATTCAGAGACCATCGAACCCCTCCGAGCCCTTCTGAAGCAGGACACTCCATGGCAATGGACTCCGGCCTGCTCAGCGGCGGTCACAAGGCTGAACTCCCAACTCACCTCCCCGCCGGTGTTGGCCCAACTTTGATCCAAAATCGCCAACTTTTGTGACTTATGACGCATCTGGTTCAGCAGTGGTCGCGGTTATGTCCCAAGTGCAAAATGGTACCGAGCGCCCAGTGGTGTTCGTGTCGAGGTCCCTCTCACCGGCCGAACAGAAGTACGCAGTGGGTGAGAGAGGCGCTCGCATGTGTCTGGGCGTGCGAACAGTGGCACATTTACCTCTATGGACAAAATTTTACCCTGCACACGGACCACCAGGCATTGACGATGCTGCTGGAGATGACGGGTTCGGGACACAGGGCCCTGCGAATCCACAGGTGGACTGGACAGCTGTGGGCCTACAACTTCACTACCCAGTTCACCCCTGGCAAAGAGAACATAGTGGTGGACCTCCTGTCCTGTGCCACAACCAACACCACACAACCGGATGAAAACAACCCCTTGGAGGCGGATCTAGTCAACGCGCTGCATGGGCCCCTCTGGGACATGGTATCCCTCCAGGAGCTCCAGGCGGAGTCGGAACAGGACCCCATGTTGTCACAGCTGTGCTCAGTCATCATTGGTCTATGAAGGTACAGGGTGATCTGGTGCCTTTTCACAGGTTCAGGGACAAACTGAGTTGCTGGAATGGTGTGTGTGTGGCAAGGGGACACTGCACACTGATTCTGGTGTTGCTGAGTTTGTGCGTTTCCACCACGCTCCACAAGGGTCATCTGGGTGTGGTCAGGGTGAAACAACACTGCAGGGATTCGGTTTGGTGGCCTGACATTGATAAGGACATTAAAATTAAGGTTAAGAACTGTGTTCCGTGTTTAGAAAGTGGGAAGATGGGCGTGTCACCCCCTCCGCCCCTGCATACCCCGAGGGCCCTTGGAAGCACATCCAGTTGGACATTTGTGGTGAGCTACACACAGCACCCCCAAACAGCTGTTTCTTGCTGGTGGTCTACGATCTGTTCTCCAAAATGGCTGGAAGTGTTGCCCACTAACTCAGTCACGACGGATGTGGTCATCAGTTTCCTCTTGCTGCTGTTCAGCAGGTGGGAGGTTCTAAATGCCATCACTACGGAAAATGGCCAACAGTCCACTTTTGGGGGTTTGAGGAGTTTTTGGGAGACAGGGGTGTGGAGCACATCAGAACCACGTTTTATCACCCTCAAGCCAATGGGGTTGTGGAACATTTCAACAAGACTCTGAAAAATGGTCTGCAGATCCATCTGGCGGACAGCTTTGCATTTCCCGACGCCCTTCAGAACACACTCCTCCGCTACAGGGCAACAGCCCACGCCATGACAGGATGCTCCCTAGCAAAGCACATGCTGGGGCGTGAATTACATCTGCCTCTGGACCGGCTGTGGCCCCCCATGACCTCCCCTTCGTGGGACACAGACCCTCCACGAGACTGGGTCATCGTCCAGCTGCAGAAAATGAAGCAATGTTTTGACAGGAACCACAGGGCGAGGGCCCATGGACTTGATGTGTCAGAATGGGTCAGGATCAAGCACCCTGACTGTACGCATAAGCTGCAGCCATTCTGGATGGGACCCCTGCAGATCGTGAGGCGGCTGAGTCAGGCTGAGTCACGTTCGGGCTCTCAGACAGTTTGTGGTGGCATTCCAGCAGATTCAGGAAGTCGTTGCAAGCCCAGGGTCCGGGAGCTGCAGCAGATTTGACTGATGAGGGTTGGGGCTTGCCTGATGGGGGTGTTGGGGGTCCTTAGGCGCAGACGATAGAGCCTGGAGCAGGTCCTCCTCTGATGAAGGCGCTTCGCTAGGACACGTCAGAGGCCCAGACATCTCGATGACTTTGTTGTAGAAGTAGCCTTAGCTGAAGTGTGTTTGGCATGGGCGGCAGAATAATCCGTCCCAACATGGGAGGGTACGCTGCCATTCTACCCGTTTAGCTTATTAGGCCTGTTGTTTTGTGCGTTAAAAAAATAAATAAATAAATAAAACGAGAAATATTTCAAAAAGGTGTAAGTATTGCATGTGTGTTTTGCAGGGTTTTTTATGCTAAGCTAAATGGTGGGGTTCAGGGCGCATGCGCACGCAGCGACCGGCAGCTGGTGAAAAAGTCCGTCGTCTGTGTGTCTTGTTTTTATGCACTTTAATGTGTTTTTACGAAATTCTCTGTGTCGTTTCTGCCCTGGAGTGTTTGTGGACTGTATGGCGAAGAGCTCCCTGGTTCCATCAACATGGACTTCCTCTCACTTTTTTGCATTGCTGCTACTTTTCCTCCGGCTCTTTGTCTCTGAAGTAAACGCGTTCGGCATCATGGCGGGCAGGATACATTATTCCAGGGACATGTTGCTGCATTTAAACACGGTTGATGCAGCGGCTGTGATTGAGCCTAAGCCGCAACTGCCGGACTTTATTTTGAGAGACGGACACAGCGGTGAAAAGAGAGACGGGAGAGATGGGAGAAGGAAACGAGGAAAGCGTGAAATTGCGCCTGAGAAGATGTCAGTTTGGTAACATTCCTCTTCTTTCTATGATTTTTGGG
Source organism: Pholidichthys leucotaenia (assembly GCA_020510985.1). Classification (NCBI taxonomy): domain Eukaryota; kingdom Metazoa; phylum Chordata; class Actinopteri; order Cichliformes; family Pholidichthyidae; genus Pholidichthys; species Pholidichthys leucotaenia. Next base: position 231,013,753 of record CM035840.1, read on the forward strand.
AACGTACAATCTCTGAGAAACAAGGTGGATGAAATTCAAGGAAATGTACGCTACCAGAAGGACTTTAAGAACTGCTGTGTCATGGCCTTCACCGAGACTTGGCTTACTGCGCATGACCGAGACGCAGACCTGTGGATTGACGGCTTTGGAGCCCCACTGCGCTCGGATCGGCAGGAAGAGGTAACGGGGAAACGTGAGGGGGGCGGCGTATGTTTATACATTAATAAGCACTACTGCACATCTGTCACGGTCAGAGAGCGCATCTGTACACCCGATGTGGAGCTGCTGTCTGTCACTACGCCCCTTTTATTTGCCTCACGAGTTCCCCCAGCTTTTCATCACAACTGTGTACATTCACCCGAGGGCAGACGCTGACTCCGCCTGCAGCACCATCTTTGATGTGATCCAGCGGCTGCAATCAAGTTCTCCAGAGGCGCCAAACTTCATTCTTGGGGATTTTAACCATGTTTCTTTAAAGAAGACACTTAAAAACTTTTATCAGTATGTCTCCTGCCCAACCAGGCGAAAAAAGACATTGGACCTGTGCTATGGATCCATAGAGAGGGCCTATAAATCACTCCCCCTTCCTCCTGTAGGATCCTCAGATCACAACTGTATACATTTGCTGCCCACATATAAAACTGCTCTCAGAAGAGGCAAGGTGGAGACGAGAGACAACGATGTGTGGACAGAGGATTCAGTGCACAGCCTCCAGGAATGCTTTGACTGTACAGACTGGGAGAGGTTCACACTGGCCTGCGGGGATGATTTGGACTCTTTGGTGGACGTCACATGCTCATACATGGCTTTCTGTAAAAATACGATCGTTCCACATAAACGTGTCAAAATATATCCCAACAACAAACCATGGGTTACAAAATCAGTTAAATCCTGCTTACAGAGGAAAGCACTTGCCTTTAAACAGGGGTCTGTTTCTGAGCTACAGGTTGCCACAAAGGAGCTGAAGGCCGAAATTTTAAGAGCAAAACAGAATTATAAATCAGAGCTGGAAAGCAAGATGTCAACAAAGAAACATGGTTCAGCCTGGGCCAGTATGAAAACTATTGCAGGCCTTCAGAGCACAGAGCGAAGTAATCGTGTGTTTTTAGATGGTTTTAATTCAGACACAGAGCTGGCTAATGCTCTTAATTGTTTTATGGTCGTTTTGACTCCTTTGATTTTAGCACAGAAACCGAAGATTTGAAACAGAAACTCAAAGACAATCAGCACTTTAATATTGAGGTGCAGGAAGTTAAAAGGGAGTTCTGCGCTGTAAAAGTGAACAAAAGTCAGGGCCCTGATAACATATGTGGGCGCTTGGTAAAGTCCTGTGCACATGAATTGAGTCCTATATTTCATTACATTTTCAATAAGTCCTTACAGACACAACATGTGCCTAAGATCTGGAAAGAAGCCGTGGTTGTTCCCGTTCCAAAATCCAGCTGTCCTAAAATGGTAAACGACTTTAGACCAGTTGCTTTGACTTCAATTTTAATGAAAATTTTTGAAAAACTGGTCAGATTTGAGGTCCTAAAGCAGACTGAGCATGCATTGGATCCTCTGCAGTTTGCCTATAGGCCTCACAGAGGAGTGGAGGATGCCACTGTCACTCTGTTTAACATGCTTTTTAAACATCTGGATTTTAATGGGACACACGCCAGGCTTTTATTTGTGGACTTTTCCTCCGCCTTTAATACAATCCAACCTCATATTTTAGTAGGACGCAGAGAGTAAGGGTCAATGGTACATTGTCTGACCTTGTGCTCTTCTACTGGCTCTCCTCAGGGGTGTGTGTTGTCACCACTACTCTTCATCCTGTACACAAACATGTGTCGGAGCAGACATGACAACAGACACATTATAAAGTATGCTGATGACTCAGTTATTGTCAGTCTCCTCCAGGATGGTGACAGTGGCCACGGCCCAGTAGTTGATGATTTTGTTCACTGGTGTGAGGATTCCTACCTGCAGCTGAATACAACAAAAACTAAAGACATGATTATTGACTTTAGGAGGAAAACTCCCAGGCACAAAGTCACCGTACTAAAAGGCCAGACCACTGAATGTATACAATCCTACAAATATCTTGGGACGATTATTGACAGTAATTTAAACTTTGAAGAGAACTATGAAAGGGTGTGCAAAAAGGGTCAGCAACATTTGCATTGCTTGAGAAAACTTGCACGCTTCCAAATTGACCGAACCATAATGACAATGTTTTATCGGGCTTTTATTGAATCTGTTTTATCCTTTTCTTTAGTGTCATGGTTTGGTCAGATAAAACTGAAACAGAGGAAATCCTTGGATCAGGTAGTTAGATGGTCCAGTCGTTTGCTTGGTGAGTCACAGCCGAGCCTGACATCCCTGTACACCAGACAAGTACAGAGGATTGCTGCCTCCATTTTAAATGATGACTCCCACCCTTTGCACTGCAACTTTCAGCTTCTTCCCTCAAGACCGAGGTTTGCTGTCCCAAAAAGTAAAACCCAGCGCTACAAAAACAGCTTTGTTCCTGCTGCTGTCAAAGAGTTGAACAAGCTGTAACTGTGGGGAGACCTGAATAACGAAACCGAATTGCCTTTCATTCCAGTTTATTCAAGTAATCATTCCACTGTCTGCTCTCATTCCTGAGCAGCGAACAAAGAGAGCGAACACACCAAAGTTCTCTCATTTAAACATTCTGACATCAAACCATTTCCCTCGCGGGGGAAATCACACATCTCTCTCAAAATCTCTTTATTCACATTCATTAGCCTTTTATTTACGTAACTCCCCCTTCTCTCCTCTCGAGCCTCAGTGGTCAGGAAGTCTTCTGTCCCCTGTCCTCCGCAGGGGGTCCAGGCTCTGTGGCTCCGCACCGCAGGGGGCTGGCTCTCCTTCATCGTGGTTAAATCACATATGCAGTGTCCAACATATACATGTCTCACAACACAGCCATAGTAACAATATATTGCACATAATTTAGGTACCCATTTATTAACTCCATTTTATATTTACTTATTTTTGTAGGATGTTACTTGGGTTCTAAATATTTTATTGGATTTTAGACCTTTGAGTTTTTAACCTCTTTGACTAGTTTTTAACTTTTAATATGACTCTTCTCTCTTCTCTGGTTTTTCTCCCATCTCTTTGCCTTTTTATACCCTGATTGATGGAGCCCTGAGTATTTTTATCATGTCTATATTCAATTTCATGTGTGCCTGTGTTTGTGTCTATGTTGAATGTAATTTGTGGCTTGTAACTATGGATGTCACCAGACTGCAAAACAAATCTACCTACGGGTACAAATAAAGTAACCTGAACCTGTTCTACGGGGTGCTCTTCACGTTTTGTAAAGGAGAGGAAAAATGTGTGGGGATTTGGCCCTTGGGGCTTGCCATAGCCGACGCCAGGCAGTTGGCGTGGTGACGTCAGGCGGGCTACGGCCAGTATGTATCTTGAGCACAAATCTCAATAAAGTTCAGTTTCTCAGTCCGGTATGGCTCACGTCCCGCATTATTAAGGCATAACAGAGGCCTTGTTTGCTACGGTCACGTGACTGTGGCCATGTTGACACAGTGCTCAAGACTCTGCTCATGACACTTCCGCATTATATTGCTCGAGTCAGTGTCAAGTGGGCGGTGTCAAGCAAAACATCACTATATGGGATACAGAGGGAGCTGAGGAGAAAGATCAGAGAAGGCAAGGACAGCTTCAGGAAGAAGATGGAGGACAAGCTGCAACAGAGCGACATCAGCGGGGTCTGGAGAAACCTCAAAACCATCTCGGGGCTCCAGAATACCTCCCCCCAGGCCACGGGGGGCAGGGAGTGGGCGAACAACCTGAATCTGTTTTTCAATAGATTTGACCAACCGCCCTCCCCCCTGTCTGCACAACAACCACTGCTGCCTCTAAGAAATCAAGTCCTGCTGCCCACTCCCCACTCCACCGACACCCCCCCCCACTCCCAACACACAGCCCCCCATCCTGACCCTGACCAAGACCCAGGTGAGGACGGAGCTGAGGAAGATCAAGGCGAGGAAGGCGTCGGGACCGGACGGCATCAGCGCAAAGCTCCTCAAGTCCTGTGCAGACCAGCTGTGTGGGATTGTGACGTATATCTTCAACATGAGCCTGAAACTGGGGAGGGTACCACAGCTGTGGAAAACATCTTGTGTGGTACCTGTACCAAAAACTTCCCACCCCAAAGACCTGAACAGCTACAGACCGGTGGCCTTGACGTCCCACTTGATGAAGACCCTGGAGAGACTGCTCCTTGCTCATCTCCGCCCCCTGGTGGAACCAGTGATGGATCCACTCCAGTTCGCCTACCAGCATGGCATTGGGGTGGAGGATGCGGTGATCTTCCTCCTTCACCGTTCTCTGTCCCACCTGGAGAAGCCCGGGAATATGGTGAGGATCATGTTCTTTGACTTCTCCAGTGCTTTCAACACCATCCAACCGATGATCCTGAAGGACAAGCTGCTGCGCGCAGGGGTGGACCAGCACCTGTCATCATGGATCCTGGACTACCTCACGAACCGGCCTCAGTTTGTGAGAACCCGGGACTGTGTTTCCGACACGATCATCAGTAGCACGGGGGTCCCCCAGGGAACGGTGCTGGCTCCCTTCCTGTTCACTCTTTATACTGCGGACTTCTCACACAACACAACACATTGCCATCTACAGAAGTTCTCTGATGACTCTGCGATCGTTGGTCTCATCTCCAACGGAGATGAAGCTGAGTACAGAGGGCTTATCCAGGACTTTGTGGACTGGTGCCATCGGAACTGCCTCCAGATCAACGCGAGGAAAACTAAGGAGCTGGTGGTGGACTGCCGCAGGCATGGGCAGCCCCTCACAGCACCAGTAAATATACAGGGAACAGACATCGAGATGGTGACATCCTATAAGTACCTGGGTATTCATCTGAACAATAAACTAGACTGGTCACACAATACTGACGCACTCTACAAGAAGGGACAGCGCAGGCTGTTCCTGCTGAGGAGACTCAGGTCTTTTGGTGTACAAGGGGCGCTGCTGAAGTCATTCTATGACACGGTGGTGGCATCAGCCATCACTTTTGGAGTGGTCTGCTGGGGCAGTGGCATTACTGCAGCCGATAGGAAGAGACTGAACAAACTGATTAAGAAAGCTAGCTCTGTCCTGGGGCAACGCCTTGATCCGATGGAGGAGATAGGAGAGAGAAGGACGGTGGCTAAACTGTCATCTCTGCTGGAGTCCGAGTTCCACCCTATGCAGGACATACTGGATGCACTGAGGAGCTCATTTAGCAGCAGACTACATCATCCCAGGTGCACAACCGAGAGGTTTCGTAGGTCCTTCCTACCAACGGCTGTCAGACTGTACAACCTAAGCAGGGCTGCTCGCAGAGATAGCAAAAAGACGTAACAAACTAATAGTTTTTTTTTTTGAATGCAAAAGATGCAATAGACTTACACAATGGTCCTCTCCGGCATACAACTAGGAACATACCGGTCGCTATGGAGGGTGAGAATATGTATGGGCACATAATCATACCATGTAGGATAACTAAATAGACGGTTATGCTGTTTCATCCCACCTAGCAACAATGCTCTGCACTTTGTGTGTTTATATATTTACATATTTATTCCATCTAGCTACAATGCTCAGCACTGGGTGTGTCTATATTTATATATCTATATATTTATTCCATCTAGCTACAATGCTCCGCACTGTGTTTTTATATATCTACATATTATTCCATCTAGCTACATTGCTCCGCACTGTGTGTGTTTATATACTTGCATATTTATTCCACCTAGCTGCAATGCTCCGTACTGTGGGTGTTTATATATTTACATATTTATTCCATCTAGCTACAATGCTCTGCACTGTGTGTTCATATATTCATATATTTATTCCATCCAGCTACAATGTTCTGCACTGTGTGTCTGTGTGTATATATATATTTTATAGTAATATGTACATATGTATATTAGCTGCTCTTGCTTGCTTGTTTTTTTTTTTCTTGCCTTCTGATTGTTGCTCTGAGTGTTGCTATCCCTGTGCTGTTGCAATCCTGGAATTTCCCCGTTGTGGGACTAATAAAGGCTTATCTTATCTTATCTTATATAGTTTAACCTTTTTGAGTTAATTTACAAGATCAATATTATAGAGTATCTGATTTAGTATTTTCTTTTTTGATTCAAATAATGAATAATGAACTTGAAACAAACAAATGGACTTTCTTTCAATGACACGTCATTAGTGGGACCTGCTCAGCCTCGTAGCTTCTTCATATTGGATTGGAGTTGCTACACTTTGTCAAAAGAAAATATGCCATCAAAAACTGAAATGCTTGTGAAATGTTTGGACAAATGGATTCCTTTCCCGTTTCATCACGGATTAACTGAGCCACCTTTGCCGCATTGGAACCTCTGCAGACAGCAGTGCATCACAGCCATCAGAAGCAGTAGGCAATAATTGTCGTTCTTTCTGTGTATTTATTGGAAGTTTTGAACTTTTAAATACAGACTGGAAGTTAATGTCTATGTGCCGCTTGTCTTTTGGGGACTGATGGTTTTGGCTGTTGATCTGTTGGCACAGTGTTTTTAATTGGTTTAACAGCTCGTTACGCTGTGGCTCAGGAGTGAAAGATTTTACACATCTTGCTGTATTTATCTGAGGAAGTGGTGCTTTTTGGACTGAATCACATCTGATAATGCTGAACTGTTGTGAAAATAATTGGTGTGGCGGTAAGTATCTGTGGCTGGAATTGCGATTCTTTTTGGGAAGTGGCAAAGTGAGTGAAACAGGTGAAGGGCACGAGGAAGCGCATGTGGAACTGGATGTCAGAAGGAAAGTCAAGCTGACTACAAAGGCTTTGGCATGAAAAATTGAAGTGCTTCAAAAGGAACGTCAACTAAATGTAAAAAAAATTAAAAGGGCTCACACAGGGAAAAAAAAGACTCCATGAAAAATGAACATGCAAAGGATATACAATTCAAGCTGGAAAACTTCATTCAGCTGCATAAAAACACAAAAGCAGCACATGAAATGGTGATTGAAATGTGTCCAAAGGAAGAAAAAGAATCCCAAACTGAATGGTTCAAAAAGATAACCAAATATAACAGAGTTCACAGAGGATGCGGAACAATGGCTTTTGGAAGCTGGAAGACCTTACTGTGAAAACAAGGATTGTGTGTGGAAACCCAGACCCGTCTCTTACTACAACTGAGGCAGCAGCTGACGAATTAAAGGAGAAACAAATGCACAGTGATGCTCAATACGGAATTGTTTCATCTCAGCCAAATATTAAAGCCAAAGCTGAAGCTGAAGCCACTGCTCTCATGGTGCAACAACAAATGCTTCCAGATAAACATGCAACAGAGAAACAAGCAGCCCAGCTGAGAAGGAAAAAAAGAACAGATGGAAATGGAAGCAGAGATTGCTGCTAAACTGGCCAAAATGAAAGTGCTTGGAGCTTCAAGGAGATCTGTTGTCCATTCAAATACATCTGATGGTATGGAGTCATATCTTGCAAAAAGAAAGCTGGAAAATAAAACACTTAATGAGTCTTCTGTGCCACAGTCTATGGATACAGATGAACAATTGACAGAACATCATGGCATTAATTTGCAAACACGTGTAATATCTGGTATGAATGCAAGTGTACCACAAATGCAAATTTATACAACAGCTCCCTCACAGCTTCGTCCACTTAGCCAACATTTTGTTGGGCATGCATATATGAATCAACCTCCATTACCTACACAGGTGACTCCTCAACCTCTCTTATCTGTTCCAAACAATGGTGAAAGGAGCATGCTTTCAATTATGGAAAAACAAAATGAAATAACTGCATTATTAGTTCAACAGCAGTCTCTCTCTTCTCTGCCAAAGGAGGAATTTTCAGTTTTTGATGGTGATCCACTTCAATAACAATCATGAAATCTTTTGAACACAACACTGAAAGTAATAATGAACATCCTGCAGATCGTCTTTATTATCTAGAGCAATATACAAGAGGACAGCCCAGAGAAATTATAAGACGTTGTTTACATATGCCTTCAGAGAGAGGATACAGTAAAGCTAAATCTTTACCTCCGCCAGGCTGAAGGCCAGGAGGTTATGTTTTCGCCAGCGTTTGTCTGTTTGTCTGTCTGTTGGTTAGCAAGATAACTCAAAAAGTTTTGGACGGATTTCCATGAAACTTTCAGGCGTTGTTGGAAATGGTACAAGGAAGAACTGATTAAATTTTGGGGATGATCTGGATCACCGTCTGGATACAGGAATTTTTTAAAGGATTCTTTAACATTGTGAGATACGGCCATTTTCAACATGTGTGCAGGGGCAATAGAGGGCGCTGCTCGTCGTGTCTGACGAACACAAGCTCCGCGTTCTTCAAAGTTTTAGGCACAAAAGCACGTGGAAAAAAGTGGTAGGCAGGGCCTGCCAGCGTGCCTGTGTTTGCGCTACGCTGCAAAAACTGAGACGGGCAGCTGTCCGGCGCCGGATTATTTGGCAGAAATTCACCGGGCAGCCATAGGGGCTGCGCAAAAACCAGCTCTCTTCCGGGGAAGCTTCCAAATCCTCTTTTTTTCCGCGGAGCGCAAACCCAATAAAACCCACGGCAACCATTATCGCACCTTTTTTTGTCCTGCGGCTCCGGAACAGAGAGGAATCCCGGCGCCAGTAATGCTGCGCCTGATATGTGTGACTCTAATGCTAAAAGTGACTGCATCAGGGATTTTCGACCTCAAGTCGCACTTTGCTACACAGGGCCACAAAAACTGTGTAGCCAAATTCGATCGATGGATGAACATTTTCAGCCAGTGAGAGAACCGACGCCTTCCAAATCCAATGCATCACTAGCAGAAGTGATGTTTTGTCATTTTGTGGCAGAGCACAATCTACCCCCATTGGTGACAGATCACTTCAGTGATTTGGTGCCAACATTGTTTCCTGACAGCAAGAGCGCTCAATTTTTTTGTGCTACTTGGCTTATTATTTTCACATTACCAAAAAGTTATGGCTCAAGATTGTGTCCATATAAGTGTACATTTGAATAAATATGAAAACACCCTGCTGGCGAGGAGTACAGGAGGCCACGTCAGTCAAACGTCCTGATGGTGGATCCGTTGGCGGTCGTGAACTTGAGACCACTGCCTCCTGCCACCCTGTCTGCGTTGACCGGCAGGATGAGGCTCTTCTGGGAGCCAGAGTCCACCAGAAACCGCCTTCCCGAACGTGTGTCCATGACATAAAGCAGCTTGTTTCTGTCGCCAGTGGTCGCAGCTGCTACTGACTGCTGGCCATGCCATTTCCCAACTTCTTGAATTGGCTCCATGGCTGATCTGTCCCCTAACTCCGAAAGTGTTATGAGTCTCTCTGCCCTCTCACTGTCAGAAGGGGTATAGCACTGGAGAAACATCCTCTTGAGCGCCTCATATTTCCCCCAAGCCGGCGGCTCCTGGATCAGGCTCATCATCTGTTGCATGGCGCGCGTCCATCGCAACGACCACGTAGTAATACTTTCTGTTGTCCGTTGTTATCCCGTGGAGTGCAAACTGGGTTTCTATGTGCAGGAACCACGCGGTCGGGTCATGAAGCCAGAAGTCTGGGAGCTTGACTGAGACAGTGCATGCAGCGCTGGTGCTCTCCTTGGCACGTCTTGGGGTCAACAATGTGGAGAAAGGTAATAGGCGAGGCAGCGAGCTGGACAACACACGAATTTTATTCCTTCTGTAACATACGGTACAGTAAAAGAACTCCCGGGTCTCTGTGCATTCTCTTTTTATACCTTTAATTCCATGCATTGAGACCCAGAACTTCCGACCATAATACATTGTTTGGAACAAAGACCTGTGTGGCACATGAACATAACATCACGCTGGCACCACTTCTCACACCTTTCTTCTTCCAGCGGCTCCGGCGTGCTCTCCTCTCCCCGGGGGGGCGAAGAGTCTTTACTGTCCCAACTGAGACCCCCTGGTGACACTTCCTCCTTCAGTTCATCGTTTCCCCTTTCCCCAGCTGCCTTTTCTGGGTGGAGAATCCCCCACCCGTACCACCACAATGATCATCCTTCCAGAGCATTACAGGAATATTATCGAGTCCAGGAGACCTCTTGTTCTTGAGATTTTCAGTAACTGCTCTTAAGTCACCCAAGTTAAAGGGATGTATTGAGATGCTAAGCCTTTCGAATATCCTGATCTTCGACATGTTAGGAGTGGCTAAAGGAGGTTGTCCCAGAAGGTTCATGAAATAATTAAACTGGTTTTCCTTATGATTCACGCCTTATTAGAAGGCTACACAACCAAGTATACATTGGGAGCAGCTTGGTGGTGCAGTGGTTAGCACTGTGACGGCGCAGTAAGAAGGTCGATTCCACCCCTGACCATCGTGGGATCGATCTCACCCCCTGACCATCAGTGACCCGTTTGTACGGAGTTTGCATGTTCTCCCCGTGTCTGCGTGGGTTTACCCTGGATACTCCAGTTTCCTCCCACAGGACAAAAACATGCAGGTTAGGCTAATTGGAGACTCTTAAAGTGGCCCTCGGTGTGAATGTGTGCGTGTGTGAATGGTGAAGGGATTGGTGTCGCACCGTGGCTGCCTCATCCATCCGGGTGGATGCCCTGTAATTTCACCATTGTGGGACTAATGAAGGATTATAAAAAAATTAATAAAATACCTATAAATATATCAAATAATTAATCTCCAGTCTTTTAAATGCCAAATTTTTATTGATATTACACATGAAAAACCAGCTGTAAATGTCAGAAATCTTTGCAAATAAAAACAACAATCAAGATGGCAACTTTCAGATCGGTGTCGACACTAATCCTCATGATAAATCAACAGGAAAAACTATGACTACATAGACATATTTACACAATACAGCAACAGTCTCCCTGCTGTCAGCATGGTTCAGTACAGATGAGAGTCTTTTACAGCCATGTGACTGTCATGGCTGAACATCGGCAATCTTCCTCTTGCGATAGTTTAGAACCAGACTGGAGGCTGTGAGCTGGGAAGCCTGACCTTTCTCCCAGCTCTGGAAACCATTCAGGCCACTCTGGCCAGATCTAAACAGAGACTTCTCCAGGCAGTCCAGACGCTCCACCAGAGCAGACGTGTCCTCATTGTAGGCGTTCTGAGAGGAATCCATGGTCCTCCTGAAGCGGCCGATGAAAGTCTGGATGAATGAGAGTGAAAACAGTTTGGGACAAGTTAGATCAGAATAAAATGGGGCAAAAGCCAGGAGGTGAGGTGTGTTAGCTCAGTATTGATCCAGCTGCACTTTACATGAAGCCATACTGGGAATATTTTTATATCAGACTGACCTAGTTTGTGAACCAATGGTTACCTCTGATGTAAAAATTTTAAGTCAAATTGAAGGCATCCATAAATTTGGACTTTTACCCTTCAGGCAAACTGGCAATTCTGTCAAAGACTGTATGCATGTATAGTAGGGATGCAAGTTACTGATTAATTCATTAATCATTACTTGATTTTCACCTTATTGATCAATTAACCACTTGCACTCCGTTGTTCCGCGGGCGGGCAAGTCTCTGCGTCCTAAGGCGCACGAGGGCGCACGAGAGCGCGCTCGTGCGCCCTCGTGCGCATGACGCATTATAAGGATATTGATGGTGATGGTGTAGGTGGCGTGCCCTCCAAGCGCCACTGAAAAAAAAATCTGCAAACACAGCCGCGAACAGATTAGTTCATCTGATTGACCTCTCATTCGACTAATAAGAGCCTTGAATTGGGTTTCTGAAACCTTGACGAACCAATGAATGAAAACCTAGGAAGGAGGACCCGCCTCCCAACGCTTTGAATGCAGTGAGCCAATTGAAGCAGAGAAGTTCGTGAGCTGTTTTTTTTTTAAGGCTGGGTGAAGACTGACTGCTGGAGCGGATCAAAAAAGGACACAGGAAGAGCTCCACAGACCCAGCAGCATGGAGACCATCCACAAATGCAACCTGTGTGACAGGGAGTGCCATTCGTGGATCGGCATGTTCGGCCCCAGGCGGTGCTTATTTTGTATTGGTTCCAGCAGAGTAAACGTTATAATTTCTTCCATGGTCATTATAGACCAACGGAGGCTGACGACGAAGGCTGAGTGACACACACGCCTTCGCCAGTCTTTTTTTAATTACTACTGTTATTTGTTTTGAAAAATCGTTCGCCAAAAACCGCAATCATGGAAGCACAAAACCGCAATAATGGAATTATGTTTTGATCGAGTCGCGAGACCAGAACCAGAGCGGACCAGCGTCGCGTTCGTCTGACAATGAGGAGACAAGTTCGCCCAGACTCCGCTGTGAAGAGGTAAGGTGTTATAAGCTAAATTATTCTCTATCCCTGAAAACTGTAATCCAAAATGACTTTTGACCGATCAGTAAATTACAGCTGTACGGTTCACGAAGTCTGAAGTTCGTGCGCCGCGGTACAAGGGGTTGCTTGCAGTGTACAGGCTGTGAACGCCCCCCCACCCCCGCTATTCTTCTGCAGTGAGGGGGGGGGGAGCCACGGTGACTGCACTGCTGTCCTACATCACCACATAAGGCTAATCCGTTGTGTAGCGATGGCTAAAATCCATCCTCCCTAGCGAGCGGGGGGGGGGGGGGGGACAACCCCCCCCCCCCACACACAGTAGCGGGGAAGGGGGGGCGCTGTGGAAACATGCAACGAGTGTAATCTGTCATGTAGCGAGGGCCGAACTCTGTCCTTGATAGCGGGGGGGGGGCGACCCCCCCCCCCCCCACACACACACACAGACACAGCCCTGAGTGTGACCTTTCCTTTGAGCCTAAAATGAAGCTTCTACATTGAATTATTCAAAAGTTACAGACGTTTTTCCAAACTGTGCCATTTGGCACAATTTGGCACAGTTCCAAAACGCCTGGGAACAGCCTGAGAACAAAGCTGTGTAAAATATTCATTTTTTTGTGGTATTGTTACCAAATTTGGATCTCAGCTGGATAACACTTGGTTCTACATTTATGTTACATTTTCCAGCCGGATCGGACAGCTGTGTGTTATTTACAAGCATTTGTATCCAAAAAAACAGTGTCCAAATTTTTTTTCTTCAAGTTCAGTATGTTTAGATGACTGTAACTCAGTGGCCGGAGCACGTAGAGAGATTATGTTTTTTTTTGCCAAAAAATTCAAAGTGTTTTCTTTTAAATGAGACCAACCCCATGAAGATGCTGCAAAGGGTTGAAGAACAGCTTTCGATTTACTTTGGGCACGTTATTTTTTGGAATTTTTAGGAAAATTGCCCGGAGTGCAAGTGGTTAATGATTAATTGATAAGTGGCAATTTTCCTGGGAATCTGAATTTCCCTCAGTACAATATGGTCTTTCTATATATAACATAAAAAGCTAATTACTGTTTTTGATATACTGAATAAAACATGCACATCATATTCCTCGATGATTTATTGTAATTTGCATTTTCTTTTTTTTTACAGGTAAATGGGAAGGATTGTGCCAGGAATGGAATCCGATGTAAAACATTTGCCAAATCAAATATGCAGATCTGGTATGAAAATATCATTTATCATGATCGGTCAAGGCCCGGGTTGACAATGACCACCACCGGTGCTGTTAACCAACAGGGTGCCGGTGGAAATTGGGCTACTGTTGGTCAAAGATCGAGGAGGAGGAGAGGGGGAAAGCATGTTAGGATGGAGAGAGAGAAAAGGTAGAGGAAGAAAAGAGAAGAGGCAGAAGTGTGGAGGTGAAAGTAGGGACGTTAAATGTAGGGACTGTGACTGGTAAAGGCAGAGTTGGCTGATATGATGGAGAGAAGAAAGGTAGATATACTGTGTGTTCAAGAAACAAGATGGAAGAAACAAGATGGAAGGGAAGCAAGGCTAGGAGCATTGGAGGTGGATTTAAATTGTTCTACCATGGTGTAGATAGGAAGAGAAATGAAGTAGGAGTAATCTTGAAGGAAGAGTATGTGAAGAGTGTTCAGGAGGTAAAGAGGGAGTCAGACAGAATCGTGAGTTTGAAGCAATAAGTCAAAGGAGGGATGTTGAGGGCATATGCCCCACAAGTTGGATGTCAGGTAGAAGAGAAAGAGGAATTCTGGAGTAAGTTGGATCAAGTGGTAGAAAGTGTTCCCAGGGGGGAGACAGTGGTGATTGGAGCAGACTTTAATGGACATGTAGGTGAAGGGAACAGAGGCGATGAGGAGGTCCTGGGTAGGTATTGTCTTAAGGAGAGAAATGTGGAAGGACAGATGGTTGTGGATTTTGCTAAAAGGATGGAAATGGCTGTGGTGAACACATACTTCAAGAAGAGAGAGGAACATATTTATCCTTTTTTTTTTTTTCCTTTGAAAGACAAAAGTAAAATAGAAAGATGTCTTTACCTTCTTTACATGTTTCAACTGCACTGCGGCCTTCATCAGAAGCCTTCATCAGAAGCCTTCTAATAAATAATTAAAAGAAGACAAAATGAACCTGTTTGACGTATTAGAGAGGAACATAGGGTGACTTACACGAGAGGAGGAAGGTGCACACAGGTGGACTACATCTTATGCAGAAGGAGAAATCTGAAAGAGATAGGAGACTGCAAGGTGGTGGCAGGGGAGAATGTAGCTAGACAGCATTGGATGTTAGTCTGTAGGATGACTTTGGAACGCAAGAAGAGGAAGAGAGTGAAGGCAGAGCCAAAGATTAAGTAGGGGAAGTTACAGAAGGAGGAAGGTCGCACAGAGTTCAGGAAGGAGTTGATACAGGCTCTGGGTGGTAGGGAAGAATTATCAAATGACTGGGAAAGTACAGCAAAAGTATTGAGGGGATTAGGTAGAAAGGTATTTGGTGTATCCAGTGGACAGAGGAAGGAAGACAAGGAGACTTGGTGGTGGAATGAGGAGGTATAGGAAAGTATTCAAAGGAAGAGGTTAGCAAAGAAAAAGTGGGATAGTCAGGGAGATGAAGAAAATAGGAGTATTTGGAATCTAGGCGCATAGCAAAGGGAAAGCAAGAGGCATATACACCATGTTCCAAATTATTATGCAAATGGTATTTGTGTCTGATTTTCCTAAATAATCAATGCAAATGACAGTCAGTATAATGTTCAAGTCATCAGCCGTTAGAGCATAATTCAAATTTTATTGAGCAAACCTCCCAATGATAACTATTTATTTGCAAAAATTAAAAAAAAAATCAAAATGCACTGTTCCAAATTATTATGCTCTACAGAGTTTCAAAACATTTTATTGGTTGAAAAGAACTGGAAATGGTCATTTGTTGAATTTGCAGCATTGGGAGGTCATATTTACTGAAATCAAAAGCTATTTCAATCAAAAGCATCTTAACAGGCCATTACATGTAAACATAGGACCCCTTCTTTGATATAACTTTCACAATTCTTGCATCCATTGAACTTGTGAGTTTTTGGAGAGTTTCTGCTTGAATTTCTTTGTAAGATGTCAAGATGTCAGAATAGCCGCCCACAGCTGCTCTTTTGATGTGAACTGCCTCCCACCATCATAGATCTTTTTTCTGGAGGATGCTTCAAAAGTTCTCAATAGGGTTGAGGTCAGGGGAAGATGGGGCCACACCATGAGTTTCTCTCCTTTTATGCCTTGAGCAGCCAATGACACAGAGGTATTCTTTGCAGCATGAGATGGTGCATTGTCATGCATGAAGATAACTTTGCTACAGAGGGTACAGTTCTTGTTTTTGTACCATGGAAGAAAGTGGTCAGTCAGAAACTCTGTATACTTTGCCGAGGTCATTTTCATACCTTCAGGGACCCTAAAGGGGCCTACCAACTCTCTCCCTATGATTCTGACCAAAAACATGCCTCTGCCATCTCCTTGCTGACGCTGCAGCCTTGTTTGGACATGGTGGCCATCCACCAACCATCCACTACTCCATCCATCTGGACCATCCAGGGATGCATGGCATTCATCAGTAAACAAGACAGTTAAAAAATTAGTCTTCAAGTATTTCTGGGCCCACTGCAACCGTTTCTGCTTGTGAGCGTTGGTTGGGGTGGCCGAATGGTAGGTTTATGCACAACTGCAAACCTCTGGAGGATCCTGCACATTGAGGTTTGTGGGACTCCAGAGGCACCAGCAGCTTCAAACACCTGTTTGCTGCTTTGTAATGGCATGTTAGCAGCTGCTCTCTTAATGCGATGAATTTGTCTGGCAGAATCCTTCCTCATTACGCCTTTATCTGCACAAACCCGTCTGTGCTCTGAATCAGCCACATATTTCTTCACAGTACGATGATCACACGTTATCGTGAAATATCTAATGTTTTCATACCTTGTCCAAGGCATTGCACAATTTGATGCTTTTCGGCAACAGAGAGATCCTTTTTCTTTCCCATACTGCTTGAAACCTATGGCATGCTTAATAATGTGGAACATCCTTCTTAAGTAGTTTACCTTTAATTGGGCTCACCTGGCAAACTAATTATGACAGGTGTCTAAGACTGATATCAGTGATCCAAAGAGCCCTGAGACACAATACCATCCATGAGTTTAATTGAAAAACAAAAAATTGAATGTTTATGACACGAAGATCCTATTTGCATAATAGGGCTGCAATGACTAGTCGACGACAAAATTCGTCAACAATTAATTTCATAGTCGATGCGTCGTTAGTGACGTCATTCTGTGTATCCCATAGCATACAATGCCATGGTAAACAATGTTTCACCGTAGCCAACTGAAGTAGGGCTGTGCGATATGACAATATATATTGGATGACAATATAAAAACATCTATCATTTCATAGAATAATTGTTTAATATCGTTATTTAAAATGCACATACTCCCATTTATTCAGTAAAGCTCCTCACCACTACCTGTCAGTGCCCTATCTCTCCTCTGCAGTGTGCACAGTGGAACAGGTGTGTGGTGGGTGGCTAGGCTTCAGTCTGGTGGATGCTCATGCTAACTCCAAACTACTGGTCCAGATGGCTGCTACTTCTGTTTGCCAGGGATGTGGGACTTTTTTCCATCATGCTGCGTCAGAGAGGATAGTTCACTAACCTCATTTTAATTGGAGGTAAGTAACATTAACACAATGTCTAATGATGAAATGCTAAATGCCGGTGCTAAGCTGTGCTGACTGGAAACCTTAGCAGACCATTGTTTATTTTTGTTTTGTTTTTTTTGCTTAAATTACTGCTGAGTCTCTTAGTTTAGTCTGAAAAAAAATATTAAAGCTGCAAAAGTGCATAATGGTGGCACATACATGCAAAATAAATAATAAATACATTAAAACTGGTCAGAGGAGCAAATTGGCTCTTTATGTAATTTATCTGATTTCTAATCATTTTAATTAGTCAGGTAGTGATAATGAATAAAGTTAAAGTCATCACACGTATTTTATTATATTACCTTTTGTGTCTTTGATTTTCAGATCATGACAATCTGAAATATTTTTACTAAGAAGCAAACAGGTTAAATCAGGCCAGAATGGCAGTCTGCAGGTCGACACTGACATTTTTACTGATTTAAACTAACAGCTAATTTATATCTTAGGGTGGCGCGGTGGTGCAGTGGTTAGCACTGTGGCAGCACAGCAACTCACCCTTGGCCATGGGATCCCTGGTTCAATCCCAGCCCCTGACCAACAGTGATCTATGTGGAGTTTGCATGTTCTCCCCGTGTCTGCGTGGGTTTACTCCGGGATTTCTCCGGTTTCCTCCCACAGGCCAAAAACATGCAGGTTAGGTTAACTGGAGACTCTAAAGTGGCCCTAGGTGTGAATGTGTGTGTGAATGGTAAAGGGATAGCACCGTACAGTGGCTGCTTCATCCATCCAGGTGGATGCCCTCAATTTCCCCTCTGGGGATCAATAAAGTATACAAAATAAATAAAATATATATATATCTGTAGGTGACAGCCATAGGTCATTTTCTCATTTTCAGACATTTTCTTATATTTTTTTTTTTTGCTTTTCTCCTCTGGCTCAGGAAACATTTAACTTACTGAGGTTTGCTTTTTATTCATATACAGTGGGGAAAAAAAGTATTTAGTCAGCCACCAATTGTGCAAGTTCTCCCACTTAAAAGATGAGAGAGGTCTCCAATTTTCATCATAGGTATACCTCAACTATGAGAGACAAAATGAGAAAAAAAAAATCAGAAAATCACATTGAAAGATTTTTAATGAATTAATTGGTAAATTCCTCGGTAAAATAAGTATTTGGTCAATAACAAAAGTTCATCTCAATACTCTGTATACCCTTTGTTGGCAATGACAGAGGTCAAACGTTTTCTGTACGTCTTCACAAGGTTTTCACACACTGTTGCTGTTATTTTGGCCCATTCCTCCATACAGATCTCCTCTAGAGCAGTGATGTTTTGGGGCTGTCGCTGGGCAGCACGGACTTTCAACTCCCTCCAACGATTTTCTATGGGGTTGAGATCTGGAGACTGGCTAGGCCACTCCTGGACCTTGAAATGCTTCTTACGAAGCCACTCCTTCGTTGCCCGGGCAGTGTGTTTGGGATCATTGTCATGCTGAAAGACCCAGCCACGTTTCATCTTCAATGCCCTTGCTGATGGAAGGAGGTTTTCACTCAAAATCTCACGATACATGGCCCCATTCATTCTTTCCTTTACACGGATCAGTCGTCCTGGTCCCTTTGCAGAAAAACAGCCCCAAAATATGATGTTTTCACCCCCATGCTTCACAGTAGGTATGGTGTTCTTTCTCCTCCAAACACGACAAGTTGAGTTTTTACCAAAAAGTTCTATTTTGGTTTCATCTGACCATATGACATTCTCTCAGTCCTCTTCTGGATCATCCAGATGCTCTCTAGCAAACTTCAGATGGGCCTGGACATGTACTGGCTTAAGCAGGGGGACACGTCTGGCACTGCAGGATTTGAGTCCCTGGTGGCGTAGTGTGTTACTGATGATAGCCTTTGTTACTTTGGTCCCAGCTCTCTGCAGGTCATTCACTAGGTCCCCCCGTGTGGTTCTGGGATTTTTGCTCACCGTTCTCGTGATCATTTTGACCCCACGGGGTGAGATCTTGCATGGAGCCCCAGACTGAGGGAGATTATCAGTGGTCTTGTATGTCTTCCATTTTCTAATAATTGCTCCCACAGGTGATTTCTTCACACCAAGCTGCTTACCTATTGCAGATTCAGTCTTCCCAGCCTGGTGCAGGTCTACAATTTTGTTTCAGGTGTCCTTTGACAGCTCTTTGGTCTTGGCCATAGTGGAGTTTGGAGTCTGACTGTTTGAGGTTGTGGACAGGTGTCTTTTATACTGATAATGAGTTCAAACAGGTGCCATTAATACAGGTAACAAGTGGAGGACAGAGGAGCCTCTTAAAGAAGAAGTTACAGGTCTGTGAGAGGCAGAAATCTTACTTGTTTGTAGGTGACCAAATACTTATTTTACCAAGGAATGGGCCAAAATACCAGCAACAGTGTGTGAAAACCTTGTGAAGACTTACAGAAAACGTTTGACCTCTGTCATTGCCAGCAAAGGGTATATAACAAAGTATTGAGATGAACTTTTGTTATTGACCAAATACTTATTTTGCCGAGGAATTTACCAATTAATTCATTAAAAATCCTTCAATGTGATTTTCTGGATTTTTTTTTTTCTCATTTTGTCTCTCATAGTTGAGGTATACCTATGATGAAAATTGGAGGCCTCTCTCATCTTTTAAGTGGGAGAACTTGCACAATTGGTGGCTGACTAAATACTTTTTTTCCCCCACTGTATGATTTAGAAGAAAAACCTGAAATTTATGAGAATCAAGTCTCAAATGCACATTAAAAATTTTTTTTATAACAACACTGCAAAATGATGAGGGAAAATGGTCCATATAAAAAAGTTTAAAAAAAGATGGTTCTTTTTATGTGATTATCCAAACTGTAGAATTTACAGAAAATGCATATTGTGATGTCTGCCCGATCTGAACCTGAGTGGTGTTCAGTTATTGGACTTCTGTGCTAACCACAGTTTGTCCATAACAAACATCATGTTCAAATATAAGCGTGTCCATATGTGCACCTGGCACCAGGACACCCTAGGTCGCAGGTCGATGATCGATTTTGTTATTGTGTCATCAGACCTGCGACCGTATGTCTCGGACAGTCGGGTAAAGAGAGGTGCAGAGCTGTTAACTGATCACCACCTGGTGGTGAGTTAGATCCGATGGCAGGGGAGGAAGCCATTCAGACCTGGTAGACCCAAATGTATAGTGAGGGTGTGCTGGGAACGTCTGGCTGAGGCCCCTGTCCGGGAGGTTTTCAACTCCCACCTCCGGAAGAACTTCAACCACATTCCGAGGGAGTCTGGAGACATGGAGTCTGAATGGGCCATGTTCTCCACCTCTGTTGTTGAAGTGGCGGCTCAGAGCTGCGGCCGCAAGGTGGTCGGTGCATCTCGTGGGGGCAACCCCCGAACCAAGTGGTGGACACCAGTGGTGAGGGGGGCCATTAAGCTGAAGAAAGAGTCCTATCAAGCTTGGTTGGTTAGTGGGACTCGCCAAGCAGCTGAGGTGTACCGGCAGGCAAAGCGAAGTGCAGCTCGGGTGGTTGCTGAAGCAAAAACCCGGGTATGGGAGGAGTTCGGTGAGGCCATGGAACAAGACTTTCGGTCGGCCTCGAAGAGATTCTGGCAAACTGTCCGGCGGCTCAGGAGGGGAAAGCAGCTCCCTGTCCACACTGTGTATGGTGCAGATGGGACACTGTTGACTTCGACTGGGGATATTGTTGGGTGGTGGAAGGAATACTTCGAGGATCTCCTCAATCTCACTGATACGCCTTCCACAGAGGAAGCAGGGTTTGGGGACGAGGGGGATGACTCGCCTATCACAGGGGCTGAGGTCGCCAAGGTGGTTAAAAATCTCCTTGGTGGCCGGGCCCCGGGGGTGGACGAGATTCGTCCTGAGTACCTCAAGGCCCTGGATGTTGTTGGGCTGTCATGGCTGACACGCCTCTGCAACATTGCGTGGAGGTCGGGAGCAGTGCCTTTGGCATGGCAAAATGGGGTGGTGGTTTCTCTCTTCAAAAAAGGGGACTGGAGGGTGTGCTCCAACTTTAGAGGGATCACACTCCTCAGCCTCCCTGGGAAGGTCTATGCAAAGGTACTGGAGAGGAGAGTCAGGCCGTTGGTCGAACCTCGGATTCAGGAGGAGCAATGTGGTTTTCATCCTGGCCGTGGCACATCGGACCAGCTCTTTACCCTCTCGAGAATTCTCGAGGGTTTGTGGGAGTTTGCCCAACCAGTTTACATGTGTTTTGTGGACTTGGAGAAAGCATTTGACCGCGTCTCTCGTGGTTTTTTGTGGGGGGTGCTTCGGGAGTATGGGGTATCGGGCTTGTTGTTACGAGCTATTTGGTCTCTGTACGACCGTTGAGAGAGTTTGGTTCGTATTGCCAACGCTCAGTCGGAGTCATTCCCAGTGAGAGTTGGACTCCGCCAGGGCTGCCCTTTGTCACCGATCCTGTTCATAATTTTTATGGACAGGATTTCTAGGCACAGCCAGGGAATGGAAGGTGTCGTGCTTGGTGACCACAGGATCTCATCTCTGTTGTTTGCAGATGATGTTGTCCTGTTGGCTTCATCCAGCAATGACCTACAGCTCTTGCCGGGACGGTTTGCCGCTGAGTGTGAAGTGGCTGGGATGAGAATCAGCACCTCCAAGTCCGAGTCCATGGTCCTCAGCCGGAAAAAGGTGGATTGTCCTCTCTGGGTTGGGGACAGGCTCCTGCCCCAAGTGGAGGAGTTTAAGTATCTTGGGGTCTTATTCATGAGTGATGGGAAAATGGAGCGAGAGATTGACAGACGGATCGGAGCAGCATCTGCAGTGATGTGGACGTTGTACGGGTCTGTTGTGATGAAGAGGGAGCTTTGTTCTAAGGCAAAGCTGTCGATTTACCAGTCAATCTACGTTCCTACTCTCACCTATGGTCACAAGTTTTGGGTAATGACCGGAAGAATAAGATTGCGGATACAAGCGGCTGAAATGAGCTTTCTCAGTAGGATTGCTGGACTCACCCTCAGAGATAGGGTGAGGATCTCAGTCATCCAGGAGAGGCTCAGAGTAGAACCGCTGCTCCTCCACATTGAAAGGAGCCAGTTGAGATGGTATGGGCATCTGATTAGGATGCCTCCTGGACACCTCCCACTTGAGGTGTTTCGGGCACATCCCACTGGGAGGAGACCCCAGGGTAGACCCAGGACTCGGTGGAGAGACTATGTCTCCCAGTTGGTCTGGGAACGCCTTGGTATCCTCTCTGAAGAGCTGGAGCAGGTGGCTGGGGAGAGGGAAGTCTGGGCTTCTCTGCTTGAACTGCTGCCTCCGCAACACGGACCTCCGGAAAAGCGGTAGAAGATGGATGGATGGATGGCATATCGTGATATATATCACTATTGTGATATAAGATGACTTGCATCATGATATGAATTTTTTGTCATATCGCACAGTCCTAAATTAAAGTAGCTCAGAGTGAGACATCATGCTTTTCCCAGCTCTTTGGTGTACTGACAGAGCATGCGTGCTAGTGACCGGGAACAGAGCAGGGGAACCAGAATCATAGTGGAGGCTAAAGCAGAGCTCACGTGAAGCAAAGTTCCAAAGTTTGGGAACATTTTGTACATGACTCAGCCAACAAAACTGTTCAATGCAAGCTCTGTAAAGTGAGCCTTGCATACCATGGGGCCACTACAGCGATGCACGAGCATTTGAAGAGGAAGCACATTTTGGAAGAGTCAGACGCCCCTCGGTAAGACAGTTAGCTCCCATGCTAGTGGCTAGCCTATTACGGTTACCGGTCAAGGTCTCCCCATAACCAACTCGCCCCAGCCAGTTACAGCCACCCCATAACCAGCTCGCTCCACGCCCAACTCGCCCCACAACATACTCGCCCTGGAAGCATATAAATGTAGACTGTGCATTACCTGAACTCTCATCATGGAAGACAACTGCTTGGCTTGTGCCACGGAGGTACGGCCATGACAAGAAGCCCTGCTGTGCGACGGATGTCACCGATGGCCGCATCGTGTATGTGGGACTGGTAAGAAGACCATAGCAGGCAACCATATTCTGTATGAGCTTGAATATAATTGGCTTTAATTACAAGAGGCTGCAGCACATTTAATTTGGATCACTGTTGGTCATGGGGGGACTTGATGGTAAACCCTTGGTTTTACCATTAAGTGTTTTAATTTCAAAGAAATTAAAAGTATGGTTAAAATAGATAGATTGAAAATATATATTTTTATTAAAACTGTAACACTGAAAATTTTAAAAAAAGCCTTTCTTCCCTTGTAGACTCATTGACTTTAATTACAAGAGGCTGCAACACATTTAATTTGGCTCATTCCTGAAGAAAGTAATATGTTTAAAACAAAAAGTCTGAGACACGTAATAGCAATATGTGAGCTGGCCCAAATCACTAGGTGGCGATAGAGGACATCACTTGATGGGACAAGTTTGTGGCGAGTTTGTTGTGGGGCGTGTTGGGTGTGGAGCAAGCTGGTTATGGGGCGGCTGTAACTGGCTGGGGCCAGTTGGTTATGGAGGGACTTGACAGTAAACCCCTATTATTGTGGTATCAGGTCACTATCATTATTGTGGCATCAGGTCACTATCATTATTGTGGCATCAGGTCACTATCATTATTGTGGCATCAGGTCACTATCATCATCAGGTTACTATCATTATTGTGGCATCAGGTCACTATCATCATCAGGTTACTATCATTATTGTGGCATCAGGTCACTATCATTATTGTGGCATCAGGTCACTATCAGTATTCCTGTAGATTCCTGTAGTATGGAAGTCAGCTTTTCTGGTTCCTCTCTTAAAAGGAGGTGACCCAGCAGTTTTAACTAACTACAGACCAATATCGAATTTGTGTGTCTTGTCCAAGATTCTTGAATCTCTCGTGTGTGATCAACTTAAAGAGTTTTTATACTCAAATGAACTTCTTTCAAAACTGCAATCAGGCTTTAGAAAAAAGCACAGCACTATTACTGCTACTACAAAAGTGGTCAATGATATACTTGTTGCTCTTGATAAAAAGCAGCACTGTGCTGCACTTTTCATTGATCTGTCAAAGGCTTTTGACACTGTGGACCACACAGTTTTAAAGCAAAGACTCATCAGTTTTGGACTGTCGGAACATGTAGTCTCCTGGTTCGCAAATTATTTGAGTGACAGGACCCAATATATTAAATATGATGGTTTGTGTTCTGAAATTGTCAGTGTCCACAAGGGGGTGCCACAGGGTTCTGTATTAGGACCCCTCCTATTCATTATGTACATTAATGATCTAGGACAAAATGTGTCTGATGCTAGTTTGCATTTTTATGCTGATGACACAATTATTTACTGCTTTGGCTCTTCCCCTGCTAATGTTGTTGCTTCTCTGCAGAAAGCTTTTAATGTGGTGCAGCACACACTTCTGTAGCTAAAACTAGTCCTTAATGCTGACAAAACTAAACTGATGTGGTTTTCAAATTTTAGGAAGAGTCCACAAATTTTTCCCACAGTGTCCACTTTTGAGGGAAATGAAATTGAGCTGGTTCACTCGTACAAGTATCTTGGTATCTTGCTTGATGACGCTCTGACTTTTAAGCCCCATGTTAAAAATCTTGTGAAGAAACTTAAACTGAAACTGGGTTTTTTTATTTTGAAATAAATGTTTTTCTTTTGAGGTTAAAAAGCGTCTTGTTACTGCAACTTTTTTATCTATTTTAGATTATGGAGTCCTCTTGTATATGAACGCTTCAGCTCAGTGTCTGAGTAAGATTGACTCTGTATATCATGCTGTTTTGAGGTTTGTTACAAACTGTAGAGCCTTGACCCATCACTGTGAACTGTATTCTAGAGTGGGATGGCCCTCTTTGTCCACCAGGAGGTTGACTCACTGGTACATTTTTATTTACAAGGCCATGCTTGGACTGTTGCCCCCTTACATTTGTAATTTGATCACACTGAGAAGTGTTGATTCTTATGGTTTGCGTTCTAATGATCATTTGTTGCTTTCTGTTCCATTTGCCCGTACTGAGCTGGGAAAAAGAGCTTTCATGTTCTCAGCCCCCTCTACATGGAACATGTTGCAAAAAGACTGGAAACTAACGGAACTTGTTTCATTGAACGACTTTAAATCCAGATTGATAACACTTGAGACGGCCTCACTAATTTGTAACTGTTTTATATGATTTGTAAGTCATTGTAAGTGTATTTGTGATTTTTTTGCTGCCTCTTGGCCAGGACTCCCTTGAAAAAGAGGTTTTTAATCTCAACGGGTTTTTTTTTTCCTGGTTAAATAAAGGTAAAATAAAATAAAATTATTGTGGTATCAGGTTACTATCATTATTGTGGGATCAGGTCACTATCATTATTGTGGGATCAGGTCACTATCATTATTGTGGGATCAGGTCACTATCATTATTGTGGCATCAGGTCACTATCATTACTGTGGCATCAGGTCACTATAATTACTGTGGCATGAGGTCACTATCATTATTGTGGGATCTGGTCACTATCATTATTGTGGCATCAGGTCACTATAATTATTGTGGGATCAGGTCACTATCATTATTGTGGGATCAGGTCACTATCATTATTGTGGCATCAGGTCACTATCATTATTGTGGGATCATGTCACTATCATTATTGTGGGATCTGGTCACTATCATTATTGTGGGATCAGGTCACTATCATTATTTTGGGATCAGGTCACTATCATTATTGTGGGATCTGGTCACTATCATTATTGTGGCATCAGGTCACTATCATTATTGTGGGATCTGGTCACTATCATTATTGTGGGATCAGGTCACTATCATTATTGTGGCATCAGGTCACTATCATTATTGTGGCATCAGGTCACTAGGTCACTATCATTATTGTGGCATCTGGTCACTATCATTATTGTGGCATCAATTTTTTTTTTTCACTTCCGGCGCCACACGAGTCAGCTGCCTTTTGCAACAGCAGCTCAATTCTGAGTCTTTTTTTTCCCCCTTTCTCTTTTGATCCGGTGACAACTCTCTGATCCGGCACACCTTTCACTCCATTTATATCACGGACACACAGATCGCCCCAAATGTCTCCCGAGCCGGTGGACGGAGCCACTGTTTATAGCAGGAGACGGTACAGCAGGGAAGAGCTGCTAGCACTCAACCGCCACCCGGTGCTAACGGAAAAACTCGACATACCGGGAGAACTGAGGCAAAAACGCTGTGGGTGCCGGGCTGGAGTAAGGCGGAAGGCAAGAAATATAAGGTACAGACCCACCCTTCCATCCGTTGTTATGGGGAATGTACGATCGTTACTGGGAAAGGTAGATGAGCTAGCAGCTATCTCCCGCTACGATAGCATATACCGGGAGTGTAGTCTGTATCTATTCACAGAGACTTGGCTAACCGAATTAGCAGCAGATGCTAACATTGAACTGGAGGGTTTCCACGGGGTACGGGCAGACCGAACATCAGACAGTGGCAAAGCAAGGGGCGGTGGAGTGATAATGTATGTTAACAACAACTGGTGTAGACCGGGACATATCACTGTTAAACAACAACACTACAGCAAAGACATCGAGGTGCTAGCTGTTAGCATGCAGCTTACATATCTCCCGAGGGAATATTCACACGTGATCTGCATTGTTGTTTATGCAAATCCGACGGCGAACGCTGGAACAGCGCATGACGTCATCCATTCAGTAACTGGCAGGCTGCAGACAGAACACCCAGATGCTTTTCTCCTCATCTCAGGCGATTTCAACCATGTTTCACTGTCTCCCATTCTACCCACGTTTACCCAGTATGTCACATGCCACACTAGAGACAATAAAACACTGGACTTATTCTACGCAAACACTAAGGAGGCGTACACCTCATCACAACTCCCCCCACTCGGGAGATCGGATCACAACTTGGTTCATCTCCGGCCGGTGTACAAACCCCTAGTGCACAGACAACCTCCGGCCATGCGCACAGTGAAGTTATGGTCTGAGGAGGCAATGGACACTCTAAAGAGCTGTTTTGAAACCACCGCCTGGGAGCAGCTTTGCGATCCATATGGTGAGGACATCGATGGCCTCACTCACATTATCACGGACTACATCAGCTTCTGTGTGGACAACACCGTTCCCACCAAGACCATACGGTGTTCCTCAAACAACAAACCCTGGATCAACCCTGAGATAAAAACACTTCTGAGAGAGAAGAAGAGGATCTTCAGGTCGGGGAACAGGGAGATGCTGAAGTCCGTACAGAGGGTGCTGAAGAGAAAGATCAGAGAAGGCAAGGACAGCTTCAGGAAGAAGATGGAGGACAAGCTGCAACAGAGCGACATCAGCGGGGTCTGGAGAAACCTTAAAACCATCTCTGGGCTCCAGAATACCTCCCCCCAGGCCACGGGGGGCAGGGAGTGGGCGAACAATCTGAATCTGTTTTTCAATAGGTTTGACCAACCGCCCTCCCCCCTGACTGCACAACAACCACTGCTGCCTCTAAAGACATCAAGTCCTGCTGCCCACTCCCCATTCCAGGGGAGGAAGCCGTCGGGACCAGACGGCATCAGCGCAAAGCTCCTCAAGTCCTGTGCAGACCAGCTGTGTGGGATTGTGGAGTACATCTTCAATCTGAGCCTGAAGCTGGGGGGGGGGGGGGTACCACAGCTGTGGAAAACATCTTGTGTGGTACCTGTACCAAAGACTTCCCACCCAAAAGATCTGAACAGCTACAGACCAGTGGCCTTGACGTCCAACATGATGAAGACCCTGAAGAGACTGCTCCTTGCTCACCTCCGCCCCCTGGTGGGACCAGCGATGGATCCACTCCAGTTCGCCTACCAGCATGGCATTGGGGTGGAGGATGCGCTGATCTTCCTCCTTCACCGTTCTCTGTCCCACCTGGAGAAGCCCGGGAATGCGGTGAGGATCATGTTCTTTGACTTCTCCAGTGCTTTCAACACCATCCAACCGATGATCCTGAAGGACAAGCTGCTGTGCGCAGGGGTGGACCAGCACCTGTCATCATGGATCCTGGACTACCTCACAAACCGGCCTCAGTTTGTGAGAACCCGGGACTGTGTGTCCGACACGATCATCGGTAGCACGGGGGCCCCCCAGGGAACGGTTTTGGCTCCCTTCCTGTTCACCCTTTATACTGCGGACTTCTCACACAACACAACACACTGCCATCTACAGAAGTTCTCTGATGATTCTGCGATCGGTGGCCTCATCTCCAACGGAGATGAAGCCGAGTAGAGAGGGCTCATCCAGGACTTCGTGGACTGGTGCCATCGGAACTGCCTCCAGATCAACGCGGGGAAAACTAAGGAGCTGGTGGTGGACTGCCGCAGGCAAGGACAACCCCTCACAGCACCAGTAAATATACAGGGAACAGACATCGAGATGGTGACATCCTATAAGTACCTGGGTGTTCATCTGAACAATAAACTAGACGGGTCACACAATACTGACGCACTTTACAAGAAGGGACAGCGCAGGCTGTTCCTACTGAGGAGACTCAGGTCTTTTGGTGTACAAGGGGCGCTGCTGAAGACATTCTATGGCACGGTGGTGGCATCAGCCATCACTTTTGGAGTGGTCTGCTGGGGCAGTGGCATTACAGCAGCCGATAGGAAGAGACTGAACAAACTGATCAAGAAAGCTAGCTCTGTCCTGGGGCAGCGCGTTGACCCAGTGGAGGAGATAGGAGAGAGAAGGACGGTGGCTAAACTGTCATCTCTGCTGGAGTCCGAGTTCCACCCTATGCAGGACATACTGAACGCACTGAGGAGCTCATTTAGCAGCAGACTACATCATCCTAGGTGCACAACCGAGAGGTTTTGCAGGTCCTTCCTACCTACGGCTGTCAGACTGTACAACCTAAGCAGGGCTGCTCACAGAGATAGCAAAAAGACGTGACAACCTAATAGTTTTGAATGCAAAAGATGCAATAGACTTACACAATGGTCCCCTCCGGTATACAACTAGGAAAATACCGGTCGCTATGGAGGGTGAGAATATGTGTGGGTACATAATCATACCATGTAGGATAACTAAGTAGACGGTTGTGCTGTTTCATTCCATCTAGCTACAATGCTCCGCACTGTGTGTGTTTATATATTTACATATTTATTCCATCTAGCTACAATGCTCCGCACTGTGTGTGTTTATATATTTACATATTTATTCCATCTAGCTACAATGCTCTGCACTGTAGCTTCAATGCTCCGTACTGTGTGTTTATATATCTACATATTTATTCCATCTAGCTACAATGCTCCGCACTGTGTGTTTATATACTCATATATTTATTCCATCCAGCTACAATGCTCTGCACTGTGTTTATATATTTATATATCTATCCCATCTAGCTGCAACGCTCCGCACTGTGTCTATATATATATATATATATATATACTGTATGTATATATATATATATATATATATATATATATATATATATATATATATATATATATATACTGTATGTATATATATATATACTGTATGTATATATATATATATATATATATATATATATATATATATATATATATATATATATATATATATATATATATATATATTTATTTATTTATTTATTTATTTATTTATTTATATGTACATATGTATACTTGCTGCTCTTGCTTTTCTCTCTTGCCTTCTGATTGTTGCTATCCCTGTGCTGTTGCAATCCTCGAATTTCCCCATTGTGGGACTAATAAAGGCTTATCTTATCTTATCTTATCAGGTCACTATCATTATTGTGGCATCAGGTCACTATCATTATTGTGGCATCAGGTCACTAGTCTCACTACAGCAGATACAGTTTCAGCCAAAGTAACAAAGAGTCCAGCCAGTGAGAAAAAACAAAGTCTGCCTGTTTTCAGTAAAAAGACATCAAAACTGTGGAACCTTTACGGAGTGTCCAGAAACCATTACAGTAGGTACGTGTATGAAGGATTGTGACAGTTTAAAGAGTAATGTCATTTTGTCTGACGATTTCATTATAAAATTTATGCAGCGTAAAGAAGAGGACAGGGACTATGGATGGCTTTTTGCAGAAAAAACAGATGTGTACTCCGCAACAAGCTACTGTTGTCACACAGTCAATTCTAAACATGATGGTCAAAGACATGAGACCACTTATAACCACTAATGATTCACCAGTTCAACCCTAAACATACAATGCCATCCAGAACCCATTTCACCCACTTGATGGAGAAGAAATGAGACAACCCTTACATCTCTCTCTCTCTTGCACACACTTGTAATAGAATGTAAAGATTGACTTAAATATAAATAAACACAATAAAGGTGTATATCTCATCATGACAAATCATAAAAAATACAGTTATAATTATATCAAGAATTCTGATAAGTAATTCAGTTCTCATTAAATCATAAAATGATTGTAATAATGTAAATAAATATTGAAAAGTTTAAAACAGATTTGAATGTTTGCCATATATAGTTTGTGGGTTTTTGTGATACTAATTTTAACTAAAATCACCACATGTTTTCAAAGGTAAAGAAAACCATAAAAGAGGTCAACAGCCACTTCACACCGACAGTTGATACGTAGACCAGCCATGCCACAAATGCATGGCTTGGAGTGTCTTGCCATTTCATCGCCGAAGATTGGCAAATGAAAGAGCCCAGCATCAGTAAAACTAGGCGCTGCAAGAAGCTTAGCTGAACACTTCAAGAGAAGTGAACTGGCCAATACAAAAGTGAAGTTAGAACAGCAGCAGATGAACACTGTTCAGCACAAGCTGATCCAAGATGTCAGTACAAGATGGAACACTACATATTACATGATAGACTCCTGGAACAGTGCTGGCCAGTCACTGCAACCGTGTCTGATCAAGAGGTAAGTCCCATTACTTTGATTTAAAGCCAGATTAGTGGGTGCTGCTTGAAGAGCTTGTGCAAAGGTTGCAGCTTTTTGAATGTGCGACAGCCTTCCTCAGTGAGCCTGAGTATGCAACTGCTTCATGTCTACCTCAGCTGGTCAAATGGCTGCAAAGGTCTATGCAGCAAATGAACTTTGAGACAAGCTCAGGAAAAACCTTCCTGGCCAGTAAACAAAAAGAGATCACTCAGAGATGGGTGAGTCTGAACATAATTCCAGGAGAGATAGACGCCCCACTTGTTCTTGGAGCTACCATTGACTCACGGTTCAGAAAACTGAAATTTATAGGAGCTGAAGATGGCACATGGGTGAAAGGTATGATTGAAGTCCTTGCTATCAAACAACCCAAGGGGACTGAACTACATGACTGTGACTCCACTCGACAGGAGAAAAAGCTCAAGGTTCCAGGGGAGAAATTAGCCCTTGATAGCCTTCTTTTTGACTTGGACAGTGTGAGTGAGGAGGACACAAATACCGAAGAGGAGCAAAAGATACAAATGATGACAAATGAAGTTCACATATACTTCGCAGAGCCAGCAACACCAAAATCAGGAGATCCTCTCAGATGGTGGAGCAAAAATGAAGGTCGTTTTCCCACTCTGTCTAAGCTAGCAAGGTCTCTTCTGAGCATTCCTGCGACATTCACCCCAGCTGAGTGAATCTTCTCTGCAGCTGGGAATGTCTGCTCTCAGAAGAGACGAAGCCTCACTCAAGAACACTTGGAGATGCTGACTTTCCTCAGTATGAACAAACTCTGATTGGCAATTTTATTGCTGATTGCAATTCTTGTTCACCAAATGCCCTTTTTTAAAAAAAAGAAAATGTTTTATTTTTCAGAATAAAAAGAAATAAGAGAAATAAGAGATTGTTTGTTTGTGCAGTTCTTAACGACTAGTCGACTACTGAAATAGTCATAAGTTGCAGCCCTATTGCATAATAATTTAGAATGCGGTGTAGTAAGTTTTATGAGAGGCTGGACACTAAGGAAAGAGAAAAGGACTTGAATCGATTGGCTAGATCAGGAGTGTCCAATCATGTGCCGTGGAGGGCCAAGACCCTGCAGACTTTACCTCCAACCAGTGCCTTCAACAGCAGATTCCAGTGAATTTCTTCCCACTGATTGCTGATAAGTGAAAACACCTGCTGAAGAGACTGGGTAAAAGAAAAAACCTGCAGGGTCTTGGCCCTTCATGTCACATGATTGGACACCCCTGGTCTAGACAGAAAGATCGAGCTGGAAAAGATATACAGCAGGTTAGGCTGATAAAGGACTGAAATGATGATGTACTAACAAATGACGAGAGTATGTTGAGGAGGTGGAGGGAGTACTTTGAAGAGCTGATGAATGAGGAGAATGAGAGAGAAGAGGATGGATGAAGGAAAGATGGTGAACAAGAAGTCCAGAGGATCAGCAAGGGAGAAGTGAGGGCAGCTTTGAAGAGCAGGGTTTCCCCTGGTAACATTTCTCGGTGGCGGGCCGCCTCGCCAGAAAATTTACCGCCACGCCAAGAAGGAGATATGAATTTAAGAAAAATATATGGAGCAATGACTTTCCGCAAGTGCGCAAATGAACAACGCGCGTGGCCGTCATCCACGCGGAGTTTAGAAGCGCCCCGCCCACATAAGCTTTCCAGTCAGTCAGCATCTCGCTAGTGGCAGCAGCATCTTCATGGAAAAGGAGTGAAAACCGGGAACTCAAACAGCAGAAATGGACTCTATTTGAAGAGAAACTTTGTGAAGAAGTCCACCGTTTCTTCGTTGGTGAAAATCCTGGCGCATCAGTGCCTTGGCACTACCTATCGGGCAGGAGTGAAACTACAAATAATGGTTGTGTGCATGCGTCAACCACTTGGCCTGGGTAGATGAAAAAAGTGAGCATGTACAGCGCCGCGTGCGTGCCGGGCTCATCCAAAGTGTATGCAGACCAAGGCGGACTAGAGGGGAAATGCAGCATGAATAAGGCTTGACTGTCCGAGAGAAACATGAGTTTATTAAAGTACTTTAAATGCAGGAAAAAAAAAATCAGAAGAGGTATGTAAGCACTGGAGGCATTTATCATGGTTTTAACCTGCTAGAAACGGGAGCAATAACGGAAGAGTGGCTTTGCTAAGAGATGTGGTTAGAATTCAAATGCAGCTGGCTTCAAATGAAGGGAAAGGCAAGGGGAACTACTGAATTGCTGAGGATATATTTCACCAGCCACTACAATATTAAGTTATGTTCCCAATTATGTACCTGGCAAGTTAAGATGACCGAAATTCACGAAGTCAATGACTTTAATCCGTCAGCAGCCTTCAGACAAACAACATGCCAGAATTTGGATTTCAAAATAAGGGAGGTTTTTCTTGGCGGTGAGGAGATTTCTAAAAAAAAAAACCAAAAAAACAAAAAAACAAAAAACAAAACTATAAATACATAGAAATATTATAACAGAAATACATAGAAATATTATAACAGAAATAATGGCATCCTTGGTCATTTAAGTTAATTTAAATCCATAAATACAATTTTATTAATATTTTTTCTTTGTAATCAGAGTTAAATTATTGTTCTGTTCTGACTGCAAAGTTATGGTCAAAAATAAGCCATAAAATAATCCACAAATTTATAATAAAGTTTCAAATGTAAAAGAAAAGTCAATTTTACAAGAGGAAATTACAAATTTGAGGAACATGGTTTAAAATTTAGATAAATTTGCAAAGAAAAGTAGAAAACTATAAGAAAATTTTGGAGAAAAACTTCAAACCTTCAAGACTGAAGTCATTACTCAAGTTTTTCAGTGGCTGCTCTTTGTACCCTTAACTCAACTAGAAATTTTTGGTTGTCTACTTTTAATTATTAATTTCAAAGCACTGCTTTTACATGAGTAGAATTTCTGGCTACTATACCCACCTCTGATGATATAATTTAAGTATGCATGAGTACATTACTATTATGAATGTTTCTTTCCCTTCCCTACTCTCTCAATGGAAAAAAGAAACACTAGAATAAAAATACAATAAAATACACATTTTTATCATTTATGTAAACCATGACAAAAAAAAAATCCTGCAAGACAAAACATGACACTTGATATTTTCTAACCTGCTTGTATACCACCAAAGACAGAGACAGAACCTGAATTAGACAGAGCTCAGAGAGGGAAAGGTGAGACAGAAGAGGAGTCAAGGAGAGGAAAGTGTTCAGGCAGAGGGTCTAGGAGAGGTAAGAGTAGAGGAAGGAGAGAAGGATGACACCATTAAAAAGTCTAAACACAGGACATCTGGGTGGGACCCCAACTGGTCCAATATTCCAGTATTGAAGCCTTGGTTGTACAATACTTCAAATGGTAAGTTCCATATGCAAAATTACTGTGCAAAATAAAATAAATAAATAAATTGTATAAAATTAACATATTCCGGTAACAATCGTGTCATATGTTTACTCCCCGCCCGGAAAAAATATGTTGCCACCACGCCAAGGTCTTTGAGCCAGAGGAAACACTGGAAGAGGATGAAGAATGGAAAGGCGGTTGGTCCAGATGACATACCTGTGGAGGTATGATGTTTAGGAGAGATGGAAGTGGACTTTTGAACCAGATTGTTGAAGACAAGACTGAGAGGATGCCTGAGGAGTGGAGAAACAGTGTTTTTGTACCAATTTTCAAGAACAAAGGTGATGCTCAGAGCTGTAGTAACTACAGAGGCATAAAGTTGATCAGCCACACTATGAAGAAATGGGAAAGAGTCATTGAAGCCAGATTGAGAGGAGAGGTGATAATCAGTCAGCAGCAGTACAGTTTCATACCAAGAAAGAGTACTACAGATGCAATGTTTGCGCTAAGAGTGTTGATGGAGAAGTATAGAGAAGGTCAGAAGGAGTTGCACTGTGTCTGTGTGGATCTAGAAAAAGCATAAGATAGGGTGCCAAGAGAGGAAGTGTGGTACTGTATGAGAAAGTCAGAGTGGCAGAGAAGTATGTGAGTGTGGTGCAGGACATGTACACACATGGACAAAATTGCTGGTACCCCTCTGTTAATGAAAGAAAAAACCCACAATGGTCACAGAAATAACTTGAATCTGACAAAAGTGGTAAAAAATAAAAATTCTGTGAAAATTAACCAATCAAAATCAGACAATGCTTTTGAATTGTGGTTCAACAGAATTACTTTAAAAAACAAACTCATGAAACAGGCCTGGACAAAAATGATGGTACCCTTAACTTAATATTTTGTTGCACAACCTTTTGAGGCAATCACTGCAATCAAACGATTTCTGTAACTGTCAATGAGACTTCTGCACCTCTCAGCAGGTATTTTGGCCCACTCCTCATGAGCAAACTGCTCCAGTTGTCTCAGGTTTGAAGGGTGCCTTCTCCAGACGGCATGTTTCAGCTCCTTCCACAGATGTTCAATAGGATTTCGATCACGGCTCTTAGAAGGCCACTTTAGAATAGTCCAATGTTTGGCTCCTAGCCATTCTTGGGTGTTTTTAGCTGTGTGTTTTGAGTCATTATCCTGTTGCAAGACCCATGACCTGCGTCTGAGACCAAGCTGTCTGACACTGGGCAGCACATTTCTCTCTAGAATACCTTGATAGTCTTGAGATTTCATTGTACCCTGCACAGATTCAAGACACCCTGTGCCACATGCAGCAAAGCAGCCCCAGAACATAACAGAACCTCCTCCATGTTTCACAGTAGGGACAGTGTTCTTTTCTTGGTATGTTTCATTTTTGCGTCTGTGAACATAGAGCTGATGTGCCTTGCCAAAAAGTTCCAGTTTTGTCCCGTCTGTCCATAGGACATTCTCCCAGAAGCTTTGTGGCTTGTCAACATGCAGTTTGGCAAATTCCAGTCTGGCTTTTTTATGATTTGTTTTCAACAGTGGTGTCCTCCTTGGTCGTCTCCCATGAAGTCCACTTTGGCTCAAACAACGACGGGTGGTGCGATCTGAAACTGATGTACCTTGACCTTGGAATTCACCATGAATGTGTTTAGAGGTTGTTCTGGGCTCTTTTGTTACCATTCGTATTATCCATCTCCTCCTGCGGCCACGTCCAGGGAGGTTGGCTACAGTCCCGTGGATCTTAAATTTCTGAATAATATGTGCAACTGTAGTCACAGGAACATCAAGCTGCTTGGAGATGGTCTTATAGCCTTTACCTTTAACATGCTTGTCTATAATTTTCTTTCTAATCTCCTGAGACAACTCTCTCCTTTGCTTCCTCTGGTCCATGTTTAGTGTGGTACACACCATGTCACCAAACAGCACAGTGACTACTTGTCACCCTTTAAAATAGGTCAACTGACTGATTACAAGTTTGTAGACACCTGTGATGTTAATTAGAGGACATATCTTGGTTGAACATGTCCCTATGGTCGCATTATTTTCAATCTTTTCTAGGGGTACCATCATTTTTGTCCAGGCTTATTTCTTGAGTTTGTTTTTTAAAGTAATTCTGTTGAGCCACAATTCAAAAGCATTGTCTGATTTTCATTGGTTAATTTTCATAGAATTTTATTTATTACCACTTTTTTCAGATTCAAGTTATTTCTGTGACCATTGTGGGTTTTTCTTTCATTAACAGAGGGGTACCAACAATTTTGTTCACGGCTGTATGAGGACAGCAAGACGGTGGTGAGGTGTGCTGTAGGAGTGACAGATGGATTCAAGGTGAGGGTGGGGTTACATCGAGGATCAGCTCTGAGCCATGGTGATGCACAGGCCGACAGATGAGGTCAGGCAGGAGTCTCTGTGGACCATGATGTTTCCAGACGACATTGTGATCTGCAGTAAGTAGCAGGTGGAAGAGAACTTGGAGAGGTGGAGGTATGCTCTGGAGAGAAGAGGAATTTAAGTCAGTAGAAGACAGAATAGATGAGTGTGAATGCGAGGGAGGCTGGTGCAATGGTCAAGATGGGAGGGGTAGAGGGAGTGAAAGTAGATGAGTTTAAATACCTGGAATCAGCCATCCAAAGCAATGGAAAATGCACGAGAGGTGAAGAAGAGAGTGCAGGCAGGGTGAAGTGGGTGGAGACGAGTGACAGGGGTGATTTGTGACAAAAGGAGAGCAGCTAGAGTGAAAGGGAAGATTTACAAGATGGTAGTGAGACCTGCTATGGTGTATGGTTTGGAGACAGTGGCGCTGACAAAAAGACAGGAAATGGAGCTGGAGGTGGCAGAGTTGAAGATGCTCAGATTCTCAATGGGACAGAATCAGAAATGAGTATATCAGAGCGACAACTGAGGTTGAGCGGTTTGGGTATCTTGAAAGGCACTACAGTATATAAATGCAATCCATTATTATTACTAAATAAATAAATAAATTTGCCTGAATGAATGCTGTACAACATAGCAAGTCCTGAAATTATTTTCACATCTGCTCTGAATAATATCGCAATGGAGAAGTGTGCAGAACAGCTGAGGGCACAGCTGAGTGCAGGGAGGGGAGAGACATTACTTCATCTCTTCTAAAATATAAGTATAAATTATTGTTTGACATGTATACTTTTAAAAAGAACAGGCAACTAACATTTAATCTAACACTTTATTCACTCATCTCAACAATGCCTGTAGTAGAACTGATGAGCTCATTTATATCATGGCTGTATAAAGTTATGTTATTTCCATCAGCCTGAGTTCTCAGGAGATGGAGCTGGAGGTGGCAGAGTTGAAGATGCTCAGATTTTCATTGGGAGTGACTAGGAGGGACAAGATTAGAAATGAATATATCAGAGGGACAGCTCAGGTTGAGTGGTTTAGAGAAAGTAAGAGAGTCAAGGCTGAGATGGTTTGGACATGTGCAGAGGAGGGACAGTGGAGATATTGGACAAAGGATGTTGAAGATGGAGCTGCCAGGTAGGAGGAAAAGAGGAAGACCACAGAGAAGATTTATGGATGTAGTGAAGGAGGACATGGAGAGGGTTTGTGTTACAGAGGAAGATGAAAGGGATAGGGTGAGGTGGAGGCAGATGATCTGCTGTGGTGACCCCTAAAGGGAGTAGCTGAAAGAAGAAGAAAAAGAAGAAGCACTAGTCAACTGTTTTAACAGCAAAATAAATTGTGAGATGCTTCATCTGTTGCATGTTAAACATTAGCCCCTTTCAGAGTACCCCGGCAATCCAGGCAAACCCAGTGTGATCAGGGTTACCCACACTACTTGACGTGGGCTAAATGACCCTGCAAGCGATGTAGGTCTTTGGCCACCTCACCTCTGCTCAGCTGACATTTGAATAGGATAGCTACACCAATAAACACACAATGAAGTGGAGCTGAAGTGAATCAGAAGACTGTGTGTCATTATTCTGACAGATTTTATTAATCTCTAAACTGTAGCAAACAACTATGTGCCACAATTACACAAATATCACAACAACTTGAGAGTGAAAGGTTTCTTTTAAGAGCATTTGTTTTTCACTCACTCCCTTGGAGCTGCAGCAGCTCTCCAAATGTCTCCAGCTGTTGTACAGCTGACACCAGCCTGTCCTGTAAGTCCAAGCCAGGCTCCTCTGCTGCTGTGTGTTGAAATAGTAACTTGGGCCCAGTCTGCTTTCGCGTCTAGCACCACGTTGAAGGCAGCAGGGATGGGTTTTTGCACTCATGTCATCTTTTTCCTTGCTCCAGTCCATTTCCTCACCCAGCTGATTTGAAGCAATCAAGTGGACCTTAAAGCTTGCGCAAAATCTGAGGGGGCCATTCCTGTATTGGTTCTCCAACATACCCCGGAAGGACGAGGCATTTCACTCTGCACAGCGCATGCAGTTGGAGAGGCCTGGCATCTTCCCCTGCTCTTATTCTTTTGTGATCACCCCCACCCCTGCCTGGACAGCAAAGGCACTACATTTTATAGAAAAACTCCCATTGGAAAGGACTGCCAAGTTATCGATTGACAACTAATTTACTTTAGTCGATGAAATTCTCATTGACAATTAACTGAAAGTTGATTAATCATTAATGTCTCCGTTTATCCAACAGCACTGATTTTTAACCTGGTAAAATGAAGCTCATAATGGCATCATGTGTAGTTTTGAAACATCACAGATGAGAGGGGCTTGTTTTGCTTGAAGAATACATGAGGATGAGGGGTGATACACTCCTGCACTGATGCTGAAATCCTGTGTAGGCCTGTTTTTTTTTTTTCCCCCACAGAAAACTGAACAAGAATTGATAAGGGAATTGATAAAGAATCAGATCGATAAGCAAAATCAACAATGCCACTGATATTGATAAAATCTTATCAATTCCCATCCCTAGGGTTGATGCTGTTCAGATATGCGATACTGGTTTGACATTACACCAAAAGAAGAGTGCAAACATGCGGACGTGAACAAGGTAAACACACTTGCTGCTGAAATCATATGAAGTCCTTGTAGATAAAAACAGCTAGAACAACAGCCTTGCTTATACAGCTGAAGTTTGTGTCATGTGAGCCCATGAAGCATCGTGAGTGTGGAGCACCCTGTGTTCCTGTCAGACACACAGTCTGCCTGGCAACAGTTCCACACAACCAGCAGTCACTCTGAAGTCTTTTCTGGCCTGACAACGCCCCCTAGCACATGCTGGCTGCATTTGCCACTGTTGTGTGATGAGCTGAGCAGAGAATATTTGCAGGCAGCATGTTTTTAAATACATATGTACATACCAGGGATGGCAACAGGAAATTCTGATTTCAGCTGAAATCTAATTTGGTCGACTGACTTATGGGGGGGCCGGGGGGGCGTAGCCCCCCTGAAGCTGGGAGGTTTTCAGTAAAACAGAAGTAATTTAGACTGAAAAAAATGATAAAAAAAAATGAAATACTAGACTTAGATAAATCATTAAATTTAATGAAAAGTTAACTTACTTTTTCTTCAATGTTGTCTCACTGTCTTTAGTCCAACATATTTAACAGTTCATGTTAAACATATTTATCTATTCTATCTATTTACACTGGTCACCAAGTCACTTCTAATGTGAAACTTTCTTCCTTTTGGCAGCAAGCTGTGTCAGTCTCTGAACTTTGAACTTCATCTCCTTTTCTGGTTTCTTCAGAAACTGTCCGAGTGTTTCTGTTACCTCGTCGAATTTTGAGCCAATTTTCACCTTTACTGTCACTTTTCTCTCAAGCTGATTCCATCAGAACTTATTTTTGACACTTTTGTCTATTTCTAGCACTGATGACTCCTGATCCTTCGATAAAAATCTCATAATTCCGCTGAAAACAATACCGAAAGCTCAGAATTCCAACATGAACCAGGGATGTGATTTGGGGTTGGTGAAATTATCTGA
Organism: Pholidichthys leucotaenia; assembly: GCA_020510985.1. Taxonomy (NCBI): domain Eukaryota; kingdom Metazoa; phylum Chordata; class Actinopteri; order Cichliformes; family Pholidichthyidae; genus Pholidichthys; species Pholidichthys leucotaenia. The sequence goes on from CM035840.1 coordinate 231,053,865, forward strand.
AAATTTTGCAGGGGGTCTGGGGGACGCAATCCCCCAGTGGGGTCCGGGGAAGAGCCCCTGGGTTTTTATGATTTTTAAGTACCAGAACTGTGCTTAAATGATATAAAACAAACAGCTGAATTCCACTTATTACTGTATAATATTGACTTATGTTTCAAGAAGATAGCATTCCTAAAATATCCCAACAAGCATTATCCATCACATGCTTTAACACTTGATCATCAGTTAATTTTATCTATTCCATAATAGAAATAAAATTCCAACATACCATTACTTTTTATAATTTCAGCATTCATTTCAGATCACCAGTTTCAATCTCCATTGAGTCTTGAGCAGTTCATTTTGCACAATCACTGATGTAGCTAAGTCTTAGAAATATTCAAAAGTTATGAGTCAATATCCACTGTGCACTGTCAATTTCAAACTGTTTGGAATCATAAAAGTAATCTAACCAAATTGTTTTGCTATTTTTTTCTCCTCAACATCAATGTCAGGGCGCTGCAGGAGTTTTGGGGATGGTTAACTTTTATTACCGTTTCCTCCCCCGCGCAGCCCAGCTCATACAGCCGTTGTACGCCGCACTCAAGAAATGGAAGCCGGCGGACAGAGTCGACTGGACTTCTGAACGGGAGCAGGCGTTCTGAGGTTAAAACAGCGCTCACTACCGACGCCTCGGACATGGGCATAGCGGCCGTCGTGGAGCAATGCGTTGCTGGTTCTTGGCAGCTGCTCACCTTTTTTTTTTTAGCAGGTCTTTGCACGACAGTGAGCGTAAATACAGCGTGTTCGACAGAGAGTTAATGGCTCTCCACCTGGCCATACGCCACTTCCAGTTCTGCCTGAAAGGGCGCACCTTCACTGCGGTCGTGGACCACAAGCCGCTAACGTACTTAACGTACTTTATCTTCCTGGAAGATAAAATAAAGCGGAATTCGGCGAATTACCGGAAAAATCACATCCCTGAGAACAAGCCGCCATGAATTTTTGACAAAGCATACAACGAGCCATTTGATTGGTCCAATTGTTTGCAACTATCCAATCGCAGGGCTGTTTACAATACAGCAGTAGCTTGAGTACATCCGGGTTATCGCGGGAGACTTGACCCGGGGAAGCGCCAAGCGCTTATGTAATCGTGTTGATTTTCGCTAAAATCGCTAACAATAAGGTACCTTACCCCCCCAAAATTTTCTCAACGGATTTAGACGATTCACAGAAATGATCAATTTGAAAATAAATCGGCGGAAATCCGCGGATCGGCGGAAAATTGCCATCCCTGACATACTTATACTGATTAGAGATGCACCAATATATCATATTGGCCAATATTTACCTTGTTGACTGAAAAAAAACTATCAGCTGGGCCTGCAACAATAATTAGTTAGAATTAATTGTACAATATATAAAAATTAAGTTAATACTTTTACTGGTTCAAATGTCTGCTTCTTTAAAATAGCGTAACTGCCTTAGGCTCGATTGGAGAGGTCTGCTTCAACACCGGCTCAGTTACTCATGTATGAGCACACATGCGTAAACTAAGTGCATATTAGAGGTGCAAATCTTCAGTGGTTTTACGATTTAATTGCGATTCAGCCGTTAGTGATTCAAATACAATTCACGATGCATCTTCATGCACCTGTGTGCTGCATCTTCAATTTAGGTAATTGAAGTCGTTTTTCTAGGTAATACCTTTTCTTAGATTTCAGTATTTATTTTTGCACTGAACCACTGTGTGGATCACTATAATACATTTCCATTGCTTTACATTTACAATGACTTCTATTTTTATCAATTAATTGAGTCTGGTAAATCTGCGGTCTGGTAAATCTGCGGCAAATGTTTTTGGCTTTATGAGTGAAAATAACCTTGGAAAAGAAACAACTGAGTGAGGCACACTTGACATGACAACAGTCAGCTGGCTGTGAGACTACAGTTGCAGCACAGCAACAGAGTGGAAATGAATCTGACAGATTAGATCAATTTTGAAGCTGCAGCAGATAAACGTGCATGCCACAACTACACAAATATCGGAGTGTCTCAGAGTGAGACGAAAACCAGCACTTTTTAAACTCACTCCTGCATGGAGTCGGCAGCACTTAGACCATCTCGGCTGTGTGACAAAATGGTTCGGCACAGTCCTTGTTCAGCTCTGCTCTTAAGCCTTGTTCATGCTACACCTCCACTCTGGTGCGCTGAGACATGTGTCCATGTTGGATGAGGCCAGTGCGCCTGCAATTGTGTATATACTTAATTTTTTTCATCTACTAGGCCAAGTGGTTGACGCATGCGTACAACCGTCATTTGTAGTTTCACCCCAGCCCTATGGGTAGCGCAAATGTACCAACACTCCAGTTTGCTCCCTGGCTATATAAAAGTGAAGAAATGTGGTAGCGACGCAAATTTTTTTTGTAGCAACAACAATGGCGTCATTTCGAGGAAGAGGAGGAATTATTGTTTTTCAGTGCTCTTCTCCACTGTATGTTTATTATTGTCTTCTTCATCTACTTTTACTTTGTATGCTGTGTCGGTAGCTCCACCTCTTGAATGGGAGAGTCAATCTTGACTGTTTTGATGTGCATTGTTCACATGCATGCTTGCGGAGTGACATTGCTTCAGTTATATTCTTAGCAAAAACATTTTATGCCAGTCGAGGCAAACTGCAAACCTTTTACGGCTCTTTTCTCTTTTTTTAAAATTGGATCCTATGATCCTAAATTCTATATTTTTCTTAGCGTGGCGGCTCAGTTTTTGGCAGGGTGGGCCGGCACGCAGAAATGCTACCAGCAGAAACCCGGAATCACCGCTCTTGTAGTCTGAATCACCGCGAGTGGTAGTTACATTTCTGAAGAGGTGCATATCAGGCTACCCCATATGATACAGCATAGCTGCAGACCCTAGGTGTCCAATCATGTGCCATGGAGGGCCAACACCCTGCAGGCTTTACCTCCAACCAGTGTCTTCAACAGCAGATTCCACTGAATTTCTTCTCACTGATTGCTAATAAGTGAAAACACCTGCTGAAGAGACTGGATAGAAGAGAAAACCTGCAGGGTCTTGGCCCTACATGGGACATGATTGGACACCCCTGCCCTACGTTGTAGCTATAGCGTTGTTTTGAATGCATAAGTATAAATCAGGCTTTACACATACAGAATTTACAAAAAAAACCCAAAAAGTTAAAACTTAATTTCACTGATTGGATTACTATTATTTTTGTTTCCACATTTTCTACAAGCATCGCAACAATCAGACGATATCATTTATTGCAATAAAAACCATGTGTGATAATTCATCGCAAAGAATTTCTATTATCTCAATCATCACTTGTTGTGATGATCACTTGCATGACAGAGCTCAGAAAGCTGTTCCTCTCCTCTGCAATACTGGTTTCCTCATGCATTCTAAGCTTCTACCACAAGGGGGGCCTGTTTAATATCAAGTCTTCCAAAGCTCTTCTCACCCCATCACCGTCATTGCCATCATAGCCTGCCGGGCACAAGTCAGACCGGATTCAGTGCGTCTCTACCCACCTCAAAAAAAGGTGAAGTCTGAGGTCTGGAACAGAGAGCCTAAGTCACGTCCCCTCTACTTCTGCATATGGGACCTTATATTGGAAAAAGTCTCCACTGAAGTGAATGGCAAGAGAGAAATCTGTTGATTCCGATCGAATTTTGCCACAAGCTACACATATGATGTGTAGCTTGTGGCAAAATTCGAGGTAGCTTATGAAGCTACCTCCCCTTTTTTGCGCTGCTGCTACTTGTCCTCTGGCTCTCTGAAGTAAACGCATTCGGCATCATGGCGGGCAGGATACATTATTCCAGGGACATGTTGCTGCATTTAAACACGGTTGATGCAGCGGCTGTGATTGAGCCTAAGCCGCAACTGCCGGACTTTATTTTGAGAGATGTTCATGGACACAGCGGTGAAAAAAGAGACGGGAGAGACGGAAGAAAAAAACGCGGAAAACATGGAGGAGTGAAATTGCGCCTGAGAAGACATCAGTTTGGTAACATTCCTCTTCCTTCTATGATTTTTGGGAATGTACAGTCTCTGAGAAACAAGGTGGATGAAACTCAAGGGAATGTACGCTACCAGAAGGACTTAACTGCTGCGTCATGGCCTTCACCGAATCTTGGCTTAATGCAGATGACCGAGATGGAGACCTGTGGATTGACGGCTTTGGAGCCCCACTGCGCTCGGATCGGCAGGAAGAGGTAACGGGGAAACGTCAGGGGGGCGGCGTATGTTTATACATTAATAAGCAGTACTGCACATCTGTCACGGTCAGAGAGCGCATCTGTACACCCGATGTGGAGCTGCTGTCTGTGTCACTACGCCCCTTTTATTTGCCTCACGAGTTCCCCCAGCTTTTCATCACAATTGTGTACATTCACCCGAGGGCAGACGCTGACTCCGCCTGCAGCACAATCTTTGATGTGATCCAGCAGCTGCAATCAAGTTCTCCAGAGGTGCCAAACTTCATTCTTGGGGATTTTAACCATGTTTCTTTAAAGAAGACACTTAAAAACTTTTATCAGTGTCTCCTGCCCAACCAGGCGAAAAAAGACATTGGACCTGTGCTATGGATCCATAGAGAGGGCCTATAAATCACTCCCCCTTCCTCCTGTAGGATCCTCAGATTACAACTGTATACATTTGCTGCCCACATATAAAACTGCTCTCAGAAGAGGCAAGGTAGAGACAAGAGACATTGATGTGTGGACAGAGAATTCAGTGCACAGCCTCCAGGAATGCTTTAACTGTACAGACTGGGAGATGTTCACACTGGCCTGCGGGGATGATTTGGACTCTTTGGTGGACGTCACATGCTCATACATGGCTTTCTGTAAAAATACGATCGTTCCACGTAAACGTGTCAAAATATATCCCAACAACAAGCCATGGGTTACAAAATCAGTTAAATCCTGCTTACAGAGGAAAGCACTTGCCTTTAAACAGGGGTCTGTTTCTGAGCTACAGGTTGCCACAAAGGAGCTGAAGGCCGAAATTTTAAGAGCAAAACAGAATTATAAATCAGAATTGGAAAGCAAGATGGCAACAAAGAAACTTGGTTCAGCCTGGGACAGTATGAAAACTATTGCAGGCCTTCAGAGCACAGAGCGCAGTAATCGTGTGTTTTTAGATGGTTTTAATTCAGACACAGAGCTGGCTAATGCTCTTAATTGTTTTTATGGTCGTTTTGACTCCTTTGATTTTAGCACAGAAACTCAAGATTTGAAACAGAAACTCAAAGACAATCAGCACTTTAATATTGAGGTGCAGGATGTTAAAAGGGAGTTCTGCGCTGTAAAAGTGAACAAAAGTCAGGGCCCTGATAACATATGTGGGCGCTTGGTAAAGTCCTGTGCACATGAACTGAGTCCTATATTTCATTACATTTTCAATAAGTCCTTACAAACACAACATGTGCCTAAGATCTGGAAAGAAGCCGTGGTTGTTCCCGTTCCAAAATCCAGCTGTCCTAAAACGGTAAACGACTTTAGACCAGTTGCTTTGACTTCAATTTTAATGAAAATTTTTGAAAAACTGGTCAGATGTGAGGTCCTAAAGCAGACTGAGCATGCATTGGATCCTCTGCAGTTTGCCTATAGGCCTCACAGAGGAGTGGAGGATGCCACTGTCACTCTGTTTAACATGCTTTTTAAACATCTGGATTTTAATGGGACAAACGCCGGGCTTTTATTTGTGGACTTTTCCTCTGCCTTTAATACAATCCAACCTCATATCTTACCGGAGTGGTGGCTCAGTTGGTAGAGCATCCGCCCCACACCCGGGAGGCAGGGGTTCAAATCCCGGCCGGGTCATAGACCATAAAGTACCATATAAAAATGGTACTTTCTGCCTTCTAGCGTGGTGCGCCACATAATGGAACGGGGAAAGTAAAGTTACGCACAGAGCTACCAGAGGACTGACCCCCCGCTGTAGCTTTCACTACTTACAGTAGCTGTGTGGCCTAGGGTCAGAGAAACGGAGATATGCGCCGCCCCATACACCAACATGGTGTGAAGGGAATTAACTAACTAACTAACCTCATATCTTAGTTGAAAGGCTCCTGCAACAATTTGATTTGAGCAATAATCTGGTGGGTTGGATTCTGGATTTCTTAACCAACAGGACGCAGAGAGTAAGGGTCAATGGTACATTGTCTGACCTAAAGTGCTCTTCTACTGGCTCTCCTCAGGGGTGTGTGTTGTCACCACTACTCTTCATCCAGTACACAAACATGTGTCGGAGCAGACATGACAACAGACACGTTATAAAGTATGCTGATGATTCAGTTATTGTCAGTCTCCTCCAGGATGGTGACAGTGGCCACGGCCCAGTAGTTGATGATTTTGTTCACTGGTGTGAGGATTCCTACCTGCAGCTGAATACGACAAAAACTAAAGACATGATTATTGACTTTAGGAGGAAAACTCCCAGGCACAAAGTCACCGTACTAAAAGGCCAGACCACCGAATGTGTACAATCCTACAAATATCTTGGGACGATTATTGATAGTAATTTAAACTTTGAAGAGAACTGTGAAATGGTGTGCAAAAAGGGTCAGCAACATTTGCATTGCTTGAGAAAACTTGCACGCTTCCAAATTGACCGAACCATAATGACAATGTTTTATCGGGCTTTTATTGAATCTGTTTTATCCTTTTCTTTAGTGTCATGGTTTGGTCAGATAAAACTGAAACAGAGGAAATCCTTGGATCAGGTAGTTAGATGGTCCAGTCGTTTGCTTGGTGAGTCACAGCTGAGCCTGACATCCCTGTACACCAGACAAGTACAGAGGATGGCTACCTCCATTTTAAATGATGACTCCCACCCTTTGTACTGCAACTTTCAGCTTCTTCCCTCAAGACGGAGGTTTGCTGTCCCAAAAAGTAAAACCCAGCGCTACAAAAACAGCTTTGTTCCTGCTGCTGTCAAAGAGTTGAACAAGCTGTAACAATATATTGCACATAATTTAGGTACCTATTTATTAACTCCATTTTATATTTACTTATTTTTTGTAGGATGTTACTTGGGTTCTAAATATTTTATTGAGTTTTAGACCTTTGACTTTTTAACCTCTTTGACTAGTTTTTAACTTTTAATATGACTCTTCTCTCTTACCTCTGGTTTTTCTTTCATCTCTTTGTCTTTTTATACCCTGATTGATGGAGCCTTGAGTATTTTTATCATGTTTATAGTCAATTTCATGTGTGCCTGTGTTTGTGTCTATGTTGAATGTAATTTGTGGCTTGTAAATATGGATGTCACCAGACTGCAAAACAAATCTACCTACAGGTACAAATAAAGTAACCTGAGCCTGAACCTGAACCTGATATTTGTCAGTTTAAAAGATAATTTTCCAAGTTGTTGGGGGGGGGGTGGCAATGCTGTGATCGCGAGACGTTTCGAGACTATTGTGCAATAATCCAAAATGGTGACTCCTGTCGACTGAGCGTAAACAAACTTTTCCACAGGTACTTTTTTTTTTTCTCTTTTTGTAATTAATTCATTAACTGACTGTCTGTGTTTATCTTTCTTTTTTGTATGGAGCTGGGGGAACTGGAGAACTATACTGACGAGTTTTATTACCGTTGCTGTGTCATGGAGCAGGCGAGTGTGTGTCCCGTCCCTGCTTCTCAGTCTAAACGACGAGACCTGCAGACTTGCCAAAAATAATACCCGAGAAATCACAGGAGGGCACCGAGGTTAGTGACATCCTTTTCTCTATTGCAAATAAACTTACCAGCATAGATGATAGACTGGCGCTGGTTGAGCTGCTTCATAAAGAATTCCAGGGCTTGCGTGAGAGTTTAGAGCTCAGTCAAACACAGCTCGTCTCTCTCGTAGAGGAAAACAATAGCCTAAAAAAGTCAGTAAACACACTAACCACACGCTTGGCGTTGTTGAGAGAGAAAACTGAAAAATGAAGGAAACAGTTCACAATTTGCAGTCACGCAGCATGAGAGAAAACTTTGTTTTTTCTGGAATTGCTGAAAAAAAACAAACAATGAAAATCCAGAACAGCTGGTCCGTGGATTTATGTCAACACAACCGAAACTATCCCCCGAAGTCACAAATTCAATTACCTTCCACCAAGTCCACCAAACTGGCCAAAAAAATTCTGAGAATAAATGTCCCAGACCTATTGTTGCCAAATTTGAGCATTTCAAGCAAAAAATTTTGGTGCAGAGGCAGGGCAGGCAGCTTAAAAACTCCAGTTATGGTCTAAATGATCAATTTCCACAGGAAATTTTGGAAAGGAGAAGAAAGCTTTTTCACATTAGGAAACAAAACATCCAAGAAGGTAAACGAGCTATTGTTTCTGTGGATAGACTATATGTAGATGGCAAGCTATTTATGGATGAAACTATAATGCCCTGGTTATTCTAGAGCCCATTTTGTTTTTTGTTTTTTTTTTGCTACAGAGTGTGATTGTGAGCAGGTCCCTTACTCAATGTCAGTTTAATTTGTTAACATTTGTCAAAATGTTTTTTTCTTTCTTGCTGAGGTTGTTGTTTGTCTGTTGTAGTTAAATTCTTTGAAGTTGTTAGGTCACTGTTGTGTGTTATCTGCATTTTTTCACCACTCACTAACCTTTATATCCGTTTTCTCTCATACTTCTGGTTTATAGGAAATAACTAAGCACATGCACCCAATTTTCTTGCAATTGCAGGCAGATGGAACAGAGACATCATGCACGCACACCCAATCATATATGTGTAGGTGTATATTTTACACACAACATATATATACACACATATGCATACATTACGGACATATAATCACATAGGCACATAATTAGCCTTTAGCACATAACCAGTTAGTGAAAACATGTCCACATTTAAGTATGTCACGTGGAACATACGTGGAATAGGTACCAGAGAAAAAGGCTAAATGTTTTTAATCGACTGAAGGATCTACAGGCAGACTTTGTCTTATTGCAGGAGACACATGTTTCTAAGTCATCTGTAGATGCGCCCACCTCCCCAGAATTCCCCCACATGTATTCAGCCGGCTTTAATTCTAAACAAAGAGGGGTAGCTATACTGGTAAACAGAAGAATATGCTTTGTTGTGAATAATACCATAACATATCTGGAAGGTAGATTTATGATAAAAAATTCCATATTATTCTTATTATTCTGAGGGACAAGCTGCTGTGCGCAGGGGTGGACCAGCACCTGTCATCATGGTAGTAGTAGATTAGTTTATTTGACAGGGACAGTGCAATAAACATAGACAATTAATCAAAGACAATCAATCTGATGTGTTGCACATAGAGTGTATAGCTATTAGCTAATTTGCAACTCTTGTCCCTGGATGGGCTTTAGAAAAAAGAATCAAGATAAAAAATATACACAATAACCACATACATCAATGCAGAAAAATTATAAATACACAATTATAAATATTATAAATACACAAATATAACACATTTAACATAAATATTATAAATATTATAAATACACAAATATAACAGCCTGACTCACATTTAACACATATAACATAACTCACATTTGCCTATTTCAGGCCTTCCTCCCTCCGTCACTCACTATAAACAAACACATTTATTCCTTCCCTTCATTCACTCTCACTTTGCAGACAAATAATTCATACATGAGTACATTCTTGTTTATTTTTCAGCCAGTTTTTAACATTTTTAGTGAATGTTTTAAAGTCCGTTATTATTTTAATTTCATTTGGCATTGTGTTCCAGATGTGACTGCCCTTTATAGAGAAAGCTGTTTGTCCAAATGTGGTTCTGCGGTGGAATATTTTACAGTTATTGTTAACAGAACTCCTGGTGGCTCTGCTGCTGTCCTGTCTTTGGACAAAACCAGCAAGTGGCTCGGGTGCTGATTTATGGAAACATTTGAACGTTAATTTCAGAAGACAGAGGTCAATGAAGCTCTCAAAACTCAATAGGTTGTATTTTTTTAAAACATTACAGTGATGCCACCTAATGGGCTTTTTGTCCAAGATTTTTAGGGTTTGATTATATAATGAACCTATATGTCTTATTGTGGAAGGGGCTGCTTGAGCCCAGACTGTCAAACAGTATGATATATGAGAAAAAACCATAGAATGCATATACAGTGCAGCTGCTTCGTAAGGTATGTAATATCTAATTAATTTAAAGCAGTTCAGATTTTTTTTTACTGTTTTTGAAATTTTCTTTATATGAAGATTAAATTTGAGTTGAGGATCTAGTACAATGCCAAGGTATTTGAATTCTGTAGCTAAACTGATGTCATGATCATGTATATTAACTTTAAAATGTTGCAGGTTACATTTTTTGATTGAAAAGCACATTGAGACTGTTTTCTGAAGGTTCAGCAATAGATGGTTCTTGAGGAGCCACTCTTGGACATCAACCATACTTGTAGACAGTACATCTGCAGCCTGTGCTGGAGTCTTGGCAGCTGTGTAAATAACTGCATCATCTGCATAAAGTTGGCATGTTGCAGCTGAGCAGTGTAACGGCAAGTCATTAATAAAAATGCTGAAAAGTAAAGGACCAAGAATGGACCCTTGTGGGATACCCATGCGGTTGTTTAAAAATGAGGATTTATCCTGGTGAACTTTTACACACTGTTCTCTATTCTGGAGATAAGATGCAAACCATTCTAATGTATTTGGGGAGAAGTTAAAAGATACCATTTTGGATAAAAGCAAACTGTGGTTTACAGTATCGAAAGCCTTTTTGAGATCTAGAAAAACAGCTCCTACCACATTACCCCTGTCCAAGGACTGTTTGACGTTTTCAATAAGGCAACAATTTGCTGTTTCTGTTGAGTATCCTGGTCTAAAACCAAATTGATGTGGATGAAGAAGTTGACTGTCTTGTAAGTAGTCTATCAGCTGTGTAGCTACAACTTTTTCAAGAACCTTAGATAGGACTGGTAAGATAGAGATTGGGCGGTAATTGCATATATCGTCTTTACTGCCTGATTTATGAACTGGTATGACGACAGCTTTTTTCCAGCCAGATGGAAATGTACTAGACCTAATGGAGAGATTAATGAGATGAGTCAGTGGTTTGATTAATATTTTGCTGTGCATTTTGAGAAAGGAGGTGCTCATATTGTAGATATCATTAGTTTTTGAGTTTGACAGTGTTTTAACAATACCAGCAATTAACTTCTCATTTACCTCATCGATGTGAAAAGTATCTGTTGGAAGTATGGAATTTGTGTTGTTGAGCACATTTGGCAGCACAAAAATTTTTGTTAAGTCTTCCACAGAGCCCACAAAGTGTGAATTAAATTCATTTGCCAAAGTAGCCTTGTCACTGACGGTCTTGCCATTGATTCTAAGTTCCTTTACCCCCTTCTGATCTTTTTTTTTATTAGTTAAGTTATTTAAATGCCTCCATAGGGAACTGTTGTTACCCTTTGCATGATCTATCAGTTTATTGTAATAAGATATTTTTGATTTTCGCAGCTCATGTACCACTTTATTTCTTAAACTTTTGTACACAAGGTGATCATTTTGTAGTTTGGAGGTTAGTGATGTTTTCAGTGCATAGTCTCGCCTCTTCATAAGTTTTCTTATTTCATTATTTAACCATGGTAGGCTAATCTTCTGTTGTCTACTTTTAATTTGCTTTGAAAATTTTTCTATAGACTTTGTGATTGTTGCAGTTATAAAATTACAACAATCATCTACTTCACATGTTGCCATGAGCTGCTCCCAATTTTGATTCTCTAAGTAATGTTCAAACTCCTCATTTTTTGATTTGGGGATAATAAAATTTGATTTGTCAATATCGACTCCCCCAAAATACTGTAGTCGCTTTTTAGTAAGTTTCCTGACAGCAAGAACCATGTTATGATCTGAGAGACCAGTTACAAGATTATAGGTTCTGGTTATTCGTTCTGGTTTATTAGTAAATACCATGTCAATAAGTGTTCTGGATTGTTTGGTTATCCTGGTGGGTCCTTTGATGATTTGCTGGTAATTAAATTTAGTCATGAATGGATCCTGGACTACCTCACAAACTGGCCACAGTTTGTGAGAACCCGGGATTGTGTGTCCGACACGATCATTGGCAGCACGAGGGCCCCCCAGGGAACGGTTTTGGCTCCCTTCCTGTTCACCCTTTATACTGCGGACTTCTCACACAACACAACACACTGCCATCTACAGAAGTTCTCTGACGACTCTGCAATCGTCGGCCTCATCTCCAACGGAGATGAAGCTCAGTACAGAGGACTTATCAGAATCAGAATCAGCTTATCCAGGACTTTGTGGACTGGTGCCATCGGAACTGCCTCCAGATCAACGCGAGGAAAACTAAGGAGCTGGTGGTGGATTGCTGCAGGCAACGACAACCCCTCACAGCTCCAGTAAACATACAGGGAACAGACATTGAGATGGTGACATCCTACAAGTACCTGGGTGTTCATCTGAACAACAAACTAGACTGGTCACAAAATACCGACGCACTCTACAAGAAGGGACGGCACAGGCTGTTCCTACTGAGGAGGCTCAGGTCTTTTGGTGTACAAGGGGTGCTCCTGAAGTCATTCTACGACACGGTGGTGGCATAAGCCATCACTTTTGGAATGGTCTGCTGGGGCAGTGGCATTACAGCAGCCGATAGGAAGAAACTGAACAAACTGATCAAGAAACCTAGCTCTGTCCTGGGGCAACGCCTTGACCCAGTGGAGGAGATAGGAGAGAGAAGGATGGTGGCTAAACTGTCATCTCTGTTGGAGTCCGAGTCCCACCCTATGCAGGACATACTGAATGCACTGAGGAGCTCATTTACCGGTAGACTACATCATCCTAGGTGCGCAACCAAGAGGTTTCGCAGGTCCTTCCTACCTACGGCTGTCAGACTTTATAACCTAAGCAGGGCCGCTCGCAGAGATAGCCCCAAAAAACAAAAAAACAAAAAACGTGACAACCTAATAGTATTGAAAGCAAAAGATGCAACAGACTTACACAAATGGTCCCCTCCAGTATACAACTAGGACAATATCAGTTGCTACGGAGGGTGACAATATGTATGGGTACATATTCATACTATGTAGGATAACTAAGTAGACGGTTATGCTGTTTATTGCATCTAGCTACAATGCTCCGCACTGTGTATATATATTTATATATTTATATATTTATGTGTACATATGTATATTCACTGCTCTTATTTTCTTATCTTCTAAATTATTGCTCTGAGTGTTGCTGTCCCTGTGCTGTTGCAAACCTGGAATTTCCCCATTATGGGACTAATAAAGGCTTATCTTATCTTATCTTATATTATTCCATATCTTTTATATTCTCATATGTGCTATGTGCAGCTTCATTCTGTGTGTAAGAATGCATGAGTTAGCAATTACATAGTTGTAAGAATGTCCAGTTTGTGAGTGTGGTGTGAGTTTTCAGATATCTGTTAAGACGCAGCTGTTTTCAATCCATCATGTTCTGTTCCGTGTGTCTGTGGGAGTGAGATTTACACTGGCTCCGTACTCCCTGACAACATCTGATAAGGACTGTGTGCTTCGTGGACTCAAGGACAGGACTGTTCGTCTGGACAATAGCTCTCTCTCACTCCCCATAAATAAGACCGCTTTAAAAGTTTGACTGAAATGTGATCTAACTCAGAGGTTCAGTGTGTGTGGACTGAATGCTACACTCATGTAACCTCTCCCTCAATGGCCTTGTGGAAAATAAATCTACTTACATTTAAATGTTCTGCCTGGTTTTTGACTCGGATCAATTATGCTGAAAATTATCCTAACAATTTATCATACTAAAAATCTCAGTTCAAAATTTGGATCTATGTATTGCAAGCCTTTATGGCCCAAATGTTGATGACCCATCCTATTTTCACACTTTTTTCACTTCTCTTTCTGAGCACTTGGACACTACACTTATAATAGGAGGAGACTTCAACCTGGTATTAAACCCTGCAATCAACAGGCTCAGTGCATCGGGGAATTACTGAAAATGGCAGGGTACTGACACTCTCAAACAATACATGAATGATTTTGGTCTTTGCGATGAATGGCGTTCTCTTCACCCAACTCTTCAGGAATACACTTTTTTTCATGAGCTCATAATTCCCATTCATGTCTAGATTTCTTTTTAGCCAATAACTCTATTGTGAGGGACATCACAGACACTGAAATATGTTCAAATCAAGCTATTAGCGATCACCATCCAGTATCTCTTACACTAGTAAATAGGAAAGCTACAAGGGAAACTAGGAGCTGGAAATTTAATATATCACTACTAAAAGACAAAGACTTTGTTAACTACTTTAATAAAGAGTGGGAATCATATCTGTAATACAATGATGTGCCAGGAATAACCCCAGGTGTTCTTTGGGAAACAGCAAAAGCGGTCATGCGAGGTAAAATAATCTCTTACTGTTCATATAAGAATAAGAAAGAAAAAGCACTGGTACTGGAGTTAGAACAGAAAATTAAATCACTGGAGATGACCTGTGCCGCTTCCCCACAGGAATAGACACTTAACAATCTGAGAAAATTAAAGCTGGAAGTAAAAGAAATTACAAATAAAAGAGCACAGTTTTTAATACCAAGACTGCGTCTTGAGAAGTTTGTACACAGTAATAAATCGGGGCGATATCTTGCGAACCAGCTTAGATTGAATAAAGAAAAAAAAAACAACTATCCACTCTATTAAGCATATGACTGGAAATATTACCCATGAGCCTGAAGAAATAAATAACTGCTTCAGAAAGTTTTGTGAAAATCTCTACTCATCTCAAATTAACCCATCTGGCTCAGAGACAAATACATTTTGGACGATATTAACTTACCATAATTAAATAATGAACAGATTGCAGCTCTGGATGCACCTCTTCCGGTGTCTGAACTCTAGGAGGAACTTAAGCACATCCCAAACAACAAAGCTCCGGGACCAGATGGTTTTCCCGTAGAATTTTATGAAGAATTTTGGCCTGTGATGGCACCTACTTTCTTTAAAGGGCCTATATCATGCTATTTTAAGCCTTTCAGAGTAAACGAAATGCATGTATGTGATAGTATATTACCTTTGGTACACTGGTGAATGAATTTCTTATGAAATATGAGTTATTTTCACGAGCTACTTTTCCAACCCGGAAGTAAGATGCCTCGATCTCTGAGGCTCCGCCTCTCCTTCTTGTGGCTGCCGCCCATTTCATGACATAACCCCTGAGCCGGCTGCTGCAACGTGTCGCTGGGTTCCGCCCACGAAAACTTAGAAGACATTGTCTTACGTAAAAAAGCAAACAGCTGTTGTCACTGAGCAGATTAGGTGCGAGAGGAACTACTTCTTCACAGCGTCAATGCTAAAGTGAAAGAGTTTTGCCGATCACCGCTCCGTTAGCTGCGCGGAGAAAGTGGGTGTGTGCGTTAGCCTGGGGGCAGTGCTGGCAGCACAGGCACTTCCTGGAGTGGGCAGCTCACCCATGTTCATATGTATGAACGTGGGGACCCAGTCATTATCAGGGACAGGGCGGAGCAGCAGCTCAGAGAGTGGGGTTGCGGAGGAATACTCAGCGATGCATGAATGGAGCAAAATACCACTTTGGGGGTGTTTTTGGTGAGGAATTAACATTATAACATGCTTAAAAGCTCGAAAAAGTCGATTTTACATGACATAGGCCCTTTAAAATGGGGAACCAAGTTAAAGAAAACAATGTAATCCCTCCAAATAAGAATTTGGCTAGTATAATCCTGTTCCTTAAACCTGGAAAAGAACCTACGCTTCCATCCAGCTACCGTCCCATCTCACTTATGAATGTCGATCTTAAAATAATTTGCAAAGCTCTCGCCAAAAGACTGGAAAGGATAATTCCATTTATTATACACCCAGATCAAACAGGTTTCATCAAGGGTAGGCACTCAGCTAATAATACACACAGGATATTTAATTTAATAGACTACTGCAAGATCATTAACTTAGAAACTACAATCTTGTCCATGGATGCAGAGAAAGAATTTGACCGTGTTAACTGGAAATTTCTTTTTATGGTGTTAAACAAGTTTGGGATTGGTTCATCTTTCATAAACTGGATTAAAACACTATACAGCTGTCCAGCTGCATCTGTCCGAACAAATGATCAGACTTCCCAAAGCTTTAATCTCCAGAGAGGTACTAGGCAGGGGGGTCCACTCTCTCCCTCACTTTTTACCATCGTTATTGAACCATTAGCAGCAGCCATATGACAAAATGTTGATATCAGAGGTATCCAAACTGGAGAAAAAGAACACAGGATAAGTCTTTATGCTGATGATGTATTGATTTTCCTTGAAAACTCACAAAGATCTCTTTTTCAGACAGTGGCGCTCATTGATCAATTTTCATCATTATCAGAATACTCTATTAACTGGGGTAAATCAATAGTTTTACCTATAAATTGTGATTTCTCAAATACATCTACTATTCCAATACAATCAGGTAACATTAAATATTTAGGAATAGATATTTCCCCCAGGCTCTCAGAGTTATTACGACTAAATCACATTCCCCTTTTAAAAACAATACAAGACGACCTTACGCGCTGGAGGACACTACCTATATCACTAATGGGAAGAGGTACAACCGTTAAAATGATGGTCCTTCCTAAAATCAACTATTTGTTCTCAATGATTCCTACCCAACCATCAATGGCCTACTTTAAGTCTCTAGACTCAAATATAAGTAAATTTTTATGGAAGGATAAACCATCACACATTAGTTTAAAAACACTTCAAAAGGCGAAAGAGAGTGGAGGCTTAGATCTACCAATTTTTTAAATTACTTTTTAGCCAATAGACTGCAGTGTGTTTCAAAATGGATAAAATAAAACCCCACTAGGAAACCCATGGTTAGATGCTGAACAGGCTCTCTGTGGCTCCCTTCCTGTTCACCCTTTATACTGCAGAATTCTCACACAACACAACACACTGCCATCTACAGAAGTTCTCTGACGACTCTGCGATTGTCGGCCTCATCTCCAACGGAGATGAAGCTGAGTACAGAGGACTTATCCAGGACTTCGTGGACTGGTGCCATCGGAACTGCCTCCAGATCAACGCGAGAAAAACTAAGGAGCTGGTGGTGGACTGCCGCAGGCAAGGACAACCCCTCACAGCACCAGTAAATATCTGGGGAACAGACATTGAGATGGTGACATCCCACAAGTACCTAGGTGTTCATTTGAACAATAAACTAGACTGGTCACACAATACTGATGCACTCTACAAGAAGGGGCAGCCCAGGCTGTTCCTACTGAGGAGACTCAGGTGTTTTGGTGTACAAGGGGCGCTCCTGAAGACCTTCTACGATTCGGTGGTGGCATCAGCCATCACTTTTGGAGTGGTCTGCTGGGGCAGTGGCATCACAGCAGCCGACAGGAAGAGACTGAACAAACTTATTAAGAAACCTAGCTCTGTCCTGGGGCAGCATTTAGCAGTAAGCTACATCATCCTACTGTAGGTGCTCGACCGAGAGGTTTCGCAGGTCCTTCCTACCCACGGCTGTCAGACTTTATAGCCTAAACAGGGCTGCTCGCAGAGATAGCAAAAAAACGTGACGACCTAATAGTATTGAATACAAAAGACGCAACAGACTTACACAAAATGGTCCCCTCCAGTATACAACTAGGACAATATCAGTCGCTACAGAGGGTGACAATATGTATGGGCACATATTCATACTGTGTGGGGTAACTAAATAGACGGCTATGCTGTTTATTCCATCTAGCTACAATGCTCCGCACTGTGTATATACTGTATATTTATATATTTATGTGTACATATGTACAGTATATTCACTGCTCTTATTTTCTTATCTTCTAAATTATTGCTCTGAGTGTTGCTGTCCTTGTGCTGTTGCAATCCTGGAATTTCCCCATTGTGGGACTAATAAAGGCTTACCTTATCTTATTCAAGGTGGAAATTTTATCCAATTTCAGGAGCTAGTGTCACAGTACAACATCAGTGATAAAAAGTATTTTGAATACCAACAGCTTAAATCCATAATAAAAGCAAGATTTATTCTTAATCAGAAAGATTTAGAGGTACCAGTTAAGGTGGCAGAGTTTCTAAATCTTCGTTCCCCTAAATTGATATTGAAAATACATGGACTATAATCAAAACTGGATGAGTCTGTATCTCTTCCAATATCAAAATGGGAGACAGATCTGTCGATCAATTAGGAGGAAAGTTCATTCATTCATTCATCTTCTTCCGCTTAATCCTTTTGCGGGTCGCGGGGGGGCTGGAGCCTATCCCAGCATCTTTGGGCGGGGGCAGGGTACACCCTGGACAGATCGCCAGTCCATCGCAGGGCCAACACAGAGAGACAGACAACCATTCACTCTCACATTCATACCTAAGGACAATTTAGAATCCCCAGTTTGATGCCAATTAACCTAACTTGCACGTTTTTGGCATGTGGGAGGAAACCGGAGAAATCCCGGAGTAGGAGGAAAGTTTCTGGACACAAATATGTTTATACTGTATAAGTTGTAAGTTAGAGTTTTTAGTCATCTTAAAAGTGTTTAAACATATTTGTGTCCAGGAGGAAAGTTTCTGGACACAAATATGTTTAAATACTTTTAAGATGACTAAAAACTCTAACTTACAACTTATACAGTATAAAGTTCTACATAGAATTCATTACACAGGACAAAGGATGTTCAAAATGGGCCTGAGTTACACAAATATCTGCTCTCACTGCCCCAGCAACGTCTCGGATAGCTATATGCATGCTATGTGGTCCTGTGCACCGGTTCAAAAGTTCTGGCAGAAGACATGTGAGAGGACTTGTCGGCCTGGCTTGGGTATAGTGTCCCATCCTCACCCACACTTTATATATTAGGTGATTTAAGTGAAATAAATATAGATGCAAGGATGTCACACATGGTTCTCACTGCCTTATGCATCGCAAAGAAAACTATCCTCATGAAATGGAAATCAAGAAATAACTTATGCATGACTTATTATAATAACTTACTATTAGATTATATTAGCCTGGAGAGATTGTCAGCCTCCTGAAATAATCAACTGGCAGAATTCAATTCTCTCTGGTCCCCGCTTATTAATTCTATAACTTGAGGGATGGTGGGCAGTGGTTCGCTCTCCTTGGCGCCTCTGGCGGCTGGCTGCGCCCCGACTGCGAGTGTTCGGGGGGCCTGTTCCAGGGTGGCCGTGTGTCTGCCCTGGGGGGGGTTGGTCCGGGGGCGGGGGGGCTCGCCTCCCGGGGGGGAAGGGGGGGCTGGGGCTGGGTCCCTTGTGCTGGGGCTGGGTGGGGTGTGCACCAGTGGTGCGGGTTGGCCCCAGTGCGTCCTTGCGCGGCAGGGTCGTGTTCTCCCTGGGGCCCTGGTGACACCCTGGGGCAGGTGCCTGTGTCCTGGGTCACCCTCCACTGGGGTGTGTGTGTGTGTGTGTGTGTGTGTGTGTGTGTGTGTGTGTGAGTGTGAGTGAGTGAGTGAGTGAGTGAGAGGATGTGAGTGGGGGTTTGTACATGAGCGGGTGCGGAAGTGGGTGTGTGTGTTGTGAGTGGGCAGATGGGGCTGTGTGTGGGTGTAGGTGGGCATGTGTGATGGTGGGTGGGGGTACGTGTGTGTATGAGTGCGGCTACCTGTTGGTGGATGTCTGGGGTGGAGGATGTGTGTATAGGTAGGAGAACTTTGTTGGGTGGTGGGGGTGTTACAGTCCATCTAGTGGCATGGGGGTTGGCGTTTTGGGGCCTGCTTCTCCCGTCCGCCCTGCTGTTGCGTAGCGGGGTGGGGTGCTTTGTCGCATTGGCCTTGGTGTCATTGGCGGCGGATGTGTGTTGGTGCTCAGGGTTGGTTGGGGGGGCCGTTGGCGCGGGTTGGTGGGTGTGTTTCCTTCGGGTTGCTCCAGGGTGGCTATGGCTGCAGGGCGACCTGCCGCTGTCGTTGTGTGTCTGGGGTGGGTGGCAAGTGAGCTTGCATGGGCACTCGGGGGGTGTCGCTTGGCATGTGGGGCGCCGTGTGAGTCCGGCCCATTGTTCACTATTGTGAATATTGTTGTCCATGTTTGCCATGTTTGTGTGTGTAAGATGAGTGAGAAGGGGCATGGCTGCCTCATCATGTTTGTGGTGCTGGGAGCACCAGGGCGCGATGCTGGTGGGTCCTGGGCTGCTCCCCTGGGTGGGGATTTGGGGGCACTGGGTGGCCTCATGAACCAGTTTGCAAGCTGGTTTCTGGGAGGGACAGCCTCGCTTTTAGACTGCCACCCTCCCAGTCTTATTTCCCGCCCTCCCCCTGACTCTGGGTGGAATATACATTTTCTTGGATACATTTAGGGCTTTGGGGTGGGGGTGTGCCGCCACCAGCGGGGGGGGGGGGGTCGTCCCCCACCCCTGTTGCCCTCCTCCAGCTGGGGGCATGGGGGCCAGGTGGGGAGACTCGGACCCATCATGTTGTCAAAATCCCTGGGTGCTACTGAATGTATAGATACAATTAAGGGAGTGAGAGCTGGATTGAATATGAGAGTAAGTGAGCGTGAGGGGGTGCTGAATGGAGGTGGTGTTGGTGGGTCGGTTTTGCGCGGCGCTTTGCATATCGGGTGGCATCTCGGGGCACCTGTGGTGGTCTGCTGAGCAGTCGCTCAGGTGGGTGCCGGGGGTGGGGGTCTGCTTCTGTGGCCTGCGCCGGCAGTCTCCCCGGCCACTGGGTGCGTGCGCAGGCTCGCTGCATCTGCTTCGCAGCCGCCTTATGAAACAAGGGTGAATTAGGGGTGAGTTTGAATGGGTACATGAGTAAGAGAGAATGGGTTGGTCAGGGTGAGTGAGAGTGAGTTAGTGGATATGGGTGCGCGTGGGAGCATGTGGGTGTGAAGGTGTGGGGAGGGGTGTGTCTGTGAGTCGGGAGGTGCTGGATTAAGGGGGGGTAGTGCCTCTCAGCAATGTGGACTCCCCTGGGCGGGAGGGCTTCTTTGGGCATGGGGGTCCCCAGGGTGTGCAGTGATGGCGCGGGGGGGGGGGGGCTGTGGGGGTGCCTGGGGGGCTTGTGTTGGGGGATGCGGGCCGGTCTCCGGCTCGGGGGTGGGGTCACAGGCCTCCTGGCGCCTGGGGGCAGGCGTTGGCCTCCCTGGGGGGGGGGGGGCAGGCGGGTCTGAGGGTGTGGGCTCACCGCTCCAGCCACTGAGCAACCTGGCGTCCCTCAATCGTCCCTCCGGGGGCGGATGCCTGGCTTTCCTGGGGCTTGCTGACCTCGGACGTTTGTGTCCTGTGGGGGTTGGTGGCGCTGCCTTGCCTACTCAGGGCTCGCGGGGGGAGAGTTGCTGCAACTGGCCCCCCGCTTCGAATGTTTTCTGACAAACCACTCACATGCACACACTTGCTTTGCATGCGCTCTCATATATATGCATGCAGACGTACACGCACAAGTGTCTCTCCTTTAACAGATGCGGAAACCAGACTCGTGTTGAGACATCTTCGGTGGAAGAAGCAGTTTGTCTTTTGTTTGTTTTAGTTGTTGGTTTGTTTGTTTTTTTGGTCTGTTTCCCTCCCTTTTCTTTTCCCCTCCACACACTTGCTTTCCCTCTTCCCCATCCTGTCGGGTCTTCCATGGCTAAAATAATTAAAATAAAGTATTAAAAGTTATTACAGGAGGAGTTTACAACAATACACAATACACAGTTAGGTACTGTATAAGCTCCTCTTGCAAAGTAAATCTGTTTTGGCACAATAAGGGTGACAGATCCCTGTTCTGCTTGCCTAGCTGTCTGACAGGACAAGGGGAGGAAAAAAAAGATAATTTTCCACGTAATTAAAGTTGTCAGTTACCATATAATAAAAGTAATATTTAGTTTTTGTGAAACTGCTGAGTGGACTACATTTCCTTGTCTTGGACTGTATAAGTCACCAAACATGATTATGGTGACTCCCCTGTCAAAGCTCACCTTTTGTTTCCTGACCAGTGAAAGAAGGATTTAAACAGCATGCATTGTTGTACTTTGTTGTATTTTGAGAGCTGTAGCTGATCCAGAGGACTGTTCTTTACTTCCTCCTGGGCGCTCTTTGAAAACGATAATGTAACTTGTGTGAGTTTGTAGTCTTTCAGTTTCATAACCTTGTACCTTCACAGTTAGACAACAACCTACACCGGTATTTATATGGAAAATAAGCTTTTAAATTGACAAACATCATATCTGTAACTTGTGGAAAAATTCCATCAGGATCAAAAGATAATTTCTGTCTTGCCATTCACTTCAATGGAGATCTTTGCCAATTTAAGGTCTTATATGCCGAAGTTGAGGGGGTGTGACTTAGGCTCTCTATTATTATGGATTCCAGATACTAGATCAACTGGGAGATGAGCTGCCCACCTGCAGTAACTGCCAGAGGAAAGTATCTGCTCCTCAAAGCAACACAGCCAATTTGTACATTCATCTCTAGGAAAACCATCCCAGTCTGTTCCCAGAACTCCAGGTGAAATTACCCACAGTAAGTTAAGTTTTGGATAAATTAACCTGGATAATGTTTAGCACAAAATTTGTCAGGGTAAGATGGTTAGGGTTTTATGAATTTTGACTCAGTTTACATTAAAGGCACAGATGGCATTAGGCTTTTTTTTGGTCAGACATGCTAACAGCATAGCTCTGGAGCTCCCTCCCGCCTTCTGACTTAGGCCCCTCCTCCAACGTCCCTTCAGTACGTGCATAACTTGATAATTTATTATCAGGTTGTCCTAAAACATCTTTAACAAGTCTTCAGCTGATCCAAAATGCTGCAGCAAGTGTTTTAACAGGTAATAGAAAGAGACATCATATCTCTCCGGTTCTGGCCTCCCTTCATTGGCTTCCCATAGAGTTTAGAATTAAGTTTAAAATCCTTCTCACTTTCAAAGCTCTAAATAATCAGGCCCCTTTTTATTTAAAAGATCTGACACTACCCTATTATCCTAACAGAGCACTACGCTCCCAAAATGCAGAATTACCTGTAATACCTAGAATCGCCAAAAGTACAATGGGAGCCTTCAGTTATCAAGCTCCTCTCCTGTGGAACCAGCTGCCAATCTGGATTTGGGAGTCAAACTTGATCTCTGTTTTGAAGAATAGGGTTTAAACCTTCCTTTTTGATATAGCCTATAATTTGGCAGGGATCATGTGCCCCTGAACCCTCCCTTAGTTATGCAGCTAATAGGTTTAGACAGCCGAGGGACTTCCAACAATGCACTGGGCTTCACTCCTTTCTTCACCCTCAATGAAATATTTTTTCTGGTCATTAACATCTGTTTATTCTCTCCCATAGATTGAGTCCCTGTTGTGCTGTTTGTTCTCTACATGTTTGTTCTTTTCTTCTTCTTCTCTACCCCCCCCCCCCAGCCAGTCGCAGCAGATGACTGCTCCTCCCTGAGCCTGGTTCTGCTGGAGGTTTCTTCCTGTTAAAAGGGAGTTTTTCCTCTCCACCATCGCCAACTGCTGCTCACAGGGGATTGCCTGATTGCTGGGGTCTTTCTGCAATTGTGGGGGTTTCCCCTACAGTTGAAAGTGCTATGAGATGACTATTGTTGTGAAATGGCGCTATATAAATAAAGTTAAGTTGAATTGAATTGAATAGAATAACTGTTGCGGCAGTGTTTGTCAGCCCAAAGAGAAGATGTCCCATTCACTGGTAAGTTATTGTGTACTTGCAGGCCATTAAACTAAACCCCCTGCCTTATGGCGACTGTGATTGTTAAAGGGTGGTCAAGGCCCCTAGTGGTCAACAGTGGTAAAAGTTTTTTGTCAATAAAATAGTTCAGATTTCCAAGGCTATAACTTGAAAGTTGCGAGAGATAATGGCTTACTGTCAATTAGAAAGATGTAGAATATGATCCAAAGTTTCAGATAGGGATAAATTTACCCATCTAATTTGTCTGAATAATGTCGCGGCAGCTATATAAATTTCACAACTCAGTCAAAAGTAGACTTTGGACACATTTACACAAATAATGGTTTGTTTTTTTGACACCATTTTGTATACAGGGGTATGTTTTTATCTAATCTTCAAAGTATTTGAACCAGAAAATCAATAAAATGTAAAAAAAAAATAAAAATATCTTCATCTCTTACCTGTGGCTGGGGGGGGGGGGCACTCGCTCACGTGGCCGGTCCGTTTTCACCCATCGTGGTCGTCGTTTTGCGTTTGGTCGGTCATTTATGCTCTCTACACATCTACAAACTCTTATGATTATCCTATGTGAATTTCGTTTGTATTACACAGCTATTAAGATAAGATAAGATAAGATAAGCCTTTATTAGTCCCACAATGGGGAAATTCCAGGATTGCAACAGCACAGGGATAGCAACACTCAGAGCAATAATTTAGAAGATAAGAAAATAAGAGCAGTGAATATACATATGTACACATAAATATATAAATATATATACACACAGTGCGGAGCATTGTAGCTAGATGGAATAAACAGCATAACCGTCTATTTAGTTACCCTACATGGTATGAATATGTACCCATACATATTGTCACCCTCCATAGCGACTAATATTGTTCTAGTTGTATACTGGAGGGGACCATTTGTGTAAGTCTGTTGCATCTTTTGCATTCAATACTATTAAGTCGTCAAGTTTGTTTGCTATCTCTGCGAGCAGCCCTGCTTAGGTTATACCGTCTGACAGCTGTAGGTAGGAAGGACCTGCGAAACCTCTCAGTCGAGCACCTAGGATGATGTAGTCTACTGCTAAATGAGCTCCTCAGTGCATTCAGTATGTCCTGCATAGGGTGGGACTCGGACTCCAACAGAGATGACAGTTTAACCACCATCCTTCTCTCCCCTACCTCCTCCACTGGGTCAAGGCGTTGCCCCAGGACAGAGCTAGCTTTCTTGATTAGTTTGTTCAGTCTCTTCCTATCGGCTGCGGTAATGCCGTTGCCCCAGCAGACCACTCCAAAAGTGATGGCTGATGCCACCACCATGTCGTAGAATGTCTTCAAGAGCACCCTTTGTACACCAAAAGACCTGAGCCTCCTCAGTAGGAACAGCCTGCACTGTCCCTTCTTGTAGAGTGCGTCGGTATTGTGTGACCAGTCTAGTTTATTGTTCAGATGAACACCCAGGTACTTGTAGGATGTCACCATCTCAGTGTCTGTTCCCTGTATGTTTACTGGTGCTGTGAGGGGTTGTCCTTGCCTGCGGCAGTCCACCACCAGCTTCTTAGTTTTCCACGCGTTGATTTGGAGGCAGTTCCAATGGCACCAGTCCACAAAGTCCTGGATAAGTCCTCTGTACTCAGCTTCATCTCTGTTGGAGAAGAGGCCAACGATCGCAGAGTCGTCAGAGAACTTCTGTAGATGGCAGTGTGTTGTGTTGTGTGAGAAGTCCGCAGTATAAAGGATGAACAGGAAGGGAGCCAAAAAAAAAAAAGTTCCCTGGGGGGCCCACGTGCTACCGATGATTGGTAGCACAGGATGATATTATTCCTGTTTGATGCATTTTTCCTGTGAGGATCCATGACGATGTGGGTGCCGCAATCTTGGTGTTGTGAGCTCAGTTTTTCGCCCATTGTGGTCGTTGTTTTATGTTTGGTCGATCATTTACACCCTCTACCACATCTACAAACTCTTGTGATTATCCCACGTGAATTTCATTTGTATTACGCAGCTATTTTTCCCGTATCATACAGTTTCAGTCAGGGTCACCGCCGCCATGACCGATCACGGCGGCGGCCACATTGGTGTTGTCAGCTCAAACCGGAAAAAGGAAGAATAATAATGAGGATTTCTTCTTCTTTGCTGTATTCCATGTCAGCCATGATTCCTCTGACGCGTGTCTGCCACCTTCTGAATTGTCAGATTAGTATAGATCAGTACAAATGCTCAGTATAGCCGGGGTACGTCAATGAGTTGACAGGTGCAGCTGCTGCGCTGTGCCACTGGGGATGCATGACCCATCCATGAAATGTGGACAGTTGCCTCAGGCGCCATAAGGCGACAGGAACGGTTAAGGGGTAAACACCCACGTGGCTGGTCCGTTTTCGTCCATCGTGGTCGATGTTTTGTGTTTGCTCGGTCATTTACACCCTCTACCACATCTACAAACTCTTATGATTATCCCACGTAATTTTGTTTGTATTACGCGGCTATTTTTCCCATTTCATGCAGTTTCAGTCAGAATCACCACCGCAATGACAGATCATGGCGGCGGCCACATTGGTGCTGTCAGCTCAAAGCGGAAAAAGGAAGAAGAATTCAATTCAACTTTATTTATAAAGCGCCATTTCACAACAACAGTCATCTCATAGCACTATCAACTGTAGGGGGGAACCCCCACAGTTGCAGAAAGACCCCAGCAATCAGGCGATCCCCTGTG
Organism: Pholidichthys leucotaenia; assembly: GCA_020510985.1. Lineage (NCBI taxonomy): Eukaryota > Metazoa > Chordata > Actinopteri > Cichliformes > Pholidichthyidae > Pholidichthys > Pholidichthys leucotaenia. Next base: position 231,080,157 of record CM035840.1, read on the forward strand.
AGCAAGCACTTGGCAACGGTGGAGAGGAAAAACTCCCTTTTAACAGGAAGAAACCTCCAGCAGAACCAGGCTCAGGGAGGGGCAGTCATCTGCTGCGACTGGCTGGGGGGTGAGGGGATAGAGAAGAAGAAAAGAACAGACATGTAGAGGGCAAACAGCACGATGGGGACTCAATCTATGGGAGAGAACAAACAGATGTTAATGACCAGCAAAAAAAAAAAAAATATTTCATAGAGAGTGAGGAAAGGAGTGAGGCCCAGTGCATTACTGGAGGTCCCCCGGCTGACTAAACCTATTAGCAGCATAACTAAGGGAGGGTTCAGAAACACATGATCCCTCCCTAATTGTAGGCTATATCAAAAAGGTAGGTTTTAGCCCTGTTCTTAAAAACAGAGATCGAGTCTGACTCCCGAATCCAGATTGGCAGCTGATTCCACAGGAGAGGAGCTTGATAACTGAAGGCTCTGCCTCCCATTGTACTTTTGGAGATTCTAGGTATTACAAGTAATCCTGCATTTTGGGAGCGTAGTGCTCTGTTAGGATAATACGGTAGTATCAGATCTTTTAAATAAAAAGGAGCCTGATTGTTTAGAGCTTTGTAAGTAAGAAGAAGGATTTTAAACTTAATTCTAAACTCTATGGGAAGCCAATGAAGGGAGGCCAGAACCGGAGAGATATGATCTCTCTTTCTAGTACCTGTTAAAACTCTTGCTGCAGCATTTTGGATCAGCTGAAGACTTTTTAAAGATGTTTTAGGACAGCCTGATAATAAAGAATTACAATAATCTAATCTCGAGCTAACAAAAGCGTGGATCAGCTTCTCAGCATCACTCTGAGACAAGATGCTCCTAATCTTGGCAATATTACGCAAATGATAGAAGGCAGTCTTAGAAACAAATTTAATATGTGAATTGAAGGACAAATCCTGATCAAAAATAACTCCAAGGTTCCTCACAGAGCTATTAAGAGAAAGAGTAACTGCATCCAAACTGAAAGTTTGATTTGGAAAGGAATTTCTAAGGTTTTTTGGACCAACAAGAATGACTTCAGTCTTATCTGAATTTAATAGCAGGAAATTACAAGTCATCCAAGCTTTGATTTCCTTAAGACAGGCTTCTAACTTGGCTAATTGATTACTATCATCTGGCTTCATTGACAGGTATAATTGTGTGTCATCTGCATAACAATGAAAATGTATACAGTGCTTTCTAATAATGTTGCCTAACGGAAGCATATATAAACTAAAAAGAGTAGGGCCTAGCACAGATCCCTGTGGAACTCCATGACTAAGCTTTGAGTTGAAAGAAAACTCATTATTTACATGAACAAACTGGAACCTATCAGATAAATAAGATCTAAACCATTGCAACGAAGTTCCATTAAGTCCAACATAGTGTTCTAATCTATCAAGTAGAATATTATGATCGATAGTATCAAAAGCTGCACTAAGGTCTAAAAGGACAAGTACAGAAACTAGTCCATTATCAGATGCAATGAGGATTTCTTCTTCTTTGCTGTATTCCATGTCAGCCATGATTCCTCTGGCGCATGTCTGCCACCTTCTGAACTGTCAGATCAGTACAGATCAGTACAAATTCTCAGTATAGCCGGGGGACGTCAATGAGTTGACTGGTGCAGTTGCTGCGCTGTGCCACTAGGGGCACATGACCCGTCCATTTAATGTGGACAGTTACAATGAGATCATCCAACTTGTGGGGCATACACACTGACAACATTCAACATCACACCTTTGACTTCTTGCTTCAAACTCATGATTCTGTCTGACTCCCTCTTTACCTCCTCAACACTCTTCCTTCAAGATTACTCCTACTCCATTTCTCTTCCTATCTACACCATGGAAGAACAGTTTAAATCCACCTCCAATGCTCCTAGCCTTGCTCCCCTTCCATCTGGTTTCTTCAACACATAGTATGTCAAACAAATCGACAATCAGTTGTTGTCGTATCAGCGGATTTGGACCCTCAAGGACAGTGCCCATGTGCCTTCTGCAAGCAAGAGAGATAGACTCTGGACTTGTTTATGAGTCACATGATTATAACATCTATCCACTGCCAGGAGGCGCCCTCTGCTGCTCACTAACAACTGTCACATCTACACTACACAATGCACCCAACTCACTTATACTGACTGAAGATATTCACTCACTGCTCTCTTTGTGTCATTGTGTGGATTCTATTGTTTGCTAATTGTGCATTGAGAGTTTTTTTCTTGTAATCATAATATCGGTCATATATGAACTTTATTCTGATAAACAATGCTTTTTTCTCTCTCCTACTGTGTCCATCCTCCCCCTCTGCCTACTGTTCCCCTCCTGCTGACAGGCGCCTCCACAGCTCGCCGCGTCATTGAGAATGTCATTTATGACGTTTTCAGTGTCAAGTCAAATTCCTCGTATATTTACCTGTTATTTACTTGTAAATGTGCTTGGCAATAAACTTATTCTGATTCTGATTCTGATGTCTACCTTTCTTCTCTCCATCATATCAGTCAAGTCTCTGCCTTTACCAGTCATAGTCCCTACATTTAACATCCTTACTCTCACCTCCATGGTTCTACCTTTCCTTTTCTCTCTCCATCCTAACACACCTTCTCCCTCACCTCCTCATCAATCTTCAACCAACAGTAGTCCAATTTCCACCGGCACCCTGTCGGTTAACAGCACTAGTGGCGGTTGTTGTTAACCTGGGCCTCGACCAATCCGGTATGAAAGTCTCATTCATCATGATCTGCATGTTTGATTTGGCAAATGTTTTACGTCGGATGCCCTTCCTGACACAACCCTCCCCATTTACCCAGGCTTGGGACTGGAACTAGGAGTACACTGGCTTGTGCACCAAATACAAAGGTAAATTTTAAATATACATGTAAAAAACATTTTTCAATGTTATGTATGTATATCATAAAACTGTATGGAACTTGATGTCATACAGTCGTTGTAATTCCTATTTACAATTTTTTTCACTGAAAAGAATCCTGTCTTTCTCCTTGGAAAGAACTCACCAATTTTTGGCAACCTTCCTCCACCGTAACCCCAGCACAATGTATGACATTTTGGATCCCAGTGACCACAGCTCTGTGCCCCCTCCTGTGGGCACACAGCCAGACTGGTGCATTTGCACAAAGTGTAGGCAAATGCCTACACTTCTGGAGCAGAAATGTTGCGGGGAACAACCAGATTCTTGCATGTCTATGCTGCCCCAAATGAGCACACATATTGTTCAGGAAGGTGCGCTGTGACTGGCTCAGAGACTCTGGAATGATGTAAGTGCTTTAGAGGACTCCCAGGACCCCGGAGAGAGCAATAAACAATTTGGATATGCTGCATACAGAAAGTATGTGGTGTTGGAGTACGGGTCATTGGGTGCAGGAAACAGAGTCGTCATCCCCAGTTGTCATCCCCAGAGACAAATTTCCTGATCCCCTTTGATATTATTGTGGTTTCATCCCATCCAGAGTGCTGTGATTAATCCAAAAACTGTATTCTTTAGTTTGTTAGACATGATTACAGGTGGATCTCAATTAATTGGAATATTGTTAAAAATTTGGGATTTAGACAACTCAGTTCAAAGCTTCAAACTCTTTACATGATTCAGCACACTCACAGTGATATTTTTATTAATTTATTTTTCCATTGATGATTATGGCTCAGGCCAAAAGTAAGCACCATTTCGAAAAACTAATGCATGCCTGTAGAAAGTAAGTATTCTTGTCTGAAAACAGGTGAGCCAATTAGGCTTTACAGGCCCAAATATAGGCTGTGTTTGAAAGTGGAATACAAAGAGGTGTAGGCTATATGTAGGCAATCAGATGTTAGACTTTGACAAATACAAAAGGGAGTGAACTGAGATTTATTTGATTGTGTGAATATTATTTACAGAATTACTCAAAATGAATGGGACATCCAATATTAGCGACTGTTTAAGAACCCTTGTTTATTTGTTTGTCAGACTTATTTGTGTGATCTTTTAGTCTTATATTCATAAGTGTTGTATCTTGCACTTGGGGGAATATGAGTTGTTCAGTCATAACGGTTGTAATTTATATGTGTAGTTTATGGTCTATCATCAATAAACTCACGCAGTACTATAACGAGACACATTTACAAATATTTGAGGCCCATTCTAGTGTATCCTGTTATATTCTAGCAATACTGTAAGTACAAAACACCCCACATTATTACACTCAGAAGAATGTTGCATCAGTGTTGCCCATTTGTCAGTAAATAAAAAATGACTTATTTCATTATTTGGGTGGTTTTTGTCACGGTCGTCGTTTAGTCAAAGCGTGCATATGTGTCCGCATATGATATGCAATTGATCTGACCATTCCGCTCCACAATCATGGTGGTATTATTAACTTTTAATTCATAGGTAGCCTTGCACCAGGAGGAGCACCATGTTGAACCCACGGTGCTGCAAAGGACATCGGTGGCATGGGTGAAGCAGCAGGCGAGACGCCGTCCCGTTAATCGGGCAGGCTGAACTTGAATCCCTGGGAAAGACTGTGATAAGCCCCCCCCCCCCCACCGTGCAACTCATGTTCTCCACATATTGATGGCCGAAACACAAAAACTTCTATCTGAAACATGCACTTTGAGAAAACTTAAAAAAAAAAAAAAAAAATAGTTTTCTTGCAGAATACTATGCTATTTTTTTTTTCCGTCAGAATAATTTTCTGTCACAATAAAGGGCGGAACTGTCATGCAGACAGACATGAGCAGGCTTCCTTGTTCTCATTATCCAAAGTAAAATCCACAAATCAGAAAACCCTGCACATAGGAGGTTTTGCATTTCAGCCATCGATATGTCGAATTATCCTTTAGAGCTACACAATCACAGCAACATTATAGTATAATTTTTTAAGCATTAAATCATCAGTATTCTAGGAGTTCTTTGAGTCCAGGTGGGTGAGGGCTGGATGGAGAGCAGCAGAGATGGCATCCTCTGTGGATCTGTTTGACCTGTATACAAACTGAGATGGGTCATGAGAGGGAGGGGGGGGGGATGGACTTGATGTTGTGCATGACCAGCCGCTCGAAGCACTTCATTATGATGGGGGTCAGTGCTACGGGCCGGTAATCGTGGTAGCTTCTTTGGGACTGGTATTATGGTGGCAGTTTTGAAACATGTGGGGACAACAGCTTGAGACAGGGAGATGTTAAAGTTGTCGGCCAGGACATTCTTGAGTTCCTCTGCACAGTCCTTCAGAACGCGACCCGGTATGTTGTCTGGACCAGCTGCCTCGCGAGGGTTGATCCTGGAGAGGGTAGTCTTCATGCTAGTCGGATCCAGACTTATGGCCTGCTCGTCTGGAGGAGGAGTGGTCTTATGTGTTGATGTGCTGTTTTGTGCTTCAAAGTGGCTGAAGAAGTCATTTAGGTTGTTAAGCAATGTGATGTCACTCACACAGGTCTAAGGTGGAGGTAGGGCTGTCGCGATAACCGCAGTCATGTAATACCGTGCTATGGACAAGCCTACCACGGAGGATAACGAGCAACCACAACTACCCAGGTGTTCACTTATTTGTGTGTGTGGCTACATCTTGTTCACTTATGTGCCCCTACTGATTACTAAATAAATTGTTCAATGTATTTTTATTGCCAACAGCATGTTTACACCTGGTACTATGGAAGCTTCCACAGCACCGTGTGGGGCACTCTCTCTCCAGACAGACTCCAGCAAGCAGTTAGTGGCGGAAGCGTTTGGACTCCTTGCTAAATGCAACCGTGACAGTGAGCACTGAAAGGGCACAAAGCATGTTATTTCCCTCTGAGCGGAGTGTGTATGATCCTGATAATTGAGCTCCGAGAGCGAAACAACTACTGCATAGTGCATTGCTTGTTTTAACTTAATTTTTTGGACAGCGGCAAAAATCCAAAAGTCATGGAGACAACAGCCACGCAGGGTCCTGTATGGAGGCTGTCCTGTTTAAAAAAGCTGAATGTCACTGCAGTCTCCAGTCCACACACCCCGTAGTTACCGCCACTGTTTTATGATTTTTTTTTTTTATTTTTTTTTTTAACAGAATCAGCAGTTCATGCCTAGAAAGACCAGAGCTCCGCACAGTTGTCACACACAAAGTTGATAGTGGAGCTGCAGCGAGTTTCTCACAGCTTCCATCGTTTACCACGTAAGTTATGAACCCTGTTTAAATTACAAGACTGCAGGGTCCTAAAAACATTTGCAATAATACCGCATATCACGGTGTTGAGCTATCCACCGTCACCGCAGGGCAATTTCCTCTACTGTGACAGCCCTAGGTGGAGGTTTGTAGTTGGTGAGGGTCTATTTGCCACGCCAGAAGGAACATGTATCTCTGGTGTTGCTGAAGTGGCCGGATATTTTCTTGTGGTTAACAAAAATTTTTTTTTTGTAAGTTGTCTGTGTTTTTCAACTGATTTAAGAAAATTTTGCACCGCTGAATCCGAAAATGACATCCATTTCTCTCGATCAGGTCAGGTTTTTATGCTAAGTTGTAAGCAGTTGTACAGCAGTTGTACTGTAAATTGAATAGTAGACACTGATAAAGGTAAGTACATGCAAATTGAACGTTACATCATCATTGTTCAAAATTCAGAGAATTTCAAGAAATAAAGAATTTTGCATCATATAAAGCGAAAATACCCGTACATGTAAACAAAAACGTAAAAAACATGTGGCCATAGTTCAAAAAGTTGACCTGATTGAGCAAAGCCAATATCATTTTTGGATTCAGCACATCAGAATTGTCCTAAATCAGCTAAAAAAAACTTTGACAATAAATATGGTGTTGATCAGTGTAATTAGATGGCCTGATACAAAACACAAAAATACCAACAATGTGCTAACAGAAACTAAGAAAAACAATGGCATACGGCGGGAAGTGTGGCATAAAAGTCCACTGATGACCGTCAAAATAGGGCCCTCAGTGTGCAACATCCATCCCCATCTGATTTAAGAAGACCTTATTTCATGAATGTTCACAGTAATCTTATGATTTATGCTAATCCCAATGATAGTGTCTGATATTCTTGTGTGTGACTGATTTTGACCTGCAGCAGAGTCTGGGCAATATCCGGGTTCTCTGGACTGTCAAAGTGCAGCATCTGGGACCCCAGACCATAATAGTAGGGCCCCATCTTATGTAGGTCCAGCACGTTGGGATCGGCGGTGAACACGGTCCTCCAACCTTCTCTGTAGACTTTAGGGAGCTCCACAGACACAACCTTCCTCTTCTTCTCATACAGGCCTTTGGACAACCACAGAGGAAGCTCCAGCTTTGTACCCTGTAACCACCAACACAAGCATTAGAGCTGGAGCCAGCTCCAGTACCTACTGTATGTGTTCTGTCACAGTATGGTTTTTAGTAGTATGAAAAATAACATTTTATGCTTGAGTAAGATAAAGACCATTTACTATAACAACAACACTTGGTATTCATTTGGGATGAAATCAATTCTTGAGTTACAAGAAAAACACTGAATATAGGGCTGTACCCAAATATTAGGTTATCCAAATATTCAGTCATTACACTGGCATTAAGTTTTCAAATTGGTTATTAAGATATTGGCTTCTTCTGCCAAATAGTTTGATTTTTAATGATGTTAAGTTACATATTTCAGGGATGGCAACAGGAAATTCTGATTTCAGCTGAAATCTAATTTGGTCGATTGACTCACGGGGGGGCCGGGGGGGCGCAGCCCCCCTGAAGCTGGGAGGTTTTCAGTAAAATACAAGTAATTTAGACTGAAAAAATGATAAATGAAATACTAGACTTAGATAAATCATTAAATTTAATGAAAAGTTAACTTACTTTTTCTTCAATGTTGTCTCACTGTCTTTAGTCCAACATATTTAACAGTTCTATAAGAGTTTTTTACACTATTTACACTGGTCACCAAGTCACTTCTAATGTGAAACTTTCTTCCTTTTGGCAGCAAGCTGTGTCAGTCTCTGAACTTTGAACTTCATCTCCTTTTCTGGTTTCTTCAGAAACTGTCTGAGTGTTTCTGTTACCTCACTGAACTTTGAGCCAATTTTCACCTTTACTGTCACTTCGCTCCCCGAAGCTCCTGGGTTTTTATGATTTTTAAGTACCAGAACTGTGCTTACATGACATAAAACAAACAGCTGAATGCCACTTATTACTGTATAATATTGACTTATGTTCCAAGAAGATAGCATTCCTAAACTAGAAAAGCACTCAGAGCGCATCCCTCCACCAAGGCTCCTTCCGTTTGTCATGGATCAACTCCAAAATGTAATGGTTTTGTGTGTAGGCCTATAGCCCCTTGTGGTGAAAATTGCATCAAAGTCTGTCCATCAGTTTTGGAGTATTGTTGCTAACATAATGTGAGAAGATAAGCACCTTGGCTGAGGTATGCATTCTCAGATCATCACCAAAATATAATGGGTTCCTCTCTAGCCCAAGAACCACCTCTGGTGAAAATTTTATCCAAATCCATCCAGTAGTTTTTGTGTAATCCTGCTGCACAAATACAAAAAAAGCCCTTGATGGAGGTATGCACTCTCAGATCATCACCAAAATCTAATCATCTGTTCCCCGTGCCATTGCACACCTTTCCTGAAAATTTCATGAAAATCTGTCCATCACTTTTCCTTGCTAACAAACAGACAGACAAGCCAACGCCGATGAAAACATAACCTCCTTGGCAGAGGTAAATATTCCAACAAGCATTATCCATCACATGCTTTAACACTTGATCAAATCAAAATCAGTTAATTTTATCTATTCCATAATAGAAATAAAATTCCAACATACCATTACTTTTTATAATTTCAGCATTCATTTCAGATCACCAGTTTCAATCTCCATTGAGTCTTGAGCAGCTCATTTTCCTCCCCCGCGCAGCCCAGCTCATACAGCCGCTGTACGCTGCACTCAAACGGAAACCGGCGGACAGAGTCGACTGGACTCCTGAACGGGAGCAGGCGTTCTGAGGTTAAAACAGCGCTCATTACCCACGTCTCGGACATGGGCATAGCGGCCGTCGTGGAGCAATGCGTTGCCGGTTCTTGGCAGCCGCTCACCTTTTTTTTAAGCAGGTCTTTGCACGACAGTGAGCGTAAATACAGCGTGTTCGACAAAGAGTTAATGGCTCTCTACCTGGTGTACGCCACTTCCGGTTCTGGCTGAAAGGGCACACTTTCACTGCGTCGTGGACCATAAGCCGCTAATGTACTTAACGTACATATAATATACAAATAAAGTGGAATTCGGTGAATTACCGGAAAAATCACATCCCTGAGAACAAGCCGAAATGAATTTTTGACAAAGCATACGAGCCATTTGATTGGTCCAATCGTTTGCAACTATCCAGTCGCAGGGCTGTTTACAATACAGCAGTAGCTTGAGTACATCCGGGTTATCGCGAGACTTCGGGGAAGCGCCGAGCGCGTATGTTTTTTTTTTTCCAAACTTTATTGAGAACAAGGTAAAGGTACAAAATTATGACATAGATGATGATAAAATCGGCGGAAATCCGCGGATCGGCGGAAAATTGCCATCCCTCATATTTACCTTTACCCCCCCCCCCCCCAAAAAAAAAGAAAAATCAAACTGAATGAATGAATGTGAATTTTATTCGGTAATGAACATACATTAAAAAACAACAAAAATATATAGGACACATAAAACAGGGATGTGATTTGGGGTTGGTGAAATTATCTGAAAATTTTGCATGGGGTCTGGGGGACGGAGTCCCCCAGCGGGGCCCGGGGCAGAGCCCTGGTGAGGGGTGTTCGGGGGGCAGAGCCCCCCAAAGCTCCTGGGTTTTTATGATTTTTAAGTACCAGAACTGTGCTTAAATGACATAAAACAAACAGCTGAATACCACTTATTACTGTATAATATTGACTTATGTTCACCCCACATCCATCACAGACTCTAATATTGCCGTACTGGGGCTGCTATTAGCCGTCTTTCTATTCATATCGCCAATGACTGCCAACCCGACTACTGACCCAGTGAGTGGCGGAGCCACTGTTTACAGTAGTAGTCAACTTTTAGCAATACACGGCTTTTCTATGGTGCTAACTGAGCTAACTGAGAGACCCAAAATTCCTCGAGAAATCAGGAAAAAACGAGGTGGATGTTGAGCTGGAGCGAAGCGATGCACGAGGAAGACAAGGTGAAAGCCCGCTCTACCATCCGTTATGATGGGAAATGTGAAATCGCTGCCTAGTAAGACAGACAAATTATTATTTTTTTTGTATTTTGTATACTTTATTGATCCCCAGACAGAAATTCAGGGCATCCACCTGGATGGATGAAGCAGCCACGGTACAACGCAAATCCCTTCACCATTCACACACACACATTCACACTTCTGGCAACTTTAGAGGCTCCAATTAACCTAACTTGCATGTTTTTGGCCTGTGGGAGGAAACCGGAGTACCCGGGGTAAACCCACACGGACACGGCAAGAACATGCAAACTCCACACAGAAGGGTCACTGATGGTCATGGGGTGGGATCGATCCCGTGACCTTCTTACTGTGCTGCCACTGTGTTAACCACTGCGCCACCGACCTGCTCTAGTAGCTCTGTCCAGGTATGAGGGCACCTTCAGAGAGGTTAGCATTATGCTATTTACTGAAATGTGGCTAACACAGTTAACAACAGATGGCAACATCGGACTAGAGGGTTTCCCACTTAAAATGGGCAGATCGGACACTAGGTAAGATAAGATAAAATAAGATAAGCCTTTATTAGTCCCACAACGGGGAAATTCCAGGATTGCAACAGCACAGGGATAGCAACACTCAGAGCAACAATCAGAAGGCAAGAAAAAAAACAAGCAAGCAAGAGCAGCTAATATACATATGTACATATTACTATAAAATATATATATACACACACACACACACACAGACACACAGTGCAGAGCATTGTAGCTGGATGGAATAAATATATGAATATATGAACACACAGTGCAGAGCATTGTAGCTAGATGGAATAAATATGTAAATATATAAACACCCACAGTACGGAGCATTGCAGCTAGGTGGAATAAATATGCAAGTATATAAACACACACAATGCGGAGCAATGTAGCTAGATGGAATAATATGTAGATATATAAAAACACAGTGCGGAGCATTGTAGCTAGATGGAATAAATATATAGATATATAAATATAAACACACCCAGTGCTGAGCATTGTAGCTAGATGGAATAAATATGTAAATATACAGTATAAACACACACAGTGCAGAGCATTGTTGCTAGGTGGGATGAAACAGCATAACCGTCTATTTAGTTATCCTACATGGTATGATTATGTGCCCATACATATTCTCACCCTCCATAGCGACCGGTATGTTCCTAGTTGTATGCCGGAGAGGACCATTGTGTAAGTCTATTGCATCTTTTGCATTCAAAAAACTATTAGTTTGTTACGTCTTTTTGCTATCTCTGCGAGCAGCCCTGCTTAGGTTGTACAGTCTGACAGCCGTTGGTAGGAAGGACCTACGAAACCTCTCGGTTGTGCACCTGGGATGATGTAGTCTGCTGCTAAATGAGCTCCTCAGTGCATCCAGTATGTCCTGCATAGGGTGGAACTCGGACTCCAGCAGAGATGACAGTTTAGCCACCGTCCTTCTCTCTCCTATCTCCTCCATCGGATCAAGGCGTTGCCCCAGGACAGAGCTAGCTTTCTTAATCAGTTTGTTCAGTCTCTTCCTATCGGCTGCAGTAATGCCACTGCCCCAGCAGACCACTCCAAAAGTGATGGCTGATGCCACCACCGTGTCATAGAATGACTTCAGCAGCGCCCCTTGTACACCAAAAGACCTGAGTCTCCTCAGCAGGAACAGCCTGCGCTGTCCCTTCTTGTAGAGTGCGTCAGTATTGTGTGACCAGTCTAGTTTATTGTTCAGATGAATACCCAGGTACTTGTAGGATGTCACCATCTCGATGTCTGTTCCCTGTATATTTACTGGTGCTGTGAGGGGCTGCCCATGCCTGCGGCAGTCCACCACCAGCTCCTTAGTTTTCCTCGCGTTGATCTGGAGGCAGTTCCGATGGCACCAGTCCACAAAGTCCTGGATAAGCCCTCTGTACTCAGCTTCATCTCCGCTGGAGATGAGACCAACGATCGCAGAGTCATCAGAGAACTTCTGTAGATGGCAATGTGTTGTGTTGTGTGAGAAGTCCGCAGTATAAAGAGTGAACAGGAAGGGAGCCAGCACCATTCCCTGGGGGGCCCCCGTGCTACTGATGATCGTGTCGGAAACACAGTCCCGGGTTCTCACAAACTGAGGCCGGTTCGTGAGGTAGTCCAGGATCGATGATGACAGGTGCTGGTCCACCCCTGCGCGCAGCAGCTTGTCCTTCAGGATCATCGGTTGGATGGTGTTGAAAGCACTGGAGAAGTCAAAGAACATGATCCTCACCATATTCCCGGGCTTCTCCAGGTGGGACAGAGAACGGTGAAGGAGGAAGATCACCGCATCCTCCACCCCAATGCCATGCTGGTAGGCGAACTGGAGTGGATCCATCGCTGGTTCCACCAGGGGGCGGAGATGAGCAAGGAGCAGTCTAGGTAGCGGCAGGTAGCGGCAAGAGCAGAGGCGGGGGGCTGGCACTGTTTGTGGGCAACAGATGGTGTAATCCTGGGCGCATCCCGATTAAAGAACAACACTGTAGCAAGGACATTGAGTTGCTAGCCGTTAGCATGCCACCGGCTTACCTCCCCAAAGAGTTCTCACACGTCATTGTGATTGCAATCTATGTAGCCCCCTCCACAGGCGCTAAGGCAGCATGTGACATCATCCACACAGTCAGCAGCAGGCTGCAGACACAGCATCCAAATGCCCTCCAGCTCATCTCTGATAATTTTAACCGTACCCTCAGCCTACTTAGAGTTTTTATCCAAATTTGATGAATTCTTAGCTGATTTAGTGCTGAAATCAGATAAAATAATTATAGTACGGGACTTTAATATGCATGTAGATGCAGATGGTGATTGCCTTAATATGGCATTGAATTCAATATTAGACGCCATTTTGGTGTCATTTTTGACCAATCGATGAGTTTTGATCAGCATGTCAAATCTCTGACCCGGAGTTGTTTTCTCCACCTTAGGAATATATCCAAAATTAGGTCATTGGTTTCCTACAGTCAGTTAGAAATTCTTATTCATGCCTTTGTTTCTTCACGTTTGGACTACTGTAATGCTCTTTTCACGTCTTAGTAAATCCTCTTTACACCGCCTACAGTTAGTCCAGAACTCTGCTGCAAGATTACTAACTAGGTCCAGTAGATTCTGTCATATCATTCCCGTTTTGGCCTCCTTGCATTGGCTTCCTGTAAATTATAGAGTTGATTTTAAAGTTCTTGTTCTTACTTACAAAGCCATTCATGATGAGGCGCCTTTTTAAATCAGTGACCTGTGCCATCTACACCAGCCCAGCAGGTCTCTCAGGTCTTCTAATCAGAATCTATTGGTAGTCCCTAGCACTAGTCTCAGAACCAAAGGCGACAGAGCTTTTGCTGCTGTTGCTCCCAGACTTTGGAACTGCTTACCTTTTGAACTTAGATCTGCACCTTCCATTGATGTTTTAAGAAGCAACTAAAGATCTGCCTTTTTAGCCTGGCTTTTTAATTAACTATTGATTGTATTTTTATGTGTTTTTACTGTTTATTTTGTTCTTTTACTGCTTTATGTGCCTGTATTTTTATTTGCTTTGTTATTTTTACCATGTTAAGCACTTTAAGATAAGATAAGCCTTTATTAGTCCCACAATGGGGAAATTCCAGGATTGCAACAGCACAGGGATAGCAACACTCAGAGCAACAATCAGAAGGCAAGAAAAAACAAGAGCAGCTAGTATACATATATATATATATATATATACATACACTACCGTTCAAAAGTTTGGGGTCACCCAGACAATTATTTTGTGTTTTCCATGAAAAGTCACACTTATTTACCACCATGAGTTGTAAAATGAATAGAAAATATAGTCAAGACATTGACAAGGTTAGAAATAATGATTTGTATTTGAAATAATAATTTTTCCTTCAAACTTTGCTTTCGTCAAAGAATCCTCCATTTGCAGCAATTACAGCATTGCATACCTAACATGATTGCACAAGGGTTTTCTAATCATCCATTAGCCTTCTGACGCAATGAGCAAACACATTGTACCATTAGAACACTGGAGTGATAGTTGCTGGAAATGGGCCTCTATACACCTATGTAGATATTGCACCAAAAACCAAACATTTGCAGCTAGAATAGTCCTTTACCACATTAGCAATGTATAGAGCAGGCATGTCAAACATACGGCCCGCGGGCCGGACCCGGCCCGTTGGATGATTTAATCCAGCCCGGCATAAATTTCTGAATATGTCAAAAAAAGAAGCGAGTCTCTAGCTCATTTCTATCAAAAGTTGTGATTTTTTAAAATAAATACAAACCAAATGCTCCCTCCGGTTGCTAGAGGGCAGTAAAAGTGTAAAAGCGCTCACGTCCAGCATGCGGCACTGACACGAGTTAGTCACAGGAAATAAACATTCGCAACGTGATGTGTCCAAGTAAAAATAAACCGGCAATCTTGCTTCACCATTCACCACTACTAAACAAGTTATCGGTCAACACACCCTTCCCAAAATGGCACTGTCAAAAAATCATCAGAGCGTGCGGTCTAAATCACCGTCAGTTTGACACATTTTTCAGTGATAATGACATTCAAGCTGGCCTTCCATACCACACTGACGTGCGGTGGTTAAGCAGAAGTGCAGTACTCAAGCGCTTCTTTGAGCTACGAGGGGAAATTGGACAGTTCGTGGAGAAGAAGGGACGCCCAGTAAAGGAACTTAAATGCAAGGAATGGGTGCAGGATCTTGCGTTTATGGTTGATATTACACAACACTTGAATACACTTAACACTACATTGCAGGGCCGTAACAGAGTTGTCACTCAATATTACGACAGCATAAGTGCATTCAAGATGAAACTGTCACTGTGGGAGTCGCAGCTATCCAACGGTGACACCGCGCTTTTCTCTTGTCTCACAGCTGTGCGTCCGAAGGCACCGGACCGTCCCGATAATGATTTGGATAAATATAAAGACAACATAACAGATTTGCTGCGAGAGTTTGAGCAGAGGTTTCAGGTATTCAGTGAACTTGAGAACAAATTTAGCTTTTTTCGCTCGCCATTTACAGTGAAGCCTTCCGATATGCCAGCTGACATTCAACTCGAGCTTATTGACTTGCAGTGCGATTCCGCTATGAAGGATAAATTTGGGTCCGTGGGATTGGATACGTTTTATCAATATCTCGTGCCAGGTTACCCCAAATTAACAGCCATGGCTGCAAAGGTTCTATCCATGTTTGGGACTACTTATCTTTGTGAACAGGTGTTCTTCGTAATGAACAATAATAAAACAAAGCAGCGCTCAAGGTTAACAGATAAACACTTGAATGACATTGTTAAATGTGCTGCTACTCAGGATTTCACACCTAATATCGATGCACTTGTGAAGGCAAAAAGACGCCAAGTTTCAGGAGCCAGCAGCAGCAAGTAGACTGCAGGAGTGCAGTGAGAGAGAGAAAAAAAGTGTGATGACACGACATTTGTTTGCACTCATGAATACAGATCATTAAAAATAAGATTAATCTGGTTTCATATTAAAGACAATTAATATTGTGCAGTATATTCTCAGCTTCAGTAGGCCCAGCCTAGTAGTTTGATCTGATGTAATCTAATCTTATTGCCCATGCACTGCTATAACTTTTTATTTTATTTATTTATTTAATTTATTTTATTTTATTTTGTATTTCTTTTTTTTATTTATTTCAAAGCAGTATGACAATTAAGGCGAAAATATTTTTTTCATAGCTCCCACTTGAGTTTGTTTAGTGTGGTGAGTTGGTTCAGGTGTAAAACTGCATTCACTCAACTGTTAAAATAAACCAGTTGTTAACACATTCACCGCCAAACATGAAAATCATTTTTTTTCCATTGTTTGTGAATAAATGTGTTGTGCTTAGAAAAGATCCCTTGTCATCCGTGATTATAATATGTAGGGTAGGCTACAAATGTAGGCTGAATGATAAAGCATAGTACTGAAAAACAAAGCTAAATATTTGGAGTTGACATTCTTTTACTGATCCGGCCCACCTGAGAACAGAAAGTCTGGATCCGGCCCCAGAGCCAAACTGAGTTTGACATGCCTGGTATAGAGTGTATTTCTGATTAGTTTAAAGTTATCTTCATTGAAAAAAAGTGCTTTTCTTTCAAAAATAAGGAAATTTCTAAGTGACCCCAAACTTTTGAACGGTAGTGTATATATACAGTATATATATATATATATATCTATATATATATATATATATATATATATAGACACAGTGCGGAGCATTGTGGTTGGTGGATGTGCAGCAGAAAGTCTAAGCTCTCTCTCCGTGGATGCGGCGGGCCAGCTGGATGTCTTTGGGCATGATGGTGACCCTCTTGGCGTGGATGGCGCACAGGTTGGTGTCCTCGAAGAGACCCACCAGGTAGGCCTCGCTGGCCTCCTGCAGAGCCATGACGGCGGAGCTCTGGAAGTGCAGGTCGGTCTTGAAGTCCTGAGCGATCTCCCTCACCAGGCGCTGGAAGGGCAGCTTACGGATGAGCAGCTCCGTGGATTTCTGGTAGCGACGGATCTCTCTCAGAGCCACGGTACCGGGCCTGTAACAGTGAGGTTTCTTCACTCCGCCGGTGGCCGGAGCGCTTTTTCGAGCAGCCTTGGTGTCCAGCTGCTTCCTGGGGGGCTTTTCCTCCAGTAGATTTACGGGCAGTCTGCTTGGTTCTTGCCATCGCTCTTTATTATTCTGTCTTATATTTCTTGCATTAGATTAGAATTAGAATGTCCCAATTAGAATGTCCCAATTTGTAATTTAATAAATAAAAACCTACAACCATAATCATCAAAATTAAATCAAACAGCTTGAACTCTCATTCTTAAGTGCAGTGAATACAGACTATGAAGGTTTACCTTTCTGAATTTTATTGTTAAAAATGCACTGATAGAAAACTTTCACCTAATGTTAGTTTGTGGGTTGGAGCAGATCAGTAATTCAGTTGTAAGATATTTAATCAACTGTTTAATTGACATTAGGCATTATGCTGTCTGTGATAAACTGATATATAACCTTACACTTGTGATAATTAATACAGCTTTATTGTTTTTTATTGTATTTAGCTCTGGAAAACTGCTCATAAAACATTCTATTAAAGCAGGGACTGACAACAAAGGGATTTTCACAGGTGTGCTGGCTTAAACAGCGGGTGAGCTAAAATATGCACAAGAGCCCCAGCAGGAAGCAGAGATGGTGCACATGAGAAAAATAATTGTGATTAGTCGACTAATCGAAAAAAAATAATCATTAGATTAGTCGACTACCAAAATAATCATTATTTGCAGCCCTATTACAGACCTAATGCTGCAAATTGTAGCAGGAATACTCTAACTTTATTAATACATAAATTATCACATAAAGAACTGACCCCAAATCAGTTACAATAATGGACTTTTTATTATTTAACTTCTGATCTCACAAAGTGCTCACAAGTGCTTTCTTCAGTGCAAAGGGTGTGTAGTGTCAAGTTAACAACCCAGAGTCGGTGAACACATTCCTGCATGAAGCATGTAGACATCATCTCACTGGATTTCAGCCCCTCCAGGATTTCATGGCTGTTTTGGTGATTGCTGTGGCCCAAATAGCCTGAATTTGTGGAGCTTTTCCACAAAGTTGTGACAGTTGTAGAGTTTTTTGTTTTTGTTTTTTTTTGCACTGAAAGTTGTTCGAAATTGGAAGTCCAGATTTTAAAGTAGCTGTTTTTTTTCCATAGTTTACATTTGTTCTATGTAACACCACAAGAAAAGCACAGGATTACCAAAAATTTCCTGTTAAACAATGATTTATGTAGAATTAAATGCTCAGTAAAGTTGTCAGAAAATGACCAACATTGTATTCTTGCTGAGCACTTAAATAATAAAAAAAAAAAGAAATAAGAGAATCAGCTATTACAGCCATTATAAATTGCATTGAATGCAGTTAAGAGTCTGGAGCAAATTATGGCAGCGCCTTCTTGAATCTTGAATTTACAAACCAAGGCCCTGAAAAACTTGAGGTCTTCTTCTGTGCTGAAATCCTCATGAAGCAGGGATGGTCCTCCACTGACAACCTCGAACCTTCAGAAGGTCTCAGTGCAGGATGGAGCCTGGAGTGGAAACCCAGTCTTCACACATCTGAAGGGAGGTGAAAAGAAGAGATTTCACAGTAAAATTAATAATCATATTTTTAAACCCCCACACCACAGTAGGGTTTAATAATTCAGTTTGATTGATTTTTTGTTGTTTATATTTTAACTACAAATTAACTTTCAATTTTTTAAAATGGTTTCAATTCATTTCCTGGAAGATTTGTTCAATTCAGTTTAGTTCTAGTGAGTAAAAATGGCTCGTACTGCAGCTTTGATTAATTCTGGCATTTTCATTTTATTGTGATTTATTATTATCTCCAAATCTCTCATTTAAGTGCTAGAAGTCTATAATCTCATAAAATATACCTTTATTCTGCATTTATTCAAAGTGCTTAACAAACAGTTAACTCTGTATCCATAGTTTGTAAAAGAAAACATCATCATGCCGGATAAATTACTAATTTACAACACAAATGTTAAAACAAACAAATGATATTTTACTTACAATCTTAGCAGCTCCAAGTCTTCCTCCATTCCTTCCTCCTTTTTTTTTTTTTTTTTTTTCTTTTTTTTTTTTTTTCTCTCGGCGCCACACGAGTCGGCTGCCTTTTGCAACAGCGGCTCGATTCCGAGTCTTTTTCCCTTCCTCTCTCTTTTGATCCGTCTTTTTTTTTCACCCCACTTATATCACGGACACACAGATCGTCCTAAATGTCTCCTGAGCCGGTGGACGGAGCCACTGTCTATAGCAGGATACGATACAGCAGAGAACAGCTGCTAGCATTCAACCGCCACCCGGTCCCATTGGAAAAACTCGACATACCGAGAGAACTGAGGCGAAAACGCCGCGGCTGCCGGGCTGGAGTAAGGCGGAGGACAAAAAATATAAGGTACAGACCCTCCCTTCCATCTGTTGTCATGGGAAATGTACGGTCGATACTGGGAAAGTTAGATGAGCTAGCGGCTATCTCCCGTTATGATAGCACATACCGGGAGTGCTCTCTCCTTTTGTTTACTGAGACGTGGCTAACTGAACTAGCAGCAGATGCTAACATTGAGCTGGAGGGTTTTCACATGATACGAGCTGACCGAACACCAGACAGTGGCAAGGCTAGGGGCGGTGGAGTGATAATGTATGTTAACAACAACTGGTGCAGACCGGGACATATCACTGTTAAACAACGACACTGCAGCAAAGACATTGAGTTGCTAGCTGTTAGCATGAGGCCTACATATCTCCCGAGAGAACACTCACACGTGATCTGCATTGTTGTTTATGCAAATCCGACGGCGAACGCTGGGACAGCACGTGACGTCATCCATTCAGTAACCAGCAGGCTGCAGACAGAACACCCAGATGCTCTTCTCCTCATCTCAGGCGATTTCAACCATGTTTCACTGTCTCCCATTCTACCCACGTTCACCCAGTATGTCACATGCCACACTAGAGACAATAAAACACTGGATTTATTCTACGCAAACACTAAGGAGGCGTACACCTCATCACAACTCCCCCCACTCGGGAGATCGGATCACAACTTGGTTCATCTCCGGCCGGTGTACAAACCCCTAGTGCACAGACAACCTCCGGCCATGCACACTGTGGAGTTATGGTCTGAGGAGACAATGGACACCCTAAAGGGCTGTTTTGAAGCCACCGCCTGGAAGCAGCTCTGCGATCCACATGGTGAGGACATCGATGGCCTCATTCACACCTTCACGGGCTACCTCAGCTTCTGTGTGGACAAATCCGTTCCCACCAAGACCATACGGCGTCACTCAAACAACAAACCCTGGATCAACCCTGAGATAAAAACACTTCTGAGAGAGAAGAAGAGGATCTTCAGGTCAGGGAACAGGGAGATGCTGAAGTCCGTACAGAGGGAGCTGAGGAGAAAGATCAGAGAAGGCAAGGACAGCTTCAGGAAGAAGATGGAGGACAAGCTGCAACAGAGCGACATCAGCGGGGTCTGGAGAAACCTCAAAACCATCTCGGGGCTCCAGAATACCTCCCCCCAGGCCACAGGGGGCAGGGAGTGGGCGAACAACCTGAATCTGTTTTTCAATAGATTTGACCAACCGCCCTCCCCCCTGACTGCACAACAACCACTGCTGCCTCTAAAGAAATCAAGTCCTGCTGCCCACTCCCCACTCCACCAACACCCCCCCACTCCCAACACACAGCCCCCCATCCTGACCCTGACCAGGACCCAGGTGAGGACGGAGCTGAGGAAGATCAAGGCGAGGAAGGCGCCGGGACCGGACGGCATCAGCGCAAAGCTCCTCAAGTCCTGTGCAGACCAGCTGTGTGGGATTGTGACGTATATCTTCAACATGAGCCTGAAACTGGGGAGGGTACCACAGCTGTGGAAAACATCTTGTGTGGTACCTGTACCAAAAACTTCCCACCCCAAAGACCTGAACAGCTACAGACCGGTGGCCTTGACGTCCCACTTGATGAAGACCCTGGAGAGACTGCTCCTTGCTCACCTCCGCCCCCTGGTGGAACCAGCGATGGATCCACTCCAGTTCGCCTACCAGCATGGCATTGGGGTGGAGGATGCGGTGATCTTCCTCCTTCACCGTTCTCTGTCCCACCTGGAGAAGCCCGGGAATATGGTGAGGATCATGTTCTTTGACTTCTCCAGTGCTTTCAACACCATCCAACCGATGATCCTGAAGGACAAGCTGCTGCGCGCAGGGGTGGACCAGCACCTGTCATCATGGATCCTGGACTACCTCACGAACCGGCCTCAGTTTGTGAGAACCCGGGACTGTGTGTCCGACACGATCATCAGTAGCACGGGGGCCCCCCAGGGAACGGTGCTGGCTCCCTTCCTGTTCACTCTTTATACTGCGGACTTCTCACACAACACAACACACTGCCATCTACAGAAGTTCTCTGATGACTCTGCGATCGTTGGCCTCATCTCCAATGGAGATGAAGCTGAGTACAGAGGGCTTATCCAGGACTTCGTGGACTGGTGCCATCGGAACTGCCTCCAGATCAACGCGAGGAAAACTAAGGAGCTGGTGGTGGACTGCCGCAGGCATGGGCAGCCCCTCACAGTACCAGTAAATATACAGGGAACAGACATCGAGATGGTGACATCCTATAAGTACCTGGGTATTCATCTGAACAATAAACTAGACTGGTCACACAATACTGATGCACTCTACAAGAAGGGACAGCGCAGGCTGTTCCTGCTGAGGAGACTCAGGTCTTTTGGTGTACAAGGGGCGCTGCTGAAGTCATTCTATGACACGGTGGTGGCATCAGCCATCACTTTTGGAGTGGTCTGCTGGGGCAGTGGCATTACTGCAGCCGATAGGAAGAGACTGAACAAACTGATTAAGAAAGCTAGCTCTGTCCTGGGGCAGCGCCTTGATCCGATGGAGGAGATAGGAGAGAGAAGGACGGTGGCTAAACTGTCATCTCTGCTGGAGTCCGAGTTCCACCCTATGCAGGACATACTGAATGCACTGAGGAGCTCATTTAGCAGCAGACTACATCATCCCAGGTGCACAACCGAGAGGTTTCGTAGGTCCTTCCTACCAACGGCTGTCAGACTGTACAACCTAAGCAGGGCTGCTCGCAGAGATAGCAAAAAGACGTAACAAACTAATAGTTTTTTGAATGCAAAAGATGCAATAGACTTACACAATGGTCCCCTCCGGCATACAACTAGGAACATACCGGTCGCTATGGAGGGTGAGAATATGTATGGGCACATAATCATACCATGTAGGATAACTAAGTAGACGGTTATGCTGTTTCATTCCATCTAGCAACAATGCTCTGCACTGTGTGTGTTTATATATTTGCATATTTATTCCATCTAGCTACAATGCTCAGCACTGGGTGTGTTTATATATTTATATATCTACATATTATTCCATCTAGCTACATTGCTCCGCACTGTGTGTGTTTATATACTTGCATATTTATTCCACCTAGCTGCAATGCTCCGTACTGTGGGTGTTTATATATTTACATATTTATTCCATCTAGCTACAATGCTCTGCACTGTGTGTTCATATATTCATATATTTATTCCATCCAGCTACAATGCTCTGCACTGTGTGTCTGTGTGTGTGTGTATATATATACTGTATATTTTATAGTAATACGTACATATGTTTATTAGCTGCTCTTGCTTGCTTGTTTTTTTTCTTGCCTTCTGATTGTTGCTCTGAGTGTTGCTATCCCTGTGCTGTTGCAATCCTGGAATTTCCCCGTTGTGGGACTAATAAAGGCTTATCTTATCTTATTATCTTATTCAACAGTTTCAGCCAGTCTCCATGTGCTTTCCATTTGAAGTGTTTATCAGTCGTTGACTTTATGTCCCAACACAGCACTGCACGTAGTACAAAACCATTTATCCCCCCTTTATGAAAAATATTCAGAAGCTGTTGACGACAGTCTTTATGGTGACTTTTGCTGATAAATTAAGAGACACACACGTCAACTCCGCTCATGTAAACACAGAAGTAAAGACGTGTGCATGCACGGCAGGGAATTCTTGCCGGATGAGAACCGTTTAAACACCACAGAAGAAGAACTAGCATATCTGTTAGCTTGTTGTTAGCTCCGTTAGCGCTCCGGGTGTTTCTGGTTCTTCGCCGCTGTTCCTGGCTCACTGACTCGGTTTAGACCTGATCCGACTCGGCAGACGTTCACAGATGTAAAAGCATTATATTAAAAGATCGATCTGTGGATTTTGTGGATCGATATTGGCTTGGTCAAATGTGACTCAATCCAGATCATTGAATCGATCTTTTGAACCCACCACTATTCAGGATGCAAAGAAAAACCCTCAAATAACATCAGCTAACATACAGGATTCTCTGAAAAAAAGTGACGTTGTTGTTTCATCATCATAGCTTTTATTTGCTCTATATATGCTGCCACTTGGTTCTATCATCAGCAAATTTAAAGGTGTGTCTTATCACTGCTACGCTGATGATTTACAGCTACTTTTCTCTTTTAAGCCTGACCATGTTGACGATTTAAAAATTATTCATGATTGTCTGTCTGCAATCAAGGACTGGATGTCTAGTAACTTTTTGCAACTTAATGCTGATAAAACCGAAGTCCTTATTGTAGCACCTGATAATCTAATTCCTAAGTTGGTTAATAGCATTGGTTCATTAAGCTCTAACATACAGTCTAATCTAAAAAATCTTGGTGTCATTTTTGATCAATCGATGAGTTTTGATCAGCATGTCAAATCTCTGACCTGAAGTTGTTTTTTCCACCTTAGGAATATATCCAAAATTAGGTCATTGGTTTCCTACAGTCAGTTAGAAATCATTATTCATGCCTTTGTTTCTTCATGTTCTGGACTACTGTAATGCTCTTTTCACATGTCTTAGCAAATCCTCTTTACACCGCCTACAGTTAGTCCAGAACGCTGCTGCAAGATTACTAACTACGTCCAGTAGATTCTGTCATATCACTCCTGTTTTGGACTCCTTGCATTGGCTTCCTGTAAATTATAGAATTGATTTTAAAGTTCTTGTTCTTACTTACAAAGCCATTCATGATGAGGCGCCTTTTTATATTAGTGACCCACTCTTTCTACACCAGCCCAGCAGGTCTCTCAGGTCTTCTCATCAGAATCTATTGGTAGTCCCTAGCACTAGTCTCAGAACCAAAGGCGATAGAGCCTTTGCTGCTGTTGCTCCCAGACTGTGGAACTCCTTACTTTTTGAACTTAGATCTGCACCTTCCATTGGTGTTTTTAAGAAGCAACTAAAGACCCACCTTTTTAGTCTGGCTTTTTAATTAACTATGTGTTGATTGTATTTTTATGTGCTTTTACCACTTTATGTGCCTGTGTTTTTATTTTGTTTTTTTACCATGTTAAGCACTTTGTGACTCTGTCTATGAAAGGTGTTCTATAAATAAATTTATTATTATTATTATTATTATTATCATTATTATTATTATTATAGCAGTCTGTCACAGGTGACAATGACTGTCTCACTTATGGTCCGATCAGATTCCTCCAAGCAGCTCCATCCCCCGCCCTCTGCCACCAGGAACTCCCGACCCTGCAAACCCGGGCGATGTCCGAGCCGGTATGAGTTGCTTTCTGACTGACAATTTCATGAAACTGCTTGCAAAGTATTTGAGTACTGCTAGCTTTTGTTCACCCTCCAGATGCACAATAAGGAGGCACTTCAAGAAAAATGGGCTGCATGGTGGAGTTGCCAGAAGAAAGCCATTACTACGCCAACGCCACAAAGCAACCCACTTACAATATGCCAAACAGCGCAGAGACAAGCCTCAAAACTTCTGGAACAAAGTTACTTGGAGTGATGAGACCAAAATTGAACTTTTTGACCACAACCATAAATGCTACATTTGGAGGAGTCAACATGGTCAATGATGAAAAGTAGGGGTGGGGAAAAAGATTGATTCAATGGTGGCTCAAGATACAATTCATCCATCCATAAATGCACAGATTGATCTTTTATTTAAAAAAAATACACACACATATACTTTTGGGTGATCAGTTAATCAGTGGCGTTGTCTCTGTGATTTGCAGCCAGTTTTCAAAGTTAGGAAGCAGTTAGCTCAAATGTTAGGCCTTTTTTGGATTTTAAAACAAAGATGGAAGGAAACAGCTTGACATGACACACAACCTGCAACAAGCGCTGCACAGAAAAAAGAAAAAACACTCAAACTACGCAAGCCAGCACAGGTCTTGGAGCAGCATTAGAACAGCTGTTCACGGCATGTAGCTTTTTCTCCAAGAGGCACCATAAGTAAAGTTAATTTATGAAGCGCTTTTCAGAGACATATAGTCACAGAGCACTGCACAATAAAATGAGCTGATAGATTAAAATTATTTTAAAAAATAAGTTAAAACACAAGATTAAAATCATTTTAAAATATCAGACTTACCATTAAAAAGCAGCTGAAACTCAACGGAAAGCCTCGTTAAACAAAAACGTTTTCAGCTGCTTTTTAAGGGTCCACGGAGTCAGCTGGACGGCAGTCCAGTCCGTTTGGGAGTCTGTCCCAAATGTGGTCCACCAGCATCCCCTGCACAGATGTGTCTCCACAAAAAATGAAGCCCCAAGATTATTTTATGATGTGAAAGTTTTACTTTCAGACATGATTTTCAACAAGGTGGAAACATTTGTAATATGTGAGATTGTGATACTCGATTATCGCAATATCGTGATTAGAACTTCTGGTTCTTAACTTCTTAACTTCTGGTTAAGAAGTTACTTAAAGAATAGATATCAGTTTGTATGTGTTAACAGCAAAAACTCAGAGCTACTGAAGGTCACCTGTGGAGTCCCACAGGGTTCAGTTTTGGGACCATTATTATTCAATATGTATATAAATGATATATGCAAAGTTTCAGAAAAAATGGACTTAATATTGTTTGCTGATGACACTAACCTGCTATGCAGTGGAAACAATTTGGAACAACTTCTGGATACACTCGGAAAGGAATTAGGAAAGCTGAAACTGTGGTTTGATTCAAACAAATTAACGCTCAATTTAAGCAAGACAAAATTTATAGTCTTTAACAACCATCACAACTACCCAGTACCCAAACTCAGTGTAAATGGTGTAGAGATTGAAAGGGTATCCGAAACTAAATTCCTTGGAGTAATAATTGATAACAAACTGTGTTGGAAGCCACATATTAATTATATAAAAGGTAAAGTATCCAAATCAATTGCAATATTACACAGAGTGAAAAATTTGCTGAATCAACCCACACTATACACCTTGTATCATTCATTAATACTCCCATACATGACATATTGTAATGAAGTATGGGGAAATACATATAAAACAAACATATATCCACTCTTTATGCTTCAAAAGAGAGCTATTAGAATAATCAACAAAGCAGCTTACAGGGAACCAACAAACCCACTTTTTCTTAAACAAAAAACTCTCAAGTTGAAAGATCTGATCGACTTTAAAACCGCAATAATAATGTTCAAAGTGAAGAATCTATCACTGCCCGCAAATATCCAAAAGTTGTTCCAAACAAGGGAGAAACGATATCACTTCAGAGGAACATGTATATTTCAAAAGCCTACAGTGAGAACAAACACCAAGCAACACTGTATTTCAGTGCAAGGAGTCAGATTATGGAACGATTTTGGACCTGAATTAAAATCATGTACAAAGCTTGGACAATTTAAACAAAAACTAAAGGAAGAAATACTCCAAACATATTTACAAGACGACATGTAAACTCACATAAGGATTGACATTTCCAGCCTGTGTTGTGTTATAGCTTAGTTTTTCTTTTTTCTCTGTGACACTATGTCTTAGATTTGTTTTTGAATAGTAACCGCTTAACTTAGACTAGCTCAGTTTTCTTTTTCTCTCAGTCATATTTTGTCTTAGCCTTGTTTTAAATTGTAATCGCTCTTGTCTTGTTTTCTCTTTTTTCTCCTTTGAATTCTTGGATGGAATTTGGGTGGGCAATATAAGCTGCGGCTTCAGCCATCACCCATTTCGGATAACTCACGTGGAATTGTATAGTAGAAGGAGTCTTTGTCTAATTTGACCTTGTTATATTATACAGTTTCTTTTAACCTGTAATGTACTATCCGAAATAAATAAATTCATTCATTCATTCAGAACAAGAG
This sequence comes from Pholidichthys leucotaenia, assembly GCA_020510985.1. Taxonomy (NCBI): domain Eukaryota; kingdom Metazoa; phylum Chordata; class Actinopteri; order Cichliformes; family Pholidichthyidae; genus Pholidichthys; species Pholidichthys leucotaenia. The sequence goes on from CM035840.1 coordinate 231,107,013, forward strand.
ATGTGTATAATTTAACAAGGCTTACCCTGTCTAGAAAGACAAGTCCTGCCGATAAGACCAAGGATCTGATTTGCTTTTGTGACCTGCACTTCACAGTGGGCACTAAAGTTTAGCTAGCAACCAAAATGTCCAAGTCCTTTTCATGGCTCGCCTCTTGCAGCCGGACGTGCAGGTCAGAATTGTCCTTCATGTAATCCTCATGAGCCTGGTTTGTATTAGGACAAGAGGAAAATGCACCTTTTATTGAAATTAGCTATAAATGTGAGGATTTTTTCTTCGACGTGCAGCTTGTGTTTTCGGTCTGTTTCTTGAATATATGCTGCTGTTTCATTTACATTCGACACCTCTTTAGTATCGCATCTCTGGGACCATCTGTTAGCGTGCACTCGTTTGGAAACAGTCACGAGCTGTTCCTGAAAACCCCTATCTAGAGTTCTCACCCCGAGATGAATAACCAACAGTTCAGGTGTGTTTAACTCGTTCTACTGACCTCCGGGATGTCCTGTGAGTCGGTGGACTTCTCCAGGAAACCAAGCCGTGGAAACGCGCACTCTGTGCGCACAGGAAGTCTCTCGTGAGAGAGCAAAATATCGTCAAGGGAAAAGTAATTGTCCTCCATGCCAACCCCCGGAGGTACAGCAATGTACGTCTGCGTGTCCATGTGTCCGTTAAATCAACAAAAAGCTTTAATTTAAATACATCTAAATCCTTCCGTTGTTTACACACCGTCCCCGCGCTGCCGTTTTGCCGCTAGAACGTATGAGCCAATCAGGAGTTCAGGAGATCAAGACATGAGCAATCGAGTCCATCTCAATGGAACTCATACAAAAACAATCTGTTATCGACTAAGCACTCCAGGTTAATCCAGTGACGTCTAACCCAGTGCCATTTTTCATTTATTTTTGCATCAGTGTGGCACTTATTCAATTCTCAAAACCAATAGTTCACAATAAAAACAAAATTTTACATTCACCCTTCTGGTAACAATATTAATAATGAGTAAAACACAGTTTTCCTATTTAAAACTAGTGTGTAATTTTGATTTTAGCCATTAGAGGTCAGAGTATTACTTTCAAAATATTTTGCCATATTGCTGTGTTTAGGGCCCTTCACACAGCATGGAGAACACAGATTGGGCCAGTTTTTGATTTTTGGGATCGTTTGGGAGATTCTTGTGTGTTTTGGAACTGAGTCAAAACATTGAAGAGACCGTGGCGACTGTGGAGATTACTGAAGATTGTTGATAGATCAAAAATTGGCCAGATTGCTCGACAGTCTCTCAATGATCTCCATCCCTGTGCGGGGGGGGGGGGGGGGTATTAGCTGTTACAAAGATGGAAACGGTAATATAAGTGAAGCTAAAAAGACAGCAAACATTACACCAAGAAAGACACCCCTGAATTTTTATTAAATCAAACTGAGGGGATATTAAAGCAAATCAGCATGCTCCACCTTTATCAGGCTCACTGGCTCCAATCTCTCCTTCTGTCACTCCTGATTATCTTCATTAGTTCAAAAATAGAAAGATAGAAAGAAAGAAAGAAAGAAGTTCATTCTGTAATCTAGCGTTTGTACCGATTCATGTAGACAGTAGAACCCATCTGATAATTTGATAAGAAAATGAGGACGATATAAGCAAAATGTGGGCTATATTAATCATATATTCCATAACCTACATATGTTGAAGCATGTGGGAATGTTTGGTGATTACATATGTAAGGTGACTTCACACCTCAGAAAGGACAAAGACTCTCACCCGCCAGTGTAAGAACAAAGACTTTCCCAGACACTGCGGTGGAGACCCGAGGAGCTGCCCTCACCCCCCAGGGCCATGAGGAGGAGTACGGAGACAATGGGGGAGATTAAGATAATGAGGGATGTCAGCCTTTGATATGCATGTCTTTTGTTATGTGTGAGTATAAGTTGATAGAGCCGAAACTGTTGCTCTCTTTTTTTTTCCTTCTTCTGCTGCTGCACTAGGATGAAACTTGTTAGAGGAGCTGATAATAAACTTTGGTTTATGAATCACATCGCCTCGTTATTTCAAGCTCCTCTACACAAAAGAGTTTACTTCTATCTTGTCCTGCATTCTGTATACATCAAAGTTATCAAGGCTCCATACAATGCTCCCCAGATTCCATTGCAATGGTCAAGCCTCCTCTACTAGGGTAAGAGCCATTTTAAGTAATTTTCATGCACAAAACAGTTAGCACAAAAAAATGAAGGAATAAATGATGGAGTTACAAGTTATTCTTGTCCACATAAATAATATTAATTTCCCCAATAAAATATGCAAATTTTCTCTCATTAATTTGCAACTTTTTTACATCTTTTTTCTTGAAAAATTAGTGTCTATTAAATTAGCAGTTTTTAAAATCAATGTGCAGTTTTTTTCCTCAAAAATTGCAACCTTTTCTCCAAAATTTGCAACTACATGGTTACAAATTTGCAAATTCACTCTAAATTTGCTGCACAACTTATGACTATGGTGGCCATTCATGCTGTATATCATTTAGATGCTGATGGATTAATGGAAAGTACTGCATGTCTGAAAAGGACCTATGACTAAAATAGAAGATACCAGTCAGAATTGTTTAAGTTTGTCCTCCTCCATGCTAACTCCTGTTTTTGTGTTTCAGTGAAGGCACATTCATACTACACAGCGTGAAAGTCTTCACATCAGATGTACAGTTGAAGCTACATAATCTTGTGAGCTATGATTATGATTCCCAAGTTCATTCTACTAAATGGCTGAACAACGACAGGGGTCCACCACATGATCTTTTACCCTTACTGGTTTGCTGGGTCTATAAAACAATGCTCTGACATAAAAAGAAATGTAAGATATGACACATTAAATTCTGCAACCGTTACAGTAAACCAGAGTTGTGCCCTTCAGAGGTAAAGTGGGCTATCCCACAAAACCATTATTTTGAGAAAATGAGCTCTAAAGTTGAAATATTCTCAAAAAATCAGTGTGCCTATATCATTAAAAAGTATAATAAATAGGGGGTAACTTTTTAATGATATAGGCACACTGATTTTTTGAGAATATTTCAACTTTAGAGCTCATTTTCTCAAAATAATGGTTTTGTGGGATAGCCCACTTTACCTCTGAAGGGCACAGTTTTAAGATGGACATCTGAGAGAAACAAATTATTTGCACTATGGTTAGTTTAGAAAGAAATATGCAAAAAGAAAAAAAACATGTAGATAATCTAGCCAAAGCTCTATTTAGGTTTGCTCAGTTTTCTAAGTCCACTGAAATGCAGTCATGCTTCCTGCCATGTTCTCTGTCATGTCTTGTTGATGGTGGTTTCTGCCTCTTCATCCAGTGTCCAGTACTCTCATTAGCTAGCTCATCAACAACTGGCCCAGATATTTGTCCTGCTAGATGTAGTGTATGGGAAACTACAGGAAACATGCCCGCACGTACAGGTGACGTCAGCATGCCCTGTATATATCTGATCTCATACATTGATAGCCAGCACATGGTCTGTTCAGTAGCAGAATGACCCACATGACCACACCGGCAGTCTACCCGGTTGCCTAGTTAGAAATGTTATAGTTGGAAATATGGCTTAGGTGGTTCTATATGTCGATGTAGTCATACATGCTCAGTTTTACATTAGCCAATATGCTAGTGTATATGTTCTTATGCTTGCCGCCCTTGCTAAGGCTAATTACGTGTACTGTTCTGAGCTTTTCAAGGGGGGAGTAAATGTATTGTATGGGGAAACTACACGACGCACTGCGCTGCGGACGCACGCACTTACGCACACATGCACAGGTGATGTCAGCACGTCAGGGGTATATTATACGTCTGCCCAGGGCCAACCCTTTCTCTCTCTGGTGCTCCGCCCTTCCAGTAACACCTGCGCTGTGTATCCTCTCTTTAGCATGTTCAGCTAACGTTTAATAAAGCTAACCTCAACACTTGGACATGTCTGTAGTCATCATTTCCAGACATAACACTATCTGCTAGTAGTCTGCCAGCATCTTGGAGCAAGTTGTTGCATCCATAATTGAGGCAATAACAAGGAGACATTGACTATTGTTCACGGAGCTATATTATAAATACTATGTACAATACCCTCAGGCATTCGGCACTGTCCGACAGGCCAGGTGTCCCACGACGAAAGAGGACTAGCCTCTTCCGCCCACATCCTTTATACCTGGAGTGGTGTCACCACCGGCACCGGCAGTTAACCACCCCTGCTCATTCCCCGTCCACCCTCTATTTACATACATAACAACCCCCCCTTTAAAAAACCCGTCATGCGTACAGATAACCCACCCAAATTTGGCTCCCTACACACTCTCTAATTAAAAAAATATGTACAAAAAGAAACAAACTGCCTATCCATTCACACAACTAAGGCCGGGGGGCCGGAGAGACTGTCAGTGCCCCCTACATGGCTAGGCGGATTATTCTGCCACCATACTTAAAACAGTCCAACTTAAAAGGCTGTGTTTCTAAACAAAATAATCCCATTAAACAGCTCCATATGAACATAAAGAACAACAATCACAACACTCATTGATAACACCACTGGCGGCCCCCACCCCACACCTGGGCACACAGTATAAAACAATACGTGTTGGGTACATTAAATAGCACAGATTATCAATTATTAAGACTAAATAACCAAATCATAATTTATTGTTTCTACTTCCCTAACTCTTTTCCTTTTAAATCCAAATTCAGGCACATATCAAATCAATCAGTGAACCATCTCACCCTCACCATATTCACAGAATGAATCCAATAATTACAAATATCCTTAGCCATTAAAACTTTGCTCTTATACAGACACATAAGTTATAAAATTTAACTCATAAAATTTTGTCTTCCTTCTTCTTCTTTTTTTTTTTTTTTCAAACCAATAATATCCGGGGCACCAATACAGTAGTGTTCAACTATGTACAGCAGGACCTGGGTTAAAATCAAAACACACACAGTAAAACACCCTCAGTCCTTGGATGGGTCTCTTTCTAGACTCCTCCTTCTCTTGACCTCTGGGCTCTCGCTGCGTCGTCTCCTCTTCTCCACCACTAGACGCAGCTTGTTCGGATGCCTCCAGGTCTTGTCAGACAGGCGTAGATACCCATCGCTACGGGTAGCCTCCATCTGGAACCGCCTCCGATCATCATGCCGTTCACGTGACCCATGATCACCTTTCATCCAGGCCTCGACCCTGGGTCGAACCTCATCTCCAGCCTGCAGGGAAGCCCTTTTCTTCTTATCGGGATCACTCTGGTTCTGACTGGCCTCCATCATCAATCCAGTCAACTAATGGGTCTGGTTCGCTGTTCTCTTGGCAGGCCGTCATTGTGAGCGCTTCAAAACCGCACTGTCAGGTCTCGCCCCCTCAGTCTCCAGTGTGGGCACCTCGTCCTTATGGGCCACCCTGGGGGTCCTGGCGTGCCGTCCAGCTCCCTCATCCAGGGCAACGGGGTTACTGGCATCGGATCCATCCCGAGGCAGCATCGCTTAGCGCCGAACGTGCTCTCCCCTTGTAGTATCCAGCCAGTCTGAGTCCCACACCTCCTCGCCATCCACCACTGGAGCTGGTCGGCCCCAAAGTCTGCACCCCGACCACTCCTCACCCGACACATTTGCTATAGAGAACCCCAGCCTATAAAAAAGGTTGCACCCCATGATGTTAACACCCGCAGCGGTGACATAAACACGGGCCTTGGGTACCACAACAGACTTGTACTATGCCTCCATTTCCACAAATCCCAAAATGGCCATTCTGTTCCATCCATAGCCAAAGTAGTGTCTTTCCTGCTTCCTGATCTGTCGGTGTGGAAACATGGTCATGGTCGCCAGGTTCAAAACGGAGATAACAGCTCCCGTATCCACCAACAGGGGAACCTCGACGCTATTCAGCATTATGCCACACCAGATCCATCCTATGGTCTCTGGGGAAATGGTGTGGACAGTCGTGGGAGTCTTTTGCGAGGGACCCACCTCACTCCGCCGGTCCCTACTCTCAAAGTTTGCACACGCCCTGGCAAAGTGGTTCAGCAAACCACACTTCCCACAATGCTTGCCCTTCACCGGACATATCCTGGATTTATAGCGGTGACTTGGGGACCCACAGCCATAACAACACGGCGTACCTGGGGTGGACCCAACTTTAACCATGGAGGCATATTCGTCCTCTCCGCTGTCCTCATCTTCAGGGTGCAATAACAGTGCCTTTGCACAAGACTCGCCTTGGGTCAGAGCGGCCCCTTCAGTCAGGCCCCTCGCGATAGTCTCTGCTGCCTCGAATTGCTAAGCGAGCTCGATAGCTGCGGCCAACATCAGCTCACCTGGATGAGTCAAAAGCCTGGACCAGGCTGCTGGACAGTGAATGTGTTCCGCCAACTGGTCCCGTATCATCTCATCTTCCAGGGGTCCGAACTTGCATTCTCTCGCCAGTTCCCAGAGGTCCACCAGAAATCTCTTTACCGGTTCCCCTGACCGCTGGCGGCGCTGTCAAAACTGAATGCACCGGACAGTGACGTTTTCTGGTGCGCGAAAGTACTGCATCATTAACTCCCCCACTTCATCAAAACTATCGGCCCCTCCAAGGTTTTCCAGTATTCTTTGCCCCTCGGTGCCTAAATTATGGGCCAAAACAGCCCTTGCGCAAAGCTTCTCAAGCTTGCCGAGTTTCAATACTACTAAATAATTTGTGAATGCGGCAAACCACCGAGGCCAATGCACAGGTGGCTCGCCCGGGGTTTCCAGAAATGGCTGAAAACTGGCAACGGACCTCTCCACAACCGCTTTTACCTCGTCGCCAAATGTTGCATCCATAATTGAGGCAATAACAAGTAGACAGTGATTATTGTTTACGGAGCTTTATTATAAATACTATTTACATTACCCTCAGGCATTCGACACTCTCCGACAGGCCAGGTGTCCCACGATGAAAGAGGACTAGCCTCTTCCGCCCACATCCTTTATACCTGGAGTGTCGTCACCACCAGAACCAGCAGTTAACCACCCCTGCTCATTGGTCTTTCTAAACAGAATTTTTTTAGATACCTTCAGATCTGAGATTTCATAACTAGAAAGACCACACTCAATGTAAATGTCACAGTGTCTGCAGTTAATAATAATAATAATAATAATAATAATAATAATGCATCAGATTTATATAGCGCTTTATCATAGACACTCAAAGATGCTTTACAAGTTGATACATTATTCATTCACTCCATACAGACAACGGTAGTGGCAAGCTACTTCTGCAGCCACATCTGCCCTGGGGCAAGCTGACGGAAACGTGGCAGCCAATCTACGTCAACGGCCTCTCCAGCCACCACCGAACATTTAAACACATTCATACACATTCATACCCAGTGTTATGGACACTGGAGACAAGGTGGGTGAATTGTCTTGCCCAGGGACACAACGGCAGGATATCTGGGGAGAGCGGGATTCAAACCGCCAACCATCTGGTTATTAGACGACCTGAGTGGCTTGAGCGGTTACTTCTTTTAGGCCCAACCAAAATATTTATAACTCGCTGTTATAGTGCCTTAACTCAGTCAGATGTGATATGTGTGTCAATTATGCAGGATCTTAAACAGAAATGGCAAAGTGAACTTGGTGTAAATATTTGCGAGGAATCATGGGATGCAATCTGGGAGTGTGCCAAGAAGATTTCAATATGCAATTGTGCAAGGCTATTGCAATACAAAATCTTACATCGCTTACAAATCTCTCCCAGTAAAAGATCCAACATGAATCCCCAGCTTTCACCCATGTGTCTGAAATGTAAAATTTCAGTTGGTACCTATACTCATTGTGTTTGGTCTTGCCCTAAAATCCAAGCATACTGGCTGGACGTTGTACAAGACATGAGTCAGATATTTGGTGTGAATGTAGACATGGATCCTCGCTCTCTGCTACTGGGACACCCAAACCAGGACTTATTTTTTGGAAGCTCTGCAAGACTGTACGATATCCTTGCACACACGGCAAAAAGGAATATTTTTTTGTCATGGATATGTGACAAACCACCAACTAAAACAAACTGGCATAAAATCACCATGGAGTGTGTCAGAATCTAGAAAATTTATAGTGATCGTATATTGGTTCGTTACCTCAAATAAGATTCATGACACAAGTATATTCCTCATATGAGTTCTTTACTGCAGGAGTGCTTGGTACAGCAAATTCAGCACTGGCCATAAAAAACAATCAGGAAGTTTTTATACAAAGTCAGTTACACAAAGCATTTGCTGGGTACAATTCACAGTCATAACATTGGCCTGGACAGAGAACAACATGGCCTTGCAGGTGTGCTCTCGGGCTCCAAGTCACAGCACTTCATAAGAAAACAAGGTCAATCCCCCTCACTCCCAGACCCCTTATCATGCACATAGTCTGGTCTGGTAAGACACTTTGACTTCTAAGCATATTTTAAATGAAGGACACTCAAAAGGCCCACTTATTACCCACAAACAATACAGCACTGTATAACTCATAAAAGGTGCATGCAGTATACATTTTGAATCATATAATGTGGTTATGCAATGATAATGATAATGATGTTAGTAATTATAAAATGATTAACAATTATAAAATGATTTGTTAGTAACAGCAATCACATAAAATGATAAATGATTAGACATGCATGATAAACAATAAACAATTTTCTGACATTTCCCTCCTGTTTTATCATTTTTATCACAGTTTACATTTAGGGATGCCTTTATTCATCAGAAACATGTAACTTCTTTCAATTTTCTACATGCCCGTCATTTGCACCATATTCCAATTATACAGGAGATTACTTATACTCTTCACAGTCATCATCAGTTTTTGAAAGAGCTGCATATTGTCCTTTACACTCAAGTTTCAGCATAGCAGTTTGCAACAGAAAAGTATGATGAGAAATGGCTTGTGTAATCATCGATCTCATACAGGGAATAACACACATGAAAAGCATGCTGAATAAGACCAATATTACAATCAATGGGGTTAACCATTTGAGGAGAATCTGCCACCAAGCTCCACTTTGAAACCAATCCCAGGGACTCCAACCCTTATCTTCATCCAAAGTGTGCTGAGTGCAGAATGTCATTCAAATGGCTAATAACGTGAGAAAGATTCTGTTGCAAATTCGGTATGTATGTGCAGCACTCTTGACCAATAATGTGACACACCCCTCCTTGTGCAGCTAATGTGACATCTAATGCCATTCTATTTTGCAATGTCATCATCCTCGAGAATTTCTGTTCCTCAGTTAAAGCTGTAAAACCTTGTTCCGTTAATATAGTTAAATTTTCTACTGTCCATGCTAACGCATTTATGTGATATGTAGCCAGGTAACTGCCATACATTGGAAAAAGAGTACTCATTACAACTTTGAAATCACTAATCCTCTGTTTCCCAGACAGCCTACCTATTAATTGTTGCATATCTGGGGTTGTACTTCTCCGTGCCCTGGTGTGAATTTCAGTTTGATCAGGATGGTAATAATGGGAGTATGATGTTTTCATTCTATGTGTCAGGTTTGAACTTATGCTAATGTGTGGGATCAACATAGCCATGTAGCATCTGCCACACCACCCTGGAGGAAGTAATGAATAAACATTAGACCCACAAACCCAGATATGGTTCTCTAAACATCCATACCCATCATCATTTGGCCACATAACATTAGGATTGTCACTACATTTACCAGTACACTTCTTGCTCTTTAGGGTAAAATTTCCAGCAGCAAGATAAGGGAGCTGAAAAGCATTTCTACAAACAGAATCATGGTATCTTACTCCACAGGTTGCCTCCTTCACATCATTACACCTTGGTGAAAAACCTAGATTGAAATTATTTCCATTACATGCTTTATTAAAACAGACCGGTGCAGTAAACAATGTAGGATTTACCTTCATCAAGGGCCTCTTAACAGCAAGCAAAGACTTCCCAATTCCAGTAGTATTGAATATTCTTAACTTAGACCCAGTATAATCAGTAACAGTGACATTCAATTTATTCAGATACCCTTCAGACAAATTTCTTACCAACCAATGTCTAACATCATTACTTGAATTAAGCAAGTTGAGACGTGAAGTCATCGCTATTGTCACTCCAGCTGTCTCCTCTTCGCTCAATGGCACAGGGATCATGGGGATTGCAGTCTTGTGTGAATGGGGTAGCAATGCGCACACATAGCAGGAAGTGTTGATTCCCAGTCCTCTCACCGAAACCACCATCGTTTGGTACCACAGGTTGTGCGTATAATCCACGTATTGTCCATTGTCCATGTCTTGCGGGCTCCTTGTCTTAGAATCTGAAATGGTCCCCCACCCCACAGTTATAAGAAGTATGGAACATAGAGTCATCAGTACCTTTGGTGCCATGCCTCCACCTGAGAGAGTACCCATCCGGGCCCCTATCTTCACCAGGGTTGAGACGACTCTGTCCTTAGAAGGACAAAGCCCCATTTGTAACTGGACTTACTCAGGGAAACAAGTTAGTTCACTTACAAGCACCCGTAGTCTCTTAACGTGTGAAAGGTGGATCCAAGATGGTCGTTCAGCAATACGTATGGCAGTAGGGGTGGTTAACAGCACCTGGAATGGCCCGAGCCACCGTATCGAATTCCAGTGCAGTCTATGGTGATTCTTTATGAAGACATAATCTCCAGGTTGTACCGGGTTATCAGCTTTCTCCTGTGGAGCAGAAAGACCCCGAACAGAATCAACATATTCTCTTTTTTCCAAGCATTCTCTAAGATGTACACCAAGATCAGTGTATTTGTTAGGTGTGGTTAGTGGTGAGAGGACAGGCAATATGTAAGGCCAGTGAAAAGCACATTCAAAAGGTGACAATCCTGTCTTAGGGTCTGGTATAGAGTTAATGGTCAGCTTGACCAAGGTCAGGGCTTCTGGCCAAGTGATACCCCTTCCGTGTGTGGTTTTTGCCAGCATTTGTTTGATTGTACCATTTTTCCTTTCTACTAATCCGGCACTCTGTGGGTGGTAGGCTGTATGAAACTTCAGACATGTGCCAGTGCTTTTAGCCAAATCCTTAACTATTTGAGCTGTAAAATGTGTGCCATTGTCAGCATAAATGATCCCTGGTATTCCAAAGGTTGGAAAAATATTATTCTGTAATACTTTACAAACAAACTTTGCGTCTGCTTTGGCGGTGGGGTGGATTTCTGTCCATCGTGTGAAAGTGTCAACGAGGACAAGACAATATTGGAGCTGGCCCACCTTTGATAGCTCTATAAAATCCATGCACCATTGAGAAAAAGGTGTTTTTGGTGGTGGGAAACTTCCTTGCCTTGTTCTCATTGCACCTTGAGCATTGTTTTGTATGCACACTGTGCATTGGCTGCAAACTTTTTTTTACCACTTTTTGTATCCCAGGACAGAAAAAATATTTTTTGGCTTGACTAATTATCCCTCCTGTCGAGACATGGCACAAGCCATGAATCGAAAGCGCCACCCAATGGTATAATGAGGGTGGGAGGATAATCTTGCCATCAGTAGTGCAATAAATTTTCTTGTCATTCAAAATAGCATCTGGTGGAAGTGTCATTTTTTCTTGTGCATCATGCAAGATGTCCAGGTCAAATGCATTTCACTTTTGCAACAATGCTGACTCTGTGTAACCTTCAGCAGCACAGCGGGCAGCATGGTCAGCCAATGCATTTCCCCTGGTTAGTAAATCAACTCCCTGTGTGTGTGCAGGACAGTGAACAATTGATAGTGATTTAGGCAGTGTTAAAGCATGAGTTAGCTCTTTCAAAAGATCAGAATGTTGGACTGGTTTTCCAGTAGATGTTACAAAACCTCTAATATTCCACAAAGCAGTGTGTGAGTGTGCTGCATTAAAGGCATACTTGCTGTCTGTACAAATGGTGACATTCAAATCCTTAGACCACTTTAAAGCTGTGATGAGAGCCAGAAGTTCTGCCCTTTGTGCAGATGCTGGTTGAGGTACATTCCTTACAATCAGAATTTCTGTCAGTGTAGTGACAGAGTATGCAGCTGACGTGTTGCCATTTGGTAATTTAACTGATGAACCATCAGTGAACAGCCAAAGAGAATCATCTTTTACAGTCTGAGAGAGATCTGGTCTGGGGAGGAATTCCCTCAGTGATTGCTGAACGCAGTCATGGTCTAAAGATTCTGGTGTGTTACCTCCAGAGGGGAGCAATGTGGCAGGATTCAGTGTAGTGCATCTGATGAATGTAAGATGTGGTTGTGTCAGCAAGGTCATTGTGTATCTTAAGCATCTGGCATTAGAGAGCATTGTATGACCATTTTCAGAGAGCAAAGCTTCAACTGCGTGAGGCACATGCACAGTTAAAGGATGGAATAATACTACGTCAAGAACAGCGTTTATTGCGTCAGAAACTGCAGCGACTGTTTGCATACATGGGTGTAGGCCAGCAGCGACTGAGTCGAGTTTTCGTGAATAATAGGACAATGGTTTGTATTGTCCTGCATGATTTTGTGTCAAAACTGCTGACATGTGTTCATTAACTGCATCACAAAATAGATGAAATGGTTTTTCATAATTTGGAATTTGTAAAGCACATATTGATGACAACGTGTTCTTGAGAGCAGAGATTAATTCCATATGCTCTGGGGACAATTCTACTTTTTCATATAAATTTCCGTGAGGACCCTGAAGAAGTGCATACAGTGGGGCAGTGTACTGGGAGTAATTTGGTATCCACTGCCGGCAGTAATTCAGGGTGCCCAACAGAGACATTAGCTCCTTTTTAGTGTGTGGTGTAGGTAAGTTTTGAATAGTTCGTATCCTATCTTTTTCCAGCCTTTTCCCATCAGCCGTGAGTATATGTCCAAGAAACTTAACATTAGTTTTGCAGAACTGCAGTTTATTTTTGCTACATTTCAGACCATTTTGATACAGAAATTGCAAAAGTGCAATGGTATCCTGTTTGCATTGATCCTCATTGGTAGATGCCACCAGGATATCATCCACATAAAGTAATATTTTAGAACTTGCAGGTGGATCAAATCTAGCCATTAACGATGCCATTTCTTGAGAGAAAATAGTTGGACTTTCACAATAGCCTTGGGGCAATCGGGTGTAGGTGTATCTCTTGCCATCAAATGTGAATGCAAACCAAAACTGACTATCCTCATGAATAGGGATAGTGAAATATGCATTACTGAGATCTATAACTGAAAAAACTGATGAATCATGTCCCATAGCATTCAACAATGTATGGGGGTCAGGGACAGATGGAGGGCGGGGAATGATTGCAGCATTCACTGCTTGAAGGTCCTGTACTAGCCTCCAGCCGACGCTAGGTGGAGCCTTCTTAACAGGGAACAGTGGAGTGTTCACTGGTGAGCTCTGACATGGGATTATTACTCCACTCTGTAAGAGGTCAGCAATGATTGGTCTAATGCCTTCAAGTGCCTCAGATTTTAGTGGGTATTGTTTTTTATATGGAAATCCTCTCCCATTAGATTTTACAATTACAGGAGTAGCATTTTTTAAGAAACCCACGTCTGCAGGGCCCTTAGCCCATAACCCTTCAGGTAAAATGGCTAGTTCTTTTCATGTCGGGGCAGTGTAAGCTGGTGCATATGTTATTCTTACAGCATCAGGTGGACATTCAGTCCCACAGGCGTAATGGATCTCAAAATGAAGAGTCATCATGACTCTGAGAGGAACTTTAAAAAGGCCTGTGGAAGGTGAACGCTGCACCCTCTGCTCCGTGGTGTTTTCCCAATCAGTAACACCATTTGCTTTTAGAATCATTTTTCCACAATCAGTCCAAAAATAATTTTCCGGGCCCCACAGAGACATATGAGGTGGTGTGGGCATGCAGTGCAAAGAGAAAACCTCTGGGGGCAGTCTTAATGACACTGCTGCCACCCCTTGAGCATCAAAAATCAGGTTTTCAGTACACACATTTATACCACAAAAATCTTGCAATTTATCAGCCAATGGTGAATCAAAAGGCTCATTGCAATGAATGTATTTCATAGTAACATGCAGTGGTTGTGGCCCCACTAGGTTCTGAAATACATCTTCTGGCAGCAGAGCAGACATAGTGGTCGTGCTCTCCGTACGGAGGGCAGTTACAGCTGTGCTGCTGTCAGGCAAATCAAGGCTGAACAGGGTGCCACACCCTTGATCATCCAATTCATCCTCATTTGTAAGAAATGACTGAGCATTTCTCAAAACTGTGTAGTCATCTTTTTTTAAATCTGGACCCAAAGTAATGTCAAGTCTGAACAGCACATCCCTTCCCAGCAGGTTCACTGGGCAGGAGGGGGCAACCACAACATCAGACACACAGGAATTTCCTGTCTCTTTATCTGTCAAAGTGACTGGGCCATACAGGCTTTCTGTGGTTGTGCTCCCTCCCGCATTTTGGACCTTTATTGTCCGTCCGGTGAACCTAGCACTGTTGGGGATTTTACGAACAGTAGTGCGTGTGGCTCCGGTATCACAAAGAAATTCAACCTCCTTTCCATTCACTAATAACCATATTATGGGAGCAGACATCACACTGCTGTACATAGTCAGGTCCAGGGTCTCATTAGGTTGAGTCAACACCTCAGATAGTCTTTTCTGCTGGTCAAGTACTGTTTGTTTGTCCTTGGGAGAGAGTCTGTCTATGTCGGTTAGTCATGCTCTCCCGTCTGCAGGTCTTTGACCCCCTGAGGGTCTTTGTCTTTGGTCATCCTCATAACCACCTTGATACTCCTCTCCTCCACCTTGTTGAAAACCAACTCTTTGAGTGTTTTGAAATCTTCTCCTGCCTGCACCACGTCCCCTTCCTCTGAATCCACTCTTATTACAGCCACGGGCCCAGTGACCAAGCTGGCCACACCTGAAACAAGCATTTTGATCATACACCCAGTCAGCTTCTGCATCCCATTGCCTCCGCCCCCTCAAGTGTGCTCTACCTCGGGGCAGCTCAGCCTCATACAAGCCATCATCACACTCTTCATTCATATAAATGTCCACTTTTTTCCTACTCTTGTCTTTCCGTTGTCTAGCCTCGGCTACATGGAATACATGCTGTTTAAACTCCTCCATGCTACATGTTTTCAAAGTCACACAAGACACCTTTATAGCCTCCCTAAGGTCAGCAGGCAGGGTGTCTAAGAAAGTATGCTTAAACAGCAGGCCTTCCCTTGCATCTGTATTCAGATTGATATAACCTCCGAAGACTATATCAAACACTTCTTTAAAGCGCACCCAGTAATCAACAATGTTTTCATCAGGCTTCATTCTCAGCATAGCCACATCAGTCATAGACTTAGGGAGCCCATAATGCTCTGCAGCCCTTTTTAGCACCTTTTCAACAGCTCTTTCCCAGTCCACACGGTGTTCATTTGGGTCATAATTATCTACCCATACAGGCTCAATCAATTCATCAGTAAAGAACTTCTCCTTTTTCCCAAACACTATCCTAAAGATCTTTAACATTTCTGCTTGGCTGGGATTATACAAATCCATAATGCTGTTCAATTCCTCCACACAACCATTTATATCAATATCGGGTTTTGGAACAGCCTTGGCAATCCCATGCATTTCAACAAGAGCCCATGGTTTAAAAATTCGGATGGTGGCTCCCTCTAATTCCTGGGGTGCTGCTCTTGATGTCCTCCTACTAGCTGGTGAGGTCCCTTCTTCCTCCTCTTCCTCCTCCTCTTTTACAGGTCTAAGGCAAGGCTTTTCAAAAAATGGATAACTTGCCTGAGGATTCTGAAATTGTTTTTCCACCTGTTTTGCCTCTTTCAGCAATTTGGAATATGGACCCTCCTTAGGATCTGTTACTGGATAAGGGGGGGGGGGGAGCGCTCGGTTTTTTCCTGTCCAGCTGTGACAGAGAATTTTCACTGTTTTGATCCTCACATGGTTTTTTCTGATCCACTCCTTTCTTACTATTTTTGCACCCTTGGCTGGCTTTTATTCGGGCATCTGCAGCTGCTGCCATCCAAAGATTTGCACATTCAAGTTCAGAATTTGGCCTCCTCTTATTTCCTTTGGTCACTAATTTTACCATTGACGCTAAGACTGTGCACTCATCCACATCCAATGTGGGTTTGAAAGAATAGTCTTTTTCCCATTTGCTCAGATATTTTTTCAGGATCCTTTATCTGTTTATCTTTTAACCCGTTATTGTAATTTCTAACTGTTTGACGCGCTGTCTGTTGTTTTTTCTGCTGTTTAGTTTTTTTCTTATCCCCTTTTTTCCCCACACAGTTACCCATTTTTTCCTGCTGCTTTTATTATTATTATTTTTTTTTTTTAAAAAAAAACCCCGTTGATAATTCCACAGGAATTAAAATGTTTTACCAGGAAAAGTGTGAAACGCCGTCACACTACCATTACATCATAACCGCGACCTGATATTTATTTTCAGTTCCAAACCCGGGAATTTCAACCCAAAACCTATTTTTGTCCCTGACCGGGGATTTCAACCCTCGTTGCAACTA
Organism: Pholidichthys leucotaenia; assembly: GCA_020510985.1. NCBI lineage: Eukaryota > Metazoa > Chordata > Actinopteri > Cichliformes > Pholidichthyidae > Pholidichthys > Pholidichthys leucotaenia. The sequence goes on from CM035840.1 coordinate 231,123,471, forward strand.
CTTCCGCGCACTTTATTTACTCTTCACGTTAGTCACTCGTAGTTGGATTTGGAGATTCTTGTAATATATTTAATGTTACTCACTCAAGGCTTGATTTTAGAGAAGCTTCTAAACGCACATATAGTAAATAGTAAAAAGACGCCACTTACTTTTCTTTCTTTTAACTGATGAGGATGGGCTTCACTAGACGACGTCCAGAGTCCCACACAATCCAGATTTCCTCAATGGGGAGTCCAATACTGACTGTATGCAGTCAGACCATGCGCATGGATTTCCAACCTGGAGAGCGCGTCGCCTCTATCCGCCGTCCAGATATTGCCCATTCGGGTCACCGGCACCAAGTATGTCAGAATCTAGAAAATTTATAGTGATCATATATTGGTTCGTTACCTCAAATAAGATTCATGACACAAGTATATTCCTCATATGAGTTCTTTACTGCAGGAGTGCTTGGTACAGCAAATTCAACACTGGCCATAAAAAACAATCAGGAAGTTTTTATACAAAGTCAGTTACACAAAGCATTTGCTGGGTACAATTCACAGTCATAACATTGGCCTGGACAGAGAACAACATGGCCTTGCAGGTGTGCTCTCGGGCTCCAAGTCACAGCACTTCATAAGAAAACAAGGTCAATCCCCCTCACTCCCAGACCCCTTATCATGCACATAGTCTGGTCTGGTAAGACACTTTGACTTCTAAGCACATTTTAAATGAAGGACACTCAAAAAGCCCACTTATTACCCACAAACAATACAGCACTGTATAACTCATAAAAGATGCATGCAGTATACATTTTGAATCATATAATGTGGTTATGCAATGATAATGATAATGATGTTAGTAATTATAAAATGATTAACAATTATAAAATGCTTTGTTAGTAACAGCAATCACATAAAATGATAAATGATTAGACATGCATGATAAACAATAAACAATTTTCTGACAGAGTGTTTCCCTTTGTAATATTTAACATGTTTACTTCACTCAACAAAGTGATATTTTATGAAAATATGGACCCCATATCTCAAATTTTCTAACCTTATGGTGGCTTCGATTCTTGGGAGCATTAACTTGGATTAAATATGACTTCTTTTTTCCTGGACCTTGTTTGTGGTGCCATGACGGTTACGCTCCTCTGTACAAGTGTACAAGTGCTGGTTTATGTATGTACATGTATGAGTTTCTAGCTGTGAAGTATATCCCCCCCTTTTTTTCCCCTTTTCCCTTTTTTTAAAAAAAATTTTAATCTCTAATTTTGTGTAGATCAGTGTTGTGCTGAGCTGTTTTTCACATTTTGATTGTTGGGGGGTGGGGGGGTTGTGTGTGTGTACAAAACAAAAAAAAATTCAATAAATACAATTAAAAAAAAATATATATATAACATGAACAGGATTCTACCACCTAAAGAACATAGCCAGAGTCCGCCCACTTCTCTCTCGAGCAAACATGGAGATACTGATGCACGCTTTTATCACCAGTCGTATTGATTACTGTAATGCCCTGCTCTCTGGTCTTCCCAAAAAGACAATTTTAAATCTGCAGTTATTACTGAATATACAATGTGTTCTGACGAGGACCAGACAGCAGGCTCACATCATGTTGGTTTTAGAATCACTGCATTTGCTCCCCATGTCCCTCAGGATCAATTTTAAGGTTCTTTTACTGGTTTATTAGTGTCTGCATGCTCTTGGGCCTTCTTATTTATCAGAATTACTTTTGAGATATGAGCCCCCATGGCCCCTGAGGTCCTCTGGCATTGGTCTTTTAATTATTCCTACTGTCAGAACACGCTCCCACGGTGAGGATGCTTGTGTGTGTGTGTGTGTGTGTGTGTGTCTGTCTGTCTGTCTATATGGGGTTGGGTGTGTTATGACGGAATTACTTCTGTAATGACAAGGCCAGGTGCACAATTGAACTTCACTTTATCAAAAGGGGTGGTCACACACAATACAGCCACCTGGCAGGGGCATCGGCAAAGAGGCCGTAACATGGATGCCCCCTGGTATTTATGGGGTGGTGCAATGGCGGAAGAAGAGGTGGCCACCACTACACTGCACTTCACAACAAAACATAAAATACAACATCCCCCCCCCCCCAGAAAGTCCAAAAACACACACACAATCAAGACCCTCCCAAATTTAGGACCCGAAACACGCACTAAGAAAACAAAAACTCCATTCATCCATCCATCTTCTACCGCATTTCCGGAGGTCCGGGTCACGGAGGCAGCAGTTTAAGCAGAGAAGCCCAGACTTCCCTCTCCTCGCCACCTGCTCCAGCTCTTCAGAGAGGATACCAAGGCGTTCCCAGACCAGCTGGGAGACATAGTCTCTCCACCGAGTCCTGGGTCTGCCCCGAGGTCTCCTCCCAGTGGGACGTGCCTGAAACACCTCAAGTGGGAGGCGTCCAGGAGGCATCCTAATCAAATGCCCATACCACCTCAGCTGGCTCCTTTCAATGTGGAGGAGCAGCGGTTCTACTCTGAGCCTCTCCCGGATGACTGAGCTCCTCACCCTATCTCTGAGGGTGAGTCCAGCAATCCTACGGAGAAAGCTCATTTCAGCCGCTTGTATCCGCGATCTCGTTCTTTCGGTCATTACCCAAAGCTCGTGACCATAGGTGAGAGTAGGAACGTAGATTGACTGGTAAATTGACAGCTTTGCCTTAGAACTAAGCTCCCTCTTCACCACAACAGACCGGTACAACGTCCGCATCACTGCAGATGCTGCTCCGATCCGTCTGTCAATCTCTCGCTCCATTTTCGCCTCACTCGTGAATAAGACCCCAAGATACTTAAACTCCTCCTCTTGGGGCAGGAGCCTGTCCCCAACCCGGAGAGGACAATCCACCTTTTTCTGGCTGAGGACCATGGACTCAGACTTTGAGGTGCTGATTCTCATCCCTTCTGGATGAAGCCAACAGGACAACATCATCTGCAAACAACAGAGATGAGATCCGGTGGTCACCAAGCATGACGCCCTCCATTCCTTGGCTGCGCCTAGAAATCCTGTCCATAAAAATTATGAACAGGATCGGTGACAAAGGGCAGCCCTGGCGGAGTCCAACTCTCACTGGGAGTCTGACCGAGTGTTGGCAATACAAACCAAACTCTCACAACGGTTGTACAGAGACCGAATAGCTCGTAACAACAAGCCCGATACCCCATACTCCCGAAGCACCCCCCACAAAAAACCACGAGGGACGCGGTCAAATTCCTTCTCCAAGTCCACAAAGCACATGTAAACTGGTTGGGCAAACTCCCACAAACCCTTGAGAATTCTCGAGAGGGTAAAGAGCTGGTCCGATGTGCCACGGCCAGGACGAAAGCCACATTGCTCCTCCTGAATCCGAGGTTCGACCAACGGCCGGACTCTCCTCTCCAGTACCTTGGTATAGACCTACCCAGGGAGGCTGAGGAGTGTGATCCCTCTAAAGTTGGAGCACATCCTCCGGTCCCCTTTTTTGAAGCGAGGAACCACCACCCCAGTTTGCCATGCCAAAGGCACTGCCCCGACCTCCACGCAATGGTGCATGATCCCCCTCATAGATCGTCACCTTATCGTGGTGGTGGTGGTCGGGGGGTTTGCGTTCCCCAGTGATCCCAGGAGCTATGTTGTCTGGGGCAATTTGCCTCTGATAGGGTCACCCAAGACAAACTGGTCCTGGGTGAAAGGCCAGACTGAGAACGATCCAACAGACTCTCATGATAAATTCTAGATCAAGGATTCAGTGTACCCCGCCCGGTATGGGGTTACCGGGGCCCCACCCTGGAGCCAGGCCTGGGGGAGGGGCTTGATGGCTAGCGTCTGATGGCCGGGTTTCCACCCATAGGACCTGTCCGGGCTCAGCCCGAAGGAGTTACATGGGTCCGCCCTCCAGTGGGCTCACCACCTGCAGGAGGGATCATGGGGGTCCAGTGCTATGTAGATTAGGTGGCGATCAAAGGCGGAGACCTTGGCGAACTGATCCAAAGCTTTCTAAACTGGCTTTTGGTAGGTGGAAAACAAAAACTGAAATCATTAAATGGCCTATCACATTCACACAACAAAACATAAAACTTGGGAGGACAGATGGACTACTGTCCTACTCCAAATAGCAAGGTGGATTATTCTGTTACCTGTACTAACTAAAAAAAAGTTCATTAATAACTTTAAACATTGCCGTGTTCCTAAAATATAACACACCTAAAATAACAACAGTTTAATCATACAAAGCAAAATTAGGAATGAAAACATACACAGAGAGAATCATGAAAGACTTGGAACATGTACTACACATACAGGGTTTCTCTTCTCAAACAGCATTAGCATGCAGTAAGAACCTGCAAAAGGTCCTTAATTTAGCCAATTTGGCATTTTTTGTGTGTGTTCTTCATCTTAATATTTGTAGCCACACCAGACGATGAAATTTTCTCAAACTTATAGTAGAAAACAATTCCAAAATGAGCTGTTTCTTCCTATTTTTTTTTTTTTTTTTACATATGCAAACATATGAACATTGGAACATTAGAACTCTCTCTTTTTTTTTCAAAACTCATACTACTGTCCTTCTGGCAGAAAAGGGTAGAACTGGCTTGTGGGAGGCCCAAGGCAGCCCTTCAGTAGACCCGCCCCTGGAAGCGGCATGCCACCAGGATCGCAGGTGATCTCATAGACGAGCGTGCCTCTTCTCTTCGCCATCGACCACCTCTCTTGTCCAGATCCGCCATCTGAAGCATCCTCCCAGGCATGCCGCAGCTCATTGGTGTGCCTCCACGAGCCATCCAACAGCTGGAGGTAGGCTGCGCCCCGCTCAGCCACGATGCACATCCACTCTTAGTGTTCCTCTGGCTGTCATTTGGCCCACATCTGCCATGGACGTCTCTCCCCTTGAGCCCGGATAAGGTCCATAACTCTCAGAGGAGCTCTGCTCGGCCTGCAGTGTTGCTGATCAGCACGCAGTCCCTCCGTGCCTGTCAGTCTGGCCCCGACTCCTTGCAAAGCTGCTGCAGCAGTCACCGTTGTAGCTCCAGATCCTCCAGCCCACTGTGGCCAAGCTCCAGAGGAAACTGAGGCTAGCTCATCGGCGTCACCTGCCGACACAGGCACCTTGCCACCACACTCGGTACCCTCTTCCAGGATACCTGAGCACTGGCACTGAGACCCTCCTGCGTCAAACCTGAGTGAGGCTGGTCCTGCTTGACCACCGTCGTGCCCGGTAAATCTTCGTCCCGCACAGCGTCATCCTCCACCACAGGAACCGGATGGTTCCGCTGGCCAAAACCAGTCCACTCTTCCCAAGCGTCATCTTTAATTGCGAACCCCAACCCATAAAACAGGTCACAGCCCATGAAGTTGTCACCTCGGGTCGTGACGTGGAACGTGAAATCAGCCATCACCGCCGACTTGTACCGAACTGTTAACTCCAACATTCCTGGACAGCCATGTTATCCAACGTTCCTTAACTCCAACACAGACTGCCACTTTCATAACTGTAAAGTGGCGCTGGGTTTCCTCTTATCCTGTAGTGGGGGAAAAATTTCCTCACCGTGGCCTAATTCAACAATGATCCCTCCACTGGGATGCTTCTCAAGATGGCGACCGGGATGGTCACACTTTTTCAGTGCTGAGACAAAGTCACTGATTTTGCCATTAAAAGTGGCTGGCCTGCAGCGATCGGCGCTCGTGGCGAACACGCACGGGCTGAATTGCCACCTCCGTTGGATTGCCCTTTAATCGCCTTTCTCCAGCGACTTCCTGCGCCTTCCTGAAGCGATTGCTCAGCTAACACTAGTTAGCTTAATGCTACCTGAAGCGATTGCTAAGCTAACACTAGTTAGCTTAATGCTGGCGCCAGTCTCTAAATAACTACCTACAGCGATCGGATATACCTCCGGTGGATTACCCCTTTGATCGCTTTTATCCGGCCACTGTGAGTAAACTGACCAGCGATTCCAGCGCTTCCTTGTGATTCACTGATGTGCCCTACCTGAAGCGATTGCTAAGCTAACGCTAGTTAGCTTAATGCTGGCGCCAGCCATTCCACCTAACACCAGCCTGAATCAAAGCCCAGCTGCGAGGCCCAGCGGAGATACTACCAGGCAGGCGGCTATTTGTTTGACGGGGCTCAGCAGAGATTTCACCCAGGCAGACGGCGGTAGGCGGCGGTGCCCAGCGGAGGACTTACCGTGACTGCAGCGGCGGTGTGCGACGAGACTACCCGAAACGATTGCTAAGCTAACGCTAGTTAGCTTAATGCTGGCGCCAGTCATTCCACCTTACACCAGCCTGAATCGAAGCCCAGCTGCGAGGCCCAGCGGAGATACTACCAGGCAAGCGGCTATTTGTTGACGGGGCTCAGCAGAGATTTCACCCAGGCAGACGACGGTAGGTGGCGGTGCCTAGAGGAGGATTTACCGTGACCTCAGCGGAGCTCGGTGGCAGCGGCGGTGTGTGACGAGACTCGGTTGGAGGAGCGGGACGGGAGACCAGTTACGGCGACTATGAGCAACGAGACCAGCAACGGAAGGGGCTAGTTGGCTAGCTGAGGCCCAGCTGGATTCGAGGACGATCGGATCAGATTCTGGCGATATAAGCAGAATTTATTTTACTATCCACAGATTTTCCTTTTCCTTCTTTCCAAGAAAGACTGAAGATGGCTGCCACCGGATTAAAAAGTGGGCTGATGGGCACCACTAATAAGCCTTTTCTACTTCTCTACTTCCTCTTCGTTTTGTCTTTGTGTGTCTGGACCTGCAACAAGAAGGATTTTCCGACAAACTCAACCAAAGGTGAAGTTAAAAAGTTTTATCTGTATGGATTTGGGCTTGGACATCTCACCCTACACTCTATGTGGTCTTTAAAAGCCCTGAGCAAAAACTTCCAAATTAAGGCAAACATGGCTGTTAATCAAAAATCACAATATGGCAGAGGATATACAGTTAAAGTTCTGTTAGTTCTGCTACTTCTGGCAGGAGACATTCACCTTAACCCTGGACCTGCCACTATTAAACAGCAGACCACTGGGTTAGCACAAAACCGAGCTGTACAAAAGCAAAAACAACATTTATTTTTCCAAACTGTTAATCATGCACGAGTTCTTTGGGACACCAAGGCTAAACCAAAGGGGATCCTCGGCGGTCATTTAAACATACGGAGCATAATCCCCAAAAGAGATGAGATTTCGGTGTTGCTGTTGGACTCAAATCTGGACTACCTTTGTCTCTCAGAAAGCTGGCTACACAGTAACATAGACACTAATATGATCGATATTGTGGGCTACCAGTGTTTTAGAAAAGACAGGCAGGTAGGGAGGGGAGGAGGTGTTTTAATTTACATCAAAGAGAAATATAAATGTCAACTGGTTGATTTGAATACTTCACTTGAATGTTTAGCTGTTAATGTATGTCTCTCTCCGGTAATGAATTTCAACATTGCAGTAGTGTACAACCCACCGTCACACAACTCTTCCTTTTATAATGAATTAAGTGATCTGGTTAAACAACTTGAGAAGAACAGAGAAACAATAATTCATGGTGACTTTAATATCAACTGGTCTGATAAAAAAGACAAACAAAAACTGAAAAGCCTCATGACTAAATTTAATTACCAGCAAATCATCAAAGGACCCACCAGGATAACCAAACAATCCAGAACACTTATTGACATGGTATTTACTAATAAACCAGAACGAATAACCAGAACCTATAATCTTGTAACTGGTCTCTCAGATCATAACATGGTTCTTGCTGTCAGGAAACTTACTAAAAAGCGACTACAGTATTTTGGGGGAGTTGATATTGACAAATCAAATTTTATTATCCCCAAATCAAAAAATGAGGAGTTTGAACATTACTTAGAGAATCAAAATTGGGAGCAGCTCATGGCAACATGTGAAGTAGATGATTGTTGTAATTTTATAACTGCAACAATCACAAAGTCTATAGAAAAATTTTCAAAGCAAATTAAAAGTAGACAACAGAAGATTAGCCTACCATGGTTAAATAATGAAATAAGAAAACTTATGAAGAGGCGAGACTATGCACTGAAAACATCACTAACCTCCAAACTACAAAATGATCACCTTGTGTACAAAAGTTTAAGAAATAAAGTGGTACATGAGCTGCGAAAATCAAAAATATCTTATTACAATAAACTGGTAGATCATGCAAAGGGTAACAACAGTTCCCTATGGAGACATTTAAATAACTTAACTAATAAAAAAAACGATCAGAAGGGGGTAAAGGAACTTAGAATCAATGGCAAGACCGTCAGTGACAAGGCTACTTTGGCAAATGAATTTAATTCACACTTTGTGGGCTCTGTGGAAGACTTAACAAAAATTTTTGTGCTGCCAAATGTGCTCAACAACACAAATTCCATACTTCCAACAGATACTTTTCACATCGATGAGGTAAATGAGAAGTTAATTGCTGGTATTGTTAAAACACTGTCAAACTCAAAAACTAATGATATCTACAATATGAGCACCTCCTTTCTCAAAATGCACAGCAAAATATTAATCAAACCACTGACTCATCTCATTAATCTCTCCATTAGGTCTAGTACATTTCCATCTGGCTGGAAAAAAGCTGTCGTCATACCAGTTCATAAATCAGGCAGTAAAGACGATATATGCAATTACCGCCCAATCTCTATCTTACCAGTCCTATCTAAGGTTCTTGAAAAAGTTGTAGCTACACAGCTGATAGACTACTTACAAGACAGTCAACTTCTTCATCCACATCAATTTGGTTTTAGACCAGGATACTCAACAGAAACAACAAATTGTTGCCTTATTGAAAACGTCAAACAGTCCTTGGACAGGGGTAATGTGGTAGGAGCTGTTTTTCTAGATCTCAAAAAGGCTTTCGATACTGTAAACCACAGTTTGCTTTTATCCAAAATGGTATCTTTTAACTTCTCCCCAAATACATTAGAATGGTTTGCATCTTATCTCCAGAATAGAGAACAGTGTGTAAAAGTTCACCAGGATAAATCCTCATTTTTAAACAACCGCATGGGTATCCCACAAGGGTCCATTCTTGGTCCTTTACTTTTCAGCATTTTTATTAATGACTTGCCGTTACACTGCTCAGCTGCAACATGCCAACTTTATGCAGATGATGCAGTTATTTACACAGCTGCCAAGACTCCAGCACAGGCTGCAGATGTACTGTCTACAAGTATGGTTGATGTCCAAGAGTGGCTCCTCAAGAACCATCTATTGCTGAACCTTCAGAAAACAGTCTCAATGTGCTTTTCAATCAAAAAATGTAACCTGCAACATTTTAAAGTTAATATACATGATCATGACATCAGTTTAGCTACAGAATTCAAATACCTTGGCATTGTACTAGATCCTCAACTCAAATTTAATCTTCATATAAAGAAAATTTCAAAAACAGTAAAAAAAAATCTGAACTGCTTTAAATTAATTAGATATTACATACCTTACGAAGCAGCTGCACTGTATATGCATTCTATGGTTTTTTCTCATATATCATACTGTTTGACAGTCTGGGCTCAAGCAGCCCCTTCCACAATAAGACATATAGGTTCATTATATAATCAAACCCTAAAAATCTTGGACAAAAAGCCCATTAGGTGGCATCACTGTAATGTTTTAAAAAAATACAACCTATTGAGTTTTGAGAGCTTCATTGACCTCTGTCTTCTGAAATTAACGTTCAAATGTTTCCATAAATCAGCACCCGAGCCACTTGCGGGTTTCGTCCAAAGACAGGACAGCAGCAGAGCCACCAGGAGTTCTGTTAACAATAACTGTAAAATATTCCACCGCAGAACCACATTTGGACAAACAGCTTTCTCTATAAAGGGCAGTCACATCTGGAACACAATGCCAAATGAAATTAAAATAATAACGGACTTTAAAACATTCACTAAAAATGTTAAAAACTGGCTGAAAAATAAACAAGAATGTACTCATGTATGAATTATTTGTCTGCAAAGTGAGAGTGAATGAAGGGAAGGAATAAATGTGTTTGTTTATAGTGAGTGACGGAGGGAGGAAGGCCTGAAATAGGCAAATGTGAGTTATGTTATATGTGTTAAATGTGAGTCAGGCTGTTATATTTGTGTATTTATAATATTTATAATATTTATGTTAAATGTGAGTCAGGCTGTTATATTTGTGTATTTATAATATTTATAATATTTATAATTGTGTATTTATAATTTTTCTGCATTGATGTATGTGGTTATTGTGTATATTTTTTATCTTGATTCTTTTTTCTAAAGCCCATCCAGGGACAAGAGTTGCAAATTAGCTAATAGCTATACACTCTATGTGCAACACATCAGATTGATTGTCTTTGATTAATTGTCTATGTTTATTGCACTGTCCCTGTCAAATAAACTAATCTACTACTACTACTACACCCCCGTGTTGACCAGCAGCGGCACCACCTTACCATCCAGAGTCACCTTGCAAAATGTGAACCCGTTGGTACTTGGGGAAACCGCATGGACAGTTGTTGGGGCGGGTGAAGTTGTTTCCTCCGTGGGCTCTCCGTCTCGGACATACGACACACCCTGGCATAATGGTTCAAGCTTCCCTCTAGCCGGGCATTCCCTTGCCTTGTATTGGTGCTTCGTGGACCAACAACCCATACACAAGGGTTTTCTCGGGGCAGACCCTTGGCTGATAGTGTTGGTTTCTGCGTTGCTGTCGGTCACGCTATTCTCGCTGTCTGGGTCCGCTACTAATGCTGCCGCGGTAGGCCCCAGCTGTCATTATGATTGGTGCCACTTTAGCTCTGAAGCTGGCTTGTCTGCAGTTTCCACTTGGAGAGCTAGCTCGACAGCCTCAGATAACGTCAGGTCATTCATCGTTGAGAGTAGCTTAGCTTGTAAAGCACTGCTGGTTGTGTGCTCTGCCAGCTGGTCACGTACCATTCCCTCCTCCAACAGCCCAAAACAGCACTTGCAAGCCAGCTGCCGCAAGTTGGTGACAAACTGGCAGACAGGCTCACCCACTCACTGGTGTCATTGTCGGAACCGAATCCTCTGGATGGTGACACTGTCCGGGGTGTGGAAATGGCATGCTAGCAACTCGACCACATCCTCATACGAGTCGGTAGCCCCTAGTGTACGCATGATCCACTGGCCCTCAAACCCCAAATTATAGATGAATGATGAATGAATCTTTATTTCAGATAGATTAAAAAAGAAACAGAATAATATAACAAAGGGGAAAAAAAATCCAACAAGGTCAAATTAACAATAACTCCTCTGGTTATACAGTTCAACATAAGTTATCCGAAATGGGTGATGGCTGAAGCTGCAGCTTATATTGCCCACCCATATTCCATCCAAGAATTCAAAAGAACAAAAAAACAAAAGCAATTACATTTCGGAACAAATCTAAGACAAAATGTGACAAAAAAAAAAACTAAGCAACAGCACAACACAGACTGGATATGACAATCCTTATGTGATTTTATATGTCATCTTGTATATATGTTTGGAGTATTTCTTCCTTTAGTTTTTGTTTAAATTGTCCAAGCGTTGTACATGATTTTGATTCAGGTCCAAAATCGTTCCATAATCTTACTCCTTGCAACTGAAACACAGTGTTGCTTGGTGGTAGTTCTCACTGAAGGTTTTTGAAATATACATGTTCCTCTGAAATGATATTGTTTCTCCCTTATTTGGAACAACTTTTGGATATTTGCGGGCAGTGATAGATTCTTCACTTTAAACATAATTACTGCAGTTTTAAAGTCAACCAGATCTTTCAACTTGAGAGCTTTTAATTTAAGAAAAAGTGGGTTTGTTGGTTCCCTGTAAGCAGCTTTGTTTATTATTCTAAGAGCTCTCTTCTGAAGCATAAAGACTGGATATATGTTTGTTTTATATGTATTTCCCCATACTTCAGTACAATATGTCATGTATGGGAGTATTAATGAATGATACAAAGTATGTAATGTGGGTTGATTCAGCAAGTATTTCGCTCTGTGTACTATTGCGATTGATTTAGATATTTTACCTTTAATATAATTAATATGTGACTTCCAACACAGTTTATTATCAATTATTACTCCAAGAAATTTAGTTTCAGATACCCTTTCAATCTCTACACCATTTACACTGAGTTCTAAGTTGTTGTGATGGTTGTTAAAAACTATAAATTTTGTCTTACTTAAATTGAGCGTTAATTTGTTTGAATCAAACCACAGTTTAAGCTTTCCTAATTCCTTTCCAAGTGTATCCAAAAGTTGTTCCAAATTGCTTCCACTGCATAATAGATTAGTGTCATCGGCAAACAAAATTAAATCCATGTTTTCCGAGACTTTACATATATCATTTATATACATATTGAATAACAATGGCCCCAAAACTGAACCCTGTGGGACTCCACAAGTAACCTTCAGTAACTGTGAGTTTTTGTTACCAACACATACATACTGATATCTATTCTTTAAGTAACTACATAACCAGGACAGTGCTACCCCCCTAATACCACAATTTTGTAGTTTCTTTAATAATCAATTATGATCCACTGTATTAAATGCTTTTTTAAGATCCAGGAATACCCCAGCTGAATACTCTTTATTTTCAACAGCAGTTGATATTTTTTCTATAAATTCCATTAGTGCAAATGCAGTTGTCCTTTTGTGTCTGAACCCATATTGCTGCTCACACAATAAATTATTCTTCATTATGAAGTTGTCAATTCTCTCATAGAATATTTTTTCAAGTATCTTGGAAAATTACGGCAATAGTGAAACTGGTCTATAGTTTGAAAATTCCCCTCTATCACCCGTCTTATATATCAGAATTACTTTAGCTATTTTCATTGCATTGGGAAATATACCTGTTTGGAGAGACAGGTTACAGATATACGTCAGTGGTTTCACTAAGCATTCAATAATAGTTTTGACTAAGAGCATGCCAATACCATCACAGTCCGTAGATGTTTTACTTTTAAACGATTTAACAACTTCAATGACCTCTCTCTCATCTGTGTTCTTTATGAAAATGGAGTCTTTTATAGCAATGTTTTTGCTTATTGTATCACCCGTAGGTGCCGTAATGGGTATTTCTCAAGCCAAATTAGGACCAATGTTAACAAAAAAAGTTATTAAATTCATCTGCAGGTGAGGCTGCATTCACACTCTGAGTCGTTGTATTATTTTTTGAAAAATTGGTTGGGTAGCTTGTATTTCTGTTATTTCCAAGAATATTGTTAAGTATTGTCCATGTATTTTTAATATTGTCTTTGTTTTTCTCCAGTTCTTTACTGTAATAGTCTCTTTTACTACATCTCATTATATATGTTAACTTATTTTTGTATGTTTTATACCGCTGCTCTGCTTCTTTTGTCCTTTTCTTTAGAAAAGCTTTGTATAATAAATTTTTCTTTTTACACGCCTTTTGTAATCCTTTGGTTAACCATGGCTTATCGACAAATTTATGTTTAAGCTTTTTCTTTACTAATGGACAATTTTTTTCATAAAGAGTGGTTACAATGTTCATAAATGTGTCATAGGTGTCATGACTTGCTGCTCATCAGCGGCACCAGCTGCGCGCACACCTGCGCCTCGTCAGCGGCGAGGTATTTAACTCACTCTGCCCTGGGCTTCGGCCTGAAGCCGTCTGTTCTCATCGGCATCTCTTGCTGCAAGGAACCCCCTTCTCCAAGCAAGGAAATCTGAGTAAGCTTTCCTCACCTCTTTTTCTCCCAGTCTTCTCCCCTGTGCACAGGTGGATTCCCCGGCGGCGGACCTCGTCTCCTCGCTGCTGCCTCCTCGCTGCTGCTGCAGGCGCTCCAGGTTGCTGTCTTCCGGGCTACGCCCTTGTTAACGCCAGCCACCAACCCAAACCAAGTAAGCCAGCAAACTGTCTTAAGGCGCTTTTCCACTAGCCCCGCTCAGCCCCGATTGAAAACCCGACTCTACTCACTTCGGTTCGGTTCAGCCTCAGTTGCTTTTCAACTACTGCTGGCACACCTGCTGGCACACCTGCTGTGGGTGGGATTTGTTGAACAGCAGGCGGCGCCACACCCTCGTGACGTGAAACATGCGACCGAATCCTCCACAACAAACAAAATGGCTGATGACGAGGAAAGGAGGAAGGAGAGAGGAATGACTGTGACATGAAACTGGTTAAATCTATGGTGCTGACTTGTTGTGCTCTGCACAATCTGTGTGAGAGTCATGGAGAGACATTTGACACTACATTGGATGATGCAGTAGATGAACCAGTGGTGGCAGCGGCACAGAGAGCAGAGGAGCAGGGTGGTGATATTGTAGCGAACTCAATATAAGCACCCTACTTGGCTTGCCAAGTGGGTTGACCCTATTGGCGACACAGGTAGAGTGCGGGACTCCGGAGCGGGAGGCGTGAGTCCGAACCTCCCGGTGGGACGTCGAGCTGCACGTTACAATATAATACGAGATGCTGTGATGCAATACTTGCCTATTTCGTCCACATTTATGTGCATACATATTTCAACAATGTTTTTTGTAAATAAAATGTTGTGCATGGTCCATCTACCTGTCCTCTTGTTCATAACGCTTATCTGTTAAGAAGGTGCGAAGCCATCAGCCTAATGATGAGTCCACACTTCTCACTGTAGTGATAATTGCTCACGCTGAGCGCTCTGCCCGCCCGTACGCTGTGGGGGTCACACACGACGTGTTCCTCCCCACACTCTCAAATTTTTTTCCCGTATATTTTTCTTTTTGGCGTACAGAAATGGCAATACGCCTGTATTTGCTAAAGTTGCATTTTCCCCGTATTAAAATACGGCGAAACTGTATCACTTGACAGGTATGTAATTACATGCAGAAACACCACACAGGCCATCTTCACAAAAATCCAGCTCGACAAGCCACTTTTGCTTAGGTGGAAATGCAAATTGAACTATAAATCATGTGCTGATACATGTCATATTTTCCCATGTAAAGGTCTCCCACTTTTACTTACAAATTGATTTTTAATTTTTGGGAAAAGGGAATATAAATTTTGCACTTGTTGGTAACAACAGTTGTGTGCAACAAAAACACAGTTGTGTATCCTTGTCCGATTTGTCTACTGTTAGTGCCAAATTTTTGCTAGATTCCTTCTTAATTTATTAAATTTTGACTGGTGATGCAACATTCAACTTACACGTACTTACCTTTATCAGTGTCTACAAGTTCAAGCACACCTGTACAACTGCTTATAACATAAAAAATGTACCCGTTTAAGAGAAATGGATTCCGCATTGCAAATTTGTTTAAAAAAAAAAAAAACCTACCAAGACATTACGTTTTGTTGTGTTGTCAAAAATTAAATTACCATTAGAAGGCTATACACCTGACCTGATGAACAGCAGCATGTGGAGTGAACAGAGAATGGAATGTGTATGTAATTATTGGCTTTTCTCATACGGTGTCATAACAGATAAACCAGACTTTTGATGCAAACAATACAATTTTATTCCAGAAGCAAAATTTACAAACAAAAAAACAGACTGGGCGATGACATCTCTGCGAGCTCTTCCCTTCGTAACGCAGCTCCAGGGCTTCACGCGCATCTGCCCGCACATCTGCGGCCACCTGTCGCAAATGCTGCATGTACTCCTGATTCTTGCCGCTGGTCATGTTGCCGTTCCAAGAGCCGCATCTCTTCGTCATGCATGTTGACCATCGCTAATGTAAGGTCAGCGATGGGAGTTGTCTGTTTTTGTCTTGCCTAGATGGAAAGACAGAAAGGCATGGTCGTTAAAGCTGGATCACTACATATATTATGGAATTACACAGGTGAAAGTCTGTGGTGGAATGTCACTATTATATTATGCTTCATTGCTGTATATAAGCTGAACTGTCATGTTGCTGCCCCTCAGTAGAGCAGATTTTGCAACACGCAGGGTGCTGTCTTCGGCTGCAGCCCCCCTGCAAAACTAAAAAGGATTAAGATTAAGAATATGGATGGATGGATGGGTAATGTTTAAACTAGTTGCTTGTAGTGTGGCCGCAGAAATCTGAATGGGTTAATACAGTCGGCTGACGCGAAGCATTTCAATGAAGCATGTGGATTTCAACTGCAGTTCATGAGCTTTAGTTGTTTTTATAAAACAGGAGTTACAACAGCACCAATCACCACACCTAAAAATGGTTGTGGAACACCGATAAGTGAAGACCAAAGAATAACCTTTTTGTACATTTAAAAAGACATTTTCAATTAATTAATATGCAGCTACAGGAAATTGCATTAATCAATTTGGTACATAACTTGTTAGGCTCAGCCCCCCCGCGACCTGTAAAGGATTAAGTGGTAGAAGACGGATGGATGGATGGATGGATGGATTTTCGACCCTGGTTTCCGCTGGACCTGTTTCAACCAAAAAAAAAAAATCATGGTTATTGTGCCTTATCGGTACTTGAACGTGATCCAGATGGAGCTGGTGATGTGGAGCCGATCCAGCTGGCGCTCCGACAGACGCACACGCAGACGCAGCGCCAGGAGAGTCCGGTGTGTCCATCATGTCCACTGAGGTGGACCCCTGTGATATGAAATGCGATTCTAGAAAGAAAATGCATGCAATTTAAAAACTTAACACCAAAGTGCAACATGTACACAACACTCTCAAGTTTTTAACCGGAATACAATAAGCGTAATTCAGCATTTTGTTCACGCTAATACTTAACACAAAGCAAGCATGAATCTGCAGTTGGCTGCAAAACAATAGGGAAGCCTCAGTAACAACCATTACCCACAATCTAACAACCTTCCTATTTCTTAAAAACAGTGAGCTTGGCACAGAAAGGATAAAGTGGCGAAAAGATGCGCAATATCAAAACAACACTCACCATCCACGGTTTCCAAGGCCGTGACCGTGACAGTGGCCGTGTCGAGCCCAATGTCTCTCAACGAACCACTTCCACTCCTTCCGATCCGCTCAACTTCGAGCGGTCCTTCACTGCTCGGTAATCGCTTTTCAGCTTTTTCAGCTTCTCTCGACACTGTTTGGCAGCATGGATGTGCCCTTGGGAAGCCATCTGCTCGGACACCTGGATTTCGAGTAGATCCGTCACACTCGCGCTGGATGCGATCATCGCCTATTATAGAAAGAAAATTGTGCACCTCCTAATATATAATATTAGGAGTATATTATTATATAAGTATATTATACAGTATATTAATATAATATACTATAAAATACTATTAAAGGGGCGCACTGTGTTCACTGGCTGAACAATTACAAATGGCGGTCGTGGAGTAAATTCAGCAGAAAAAGTCGCTTTCATGACGTTACGACCTGACCAATCAGCGGCGACCAGTCTCTTAAAGTCATATCACAGCCATACTCAGCCCTACTCAGCTCGGTTAGACCCTGCCCTGGATCAGGTACGAAAAAAGTACCTGCTAACCGGTGCTGGGGCTAATGGAAAAGCGCCTAAAGCGGGCTGAGTGGTGCGGTGTAGGGCTAAGTGAGGCTAGTGGAAAAGGGCCTTTAGTCTTCTGTACTGGTGTGGTGCCCGTTACCCTTCTCCCTCTGCTTCCTCCCTTAGGGTTGTCCGGCTGAACGGCTTCCTGCCCCCGTGCCTGACGCAGACGCCCACCACCAATACATTCTTATCCCACAGACACGCAGCCACGCACTCTTGTTGTTCAATAAAGCTATTAAATCTTCCCTGAGCCTGCGTGTGTGTCTCCTGAGCCGTGCGTTATGTCAATAGGCTTCATTTACATCTGATACATAGACTTTTGTCCAGTCTTGCTTCAGCAAGTCCTCTTTAAAAGAACTGATTGCATTTTGTGATTTGTATCTGAACGATTTTAAAGTTTTTTTCTGTAGTGGCCCCCGTGTGGCCATGGATAAGTGCAAAGGTTGGCAAATGGTCACTTATATCATTTATCAATAATCCACTTTCTATTTTCTTATCAATAATATTAACAAACAGGTTGTCAATAAGTGTAGCAGTGTGAACTGTGATTCTACTGGGATGTGTTATTGTGGGATATAGACTCATGCTGTACATAGAATTCATGAACTCTGTAATTACATTTTGTTGAAATGGATTTAGTAAATCAATATTGAAATCTCCACAGATTACTACCATTTTCTTACTAGTAATATTATTGTACAGCCCGACTAATTTATCTCTAATTGAGACATTCAGTCTCAATGCAAGTTCCTGGCGTTCTATATATACAACTTATAATTAGATTTTTTGTTTTATCTTGGTCAATCTCAACAGTAACACATTCTAAAATCCCTGGTAGTGCAAAGGACATTCCATTTACAAGTTTACACCTATACAGGTCATCAATATACAGTGCAACACCACCACCCTTTTTTTGAGATCTGTTAATATGAAACATCTGATATCCCTCTATTGCCATCAGGGGAGCCTGCTCTTCATTAAGCCAAGTTTCTGAGACTGCGATAGCTGTAAATTTTCTGTCTAGCTGTTTTAAATAGTCCTGAATCAATCAAAAAAAGAAAAAGTCTAATCAGAGATTTCGAACTCCTTGGTTCAACACAGAAACTCGTAGCTTAAAACAGAAGACTCGTCAATTAGAAAGAAAATGGCACTCTACTAATTTAGATGAAATCTATTTAGCTTGGAGAAATCATCTTTTAATTTATAAAAAAAATCTCTTAGAAAAGCTAGAACGAGTTATTACTCTGCATTAATAGAAGAGAACAAGAATAATCCCAGGTTTCTTTTCAGTACTGTAGCCAGGTTGACAAAGAGTCAGGACTCTGTCAATCTTAGCATTCCCTTAGAGCTTACTAGTCAGGACTTTATGAACTTTTTCAATAATAAAATTTCATCCATCAGAGATAAAATCAATCAGATTCTTCCCACAGTTAACTTAAATACTTTAACTACTACAACTCCTTCTATTGATGTCTGTCTTGATGAGTTTACTCCAATCGACCTTTGTGAGTTAGACAAAATAGTTTCCTCATCCAAACCTTCAACTTGTCTTTTAGACCCTATTCCTACCAGGTTATTTAAAGAAGTCTTCCCACTTATTGGTAGCTTTATTCTTCATATAATCAATTCTTCATTAACTTTAGGCCATGTACCGCAGGCTTTTAAAACTGCTGTAATTAAACCCTTACTCAAAAAGCCAACGCTAGATCCAGGAACTTTAGCTAACTATAGACCAATCTCTAATCTCCCTTTCATTTCAAAAATCTTAGAAAGAGTTGTTGCTACGCAATTATTTGACCATCTGCAGGGAAATGGTTTACTTGAAGAGTTTCAATCTGGGTTTAGAATCCATCATAGTACTGAAACAGCCTTAGCGAAGGTCACTAACGACCTCCTCGTTAGTGACCTTTTCACTCTGATAATGGACTAGTTTCTGTACTTGTCCTTTTAGACCTTAGTGCAGCTTTTGATACTATCGATCATAATATTCTACTTGATAGATTAGAACACTATGTTGGACTTAATGGAACTTCGTTGCAGTGGTTTAGATCTTATTTATCTGATAGGTTCCAGTTTGTTCATGTAAATAATGAGTTTTCTTTCAACTCAAAGCTTAGTCATGGAGTTCCACAGGGATCTGTGCTAGGCCCTACTCTTTTTAGTTTATATATGCTTCTGTTAGGCAACATTATTAGAAAGCACTGTATACATTTTCATTGTTATGCAGATGACACACAGTTATACCTGTCAATGAAGCCAGATGATAGTAATCAATTAGCCAAGTTAGAAGCCTGTCTTAAGGAAATCAAAGCTTGGATGACTTGTAATTTCCTGCTATTAAATTCAGATAAGACTGAAGTCATTCTTGTTGGTCCAAAAAACCTTAGAAATTCCTTTCCAAATCAGACTTTCAGTTTGGATGCAGTTACTCTTTCTCTTAATAGCTCTGTGAGGAACCTTGGAGTTATTTTTGATCAGAATTTGTCCTTCAATTCACATATTAAATTTGTTTCTAAGACTGCCTTCTATCATTTGCGTAATATTGCCAAGATTAGGAGCATCTTGTCTCAGAGTGATGCTGAGAAGCTGATCCATGCTTTTGTTAGCTCGAGATTAGATTATTGTAATTCTTTATTATCAGGCTGTCCTAAAACATCTTTAAAAAGTCTTCAGCTGATCCAAAATGCTGCAGCAAGAGTTTTCACAGGTACTAGAAAGAGAGATCATATCTCTCCGGTTCTGGCCTCCCTTCATTGGCTTCCCATAGAATTTAGAATTAAGTTTAAAATCCTTCTTCTTACTTACAAAGCTCTAAACAATCAGGCTCCTTTTTATTTAAAAGATCTGATACTACCGTATTATCCTAACAGAGCACTACGCTCCCAAAATGCAGGATTACTTGTAATACCTACAATCTCCAAAAGTACAATGGGAGGCAGAGCCTTCAGTTATCAAGCTCCTCTCCTGTGGAATCAGCTGCCAATCTGGATTCGGGAGTCAGACTCGATCTCTGTTTTTAAGAATAGGGCTAAAACCTACCTTTTTGATATAGCCTACAATTAGGGAGGGACCATGTGTTTCTGAACCCTCCCTTAGTTATGCTGCTAATAGGTTTAGTCAGCCGGGGGACCTCCAGTAATGCACTGGGCCTCACTCCTTTCCTCACTCTCTATGAATTTTTTTTTTTTTGCTGGTCATTAACATTTGTTTGTTCTCTCCCATAGATTGAGTCCCCATCGTGCTGTTTGCTCTCTACATGTCTGTTCTTTTCTTCTTCTCTATCCCCTCACCCCCCAGCCAGTCACAGCAGATGACTGCCCCTCCCTGAGCCTGGTTCTGCTGGAGGTTTCTTCCCGTAAAAAGGGAGTTTTTCCTCTCCACCGTCGCCAAGTGCTTGCTCACAGGGGATCGCCTGATTGTTGGGGTCTTTCTGCAACTGTGGGGGTCCCCCCCTACAGTTGATAGTGCTATGAGATGACTGTTGTTGTGAAATGGCGCTATATAAATAAAGTTGAATTGAACTGAATTGAATTGAATGAAACATCTGATATCCCTCTATTGCCATCAGGGGAGCCTGCTCTTCATTAAGCCAAGTTTCAGAGACTGCGATAGCTGTAAATTTTCTGTCTAGCTGTTTTAAATAGTCCTGAATCTGTGGAAAGTTTTTGTTAAGACTTCTGCTGTTGAAGTGTATTATTGATAGTTTACCATCTAGTTGCACTTGACTTTTGAATTGCTTTTCAGTGTAATATTCACAATGATTATGAATATTATTGAAAAAGTGGTTATCAGGATCAATCTCAATATCAATATTATGCATCAAAAGCGCATGTGCCCTCAGTTTATTTAGCTTTCCCAGGTTGAGCGCCACAATGTAGTTTTGAAAGGCTGCAACCCATCTTGGCCAGGGGACAGGTGGCTCTCCCAGGAGCTCCAAGAAGGGCCAGAGTGGTGAAATACATGCCTCCATTTTTATTCTCATCACCAAAATGTCAGAATTACCTCTGTAATGATGAGGCCAGGTGCATAGTTGAACATCACTTTTTTAAAAGGGGTGGTCACACACAATACAGCCACCAGGCAGGGGCATCGGCAAAGAGATCCTAATATGGATGCCCCCCTGGTATTTATGGGGTGGTGCAGTGGTGGAAGAAGAGGTGGCCGTTGTTATGTCTGGATATGGAGCCAAAGGACGAGGCCAGGTGCACGACTCTGTCGTCGTCGGTCTATGATGACCATGGAAGAGAATCCTAAACGTCTACTCTGCTGGAACAACACCGTCTGTGGCTGAACAGGCTGATGCGCACCGGTGTTCTACCTTCCAGCATTGGGCGTTGGTAGGATTCAAGCCTGGGCAGGAAGATATGGAGGACAAGATGTTACCCATGCAGCATGTCCCCCCTCTCCACGTCACTGATGAATCCAAAGGAACAGCAGGGCTGCTATAGTTTGGCTCCAGCGCTGTCGCAGGAGCTGCCAGAACGATGTTGAGCACAACAGAGAACTGCCTTAGGGGCTCCGACTCCGGATTTTTCCTCAGGGTTGACTCCCGAAGCCTTTCCCATGACCGGGTGTGCCGCAAGGCAGCGGAGGTTTGAAATCAGGGTTTACCTTCCCCTAGATGGGCTACCTTCCCAGGTTGACGAGCCACCATCTACCCGAAGCATCTGGTTTTAAGGCGCCAGAGATCCGCCCTCACCTCTTCTCCTATTAGTAAAAGCAATTCCGTCGGGCTTAGAGACTAAACCACACGGGCAGATGCACGACTGAACTCACATTTATTAGCAGGAAGCACCAACACACCACACACAACCATCAGGCAGAGGAGATGGAAAAGAGGCCTGCCCCTCCTGCTTGCTGCCCTTTATAGGCACGGGTGGTGGCGAGACCGGAAGTCAGAGCCACCACACCGTGCCTCACAAATAAAAGCATGAGAACAATAATACTATAAATAACTATATAACATCTCCCCCCTTATAAAAGTCTAAAAGACATACACAATTCAGACCCTCCCCAATTTAGGACCTGAATCACGCACTAAAAAACCGAAAAACAATGTACTATACTGTATGTGGCCTAACACATTCACACTTAAAACAACTAAAACTAGGGGGGAAGGGTGGACTGGCGTCCTACCCCCACATGGCTAGGTGGATTATTCTGCCACCAATATTAAATGAGAAAAGTTCATCTACAAATTAAAATAACCACTGTGTTCCTAAATGAAAATAAAACATGCAAAATAATCCCCAGAACTACATACAACACACATAAACAACAAATTACTTTGAACACATGCACTTAAATGAACATATAATACACATGGCCCAGGGAAGAGGAGAAACAAGCCTGTGGGTCCTCCGGGACCATCCATTCTTCAGCCTGCCTCCTGGGCCACAGCTGATTGTATTGGCACCAGTGCATCTCCTCTTCTTCATCGTCGGATGTTTCACTTGTCGAGGCCCACTGCTCACAGTCTCCTCCCGTTCACACCGCAGCTTATTCGGGAGCCTCCACAAGCCGTCCCACAGCTGGAGATAAGCAACATCCCATCTGGCCATGGTGCTCCTCTAACTGCTGTTTGGCCCATACCCAGAGTGATTGCACCTCCTCCCGAGCCCAAACCAGCCTCGCGACTCACAGAGGGGTTGTGCTCGGCATGCAGAGTCTCTGCTTGGCACGCGGTCCCTCCGTGCCTAACGGTCTGGCCCCGACCACTTGTAAATCTGCTGCTGCCATCGCAGTTGTAGCCCCATGATTGCTGGACGATTTTAGCCGCGCTCCAGGAACAACTGGAGCCAGCTCCTTGGCATCACTCATCGTCGCAGGTGCCCTGCCATGCTGCCCAGTACCCTCTTCCAGGGCGACTTGGGCTCTGGCACAGGGACCCCCTGCGATGACCCTGAGCGAGACTGGTCCTGTTCACCTTCCGGGGTGCTGGGCAATTCCTCATCCCACACTGCATCGTCCTCCACTCTCGGAACCGGCTGGTCCAACAGTCCAAAGCCTGACCACGCCAACACAGTCCGCTCTTAATGGTGAAACCCAGACCATAAGGCTGCATGTCCACCAAATGCGTTTTTTGTCACCTGACCACCCTGAGCATTTTTTTTTCTTTCAGCATTTGCGTGCAGTGCTCTGGGAAAAAAGTTTGTACCCTGTATCCCGGCAACAGCTTGTCACTCTCAGCTCAGCACTTCACGTTTCCTATTGTAAGACTTTCTACTGATGTTTTAATAGCAGTCTCTAAATAACAATGGCCAGGAAACGTTTTCTAGCAGCTCCGGATGTAAAATATGAGATAAGATAAAATAAAATAAACTTTATTGTCCCTCAAGGGGAAATTTGTCTTGGGCTTGTCACTCGTGCTGCAACCACACAATCCACACATACACAATGGATGTAGTACATAATGAATGAAATAAAACCCAATAAATAATACAAGTACATACATACATAAATATATAACAGCAGTCATTAAGAACAGGAGTTATCAGTGTCCCTGACCTATTTATCTGAGTTTAAAAGTTTTACTGACATCGGGATAAATGAGTTCTTGTATCTATTGAAGCTGCACTTGGGGACTCTGTATCTCCTCCCTGAGGGCAGCCGCACATATTCACTGTTTAGTACATGGCTCATGTCACTGATTATTTTTTGAGCTTGTCTACAGGCTGCCTGGTCGTGTAAGATCTGCATGGGTAAATACTCTTTAACTCCAATAATTTTCCATGCTGTATGAATTAAACACAACATTCTGTTCTTAAGTTTCACAGAGAGGTTGCCAAACCAAGCTGTACTGCTGTATCTAATACAGCTCTCCAACACAGCCTGGTAAAATATTAACATAATCCTTTTATCAACACCATGTATTCTTAATCTACGCAAGAAATGCAGCTGTGGCGGTTTGGTGTAAACCCCCACAAACAGACTGGACAGACACAGTGCTCGGCTAGAGCAATTAACAGAACAGTGAAATGTGTATTAATGTCTACAGGCAGCCCCACTTCTTTTGGCTCACTTCTGTGATGTTAATGTTGCCTTTCATGCATTGTGTTCATGCGTCCTGTCCTTACTGTGACCTAGGGACTGAGATCAATATGTCTCTCAAATGCAAATGTCTCATGCCTGTTCTGTTATCTCTTTGATCATACCAACTGCTGGGGAATGCTCTTTGATGTATTGTTGTAGTTGGGTATATATGCTGCAACTCTGTAACTCAAACTATCTCTCATTCTGATTCTGCAACTGCTGCTGCTGGACACAGACTTTGTGTTCTCCTTCACTGAGAGCCGCTGGGCTCGCTCCCGGCGTGCACGCACGGTGCCGGGAGCGGAGCTCGTGACGGCGGTATGATTTAATAAAACTTCCTTAAAACGACCAGGTCACTGCCTTATTTTATCATCTGCCGCACAGCCGCTGTTGTAGTCTACTGCAGAGGTAATCAATATGTGTGCTCCAGGTTAATGAATTGTCAATAAATACTCCCAAATATTTATAGGAACTAGCCTGTGTTATAGTGTGGTTGTGGATGACCACAGGCCTGTGGTCACCAACTCCCCGAGGGTCAAACACCATCTCCTTGGTTTTATCAGTATTCAAAATGAGGTGACTGTCATCCCACCATTTGACAAACCTCTGAATTTCTATAAAATAGCTTGACAGATCATGAGTCTTTTGAAGTAGCGATAAAATAGCAGTGTCATCAGAAAATTTAATAATTTGATTGCCTGGATAGACACTTCTGCACTCATCAGTGTACAAGGTGAACAAAAATGATGAACTAACACAACCTTGGGGAGCTCCTGTGCTGAGGGTTCTGGATTTAGATAAAGTTCCATTTACACTAACTTATGATATGATAATGATATGATGACACGGAAAGCAGGAGTCTGAGTACAGACTAGTACCGGTGTCCTATGTCCTGTCCATGCAGCAGTTCTGATTGGCTGCTTGGTCTGACATTGGCGAGCTCAGCTGCAGTCTCTGAAAAGTTGAACATTTTTCAGCTCTGAGCGCCCTGAGTGCTGCGACAAAAAACAGCCACCGCTGAGAGCTATAAACGCTGGACTACATAGAGAATGAGTGGGAAAAACGTGACTGGAGGACACACAGCCTAAAACAGATCGCAGCTCATGATGTTATCGCCATGGGCCATTATGGTGATCTTAAGATTAGACATCTCTGCCAATTTGTACCGGGTCATCAGTCTCAGTGTTCCCACCATGGCCAGCTGTCTTCCTCCATAGCCATAAAGCAGCGCCAGGTCACCTTCAATCCTGTAGTGCAGGAAGAATTTTCTTACTGTAGCCCAATTCAGTAGGGGGCCGATCGATCAGCAACAGTACGTTTACACCATCCAACTCCACCGTGCAGACGTGTACCCGTTGGTGTTCATGGACACAGTGTGGACAACCGTCGGGGCGAGAGGGGTCAATTTCTTCTGCGGGCTCCCCTGCTCAAACATGTGGCACACCCTTGCATAAATGGTTCAAGCGGCCACATCTGTCGCAGTGTTTCACTCTAGCCATGCAGTCGCTGGCCTCGGAGCGGTACGTCACAGACATGCAGCCCATATGCATGGGCTTCCCTGGGGCAGACCTCAACTCGACAGCATTGGCATTTCTGGCATCGTCCTCCACGCTCCCATCACTGTCCGGGTCCGCTACTTGTGTGGTAACGGGAAACTCCAGCTGTCCATGTGACAAACACTCACACAGCTGGTCGTGAACCATCTCCTCCTCCAACGGTCTGAACCAACACTCACTAGCCAGTAGTTTCAAGTTGGCTATGAACCGCTGAAAAGGCTCGCCCACCTATTGGAAGCTGTGCCGAAACTTGAGTCTCTGGATGATGATGTTGTCCGAGGCGCGAAAATGGCACTCCATCAGCTTGACCACATCCTCGGAGCTGTCCGAGTCACCAAATGTGCTCAGTATCCGCTGGCCTTCAATTCCCAAATCGTGCACTAACAGCATGCATGCCCTCAGCTTGTCAAACTTGCCCAGACTTAGCGCCACCATGTATGCTCAGAAGGCAGCACACCATCTCAGTCAGCGGACAGGTGGCTCACCCGAGAACTCCAGAAAAGGCCGAATTGGAGACCCACACGTTTTCATACTTCTTTAATCCTCTTTAATCCTCATTGCCAAATGTTATGTCTGGATATGGAGCTAAAGGACCAAGCCAGGTGCATGACTGAACGCACATTTATTAGCAGGTGGCACCAACACACCACACACAACCGCCAGGTAGAAGAGATGGCAAAGAGGCCTGCCCCTCCTGCCTGTTGCCCTTTATAGGCACAGGTGGTGGCGAGACTGGAAGTCAGAGCCACCAGACCATGCCTCACAAATAAAAGCGTAAGAAGAATTAAAGCTGCAAGCAGCTGTAAGCGGACCCTTGCCCCCTGCACAACCATGGACCCCGGCGCCCGTCGTACTGAGCTAGCTCAGAAAATTTCCCATTGTTGCTGCAAGCGCTGCATGAATCATAAAGTAAACAGTTTGGCGCAGTACTTCCTGTGAGCAGCAGGTGGTGCTATAACTTTTGTCAATCATTTTTATGTAGGAGTGTGTGGGGCAGGACTAATATCCATTGTAGAACATTTGGTGAAAATCAGACAAAGTTTGTCTAAATTACAATTTTCCGATGTTCTATAGCGAGGAGTCAACCTTCGCCATGTCGCCATAGCAACACTTCCCTGTCAGTTATGTGTTGCCCACCCATATAGGACAACATATGACAGTCACCTATGTTCCAGATTTCATGACTCCAGGTCATTCCCAACCAACCCAACAAGATCACAGATTTAAGATAAGATAAGATAAGCCTTTATTAGTCCCACAATGGCGAGGAGGGTGTGTCCATGGTTACAGCAGTGACACCATGCTAAAGTTGATGTGTAGTTGTGATCATCCATGTTGTCTGATAAACCTCAGAAAATTTCACGTCATTCTGGCAAGTGGTGCATGAGTAATAAATAAAAGAGTTTTCAGCAATTCTTCCTTTAACCACTAGGTGGTGCTGTAGATTTCTATAAATATTGTTCTATAGAACTGTTTGGAATTAGACTGATATCCATAATATTGAAATTGGTTGAAATGTGACAATGCATACCAGAGTTATTGCTGTCAGAATGGTCATAGAATGATCATGGCGAGGCATCAAACTTTGCCACGCCCCTACAGCCAAACCGTCGAGCTTTAAGAAAATTTTATATAACTTTTAATGGCACATGGGTATAGATGATTGTCAACACAAATGAGCTCACTCGGACAAAAACCCTAGGAAGAGTTCAATCAAATGCGTGAGGTGGAAATTTGGTCACTGCCACTTCCTGCCAAAATGGCCAACTTCCTGTTGGGTGGAGACCATCACTTCTATGGAAGTTTTTGCATGTCTTGACATGATCAACATCTCACCCAATTTCCATCTTTCTACGCAAAAGTAAGCGTGTGCCACTCCCCATTGACTTCACATGTTAGGTGGTGCTGTAGAGCCATTTTTGTGAGGTCATTCATATTTCCTCCAAAATATCCAATTTTTCGCCAGTCTTGAGGTCCTTGCAAAACATGGTGAATTTTCATGCATGTTCACTACCCCAGCAATGAGATCTTAGATGGAGAAGAAGAAAAAAAAAATTCTAACAATTGAACCTGTGAGCAGTTGTAAGCAGGCCCTCGCCCCCACACAACCGCAGACCCAGGTGCCTGATGCACCTAGCTGGCTAAGAAAATTTCCCATAGTCGCAGCAAGCGCTGCGTGAATAACAAAGTAAACCGTTTGGCACAGTGCTTCCTGTGAGCAGTAGGTGGCGCTATAACTTTTGTCAATCATTTTTATGTTGGAGCGTGTGGGGCGGGACTAATATCCATTGTAGAAAATTTGGTGAAAACCAGACAAAGTTTGTCCAACTTACAGTTTTCCGATATTCCATGGCGAGAAGTCAACCTTCACCATGTCGCCATAGCAACACTTCCCTGTCAGTAATGTGTTGCCCACCCACATAGGACAACATATGACAATCACCTGAACCTGTGTTTCAGATTTCATTACTCCAGGGCATTCCCAACCACCACAACAAGATCACGGATTGAATGGCGAGGAGGGCATGTCTATGGTAACATGTGTGATGTCATGTAAAGTTGATGTGTAGTTATAATCATTCCTGTGTTGTGCCAAATCTCAGAAAATTTCATGTCATTCTTTCAAGGGGCACGTGAGTAATAAAGAAAACAGTTTTCAGCAATTCTTCCTTTAACCACTAGGTGGCGCTGTAGATTTTTATTAATATTTTTATATAAAACTGTTTGGAATTGGACTGATATCCATAATATTGAATTTGGTTGAAATCTAACAATGGGTACCAGAGTTATTGCCGTCAGAATGGTCATAGAATGATCATGGTGAGGCATCAAACTTTGCCACGCGCCTACGGCCAAACTGTCTTCTATGGAGTTTTATGCATGTCTTGAAATGATAAACATCTCACCCGATTTTCATCTTTCTATGTGAAAGTAAGCGTGTGCCACTCCTCATTGACTTCACATGTTAGGTGGTGCTGTAGAGCCATTTTAGTTGGATCATTCATATTTCCTCCAAAATGTTCAATTTTTCGCCAGTTTTGAGGTCACTGCAAAAAATGGTGAGTTTTCAGGCACGTTCACTGCCCCAAAAATGAGAGCTTAGATGGAGAAGAAGAAAAAAAAAATAAAATTAAACTGCAAGCAGGTGTAAGTGGACCTTTGCCTCCCATGCACCCACGCAACCCAGCACCTGTCATACCTTGCTTTCTCTGAAAATTTCCCGTTGTCGCTGCAAGGGCTGCGGGAATAATAAAGTAAACCATTTGGCAAGAACTTTGTTTCAACAGTAACTGGTGCTATAAGTTTTATTAAATATTCTTATGTAGGTGCATGCAGAGTTGGACTAAAGTCCATCATGGCAATTATGGTGAAAATCTGACACCGTTTGTCCAATTTACAACTGTCCAACGTATTGTGATAAGGTAAACTTGGACATGTGTCCATTGTAACACTTAACATTTTAAGTACATGTTGCAGACCGATACAGAACTAAAGGAGAGTGTAACCTTGACTTACGTTCCACATTTGGTGACCTTTGGGCTTCCCGAAGCCTCCAATGTATAAAACATCTTGAATGGAAAGGAATGGGATTCCATGGCAACTGTGCTTATCGCAGGACAAAAGTGACTTCCACTGAGGGTAGTCCAATGCACTCTGAGAAACCACTGAAAATGTCATGTCATTGTGACTACTGATCTTTGCGCAAAATTTGAAACAATTTTGTGCAGTACTGAATGTCAGCAGTAGGTGCTGGTGTGACAGTTTTGTGAATATTGATATACAGACGTGTTCAGTATGGGATCAGTATGATTTGTTCAAAGTTTGGTCCAAATCGGATGAGAATTGTCTGAGCTTCAACTGTCAATGTTTTGCATTGCTTGGAAGCCACTGAAGCACGCTTGTCACCATGGAAACAGATCTGTACTATGTACATGTACTGTCAATGAACCCTAGTCATTCCTTCATGTCATTTTTTCTGCTGGTGAGAGAAAAAGAAAGAAAACAGTTTACAGCAATTCTTCCTTTAATCAATGGGGCGCTAAAACTTTGGTTTATTATTGTTATATAGACATGTTCGGAGCAGGACGAATATTGATCGTAGAAAATTTGTTGAAAATTGTCCAAAGGTTGTCCAATTTACAAGGGTCCGATGTTGTAACCACGAGGTGGAACTCTAACTTTTGTTATTTTTATATAGGAGCATTCAGGATGGGACTATTATCCATTATCGAAAATTTGGTGACAATCAGACAAAGTTTGTCCAAGATACAACTTTCCGATGTTTCATGGTGAGGAGTCAACCTTCGCCATGTCACCATGGCAACACTTCCCTGTCAGTTATGTGTTGTCCACCCATATAGGACTATATTTGACAGTCACCTCAACCATTGTTTAAGATTTCATGACTCCAGGTCGTTCCTAATCCTGCAACCAAGTTCAAGGATTGAATGGCAAGGAGGGCGTGTCCATGGTAGCACGTGTGGCATCATGCTAATGTTTATGTGCAGTTATGATCATCGCTTGGGTCTGATGAATCTCAGAAAATTTCACGTCATTCTGGCAAGTAGCGCGTGAGTAATAAATAAAACAGTTTTCAGCAATTCTTTCATTAACCAGTAGGTGGCGCTATATCTTTTGTCAGGTATTTTGATGTAAACAGATTCCGGGCGGGAATGTTTTCCATCATGGAAACTTTGGTGCACATCGGACAAGATTTGCCTGAGTTACAGCTGCTTGATTTTGTAAGGGGAGGAGTGAAACTTCACCATGGCGCCATGGCAACACTTCCCTGTCAGTTATGTGTTGTCCACCCATATAAGACTATATATGACAGTCATGTCAACGTATGTTCCAAATTTCATGACTCTGGGACCTTCCCACCCCTCCCCATAAGCTCATGGATTGAATGGTGAAGAGGGCGTGTCCATGGTCACACGTGTGATGTCATGCTAAAGATGATGTGCAGTTATGATTATCCCTTTGGTCTGATGAATCTCAGAAAATTTCACGTCATTCTGGCCAGCAGCGCGTGAGTAATAAAGACTTTTCAGCAATTCTTCCTTTAACCACCCGGGGGCTCTATAACTTGTGTTTATTATTTTTATATACATGTGTTTGCAGTGGGACTAATATTGAAGGTGCAAAATTATGTGAAAATCATACAAAGTTTGTTCAATTTACAAGTGTCTGTTGCTGTAACCACAAGGTGGCACTATAACTTTTCTTTATTATTTTTACATAGATGCGTTTGGGGCGGGAGTCATATCCGTTGTTGAAAATTTGGTGGAAATCAGATGAAGTTTGTCCAATTTGCAAGTTTTTGATATTCCATGGTGAAGAGTCAGCATACGCCATGTCGCCATGGCAACACTTTCCTATCAGTTATGTGTTGTCCACCCATATCGGACTATACAGTATATTACAGTCACCTCAACCTATGTTCAAGATTTCATGACTCTAGGTCAATCCTAATCCTGTAAAAAAGATCAAGGATTGAATGGCAAGGAGGGTGTGTCCATGGTAACACGTGTGACATCATGCTAAAGTTGATGTGCAGTTATGATCATCCCTATGGTGTGATTAATCTCAGAAAATTTCACATCAGTCTGGCAAGTGATGCGTGAGTAATAAATTAAAACAGTTTTCAGCAATGCTTTCATTAACCACTATGTGGCGCTATATCTTTTGTCAGGTATTTTAATGTTGACGCATTCGGGGTGGGACTATTTTCCATCATGGGAAGTTTGGGGACATCGGACAATTTTTGCCCGAGTGACAGCTATTTGAAGTTGTAAGGGGAGGCGTCAAACTTCGCCATGGTGCCCTGGCCACACCTTTTGAGATTTTCACTTAACTTATACAATTTTTAATGGCCAATGCCTATAGATGCTGCCAGGTAAAAATAAGCTTAATCGGAGCAGGTCCTTAGGACTAGTTCGTTCAAATGCGAGGTGTGACTTTTTTCCGAATTTGAGGTTCGGCGACTTTGAGGCAAGATGGCGGACTTCCTGTTGGTGGTGGGTATGGGCCACAAATATGGTTTTTGCATGTCTTGAGGTGATGCACACCTCACCCAAATTTTATGTCTGTGCGGCAAAGTTTACTGTCTCCAGTCTCCATAGACCTTCTACGTTTGGCCCCACCCACAAAAATGAGGGGTGGGGGACACATACACTACCGTTCAGAAGTTTGGGGTCACCCAGACAATTATTTTGTGTTTTCCATGAAAAGTCACACTTATTTACCACCATGAGTTGTAAAATGAATAGAAAATATAGTCAAGACATTGACAAGGTTAGAAATAATGATTTGTATTTGAAATAATAATTTTTTCCAGATACTCAACCTGCTTAAAGGAAGGTCAGTTTTATAGCTTCTCTAACCAGCTAAACTGTTTTCAGCTGTGCTAACATGATTGCACAAGGGTTTTCTAATCATCCATTAGCCTTCTGACGCAATGAGCAAACACATTGTACCGTTAGAACACTGGAGTGATAGTTGCTGGAAATGGGCCTCTATACACCTATGTAGATATTGCACCAAAAACCAGACATTTGCAGCTAGAATAGTCATTTACCACATTAGCAATGTATATTAGATATTAGAGTGTATTTCTGATTAGTTTAAAGTTATCTTCATTGAAAAAAACAGTGCTTTTCTTTCAAAAATAAGGACATTTCTAAGTGACCCCAGACTTTTGAACGGTAGTGTATGTTTTCCAGTTTATTGAATTTTTCGCTGGGTCTGAGGGGTTTGCCAAAAAAAAATCACGTTGTGGTTAACGTTCAGATGGTGAAAAATTCATTCGTTTAGGTAGAAGAATTTCTTTGAGCTGAGCAATTAC
The DNA here is from genome assembly GCA_020510985.1 of Pholidichthys leucotaenia. Lineage (NCBI taxonomy): Eukaryota > Metazoa > Chordata > Actinopteri > Cichliformes > Pholidichthyidae > Pholidichthys > Pholidichthys leucotaenia. The sequence continues at coordinate 231,156,286 of CM035840.1, forward strand.
AATAGGGCTTTCGCCAACTGACGTTGTCGGTGGCTCAGGCCCTAATTAAATCTGCAAGCAGCTGTAAGTGGGCCTTCGCCCCCCCACGGGCCCGGGGAACCCGGTGCCCGTCGTACCATACTGGAGCTGAAAATTTCCCGTCATCCCTGCAACGGCTGTGTGAATAATAAAGTAAACCATTTGGTGCAGAACTTCCTGTGAGCAGTAAGTGGCACTATAACTTTTGTCAAATATTTTTATGTAGGAGCGTGTGGAGTGGGACTTATCTCCATTATACCAATTATGGTGAAAATCCAAGACAGTTTGTCAAAGGTACAGCTGTCCAACGTACTGCGATAAGGTAAACTCGGACATGTGGCCATGGCAACACTTACAGTTTAGGTACATGTTGAGACCAATACAGAACTACAGAAGAGAGTCACCTTGACTTATGTTCCACTTTCCCAACCCTCCAAAGTAGAAAACGTATTGAATGGCAATTAGTGGATTTCCATGGCAACTGTGATTATCGCAGGACAAAAGTGACTTCCACTGAGGGTAGTCACATGTACTCTGAGAAACCACTGAAAATGACATGTCATTGTGACTACTGGTCTTTGTGCAAAATTTGAAACAATTTTGTGCAGTACCTCATGTCAGGAGTAGGTGCTGGCGTGACAGTTTTGTGAATATTGGTATGCAGACATGTTCAGAGTGGGATTAGTATGATTTGTGCAAAGTTTGGTCCAAATCAGATGATAATTGTCTGAGCTGTAACTGTCATGATTTGCATTGCTAGGAAGCCATTGAAGCATGCTGGTCACTATGGAAACAGTTCTATACTATGTACATGTACTGTCTATGAGCCCGAGTAATTTGTTCAATGTCATTTTTTCAGCTGGTGAGAGGAAAAGAAAGAGTTTTCAGCAATTCTTCCTTTAATCAATGGGGTGCTAAAACTTTTGTTTATTATTTTCATATAGACACATTCGGTGTGGGACTAATATCAATCGTATAAAATTTGGTGCAAATGGTACAAAGTTTGTCCAATTTAAAAGTGTCCGTGATTGAAAGACAAGAAGTTTGTTTCCATGGCAACTGTGCTTTTCACAGGACAAAAGTGACTTCCACTGAGGGTAGTCCAGGGGTGGGCAGTGAGGGCCATTCCACTGCAGGTTTTCTGTTCCACCCAGTCTCTTCAGCAGGTGTTTGCTCTGATCACCTTCAAGGATTGCTAATCACTGAAAACACCTGCTGAAGAGACTGGGTGGAACAGAAAACCTGCAGTAGAATGGCCCTCCATGGCACATGATTGCCCACCCCTGGGGTAGTCCAATGTACTCTGAGAAACCACGTAAAATGTCATGTCATTCTGACTACTGGTCTTTGTGCAAAATTTGAAACAATTTTGTGCAGTACCTCATGTCAGCAGTAGGTGCTGGTGTGACAGTTTTATGAATATTGATATGCAGACGTGTTCAGAGTGGGATTAGTATGATTTGTGCAAAGTTTGGTCCAAATCAGACAAGGATTGTCTGAGCTGTAACTGTCATGTTTTGCATGGCGAGAAAGCCATTGAAACACGCTTGTCGCCATGGAAACAGTTCTGTACTATGTACGTGTACTGTCAATGAGCCCTAGTCAAAATCAAATCAAATCAAATCAACCTTTATTGTCATATTGCTGTACATACAACAGTAGTGCAGGCAAGATGAAATTACGTTTCTCTCGGCATCTATATAAGTAAAAGAACATGATTTAAGACACACTGACACATATCTTCACCCCCCAACCCACCACATCCATTTACGCATCCCTGAGACATACTTGAAAAACTAATTAACTATAATATACAAATAATGTACATAATGTCCGTAGGTGCAGTAGTGTATACGAGAGATTCCGGATCAACTGTTCAGCATCTTAACAGCTTGTGGAAGGAAGCTGTTAATCAGTCTGGTGGTTCTGCCTCTGATGCTCCGGAATCGTTTGCCAGATGGCAGAAGTTCAAAGTGTTTATGCAGAGGGTGAGAACGGTCCTTGACAATGTTCAGTGCCCTGCTCCTACAACGGTTCTGAAAAAGTTCGTGGACAGAGGGGAGGGAGACTCCAATTACCCTCTCAGCTCCCTTGACTATCCTCTGCAAGGCTTTTTTGTCTGACATACTGCAGCTGGAGTACCATGTAGCAATGCAGTACGTCAGAACACTCTCCACCACACCTCTGTAGAAGGTCCTGAGGATGCAGATGGGGAGAGAGGCCTGTTTGAGTTTCCTCAAGAAGTGCAGTCTCTGCTGGGCCCGCTTCCTGATCCCCAAGGAATTCTTGCTCCAGGTCAGGTCCTGCGAGATCTGCACTCCGAGGAACTTGATGTTCTCCACTCTCTCCACTAAACGGCGGCCGATACTGGGGGGGACGTGTTCAGGCTGTGACTGCCGGAAGTCGATAATCATCTCCTTTGTTTTGTCTACGTTGAGCACCAGATTGTTCTCCCTGCACCAGCCCTCCAGGTCTCTCACTTCTTCCCTGTACATTGATTCCTCATCCCTCTGAATAAGTCCCACCACCGTGGTGTCGTCTGCAAACTTAATAATCTGGTTCCCCTCATGTCTGGATACACAGTCATGTGTTAGAAGTGTAAACAACAGTGGACTGAGTACGCAGCCTTGAGGGGATCCGGTTTTTAGCATGACAGAGTTGGAGATGTTGTTTCCAACCCGGACAGACTGAGGTCTCTCAGTCAGGAAATCCAGGATCCAGAGACATGTGGCGGTGTTCAGACCAAGAAGGAGTAATTTCTCCATCAGTCTCTGGGGAATAATGGTGTTGAATGCTGAACTGAAATCAATGTACAGGAGTCTGGCGTAGGTGTCTTTCTGATCCAGGTGGGTGATGACAGAGTGCAGGGTGGTGACTATAGCATCCTCCGTGGAGCGGTTTGAACGATATGCAAACTGGAGGGGGTTGTGTGATGCAGGGAGGCAGGCTTTAATGTGTGGTTTGACAAGCCGTTCAAAACACTTCATCACAACTGGTGTCAGTGCAACAGGACGATAGTCATTCAGACAAGACACAACTGGTTTCTTTGCCACTGGTACAATGATAGAGGTCTTGAAGCATCTGGGAACGATGGCCTGACTCAGGGAGATCTTATAAATGTCAGTCAGGACATCCGCCAACTCGCTCGCGCAGTCTCGAAGCACACATCCTGGGATGTTGTCCGGACCTGCAGCTTTACGTGGGTTGACTCTGGTTAGGGTCCTCCATGTGTCTGCTTTGTTGATGGTAAAAGCTGGTCCGACCGATGGTGGGGATGGGCCAGCCCTCCCTCTGATTGTCGGGTTTGATGCTTCAAAATGTGCAAAGAGTTGTTGAGCCTGTCTGGAAGCGAAGTGTCGTCATCATCGACCCCCTGCCTAGACTTATAGCCCGTCAGTGTCCAAACTCCCTGCCACATCTGCTTGGTGTTCCTAGTGTCACAGAGGTGTCCCTGGATTTTCTCCACATAGGCGCGCTTCGCCGTCTTAATTCCCTTTGAGAGCGTAGACCTGGCAGAGCAGAGGGCGATTCTGTCCTTCGCTCTGAAGGCTGCATCTCTGGCTGTAAGCAGCAATCGCACCTCTGCGGTCATCCAGGGCTTATGGTTTTCCCGCATAGTGATGGTCTTCACTGTAGTGACATCCTCTGTGCACTTCGCGATATAGCTGGTGACCGTTTCAGCATACTCCTCCACATCTGTCTTGTCTTCCTGGGAGGCTGCTATTTTGGAGACCTCCCAGTCTGTGTGCAGAAAACAGTCTTTCAGTGCTGAGGTTGCACTCTCTGGCCAAATCTTGATTTGTTTCACTACTGGCCTGCTGCGCTTCAATAAGGGTTTGTAGGCAGGCACCAGCATCATGGATATGTGGTCAGAAAGGCCGAGGTGGGGGCGGGGAATTGCCTTATAAGCATCTGTGCTTGTGTACACTAAGTCCAACAAATTCTCTTCTCTGGTCTTAAAGTCTACACATTGATTAAACTTGGGGAGCACAGTCTTTAAGCTGGTGTGGTTAAAATCCCCCACAACCACTATAAAACTGTCCGGATGTGAAGTTTGGATTTTGCTAATTGCATCGTGTAGTTCCCTGAGTGCCTTCTTAGCATGAGCGTTAGCGTTAGCGCTCGGCGCTATGTAAACAGCCGCTACAAACACGTTGGTGAATTCCCTTGGCAGATAAAATGGCCGACAATTTACAATAAGGAACTCCGCCAACGGAAAGCAGTGTTTAGATACTAACGTGGCATTAACGCACCAGTTGTTATTAACATAGATGCATAGCCCACCTCCGCGGCTCTTACCGGAGCTCACCGTTCCTCTGTCTGCTCGGAACACCGCCGTCCCCTCTAGTTGAATGGCCTCGTCAGGGATGTTGTCGTGGAGCCACATCTCCGTGAACGCAAGCACACAGCAGTCCCTCCACTCTCTCTGGGTTTCTCTCAGCAGACACAGCTCGTCCAGCTTGTTGTCGAGGAAGCAGACGTTAGAGAGAATGAGCGACAGTACCGCTGGTCTGGAGGGGTTAGCCTTTAGCCTAGCATGGATCCCGGCCCTTTTTCCACGCTTTTTCTTGCGTTCTCTTCGCTTACGCTTCCTCCTCTCCCGGGTAGCTTCTAGCGGGGACTCCACCAGAATTCCATGCTGGTGTAGAATGTCCAAGTCACAACCGAGTGCCGCGATTCTTGCAGTGTGCAGTACCTTGATGTTTAATAAGGTCTCATGGTCGTAGGTTTTACAGAATGTACATCTGGGATGATCAAAACACTCAAAACTCTCACACTCGCTGATGCCAAGAGGGGCCGCTGCGTCCATGCGCACCTCCATGGACGGGCATAGTCATAGTCATTCCTTCATGTCATTTTTTTCAGCTGGTGAGAGAAAAATAAAGAAAACAGTTGTCAGCAATTCTTCCTTTAATCATTAGGGGGTGCTATAACTTTTGTTTATTATTTGTAAATAGATGCTGTGGGGGCAGGACAAATATTGATCGTATTGTGGAGTGTGTAAATGAAGAGAATGACAGACGATTTATTACACACTCACATCTCACAAGCACAGAATGGACTGAATGGTTACAGCAAGCTCTCCTCTTGATATCCCAAGTCACACTTCACAAGTTTCATGGTACTTCACCTCACACAGCATGATATTTACACTGCACTGCATTCAACCCCCTCTGTCCTTCCTGGGCATTGTTCTCCCATGCTTATTCCCTGTCTCTGTCTGAGGTGCTAAATAACCTGACTTCCCCAAGGTCCCCCCCCCCCCCCCCAGCATCTAAGACAGACATTAGTCCACACTCGCTTTTGGCTTCAGTCTCCTCCCATATCTGCTGTAACTGGGGTTTACCGCCTCCGTGGCGCTGCTGTGCCGGTGGGGGGCTGCTGGGAGCGTGTCTGACTGCGGGTGAGCTGTGGTGGTGGTGGGGGGACTTCGTTCTGCCCGTGTGGCTGCTCTGGTGAATCGTTTGCCTGGGGAGTTCTCCGTGGGGGTCTTCCACGCTGAGGGGGCCCTAGCCAACAGCACTTGTTCATCCACCACTACGAAGGCGGGTTTGAGTCTGTCTATGACAATTTTCTCCCGTCTACCCCTCAAGTCTAGCACAAAATGCTTATACCCTGTTTCCAACACTCTGAACGGTCCATCATAGGGTGGGCGCAATGGGGGGCGGTGGGTCTCGTGTCTGACGAACATGAACTGCGCGTTCTTCAAAGTTTTAGGCACGAAGGCATGCGGAAAACTGTGGTGGGCAGGGCCGGGCAGTGTGCCTGTGTTTGCGCTACGCTGCAAAAGCTGAGACGGGCAGCTGCCCGGCACGGGATTATCTGGTAGAAATTCCCCGGGCAGCCGTAGGGGCTGCGCAAAAATTAGCTCTGCCGGGGAAGCTTCCAAATCCTCTTTTGGCGCGGAGCTCAACCCCAATAAAACCCACGGCAACCTGTCCACCCAATTTGCATCTGTCAGTGAAGCCCTGAGTGCTGCTTTCAGTGATCTATGAAAACGCTCGCATAACCCATCAGCCTGTGGGTTGTACGCGGTTGTGCAATGAATTGTAACACCCAGGCTGCGGGCTATCGTGGACCAGAGTTCGGAAACAAATTGAGGGCCCCTGTGGTACGTAATGTCCGAGGGGACTCCAAAACGTGCCACCCATGCTGTTAAAAAAGCACGTGCTACGTCTGCGGACGTGGTTGCCGCCAGCGGGACTGCTTCTGGCCAGCGTGTGGTGCAGTCCACCACTGTCAGGAGGTGCGTGCACCCCTGTGATGGCGAGAGGGGGCCCACGAGGTCCACGTGCACATGGTCAAACCTTTTAGCTGGTACCGGAAATGGCTCTAAAGGAGCCTTCGTGTGCCTGTGTACCTTGGCTCGTTGGCATGCCATGCAGGCTGCAGCCCACTCTTTTACTTGTTTGCGTAGGCTCGGCCACACAAACTTCTCTCCCACTATTTTGACTGACGCGCACACTCTTGGGTGCGCCAGAGTGTGAACCGACTCAAACACGCGGCGGTGCAACGCGACCGGGACCACCGGACCCGGGCGTCCCGTGGAGACATCGCAAATTGGGGGGGCATGCCGTCTTGCAGCACTATGCTCTCCAGCCTTAACCCTGTTGGTCCAGATTGGAGCGTGTGCACGTCTGCATCGCTAATCTGCTCCGCGGCCATGGCTGCATAATCTATCCCCACATAGACTGGGGCCTCCACGGTGCGCGAGAGGCAGTCCGCCACCACATTCAGTTTACCCGACACATGGTGAATATCGGTAGTAAACTCTGAGATCGCGGCCAGCTGTCTCTGCTGCCTGCCTGACCACGGTTCTGAAACCTTGGCCATCGCGAACGTTAGTGGCTTGTGGTCTACGAACGCGGTGAAGCTGCGCCCTTCCAGCCAGAACTGGAAGTGGCGTATGGCCAGGTGGAGAGCCAGCAACTCTCTGTCGAACGCGCTGTATTTATGTTCGCTGTCGCGCAAAGTTCTGCTGAAAAAGGCAAGCAGCTGCCAAGCCCCGGCAACGCGCTGCTCCACGACAGCCCCTATGGCCACGTCTGAAGCGTCGGTGGTGAGTGCTATCCGGGCCGTCGGGTCCGGATGCGCCAGCAGTGCGGCGTTTGCCAGGGCTGCTTTAACCTCCGAGAACGCCCGCTCTCGCTCCGGGGTCCATTCGACTCCATCCGTGGGTTTCTATCTCTTGAGCGTGGCATACAATGGTTGCATGAGCCGCGCCGCGCGGGGAAGGAAACGGTTATAAAAGTTCAACATCCCCAAAAATTCCTGCAGTGCCCTGACCGTCTGAGGCCAGGGAAAATCTGCCATGGCGCGCACTTTGTTGGGCAACGGGATCGTTCCTTCCGGAGAGACGCGGTGCCCCAAAAAATCAATCTCCGTCACGCCGAACTGGCATTTCGCCGAGTTGATTATCAACCCGTGCTCCTCCAACCTCTGGAAAACCGTCCTGAGGTGGGTCTCGTGTTCGTCTTTGGACGTACTGGCTACCAGGATATCGTCCAGGTAGACAAACACGAACGGGAGATCACGCAGCACTGCATCCATCATGCGCTGGAACGTCTGTGCTACGTCTTTTAACCCGAATGGCATGCACAGGAACTCGAATAAACCTAATGGAGTTATTACCGCTGTTTTGGGTACATCCTCCGCGCGCACTGGGACTTGGTGGTTACCGCGGACAAGGTCTATTTTGGAAAAAATGCGTGCTCCGGCGAGGTGAATGGAAAAATCCTGTATATGGGGAATCAGGTAGCAGTCGTGCGCTGTGGCATTGTTCAATCTGCGGAAATCACCGCACGGTCGCCATGATCCCTCAGCCTTAGGGACCATGTGTAGCGGGGATGCCCATGGGCTGTTCGAACGCCTGATGATGCCCAACCTTTCCAGGTTGGCGAACTCCTTGCGCGCTATGGCCAGTTTAGCTGCGTCCAAACGCCGAGGTCTTGTGAAAACGGGCGGCCTGGTGGTGGTGATAAAGTGCTCCACCCCGTGTTTAGCGTTGGCCGCTGAAAACGTCGGGACCGTGAGTGCTGGGAACTGAGTGAGCAGTGCGTGGACCTTATTGCCTGGAGCTGTGACGTTGGCTTGTGCTGTTGGCTGGGTCGCTCGAGCTATAGAGGGGAGAGAGTCAAAGGACAGTGCATTAACCAGGCGCCTGTTAGCAACATCAACCAGTAAACCATGTGCACACAGAAAAACAGCCCCCAGGATATGGTAATTCAGTGTTGCTACAACAAAAGTCCACTCGTATGTATGGCCGTGTAGAGATAAGATCAGTGTCCTCTCACCAAAGGTCTTAATTTCCGAGCCGTTTGCTGCCAACATCCCGGGGCCGCTAGGTCCTGCCAGTCGGTCAGCGTAGGTCGGCAGGATGATGCTCCTCTGGGCTCCAGTGTCCACGAGGAAACGCCTCCCCAAGCGCGCGTCCGTCATGTAGAGCAGCTTGTTCTCTTCACCGAGGGTCGCAGCTGCTGCTGACTGCCGGCCTTGGCGTTTTCCCGAGCGCTTGAATTGGCACGGTGGCGCACATCTGCGTGCGTTCTCTCCGAAGCGGCAGTGGTAGAAACAGAGCGTGTCTCTCTGGCGCTCCTTGGCCCCCGCTGCTGCTACCGTTGGTGGCTCCTCGCCTCCTCTGGTCGTCTCGCTGGGCTCCGCCGCCGCCGCGTTGACTGTGATCGCCCTGGTGGTGAGGATGATCCTGTCTGCCTCCTGGGTTAGCGCACGGTAGTCACGCGCGGCCAGCAACGACGAACTGGCCAGAACCGCTCTTGCCTCTGTTGGAAGGTTCCGGAGGAAAAGGTGGGCAAGCAGAAAGTGCCCGTCGTCCGTGCCCATTAACGCCAGCATCTTCTCCATCAGGTCAACGGCCGACCCATCTCCTAACTCGGTCCGCACCAGGAGCCTCTCCGCTCTGTCACATTACGAGAGCGTGTAACGCCGGGTGAGTGCAGCCTTGAGCGCCTCGTATTTGTTGCGGGCTGGTGGCTGATCGAGCAGGCTCGCTACCTGCTGGGCTGTGCAGGAGTCCAGCGCTGCTACCACATGGTAGAACTTGATGTCATCTGCCGTTACTCCCCGGAGGGCGAACTGGGCCTCGGTGTGGTGGAACCAAGAGCGCGGGTTGTGCTGCCAGAAATCCAGTAGCTTGACTGAAACCGCACATGCGTTGCTGGGGGTTCCAGTCCGGGCTGTCTGTGGAATGGCTGCTGCGTCGCTGGGGCTTCCTGACTGGGCCGGCTACGGGGTCTTGCCTCGTGTTCCATAATACGTCTTGGGTCACCAGTGTGGAGTGTGTAAATGAAGAGGCAGATTCACGACAGACGATTTATTACACACTCACATCTCACAAGCACAGAATGGACTGAATGGTTACAGCAAGCTCTCCTCTCTATATCCCAAGTCACACTTCACAAGTTTCATTGCACTTCACCTCACACAGCATGATATTTACACTACACTGCATTCAACCCCCTCTGGCCTTCCTGGGCATTGTTCTCCCATGCTTATTCCCTGTCTCTGTCTGAGGTGCTAAATAACCTGACTTCCCCAAGGTCCCAAACCATAAAATTTGGTGAAAATTGTACAAAGTTTGTCCAATTTGCAAGAGTCCGATGTTGTAACCACTAGGGGGCACTCTAACTTTTGTTATTTTTATATAGGAGCGTTCAGGTTGGGACTATTATCCATTGTTGAATATTCAGTGAAAATCAGATAAAGTTTGTCCAAGATACAACTTTCTTATGTTTCATGGCGAGGAGTCAGCCTTTGCCATGTCACCATGGCAACACTTCCCTGTCAGTTATGTGTTGTCCACCCATATAGGACTATATATGACAGTTATCTCAACCAATGGTCAAGATTTCATGACTCCAGGTCATTCCTAATCCTCCAAACAAAATCAAGGATTGAATGGCAAAGAAGGCGTGTCCATGGTAACACATGGGACGTCATGCGAAAGTTGATGTGCTGTTATGATCATCCCTTTGGTCTGATGAATGTCAGAAAATTACACATCATTCTGGCAAGTGGCGCATGAGTAATAAATAAAACAGTTTTCAGCAATTCTTTCGTTAACCAGTAGGTGGCGCTATATGTTTTGTCAGGTGTTTTGATATAGATGTATTCCGGGCAAGACTATTTTTCATCATGGAAAGTTTGGTGGATATCGGACAAGTTTTGCCCAAGTTACAGCTGTTTGAATTTGTAAGGGACGGAGTCAAATTTCGCCATGGCAACACTTCCCTGTCAGTTATGTGTTGTCCACCCATATAGGACTATATATGACAGGCATCTCAACCTAGGGTCCAAATTTAATGACTCCAGGACCTTCCCACCCCTCCCCATAAGCTCATGGATTGAATGGCGAGGAGGGCGTGTCCATGGTAACACGTTTGTTGTCATGCTAAAGTTGATGCAAATCAGAAGAGGATTGTCTGAGCTGTAACTGTCATGTTTTGCATGGTGAGAAAGCCATTGAAGCACGCCGGTCACCAGGGAAAAATTTCTGTACTATGTACATGTACTGTCAATGAGCCTTTGTCATTCCTTCATGTCATTTTTTCTGCTGGTGAGAGAACAATAAACAAAACAGTTTAAAGCAATTCTTCTTTTAATCAATAGGGGCACTAAAACTTTTGTTCATTATTTTATGTAGACAGGTTCGGTGAGGGACTAATATTGATCATAGAAAATTTGCTGCAGATTGTACCAAGTTTGTCCAATGTTGATGGTCAGTTACGATCAACGTTGTGGTCTGATGTATCTCTGAAAATTTCACGTCATTCTGGCAAGTGGTGCGTGAGTAATCAATAAAAAGTTTTCAGCAATTCTTTTGTTAACCAGGAGGTGGCGCTAGTTCACAGTTTTTTGAATATTGATATGTAGACATGTTCATAGTGGGATCAGTATGATTTGTGCAAAGTTTTTTTCCAAATCAGATGAGAATTGTCTGAGCTGTAACTGTCATGTTTTGCATGGCAAGAAAGCCATTGAAGCATGCTGGCCTCCATGGAAACAATTCTGTAGTATGTACATGTACTTGGTGCAAATCGTCCAAAGATTGTCCAATTTACAACGGTCCGATGTTGTAACCATTAGACGGCGCTCTAACTTTTGTTATTTTTATATTGGAGTTTTCAGGGTGGGACTACTATTCATTGTAGAAAATTTGGTGAAAATCAGACAAAGGTTGTCCAAGATACAACTTTTCGATATTTCATGGCGAGGAGTCAACCTTCGAACATGTCACCATGGCAACACTTCCCTGTCAGATATGTGTTGTCCACCCATATAGGACTATATTTGACAGTCACCTCTTCTTAAATGTCTTCTTAAATGTTTAACTATGTTTTTTTCTTGTAGATGCATTTTATTGCTTTTTTACATCTTGGCCAGGGGACTACAGATGAAAACTAGCCTTTTGGCTAATTCTGGCTTTTTTAACCATGTGTAAACATGTGCTTTATGAAATTGCATTGTCCCTTTTCAAATAAACAAAACTGTGGCGGCATGAAATAAGGCAGCGTTGGTGAAGGTTTTAAGCAGGTTTATTAAATCATACCGCTGTCACAAAGCTCGCCCAATGGGCGGCTCAGAGGCTCTCCAGCAAAGGGACACAGTGTGTGCGTGTGTCAGCAGCAGTTGAAGAGTGAGAGGATGAGAGCATGAACATGAAATTCAGACAGCTTATATACTCAGCTACAACAATACATCAAAGCATTCCCAGTGGGAGATATGGGCATTTGCATATGAAAGGCACAGACAGGACAGGATGCATGAACACAATGCATGAATGTCACATTAACCTCACAGCAGTGAAACAATGCATAAATGGCAGATTACATCACAGCATGCAGCGGAAAAACCAGGAGTAGCAAGCTGTCTGTCCCTGTTTGTTGTGGGGGTTGTACCAACCCGCCACCGCTCGCCCCCAGAGGGCTCGGCAGGGGGCCGAGGCCTCGATATTGCAGCTTTGGCAGCGAGCAGGGAAAAGCTCTGTGCACGTGGAGGGGGAGGGGGAGGGGGGTAGTAAGTGCCGGCTGGGGGCGGTGAAATCGTCCAGGCCGCGCAAAAATTGCTTGTTGTTCCGCAATGTCGAGGGGCTGTCCCATTGAATGTGTGGAGATCACAAGAAGAAAAATTAGTCACTGGCTCCTCCCGCGATTAAGTCCTGCAAGGATTAATAGTGGCCGTGAAGAAAAGCAGGGGCGGCTGTAAGAGAAACATAAAAGCAGGGGGACTGGCGTGTTGACTTTAGGTGCGGGCACAACCTTAAAAGCCGTCGGGAACCGCAAAACCGCTGAATTCCCCATGTGTGCCGTGGCTGAGAGCATTAACAAATCCTTCGGGCATGCTGCGTGTGTGCCTCCAGATGTGAGAGCAGCCCTGAAGCGTTCTGTGTGCAGCGGCGAAGGATGATGGCGGTCTGTGGAGCCGTATTTGTCCCGTGGGTGGCGCGCTGTCCTCGTAACTCCCCGGTGCGTGTGTCGGGGTTCTGTGCGTGTGTCAGCAGCAGTTGAAGAGTGAGAGGATGAGAGCGTGAACATGAAATTCAGACAGCTTATATACTCAGCTACAACAATACATCAAAGCATTCCCAGTGGGAGATATGGGCATTTGCATATGAAAGGCACAGACAGGACAGGATGCTTGAACACAATGCATGAATGTCACATTAACCTCACAGCAGTGAAACAATGCATAAATGGCAGATTACATCACAGCATGCAGTGGAAAAAAACAGGAGTAGCGAGCTGTCTGTCCCTGTTGTGGTGGTTGTACCAACCCGCCACATAAACTAAACTAAACTAAACTAAACCCCAACCTATGTTCCAAAATTCATGACTCCAGCACATTCCCACTCCTCCCCATAACCTGATGGATTTAATGGTGAGGAGGGCGTGTCCATGGTAACAGCTTTGATGTCATGCTAAAGTTGATGTGCCGTTATGATCATCTGTGTGGTCTGATGAATCTCAGAAAATTTCACGTTATTCTAGCCAGCGACGTGTGAGTAATCAATAAAACAGTTTTAAGCAATTCTTTCATTAACCACAATGTGGTGCTATATCTGTTGTCATGTATTTTGATATAGACACATTCGGGGCAGGAAAGTAGATGTATTGTCAGTGAGCCCTAATCATTCCTTCATGTCATTTTTTCTGCTGGTGAGAGAAAAATAAAGAAAAAAGCTGTCAGCATTTCTTCCTTTAATCAATAGGGGCGCTAAAACACGTTCGGTGCGGGACTAATATCGATCATAGAAAATTTGGTGCAAATTGTACCAATTGTCCAATGTACAAGTGTCCGTAACTGAAAGGCAAGGAGTGAGTTTCCATGGCAACTGTGCTTATCGCAGGACAAAAGTGACTTCCACTGAGGCTAATACAATGCACTCTGAGAAACCACTGAAAATGTCATGTCATTGTGACTACTGGTCTTTGCGCAAAATTTGAAACAATTTTGTGCAGTACCTAATGTCAGCAGTAGGCGCTGGTTTTAAAGTTTTGTGAATATTGATATGCAGACATGTTCTGAATGGGATCAGTATGGTTTGTTCAAAGTTTGGTCAAAATCAATAGAGGATTGTCTGAGCTGTAACTGTCATGTTTTGCATGGCGAGAAAGCTATTGAAGAACGCCAGCCTCCATTGAAATGGTTCTGTAGTATGTACATGTACTGTCAATGAGCCCTAGTCATTCCTTCATGTAATTTTTTCAGGTGGTGAGAGAAAAATACAGAAAACAGTCATTAGCAATTCTTCCTTTAATCATTAGGGGCGCTATAACTTTTGTTTATTATTTGAATATAGATGCGTTCGGGGCAGGGTAAGTATTGATTGTATAAAATTTGGTGCAAATCATCCAAAGATTGTCCAATTTACAACGGTCCGATGTTGTAACCACTAGGTGGCACTCGAACTTTTGTTGTTTTTATATAGGAGTGTTCAGGGTGGGACTATTATCCATCGTCGAAAATTTGGTGAAAATCAGACAAAGTTTTTCCAAGATACAACTTTCCGATATTTCATGGCAAGGTGTCAACTTTGCCATGTCGCCATGGCAACACTTCCCTATCTTTTGTTAGGTATTTTGTTGTAGACGCATTCGGGGCGGGAAAGTACATGTACTGTCAATGAGCCCGAGTCATTCCTTCATGTCATTTTCTCTGCTGGTGAGAGAAAAATAAAGAAAAAAAGTTGTCAGCAAATTCTTCCTTTAATCAATAGGGGCGCTAAAACACGTTCGGTGTGGGAATAATGTCGATCATAGAAAATTTGGTAAAAATTGTACCAAGTTTGTCCAGTGTACAATTGTCCATTATTGAAAGGCAAGGAGTGGGTTTCCATGGCAACTGTGCTTATCGCAGGACAAAAGTGACTTCCACTGAGGGTAGTCCAATGCACTCGGAGAAACCACTGAAAATGTCATGCCATTTTGACTACTGGTCTTTGCACAAAATATGATACAATTTTGTGCAGTACCTAATGTCACCAGTAGGTGCTGGTGTTACAGTTTTGTGAATATTGATATGTAGACATGTTCCAATTCAATTCAATTCAACTTTATTTATATAGTGCCATTTCACAACAACAGCCATCTCATAGCACTTTCAACTGTAGGGGAAACCCCCACAATTGCAGAAAGACCCCAACAATCAGGTGATCCCCTATGAGCAAGCGCTTGGCGACGGTGGAGAGCAAAAACTCCCTTTTAAAAGGAAGAAACCTCCAATAGAACCAGGCTCAGGGAGGGGCAGTCATCTGCTGCGACTGGCTGGGGGGTGAGGGGATAGAGAAGATGAAAAGAGCAGACATGTAGAGAGCAAACAGCACGATGGGGACTCAATCTATGGGAGAGAACAAAGAGATGTTAGTGACCAGCAAAAAAAAAATATTTCATTTAGAGTAAAGAAAAGAGTGAAGCCCAGTCCAATTATTGGAGGTCCCCCGGCTGTCTAAACCTAATAGCAGCATAACTAAGGGAGGGTTCAGAAACACATGATCCCTCCCTAATAGTAGGCAATATCAAAAAGGAAGGTTTCAACCCTATTCTTAAAAACAGAGATCGAGTTTGACTCCTGAATCCAGATTGGCAGCTGGTTCCACAGGAGAGGAGCTTGATAACTGAAGGCTCTACCTCCCATTGTACTTTTGGAGAATCTAGGTATTACAAGTAATCCAGCATTTTGGGAGCATAGTGGTCTGTTGGAATAATAGGGTAATATCAGATCTTTTAAATAAAAAGGGGCCTGATTGCTTAGAGCTTTAAAAATGAGAAGAAGGATTTTAAACTTAATTCTAAACTCTATGGGAAGCCAGTGAAGGGAGGCCAGAGCCGCAGAGATATGATCTATCTTTCTAGTACCTGTTAAAACTCTTGCAGCAGTATTTTGGATCAACTGAAGCCTTTTGAGAGATGTTTTAGGACAACCTGATAATAAAGAGTTACAATAATCTAATCTAGAGCTACCAAAAGCGTGGATCAGTTTCTAAGCATCAGAAAAAGTTTGTCCAAGATACAACTTTCAGATATTTCATGGCAAGGAGTCAACCTTCACCATGTCGCCATGGAAACACTTGCCTGTCTGTTATGTGTTGTCCACCCAAATAGGACTATATATGACAGTTACCTCAACCTATGTTCAAGATTTCATGACTCCAGGTCATTTCAAATCCTCCAAACAAGAGCAAGGGTTTAATGGTGAAGAGGGCATGTCCATGGTAACATGTGTGACGTCATGCTAAAGTTGATGTTCAGTTATGATCAACGCTGTGCTCTGATGTATCTCTGAAAATTTCCCGCCATTCTGGCAAGTGGTGCGTGAGTAATAAATAAAAAGTTTTCAGCAATTCTTTCGTTAACCAGTATATGTGGCGAAATATCTTTTGTTAGGTATTTTGATGTAGATGCATTCTGGGCGGGAAAGAACATGTACTGTCAATGAGTGCTAGTCATTCCTTCTTGTCATTTTGTCTGCTGGTGAGAGAAAAATAAAGAAAAAAGTTGACAGCAATTCTTCCTTTAATCAATAGGGGCACTAAAACACATTCGCTGTGGGACTAATATCGATCGTAGAAAATTTGGTGAAAATTGTACCAAGTTTGTCCTATGTACAAGTGTACATTATCGAAAGGCAAGGAGTGGGTTTCCATGGCAACTGTGCTTATCACAGGACAAAAGTGACTTCCACTGAGGGTAGTCCAATGCACTCTGAGAAATCAGTGAAAATCAATCAATTAAGGTTTATTGTCAATACTACCGTACGTGCAAGACATACAGGAGAATTGAAATCTGACTTGACATTGGGCACGCTCTATAAGTGCATCCCAGCGCCGTGGCAGCCTTGAGGCACCAGTCATACAGTGGGGGTAAAGAGGGAAGGGGTAGGAATGACACAGTAGGCGAGAGAAAAAAACATAGTTATCAGAATAGTGCTCAGTGAGCGAGATTATGATTACAAGAAAAAAAAAACCACAATGCACATTTAGCAGTCAAACAATACACACGTTGACAAAGAGCGATGAGAGACCAGTGTGTGTGTAATCAGCATATATAATCAGTGTGAGTGCAGTGTTGAATGTATCATTTGTTGATGTACAACAGAGGGGGGCGCCTCCTGGCAACGGATAGTTGTTATAATCATGTTTTCAAAACACAGATAAGCATGTCCAGAGTCTCTCTCTTCGTGCATGCCAGATGGCAAAGTTCTGTATTAGACACATGATAGCGCTGTCCTTGAAGAGTCCAGTCTGCTGAAGAGCAGCAATTGATGTTAATTGTTTGGGTTAAGAGAAGCCAAACTCTTCTGTTTTGTCTTCATCCAGGAGGTGAGGGCACCGAATCAAGGTCAAGGCACAGTTCACTCAAAGCATAGAATTTCCATCTCTCTTGCGATTCTGTGCTTCATAATTTCCATATACAGGCTTTAAAATCATTCCCTGGAGAGCACCAGCGACTCCAGATGTATACCATCTTCTGAATCAGCATTCAGTTCACCATTGCCGCTATCAGTGCACTCCCCGACTGGTCGAATTTGTTGTTGAAGGAGCATTGCCGGGTCCGCTTTGATCAGCTCTCCCAACTTCTTTAATTTCTGATACATCAGGAACTCCAGAGCCAAAATAGAAATCCTGTGATCAAGCCAAATAAATAGAGATGTCTTCCGCATCTCAGTCGAATCACACAGACACATGAATTCCCAATTGTCCATGAGTCCTGGGCTCCCCCTAGCCCAATCTTCTTTTGAAGTGGTGTCAATCGCATATAAAGCCCACCAAATCCATAATTTTCCATTTGGAATAAGATTCAGCCAGAATAAGAGCGACACAGACAGAGACAGGACACAGCAAGCTGGGATAGTGAAGAGGGGAGAGGAGTGGGGAGGAGGGAGAGAAAATGCGACTGCTCTCTCTGAAGGCCGGAAGAAAAATAAAAGGCCGGAAGAAAAATAAAATGTCATGTCATTGTGACTACTGGTCTTTGCGCAAAATTTGAAACAATTTTTTGCAGTACCGAATGTCAGCAGTAGGTGGTGGTGCTTCAGTTTTGTGAATATTGATATGTAGACATGTTCAGAGTGGGATCAGTATGATTTGTGCAAAGTTTGGTCCAAATCAGATGAGGATTGTCTGAGCTATAACTGTCAGGTTTTGCATGGTGAGAAAGTCATTGAAGCACACCGGTCACCAGGGAAAAATTTCTGTACTATGTACATGTACTGTCAATGAGCCCTCGTAATTCCTTCATGTCATGTTTTCTGCTGGTGAAAGAACAATAAACAAAACAGTTTTAAGCAATTCTTCCTTTAATCAATGTGGGGCTAAAACTTTTGTTTATTATTTTTATGTAGACACGTTCGGTGCGGGACTAATTACGATCGAAGAAAATTTGTTACAAATTGTACCAAGTTTGTCCAATGTAGAAGTGTCCGTTATTGAAAGACAAGGAGTGGGTTTCCATGGCAACTGTGCTTATCACAGGACAAAAGTGACTTCCACTGAGGGTAGTCAAATGCAGTACCTAATGTCAGCAGTAGGTGGTGGTGTGACAGTTTTGTGAATATTGTTATGCAGACATGTTCAGAGTGGGATCAGTATGATTTGTGAAAAGTTTGGTCCAAATCAGATGAGGATTGTCTGAGCTGTAACTGTCATATTTTGCATGGCAAGAAAGCCATTGATGCACGCCGGCGTCCATGGAAACAGTTCTGTAGTATGTACATGTACTGTCAATGAGCCCTAGTCATTCCTTCATGTAATTTTTTTCAGCTGGTGAGAGAAAAATAAAGAAAACAGTCGTTAGCAATTCTTCCTTTAATCATTGGGGGCGCTAAAACTTTTGTTTATCATTTGAATATAAATGCGTTCGGGGCAGGGTGAATATTGATCGTATAAAATTTGGTGCAAATCATCCAAAGATTGTCCAATTTACAAGGGTCCGATGTTGTAACCACTAGGCGGCACTCTAACTTTTGTTATTTTTATATAAGAGTGTTCAGGGTGGGACTATTATCCATTGTCGAAAATTTGGTGAAAATCAGACAAAGTTTGTCGAATATACAACTTTCCGATATTTCATGGCGAGGAATAAACCTTCACCATGTCGCCATGGCAACACTTCCCTGTCAGTTATATGTTGTTCATCCATATAGGACTATACTGTATATGACAGTCACCTCAACCTATGTTCCAAATTTCATGACTCCAGGACCTTCTCATCCCTCCCCATAAGCTCATTGATTGAATGGCGAGGAGGGCGTGTCCATGGTCACACCTTTGACGTCATGCTAAAGTTGATGTGCAGTTATGATCATCGCTGTGGTCTGATGAATCTAAGAAAATTTCATGTCATTCTAGCCAGCAGCGCGTGAGTAATAAATAAAAGAGTTTTCAGCAATTCTTTCATTAACCACTATGTGGCACTATATCTGTTGTCAGGTATTTTATGTAGTTGCATTCGGGGTGGGACTATTTTCCATCATGGAAAGTTTGGTGGACATCGGACAAGTTTGGCCCGAGTTCCAGCTTATTGAAGTTGTAAGGGGAGGAGTCAAACTTCGCCATGGCACCCAGGCCACACCTTTTGACATTTCAACTTAATTTATACAATTTTTGATGGCCAATGCCTATAGATTACGCCATGTAAAAATGAGCTCAATCAGAGCAGGTCCCTAGAACTAGTTCTTTCAAATGCGAGGTGTGATTTTTTTTTCTGAATTGGAGGTGGGGCAACTTTGAGGCAAGATGGCAGCCTTCCTGTTGGCAGTGGGTATGGGCCACAATTATATTTTTTGCATGTCTTGAGGTGCACACCTCACCCAAATTTTATGTCTCTACAGCAAAGTTTACGGTCTCCCAGTCTCCATAGACCTTGAACATTTGTGTACATTTGGCCCCACACACAAAAATGAGGGGGGGGGCATATATTTTCCAGTTTATCGAATTTTTCGCCGGATCTGAGGGGTTTGCCAACAAAAATTGTGTTTTGGTTAACGTTCAGAGGCTTAAAAATGCAATCATTTAGGCGGAATAATAATAATGATAATAATAAAAATAAATTAACCCTGCAAGCAGGTGTAAACGGACCTTCGCCCCCCCGTGCACCCGCGAAACCCGGCACCCGTCGTCCCTCGCTGGCTCGGAAAATGTGCCGTCATCACTGCATGGGCTGCATGAATAATAAAGTAAACCATTTGGCGCAGATCTTCCTGTTAGCAGTATGTGGCACTATCCATTTTGTCAAATATTTTTATCTAGGAGTGCGCAGAATGGGACTAATCTCCATCCTTGCAATTAAGGCAAAAAAACTGATCAAGTGGAAAAGATATGTGCACCTCCACCCCTAATTTTTTGGGTGGGCCAAATGTGAGGTGTGGGATTAATCTCCATCATAACAATTCCGGTGATAGTCGGACACATTTTGTCCAAATTACAACTGTGCAACATGTTGCAATCAGGCCATGGTAACAATTAGATTTCAGGTACATGTTGGAGACACCACAGAACTACAGAAGGGAGTCATCTTGACTTACGTTCCACATTTGGTGACTCTTGGACTTTCCCAGCCCTCCAAAGTATAAAACATATTGATTGGCAAGGAGTGTGTTTTCATGGCAACTGTTTTTATTGCAGTACAAAAGTGACTTCTACTGAGGGTAGTCCAATTCACTCTGAGAAACCACTGAAAATGTCATTTCATTGTGACTACTGGTCTTTGTTCAAAATGTGATACAATTCTGTGCAATACCTCATGTCAGCAGTAGATGTGGGTGTGACAGTTTTGTGAATACTGATATTCAGACATGTTCAGAGTGGGATCCGTATTATTTGTGCAAAGTTTTTTTTTTTTTTTCCGGTGACAGTCCGACACAGTTTGTCCAAATTACAACTATCCAACATATTGCTATCAGGTAAACTGGGACATGTGGCCATGGTAACAATTAGATTTCAGGTACATGTTGGAGACACCACAGAACTACAAAAGAGAGTCATCTTGACTTAAGTTCCACATTTGGTGACTCTTGGACTTTCCCAACCCTCCAAAGTATAAAACATATTGATAGGCAAGGAATGTGTTTTCATGGCAACTGTTTTTATCGCAGTAAAAAAGTGACTTCCACTGACGGTAGTTCAATTCACTCTGAGAAGCCACTGAAAATGTCATTTCATTCTGACTACTGGACTTGTTTCAAAATGTGATACAAATTTGTGCAGTACCTCATGTCAGCAGTAGGTGTGGGTGTGACAGTTTTGTGAATATTGATATACAGACATGTTCCGAGTGGGATCACAATTATTTGTGAAAAGATTCTTCTAAATCAAGCGAGAATTGTCTTAGCTGTAACTGTCATCTTTTATATGGTGAGAAAGCCATTGTAGCACGCCGGTTGCCATGGAAACAGTTCTGCACTTTCTACATGTACTGTCAATGAGCCATAGTGATTCCTTCATGTATTTTTTTTCTGCTGGTAAGAGAAAAAGAGAGGAAAAAAAATTTGCCCCCCGCGCGACCGCAGAACCCGGCGCACATCCTCCCTCGCTGGCTCGGAAAATGTGCCGTCATCACTGCATGGGCTGCATGAATAATAATAAAGTAAACAATTTGGCACAGATCTTCCTTTGAGCAGTAAGTGGCACTATCCCTTTAGTCAAATATTTTTATGTAGGAGTGCTCGGATTGGGACAAATCTCCGCCCGTCATCCCTTTCTGGCTCGGAAAATGTGCCATCATCACTGCAAGGGCTGCATGAATATTAAAGAAAACCATTTGGCGCAGATCTCCCAACTCCCACTTCCAACACACAGCCCCCCCATCCTGACCCTGACTAAGACCCAGGTGAGGACGGAGCTGAGGAAGATCAAGGCGAGGAAGGAGTCAGGACCGGACGGCATCAGCGCAAAACTCCTCAAGTCCTGTGCAGACCAGCTGTGTGGGATTGTGGAGTACATCTTCAACCTGAGCTTGAAGCTTGGGAGGGTACCACAGCTGTGGAAAACATCTTGTGTGGTACATGTACCAATGACTTCCCAACCCAAAGACCTGAACAGTTACAGACCAGTGGCCTTGACGTCCCACATGATGAAGACCCTTGAGAGACTGCTACTTGCTCACCTGCGCCCCCTGGTGGGACCAGCAATGGATCCACTCCAGTTCGCCTACCAGCATGGCATTGTGGTGGAGGATGCAGTGATCATCCTCCTTCACCGTTCTCTGTCCCACCTGGAGAAGCCCGGGAATGTGGTGAGGATCATGTTCTTTGACCTCTCCAGTGCTTTCAACACCATCCAAACGATGATCCTGAAGGATAAGCTGCTGTGCGCAGGGGTGGACCAGCACCTGTCATCATGGATCCTGGACTACCTCACTAACCGGCCTCAGTTTGTGAGAACCCGGGACTGTGTGTCGGACACGATCATCGGTAGCATGGGGGCCCCCCAGGGAATGGTTTTGGCTCCCTTCCTGTTCACCCTTTATATTGCGGACTTGTCACACAACACAACACACTGCCATCTACAGAAGTTCTCTGATGACTCTGCGATTGTTGGCCTCATCTCCAATGGAGATGAAGCTGAGTACAGAGGGCTTATCCAGGACTTCGTGGACTGGTGCCATCGGAACTGCCTCCAGATCAACGGGAGGAAAACTAAGGAGTTGGTGGTGGACTGCCGCAGGCAAGGACAACACCTCACATCACCAGTAAATATATAGGGAACAGACATCGAGATGGTGACATCCTATAAGTACCTGGGTGTTCATCTGAACAATAAACTAGACTGGTCACACTATACTGACGCACTCTACAAGAAGGGACAGCGCAGGCTGTTCCTACTGAGGAGACTCAGGTCTTTTGGTGTACAAGGGGCGCTGCTGAAGACATTGTATGACACGGTGGTCTGCTGGGGCAGTGGCATTATGGCAGCCGATAGGAAGAGACTGAACAAACAGATCAAGAAAGCTAGCTCTGTCCTGGGGTAGCACGTTGTCCCAGTGGAGTAGATAGGAGAGAGAAGGACGGTGGCTAAACTGTCATCTCTGCTGGAGTCCGAGTTCCACCCTATGCAGGACATACTGAATGCACGGTGGAGTTCATTTAGCAGCAGACTACATCATCCTAGGTGCATAACCGAGAGGTTTCGCAGGTCCTTCCTCCCAACGGCTGTCAGACTGTACAACCTAAGTAGGGCTGCTCTTAGAGATAGCCTAAAGACGTGACAACCTAATAGTTTTGAATGCAAAAGACTTATACAATGGTCCCCTCCAGCATACAATTAGGAAAATACCGGTCGCTATGGAGGGTGAGAATATGCATGGGTACATAATCATACCATATAGGATAACTAAGTAGACGGTTGTGCTTTTTCATCCCATGTAGCAACAATGCTCTGCACTGTGTGTGTATATACAGTATATTTACATATTTATTCCATCTAGCTACAATGCTCCGCACTGGGTGTTTATATATCTACATATTATTCCATCTAGCTACAATGCTCCGCCCTGTGTGTGTTGAAACACGCTGGTCGCCATGGAAAAAGTTCTGTACTATCTACATGTACTGTCAATCAGCCCTAGTGATTCCTTCATGCTTTTTTTTTTCTGCTAGTGAGAGAAAAAGAGAGAAAAATTTTCAGCAATTCTTCCTTTTAAAAATAGGGGTGCTAAAACTTTTGTTTGTTATTTTTATGTAGAATTGTTTGGTGCAGGACTAATATCAATCGTCGAAAATTTAGTGCAAATTGTTGCAAGTTTGCCCCATGTATAAATGTCCATTATTGAAATGCAATGAGTGGGTTTCCATGGCAACTGTGCTTATCGCAGGACAAAAGTGACTTCCACCAAAGGTAGTCCAATGCACTCTGAGGAACCACTGAAAAGGTCATGTCATCGTGACTACTGGTCTTTGTGTAAAATTAGAAACAATTTTGTGCAGTAACTCATGTCAGCAGTAGGTGTGGCCTAGTGATTCCTTCATGCATTTTTTTTTCTGCTAGTGAGAGAAAAAGAGAGAAAAAAAATTTCAGCAATTCTTCCTTTTAAAAATAGGGGCGCTAAAACTTTTGTTTGTTATTTTTATGTAGACTTGTTCGGTGGAGGACTAATATCAATCGTTGAAAATTTAGTGCAAATTGTTGCAAGTTTGCCCCATGTATAAATGTCCGTTACTGAAATGCAATGAGTGGGTTTCCATGGCAACTGCGCTTATCGCAGGACAAAAGTGACTTCCACCAAAGGTAGTCCAATGCACTCTGAGGAACCACTGAAAAGGTCATGTCATCGTGACTACTGGTCTTTGTGCAAAATTAGAAACAATTTTGTGCTGTACCTCATGTCAGCAGTAGGTGTGGGTGTGACAGTTTTGTGAATATTGATATACAGACACGTTCAGAGTGGGATCAGTATGATTTGTGCAAAGATTTTTCCAAATCAGGCAAGAATTGCCTGAGCTGTAACTGTCATGTTTTATTTGGCGAGAAAGCCATTGAAGAACAGCAGTTGCCATGGAATCAGTTCTGTACTATGTGCATGTACTATCAATGAGCCCAAGTCATTCCTTCATGTAATTTTGTTAAGCTGGTGAGAGAAAATTAAAAAAAAAAAACAGTCGTCAGTAATTTTTCCTTAAATCATTAGGGGGCACTATGAGTTTTGTTTATTATTTGTATATAGATGAGTTTGGGGAAGGGAGAATATTGATCGTATAAAATTTGTTGCAAATTGTACAAAGTTTGTTCATTTTACAAGGGTCTAATGTTGTTACCACTAGGCGGCGCTAAAACTGTTGTTATTTTATATAGGAGTGTTGAGGGTGGGACTCTTATCCATTGTCGAAAATTTGCTGAAAATCAGACAAAGTTTTTCCGAGATACAACTTTCTGAAATTTCATGGCGAGTAGTCAACCGTTGCCATGTTGCCATGGCAACACTTCCCTGTAAGTTATGTGTTGTCCACCGATATTGCACTACATATGACAGTGACCTCAACATATGTTGAAAAATTGAGACCTCCAAGACATTCCCACCCCTCCCCATATGCTCACGGATTGAATGGCGAGGAGGGCATGTCCATGTTAACACGTTTGATGTTATACTATTGTTGATGTTCAGTTATTATCATGGCTTTGTTCTGATGAATCTCCGAAAATTTCACATCATTCTGCCCAGCCGCTTGTGAGTAATAAATGAAACATTTTTCAGCAATTCTTTCATTAACCACTATGTGGCGCTATATCGTTTGTCAGGTGTTTTGATGTCATTGCGTTCAGGGTGGGACTATTTTCCTTCATGGAAAGTTTTGTGGACATGGGACCATTTTTGCCCGAGTTACAGGTGGTTGAAGTTGTAAGGGGAGGAGTCAAACTTCGCCATGGCGCCATGGCAACACTTCCTTGTCAGTTATGTGTTGTCCACCCATATTGTACTATATGTGACAGTAACCTAAACCTATGTTCCAAATTTCATGACTCCAGGGCATTCCGAGCCCTCCCCATAAGCTCACGGATTGAATGGCAAGGAGAGCGTGTCCATGTTAACACGTTTGATGTTATACTATTGTTGATGTTCAGTTATTATCATGTCTGTGTTCTGATGAATCTCAGAAAATTTCACATCATTCTGCCCAGCCGCTTGTGAGTAATAAATGAAACAGTTTTCAGCAATTCTTTCATTAACCACTACGTGGCGCTACATCGACTGTCAGGTATTTTGAGGTCATTGCGTCTGCGGTGGCACTATTTTCCTTCATGGAAAGTTTTGTGGACATGGGACCATTTTTGGCCGAGTTACAGGTGGTTGAATTTGTAAGGGGAGGAGTCAAACTTCGCCATGGCGCCCTGGCCACGCCTTTTGAGATTTTGACTTAATTTATATAACTTTTAATGGGCAATGCCTGTAGATGCCCCCATGTAAAAATGGGCTCAATTGGAACTGGTCCCTAGGACAAGTGCGTTAAAATGCGAGGTGTGACTTTTTTCCGAATTGGAGGTGGGGCGACTTTGAGGCAAGATGGCGGCCTTCCTGTTGGCGTTGGGTATGTGCCACAATGATGTTTTTTGCATGTCTTGAGGTGATTCACACCTCACCCAAATTTGATGTGTCTACGGCAAAGTTTATGGTCTCCAGTCTCCATAGACCTTGTACGTTTGACCCCACCCACAAAAATGAGGGGTGGGGGGACACATATCTTTTCCAGTTTATCGAATTTTTTGCCCGGTCAGAGGGGTTTGCCAAAAAAAATTGCGTTTTGGTTAACGTTCAGAGGGTAAAAAATGCGATCATTTAGGCAGAATAATAGAGAAAAAAAATAACAAAAAATAATTAAACCTGCAGGCAGGTGAAAACGGGCTTCGCCCCCCCGCGCGACCGCGGAACCCGCCGCCCGTCCTCCCACGCTTTGAACAGTACCTGCTGGCCATTTACTCCAATCGACTTCTTGCACGCAGCATTAGGTGGAGGTGCCGTAGGCATTGTGCCCAAAAACAATGTCTCCAAACTTTCAGTCATGTCCCTCTGCTGAAGTTGCTCCACTCTCATTTCAGGACAACACCTCACATCACCAGTAAATATACAGGGAACAGACATTGAGATGGTGACATCCTATAAGTACCTGGGTGTTCATCTGAACAATGAACTAGACTGGTCACACTATACTGACGCACTGTACAAGAAGGGACAGCGCAGGCTGTTCCTACTGAGGAGACTCAGGTCTTTTGGTGTACAAGGGGCGCTGCTGAAGACATTGTATGACACGGTGGTCTGCTGCGGCAGTGGCATTACATTGATGATGAGTTATGATCATGTCTGTGTTCTGATGAATCTATGAAAATTTCACGTCATTCTGGCCAGCCGTGCGTGAGTAATAAATAAAACAGTTTTCAGCAATTCTTTCATTAGCCACTATGTGGCGCTATATCTTTTGTCCGGTATTTTGATGTCATTGTGTCCGGGGTGGCACTATTTTCCTTGATGGAAAGTTTTGTGGACATCGGAAGATTTTTGCGGGAGTTACAGCTGGTTGAATTTGTAAGGGGAGGAGTCAAACTTCACCATGGCGCCCTGGCCATGCCTTTTGAGATTTGAGAGAGATATTGAGATAGGGTGCGATTATTATCCATTTTTGAAAATTTGGTGGAAATCAGAAAAAGTTTGTACAATATACAGTACAACTTTCTGAAATTTCATGGCGTGTAGTAAAACGTTGCCATATTGCCATGGCAACACTTCCCTGTAAGTTATGTGTTGTCCACCCATATTGGACTGCATGTGACAGTGACCTCAACATATGTTGAAAAATTTAGACCTCCAAGACCTTCCCACCCTGCCCCATAAGCTCATGGGTTGAATGGCGAGAAGGGCGTGTCCATGGTAACATGTATGACGTCATAATAACGTTGATGTTCAGTTATGATCATGTCTGTGTTCTGATGAATCTCTGAAAATTTCACGTCATTCTGGCCAGCCGTGCGTGAGTAATAAATAAAAGAGTTTTCAGCAATTCCTTCGTTAGCCACTATGTGGCACTATATCTTTTGTCCGGTATTTTGATGTCATTGTATCCGGGGTGGCACTATTTTCCTTGATGGAAAGTTTTGTGGACATCAGAAAAAGTTTGTCCAAGATAAAACTTTCCGAAATTTCATTGCGTGTAGTCAAAAGTCGCCATGTTGCCATGGCAACACTTCCCTGTAAGTTATGTGTTGTCCACCCATATTGGACTGCATATGACAGTGACCTCAACATATGTTGAAAAATTTAAACCTCCAAGACCTTCCCACCCCGCCCCATAAGCTCATGGGTTGAATGGCGAGAAGGGCGTGTCCATGGTAACATGTATGACGTCATACTAACCTTGATGTTTAATTATGATCATGTCTGTGTTCTGATGAATCTCTGAAAATTTCACGTCATTCTGGCCAGCCGTACGTGAGTCATAAATAAAACAGTTTTCAGCAATTCTTTCGTTAGCCACTATGTGGCGCTATATCTATTGTCCGGTATTTTGATGTCATTGTATCCGGGGTGGCACTATTTTCCTTGATGGGAAGTTTTGTGGACATCAGAAAAAGGTTGTCCAAGATACAACTGTCCGAAATTTCATGGTGTGTAGTCAACCGTCGCCATGTTGCCATGGCAACACTTCCCTGTAAGTTATGTGTTGTCCACCCATATTGGACTGCATATGACAGTGACCTCAACATATGTTGAAAAATTTAGACCTCCAAGAACTTCCCACCCGGCCCCATAAGCTCATGGGTTGAATGGCGAGAAGGGCGTGTCCATCGTAACATGTATGACGTCATACTAATGTTGATGATGAGTTATGATCATGTCTGTGTTCTGATGAATCTCTGAAAGTTTCACGTCATTCTGACCAGCCGTGCGTGAGTAATAAATAAAACAGTTTTCAGCAATTCTTTCATTAGCCACTATGTGGCGCTATATCTTTTGTCCGGTATTTTGATGTCATTGTATCCGGGGTGGCACTCTTTTCCTTGATGGACATCGGAGAAGTTTTGCGGGAGTTACAGCTGGTTGAATTTGTAAGGGGAGGAGTCAATCTTCGCCATGGCGCCCTGGCCACGCCTTTTGAGATATTGACCTAATTTATATAACTTTTAATGGCCACTGCCTATAGATGCCGCCATGCAAAAATGAGCTCAATTGTATCAGGTCCCTAGGACAAGTGCGTTAAAATGGAGGTGCGACTTTTTTCCGAATTGGAGGTGGGGCGACTTTGGGGCAAGATGGCGGCCTTCCTGTTGGCGGTGGGTATGGGCCACAATGATTTTTTTTTCATGTCTTGATGTGATTCACACCTCACCCAAATTTTATGTCTCTACGGAAAAGTTTATGGTCTCCAGTCTCCATAGACCTTGTACGTTTGGCCCCACCCACAAAAATGAGGGGTGGGGGGGCACATATCTTTTCCAGTTTATCGAATTTTTTGCCCGATCAGAGGGGTTTGCCAAAAAAAATCGCGTTTTGGTTAACGTTCAG
This sequence comes from Pholidichthys leucotaenia, assembly GCA_020510985.1. Classification (NCBI taxonomy): domain Eukaryota; kingdom Metazoa; phylum Chordata; class Actinopteri; order Cichliformes; family Pholidichthyidae; genus Pholidichthys; species Pholidichthys leucotaenia. The sequence goes on from CM035840.1 coordinate 231,184,803, forward strand.
AGGGTGAAAAATGCGATCATTTAGGCAGAATAATAGAGAAAAATAATAATAATTAAACCTGCAGGCAGGTGTAAACGGACCTTCGCCCCCCCGCGCGACCGCGGAACCCGCCGCCCGTCCTCCCTCACTTTGAACAGAACCTGCTGGCCATTTACTCCAATCGACTTCTTCCACGCAGCATTAGGTGGCGGTGCCGTAGTCATTGTGCCCAAAAACAATGTCTCCAAACTTTCAGTCATGTCCGTCTGCTGAAGTTGCTCCACTGTCATTTCAGGACAACACCTCACATCACCAGTAAATATACAGGGAACAGACATTGAGATGGTGACATCCTATAAGTACCTGGGTGTTCATCTGAACAATGAACTAGACTGGTCACACTATACTGACGCACTGTACAAGAAGGGACAGCGCAGGCTGTTCCTACTGAGGAGACTCATGTCTTTTGGTGTACAAGGGGCGCTGCTGAAGACATTGTATGACACGGTGGTCTGCTGGGGCAGTGGCATTATGGCAGCCGATAGGAAGAGACTGAACAAACAGATGAAGAAATCTAGCTCTGTCCTGGGGTAGCGCGTTGTGCCAGTGGAGGAGATAGGAGAGAGAAGGACGGTGGCTAAACTGTCATCTCTGCTGGAGTCTGAGTTCCACCCTATGCAGGACATACAGAACGCACGGTGGAGTTCATTTAGCAGCAGACTACATCATCCTAGGAGCACAACCGAGAGGTTTCGCAGGTCCTTCCTCCCAACGGCTGTCAGACTGTACAACCTAAGTAGGGCTGCTCTTAGAGATAGCCTAAAGACGTGACAACCTAATAGTTTTGAATGCAAAAGACATACAATGGTCCCCTCCAGCATACAATTAGGAAAATACCGGTCGCAACAGGTACAAACGCAAATCTTTGTGACAGGCTCACCTTTCTGTGATTTTGGTGTGTGGACCACAAAAAGTTGTGTTGTTGTACGCGTCACACCAGATTCTGACCTGTGGGAGCAAACACTTTTACCAGTTACGCAGAACTTTTTTTCTAAAGCTGTCCTACCTGAGCTTGTTGCCCGTCACTTTACTGACTCTGACCCCACAACACAAGAGGAAAGCTGCAGCAGATAAACCCACCCAGAAGGCCAAAAGACGACGTCTAACTGCATTACAGCCAGGTCCCACACACAATCCCAGAAGACAGGCACAGAACACAGCAGAAGTGTGGTGGACTTGCAGGCAGCCAGAAGAGCTGGATGACATGGTTGCCTGTGATAACCCAAACTGAAAGTCAGTGTTTCCATGTAGGATGTGGGGGACTCTGAAGCACCAAGCCCACAGCAGCCGTGGTTTTGTGACATGCGCATTAGAGTAGTGCTGAATCATGAGACAGTTATGCGCTATAACATGGTAGAACAATGATACATGTCGATCTTGCATGTCAATTTATATACTTGTATTGTGTCATGGTTATGGTTACACTATTCCATCTTTGAAATAAAGTGCTGGAGTTTGTAAGCCATTGTGTACTTTATTCCAAATGTTGTTACAAAGCAAGCAAGTGTATTTATATAGCACATGTTGTCTGCTTATGTCCAAAAGGTGTGCAATATGTTCAAGAGGCAAATTAATCTGCAAATGTATGTTAGCTAAAAGGAGAATTTGAAATTGGGATTTTTTTTCTGTCTTTGTTAGGCTGGGTAAAAATTGCATCAGCAGAGCCATTAAACTGAAAGATGGAAGCCCAGTGTAGTATTTCACCTTTGAGTGATTATCTTTGAGGAAATTGTCATCCAGAGTATTTCTGGAGAGCTCTCCCTTTAACTTTCTGTTCTCCTCTTGGAAGAGTAAAAATTCTTTAAGTCTACAGTTTAGTCTTTGACGATTATACCGAAGATGTTACGCCATGATCAAAAAGTGGGCTGTAGTCTGTTGATGTAACATGCGGACTTCACTTCCCAGAATGCATTGTGTGTTTGTCACGTGGGCATGCTTGCGAACATAATGTTTGAAACATTTTTCTAATAAATTAAAAGTTGTTAAGAGTGGTAAATTTGTTTGTAGCAAACTAATGTGCTGAAGTCACAATTTAATAACAGGTGAGAATTTATGTGAAAAAATGGCAAAGAAGCACAACTAGCATATGCTTTTAAGTGTGGACAGATTTCCAAACATTTCACAACCTAAACTATTGTCTGTCACATGGGCAGACTGTCAGTGGCATAGGGACTGTTCAGGGTGGGACTAATATCCACTGTCAAATATGTAGTGAAAATCAGACAAAGATTGTCCAAGATACAACTTTCCGAAATGTAATGGTGTGTAGTCAAGCGTCACCATGTTGTCATGGCGACACTTCCCTGTAAGTTATGTGTTGTCCACCCATATTGGACTGCATATGAAAGTGACCTCAACATATGTTGAAAAATTTAGACCTCCAAGACCTTCCCACCCCGCCCCATAAGCTCATGGGTTGAATGGGGAGAAGGGTGTGTCCATGGTAACACGTATGACGTCATACTAACGTTGATGTTCAGTTATGATCATGTCTGTGTTCTGATGAAACTCTGAAAATTTCACGTCATTCTGGCCAGCCGTGCGTGAGTAATAAATAAAACAGTTTTCAGTGTTGTCATGGCAACACTTCCCTGTAAGTTATGTGTTGTCCACCCATATTGGACTGCATATGACAGTGACCTCAACATATGTTGAAAAATTTAGACCTCCAAGACCTTCCCACCCCGCCCCATAAGCTCATGGGTTGAATGGGGAGAAGGGCGTGTCCATGGTAACATGTATGACGTCATACTAACGTTGATGTTGAGTTATGATCATCGCTGTGTTTTGATGAATCTCAGAAAATTTCACGTCATTCTGGCAAGCCGCGCACAAGTAATAAATAAAACAGTTTTCAGCAATTCTTTCATTATCCACTATGTGGCGCTATATCTTTTGTCATGTATTTTGATGTCATTGCGTCCGGGGTGGCACTATTTTCCTTCATGTAAAGTTTTGTGGACATCGGACAAGTTTTGCCCATCAGTAATTCTTCCTTTAATCATTAGGGGGTGCTATGAGTGTTGTTTATTATTTGTATATAGACGAGTTCGGGGAAGGGAGAATATTGATCGTATAAAATTTGTTGCAAATCGTGCAAAGTATGTCCAATTTACAAGGGTCTAATGTTGTTACCACTAGGTGGCGCTAAAACTTTTGTTATTTTATATAGGAATGTTCAGGGTGGGATTATTATCCATTTTTGAAAATTTGGTGGAAATCAGAAAAAGTTTGTCCAAGATACAACTTTCCGAAATTTCATGGCGTGTAGTCAACCGTCGCCATGTTGCCATGGCAACACTTCCCTGTAAGTTATGTGTTGTCCACCCATATTGGACTACATATGACAGTGACCTCAACATATGTTGAAAAATTTAGACCTCCAAGACCTTCCCACCCCTCCCCATAAGCTCATGGATTGAATGGCGAGAAGGGCGTTTCTATGGTAACATGTATGATGTCATACTAACGTTTATGTTCAGTTATGATCATGGCTGGTTTCTGATGAATCTCTGAAAATTTCACATCATTCTGCCCAGCCGCTTGTGAGTAATAAATAAAACAGTTTTCAGCAATTCTTTCATTAACCACTATGTGACGCTATATCGGTTGTCAGGTATTTTGAGGTCATTGCGTCCGGGGTGGCACTATTTTCCTTCATGTAAAGTTTTGTGGACATCGGACAAGTTTTGGGCGAGTTACAGGTGGTTGAAGTTGTAAGGGGAGGAGTCAAACTTCGCCATGGCGCCCTGGCCACGCCTTTTGAGATTTTGACTTAAATTATATAACTTTTAATGGGCAATGCCTGTAGATGCCCCCATGTAAAAATGAGCTCAATTGGATCTGGTCCCTAGGACAGGTGCATTAAAATGCGAGGTGTGAGTTTTTTCCGAATTGGAGGTGGGGCGACTTTGAGGCAAGATGGCGGCCTTCCTGTTGGCGGTGGGTATGGGCCACAATGATGTTTTTTGCATGTCTTGAGGTGATTCACATCTCACCCAAATTTGATGTGTCTACGGCAAAGTTTATGGTCTCCAGTCTCCTTTGACCTTGTACGTTTGGCCCCACCCACAAAAATGAGGGGTGGGGGGGCACATATGTTTTCCAGTTTATCGAATTTTTTGCCGGGTCTGAGGGGTTTGCCAAAAAAAATCGCGTTTTGGTTAACGTTCAGAGGGTGAAAAATGCGATCATTTGGGCAGAATAATAATAATTAAACCTGCAGGCAGGTGTAAACTGGCCTTCGCCCCCCCTGCGCGACCGCGGAACCCGCCGCCCGTCCTCCCTCGCTTTGAACACTACCTGCTGGCCATTTACTGCAAGCGACTTCTTCCACGCAACATTAGGTGGAGGTGCCGTCGTCATTGTGCCCAAAATCCTCCACTCTCATTTCAGGACAACACCTCACATCACCAGTAAATATACAGGGAACAGACATTGAGATGGTGACATCCTATAAGTACCTGGGTGTTCATCTGAACAATGAACTAGACTGGTCACACTATACTGACACACTCTACAAGAAGGGACAGCGCAGGCTGTTCCTACTGAGGAGACTCAGGTCTTTTGGTGTACAAGGGGCGCTGCTGAAGACATTGTATGATACGGTGGTCTGCTGCAGCAGTGGCATTACGTTGATGATGAGTTATGATCATGTCTGTGTTCTGATGAATCTCAGAAAATTTCACGTCATTCTGGCCAGCCGTGCGTGAGTAATAAATAAAACAGTTTTCAGCAATTCTTTCATTAGCCACTATGTGGCGCTATATCTTTTGTCCGGTATTTTGATGTCATTCTATCCGGGGTGGCACTATTTTCCTTGATGGAAAGTTTTGTGGACATCGGACAAGTTTTGCGGGAGTTACAGCTGGTTGAATTTGTAAGGGGAGGAGTCAACCCTCCAAAGTATAAAACATATTGATTGGCAAGGAATGGGTTTTCATGGCAACTGTGCTTATCGCAGGACAAAAGTGACTTCCACCGAGGATAGTCCAATGCACTCTGAGGAACCCCTGAAAAGGTCATGTCATCATGACTACTAGTCTTTGTGCAAAATTGGAAACAATTTTGTGCAGTACGTCATGTCAGCAGTAGGTGTGGGTGTGACAGTTTTGTGAATATTGATATACAGACATGTTCAGATTGGCATCAGTATGATTTGTGCAAAGATTTTTCCAAATCAGGCGAGAATTATCTGAGCTGTAACTGTCATGTTTTGTTTGGCAAGAAAGCCACTGAAGTACGCCAGTCGCCCTGGAAACAGTTCTGTACTATGTACATGTACTATCAATGACTGGTGACAGTCTGACACAGTTTGTCCAAATTACAACTATCCAACTTATTGCGATCAGGTAAACTCGGACATGCGGCCATGGTAACAATTAGATTTCAGGTACATGTTGGAGACAGCACAGAACTACAGAAGAGAGTCATCTTTACTTAAGTTCCACATTTGGTGACTCTTGGAGTTTCCCAACCCTCCAAAGTATAAAACATATTGATAGGCAAGGAGTGTGTTTTCATGGCAACTGTTTTTATCGCAGTACAAAAGTGACTTCCACTGAGGGTAGTTCAATTCACTTTGAGAAACCACTGAAAATGTCATTTCATTCTGACTACTGGACTTGGTTCAAAATGTGATACAAATTTGTGCAGTACGTCATGTCAGCAGTAGGTGTGGTTGTGACAGTTTTGTGAATATTGATATTCAGACATGTCCGAGTGGGATCACTATTATGTGTGCAAAGATTATTGTAAATCAGGCAGGAATTGTCTTAGGTGTAACTGTCATGTTTTATATGGAGAGAAAGCCATTGTAGCACGCTGGTCGCCATGGAAACAGTTCTGCACTGTCTACATGTACTGTCAATGAGCCCTAGTGATTCCTTCATGTATTTGTTTTTTTCTGCTGGTGAAAGAAAAAGAGAGAAAATAAAAATTTCAGCAATTCTTCCTTTTAACAATAGGTGCGCTAAAACTTTTGTTTGTTATGTTTATGTAGACATGTTTGGGGCCGTACTACCCAGGTGGCTTACAGCTATGCTTCCTAATATTAATAATGAGTTCTGTTTTTTATTATGTATTCAGTAGCATATTATTATCTGAGCACCATCTCACCAGTGGGACTCATCTCCTCCTGAAATGAGGCCCACTATTGTTGTGTCATCTGCAAACTTCTCTATAATGTTTGTGGGATGAACAGGTATGCAGTGATATGTGTACAATGAATACAAAGTGGGGCTCAACACACAGCCCTGTGGAAAGCCTGTGTTAAGCATTACTGTAGAGGAGGACTGACTACAGTGCTGCTGCAATAATTTAGCTATAACTTCCAAAAGTTATGTTGTAATGCAGCCCCTGTAGACTGCTTCTCTTCTCTTCTTGTACTTTGCCTCCCTCTAGTGGTTGCCTGTCTTAACTCTCCACACACTCCTTGACTATGTATAGAGGAGGTGGCTTACTGCTATGCTTCCTAATATTAATAATGAGTTCTGTTTTTTATTATTTATTCAGTAGCATATTATTATCTGAGCACCATCTCGCCAGTGGGACTCATCTCCTCCTGAAATGAGGCCCACTATTGTTGTGTCATCTGCAAACTTCTCTATAATGTTTGTGGGATGAACAGGTATGCAGTGATATGTGTACAATGAATACAAAGTGGGGCTCAACACACAGCCCTGTGGACAGCCTGTGTTAAGCATTACTGTAGAGGAGGACTGACTACAGTGCTGCTGCAATAATTTAGCAATTCGCCATGGCGCCATGGCAACACTTCCTTGTCAGTTATGTGTTGTCCACCCCTATTGGACTATATGTGACAGTCACCTAAACCTATGTTCCAATTTTCATGACTCCAGGACGTTCCCAACCCTCCCCATAAGCTAACGGATTGAATGGCGAGGTGGGCGTGTCCATAGTAATACGTTAGATGTCATACTAATGTTGATGTTCAGTTATGATCATGGCTGTGTTCTGATGAATCTCAGCAAATTTCACATCATTCTGCCCAGCCGCTTGTGAGTAATAAATGAAACAGTTTTCAGCATTTCTTTCATTAACCACTATGTGGCGCTATATCGGTTGTCAGGTGTTTTGATGTCATTGCGTTCGGGGTGGGACTATTTTCCTTCATGGAAAGTTTTGTGGACATGGGACCATTTTTGGCCGAGTTACAGGTGGTTGAAGTTGTAAGGGGAGGAGTCAAACTTTGCCATGGCGCCATGGCAACACTTCCTTGTCAGTTATGTATTGTCCACCCATATTGTACTATATGTGTCAGTAACCTAAACCTATGTTCCAAATTTCATGACTCCAGGACGTTCTCACCCCTCCCCATAAGGTCACGGATTCAATGGTGAGGAGGGCGTGTCCATGTTAACACGTTTGATGTTATGCTATTGTTGATGTTCAGTTATGATCATGGCTGTGTTCTGATGAATCTAAGAAAATTTCACATCATTGTGCCCAGCCGCTTGTGAGTAATAAATGAAACATTTTTCAGCAATTCTTTCATTATCCACTATGTGGCGCTATATCGGTTGTCAGGTGTTTTGATGTCATTGCATTCGGGGTGGGACTATTTTCCTTCATGGAAAGGTTTGTGGACATGGGACCATTTTTAGCCGAGTTACAGGTGGTTGAAGTTGTAAGGGGAGGAGTCAAATTTGGCCATGGCACCCTGGCCACGCCTTTTGAGATTTTGACTTAATTTATATAACTTTTAATGGCCAATGCCTGTAGATGCTCCCATGCAAAAATGAGCTCAATTGGATCTGGTCCCTAGGACAAGTGCGTTAAAATGCGAGGTGTGACTTTTTTCCAAATTGGAGGTGGGGCGACTTTGAGGCAAGATGGCGGCCTTCCTGTTGGCGGTGGGTATGGGCCACAATGATGTTTTTTGCATGTCTTGAGGTCATTCACACCTCACCCAAATTTGATGTGTCTACGGCAAAGTTTATGGTCTCCAGTCTCCATAGACCTTGAAAATTTGTGTACGTTTGGCCCCACCCACAAAAATGAGGGGTAGGGGGGAACATATCTTTTCCAGTTTATCGAATTTTTTGCCCTGTCAGAGGGGTTTGCCAAAAAAAATCGCGTTTTGGTTAACGTTCAGAGGGTGAAAAATGCGATCATTTAGGCAGAATAATAATAATAATAATAATAATAATAATAAATAAACGCGAGCGGATACAATAGGGCTTTCGCCGACTGACGTTGTCAGTGGCTCAGGCCCTAATTAAACCTGCAGGCAGGTGTAAACGGACCTTCGCCCCCCGCGCGACCGCGGAACCCGCCGCCCGTCCTCCCTCGCTTTGAACAGTACCTGCTGGCCATTTACTCCAATCGACTTCTTCCACGCAGCATTAGGTGGAGGTGCCATAGTCATTGTGCCCAAAAACAATGTCTCCAAACTTTCAGTCATGTCCCTCTGCTGAAGTTGCTCCACTGTCATTTCAGGACAACACCTCACATCACCAGTAAATATACAGGGAACAGACATTGAGATGGTGACATCCTATAAGTACCTGGGTGTTCATCTGAACAATGAACTCGACTGGTCACACTATACTGACGCACTCTACAAGAAGGGACAGCGCAGGCTGCTCCTACTGAGGAGACTCAGGTCTTTTGGTGTACAAGGGGCGCTGCTGAAGACATTGTATGACACGGTGGTCTGCTGCGGCAGTGGCATTATGGCAGTCGATTGGAAGAGACTGAACAAACAGATCAAGAAAGCTAGCTCTGTCCTGGGGTAGCGCGTTGTCCCAGTGGATGAGATAGGAGAGAGAAGGACGGTGGCAAAACTGTCATCTCTGCTGGAGTCCGAGTTCCACCCTATGCAGGACATACTGAACGCACGGTGGAGTTCATTTAGCAGCAGACTACATCATCCTAGGTGCACAACCAAGAGGTTTCGCAGGTCCTTCCTCCCAACGGCTGTCAGACTGTACAACCTAAGTAGGGCAGCTCTTAGAGATAGCCTAAAGACGTGACAACCTAATAGTTTTGAATGCAAAAGACATACAATGGTCCCCTCCAGCATACAATTAGGAAAATAGCGGTCGCTATGGAGGGTGAGAATATGTATGGGTACATAATCATACCATATAGGATAACTAAGTAGACGGTTGTGCTGTTTCATCCCATCTAGCCACAATGCTCTGCACTGTGTGTATATATATTTACATATTTATTCCATCTAGCTACAATGCTCCGCACTGGGTGTTTATATATCTACATATTATTCCATCTAGCTACAATGCTCTGCACTGTGTGTGTTGAAGCATGCTGGTCGCCATGGAAACAGTTCTGTGCTATCTACACGTACTGTCAATCAGCCCTAGTGATTCCTTCATGCATTTTTTTTTTCTGCTAGTGAGAGAAAAAGAGAGAAAAATTTTTTCAGCAATTCTTCCTTTTAAAAACCTCACAGCAGCTGTGGTTTTGTGACGTGTGCATTAGAGTAGTGCTGTAGCATGAGACAGTTATGCGCTATAACATGGTAGAACAATGATACATATTGATCATGCATGTCAGTTTATATTCTTGTATTGTGTCATGGTTATGGTTACAGTTTTGCATCTTTGAAATAAAGAGCTGCAGTTTGTAAGCCATTGTGTACTTTATTCGAAAAATTGTTACAAAGCAAGCAAGTGTATTTATATAGCATATTTTGTCTGCTTATGTCAAAACGGTGTGCAATATGTTCAAGAGGCAAATTAATCCGCACATGTATGACAAATATTTTTATGTAGAAGTAAGTGTGCAGAATGGGACTATTCTCCATCATAGCAATTCCGGCAACAAAATAGGTCAAGTGGAAAAGATATGTGCACCTCCACCACTCATTTTTGTGGGTGGGGCAAATGTGCAGAGCGGGATTAATCTCCATCATCGCAATTCCGGTGACAGTCTGACACATTTTGTCCAAATTACAACTATCCAACAAATTGCGATCAGGTAAACTCGGACATGTGGCCATGGTAACACTTACCTTTCAGGTACATGTTGCAGAAACCACAGAACTACTAAAGAGAGTCATGTTGACTTACGTTCCACATTTGGTTACTCTTGGACATTCCCAACCCTCCAAAGTATAAAACATATTGATTGGCAAGGAATGGGTTTTCATGGCAACTGTGCTTATCGCAGGACAAAAGTGACTTCCACCGAGGATAGTCCAATGCACTCTGAGGAACCCCTGAAAAGGTCATGTCATCATGACTACTGGTCTTTGTGCAAAATTAGAAACAATTTTGTGCAGTACGTCATGTCAGCAGTAGGTGTGGGTGTGACAGTTTTGTGAATATTGATATACAGACATGTTCAGAGTGGGATCAGTATGATTTGTGCAAAGATTTTTCCAAATCAGGCGAGAATTGTCTGAGCTGTAACTGTCATGTTTTGTTTGACGAGAAAGCCACTGAAGCACGCCAGTCGCCCTGGAAACAGTTCTCTTCTATGTACATGTACTATCAATGAGCCCAAGTCATTCCCTCATGTAATTTTGTTAAGCTGGTGAGATAAAAATTTTAAAAAAGTCATCAGTAATTCTTCTTTTAATCATTAGGGGGCGCTATGCATTTTGTTTATTATTTGTATATAGACGAGTTCGGGGAAGGGAGAATATTGATCGTATAAAATTTGTTGCAAATCGTCCAAAGTTTGGCCATTTTACAAGGGTGTAATGTTGTTACCACTAGGAGGCGCTAAAACTTTTGTTATTTTATATAGGAGTGTTCAGGGTGGGACTATTATCCATTGTCGAAAATTTGATGAAAATCAGAAAAACTTTTTCCAAGATAAAACTTTCCAAAATTTCTTGGCGAGTAGTCAACCGTCGTCATGTTGCCATGGCAACACATCCCTGTAAGTTATGTGTTGTCCACCCATATTGTACTACACATCACAGTGACCTCAACATATGTTGAAAAATTTAGACCTCCAAGACCTTCCCACCCCTCCCCATAAGCTCATGGATTGAATGGTGATGAGGGCGTGTCCATGGTAATACGTATGATGTCATACTAACGTTGATGTTCAGTTATGATCATGTCTGTGTTCTGATGAATCTCAGAAAATTTCACGTCATTCTGGCAAGCCGCGCACGAGTAATAAATAAAACAGTTTTCAGCAATTCTTTCATTTACCACTATGTGGCGCTATATCTTTTGTCAGGTATTTTGATGTCATTGCATCCGGGGTGGCACTATTTTCCTTCATGGAAAGTTTTGTGGACATCAGGCAAGTTTTGCCCGTCAGTTATTCTTCCTTTAATCATTAGGGGGCTCTATGAGTGTTGTTTATTATTTGTATATTGATGAGTTCGGGGAAGGGAGAATATTGATCGAATAAAATTTGTTGCAAATCGTGCAACGTATGTCCAATTTACAAGGGTGTAATGTTGTTACCAGTAGGCGGCGCTAAAACTTTTGTTATTTTATATAGGAATGTTCAGGGTGGGATTATTATCCATTTTTGAAAATTTGGTGGAAATCAGAAAAGGTTTGTCCAAGATACAACTTTCCGAAATTTCATGGCGTGTAGTAAACCGTCGCCATGTTGCCATGGCAACACTTCCCTGTAAGTTATGTGTCATCCACCCATATTGGACTACACATGACATTGACCTCAACATATGTTGAAAAATTTAGACCTCCAAGACCGTCAAACCCCTCCCCATAAGCTCATGGATTGAATGGCGAGAAGGGCGTGTCCATGGTAACACGTATGATGTCATACTAATGTTGATGTTCAGTTATGGTCATTTCTGTGTTCTGATGAATCTCAGAAAATTTCACGTCATTCTGGCCAGCCGCTTGTGAGTAATAAATAAAACAGTTTTCAGCAATTCTTTTGTTAACCACTATGTGGCACTATATCGGTTGTCAGGTATTTTGAGGTCATTCCGTCCGGGGTGGCACTATTTTCCTTCATGTAAAGTTTTGTGGACATCGGACAAATTTTGGCCGAGTTACACGTGGTATAATTTGTAAGGGGAGGAGTCAAACTTCGCCATGGCGCCCTTGCCACGCCTTTTGAGATTTTGACTTAATTTATATAACTTTTAATGGGCAATGCCTGTAAATGCCCCCATGTAAAAATGAGATCAATTGTATCAGGTCCCTAGGACAAGTGCGTTAAAATGCGAGGTGTGACTTTTTTCCGAATTGGAGGTGGGGCGACTTTGAGGCAAGATGGCGGCCTTCCTTTTGGCGGTGGGTATGGGCCACAATGATGTTTTTTTCATGTCTTGATGTGATTCACACCTCATCCAAATTTTATGTCTCTACGGCAAAGTTTATGGTCTCCAGTCTCCATAGACCTTGTACGTTTGGCCCCACCCACAAAAATGAGGGGTGGGGGGGCACATATCTTTTCCAGTTTATCGAATTTTTTGCCCGATCAGAGGGGTTTGCCAAAAAAATTGCGTTTTGGTTAACGTTCTGAGAGTGAAAAATGCGATCATCTAGGCAGAATAATAGTGAAAAATAATAATAATTAAACCTGCAGGCAGGTGTAAACGGACCTTCGCCCCCCGCGCGACCGCGGAACCCGCCGCCCGTCCTCCCTCGCTTTGAACAGTACCTGCTGGCCATTTACTGCAATCGACTTCTTCCACGCAGCATTAGGTGGAGGTGCCGTAGTCATTGTGCCCAAAAACAATGTCTCCAAACTTTCAGTCATGTCCCTCTTCTGAAGTTGCTCCACTCTCATTTCAGGACAACACCTCACATCACCAGTAAATATACAGGGAACAGACATTGAGATGGTGACATCCTATAAGTACCTGGGTGTTCATCTGAACAATGAACTAGACTGGTCACACTATACTGACGCACTCTACAAGAAGGGACAGCGCAGGCTGTTCCTACTGAGGAGACTCAGGTCTTTTGGTGTACAAGGGGCACTGCTGAAGACATTGTATGACACGGTGGTCTGCTGCGGCAGTGGCATTATGGCAGCCATAGGAAGAATTTTGTGCAGTACCTCATGTCTGCAGTAGGTGTGGGTGTGACAGTTTTGTGAATATTGATATACAGACATGTTCAGAGTGGGATCAGTATGATTTGTGCAAAGATTTTTCCAAATCAGGCGAGAATTGTCTGAGCTGTAACTGTCATGTTTTGTTTGATGAGAAAGCCACTGAAGCACGCCAGTCGCCCTGGAAACAGTTCTCTACTATGTACATGTACTATCAATGAGCCCAAGTCATTCCCTCATGTAATTTTGTTAAGCTGGTGAGATAAAAATTTAAAAAAAAGTCATCAGTAATTCTTCCTTTAATCATTAGGGGGCGCTATGCGTTTTGTTTATTATTTGTATATAGACGAGTTCGGGGAAGGGAGAATATTGATCGTATAAAATTTGTTGCAAATCGTACAAAGTTTGGCCATTTTACAAGGGTGTAATGTTGATACCACTAGGAGGTGCTAAAACTTTTGTTATTTTATATAGGAGTGTTCAGGGTGGGACTATTATCCATTGTCGAAAATTTGATGAAAATCAGAAAAACTTTTTCCAAGATACAACTTTCCAAAATTTCTTGGCGAGTAGTCAACCGTCGTCATGTTGCCATGGCAACACATCCCTGTAAGTTATGTGTTGTCCACCCATATTGTACCACACATGACAGTGACCTCAACATATGTTGAAAAATTTAGGCCTCCAAGACCTTCCCACCCCTCCCCATAAGCTCATGGATTGAATGGCGAGGAGGGCGTGTCCATGGTAATACGTATCATGTCATAATAATGTTGATGTTCAGTTATGATCATCGCTGTGTTCTGATGAATCTCAGAAAATTTCACGTCATTCTGGCTAGCCGCGCATGAGTAATAAACAAAACAGTTTTCAGCAATTCTTTCGTTAACCACTATCTGACGCTGTATCCTTTGTCAGGTATTTTGAAGTCATTGCGTCCGGGGTGGCACTATTTTTCTTCATGTAAAGTTTTGTGGACATCGGACACATTTATTCCGTCAGTAATTCTTACTTTAATCATTAAGGGGTGCTATGAGTTTTGTTTATTATTTGTATATAGATGAGTTCGGGAAGGGAGAATATTGATCATATAAAATTTGTTGCAAATCGTACAAAGTTTGGCCATTTTACAAGGGTCTAATGTTGTTACCACTAGGAGGCGCTAAAACTTTTTTATGTATAGGAGTGTTCAGGGCGGGACCATTATCCATTGTTGAAAATTTGATGAAAATCAGACATTGTCTGTCCAAGATACAACTTTCCGAAATTTCTTGGCGAGTAGTCAACCGTCACCATGTTGCCATGGCAGCACTTCCCTGTAAGTTATGTGTTGTCCACCCATATTGTACTACACATGGCAGTGACCTCAACATATGTTGAAAAATTGAGACCTCCAACACCTTCACACCCCTCCCCATAAGCTCACGGTTTGAATGGCGAGGAGGGCGTGTCTATGTTAACACGTTTGACCTTATACTATTGTTGATGTTCAGTTGTTATCATGGATGTGTTTTGATGAATCTCTGAAAATTTCACGTCATTCTGGCAAGCCGCGCACGAGTAATAAATAAAACAGTTTTCAGCAGTTCTTGCATTTACCACTATGTGGCGCCAGATCTTTTGTCAGGTATTTGGATGTCATTGCGTCCGGGGTGGCACTAATTTCCTTCATGTAAAGTTTTGTAGACATCGGACAAGTTTTGCCCGTGAGTATTTCTGCCTTTAATCATTAGGGGGCGCTATGAGTGTTGTTTAGTATTTGTATATAGACGAGTTCGGGGAAGGGAGAATATTGATCGTATAAAATTTGTTGCAAATCGTGCAAAGTATGTCCAATTTGCAAGCGTCTAATGTTGTTACCACTAGGCGGCGCTAAAACTTTTGTTATTTTTATATAGCAATGTTCATGGTGGGATTATTATCCATTTTTGAAAATTTGGTGGAAATCCGAAAAAGTTTGTCCAAGATACAACTTTCCGAAATTTCACGGCGTGTAGTCAACCGTCGCCAGGTTGCCATGGCAACACTTCCCTGTAAGTTATGTGTTGTCCACCCATATTGGACTACATTTGACAGTGACCTCAACATATGTTGAAAAATTTAGACCTCCAAGACCTTCCCACCCCTCCCCATAAGCTCATGGTTTGAATGGCGAGAAGGGCGTTTCTATGGTAACACGTATGATGTCATACTAACGTTTATGTTCAGTTATGATCAAGTCTGTGTTCTGATGAATCTCTGAAAATTTCACATCATTCTGCCCAGCCGCTTGTGAGTAATAAATAAAACAGTTTTCAGCAATTCTTGCATTAACCACTATGTGGCGCTATATCGGTTGTCAGGTATTTTGAGGTCATTGCGTCCGGGGTGGCACTATTTTCCTTCATGTAAAGTTTTGTGGACATTGGACAAGTTTTGGGCGAGTTACAGGTGGTTGAAGTTGTAAGGGGAGGAGTCAAAATTCGCCATGGCGCCCTGGCCACGCCTTTTGAGATTTTGACTTAATTTATATAACTTTTAATGGGCAATGCCTGTAGATGCCCCCATGTAAAAATGAGCTCAATTGGATTTGGTCCCTTGGACAAGTGCCTTAAAATGCGAGGTGTGAGTTTTTTCCGAATTGCAGGTAGGGCGATTTTGAGGCAAGATGGCGGCCTTCCTGTTGGCGGTGGGTATTGGCCACAATGATGTTTTTTGCACGTCTTGAGGTGATTCACACCTCACCTAAATTTGATGTGTCTACGGCAAAGTTTATGGTCTCCAGTCTCCTTAGACCTTGAAAATTTGTGTACGTTTGTCCCCACCCACAAAAATGAGGGGTGGGGGGGAACATATCTTTTCCAGTTTATCGAATTTTTTGCCCGGTCAGAGGGGTTTGCCAAAAAAAATCGCGTTTTGGTTAACGTTCAGAGGGTGAAAAATGCGATCATTTAGGCAGAATAATAATAATAATAAATTAAACCTGCAGGCAGGTGTAAACGGACCTTCGCCCCCCGCGCGACCGCGGAACCCGCCGCCCGTCCTCCCTCGCTTTGAACAGTACCGGCTGGCCATTTACTCCAATCGACTTCTTCAACGCACATTAGGTGGAGGTGCCGTAGTCATTGTGCCCAAAAACAATGTCTCCATACTTTCAGTCATGTCCCTCTGCTGAAGTTGCTCCACTCTCATTTCAGGACAACACCTCACATCACCAGTAAATATACAGGGAACAGACATTGAGATGGTGACATCCTATAAGTACCTGGGTGTTCATCTGAACAATGAACTAGACTGGTCACACTATACTGACGCACTCTACAAGAAGGGACAGCGCAGGCTGTTCCTACTGAGGAGACTCAGATCTTTTGGTGTACAAGGGGCGCTGCTGAAGACATTGTATGACACGGTGGTCTGCTGCGGCAGTGGCATTATGGCAGCCGATAGGAAGAGACTGAACAAACAGATCAAGAAAGCTAGCTCTGTCCTGCGATAGCGCGTTGTCCCATGGATGAGATAGGAGAGAGAAGGACGGTGGCTAAACTGTCATCTCTGCTGGAGTCCGATTTCCACCTTATGCAGGACATACTGACCGCACGGTGGAGTTCATTTAGCAGCAGACTACATCATCCTAGGTGCACAACCGAGAGGTTTCGCAGGTCCTTCCTCCCAACGGCTGTCAGACTGTACAACCTAAGTAGGGCTGCTCTTAGAGATAGCCTAAAGACGTGACAACCTAATAGTTTTGAATGCAAAAGACATACAATGGTCCCCTCCAGCATACAATTAGGAAAATAGCGGTCGTTATGGAGGGTGAGAATATGTATGGGTACATAATCATACCATATAGGATAACTAAGTAGACGGTTGTGCTGTTTCATCCCATCTAGCAACAATGCTCTGCACTGTGTGTATACAGTATATATTTTATATATTTATTTCATCTAGCTACAATGCTCCGCACTGGGTGTTTATATATCTACATATTATTCCATCTAGCTACAATGCTCTGCACTGTGTGTGTTGAAGCACGCTGGTCGCCATGGAAACAGTTCTGTACTATCTACACGTACTGTCAATCAGCCCTAGTGATTCCTTCATGCATTTTTTTTTCTGCTAGTGAGTGAAAAAGAGAGAAAAAAATTTTCAGCAATTCTTCCTTTTAAAAACCCCACAGCAGCCGTGGTTTTGTGACGTGTGCATTAGAGTAGTGCTGTAGCATGAGACAGTTATGCGCTATAACATGGTAGAACAATGATACATATTGATCATGCATGTCAGTTTATATTCTTGTATTGTGTCATGGTTATGGTTACAGTTTTGCATCTTTGAAATAAAGAGCTGCAGTTTGTAAGCCATTGTGTACTTTATTCGAAAAATTGTTACAAAGCAAGCAAGTGTATTTATATTGCACATTTTGTCTGCTTATGTCAAAACGGTGTGCAATATGTTCAAGAGGCAAATTAATCCGCAAATGTATGACAAATATTTTTATGTAGAAGTAAGTGCACAGAATGGGACTAATCTCCATCATAACAATTCCGGCAACAAAATAGGTCAAGTGGAAAAGATATGTGCACCTCCACCACTCATTTTTGTGGGTGGGGCAAATGTGCGGAGCGGGATTAATCTCCATCATCGCAATTCCGGTGACAGTCTGACACATTTTGTCCAAATTACAACTATCCAACATATTGCGATCAGGTAAACTCGGACATGTGGCCATGGTAACACTTACCTTTCAGGTACATGTTGCAGAAACCACAGAACTACTGAAGAGAGTCATGTTGACTTACGTTCCAGATTTGGTGACTCTTGGACATTCCCAACCCTCCAAAGTATAAAACATATTGATTGGCAAGGAATGGGTTTTCATGGCAACTGTGCTTATCGCAGGACAAAAGTGACTTCCACCGAGGATAGTCCAATGCACTCTGAGGAACCCCTGAAAAGGTCATGTCATCATGACTACTGGTCTTTGTGCATAATTAGAAACAATTTTGTGCAGTACGTCATGTCAGCAGTAGGTGTGGGTGTGACAGTTTTGTGAATATTGATATACAGACATGTTCAGAGTGGGATCAGTATGATTTGTGCAAAGATTTTTCCAAATCAGGCGAGAATTGTCTGAGCTGTAACTGTCATGTTTTGTTTGACGAGAAAGCCACTGAGGCACGCCAGTCGCCCTGGAAACAGTTCTCTACTATGTACATGTACTATCAATGAGCCCAAGTCATTCCCTCATGTAATTTTGTTAAGCTGGTGAGATAAAAATTTAAAAAAAAGTCATCAGTAATTCTTCCTTTAATCATTAGGGGCGCTATGCGTTTTGTTTATTATTTGTATATAGACGAGTTCAGGGAAGGGAGAATATTGATCGTATAAAATTTGTTGCAAATCGTACAAAGTTTGGCCATTTTACAAGGGTGTAATGTTGTTACCACTAGGAGGCACTAAAACTTTTGTTATTTTATATAGGAGTGTTCAGGGTGGGACTATTATCCATTGTCGAAAATTTGATGAAAATCAGAAAAACTTTTTCCAAGATACAACTTATGTGTTGTCCACCCATATTGTACTACACATGACAGTGACCTCAACATATGTTGAAAAATTTAGACCTCCAAGACCTTCCCACCCCTCCCCATAAGCTCATGGATTGAATGGTGATGAGGGCGTGTCCATGGTAATATGTATGATGTCATACTAACGTTGATGTTCAGTTATGATCATGTCTGTGTTCTGATGAATCTCAGAAAATTTCACGTCATTCTGGCAAGCCGCGCACGAGTAATAAATAAAACAGTTTTCAGCAATTCTTTCATTTACCACTATGTGGTGCTATATCTTTTGTCAGGTATTTTGATGTCATTGCATCCGGGGTGGCACTATTTTCCTTCATGGAAAGTTTTGTGGACATCAGACAAGTTTTGCCCATCAGTAATTCTTCCTTTAATCATTAGGGGGCGCTATGAGTGTTGTTTATTATTTGTATATAGACGAGTTCGGGGAAGGGAGAATATTGATTGAATAAAATTTGTTGCAAATCGTGCAACGTATGTCCAATTTACAAGGGTCTAAAACTTTTATTTTATATAGGAATGTTCAGGGTGGGATTATTATCCATTTTTGAAAATTTGGTGGAAATCAGAAAAGGTTTGTCCAAGATACAACTTTCCGAAATTTCATGGCGTGTAGTCAACCGTAGCCATGTTGCCATGGCAACACTTCCCTGTAAGTTATGTGTTGTCCACCCATATTGGACTACACAGGACATTGACCTTAACATATGTTGAAAAATTTAGACCTCCAAGACCGTCAAACCCCTCCCCATAAGCTCATGGATTGAATGGCGAGAAGGGCGTGTCCATGGTAACACGTATGATGTCATACTAATGTTGATGTTCAGTTATGATCATTTCTGTGTTCTGATGAATCTCTGAAAATTTCACGTCATTCTGGCCAGCCGCTTGTGAGTAATAAATAAAACAGTTTTCAGCAATTCTTTTGTTAACCACTATGTGGCGCTATATCGGTTTTCAGGTATTTTGAGGTCATTGCGTCCGGGGTGGCACTATTTTCCTTCATGTAAAGTTTTGTGGACATCGGACAAATTTTGGCCAAGTTACAGGTGGTATAATTTGTAAGGGGAGGAGTCAAACTTCGCTATGGCGCCCTGGCCACGCCTTTTGAGATTTTGACTTAATTTATATAACTTTTAATGGGCAATGCCTGTAAATGCCCCCATGTAAAAATGAGCTCAATTGTATCAGGTCCCTAGGACAAGTGCGTTAAAATGCGAGGTGTGACTTTTTTCTGAATTGGAGGTGGGGCGACTTTGAGGCAAGATGGCGGCCTTCCTGTTTGCGGTGGGTATGGGCCACTATGATGTTTTTTTCATGTCTTGATGTGATTCACACCTCACCCAAATTTTATGTCTCTACGGCAAAGTTTATGGTCTCCAGTCTCCATAGACCTTGTACGTTTGGCCCCACCCACAAAAATGAGGGGTGGGGGGGCACATATCTTTTCCAGTTTTTCGAATTTTTTGCCCGATCAGAGGGGTTTGCCAAAAAAAATCGCGTTTTGGTTAACGTTCAGAGGGTGAAAAATGCGATCATTTAGGCAGAATAATAGTGAAAAATAATAATAATAAATTAAACCTGCAGGCAGGTGTAAACGGACCTTCGCCCCCCGCACGACCGCGGAACCCGCCGCCCGTCCTCCCTCGCTTTGAACAGTACCTGCTGGCCATTTACTCCAATCGACTTCTTCCACGCACATTAGGTGGAGGTGCCGTAGTCATTGTGCCCAAAAACAATGTCTCCAAACTTTCACTCATGTCCCTTTGCTGAAGTTGCTCCACTCTCATTTCAGGACAACACCTCACATCACCAGTAAATATACAGGGAACAGCCATTGAGATGGTGACATCCTATAAGTACCTTGGTGTTCATCTGAACAATGAACTAGACTGGTCACACTATACTGACGCACTCTACAAGAAGGGACAGCGCAGGCTGTTCCTACTGAGGAGACTCAGGTCTTTTGGTGTACAAGGGGCACCGCTGAAGACATTGTATGACACGGTGGTCTGCTGCGGCAGTGGCATTATGGCAGCCGATAGGAAGAGACTGAACAAACAGATCAAGAAAGCTAGCTCTGTCCTGGGGTAGCGCGTTGTCCCAGTGGAGGAGATAGGAGAGAGAAGGACGGTGGCTAAACTGTCATCTCTGCTGGAGTCCGAGTTCCACCCTATGCAGGACATACTGAACGCACGGTGGAGTTCAGTTAGCAGCAGACTACATCATCCTAGGTGCACAACCGAGAGGTTTCGCAGGTCCTTCCTCCCAACGGCTGTCAGACTGTACAACCTAAGTAGGGCTGCTCTTAGAGGTAGCCTAAAGACATGACAACCTAATAGTTTTGAATGCAAAAGACATACAGTGGTCCCCTCCAGCATAAAATTAGGAAAATAGCGGTCGCTATGGAGGGTGAGAATATGTATGGGTACATAATCATACCATATAGGATAACTAAGTAGACGGTTGTGCTGTTTCATCCCATCTAGCAACAATGCTCTGCACTGTGTGTATATATATTTACATATTTATTCCATCTAGCTACAATGCTCCGCACTGGGTGTTTATATATCTACATATTATTCCATCTAGCTACAATGCTCTGCACTGTGTGTGTTGAAGCACGCTGATCGCCATGGAAACAGTTCTGTACTATCTATACGTACTGTCAATCAGCCCTAGTGATTCCTTCATGCATTTTTTTTTCTGCTAGTGAGAGAAAAAGAGAGAAAAAAATTTTCAGCAATTCTTCCTTTTAAAAACCCCACAGCAGCCGTGGTTTTGTGACGTGTGCATTAGAGTAGTGCTGTAGCATGAGACAGTTATGCGCTATAACATGGTAGAACAATGATACATATTGATCATGCATGTCAGTTTATATTCTTGTATTGTGTCATGGTTATGGTTACAGTTTTGCATCTTTGAAATAAAGAGCTGCAGTTTGTAAGCCATTGTGTACTTTATTCCAAAAATTGTTATAAAGCAAGCAAGTGTATTTATATAGCACATTTTGTCTGCTTATGTCAAAACGGTGTGCAATATGTTCAAGAGGCAAATTAATCCGCAAATGTATGACAAATATTTTTATGTAGAAGTAAGTGCGCAGAATGGGACTAATCTCCGTCATAGCAATTCCGGCAACAAAATAGGTCAAGTGGAAAAGATATGTGCACCTCCACCACTCATTTTTGTGGGTGGGGCAAATGTGCGGAGCGGGATTAATCTCCATCATCGCAATTCCGGTGACAGTCTGACACATTTTGTCCAAATTACAACTATCCAACATATTGCGATCAGGTAAACTCGGACATGTGGCCATGGTAACACTTACCTTTCAGGTACATGTTGCAGAAACCACAGAACTACTGAAGAGAGTCATGTTGACTTACGTTCCAGATTTGGTGACTCTTGGACATTCCCAACCCTCCAAAGTATAAAACATATTGATTGGCAAGGAATGGGTTTTCATGGCAACTGTGCTTATCGCAGGACAAAAGTGACTTCCACCGAGGATAGTCCAATGCACTCTGAGGAACCCCTGAAAAGGTCATGTCATCATGACTACTGGTCTTTGTGCATAATTAGAAACAATTTTGTGCAGTACGTCATGTCAGCAGTAGGTGTGGGTGTGACAGTTTTGTGAATATTGATATACAGACATGTTCAGAGTGGGATCAGTATGATTTGTGCAAAGATTTTTCCAAATCAGGCGAGAATTGTCTGAGCTGTAACTGTCATGTTTTGTTTGATGAGAAAGCCACTGAAGCACGCCAGTCGCCCTGGAAACAGTTCTCTACTATGTACATGTACTATCAATGAGCCCAAGTCATTCCCTCATGTAATTTTGTTAAGCTGGTGAGATAAAAATTTAAAAAAAAGTCATCAGTAATTCTTCCTTTAATCATTAGGGGCGATATGCGTTTTGTTTATTATTTGTATATAGACGAGTTCGGGGAAGGGAGAATATTGATCGTATAAAATTTGTTGCAAATCGTACAAAGTTTGGCCATTTTACAAGGGTGTAATGTTGTTACCACTAGGAGGCGCTAAAACTTTTATTTTATATAGGAGTGTTCAGGGTGGGACTATTATCCATTGTCGAAAATTTGATGAAAATGAGAAAAACTTTTTCCAAGATACAACTTTCCAAAATTTCTTGGCGAGTAGTCAACCGTCGTCATGTTGCCATGGCAACACATCCCTGTAAGTTATGTGTTGTCCACCCATATTGTACTACACATGACAGTGACCTCAACATATGTTGAAAAATTTAGGCCTCCAAGACCTTCCCACCCCTCCCCATAAGCTCATGGATTGAATGGCGAGGAGGGCATGTCCATGGTAATACGTATGATGTCATACTAATGTTGATGTTCAGTTATGATCATCGCTGTGTTTTGATGAATCTCAGAAAATTTCACGTCATTCTGGCCAGCCGCGCATGAGTAATAAACAAAACAGTTTTCAGCAATTCTTTCGTTAACCACTATGTGATGCTGTATCTTTTGTCAGGTATTTTGAAGTCATTGCGTCCGGGGTGGCACTATTTTCCTTCCTGTAATGTTTTGTGGACATCGGACAAGTTTATTCCGTCAGTAATTCTTACTTTAATCATTAGGGGGCACTATGAGTTTTGTTTATTATTTGTATATAGATGAGTTCGGGAAGGGAGAATATTGATCATATAAAATTTGTTGCAAATCGTACAAAGTTTGGCCATTTTACAAGGGTCTAATATTGTCACCACTAGGAGGTGCTAAAACTTTTTTTATTTTATATAGGAGTGTTCAGGGTGGGACTATTATCCATTGTTGAAAATTTGATGAAAATCAGACAATGTCTGTCCAAGATACAACTTTCCGAAATTTCTTGGCGAGTAGTCAACCGTCACCATGTTGCCAT
This sequence comes from Pholidichthys leucotaenia, assembly GCA_020510985.1. Lineage (NCBI taxonomy): Eukaryota > Metazoa > Chordata > Actinopteri > Cichliformes > Pholidichthyidae > Pholidichthys > Pholidichthys leucotaenia. The sequence goes on from CM035840.1 coordinate 231,208,292, forward strand.
GGCAGCACTTCCCTGTAAGTTATGTGTTGTCCACCCATATTGTACTACACATGACAGTGACCTCAACATATGTTGAAAATTGAGACCTCCAACACCTTCACACCCCTCCCCATAAGCTCACGGTTTGAATGGCTAGGAGGGCGTGTCTATGTTGACACGTTTGACGTTATGCTATTGTTGATGTTCAGTTGTTATCAAGGATGTTTTGATGAATCTCAGAAAATTTCACGTCATTCTGGCAAGCCACGCACGAGTAATAAATAAAACAGTTTTCAGCAGTTCTTTCATTTACCACTATGTGGCGCAAGATCTTTTGTCAGGTATTTTGAAGTCATTGCGTCCGGGGTGGCACTATTTACCTTCATGTAAAGTTTTGTGGACATCGGACAAGTTTTGCCCGTCAGTAATTCTGCCTTTAATCATTAGGGGGCGCTATGAGTGTTGTTTATTATTTGTATATAGACAAGTTTGGGGAAGGGAGAATATTGATCGTATAAAATTTGTTGCAAATTGTGCAAAGTATGTCCAATTTACAAGGGTCTAATGTTGTTGCCACTAGGCGGCGCTAAAACTTTTGTTATTTTTATATAGGAATGTTCAGGGTGGCATTATTATCCCTTTTTTAAAATTTGGTGGAAATCAGAAAAAGTTTGTCCAAGATACAACTTTCCGAAATTTCATGGCGTGTAGTCAACTGTCGCCATGTTGCCATGGCAACACTTCCCTGTAAGTTATGTGTTGTCCACCCATATTGGACTACATTTGACAGTGACCTCAACATATGTTGAAAAATTTAGACCTCCAAGACCTTCCCACCCCTCCCCATAAGCTCATGGTTTGAATGGCGAGAAGGGCGTTTCTATGGTAACACGTATGATGTCATACTAATGTTGATGTTCAGTTATGATCAAGTCTGTGTTCTGATGAATCTCTGAAAATTTCACTTCATTCTGCCCAGCCGCTTGTGAGTAATAAATAAAACAGTTTTCAGCAATTCTTTCATTAACCACTATGTGGCACTACATTGGTTGTCAGGTATTTTGATGTCATAGCGTCCGGGGTGGCACTATTTTCCTTCATGTAAAGTTTTGTGGACATCGGACAAGTTTTGGGCGAGTTACAGGTGGTTGAAGTTGTAAGGGGAGGAGTCAAACTTCGTCATGGTGCCCTGGCCACGCCTTTTGAGATTTTGACTTAATTTATATAACTTTTAATGGGCAATGCCTGTAGATGCCCCCATGTAAAAATGAGCTCAATTGGATCTGGTCCCTAGGACAAGGAATGGGTTTTCATGGCAACTGTGCTTATCGCAGGACAAAAGTGACTTCCACCGAGGATAGTCCAATGCACTCTGAGGAACCCCTGAAAAGGTCATGTCATCATGACTACTGGTCTTTGTGCAAAATTAGAAACAATTTTGTGCAGTACCTCATGTCAGCAGTAGGTGTGGGTGTGACAGTTTTGTGAATATTGATATACAGACATGTTCAGAGTGGGATCAGTATGATTTGTGCAAAGATTTTTCCAAATCAGGCGAAAATTGTCTGAGCTGTAACTGTCATGTTTTGTTTGACGAAAAAGCCACTGAAGCACGCCAGTCGCCCTGGAAACAGTTCTCTACTATGTACATGTACTATCAATGAGCCCAAGTCATTCCCTCATGTAATTTTGTTAAGCTGGTGAGAGAAAAATTTAAAAAAAGTCATCAGTAATTCTTCCTTTAATCATTAGGGGGCGCTATGCGTTTTGTTTATTATTTGTATATAGACGAGTTCGGGGAAGGGAGAATATTGATCGTATAAAATTTGTTGCAAATCGTACAAAGTTTGGCCATTTTACAAGGGTGTAATGTTGTTACCACTAGGAGGCGCTAAAACTTTTGTTATTTTATATAGGAGTGTTCAGGGTGGGACTATTATCCATTGTCGAAAATTTGATGAAAATGAGAAAAACTTTTTCCAAGATACAACTTTCCAAAATTTCTTGGCGAGTAGTCAACCGTCGTCATGTTGCCATGGCAACACATCCCTGTAAGTTATGTGTTGTCCACCCATATTGTACTACACATGACAGTGACCTCAACATATGTTGAAAAATTTAGGCCTCCAAGACCTTCACACCCCTCCCCATAAGCTCATGGATTGAATGGCGAGGAGGGCATGTCCATGGTAATACGTATGATGTCATACTAATGTTGATGTTCAGTTATGATCATCGCTGTGTTCTGATGAATCTCAGAAAATTTCACGTCATTCTGGCCAGCCGCGCATGAGTAATAAACAAAACAGTTTTCAGCAATTCTTTCGTTAACCACTATGTGACGCTGTATCTTTTGTCAGGTATTTTGAAGTCATTGCGTCCGGGGTGGCACTATTTTCCTTCCTGTAATGTTTTGTGGACATCGGACAAGTTTATTCCGTCAGTAATTCTTACTTTAATCATTAGGGGGCGCTATGAGTTTTGTTTATTATTTGTATATAGATGAGTTCGGGAAGGGAGAATATTGATCATATAAAATTTGTTGCAAATCGTACAAAGTTTGGCCATTTTACAAGGGTCTAATATTGTTACCACTAGGAGGCGCTAAAACTTTTTTTATTTTATATAGGAGTGTTCAGGGTGGGACTATTATCCATTGTTGAAAATTTGATGAAAATCAGACAATGTCTGTCCAAGATACAACTTTCCGAAATTTCTTGGCGAGTAGTCAACCGTCACCATGTTGCCATGGCAGCACTTCCCTGTAAGTTATGTGTTGTCCACCCATATTGTACTACACATGACAGTGACCTCAACATATGTTGAAAAATTGAGAACTCCAACACCTTCACACCCCTCCCCATTAGCTCAGGGTTTGAATGGCTAGGAGGGCGTGTCTATGTTAACACGTTTGACGTTATGCTATTGTTGATGTTCAGTTGTTATCAAGGATGTGTTTTGATGAATCTCAGAAAATTTCACGTCATTCTGGCAAGCCACGCACGAGTAATAAATAAAACAGTTTTCAGCAGTTCTTTCATTTACCACTATGTGGCGCAAGATCTTTTGTCTGGATTTTGATGTCATTGCGTCCGGGGTGGCACTATTTACCTTCATGTAAAGTTTTGTGGACATCGGACAAGTTTTGCCAGTCAGTAATTCTGCCTTTAATCATTAGGGGGCGCTATGAGTGTTGTTTATTATTTGTATATAGACGAGTTCGGCGAAGGGAGAATATTGATCGTATAAAATTTGTTGCAAATCGTGCAAAGTATGTCCAATTTACAAGGGTCTAATGTTGTTGCCACTAGGCGGCGCTAAAACTTTTGTTATTTTTATACAGGAATGTTCAGGGTGGGATTATTATCCATTTTTGAAAATTTGGTGGAAATCAGAAAAAGTTTGTCCAAAATACAACTTTCCGAAATTTCATGGCGTGTAGTCAACCGTCGCCATGTTGCCATGGCAACACTTCCCTGTAAGTTATGTGTTGTCCACCCATATTGGACTACATTTGACAGTGACCTCAACATATGTTGAAAAATTTAGACCTCCAAGACCTTCCCACCCCTCCCCATAAGCTCATGGTTTGAGTGGCGAGAAGGGCGTTTCTATGGTAACACGTATGATGTCATACTAACGTTTATGTTCAGTTATGATCAAGTCTGTGTTCTGATGAATCTCTGAAAATTTCACATCATTCTGCCCAGCCGCTTGTGAGTAATAAATAAAACAGTTTTCAGCAATTCTTTCATTAACCACTATGTGGCGCTATATTGGTTGTCAGGTATTTTGATTTCATAGCATCCGGGGTGGCACTATTTTCTTTCATGTAAAGTTTTGTGGACATCGGACAAGTTTTGGGCGAGTTACAGGTGGTTGAAGTTGTAAGGGGAGGAGTCAAACTTCGCCATGGCGCCCTGGCCACGCCTTTTGAGATTTTGACTTAATTTATATAACTTTTAATGGGCAATGCCTGTAGATGCCCCCATGTAAAAATGAGCTCAATTGGATCTGGTCCCTCGGACAAGTGCGTTAAAATGCGAGGTGTGACTTTTTTCCGAATTGGAGGTGGGGCGACTTTGAGGCAAGATGGCGGCCTTCCTGTTGGCGGTGGGTATGGGCCACAATGATGTTTTTTGCATGTCTTGAGGTGATTCACACCTCACCCAAATTTGATGTGTCTACGGCAAAGTTTATGGTCTCCAGTCTCCATAGACCTTGAAAATTTGTGTACATTTGGCCCCACCCACAAAAATGAGGGGTGAGGGGGAACATATCTTTTCCAGTTTATCGAATTTTTTGCCCGGTCAGAGGAGTTTGCCAAAAAAAATCGCGTTTTGGTTAACGTTCAGAGGGTGAAAAATGCGATCATTTAGGCAGAATAATAATAATAATAAATTAAACCTGCAGGCAGGTGTAAACGGGCTTTCGCCCACCCGCACGACCGCGGAACCCGCCGCCCGTCCTCCCTCGCTTTGAACCCTACCTGCTGGCCATTTACTCCAATCGACTTCTTTCACGCAGCATTAGGTGGAGGTGCCGTAGTCATTGTGCCCAAAAACAATGTGTCCAAACTTTCACTCATGTGCCTCTGCTGAAGTTGCTCCACTCTCATTTCAGGACAACACCTCACATCACCAGTAAATATACAGGGAACAGACATTGAGATGGTGACATCCTATAAGTGCCTTGGTGTTCATCTGAACAATAAAGTAGACTGGTCACACTATACTGACGCACTGTACAAGAAGGGACAGCACAGGCTGTTCCTACTGAGGAGACTCAGGTCTTTTGGTGTACAAGGGGCGCTGCTGGAGACATTGTATGACACGGTGGTCTACTGGGGCTGTGGCATTATGGCAGCCGATAGGAAGAGACTGAACAAACAGATGAAGAAAGAAAACTAATAGTTTTGAATGCAAAAGACATACAATGGTCCCCTCCAGCATACAATTAGGAAAATACCGGTCGCTATGGAGGGTGAGAATATGTATGGGTACATAATCATACCATATAGGATAACTAAGTAGACGGTTGTGCTGTATTATCCCATCTAGAAACAATGCTCTGCACTGTGTGTGTATATATATTTACTTATTTATTCCATCTAGCTACAATGCTCCGCACTGGGTGTTTATATATCTACATATTATTCCATCTAGCAACAATGTTCTGCACTGTGTGTGTATATATATTTACATATTTAGTAATACATATTTAGTTTAGAGTAATAAATAAAACAGTTTTCAGCAATACTTTCGTTAGCCACTATGTGGCACTATATCTTTTGTCCGGTATTTTGATGTCATTGTATCCGGGGTGGCACTTTTTTCCTTGATGGAAAGTTTTGTGGACATCAGAAAAAGTTTGTCCAAGATACAACTTTCCGAAATTTCATGGCGTGTAGTCAACCGTCGCCATGTTGCCCTGGCAACAGTTCCCTGTAAGTTATGTGTTGTCCACCCATATTGGACTGCATATGACAGTGACCTCAACATATGTTGAAAAATTTAGACCTCCAAGAGCTTCCCACCCCTCCCCATAAGCTCATGGATTGAATGGCGAGGAGGGCGTGTCCATGGTAATACGTATCATGTCATACTAACGTTGATGTTCAGTTATGATCATGTCTGTGTTCTGATGAATCTCTGAAAATTTCATGTCATTCTGGCCAGCCGTGCGTGAGTAATAAATAAAACAGTTTTCAGCAATTCTTTCTTTAGCCACTATGTGGCGCTATACCTTTTGTCCGGTATTTGGTTACACTTTTCCATCTTTGAAATAAAGAGCTGGAGTTTGTAAGTCATTGTGTACTTTATTCCAAATATTGTTACAAAGCAAGCAAGTGTATTTATATAGCACATGTTGTCTGCTTATGTCAAAAAGGTGTGCAATATGTTCAAGAGGCAAATTAATCTGCAAACGTATGTTAGTTAAAAGGAGAATTTGAAATTGGGAATTTTTTCTGTCTTTGTTAGGCTGGGAAAAAATTGCATCAGCGGAGCCATTAAACTGAAAGATGGAAGCCTAGTGTAGTATTTCACCTTTGAGTGATTATCTTTGAGGAAATTGTCATCCAGAGTGTTTCTGGAGAGCTCTCCCTTTAACTTTTTGTTCTCCTCTTGCAAGAGTAAAATTTCTTTAAGTCTACGGTGACACTTGCTGTAGTTCTGTAGCTCTTGTGCATTTTCCTCTGGAGCATCATCGGCCTGACAGATCTGGGCTGCTTCATCAGATGTCGTCTCCTCCATCTCAGCCAGAGGTGTGGTGTCATCTGTTGCTGATCAGGACAATAAACAACTGTAGTTAATATATTTAGTAATCAAAAGGAATCCCAAGATACATTTTAGAAAGAAAAACATAGGTAAAATAAAAAAAGACGACCTGAAGGAGCTACATTATCCATCTCAGTCACGTGGCCAATGATCTTGGAGGTCTGTGCTGGGAAGATCACTTGCATGCCCTGCTAATTCTTTTTGTCATAATCTTGTCCATCTGCATAAGCGGTTAAACCTGTCAGGAGTGGCAGCTGGAAGCTCTGCATGCCTAAGGTTTAGCGAAGGTGCCCAGTCAGGATCACAGTCTAGCATTCCATAAGCTGGTCTGCTGTTAAAGCAAAGGAAAAATTAAGAAAATACTTTGGAGTAGAACAAATTAAACCTGCTCACACAGGTGTGTGAGTTGGAACTTTTTCTAGCTACTCTGATATCGGAGTGTCTTTAGCTTAGCTCTGTTTAGCTTAGCACTACTGATGTAGGGTAAAAGCTATGACCAAGCAAGTCTTAACCACAACACAAGCAAGTTTTAACAACAGACGTACACCATAAATCATAACGTACCTTTATAAAAATGCTTTGAGCACACCACCATCGATACAGGTGCGTGTTTGAAAGTTACGTTGGGTCTTCTGACTGCTGCAATCCAGGCCAGGCGTCGCCTCTTCGTTACATCCGAAACGTGAGCTGTGCTGTTCTTCTTCCAGGCTGGAAAAATTAAGAAAATACTTTGGAGTAAAACAAATTAAACCCGCTCACACAGGTGTGTGAGTGGGAACTTTTTCTAGCTACTCTGATATCGGAGTCTCTTTAGCTTAGCTCTGTTTAGCTTAGCACTACTGATGTAGGGTAAAAGCTATGACCAAACAAGTCTTAACCACAACACAAGCAAGTTTTAACAACAGACGTACACCATAAATCATAACGTACCTTTATAAAAATGCTTTGAGCACACCACCATCGATACAGGTGCGTGTTTGAAAGTTACGTTGGGTCTTCTGACTGCTGCAATCCAGGCCAGGCGTCGCCTCTTCGTTACATCCGAAACGTGAGCTGTGCTTTTCTTCTTCCAGGCTGGAAAACGAAAAAAGCCTATTCCGTGGTTTATCTTTTCTCCACGGCGGTTGTGAGAACGACTATTACAGTTTACAACACAGCAAGACTCCCCCATGTCTGCTTTGTGACGATGTCTCCAGCTTTTACGTGATCTCAGCGAACGGTTCCGAGCGTACCCAGAATGCACTTGGTGAATTCTATGGACACTACGTCATAATGGCCGAATCAATACTGTTTAAAACCTTTTTTTAAGTGTTGCAAATTGCGGTTTACGGAGTCTAAAATCTTGCAAATTGTGGTTTGACGATTATACAGAAGATGTTACGCCATGATCCAAAAGTGGCCTGTAGTCTGTTGATGTCACATGCGGACTTCACTTCCCAGAATGCATTGTGTGTTTGTCACATGGGCATGCTTGCGAACATAATGTTTAAAACATTTTTTTAATAAATTAAAAGTTGTTAAGAGTGGTAAATTTGTTAGCAGCAAACTAATGTGCATAAGTCACAATTTAATAACAGGTGAGAATTTATGTGAAAAAATGGCAAAGAAGCACAACTAGCATATGCTTTTAAGTGTGGACAGATTTCCAAACATTTCACAACCTAAACTATTGTCTGTCACGTGGGCAGACTGTCAGTGGCTCAGGGACTGTTCAGGGTGGGACTATTATCCACTGTCAAATATTTAGTGAAAATCAGACAAAGATTGTCCAAGATACAACTTTCCGAAATGTCATGGCGTGTAGTCAAGCGTCGCCATGTTGTCATGGCAACACTTCCCTGTAAGTTATGTGTTGTCCACCTATATTGGACTATATATGACAGTGACCTCAACATATGTTGAAAAACTGAGACCTCCAAGACCTTCCCACCCCTCCCCATAAGCTCACGGATTGAATGGCGAGGAGGGCGTGTCTATGTTAACACATTTGATGTTATACTATTGTTGATGTTCAGTTATTATCATGGCTGTATTCTGATGAATCTCTGAAAATTTCACATCATTCTGGCCAGCCGTGCGTGAGTAATAAATAAAACAGTTTTCAGCAATTTTTTCATTATCCACTATGTGGCGCTATATCTTTTGTTGGGTATTTTGATGTCATTGTGTCTGGGGTGGCACTATTTTCCTTCATGGAAATTTTTGTGGACATCGGACAAGATTTGCCCGAGTTACAGGTGTTTGAAGTTGTAAGGGGAGGAGTCAAACTTCGCCATGGCGCCATGGCAAACCTTCCTTATCAGTTATGTGTTGTCCACCCATATTGAAGTATATGTGACAGTAACCTAAACCTATGTTCCAAATTTCATGACTCCAGGACATTCCCACCCCTCCCCATAAGCTCACAGATTGACTGGCGAGGAGGGCGTGTCCATGGTCAGAATCAGAATCAGAATCAGAATCAGAATCAGCTTTATTGCCAAGTATATTTACAAGTAAACACACAAGGAATTTGACTTGACATTGGGCGCGCACATTAGGCGCATCCAATGACACGGCAGCCATAGGCGCCTGTCTGCAGTGGGGGTAAAGGGGGGAAGGGGGGGGGAACACAATAGGCAGAGAGAAAAAACATAGTTATCAGAATCACGCTCGTATAAGCTCATATAAGCTCATGAGCCAAATTTTGATTACACAGAAAAAAAACCCTCTATGCACATTAGCAGACAATAGATACAATCACACAGCAGAGGGAGGGAGAGCAGTGTGTGTATATTTGCATGTCATTGTGTAGTGTGAGTGTAACAGTTGTTAGTGAGCAGCAGAGGGCGCCTCCAGGCAGTGGATAGATGTTATAATCATGTGACTTATAAACAAGTCAAAGATCAGAGTCTGTCTCTCTTTTCCTCTTCCTTGCAGAAGGCACATGGGCAATGTCCTTGAGAGACCAATCCGCTGACGACAACAACTGATTGTTGATGTATGGGTAGACATAAGCCACTTCCCAGCGTTATCTTCATCGAGGAGGAATGTAAACAAAGGCACCAAAACACAAGGTCAAATCTGCACAGTGCACTCAGAGAATAAAAAATTTCTCTCTCTTCGATTCTGTGCTTCAATTTCATACAGGCTTGAATCATACTTTAGATCATTCTCTGGAGAGCACTCAGCGATCCACAGATGTTATCCACCTACCGAAACATAGGTAAAACATGTCCAGAGAGTTCGTTCTCTCTTCAATGCATGCCAGATAGTAAATTCCATGTTAATCCTGCCGCTGACAGTCAGTGCTCCCCCCAGCTGGACGAATTGTTGAATTTGTTAAGGGAGCTACGCCGGGGTCCGCATTTGATTAGCTCACCCAGATAATTTCGATACACTAGGAAAACTCCAGGGGCCAAACAGAAGATCCTGTGATCAGTTCAATCTCAGTCGAATCACACAGACACATGAATTCCAATACCATGAGTCTCCCTTGGGTTCCCCCTGACCCGATCTTCTACTTTTTAAAGTGGTGACAATCGCATATAAGTCGCTTTCCAGATCCATAATTTCCATTTGGATTAAGATTCAGCCAGGAGAAGAGTGACATTGCAAGCTGGGATCAGAAGGGAGAGGATTAGGAGGGAGAGGGAAGAAAAGCGTCTGCTCTCTCTCAGAAGCGGAAGTGAATGGTAACACGTTTGATGTCATACTAACGTTGATGTTCAGTTATTATCATGGCTGTGTTCTGATGAATCTCAGAAAATTTCCCGTCATTCTAGCAAGCCGCGCACGAGTAATAAATAAAACAGTTTTCAGCAATTCTTTCATTTACCACTATGTGGCGCTATATCTTTTGTCAGGTATTTTGATGTCATTGCATCCGGGGTGGCACTATTTTCCTTCATGGAAAGTTTTGTGGACATCAGGCAAGTTTTGCCCGTCAGTAATTCTTCCTTTAATCATTAGGGGGCGCTATGAGTGTTGTTTATTATTTGTATATAGACGAGTTCGGGGAAGGGAGAATATTGATCGAATAAAATTTGTTGCAAATCGTGCAACGTATGTCCAATTTACAAGGGTCTAATGTTGTTACCAGTAGGCGGCGCTAAAACTTTTGTTATTTTATATAGGAATGTTCAGGGTGGGAATATTATCCATTTTTGAAAATTTGGTGGAAATCAGAAAAGGTTTGTCCAAGATACAACTTTCTGAAATTTCATGGCGTGTAGTCAACCGTCGCCATGTTGCCATGGCAACACTTCCCTGTAAGTTATGTGTCGTCCACCCATATTGGACTACACATGACATTGACCTCAACATATGTTGAAAAATTTAGACCTCCAAGACCGTCAAACCCCTCCCCATAAGCTCATGGATTGAATGGCGAGAAGGGCGTGTCCTTGGTAACACGTATGATGTCATACTAATGTTGATGTTCAGTTATGATCATGTCTGTGTTCTGATGAATCTCTGAAAATTTCACGTCATTCTGGCCAGCCGCTTGTGAGTAATAAATAAAAGAGTTTTCAGCAATTCTTTTGTTAACCACTATGTGGCGCTATATCAGTTGTCAGGTATTTTGAGGTCATTGCGTCCGGGGTGGCACTATTTTCCTTCATGTAAAGTTTTGTGGACATCGGACAAGTTTTGGGCAAGTTACAGGTGGTTGAAGTTGTAAGGGGAGGAGTCAAAATTCGCCATGGCGCCCTGGCCACGCCTTTTGAGATTTTGACTTAAATTATATAACTTTTAATGGGCAATGGCTGTAGATGCCCCCATGTAAAAATGAGCTCAATTGGATCTGGTCCCTAGGACAAGTGCGTTCAAATGCGAGGTGTGAGTTTTTTCCGAATTGGAGGTGGGGCGACTTTGAGGCAAGATGGCGGCCTTCCTGTTGGCGGTGGGTATGGGCCACAATGATGTTTTTTGCATGTCTTGAGGTGATTCACACCTCACCCAAATTTGATGTGTCTACGGCAAAGTTTATGGTCTCCAGTCTCCATAGACCTTGTACGTTTGGCCCCACCCACAAAAATGAGGGGTGGGGGGGCACATATGTTTTCCAGTTTATCGAATTTTTTGCCGGGTCAGAGGGGTATGCCAAAAAAAATCGCGTTTTGGTTAACGTTCAGAGGGTGAAAAATGCGATCATTTAGGCAGAATAATAGAGAAAAAAAAAACAAAAAATAATTAAACCTGCGGGCAGGTGTAAACAGGCCTTCGCCCCCCGCGCGACCGCGGAACCCGCCGCTCGTCCTCCCTCGCTTTGAACACTACCTGCTGGCCATTTACTCCAATCGACTTTTTCCACGAAGCATTAGGTGGAGGTGCCGTAGTCATTGTGGCCAAAAACAATGTCTCCAAACTTTCACTGTGTTCTGATGAATCTCTGAAAATTTCACATCATTCTGCCCAGCCGTGCGTGAGTAATAAATAAAACAGTTTTCAGCAATTCTTTTGTTAGCCACTATGTGGCGCTATATCTTTTGTCCGGTATTTTGATGTCATTGTATCCGGGGTGGCACTATTTTCCTTGATGGAAAGTTTTGTGGACATCAGAAAAAGTTTGTCCAAGATACAACTTTCCGAAATTTCATTGCGTGTAGTCAACCGTCACCATGTTGCCATGGCAACACTTCCCTGTAAGTTATGTGTTGTCCACCCATATTGGACTGCATATGACAGTGCCCTCAACATATGTTGAAAAATTTAGACCTCCAAGACCTTCCCACCCCGCCCCATAAGCTCATGGGTTGAATGGCGAGAAGGGCATGTCCATGGTAACATGTATGACGTCATACTAAGGTTGATTTTCAGTTATGATCATGTCTGTGTTCTGATGAATCTCTTAAAATTTCATGTCATTCTGGCCAGCCGTGCGTGAGTAATAAATAAAACAGTTTTCAGCAATTCTTTCGTTAGCCACTATGTGGTGCTATATCGGTTGTCAGGTATTTTGAGGTCATTGCGTCCGGGGTGGCACTATTTTCCTTCATGTAAAGTATTGTGGACATCGGACAAGTTTTGGGCGAGTTACAGGTGGTTGAAGTTGTAAGGGGAGGAGTCAAACTTCGCCATGGCGCCCTGGCCACGCCTTTTAAGATTTTGACTTAAATTATATAACTTTTAATGGGCCATGCCTGTAGATGCCCCCATGTAAAAATGAGCTCAATTGGATCTGGTCCCTAGGACAAGTGCGTTAAAATGCGAGGTGTGAGTTTTTTCCGAATTGGAGGTGGGGCGACTTTGAGGCAAGATGGCGGCCTTCCTGTTGGCGGTGGGTATGGGCCACAATGATGTTTTTTGCATGTCTTGAGGTGATTCACACCTCACCCAAATTTGATATGTCTACGGCAAAGTTTATGGTCCCCAGTCTCCATTGACCTTGTACGTTTGGCCCCACCCACAAAAATGAGGGGTGGGGGGGCACATATGTTTTCCAGTTTATCGAATTTTTTGCCGGGTCTGAGGGGTTTGCCAAAAAAAATCGCGTTTTGGTTAACGTTCAGAGGGTGAAAAATGCGATCATTTAGGCAGAATAATAATAAAAAAAAAAAAAATTAAACCTGCAGGCAGGTGTAAACGGACCTTCGCCCCCCCACGCGACCGCGGAACCCACCGCCCGTCCTCCCTCGCTTTGAACAGTACCTGCTGGCCATTTACTCCAATCGACTTCTTCCACGCAGCATTAGGTGGAGGTGCCGTAGTCATTGTGCCCAAAAACAATGTCTCCAAACTTTCAGTCATGTCCCTCTGCTGAAGTTGCTCCACTCTCATTTCAGGACAACACCTCACATCACCAGTAAATATACAGGGAACAGACATTGAGATGGTGACATCCTATAAGTACCTGGGTGTTCATGTGAACAATAAACTAGACTGGTCACACTATACTGACGCACTCTACAAGAAGGGACAGCGCAGGCTGTTCCTACTGAGGAGACTCAGGTCTTTTGGTGTACAAGGGGCGCAGCTGAAGACATTGTATGACACGGTGGTCTGCTGCGGCAGTGGCATTATGGCAGCCGATAGGAAGAGACTGAACACACAGATCAAGAAAGCTAGCTCTGTCCTGGGGTAGCGCGTTGTGTCATCTCTGCTGGAGTCCGAGTTCCACCCTATGCAGGACATACAGAACGCACGGTGGAGTTCATTTAGCAGCAGACTACATCATCCTAGGTGCACAACCGAGAGGTTTCGCAGGTCCTTCCTCCCAACAGCTGTCAGACTGTACAACCTAAGTAGGGCTGCTCTTAGAGATAGCCTAAAGACGTGACAACCTCATAGTTTTGAATGCAAAAGACATACAATGGTCCCCTCCAGCATACAATTAGGAAAATACCGGTCGCTATGGAGGGTGAGAATACGTATGGGTACATAATCATACCATATAGGATAACTAAGTAGACGGTTGTGCTGTTTCATCCCATCTAACAACAATCCTCTGCACTGTGTGTGTATATATATTTACATATTTATTCCATCTAGCTACAATGCTCCGCACTGGGTGTTTCTATATCTACATATTATTCCATCCAGCAACAATGCTCTGCACTGTGTGTGTATATATATTTACATATTTATTCCATCTAGCTACAATGCTCCGCACTGGGTGTTTATATATCTACATATTATTCCATCTAGCTACAATGCTCTGCACTGTGTGTGTTGAAGCACGCTGGTCGGCATGGAAACATTTCTGTACTATCTACATGTACTGCCAATCAGCCCTAGTGATTCCTTCATGCATTTTTTTTTTTTCTGCTAGTGAGAGAAAAAGAGAGAAAAAAATTTTCAGCAATTCTTCCTTTTAAAAATAGGGGCGCTAAAACATTTGTTTGTTATTTTTATGTAGACTTGTTTGGTGCAGGACTAATATCAATCGTCGAAAATTTAGTGCAAATTGTTGCAAGTTTGCCCCATGTATAAATGTCCGTTATTGAAATGCAATGAGTGGGTTTCCATGGCAACTGTGCTTATCGCAGGACAAAACCAGCTCAGTATGAAAGAGATTTTGCAGAGAAGTTCAGGAGATGCGGTCTATCATGCAGTTTTTAGGTTTATTAGGGCAAAAGGACTAATTTCAAGGATATAGGACAGTAATGCCATTTCGAAATCACAGTCCGTTCCATGGAAAAAGTTTGTCCAAGATACAACTTTCCGTAATTTCATTGCGTGTAGTCAACCGTCGCCATGTTGCCATGGCAACACTTCCCTGTAAGTTATGTGTTGTCCACCCATATTGGACTGCATATGACAGTGACCTCAACATATGTTGAAAAATTTAGACCTCCAAGACCTTCCCACCCGGCCACATAAGCTCATGGGTTGAATGGCGAGAAGGGCGTGTCCATGGTAACATGTATGACGTCATACTAACGTTGATGTTCAGTTATTATCATGTCTGTGTTCTGATGAATCTCTGAAAATTTCACGTCATTCTGGCCAGCCGTGCGTGAGTAATAAATAAAACAGTTTTCAGCAATTCTTTCGTTAGCCACTATGTGGCGCTATATCTATTGTCCGGTATTTTAATGTCATTGTATCCGGGGTGGGACTATTTTCCTTGATGGGAAGTTTTGTGGACATCAGAAAAAGGTTGACCAAGATACAACTGTCCAAAATTTCATGGCGTGTAGTCAACCGTCGCCATATTGCCATGGCAACACTTCCCTGTAAGTTATGTGTTGTCCACTCATATTGGACTGCATACGACAGTGACCTCAACATATGTTTAAAAATTTAGACTTCCAAGACCTTCCCACCCTGCCCCATAAGCTCATGGGTTGAATGGCGAGAAGGGCGTGTCCATCGTAACATGTATGACGTCATACTAACGTTGATGTTCAGTTATGATCATGTCTGTGTTCTGATGAACCTCTGAAAATTTCACGTCATTCTGGCCAGCCGTGCGTGAGTAATAAATAAAACAGTTTTCAGCAATTCCTTCATTAGCCACTATGTGGCACTATATCTTTTGTCCGGTATTTTGATGTCATTGTATCCGGGGTGGCTCTATTTTCCTTGATGGAAAGTTTTGTGGACATCAGAAAAAGTTTGTCCAAGATACAACTTTCCGTAATTTCATTGCGTGTAGTCAACCGTCGCCATGTTGCCATGGCAACACTTCCCTGTAAGTTATGTGTTGTCCACCCATATTGGACTGCATATGACAGTGACCTCAACATATGTTGAAAAATTTAGACCTCCAAGACCTTCCCACCCCGCCCCATAAGCTCATGGGTTGAATGGCGAGAAGGGCGTGTCCATCGTAACATGTATGACGTCATACTAACGTTGATGTTAAGTTATTATCATGTCTGTGTTCTGATGAATCTCTGAAAATTTCACGTCATTCTGGCCAGCCGTGCGTGAGTAATAAATAAAACAGTTTTCAGCAATTCTTTCGTTAGCCACTATGTGGCGCTATATCTACTGTCCGGTATTTTGATGTCATTGTATCCGAGGTGGCACTATTTTCCTTGATGGGAAGTTTTGTGGACATCAGAAAAAGGTTGTCCAAGATACAACTGTCCGAAATTTCATGGCGTGTAGTCAACCGTCGCCATGTTGCCATTGCAACACTTCCCTGTAAGTTATGTGTTATCCACCCATATTGGACTGCATATGACAGTGACCTCAACATATGTTGAAAAATTTAGACCTCCAAGACCTTCCCTCCCCGCCCCATAAGCTCATGGGTTGAATGGCGAGAAGGGCGTGTCCATCGTAACATGTATGACGTCATACTAACGTTGATGTTCAGTTATGATCATGTCTGTGTTCTGATGAAACTTTGAAAATTTCACGTCATTCTGGCCAGCCGTGTGTGAGTAATAAATAAAACAGATTTCAGCAATTCTTTCGTTAGCCACTATGTGGCGCTATATCTATTGTCCGGTATTTTGATGTCATTGTATCCGGGGTGGCACTATTTTCCTTGATGGGAAGTTTTGTGGACATCAGAAAAAGGTTGTCCAAGATACAACTGTCCGAAATTTCATGGCGTGTAGTCAACCGTCGCCATGTTGCCATGGCAACACTTCCCTGTAAGTTATGTGTTGTCCACCCATATTGGACTGCATATGACAGTGACCTCAACATATGTTGAAAAATTTAGACCTCCAAGACCTTCCCTCCCCGCCCCATAAGCTCATGGGTTGAATGGCGAGAAGGGCGTGTCCATCCTAACATGTATGACGTAATACTAATGTTGATGTTCAGTTATTATCATGTCTGTGTTCTGATGAAACTCTGAAAATTTCACGTCATTCTGGCCAGCCGTGCGAGAGTAATAAATAAAACAGTTTTCAGCAATTCTTTCATTAGCCACTATGTGGCGCTATATCTTTTGTCCAGTATTTTGATGTCATTGTATCCGGGGTGGCACTATTTTCCTTGATGGAAAGTTTTATGGACATCGGACAAGTTTTGCGGGAGTTACAGCTGGTTGAATTTGTAAGGGGAGGAGTCAATCTTCTCCATGGCACCCTGGCCACGCCTTTTGAGATTTTGACCTAATTTATATAACTTTTAATGGCCAATGCCTAGAGATGCCGCCATGCAAAAATGAGCTCATTTGGAGCAGGTCCCTAGGACAAGTGCGATCAAATGCGAGGTGTTACTTTTTCCCGAATTGGAGGTGGGGCGACTTTGAGGCAAGATGGCGGCCTTCCTGTTGGCAGTGGGTATGGGGCACCATGATGTTTTTTGCATGTCTTGAGGTGATTCACACCTCACCCAAATTTGATGTGTCTACGGCAAAGTTTATTGTCTTCTGTCTCCATAGACCTTGTACGTTTGACCCCACCCACAAAAATGAGGGGTGGGGGGGCACATATATTTTCCAGTTTATCGAATTTTTGGCCCGGTCAGAGGGGTTTGCCAAAAAAAATTGCGTTTTGGTTAACGTTCAGAGGGTGAAAAATGCGATCATTTAGGCAGAATAATAATAATAAAAAAAAAAAAATTAAACCTGCGGGCAGGTGTTAACGGACTTCGCCCCCCCGCGCGACCGCGGAACCCGCCGCCCGTCCTCCCTCGCTTTGAACAGTACCTGCTGACCATTTACTCCAATCGACTTCTTCCACGCAGCATTAGGTGGAGGTGCCGTAGTCATTGTGCCCAAAAACAATGTCTCCAAACTTTCAGTCATGTCCCTCTGCTGAAGTTGTTCCACTCTCATTTCATGACAACACCTCACATCACCAGTAAATATACAGGGAACAGACATTGAGATGGTGACATCCTATAAGTACCTGGGTGTTCATATGAACAATAAACTAGACTGGTCACACTATACTGACGCACTGTACAAGAAGGGACAGCGCAGGCTGTTCCTACTGAGGAGACTCAGGTCTTTTGGTGTACAAGGGGCGCTGTTGAAGACATTGTATGACACGGTGGTCTGCTGGGGCAGTGGCATTATGGCAGCCGATAGGAAGAGACTGAACAAACAGATGAAGAAAGCTAGCTCTGTCCTGGGGTAGCGCGTTGTGCCAGTGGAGGAGATAGGAGAGAGAAGGACGGTGGCTAAACTGTCATCTCTGCTGGAGTCCGAGTTCCACCCTATGCAGGACATACTGAACGCACGGTGGAGTTCATTTAGCAGCAGACTACATCATCCTAGGTGCACAACCGAGAGGTTTCGCAGGTCCTTCCTCCCAACGACAGTCAGACTGTACATCCTAAGTAGGGCTGCTCTTAGAGATAGGCTAAAGACGTGACAACCTAATAGTTTTGAATGCAAAAGACATACAATCGTCCCCTCCAGCATACAATTAGGAAAATACCGGTCGCAGCAGGTACAAACGCAAATCTTTGTGACAGGCTCACCTTTCTGTGATTTTGGTGTGTGGACAACAAAAAGTTGTGTTGTTTTACGCGTCACACCAGATTCTGACCTGTGAGAGCAAACACTTTTACCAGTTACGCAGAACTTTTTTTCTAAAGCTGTCCTACCTGAGCTTGTTGCCCGTCACTTTACTGACTCTGACCCCACAACACAAGAGGAAAGCTGCAGCAGATAAACCCACCCAGAAGGCCAAAAGACGACGTCTAACTGCATTACAGCCAGGTCCCACACACAATCCCAGAAGACAGGCACAAAACACAGCAGAAGTGTGGTGGACTTGCAGGCAGCCAGAAGAGCTGGATGACATGGTTGCCTGTGATAACCCAAACTGAAAGTCAGTGTTTCCATTTAGGATGTGGGGGACTCTGAAGCACCAAGCCCACAGCAGCCGTGGTTTTGTGACATGCGCATTAGAGTAGTGCTGTATCATGAGACAGTTATGCGCTATAACATGGTAGAACAATGATACATGTCGATGTTGCATGTCAATTTATATACTTGTATTGTGTCATGGTTATGGTTACACTTTTCCATCTTTGAAATAAAGTGCTGGAGTTTGTAAGCCATTATGTACTTTATTCCAAATGTTGTTACAAAGCAAGTAAGTGTATTTATATAGCACATGTTGTCTGCTTATGTCCAAAAGGTGTGCAATATGTTCAAGAGGCAAATTAATCTGCAAATGTATGTTAGTTAAAAGGAGAATTTGAAATTGGGATTTTTTTTCTGTCTTTGTTAGGCTGGGTAAAAATTGCATCAGCAGAGCCATTAAACTGAAAGATGGAAGCCCAGTGTAGTATTTCACCTTTGAGTGATTATCTTTGAGGAAATTGTCATCCAGAGTATTTCTGGAGAGCTCTCCCTTTAACTTGCTGTTCTCCTCTTGGAAGAGTAAAAATTCTTTAAGTCTACAGTGACACTTGCTGTAGTTCTGTCGCTCTTGCGCATTGTCCTCTGGAGCATCATCAGCCTGACAGATCTGTGCTGCTTCATCAGATGTCGTCTCCTCCATCTCAGCCAGAGGTGTGGTGTCATCTGTTGCTGATCAGGACAATAAACAACTGTAGTTAATATATTTTGTAATCCAAAGGAATCCCAAGACACATTTTAGAAAGAAAAACATAGGTGAAATAAAAAAAAGACGACCTGAAGGAGCTACATTATCCATCTCAGTCACGTGGCCACTGATCTTGGAGGTCTGTGCTGGGAGGATCACTTGCATGCCCTGCTGATTCTTTTTGTCATAATCTTGTCCATCTGCATAAGCGGTTAAACCTGTCAGGAGTGGCAGCTGGAAGCTCTGCATGCCTAAGGTTTAGCGAAGGTGCCCAGTCAGGATCACAGTCTAGCATTTCATAAGCTGGTCTGCTGTTAAAGCAAAGGAAAAATTAAGAAAATACTTTGGAGTAAAACAAATTAAACCTGCTCACACAGGTGTGTGAGTTGGAACTTTTTCTAGCTACTCTGATATCGGAGTCTCTTTAGCTTAGCTCTGTTTAGCTTAGCACTACTGATGTAGGGTAAAAGGTATGACCAAGCAAGTCTTAACCACAACACAAGCAAGTTTTAACAACAGACGTACACCATAAATTATAACGTACCTTTATAAAAATGCTTTGAGCACACCACCATCGATACAGGTGCGTGTTTGAAAGTTACGTTGGGTCTTCTGACTGCTGCAATCCAGGCCAGGCGTCGCCTCTTCGTTACATCCGAAACGTGAGCTGTGCTGTTCTTCTTCCAGGCTGGAAAAATTAAGAAAATACTTTGGAGTAAAACAAATTAAACCCGCTCACACAGGTGTGTGAGTGGGAACTTTTTCTAGCTACTCTGATATCAGAGTCTCTTTAGCTTAGCTCTGTTTAGCTTAGCACTACTGATGTAGGGTAAAAGGTATGACCAAGCAAGTCTTAACCACAACACAAGCAAGTTTTAACAACAGACGTACACCATAAATTATAACGTACCTTTATAAAAATGCTTTGAGCACACCACCATCGATACAGGTGCGTGTTTGAAAGTTACGTTGGGTCTTCTGACTGCTGCAATCCAGGCCAGGCGTCGCCTCTTCGTTACATCCGAAACGTGAGCTGTGCTGTTCTTCTTCCAGGCTGGAAAAATTAAGAAAATACTTTGGAGTAAAACAAATTAAACCCGCTCACACAGGTGTGTGAGTGGGAACTTTTTCTAGCTACTCTGATATCAGAGTCTCTTTAGCTTAGCTCTGTTTAGCTTAGCACTACTGATGTAGGGTAAAAGCTATGACCAAGCAAGTCTTAACCACAACACAAGCAAGTTTTAACAACAGACGTACACCATAAATCATAACGTACCTTTATAAAAATACTTTGAGCACACCACCATCGATACAGGTGCGTGTTTGAAAGTTACGTTGGGTCTTCTGACTGCTGCATTCCAGGCCAGGCGTCGCCTCTTCGTTACATCCGAAACGTGAGCTGTGCTGTTCTTCTTCCAGTCTGGAAAAATTAAGAAAATACTTTGGAGTAAAACAAATTAAACCCGCTCACACAGGTGTGTGAGTGGGAACTTTTTCTAGCTACTCTGATATAAGAGTCTCTTTAGCTTAGCTCTGTTTAGCTTAGCACTACTGATGTAGGGTAAAAGCTATGACCAAGCAAGTCTTAACCACAACACAAGCAAGTTTTAACAACAGACGTACACCATAAATCATAACGTACCTTTATAAAAATGCTTTGAGCACACCACCATCGATACAGGTGCGTGTTTGAAAGTTACGTTGGGTCTTCTGACTGCTGCAATCCAGGCCAGGCGTCGCCTCTTCCTTACATCCGAAACGTGAGCTGTGCTGTTCTTCTTCCAGGCTGGAAAACGAAAAAAGCCTATTCCGTGGTTTATCTTTTCTCCACGGCAGTTGTGAGAACGACTATTACAGTTTACAACACAGCAAAACTCCCCCATGTCTGCTTTGTGACGATGTCTCCAGCTTTTACGTGATCTCAGCGAACGGTTCCGAGCGTACCCAGAATGCACTTGGTGAATTCTATGGACACTACGTCATAATGGCCGAATCAATACTGTTTAAAACCTTTTTTTAAGTGTTGCAAATTGCGGTTTACGGAGTCTAAAATCTTGCAAATTGTGGTTTGACGATTATACAGAAGATGTTACGCCATGATCCAAAAGTGGCCTGTAGTCTGTTGATGTCACATGCGGACTTCACTTCCCAGTATGCATTGTGTGTTTGTCACATGGGCATGCTTGCGAACATAATGTTTAAAACATTTTTTTAATAAATTAAAAGTTGTTAAGAGTGGTAAATTTGTTAGCAGCAAACTAATGTGCAGAAGTCACAATTTAATAACAGGTGAGAATTTATGTGAAAAAATGGCAAAGAAGCACAAGTAGCATATGCTTTTAAGTGTGGACAGATTTCCAAACATTTCACAACCTAAACTATTGTCTGTCACGTGGGCAGACTGTCAGTGGCTCAGGGACTGTTCAGGGTGGGACTATTATCCACTGTCAAATATTTAGTGAAAATCAGACAAAGATTGTCCAAGATACAACTTTCCGAAATGTCATGGCGTGTAGTCAAGCGTCGCCATGTTGTCATGGCAACACTTCCCTGTAAGTTATGTGTTGTCCACCTATATTGGACTACATATGACAGTGACCTCAACATATGTTGAAAAACTGAGACCTCCAAGACCTTCCCACCCCTCCCCATAAGCTCACGGATTGAATGGCGAGGAGGGCGTGTCTATGTTAACACGTTTGATGTTATACTATTGTTGATGTTCAGTTATTATCATGGCTGTGTTCTGATGAATCTCTGAAAATTTCACATCATTCTGGCCAGCCGTGCGTGAGTAATAAATAAAACAGTTTTCAGCAATTTTTTCGTTATCCACTATGTGGCGCTATATCTTTTGTCCGGTATTTTGATGTCATTGTGTCCGGTGTGGCACTATTTTCCTTCATGGAAATTTTTGTGGACATCGGACAAGACTTGCCCGAGTTACAGGTGTTTGAAGTTGTAAGGGGAGGAGTCAAACTTCGCCATGGCGCCATGGCAAACCTTCCTTATCAGTTATGTGTTGTCCACCCATATTGAAGTATATGTGACAGTAACCTAAACCTATGTTTCAAATTTCATGACTCCAGGACATTCCCACCCCTCCCCATAAGCTCACAGATTGACTGGCGAGGAGGGCGTGTCCATGGTAACACGTTTGATGTCATACTAATATTGATATTCAGTTATGATCATGGCTGTGTTCTGATCATTCTCTGAAAATTTCACGTCATTCTGGCCAGCTGCGTGTGAGTAATAAATAAAACTGTTTTTTGCAATTCTTTCATTAACCACTATGTGGCGCTATATTGGTTGTCAGGTGTTTTGAGGTCATTGCGTCCGGGGTGGCACTATTTTCCTTCATGTAAAGTTTTGTGGACATCAGACTAGTTTTGGCCGAGTTACAGGTGGTTGAATTTGTAAGGGGAGCAGTCAAACTTCGCCATGGCGCCCTGGCCACGCCTTTTGAGATTTTGACTTAATTTATATAACTTTTAATGGCCAATGCCTGTAGATGCTCCCATGTAAAAATGAGCTCAATTGGATCAGGTCCCTAGGACAAGTGCGTTAAAATGCGAGGTGTGACTTTTTTCCGAATTGGAGGTGGGGCGACTTTGAGGCAAGATGGCGGCCTTCCTGTTGGCGGTGGGTATGGGCCACAATGATGTTTTTTGCATGTCTTGAGGTGATTCACACCTCACCCAAATTTGATGTGTCTACGGCAAAGTTTATGGTCTCCAGTCTCCATAGACCTTGAAAATTTGTGTACGTTTTGCCCCACCCACAAAAATGAGGGGTGGGGGGGAACATATCTTTTCCAGTTTATCGAATTTTTTACCCGGTCAGAGGGGTTTGCCAAAAAAACTACCCAGGTAAGTTTGTGAGAAATCTGAACAACCAGAAACTTAAAAGCCTCTACCCTCTCCACACACTCCTTGACGATGTATAGAGGAGGTGGCTTACTGCTATGCTTCCTAATATTAATAATGAGTTCTGTTTTTTATTATGTATTCAGTAGCACATTATTATCTGAGCACCATCTCACCAGTGGGACTCATCTCCTCCTGAAATGAGGCCCACTATTGTTGTGTCATCTGCAAACTTCTCTATAATGTTTGTGGGATGAACAGGTATGCAGTGATATGTGTACAATGAATACAAAGTGGGGCTCAACACACAGCCCTGTGGACAGCCTGTGTTAAGCATTACTGTAGAGGAGGACTGACTACAGTGCTGCTGCAATAATTTAGCTGACATGTTTGGGGCCGTATTACCCAGGTAAGTTTGTGAGAAATCTGAACAACCAGAAACTTAAAAGCCTCTACCCTCTCCACACACTCCTTGACGATGTATAGAGGAGGTGGCTTACTGCTATGCTTCCTAATATTAATAATGAGTTCTGTTTTTTATTATGTATTCAGTAGCATATTATTATCTGAGCACCATCTCACCAGTGGGACTCATCTCCTCCTGAAATGCGGCCCACTATTGTTGTGTCATCTGCAAACTTCTCTGTAATGTTTGTGGGATGAACAGGTATGCAGTGATATGTGTACAATGAATACAAAGTGGGGCTCAACACACAGCCCTGTGGACAGCCTGTGTTAAGCATTACTGTAGAGGAGGACTGACTACAGTGCTGCTGCAATAATTTAGCAATTCGCCATGGCGCCATGGCAACTCTTCCTTGTCAGTTATGTGTTGTCCACCCCTATTGGACTATATGTGACAGTCACCTAAACCTATGTTCCAATTTTCATGACTCCAGGACGTTCCCAACCCTCCCCATAAGCTAACGGATTGAATGGCGAGGTGGGCGTGTCCATAGTAATACGTTAGATGTCATACTAATGTTGATGTTCAGTTTTGATCATGGCTGTGTTCTGATGAATCTCAGCAAATTTCACATCATTCTGCCCAGCCGCTTGTGAGTAATAAATGAAACAGTTTTCAGCATTTCTTTCATTAACCACTATGTGGCGCTATATCGGTTGTCAGGTGTTTTGATGTCATTGTGTTCGGGGTGGGACTATTTTCCTTCATGGAAAGTTTTGTGGACATGGGACCATTTTTGGCCGAGTTACAGGTGGTTGAAGTTGTAAGGGGAGGAGTCAAACTTTGCCATGGCGCCATGGCAACACTTCCTTGTCAGTTATGTGTTGTCCACCCATATTGTACTATATGTGTCAGTAACCTAAACCTATGTTCCAAATTTCATGACTCCAGGACGTTCTCACCCCTCCCCATAAGGTCACGGATTCAATGGCGAGGTGGGCGTGTCCATGTTAACACGTTTGATGTTATGCTATTGTTGATGTTCAGTTATGATCATGGCTGTGTTCTGATGAATCTCAGCAAATTTCACATCATTGTGCCCAGCCGCTTGTGAGTAATAAATGAAACAGTTTTCAGCATTTCTTTCATTAACCACTATGTGGCGCTATATCGGTTGTAAGGTGTTTTGATGTCATTGCGTTCGGGGTGGGACTATTTTCCTTCATGGAAAGTTTTGTGGACATGGGACCATTTTTGGCCGAGTTACAGGTGGTTGAAGTTGTAAGGGGAGGAGTCAAACTTTGCCATGGCGCCATGGCAACACTTCCTTGTCAGTTATGTGTTGTCCACCCATATTGTACTATATGTGTCAGTAACCTAAACCTATGTTCCAAATTTCATGACTCCAGGACGTTCTCACCCCTCCCCATAAGGTCACGGATTCAATGGCGAGGAGGGCGTGTCCATGTTAACACGTTTGATGTTATGCTATTGTTGATGTTCAGTTATGATCATGGCTGTGTTCTGATGAATCTAAGAAAATTTCACATCATTGTGCCCAGCCGCTTGTGAGTAATAAATGAAACATTTTTCAGCAATTCTTTCATTATCCACTATGTGGCGCTATATCGGTTGTCAGGTGTTTTGATGTCATTGCGTTCGGGGTTTCCATGGCAACTGTGCTTATCGCAGGACAAAACCAGCTCAGTATGAAAGAGATTTTGCAGAGAAGTTCAGGAGATGCGGTCTATCATGCAGTTTTTAGGTTTATTAGGGCAAAAGGACTAATTTCAAGGATATAGGACAGTAATGCCATTTCGAATCACAGTCCATTCCATGGAAAAAGTTTGTCCAAGATACAACTTTCCGTAATTTCATTGCGTGTAGTCAACCGTCGCCATGTTGCCATGGCAACACTTCCCTGTAAGTTATGTGTTGTCCACCCATATTGGACTGCATATGACAGTGACCTCAACATATGTTGAAAAATTTAGACCTCCAAGACCTTCCCACCCCGCCACATAAGCTCATGGGTTGAATGGCGAGAAGGGCGTGTCCATGGTAACATGTATGACGTCATACTAACGTTGATGTTCAGTTATGATCATGTCTGTGTTCTGATGAATCTCTGAAAATTTCACGTCATTCTGGCCAGCCGTGCGTGAGTAATAAATAAAACAGTTTTCAGCAATTCTTTCGTTAGCCACTATGTGGTGCTATATCTATTGTCCGGTATTTTGATGTCATTGTATCCGGGGTGGCACTATTTTCCTTGATGGGAAGTTTTGTGGACATCAGAAAAAGGTTGTCCAAGATACAACTGTCCGAAATTTCATGGCGTGTAGTCAACCGTCGCCATATTGCCATGGCAACACTTCCCTGTAAGTTATGTGTTGTCCACTCATATTGGACTGCATATGACAGTGACCTCAACATATGTTGAAAAATTTAGACTTCCAAGACCTTCCCACCCCGCCCCATAAGCTCATGGGTTGAATGGCGAGAAGGGCGTGTCCATCGTAACATGTATGACGTCATACTAACGTTGATGTTCAGTTATGATCATGTCTGTGTTCTGATGAACCTCTGAAAATTTCACGTCATTCTGGCCAGCCGTGCGTGAGTAATAAATAAAACAGTTTTCAGCAATTCCTTCATTAGCCACTATGTGGCACTATATCTTTTGTCCGGTATTTTGATGTCATTGTATCCGGGGTGGCTCTATTTTCCTTGATGGGAAGTTTTGTGGACATCAGAAAAAGTTTGTCCAAGATACAACTTTCCGTAATTTCATTGCGTGTAGTCAACCGTCGCCATGTTGCCATGGCAACACTTCCCTGTAAGTTATGTGTTGTCCACCCATATTGGACTGCATAGGACAGTGACCTCAACATATGTTGAAAAATTTAGACCTCCAAGACCTTCCCTCCCCGCCCCATAAGCTCATGGGTTGAATGGCGAGAAGGGCGTGTCCATCGTAACATGTATGACGTCATACTAACGTTGATGTTCAGTCATGATCATGTCTGTGTTCTGATGAAACTCTGAAAATTTCACGTCATTCTGGCCAGCCGTGTGTGAGTAATAAATAAAACAGATTTCAGCAATTCTTTCGTTAGCCACTATGTGGCGCTATATCTATTGTCCAGTATTTTGATGTCATTGTATCCGGGGTGGCACTATTTTCCTTGATGGGAAGTTTTGTGGACATCAGAAAAAGGTTGTCCAAGATACAACTGTCCGAAATTTCATGGCGTGTAGTCAACCGTCGCCATGTTGCCATGGCAACACTTCCCTGTAAGTTATGTGTTGTCCACCCATATTGGACTGCATATGACAGTGACCTCAACATATGTTGAAAAATTTAGACCTCCAAGACCTTCCATCCCCTCCCCATAAGCTCATGGGTTGAATGGCGAGAAGGGCGTGTCCATCCTAACATGTATGACGTCATACTAACGTTGATGTTCAGTTATGATCATGTCTGTGTTCTGATGAAACTCTGAAAATTTCACGTCATTCTGGCCAGCCGTGCGTGAGTAATAAATAAAAAAAGTTTTCAGCAATTCTTTCATTAGCCACTATGTGGCGCTATATCTTTTGTCCGGTATTTTGATGTCATTGTATCCGGGGTGGCACTATTTTCCTTGATGGAAAGTTTTGTGGACATCGGACAAGTTTTGCGGGAGTTACAGCTGGTTGAATTTGTAAGGGGAGGAGTCAATCTTCTCCATGGCACCCTGGCCACGCCTTTTGAGATTTTGACCTAATTTATATAACTTTTAATGGCCAATGCCTAGAGATGCCGCCATGCAAAAATGAGCTCATTTGGAGCAGGTCCCTAGGACAAGTGCGTTCAAATGCGAGGTGTGACTTTTTCCCGAATTGGAGGTGGGGCGACTTTGAGGCAAGATGGCGGCCTTCCTGTTGGCGGTGGGTATGGGGCACAATGATGTTTTTTGCATGTCTTGAGGTGATTCACACCTCACCCAAATTTGATGTGTCTACGGCAAAGTTTATGGTCTTCTGTCTCCATAGACCTTGTACGTTTGACCCCACCCACAAAAATGAGGGGTGGGGGGGCACATATATTTTCCAGTTTTTTGAATTTTTGGCCCGGTCAGAGGGGTTTGCCCAAAAAAATTGCGTTTTGGTTAACGTTCAGAGGGTGAAAAATGCGATCATTTAGGCAGAATAATAATAAAAAAAAAAAAAAATTAAACCTGCGGGCAGGTGTAAACGGACTTCGCCCCCCCGCGCGACCGCGGAACCCGCCGCCCGTCCTCCCTCGCTTTGAACAGTACCTGCTGGCCATTTACTCCAATCGACTTCTTCCACGCAGCATTAGGTGGAGGTGCCGTAGTCATTGTGCCCAAAAACAATGTCTCCAAACTTTCAGTCATGTCCCTCTGCTGAAGTTGCTCCACTCTCATTTCAGGACAACACCTCACATCACCAGTAAATATACAGGGAACAGACATTGAGATGGTGACATCCTATAAGTACCTGGGTGTTCATCTGAACAATAAACTAGACTGGTCACACTATACTGACGCACTGTACAAGAAGGGACAGCGCAGGCTGTTCCTACTGAGGAGACTCAGGTCTTTTGGTGTACAAGGGGCGCTGCTGAAGACATTGTATGACACGGTGGTCTGCTGGGGCAGTGGCATTATGGCAGCCGATAGGAAGAGACTGAACAAACAGATGAAGAAAGCTAGCTCTGTCCTGGGGTAGCGCGTTGTGCCAGTGGAGGAGATAGGAGAGAGAAGGACGGTGGCTAAACTGTCATCTCTGCTGGAGTCCGAGTTCCACCCTATGCAGGACATACTGAACGCACGGTGGAGTTCATTTAGCAGCAGACTACATCATCCTAGGTGCACAACCGAGAGGTTTCGCAGGTCCTTCCTCCCAACGACAGTCAGACTGTACATCCTAAGTAGGGCTGTGTCACAACGGCCCTCACGGACCGTCACAAGACGCCTCAGTCACCAGTGAGTTTGCAGTGATGTTTATTTACAGTGCAGGTTTAGACAGGCATAGGAATATATATAGTGAACAGGTGACGCCTGAGCCGGGGAGCACCCGATGCACCAGACGAGATAATAATTAAGGTAAAGTTACAACAAGCGTACCTTAACGACGGGACTGTTAACAGGCGGGTAACAGGGGATTCCCAAGTCCGTTAACCATGATGAGCAAGAATAACAGGAACACAACAGAAGATAACAGAAGATAACAGGATATAACAGGGACTGCCGCGCTGGAGGACATTTAGCACCCGCTTATATCTGGTGGCTAATGACCCCAACGCGGCACAGCTGCTGCTAATGACAGCAGAGCAGCAGCTGACTTTGACAGCAGGGAGCTCCCCCGGGCGCCTTCACAATAAGAGCCCGAGGAGCTGGAAGGAACCCTCAGCTGCCAAAGCCAAGGAACAAAAAGATATGAGGCCCGAGTGTGGCCAGAACCGACACTCGGGTTATGACAGTACCTCCCCCTCAAGGCCGAGCTCTGAGCGGCCAGAGTAACACCCCAGCCCCCCCCCCCACCCCCCTAGGGTTGGTGGATGGGGTGCTGGCAGGAGGGAGAGAGACAAACAACCAACAAGGCTATAGAAAAAAAAACCCATAATCCCGGGTAACAAGAACAAAACCACAATAAGTATAAAATAGGCAACACACCCTTGGGCAAACAGAGTGACACAAAAACAAAACAATCCCCCCCCCTTTCCGACAAACACCCCAACAGTCCCACAGACGATATCAGGAGCCCGGAAAGGGCGCAGTCCAGGCCCGGAGGGATGGGGCAGAAGGTTCGGGGGGTTCATCCGGCAACAAGAGGCCACAGAACAGGGAGGGGAAAAGAGGACAGTTCGGGCGGCCTACCCCAGTCCCATGCTCGGGGGAAGAGAGTTTCAGGCGGCCGGAGCAGGTCGCCGCACAGGAAGATAAACAGGTCGGGGGGCCGGCCCAGAGAACCCAACCAACGAGACAGCCCTTCAGGCGGCCGCCCCGCAACACCAGCCCACCAGAACCGTTGGGAGGAAGCAGCCGGTGATCCCGCAGAAAAGGGGGGAGATGAGAGGAAACCGGGCGGAGCGTTCGGGACCCCAACGGCCCCAGGTGGAGATGGGTAGTGCTCCTCAGGGTGACGAGGAGGATGACTGTGGAGAAGAGGGTGATGAAGAAAACGAGCCTGTCCAGCATCCGGTGGCTGGGGATCTGCAGCTCCCTCACCGAACCTAGGACCTGCTGGTGCAGCACCCACGGTGGACCCCGATTGGGCCTCCGGAACCAAACCCACGGTGGACCCCGATTGGGCCTCCGGAACCAAACCCACGGTGGACCCCAACTGGACCGGAACCGAACTCCCAGTGGACCCCAACTGGACCAGAACAGCACTCCCGGTGGACCCGGTCGGCGTGGCACCAGACTCGACCTCCAACCCCAAAACCGGAACCTCTGGCGCAGCAGGCGAGAGCAGCCCCTCGCCGGCGACCCTGAGCTCGGGTTCTGACACCGTCCAGGACTGCGATGATCCGGGCTCAGAAGTCAGGAGGTCGTCCTCAGGCTCCCACTCAGCTGCATCGGGCTCCGCAGCTGGCATGATTGTGCGTGCAGCTAGAGAGTCCTCCGGCACCGATGTGCCCGGTGGCCCGCACGGCGTGGTGGCAGGAGAATCTCGCCCTGCTGGACTGGACCGCTCCTCCGTGGAACCCCGGGGACGCTTCTTCATCGGCGATTGCTCCACGCTGCAGTCCGCTCTCCTCCTCCGCCCATGGCGTGGCTGCGGAACCGGAACCGGGCTCTCCAGAACCGCAGGCCCCCTCCTCATCCAGCAACGTTGGCCTGACGTCGAGGACCGCTCAGCGGAGGGAGACACAGAGGAAGCAGGGTTAATATTTTCATCCACAGCGAGTGGAGGGAGCTCGGGGGGCTGCATACCCCGAACTCCACCCCTAGGAGTCAGACAAGGCAAAACAATGTCAAAAGAAGAGAAATTATCATGCACTTGCCTTTCCCCTAAGGGTAAGATAGTCTCCGCTGTGGGGGACGTCATTCCTTCCTTTCCCCGCTGGATGGCGACAGAGGGCCCTCTGGGAAGACGAGACGAGGCCACTCGAGGCGGATCCGGGATGAAGCTCGCCGAAACGGAGCTCTCGTGACACACAGCAGCCAGGATAGGCGACGAGGAGGAGGGGGCGACAGCCGGGGTCAGTCGGGCATGGAGCGCTGACGGAACAGCAGGCGAGGGCCCGGGAGAAGACGAGGCTGCGGGGATTCCCCTCTGACGAGGCGCAGGAGTGACAGCTGTGTGGGGGGTTAAGCCCTTGCGGCGAACCCGGAACAGCATCCAGACGGGGGTCTAGCCGAGGTTGGAAGCCGGATTGACGACGGTTCCTTGTAGGGGGTGAGGCGAAGGTGAGGTCCGGAAATCGCCGTTCCTGAGCAGAAACGGCGGCAAGCAAGTCAGCAAACTCAGGAAACTCACGCAGCGCTGGATTCCTCTCCACCAGTCTGACCGCCGCCACCACATGCTTCATACACGCCGGAGGATTCTCAGCGGAGCAAGCAGCTGCCACCCGGTCCCAGATCTTGTCTGTTGTCATCTGCAGCTTCTCTGGGGGAATCCCGAGTGACGACATGCCCGATGGGAAAAGACCTCCGGATGGTGCGAACTCCCGGGCCGGAACAGAGGCAGGAGCGGGATCCCGGAGCGAGGGGCGACGTCTCCTCCGCTTCAGCTTCCTGCCAGGATTTCCCTCCAGCCCTCGGAGAATCTCACGCTGGGCGGCGATGTCATCTCTCCTCACGCTTACCTCTGGATGATTAGTGAAGCGGGGGAGAGAATCCAGAATTTCCTCGGCTAGGTCCAGGTACCAGGGCACTTCGTTGTTGTATTCGAGGAGGGAGGCGGCGACAAGGACTCTGTCCACACGCTCGAGGGTGTCAGCGAGGACAGCGTCCTGCCTCCGAGCACGAGACCTCCACGATGGCATGCTTCAACACGGCACCCAGACAGGTAGGAACACACAGTCCACTACTGCAAACTTCACGGTGAATGGCGTCTCGAAACAACGCCTCCTCTCCGGGCGTTAGGCGGCAGTCTACTGTCACAACAGCCCTCACGGACCGTCACAAGACGCCTCAGTCACCAGTGAGTTTGCAGTGATGTTTATTTACAGTGCAGGTTTAGACAGGCATAGGAATATATATAGTGAACAGGTGACGCCTGAGCCGGGGAGCACCCGATGCACCAGACGAGATAATAATTAAGGTAAAGTTACAACAAGCGTACCTTAACGACGGGACTGTTAACAGGCGGGTAACAGGGGATTCCCAAGTCCGTTAACCATGATGAGCAAGAATAACAGGAACACAACAGAATATAACAGAAGATAACAGGATATAACAGGGACTGCCGCGCTGGAGGACATTTAGCACCCGCTTATATCTGGTGGCTAATGACCCCAACGCGGCACAGCTGCTGCTAATGACAGCAGAGCAGCAGCTGACTTTGACAGCAGGGAGCTCCCCCGGGCGCCTTCACAATAAGAGCCCGAGGAGCTGGAAGGAACCCTCAGCTGCCAAAGCCAAGGAACAAAAAGATATGAGGCCCGAATGTGGCCAGAACCGACACTCGGGTTATGACAGGCTGCTCTTAGAGATAGGCTAAAGACATGACAACCTAATAGTTTTGAATGCAAAAGACATACAATGGTCCCCTCCAGCATACAATTAGGAAAATACCGGTCGCAGCAGGTACAAACGCAAATCTTTGTGACAGGCTCACCTTTCTGTGATTTTGGTGTGTGGACAACAAAAAGTTGTGTTGTTTTACGGGTCACACCAGATTCTGACCTGTGGGAGCAAACACTTTTACCAGTTACGCAGAACTTTTTTTCTAAAGCTGTCCTACCTGAGCTTGTTGCCCGTCACTTTACTGACTCTGACCCCACAACACAAGAGGAAAGCTGCAGCAGATAAACCCACCCAGAAGGCCAAAAGACGACGTCTAACTGCATTACAGCCAGGTCCCACACACAATCCCAGAAGACAGGCACAAAACACAGCAGAAGTGTGGTGGACTTGCAGGCAGCCAGAAGAGCTGGATGACATGGTTGCCTGTGATAACCAAAACTGAAAGTCAGTGTTTCCATTTAGGATGTGGGGGACTCTGAAGCACCAAGCCCACAGCAGCCGTGGTTTTGTGACATGCGCATTAGAGTAGTGCTGTATCATGAGACAGTTATGCGCTATAACATGGTAGAACAATGATACATGTCGATCTTGCATGTCAATTTATATACTTGTATTGTGTCATGGTTATGGTTACACTTTTCCATCTTTGAAATAAAGTGCTGGAGTTTGTAAGCCATTGTGTACTTTATTCCAAATGTTGTTACAAAGCAAGCAAGTGTATTTATATAGCACATGTTGTCTGCTTATGTCCAAAAGATGTGCAATATGTTCAAGAGGCAAATTAATCTGCAAATGTATGTTAGTTAAAAGGAGAATTTGAAATTGGGATTTTTTTTCTGTCTTTGTTAGGCTGGGTAAAAATTGCATCAGCAGAGCCATTAAACTGAAAGATGGAAGGCCAGTGTAGTATTTCACCTTTGATTGATTATCTTTGAGGAAATTGTCATCCAGAGTATTTCTGGAGAGCTCTCCCTTTAACTTTCTGTTCTCCTCTTGGAAGAGTAAAAATTCTTTAAGTCTACAGTGACACTTGCTGTAGTTCTGTCGCTCTTGTGCATTGTCCTCTGGAGCATCATCAGCCTGACAGATCTGTGCTGCTTCATCAGATGTCGTCTCCTCCATCTCAGCCAGAGGTGTGGTGTCATCTGTTGCTGATCAGGACAATAAACAACTGTAGTTAATATATTTTGTAATCAAAAGGAATCCCAAGACACATTTTAGAAAGAAAAACATAGGTGAAATAAAAAAAGACGACCTGAAGGAGCTACATTATCCATCTCAGTCACGTGGCCACTGATCTTGGAGGTCTGTGCTGGGCGGATCACTTGCATGCCCTGCTGATTCTTTTTGTCATAATCTTGTCCATCTGCATAAGCGGTTAAACCTGTCAGGAGTGGCAGCTGGAAGCTCTGCATGCCTAAGGTTTAGCGAATGTGCCCAGTCAGGATCACAGTCTAGCATTTCATAAGCTGGTCTGCTGTTAAAGCAAAGGAAAAATTAAGAAAATACTTTGGAGTAAAACAAATTAAACCTGCTCACACAGGTGTGTGAGTTGGAACTTTTTCTAGCTACTCTGATATCGGAGTGTCTTTAGCTTAGCTCTGTTTAGCTTAGCACTACTGATGTAGGGTAAAAGCTATGACCAAGCAAGTCTTAACCACAACACAAGCAAGTTTTAACAACAGACGTACACCATAAATCATAACGTACCTTTATAAAAATGCTTTGAGCACACCACCATCGATACAGGTGCGTGTTTGAAAGTTACGTTGGGTCTTCTGACTGCTGCAATCCAGGCCAGGCGTCGCCTCTTCCTTACATCCGAAACGTGAGCTGTGCTTTTCTTCTTCCAGGCTGGAAAACGAAAAAAGCCTATTCCGTGGTTTATCTTTTCTCCACGGCAGTTGTGAGAACGACTATTACAGTTTACAACACAGCAAGACTCCCCCATGTCTGCTTTGTGACGATGTCTCCAGCTTTTACGTGATCTCAGCGAACGGTTCCGAGCGTACCCAGAATGCACTTGGTGAATTCTATGGACACTACGTCATAATGGCCGAATCAATACTGTTTAAAACCTTTTTTTAAGTGTTGCAAATTGCGGTTTACGGAGTCTAAAATCTTGCAAATTGTGGTTTGACGATTATACAGAAGATGTTACACCATGATCCAAAAGTGGCCTGTAGTCTGTTGATGTCACATGCGGACTTCACTTCCCAGAATGCATTGTGTGTTTGTCACATGGGCATGCTTGCGAACATAATGTTTAAAACATTTTTTTAATAAATTAAAAGTTGTTAAGAGTGGTAAATTTGTTAGCAGCAAACTAATGTGCAGAAGTCACAATTTAATAACAGGTGAGAATTTATGTGAAAAAATGGCAAAGAAGCACAAGTAGCATATGCTTTTAAGTGTGGACAGATTTCCAAACATTTCACAACCTAAACTATTGTCTGTCACGTGGGCAGACTGTCAGTGGCTCAGGGACTGTTCAGGGTGGGACTATTATCCACTGTCAAATATTTAGTGAAAATCAGACAAAGATTGTCCAAGATACAACTTTCCGAAATGTCATGGCGTGTAGTCAAGCGTCGCCATGTTGTCATGGCAACACTTCCCTGTAAGTTATGTGTTGTCCACCTATATTGGACTACATATGACAGTGACCTCAACATATGTTGAAAAACTGAGACCTCCAAGACCTTCCCACCCCTCCCCATAAGCTCACGGATTGAATGGCGAGGAGGGCGTGTCTATGTTAACACGTTTGATGTTATACTATTGTTGATGTTCAGTTATTATCATGGCTGTGTTCTGATGAATCTCTGAAAATTTCACATCATTCTGGCCAGCCGTGCGTGAGTAATAAATAAAACAGTTTTCAGCAATTTTTTCGTTATCCACTATGTGGCGCTATATCTTTTGTCCGGTATTTTGATGTCATTGTGTCCGGTGTGGCACTATTTTCCTTCATGGAAATTTTTGTGGACATCGGACAAGACTTGCCCGAGTTACAGGTGTTTGAAGTTGTAAGGGGAGGAGTCAAACTTCGCCATGGCGCCATGGCAAACCTTCCTTATCAGTTATGTGTTGTCCACCCATATTGAAGTATATGTGACAGTAACCTAAACCTATGTTTCAAATTTCATGACTCCAGGACATTCCCACCCCTCCCCATAAGCTCACAGATTGACTGGCGAGGAGGGAATGTCCATGGTAACACGTTTGATGTCATACTAATATTG
The DNA here is from genome assembly GCA_020510985.1 of Pholidichthys leucotaenia. Taxonomy (NCBI): domain Eukaryota; kingdom Metazoa; phylum Chordata; class Actinopteri; order Cichliformes; family Pholidichthyidae; genus Pholidichthys; species Pholidichthys leucotaenia. The sequence goes on from CM035840.1 coordinate 231,243,670, forward strand.
ATATTCAGTTATGATCATGGCTGTGTTCTGATCAATCTCTGAAAATTTCACGTCATTCTGGCCAGCTGCGTGTGAGTAATAAATAAAACAGTTTTTTGCAATTCTTTCATTAACCACTATGTGGCGCTATATTGGTTGTCAGGTGTTTTGAGGTCATTGCGTCCGGGGTGGCACTATTTTCCTTCATGTAAAGTTTTGTGGACATCAGACAAGTTTTGGCCGAGTTACAGGTGTTTGAATTTGTAAGGGGAGGAGTCAAACTTCGCCATGGCGCCCTGGCCACGCCTTTTGAGATTTTGACTTAATTTATATAACTTTTAATGGCCAATGCCTGTAGATGCCCCCATGTAAAAATGAGCTCAATTGGATCTGGTCCCTAGGACAAGTGCGTTAAAATGCGAGGTGTGACTTTTTTCCGAATTGGAGGTGGGGCGACTTTGAGGCAAGATGGCGGCCTTCCTGTTGGCGGTGGGTATTGGCCACAATGATGTTTTTTGCATGTCTTGAGGTGATTCACACCTCACCCAAATTTGATGTGTCTACGGCAAAGTTTATGGTCTCCAGTCTCCATAGACCTTGAAAATTTGTGTACGTTTTGCCCCACCCACAAAAATGAGGGGTGGGGGGGAACATATCTTTTCCAGTTTATCGAATTTTTTGCCCGGTCAGAGGGGTTTGCCAAAAAAAATCGCGTTTTGGTTAACGTTCAGAGGGTGAAAAATGCGATCATTTAGGCAGAATAATAATAATAATAATAATAATAATAATAATAAATAAACGCGAGCGGATACAATAGGGCTTTCGCCGACTGACGTTGTCAGTGGCTCAGGCCCTAATAATAATAATAAATAAACGCAAGCGGATACAATAGGGCTTTCGCCGACTGACGTTGTCAGTGGCTCAGGCCCTAATTAAACCTGCGGGCAGGTGTAAACGGGCCTTCGCCCCCCTGCGCGACCGCGGAACCCGCCGCCCGTCCTCCCTCGCTTTGAACAGTACCTGCTGGCCATTTACTCCAATCGACTTCTTCCACGCAGCATTAGGTGGAGGTGCCGTAGTCATTGTGCCCAAAAACAATGTCTCCAAACTTTCAGTCATGTCCGTCTGCTGAAGTTGCTCCACTCTCATTTCAGGACAACACCTCACATCACCAGTAAATATACAGGGAACAGACATTGAGATGGTGACATCCTATAAGTACCTGGGTGTTCATCTGAACAATAAACTAGACTGGTCACACTATACTGACGCACTGTACAAGAAGGGACAGCGCAGGCTGTTCCTACTGAGGAGACTCAGGTCTTTTGGTGTACAAGGGGCGCTGCTGAAGACATTGTATGACACGGTGGTCTGCTGCGGCAGTGGCATTATGGCAGCCGATAGGAAGAGACTGAACAAACAGATGAAGAAAGCTAGCTCTGTCCTGGGGTAGCGCGTTGTGCCAGTGGAGGAGATAGGACAGAGAAGGACGGTGGCTAAACTGTCATCTCTGCTGGAGTCCGAGTTCCACCCTATGCAGGACATACTGAACGCACGGTGGAGTTCATTTAGCAGCAGACTACATCATCCTAGGTGCACAACCGAGAGGTTTCGCAGGTCCTTCCTCCCAACGACAGTCAGACTGTACATCCTAAGTAGGGCTGCTCTTAGAGATAGGCTAAAGACGTGACAACCTAATAGTTTTGAATGCAAAAGACATACAATGGTCCCCTCCAGCATACAATTAGGAAAATACCGGTCGCAGCAGGTACAAACGCAAATCTTTGTGACAGGCTCACCTTTCTGTGATTTTGGTGTGTGGACAACAAAAAGTTGTGTTGTTTTACGCGTCACACCAGATTCTGACCTGTGGGAGCAAACACTTTTACCAGTTACGCAGAACTTTTTTTCTAAAGCTGTCCTACCTGAGCTTGTTGCCCGTCACTTTACTGACTCTGACCCCACAACACAAGAGGAAAGCTGCAGCAGATAAACCCACCCAGAAGGCCAAAAGACGACGTCTAACTGCATTACAGCCAGGTCCCACACACAATCCCAGAAGACAGGCACAAAACACAGCAGAAGTGTGGTGGACTTGCAGGCAGCCAGAAGAGCTGGATGACATGGTTGCCTGTGATAACCAAAACTGAAAGTCAGTGTTTCCATTTAGGATGTGGGGGACTCTGAAGCACCAAGCCCACAGCAGCCGTGGTTTTGTGACATGCGCATTAGAGTAGTGCTGTATCATGAGACAGTTATGCGCTATAACATGGTAGAACAATGATACATGTCGATCTTGCATGTCAATTTATATACTTGTATTGTGTCATGGTTATGGTTACACTTTTCCATCTTTGAAATAAAGTGCTGGAGTTTGTAAGCCATTGTGTACTTTATTCCAAATGTTGTTACAAAGCAAGCAAGTGTATTTATATAGCACATGTTGTCTGCTTATGTCCAAAAGGTGTGCAATATGTTCAAGAGGCAAATTAATCTGCAAATGTATGTTAGTTAAAAGGAGAATTTGAAATTGGGATTTTTTTTCTGTCTTTGTTAGGCTGGGTAAAAATTGCATCAGCAGAGCCATTAAACTGAAAGATGGAAGGCCAGTGTAGTATTTCACCTTTGAGTGATTATCTTTGAGGAAATTGTCATCCAGAGTATTTCTGGAGAGCTCTCCCTTTAACTTTCTGTTCTCCTCTTGGAAGAGTAAAAATTCTTTAAGTCTACAGTGACACTTGCTGTAGTTCTGTCGCTCTTGTGCATTGTCCTCTGGAGCATCATCAGCCTGACAGATCTGTGCTGCTTCATCAGATGTCGTCTCCTCCATCTCAGCCAGAGGTGTGGTGTCATCTGTTGCTGATCAGGACAATAAACAACTGTAGTTAATATATTTTGTAATCAAAAGGAATCCCAAGACACATTTTAGAAAGAAAAACATAGGTGAAATAAAAAAAGACGACCTGAAGGAGCTACATTATCCATCTCAGTCACGTGGCCACTGATCTTGGAGGTCTGTGCTGGGAGGATCACTTGCATGCCCTGCTGATTCTTTTTGTCATAATCTTGTCCATCTGCATAAGCGGTTAAACCTGTCAGGAGTGGCAGCTGGAAGCTCTGCATGCCTAAGGTTTAGCGAAGGTGCCCAGTCAGGATCACAGTCTACCATTTCATAAGCTGGTCTGCTGTTAAAGCAAAGGAAAAATTAAGAAAATACTTTGGAGTAAAACAAATTAAACCTGCTCACACAGGTGTGTGAGTTGGAACTTTTTCTAGCTACTCTGATATCGGAGTGTCTTTAGCTTAGCTCTGTTTAGCTTAGCACTACTGATGTAGGGTAAAAGCTATGACCAAGCAAGTCTTAACCACAACACAAGCAAGTTTTAACAACAGACGTACACCATAAATTATAACGTACCTTTATAAAAATGCTTTGAGCACACCACCATCGATACAGGTGCGTGTTTGAAAGTTACGTTGGGTCTTCTGACTGCTGCAATCCAGGCCAGGCGTCGCCTCTTCCTTACATCCGAAACGTGAGCTGTGCTGTTCTTCTTCCAGGCTGGAAAACGAAAAAAGCCTATTCCGTGGTTTATCTTTTCTCCACGGCAGTTGTGAGAACGACTATTACAGTTTACAACACAGCAAAACTCCCCCATGTCTGCTTTGTGACGATGTCTCCAGCTTTTACGTGATCTCAGCGAACGGTTCCGAGCGTACCCAGAATGCACTTGGTGAATTCTATGGACACTACGTCATAATGGCCGAATCAATACTGTTTAAAACCTTTTTTTAAGTGTTGCAAATTGCGGTTTACGGAGTCTAAAATCTTGCAAATTGTGGTTTGACGATTATACAGAAGATGTTACGCCATGATCCAAAAGTGGCCTGTAGTCTGTTGATGTCACATGCGGACTTCACTTCCCAGTATGCATTGTGTGTTTGTCACATGGGCATGCTTGCGAACATAATGTTTAAAACATTTTTTTAATAAATTAAAAGTTGTTAAGAGTGGTAAATTTGTTAGCAGCAAACTAATGTGCAGAAGTCACAATTTAATAACAGGTGAGAATTTATGTGAAAAAATGGCAAAGAAGCACAAGTAGCATATGCTTTTAAGTGTGGACAGATTTCCAAACATTTCACAACCTAAACTATTGTCTGTCACGTGGGCAGACTGTCAGTGGCTCAGGGACTGTTCAGGGTGGGACTATTATCCACTGTCAAATATTTAGTGAAAATCAGACAAAGATTGTCCAAGATACAACTTTCCGAAATGTCATGGCGTGTAGTCAAGCGTCGCCATGTTGTCATGGCAACACTTCCCTGTAAGTTATGTGTTGTCCACCTATATTGGACTACATATGACAGTGACCTCAACATATGTTGAAAAACTGAGACCTCCAAGACCTTCCCACCCCTCCCCATAAGCTCACGGATTGAATGGCGAGGAGGGCGTGTCTATGTTAACACGTTTGATGTTATACTATTGTTGATGTTCAGTTATTATCATGGCTGTGTTCTGATGAATCTCTGAAAATTTCACATCATTCTGGCCAGCCGTGCGTGAGTAATAAATAAAACAGTTTTCAGCAATTTTTTCGTTATCCACTATGTGGCGCTATATCTTTTGTCCGGTATTTTGATGTCATTGTGTCCGGTGTGGCACTATTTTCCTTCATGGAAATTTTTGTGGACATCGGACAAGACTTGCCCGAGTTACAGGTGTTTGAAGTTGTAAGGGGAGGAGTCAAACTTCGCCATGGCGCCATGGCAAACCTTCCTTATCAGTTATGTGTTGTCCACCCATATTGAAGTATATGTGACAGTAACCTAAACCTATGTTTCAAATTTCATGACTCCAGGACATTCCCACCCCTCCCCATAAGCTCACAGATTGACTGGCGAGGAGGGAATGTCCATGGTAACACGTTTGATGTCATACTAATATTGATATTCAGTTATGATCATGGCTGTGTTCTGATCAATCTCTGAAAATTTCACGTCATTCTGGCCAGCTGCGTGTGAGTAATAAATAAAACAGTTTTTTGCAATTCTTTCATTAACCACTATGTGGCGCTATATTGGTTGTCAGGTGTTTTGAGGTCATTGCGTCCGGGGTGGCACTATTTTCCTTCATGTAAAGTTTTGTGGACATCAGACAAGTTTTGGCCGAGTTACAGGTGTTTGAATTTGTAAGGGGAGGAGTCAAACTTCGCCATGGCGCCCTGGCCACGCCTTTTGAGATTTTGACTTAATTTATATAACTTTTAATGGCCAATGCCTGTAGATGCCCCCATGTAAAAATGAGCTCAATTGGATCTGGTCCCTAGGACAAGTGCGTTAAAATGCGAGGTGTGACTTTTTTCCGAATTGGAGGTGGGGCGACTTTGAGGCAAGATGGCGGCCTTCCTGTTGGCGGTGGGTATTGGCCACAATGATGTTTTTTGCATGTCTTGAGGTGATTCACACCTCACCCAAATTTGATGTGTCTACGGCAAAGTTTATGGTCTCCAGTCTCCATAGACCTTGAAAATTTGTGTACGTTTTGCCCCACCCACAAAAATGAGGGGTGGGGGGGAACATATCTTTTCCAGTTTATCGAATTTTTTGCCCGGTCAGAGGGGTTTGCCAAAAAAAATCGCGTTTTGGTTAACGTTCAGAGGGTGAAAAATGCGATCATTTAGGCAGAATAATAATAATAATAATAATAATAATAATAATAAATAAACGCGAGCGGATACAATAGGGCTTTCGCCGACTGACGTTGTCAGTGGCTCAGGCCCTAATAATAATAATAAATAAACGCAAGCGGATACAATAGGGCTTTCGCCGACTGACGTTGTCAGTGGCTCAGGCCCTAATTAAACCTGCGGGCAGGTGTAAACGGACCTTCGCCCCCCTGCGCGACCGCGGAACCCGCCGCCCGTCCTCCCTCGCTTTGAACAGTACCTGCTGGCCATTTACTCCAATCGACTTCTTCCACGCAGCATTAGGTGGAGGTGCCGTAGTCATTGTGCCCAAAAACAATGTCTCCAAACTTTCAGTCATGTCCGTCTGCTGAAGTTGCTCCACTCTCATTTCAGGACAACACCTCACATCACCAGTAAATATACAGGGAACAGACATTGAGATGGTGACATCCTATAAGTACCTGGGTGTTCATCTGAACAATAAACTAGACTGGTCACACTATACTGACGCACTGTACAAGAAGGGACAGCGCAGGCTGTTCCTACTGAGGAGACTCAGGTCTTTTGGTGTACAAGGGGCGCTGCTGAAGACATTGTATGACACGGTGGTCTGCTGCGGCAGTGGCATTATGGCAGCCGATAGGAAGAGACTGAACAAACAGATGAAGAAAGCTAGCTCTGTCCTGGGGTAGCGCGTTGTGCCAGTGGAGGAGATAGGACAGAGAAGGACGGTGGCTAAACTGTCATCTCTGCTGGAGTCCGAGTTCCACCCTATGCAGGACATACTGAACGCACGGTGGAGTTCATTTAGCAGCAGACTACATCATCCTAGGTGCACAACCGAGAGGTTTCGCAGGTCCTTCCTCCCAACGACAGTCAGACTGTACATCCTAAGTAGGGCTGCTCTTAGAGATAGGCTAAAGACGTGACAACCTAATAGTTTTGAATGCAAAAGACATACAATGGTCCCCTCCAGCATACAATTAGGAAAATACCGGTCGCAGCAGGTACAAACGCAAATCTTTGTGACAGGCTCACCTTTCTGTGATTTTGGTGTGTGGACAACAAAAAGTTGTGTTGTTTTACGCGTCACACCAGATTCTGACCTGTGGGAGCAAACACTTTTACCAGTTACGCAGAACTTTTTTTCTAAAGCTGTCCTACCTGAGCTTGTTGCCCGTCACTTTACTGACTCTGACCCCACAACACAAGAGGAAAGCTGCAGCAGATAAACCCACCCAGAAGGCCAAAAGACGACGTCTAACTGCATTACAGCCAGGTCCCACACACAATCCCAGAAGACAGGCACAAAACACAGCAGAAGTGTGGTGGACTTGCAGGCAGCCAGAAGAGCTGGATGACATGGTTGCCTGTGATAACCAAAACTGAAAGTCAGTGTTTCCATTTAGGATGTGGGGGACTCTGAAGCACCAAGCCCACAGCAGCCGTGGTTTTGTGACATGCGCATTAGAGTAGTGCTGTATCATGAGACAGTTATGCGCTATAACATGGTAGAACAATGATACATGTCGATCTTGCATGTCAATTTATATACTTGTATTGTGTCATGGTTATGGTTACACTTTTCCATCTTTGAAATAAAGTGCTGGAGTTTGTAAGCCATTGTGTACTTTATTCCAAATGTTGTTACAAAGCAAGCAAGTGTATTTATATAGCACATGTTGTCTGCTTATGTCCAAAAGGTGTGCAATATGTTCAAGAGGCAAATTAATCTGCAAATGTATGTTAGTTAAAAGGAGAATTTGAAATTGGGATTTTTTTTCTGTCTTTGTTAGGCTGGGTAAAAATTGCATCAGCAGAGCCATTAAACTGAAAGATGGAAGGCCAGTGTAGTATTTCACCTTTGAGTGATTATCTTTGAGGAAATTGTCATCCAGAGTATTTCTGGAGAGCTCTCCCTTTAACTTTCTGTTCTCCTCTTGGAAGAGTAAAAATTCTTTAAGTCTACAGTGACACTTGCTGTAGTTCTGTCGCTCTTGTGCATTGTCCTCTGGAGCATCATCAGCCTGACAGATCTGTGCTGCTTCATCAGATGTCGTCTCCTCCATCTCAGCCAGAGGTGTGGTGTCATCTGTTGCTGATCAGGACAATAAACAACTGTAGTTAATATATTTTGTAATCAAAAGGAATCCCAAGACACATTTTAGAAAGAAAAACATAGGTGAAATAAAAAAAGACGACCTGAAGGAGCTACATTATCCATCTCAGTCACGTGGCCACTGATCTTGGAGGTCTGTGCTGGGAGGATCACTTGCATGCCCTGCTGATTCTTTTTGTCATAATCTTGTCCATCTGCATAAGCGGTTAAACCTGTCAGGAGTGGCAGCTGGAAGCTCTGCATGCCTAAGGTTTAGCGAAGGTGCCCAGTCAGGATCACAGTCTACCATTTCATAAGCTGGTCTGCTGTTAAAGCAAAGGAAAAATTAAGAAAATACTTTGGAGTAAAACAAATTAAACCTGCTCACACAGGTGTGTGAGTTGGAACTTTTTCTAGCTACTCTGATATCGGAGTGTCTTTAGCTTAGCTCTGTTTAGCTTAGCACTACTGATGTAGGGTAAAAGCTATGACCAAGCAAGTCTTAACCACAACACAAGCAAGTTTTAACAACAGACGTACACCATAAATTATAACGTACCTTTATAAAAATGCTTTGAGCACACCACCATCGATACAGGTGCGTGTTTGAAAGTTACGTTGGGTCTTCTGACTGCTGCAATCCAGGCCAGGCGTCGCCTCTTCCTTACATTCGAAACGTGAGCTGTGCTGTTCTTCTTCCAGGCTGGAAAACGAAAAAAGCCTATTCCGTGGTTTATCTTTTCTCCACGGCAGTTGTGAGAACGACTATTACAGTTTACAACACAGCAAAACTCCCCCATGTCTGCTTTGTGACGATGTCTCCAGCTTTTACGTGATCTCAGCGAACGGTTCCGAGCGTACCCAGAATGCACTTGGTGAATTCTATGGACACTACGTCATAATGGCCGAATCAATACTGTTTAAAACCTTTTTTTAAGTGTTGCAAATTGCGGTTTACGGAGTCTAAAATCTTGCAAATTGTGGTTTGACGATTATACAGAAGATGTTACGCCATGATCCAAAAGTGGCCTGTAGTCTGTTGATGTCACATGCGGACTTCACTTCCCAGTATGCATTGTGTGTTTGTCACATGGGCATGCTTGCGAACATAATGTTTAAAACATTTTTTTAATAAATTAAAAGTTGTTAAGAGTGGTAAATTTGTTAGCAGCAAACTAATGTGCAGAAGTCACAATTTAATAACAGGTGAGAATTTATGTGAAAAAATGGCAAAGAAGCACAAGTAGCATATGCTTTTAAGTGTGGACAGATTTCCAAACATTTCACAACCTAAACTATTGTCTGTCACGTGGGCAGACTGTCAGTGGCTCAGGGACTGTTCAGGGTGGGACTATTATCCACTGTCAAATATTTAGTGAAAATCAGACAAAGATTGTCCAAGATACAACTTTCCGAAATGTCATGGCGTGTAGTCAAGCGTCGCCATGTTGTCATGGCAACACTTCCCTGTAAGTTATGTGTTGTCCACCTATATTGGACTACATATGACAGTGACCTCAACATATGTTGAAAAACTGAGACCTCCAAGACCTTCCCACCCCTCCCCATAAGCTCACGGATTGAATGGCGAGGAGGGCGTGTCTATGTTAACACGTTTGATGTTATACTATTGTTGATGTTCAGTTATTATCATGGCTGTGTTCTGATGAATCTCTGAAAATTTCACATCATTCTGGCCAGCCGTGCGTGAGTAATAAATAAAACAGTTTTCAGCAATTTTTTCGTTATCCACTATGTGGCGCTATATCTTTTGTCCGGTATTTTGATGTCATTGTGTCCGGTGTGGCACTATTTTCCTTCATGGAAATTTTTGTGGACATCGGACAAGACTTGCCCGAGTTACAGGTGTTTGAAGTTGTAAGGGGAGGAGTCAAACTTCGCCATGGCGCCATGGCAAACCTTCCTTATCAGTTATGTGTTGTCCACCCATATTGAAGTATATGTGACAGTAACCTAAACCTATGTTTCAAATTTCATGACTCCAGGACATTCCCACCCCTCCCCATAAGCTCACAGATTGACTGGCGAGGAGGGAATGTCCATGGTAACACGTTTGATGTCATACTAATATTGATATTCAGTTATGATCATGGCTGTGTTCTGATCAATCTCTGAAAATTTCACGTCATTCTGGCCAGCTGCGTGTGAGTAATAAATAAAACAGTTTTTTGCAATTCTTTCATTAACCACTATGTGGCGCTATATTGGTTGTCAGGTGTTTTGAGGTCATTGCGTCCGGGGTGGCACTATTTTCCTTCATGTAAAGTTTTGTGGACATCAGACAAGTTTTGGCCGAGTTACAGGTGTTTGAATTTGTAAGGGGAGGAGTCAAACTTCGCCATGGCGCCCTGGCCACGCCTTTTGAGATTTTGACTTAATTTATATAACTTTTAATGGCCAATGCCTGTAGATGCCCCCATGTAAAAATGAGCTCAATTGGATCTGGTCCCTAGGACAAGTGCGTTAAAATGCGAGGTGTGACTTTTTTCCGAATTGGAGGTGGGGCGACTTTGAGGCAAGATGGCGGCCTTCCTGTTGGCGGTGGGTATTGGCCACAATGATGTTTTTTGCATGTCTTGAGGTGATTCACACCTCACCCAAATTTGATGTGTCTACGGCAAAGTTTATGGTCTCCAGTCTCCATAGACCTTGAAAATTTGTGTACGTTTTGCCCCACCCACAAAAATGAGGGGTGGGGGGGAACATATCTTTTCCAGTTTATCGAATTTTTTGCCCGGTCAGAGGGGTTTGCCAAAAAAAATCGCGTTTTGGTTAACGTTCAGAGGGTGAAAAATGCGATCATTTAGGCAGAATAATAATAATAATAATAATAATAATAATAATAAATAAACGCGAGCGGATACAATAGGGCTTTCGCCGACTGACGTTGTCAGTGGCTCAGGCCCTAATAATAATAATAAATAAACGCAAGCGGATACAATAGGGCTTTCGCCGACTGACGTTGTCAGTGGCTCAGGCCCTAATTAAACCTGCGGGCAGGTGTAAACGGACCTTCGCCCCCCTGCGCGACCGCGGAACCCGCCGCCCGTCCTCCCTCGCTTTGAACAGTACCTGCTGGCCATTTACTCCAATCGACTTCTTCCACGCAGCATTAGGTGGAGGTGCCGTAGTCATTGTGCCCAAAAACAATGTCTCCAAACTTTCAGTCATGTCCGTCTGCTGAAGTTGCTCCACTCTCATTTCAGGACAACACCTCACATCACCAGTAAATATACAGGGAACAGACATTGAGATGGTGACATCCTATAAGTACCTGGGTGTTCATCTGAACAATAAACTAGACTGGTCACACTATACTGACGCACTGTACAAGAAGGGACAGCGCAGGCTGTTCCTACTGAGGAGACTCAGGTCTTTTGGTGTACAAGGGGCGCTGCTGAAGACATTGTATGACACGGTGGTCTGCTGCGGCAGTGGCATTATGGCAGCCGATAGGAAGAGACTGAACAAACAGATGAAGAAAGCTAGCTCTGTCCTGGGGTAGCGCGTTGTGCCAGTGGAGGAGATAGGACAGAGAAGGACGGTGGCTAAACTGTCATCTCTGCTGGAGTCCGAGTTCCACCCTATGCAGGACATACTGAACGCACGGTGGAGTTCATTTAGCAGCAGACTACATCATCCTAGGTGCACAACCGAGAGGTTTCGCAGGTCCTTCCTCCCAACGACAGTCAGACTGTACATCCTAAGTAGGGCTGCTCTTAGAGATAGGCTAAAGACGTGACAACCTAATAGTTTTGAATGCAAAAGACATACAATGGTCCCCTCCAGCATACAATTAGGAAAATACCGGTCGCAGCAGGTACAAACGCAAATCTTTGTGACAGGCTCACCTTTCTGTGATTTTGGTGTGTGGACAACAAAAAGTTGTGTTGTTTTACGCGTCACACCAGATTCTGACCTGTGGGAGCAAACACTTTTACCAGTTACGCAGAACTTTTTTTCTAAAGCTGTCCTACCTGAGCTTGTTGCCCGTCACTTTACTGACTCTGACCCCACAACACAAGAGGAAAGCTGCAGCAGATAAACCCACCCAGAAGGCCAAAAGACGACGTCTAACTGCATTACAGCCAGGTCCCACACACAATCCCAGAAGACAGGCACAAAACACAGCAGAAGTGTGGTGGACTTGCAGGCAGCCAGAAGAGCTGGATGACATGGTTGCCTGTGATAACCAAAACTGAAAGTCAGTGTTTCAATTTAGGATGTGGGGGACTCTGAAGCACCAAGCCCACAGCAGCCGTGGTTTTGTGACATGCGCATTAGAGTAGTGCTGTATCATGAGACAGTTATGCGCTATAACATGGTAGAACAATGATACATGTCGATCTTGCATGTCAATTTATATACTTGTATTGTGTCATGGTTATGGTTACACTTTTCCATCTTTGAAATAAAGTGCTGGAGTTTGTAAGCCATTGTGTACTTTATTCCAAATGTTGTTACAAAGCAAGCAAGTGTATTTATATAGCACATGTTGTCTGCTTATGTCCAAAAGGTGTGCAATATGTTCAAGAGGCAAATTAATCTGCAAATGTATGTTAGTTAAAAGGAGAATTTGAAATTGGGATTTTTTTTCTGTCTTTGTTAGGCTGGGTAAAAATTGCATCAGCAGAGCCATTAAACTGAAAGATGGAAGGCCAGTGTAGTATTTCACCTTTGAGTGATTATCTTTGAGGAAATTGTCATCCAGAGTATTTCTGGAGAGCTCTCCCTTTAACTTTCTGTTCTCCTCTTGGAAGAGTAAAAATTCTTTAAGTCTACAGTGACACTTGCTGTAGTTCTGTCGCTCTTGTGCATTGTCCTCTGGAGCATCATCAGCCTGACAGATCTGTGCTGCTTCATCAGATGTCGTCTCCTCCATCTCAGCCAGAGGTGTGGTGTCATCTGTTGCTGATCAGGACAATAAACAACTGTAGTTAATATATTTTGTAATCAAAAGGAATCCCAAGACACATTTTAGAAAGAAAAACATAGGTGAAATAAAAAAAGACGACCTGAAGGAGCTACATTATCCATCTCAGTCACGTGGCCACTGATCTTGGAGGTCTGTGCTGGGAGGATCACTTGCATGCCCTGCTGATTCTTTTTGTCATAATCTTGTCCATCTGCATAAGCGGTTAAACCTGTCAGGAGTGGCAGCTGGAAGCTCTGCATGCCTAAGGTTTAGCGAAGGTGCCCAGTCAGGATCACAGTCTACCATTTCATAAGCTGGTCTGCTGTTAAAGCAAAGGAAAAATTAAGAAAATACTTTGGAGTAAAACAAATTAAACCTGCTCACACAGGTGTGTGAGTTGGAACTTTTTCTAGCTACTCTGATATCGGAGTGTCTTTAGCTTAGCTCGGTTTAGCTTAGCACTACTGATGTAGGGTAAAAGCTATGACCAAGCAAGTCTTAACCACAACACAAGCAAGTTTTAACAACAGACGTACACCATAAATTATAACGTACCTTTATAAAAATGCTTTGAGCACACCACCATCGATACAGGTGCGTGTTTGAAAGTTACGTTGGGTCTTCTGACTGCTGCAATCCAGGCCAGGCGTCGCCTCTTCGTTACATCCGAAACGTGAGCTGTGCTGTTCTTCTTCCAGGCTGGAAAAATTAAGAAAATACTTTGGAGTAAAACAAATTAAACCCGATCACACAGGTGTGTGAGTGGGAACTTTTTCTAGCTACTCTGATATCAGAGTCTCTTTAGCTTAGCTCTGTTTAGCTTAGCACTACTGATGTAGGGTAAAAGCTATGACCAAGCAAGTCTTAACCACAACACAAGCAAGTTTTAACAACAGACGTACACCATAAATCATAACGTACCTTTATAAAAATGCTTTGAGCACACCACCATCGATACAGGTGTGTGTTTGAAAGTTAAGTTGGGTCTTCTGACTGCTGCAATCCAGGCCAGGTGTCGCCTCTTCGTTACATCCGAAACGTGAGCTGTGCTGTTCTTCTTCCAGGCTGGAAAAATTAAGAAAATACTTTGGAGTAAAACAAATTAAACCCGCTCACACAGGTATGTGAGTGGGAACTTTTTCTAGCTACTCTGATATCGGAGTGTCTTTAGCTTAGCTCTGTTTAGCTTAGCACTACTGATGTAGGGTAAAAGCTATGACCAAGCAAGTCTTAACCACAACACAAGCAAGTTTTAACAACAGACGTACACCATAAATCATAACGTACCTTTATAAAAATGTTTTGAGCACACCACCATCGATACAGGTGCGTGTTTGAAAGTTACGTTGGGTCTTCTGACTGCTGCAATCCAGGCCAGGCGTCGCCTCTTCGTTACATCCGAAACGTGAGCTGTGCTTTTCTTCTTCCAGGCTGGAAAACGAAAAAAGCCTATTCCGTGGTTTATCTTTTCTCCACGGCAGTTGTGAGAACGACTATTACAGTTTACAACACAGCAAGACTCCCCCATGTCTGCTTTGTGACGATGTCTCCAGCTTCTACGTGATCTCAGCGAACGGTTCCGAGCGTACCCAGAATGCACTTGGTGAATTCTATGGACACTACGTCATAATGGCCGAATCAATACTGTTTAAAACCTTTTTTTAAGTGTTGCAAATTGCGGTTTACGGAGTCTAAAATCTTGCAAATTGTGGTTTGACGATTATACAGAAGATGTTACGCCATGATCCAAAAGTGGCCTGTAGTCTGTTGATGTCACATGCGGACTTCACTTCCCAGTATGCATTGTGTGTTTGTCACATGGGCATGCTTGCGAACATAATGTTTAAAACATTTTTTTAATAAATTAAAAGTTGTTAAGAGTGGTAAATTTGTTAGCAGCAAATTAATGTGCAGAAGTCACAATTTAATAACAGGTGAGAATTTAGATCAGCGTTCTCGTCGCGCCCTCCGCCAGTACCCGGGCTTGCCTGGGGAAGCTAATGATCCTACCAGCAGACTAAATTCAAAGAGACGACGCCTCTGTGCCAAGTCAAAGAAGAATCCTAGTCACAGTCCTAAAGCCGAAAGCAAACAGCCCCAAGAGCACTTTGTGGTAGGATCTGCCCTTCGCATATTACAACTAAACGTTGAAGGCCTATCTGCAGCCAAGCGAAGCCTTATCGAAGTCCTCGCCTTCCAACATTCGATTGATGTAATCTGCCTCCAAGAGACTCATATTGGCACAGAGGAAGCTGGCCGCTTCACCATCAAAGGCTTTGACCTCCTGTGCTATGTTCTACATGCTAAACATGGACGTGCCGATAGGAAGAGACTGAACAAACAGATCAAGAAAGCTAGCTCTGTGCTGGGGTAGCGCGTTGTCCCAGTGGAGGAGATAGGAGAGAGAAGGACTGTGGCTAAACTGTCATCTCTGCTGGAGTCCGAGTTCCACCCTATGCAGGACATACTGAACGCACGGTGGACCAGTAAATATACAGGGAACAGACATTGAGATGGTGACATCCTATAAGTACCTGGGTGTTCATCTGAACAATAAAATAGACTGGTCACACTATACTGACGCACTGTACAAGAAGGGACAGCGCAGGCTGTTCCTACTGAGGAGACTCAGGTCTTTTGGTGTACAAGGGGCGCTGCTGAAGACATTGTATGACACGGTGGTCTGCTGGGGCAGTGGCATTATGGCAGCCGATAGGAAGAGACTGAACAAACAGATCAAGAAAGCTAGCTCTGTCCTGGGGTAGCGCGTTGTCCCAGTGGAGGAGATAGGAGAGAGAAGGACTGTGGCTAAACTGTCATCTCTGCTGGAGTCCGAGTTCCACCCTATGAAGGACATACTGAACGCACGGTGGAGTTCATTTAGCAGTAAATACATCATCCTAGGTGCACAACCGAGAGGTTTCGCAGGTCCTTCCTCCCAACGGCTGTCAGACTGTACAACCTAAGTAGGGCTGCTGTTAGAGATAGGCTAAAGACGTGACAACCTAATAATTTTGAATGCAAAAGACATACAATGGTCCCCTCCAGCATACAATTAACTATGTTAACTAGGTTTATACACTATATCTTTTGTCCGGTATTTTGATGTCATTGTGTCCGGGGTGGCACTATTTTCCTTGATGGAAAGTTTTGTGGACATCAGAAAAAGTTTGTCCAAGATACAACTTTCCGAAATTTCATGGCGTGTAGTCAAACGTTGCCATGTTGCCATGGCAACACTACCCTGTAAGTTATGTGTTATCCACCCATATTGGACTGCATATGACAGTGACCTCAACATATGTTGAAAAATTTAGACCTCCAAGAGCTTCCTACCCCGCCCCATAAGCGCATGGGTTGAATGGCGAGAAGGGCGTGTCCATGGTAACATGTATGACGTCATACTAACGTTGATGTTCAGTTATGATCATGTCTGTGTTCTGATGAATCTCTGAAAATTTCACGTCATTCTGGCCAGCCGTCTCTGCTGGAGTCCGAGTTCCACCCTATGCAGGACATACTGAACGCACGGTGGAGTTCATTTAGCAGCAGAATACATCATCCTAGGTGCACAACCGAGAGGTTTCGCAGGTCCTTCCTCCCAACGGCTGTCAGACTGTACAACCTAAGTAGGGCTGCTGTTAGAGATAGGCTAAAGACGTGACAACCTAATAGTTTTGAATGCAAAAGACATACAATGGTCCCCTCCAGCATACAATTAGGAAAATACCGGTCGCTATGGAGGGTGAGAATATGTATGGGTACATAATCATACCATATAGGATAACTAAGTAGACGGTTGTGCTGTTTCATCCCATCTAGCAACAATGCTCTGCACTGTGTTTGTATATATATTTACATATTATTCCATCTAACTACAATGCTCCGCACTGGGTGTTTATATATCTACATATTATTCCATCTAGCAACAATGCTCTGCACTGTGTGTGTATATATTTTTACATATTTAGTAATACATATTTAGTTTAACTAAAATACATATTTAGTTTAACTAAAAATAACTAAAACAGTTTTCAGCAATTCTTTCGTTAGCCACTATGTGGCACTATATCTTTTGTCCGGTATTTTGATGTCATTGTGTCCGGGGTGGCACTATTTTCCTTGATGGAAAGTTTTGTGGACATCAGAAAAAGTTTGTCCAAGATACAACTTTCCGAAATTTCATGGCGTGTAGTCAACCGTCGCCATGTTGCCATGGCAACACTTCCCTGTAAGTTATGTGTTGTCCACCCATATTGGACTGCATATGACAGTGACCTCAACATATGTTGAAAAATTTAGACCTCCAAGAGCTTCCTACCCCGCCCCATAAGCTCATGGGTTGAATGGCGAGAAGGGCGTGTCCATGGTAACATGTATGACGTCATACTAACGTTGATGTTCAGTTATGATCATGTCTGTGTTCTGATGAATCTCTGAAAATTTCACGTCATTCTGGCCAGCCGTCTCTGCTGGAGTCCGAGTTCCACCCTATGCAGGACATACTGAACGCACGGTGGAGTTCATTTAGCAGCAGAATACATCATCCTAGGTGCACAACCGAGAGGTTTCGCAGGTCCTTCCTCCCAACGGCTGTCAGACTGTACAACCTAAGTAGGGCTGCTGTTAGAGATAGGCTAAAGACGTGACAACCTAATAGTTTTGAATGCAAAAGACATACAATGGTCCCCTCCAGCATACAATTAGGAAAATACCGGTCGCTATGGAGGGTGAGAATATGTATGGGTACATAATCATACCATATAGGATAACTAAGTAGACGGTTGTGCTGTTTCATCCCATCTAGCAACAATGCTCTGCACTGTGTTTGTATATATATTTACATATTATTCCATCTAACTACAATGCTCCGCACTGGGTGTTTATATATCTACATATTATTCCATCTAGCAACAATGCTCTGCACTGTGTGTGTATATATTTTTACATATTTAGTAATACATATTTAGTTTAACTAAAATACATATTTAGTTTAACTAAAAATAACTAAAACAGTTTTCAGCAATTCTTTCGTTAGCCACTATGTGGCACTATATCTTTTGTCCGGTATTTTGATGTCATTGTGTCCGGGGTGGCACTATTTTCCTTGATGGAAAGTTTTGTGGACATCAGAAAAAGTTTGTCCAAGATACAACTTTCCGAAATTTCATGGCGTGTAGTCAACCGTCGCCATGTTGCCATGGCAACACTTCCCTGTAAGTTATGTGTTGTCCACCCATATTGGACTGCATATGACAGTGACCTCAACATATGTTGAAAAATTTAGACCTCCAAGAGCTTCCTACCCCGCCCCATAAGCTCATGGGTTGAATGGCGAGAAGGGCGTGTCCATGGTAACATGTATGATGTCATACTAACGTTGGTGTTCAGTTATGATCATGTCTTTGTTGTGATGAATCTCTGAAAATTTCACGTCATTCTGGCCAGCCGTGCGTGAGTAATAAATAAAACAGTTTTCAGCAATTTTTTCATTAACCACTATGTGGCGCTATATCAGTTGTCAGGTATTTTGAGGTCATTGCGTCCGGGGTTGCACTATTTTCCTTCATGTAAAGTTTTGTGGACATCGGACAAGTTTTGGGCGAGTTACATGTGGTTGAAGTTGTAAGGGGCGGAGTCAAACTTCGCCATGGCGCCCTGGCCACGCCTTTTGAGATTTTGACTTAATTTATATAACTTTTAATGGCCAATGCCTGTAGATGCCCCCATGTAAAAATGAGCTCAATTGGATCTGGTCCCTAGGACAAGTGCGTTAAAATGCGAGGTGTGACTTTTTTCCGAATTGGAGGTGGGGCGACTTTGAGGCAAGATGGCGGCCTTCCTTTTGGCGGTGGGTATGGGCCACAATGATGTTTTTTGCATGTCTTGAGGTGATTCACACCTCACCCAAATTTGATGTTTCTACGGCAAAGTTTATGGTCTCCAGTCTCCTTTGACCTTGTATGTTTGGCCCCACCCACAAAAATGAGGGGTGGGGGGGCACATATGTTTTCCAGTTTATCGAATTTTTTGCCTTGTCAGAGGGGTTTGCCAAAAAAAATCGCGTTTTGGTTAACTTTCAGAGGGTGAAAAATGCGATCATTTAGGCAGAATAATAGAGAAAAAAAATAACAAAGAATTAAACCTGCAGGCAGGTGTAAACGGACCTTCGCCCCCCCGCGCGACCGCGGAACCCGCCGCCCGTCCTCCCTCGCTTTGAACCCTACCTGATGGCAAGTTCCTCCAATCGACTTTTTCCACGCAGCATTAGGTGGAGGTGCCGTAGTCATTGTGCCCAAAAACAATGTCTCCAAACTTTCACTCATGTCCCTCTGCTGAAGTTCCTCCACTCTCATTTCAGGACAACACCTCACATCACCAGTAAATATACAGGGAACAGACATTGAGATGGTGACATCCTATAAGTACCTGGGTGTTCATCTAAACATTGAACTAGACTGGTCACACTATACTGACGCACTCTACAAGAAGGGACAGCGCAGGTTGCTCCTACTGAGGAGACTCAGGTCTTTTGGTGTACAAGGGGCGCTACTGAAGACATTGTATGACACGGTGGTCTGCTGGGGCAGTTGCATTATGGCAGCCGATAGGAAGAGACTGAACAAACAGATCAAGAAAGCTAGCTCTGTCCTGGGGTAGCGCGTTGTCCCAGTGGAGGAGATAGGAGAGAGAAGGACTGTGGCTAAACTGTCATCTCTGCTGGAGTCCGAGTTCCACCCTATGCAGGACATACTGAACGCACGGTGGACCAGTAAATATACAGAAAACAGACATTGAGATGGTGACATCCTATAAGTACCTGGGTGTTCATCTGAACAATAAACTAGACTGGTCACACTATACTGACGCACTGTACAAGAAGGGACAGCGCAGGCTGTTCCTACTGAGGAGACTCAGGTCTTTTGGTGTACAAGGGGCGCTACTGAAGACATTGTATGACACGGTGGTCTGCTGGGGCAGTGGCATTATGGCAGCCGATAGGAAGAGACTGAACAAACAGATCAAGAAAGCTAGCTCTGTCCTGGGGTAGTGCGTTGTCCCAGTGGAGGAGATAGGAGAGAGAAGGACTGTGGCTAAACTGTCATCTCTGCTGGAGTCCGAAATCCACCCTATGCAGGACATACTGAACGCACGGTGGAGTTCATTTAGCAGCAGAATACATCATCCTAGGTGCACAACCGAGAGGTTTCGCAGGTCCTTCCTCCCAACGGCTGTCAGACTGTACAACCTAAGTAGGGCTGCTGTTAGAGATAGGCTAAAGACGTGACAACCTAATAGTTTTGAATGCAAAAGACATACAATGGTCCCCTCCAGCATACAATTAACTATGTTAACTAGGTTTATACACTATATCTTTTGTCCGGTATTTTGATGTCATTGTGTCCGGGGTGGCACTATTTTCCTTGATGGAAAGTTTTGTGGACATCAGAAAAAGTTTGTCCAAGATACAACTTTCCGAAATTTCATTGCGTGTAGTCAACCGTCACCATGTTGCCATGGCAACACTTCCCTGTAAGGTATGTGTTGTCCACCCATATTGGACTGCATATGACAGTGCCCTCAACATATGTTGAAAAATTTATTCCTCCAAGACCTTCCCACCCCGCCCCATAAGCTCATGGGTTGAATGGCGAGAAGGGCGTGTCCATGGTAACATGTATGACATCATACTAACGTTGATGTTCAGTTATGATCATGTCTGTGTTCTGATGAATCTCTTAAAATTTCATGTCATTCTGGCCAGCCGTGCGTGAGTAATAAATAAAACAGTTTTCAGCAATTCTTTCGTTAGCCACTATGTGGCGCTATATCGGTTGTCAGGTATTTTGAGGTCATTGCGTCCGGGGTGGCACTATTTTCCTTCATGTAAAGTTTTGTGGACATCGGACAAGTTTTGGCCGAGTTACAGGTGGTTTAAGTTGTAAGGGGAGGAGTCAAACTTCGCCATGGCGCCCTGGCCACGCCTTTTGAGATTTTGACTTAAATTATATAACTTTTAATGGGCCATGCCTGTAGATGCCCCCATGTAAAAATGAGCTCAATTGGATCTGGTCCCTAGGACAAGTGCGTTAAAATGCGAGGTGTGAGTTTTTTCCGAATTGGAGGTGGGGCGACTTTGAGGCAAGATGGCGGCCTTCCTGTTGGCGGTGGGTATGGGCCACAATGATGTTTTTTGCATGTCTTGAGGTGATTCACACCTCACCCAAATTTGATATGTCTACGGCAAAGTTTATGGTCCCCAGTCTCCATAGACCTTGTACGTTTGGCCCCACCCACAAAAATGAGGGGTGGGGGGGCACATATGTTTTCCAGTTTATCGAATTTTTTGCCGGGTCTGAGGGGTCTGCCAAAAAAAATCGCGTTTTGGTTAACGTTCAGAGGGTGAAAAATGCGATCATTTAGGCAGAATAATAATAAAAAAAAATATATAAAGAAACGTGAGCGGATACAATAGGGCTTTCGCCGACTGACGTTGTCAGTGGCTCAGGCCCTAATAAATAAACGCGAGCGGATACAATAGGGCTTTCGCCGACTGACGTTGTCAGTGGCTCAGGCCCTAATAAACGTGAGCAATTACAATAGGGCTTTCGCCGACTGACGTTGTCAGTGGCTCAGGCCCTAATAAATAAACGCGAGCGGATACAATAGGGCTTTCGCCGACTGACGTTGTCAGTGGCTCACGGCCTAATAAATAAACGTGAGCGGATACAATAGGGCTTTCGCCGACTGACGTTGTCAGTGGCTCAGGCCCTAATAAACGCGAGCGGATACAAAAGGGCTTTCGCCGACTGACGTTGTCAGTGACTCAGGCCCTAATTAAACCTGCAGGCAGGTGTAAACGGGCCTTCGCCCCCCCGCGCGACTGCGGGACCCGCCGCCCGTCCTCCCTCGCTTTGAACAGTACCTGCTGGCCATTTACTCCAATCGACATCTTCCACGCAGCATTAGGTGGCGGTGCCGTAGTCATTGTGCCCAAAAACAATGTCTCCAAACTTTCAGTCATGTCCCCCTGCTGAAGTTGCTCCACTCTCATTTCAGGACAACACCTCACATCACCAGTAAATATACAGGGAACAGACATTGAGATGGTGACATCCTATAAGTACCTGGGTGTTCATCTGAACAATAAACTAGACTGGTCACACTATACTGACGCACTGTACAAGAAGGGACAGCGCAGGCTGTTCCTACTGAGGAGACTCAGGTCTTTTGGTGTACAAGGGGCGCTGCTGAAGACATTGTATGACACGGTGGTCTGCTGGGGCAGTGGCATTATGGCAGCCGATAGGAAGAGACTGAACAAACAGATCAAGAAAGCTAGCTCTGTGCTGGGGTAGCGCGTTGTCCCAGTGGAGGAGATAGGAGAGAGAAGGACTGTGGCTAAACTGTCATCTCTGCTGGAGTCCGAGTTCCACCCTATGCAGGACATACTGAACGCACGGTGGACCAGTAAATATACAGGGAACAGACATTGAGATGGTGACATCCTATAAGTACCTGGGTGTTCATCTGAACAATAAACTAGACTGGTCACACTATACTGACGCACTGTACAAGAAGGGACAGCGCAGGCTGTTCCTACTGAGGAGACTCAGGTCTTTTGGTGTACAAGGGGCGCTGCTGAAGACATTGTATGACACGGTGGTCTGCTGGGGCAGTGGCATTATGGCAGCCGATAGGAAGAGACTGAACAAACAGATCAAGAAAGCTAGCTCTGTCCTGGGGTAGCGCGTTGTCCCAGTGGAGGAGATAGGAGAGAGAAGGACTGTGCCTAAACTGTCATCTCTGCTGGAGTCCGAGTTCCACCCTGTGCAGGACATACTGAACGCACGGTGGAGTTCATTTAGCAGCAGAATACATCATCCTAGGTGCACAACCGAGAGGTTTCGCAGGTCCTTCCTCCCAACGGCTGTCAGACTGTACAACCTAAGTAGGGCTGCTGTTAGAGATAGGCTAAAGACGTGACAACCTAATAGTTTTGAATGCAAAAGACATACAATGGTCCCCTCCAGCATACAATTAACTATGTTAACTAGGTTTATCCACTATATCTTTTGTCCGGTATTTTGATGTCATTGTGTCCGGGGTGGCACTATTTTCCTTGATGGAAAGTTTTGTGGACATCAGAAAAAGTTTGTCCAAGATACAACTTTCCGAAATTTCATGGCGTGTAGTCAAACGTTGCCATGTTGCCATGGCAACACTACCCTGTAAGTTATGTGTTATCCACCCATATAGGACTGCATATGACAGTGACCTCAACGTATGTTGAAAAATTTAGACCTCCAAGAGCTTCCTACCCCGCCCCATAAGCGCATGGGTTGAATGGCGAGAAGGGCGTGTCCATGGTAACATGTATGACGTCATACTAACGTTGATGTTCAGTTATGATCATGTCTGTGTTCTGATGAATCTCTGAAAATTTCACGTCATTCTGGCCAGCCGTCTCTGCTGGAGTCCGAGTTCCACCCTATGCAGGACATACTGAACGCACGGTGGAGTTCATTTAGCAGCAGAATACATCATCCTAGGTGCACAACCGAGAGGTTTCGCAGGTCCTTCCTCCCAACGGCTGTCAGACTGTACAACCTAAGTAGGGCTGCTGTTAGAGATAGGCTAAAGACGTGACAACCTAATAGTTTTGAATGCAAAAGACATACAATGGTCCCCTCCAGCATACAATTAGGAAAATACCGGTCGCTATGGAGGGTGAGAATATGTATGGGTACATAATCATACCATATAGGATAACTAAGTAGACGGTTGTGCTGTTTCATCCCATCTAGCAACAATGCTCTGCACTGTGTTTGTATATATATTTACATATTATTCCATCTAACTACAATGCTCCGCACTGGGTTTTTATATATCTACATATTATTCCATCTAGCAACAATGCTCTGCACTGTGTGTGTATATATTTTTACATATTTAGTAATACATATTTAGTTTAACTAAAATACATATTTAGTTTAACTAAAAATAACTAAAACAGTTTTCAGCAATTCTTTCGTTAGCCACTATGTGGCACTATATCTTTTGTCCGGTATTTTGATGTCATTGTGTCCGGGGTGGCACTATTTTCCTTGATGGAAAGTTTTGTGGACATCAGAAAAAGTTTGTCCAAGATACAACTTTCCGAAATTTCATGGCGTGTAGTCAACCGTCGCCATGTTGCCATGGCAACACTTCCCTGTAAGTTATGTGTTGTCCACCCATATTGGACTGCATATGACAGTGACCTCAACATATGTTGAAAAATTTAGACCTCCAAGAGCTTCCTACCCCGCCCCATAAGCTCATGGGTTGAATGGCGAGAAGGGCGTGTCCATGGTAACATGTATGATGTCTTACTAACGTTGGTGTTCAGTTATGATCATGTCTTTGTTGTGATGAATCTCTGAAAATTTCACGTCATTCTGGCCAGCCGTGCGTGAGTAATAAATAAAACAGTTTTCAGCATTTTTTTCATTAACCACTATGTGGCGCTATATCAGTTGTCAGGTATTTTGAGGTCATTGCGTCCGGGGTGGCACTATTTTCCTTCATGTAAAGTTTTGTGGACATCGGACAAGTTTTGGGCGAGTTACATGTGGTTGAAGTTGTAAGGGGCGGAGTCAAACTTCGCCATGGCGCCCTGGCCACGCCTTTTGAGATTTTGACTTAATTTATATAACTTTTAATGGCCAATGCCTGTAGATGCCCCCATGTAAAAATGAGCTCAATTGGATCTGGTCCCTAGGACAAGTGCGTTAAAATGCGAGGTGTGACTTTTTTCCGAATTGGAGGTGGGGCGACTTTGAGGCAAGATGGCGGCCTTCCTTTTGGCGGTGGGTATGGGCCACAATGATGTTTTTTGCATGTCTTGAGGTGATTCACACCTCACCCAAATTTGATGTTTCTACGGCAAAGTTTATGGTCTCCAGTCTCCTTTGACCTTGTATGTTTGGCCCCACCCACAAAAATGAGGGGTGGGGGGGCACATATGTTTTCCAGTTTATCGAATTTTTTGCCTTGTCAGAGGGGTTTGCCAAAAAAAATCGGGTTTTGGTTAACTTTCAGAGGGTGAAATATGCGATCATTTAGGCAGAATAATAGAGAAAAAAAAATAACAAAGAATTAAACCTGCAGGCAGGTTTAAACGGACCTTCGCCCCCCCGCGCGACCGCGGAACCCGCCGCCCGTCCTCCCTCGCTTTGAACCCTACCTGATGGCCAGTTCCTCCAATCGACTTCTTCCACGCAGCATTAGGTGGAGGTGCCGTAGTCATTGTGCCCAAAAACAATGTCTCCAAACTTTCACTCATGTCCCTCTGCTGAAGTTCCTCCACTCTCATTTCAGGACAACACCTCACATCACCAGTAAATATACAGGGAACAGACATTGAGATGGTGACATCCTATAAGTACCTGGGTGTTCATCTAAACAATGAACTAGACTGTACACACTATACTGACGCACTCTACAAGAAGGGACAGCGCAGGTTGTTCCTACTGAGGAGACTCAGGTCTTTTGGTGTACAAGGGGCGCTACTGAAGACATTGTATGACACGGTGGTCTGCTGGGGCAGTGGCATTATGGCAGCCGATAGGAAGAGACTGAACAAACAGATCAAGAAAGCTAGCTCTGTCCTGGGGTAGCGCGTTGTCCCAGTGGAGGAGATAGGAGAGAGAAGGACTGTGGCTAAACTGTCATCTCTGCTGGAGTCCGAGTTCCACCCTATGCAGGACATACTGAACGCACGGTGGACCAGTAAATATACAGAAAACAGACATTGAGATGGTGACATCCTATAAGTACCTGGGTGTTCATCTGAACAATAAACTAGACTGGTCACACTATACTGACGCACTGTACAAGAAGGGACAGCGCAGGCTGTTCCTACTGAGGAGACTCAGGTCTTTTGGTGTACAAGGGGCGCTACTGAAGACATTGTATGACACGGTGGTCTGCTGGGGCAGTGGCATTATGGCAGCCGATAGGAAGAGACTGAACAAACAGATCAAGAAAGCTAGCTCTGTCCTGGGGTAGTGCGTTGTCCCAGTGGAGGAGATAGGAAAGAGAGGGACTGTGGCTAAACTGTCATCTCTGCTGGAGTCCGAAATCCACCCTATGCAGGACATACTGAACGCACGGTGGAGTTCATTTAGCAGCAGAATACATCATCCTAGGTGCACAACCGAGAGGTTTTGCAGGTCCTTCCTCCCAACGGCTGTCAGACTGTACAACCTAAGTAGGGCTGCTGTTAGAGATAGGCTAAAGACGTGACAACCTAATAGTTTTGAATGCAAAAGACATACAATGGTCCCCTCCAGCATACAATTAACTATGTTAACTAGGTTTATACACTATATCTTTTGTCCGGTATTTTGATGTCATTGTGTCCGGGGTGGCACTATTTTCCTTGATGGAAAGTTTTGTGGACATCAGAAAAAGTTCGTCCAAGATACAACTTTCCGAAATTTCATGGCGTGTAGTCAACCGTCACCATGTTGCCATGGCAACACTTCCCTGTAAGTTATGTGTTGTCCACCCATATTGGACTGCATAGGACAGTGACCTCAACATATGTTGAAAAATTTAGACCTCCAAGAGCTTCCTACCCCGCCCCATAAGCGCATGGGTTGAATGGCGAGAAGGGCGTGTCCATGGTAACATGTATGACGTCATACTAACGTTGATGTTCAGTTATGATCATGTCTGTGTTCTGGTGAATCTCTGAATATTTCACGTCATTCTGGCCAGCCGTCTCTGCTGGAGTCCGAGTTCCACCCTATGCAGGACATACTGAACGCACGGTGGAGTTCATTTAGCAGCAGAATACATCATCCTAGGTGCACAACCGAGAGGTTTCGCAGGTTCTTCCTCCCAACGGCTGTCAGACTGTACAACCTAAGTAGGGCTGCTGTTAGAGATAGGCTAAAGACGTGACAACCTAATAGTTTTGAATGCAAAAGACATACAATGGTCCCCTCCAGCATACAATTAGGAAAATACCGGTCGCTATGGAGGGTGAGAATATGTATGGGTACATAATCATACCATATAGGATAACTAAGTAGACGGTTGTGCTGTTTCATCCCATCTAGCAACAATGCTCTGCACTGTGTGTGTATATATATTTACATATTTATTCCATCTAACTACAATGCTCCGCACTGGGTGTTTATATATCTACATATTATTCCATCTAGCAACAATGCTCTGCACTGTGTGTGTATATATATTTACATATTTAGTAATACATATTTAGTTTAACTAAAATACATATTTAGTTTAACTAAAAATAACTAAAACAGTTTTCAGCAATTCTTTCGTTAGCCACTATGTGGCACTATATCTTTTGTCCGGTATTTTGATGTCATTGTGTCCGGGGTGGCACTATTTTCCTTGATGGAAAGTTTTGTGGACATCAGAAAAAGTTTGTCCAAGATACAACTTTCCGAAATTTCATGGCGTGTAGTCAACCGTCGCCATGTTGCCATGGCAACACTTCCCTGTAAGTTATGTGTTGTCCACCCATATTGGACTGCATATGACAGTGACCTCAACATATGTTGAAAAATTTAGACCTCCAAGAGCTTCCTACCCCGCCCCATAAGCGCATGGGTTGAATGGCGAGAAGGGCGTGTCCATGGTAACATGTATGACGTCATACTAACGTTGATGTTCAGTTATGATCATGTCTGTGTTCTGATGAATCTCTGAAAATTTCACGTCATTCTGGCCAGCCGTGCGTGAGTAATAAATAAAACAGTTTTCAGCAATTCTTTCGTTAGCCACTATGTGGCGCTATATCTTTTGTCCGGTATTTTGATGTTATTGTATCCGGGGTGGCACTCATTTCCTTGATGGAAAGTTTTGTGGACATCAGAAAAAGTTTGTCCAAGATATAACTTTCCGAAATTTCATGGCGTGTAGTCAACCGTCGCCATGTTGCCATGGCAACACTTCCCTGTAAGTTATGTGTTGTCCACCCATATTGGACTGCATATGACAGTGACCTCAACATATGTAGAAAAATTTAGACCTCCAAGACCTTCCCACCCCGCCCCATAAGCTCATGGGTTGAATGGCGAGAAGGGCGTGTCCATGGTAACATGTATGATGTCATACTAACGTTGGTGTTCAGTTATGATCATGTCTGTGTTGTGATGAATCTCTGAAAATTTCACGTCATTCTGGACAGCCGTCTCTGCTGGAGTCCGAGTTCCACCCTATGCAGGACATACTGAACGCACGGTGGAGTTCATTTAGCGGCAGAATACATCATCCTAGGTGCACAACCGAGAGGTTTCGCAGGTCCTTCCTCCCAACGGCTGTCAGACTGTACAACCTAAGTAGGGCTGCTGTTAGAGATAGGCTAAAGACGTGACAACCTAATAGTTTTGAATGCAAAAGACATACAATGGTCCCCTCCAGCATACAATTAGGAAAATACCGGTCGCTATGGAGGGTGAGAATATGTATGGGTACATAATCATACCATATAGGATAACTAAGTAGACGGTTGTGCTGTTTCATCCCATCTAGCAACAATGCTCTGCACTGTGTGTGTATATATATTTACATATTTATTCCATCTAACTACAATGCTCCACACTGGGTGTTTATATATCTACATATTATTCCATCTAGCAACAATGCTCTGCACTGTGTGTGTATATACGTATATTTACATATTTAGTAATACATATTTAGTTTAACTAAAATACATATTTAAACTAAAAATAACTAAAACAGTTTTCAGCAATTCTTTCGTTAGCCACTATGTGGCACTATATCTTTTGTCCGGTATTTTGATGTCATTGTGTCCGGGGTGGCACTATTTTCCTTGATGGAAAGTTTTGTGGACATCAGAAAAAGTTCGTCCAAGATACAACTTTCTGAAATTTCATTGCGTGTAGTCAACCGTCACCATGTTGCCATGGCAACACTTCCCTGTAAGTTATGTGTTGTCCACCCATTTTGGACTGCATATGACAGTGACCTCAACATATGTTGAAAAATTTAGACCTCCAAGACCTTCCCACCCCGCCCCATAAGCTCATGGGTTGAATGGCGAGAAGGGCGTGTCCATGGTAACATGTATGATGGCATACTAACGTTGGTGTTCAGTTATGATCATGTCTGTGTTGTGATGAATCTCTGAAAATTTCACGTCATTCTGGCCAGCCGTGCGTGAGTAATAAATAAAAGAGTTTTCAGCAATTCTTTCGTTAGCCACTATGTGGCGCTATAGCTTTTGTCTGGTATTTTGATGTCATTGAATCCGGGGTGGCACTATTTTCCTTGATGGAAAGTTTTGTGGACATCGGACAAGTTTTGCGGGAGTTACAGGTGGTTGAATTTTTAAGGGAAGGAGTCAAATTTCGCCATGGCGCCCTTGCCACGCCTTTTGAGATTTTGACTTAATTTATATAACTTTTAATGGCCAATGCCTATAGATGCCGCCATGCAAAAATGAGCTCAATTGGAGCAGGTCCCTAGGACAAGTGCGTCCTAGGGACCCCTCATTTTTGTGGGTGAACCCACCCACAAAAATGAGGGGTGGGGGGCCACATATTTGTTCCAGTTTATCGAATTTTTTGCCCGGTCAGAGGGGTTTGCCAAAAAAAATCGCGTTTTGGTTAACGTTCAGAGGGTGAAAAATGCGATCATTTAGGCAGAAAAATAGCAAATAATAATTAAACCTGCAGGCAGGTGTAAACGGACCTTCGCCCCCCGCGCGACCACGGAACCCGCCGCCCGTCGTCCCTGGCTTTGAACCCTACCTGCTGACCATTTACTCCAATCGACTTCTTCCACGCAGCATTAGGTGGAGGTGCCGTAGTCATTGTGGCCAAAAACAATGTCTCCAAACTTTCACTCATGTCCCTCTGCTGAAGTTCCTCCACTGTCATTTTTGTTTTACACAAAGCAGCAAAATGCACCTTTTTCTGACATTTCTTGCAGTCTGCATTGCGAGCAGGACATTCTTTAAATGAATTTCCATGTGCTTTTCCACACCTGCCACATCTGGCAGGCACAGAACACAGCAGAAGTGTGGTGGACTTGCAGGCAGCCAGAAGAGCTGGATGACATGGTTGCCTGTGATAACCAAAACTGTGAAATTCAGTGGTTCCATTTAGAGAAAATTTCACATCATTCTGGCAACAAAATAGATCAAGTGGAAAAGATATGTGCACCCTCACCACTCATTTTTGTGGGTGGGGCAAATGTGCGGAGCGGGATTAATCTCCATCATCGCAATTCCGGTGACAGTCCAACACATTTTGTCCAAATTACAACTATCCAACATATTGCGATCAGGTAAACTCGGACATGTGGCCATGGTAACATTTACATTTCAGGTACATGTTGCAGAAACCACAGAACTACTGAAGAGAGTCATGTTGACTTATATTCCAGATTTGGTGACTCTTGGACATTCCCAACCCTCCAAAGTATAAAACATATTGATTGGCAAGGAATGGGTTTTCATGGCAACTGTGCTTATCGCAGGACAAAAGTGACTTCCACCGAGGATAGTCCAATGCACTCTGAGGAACCCCTGAAAAGGTCATGTCATCATGACTACTGGTCTTTGTGCAAAATTGGAAACAATTTTGTGCAGTACGTCATGTCAGTAGTAGGTGTGGGTGTGACAGTTTTGTGAATATTGATATACAGACATGTTCAGATTGGCATCAGTATGATTTGTGCAAAGATTTTTCCAAATCAGGCGAGAATTATCTGAGCTGTAACTGTCATGTTTTGTTTGGCAAGAAAGCCACTGAAGTACGCCAGTCGCCCTGGAAACAGTTCTGTACTATGTACTTGTACTATCAATGACTGGTGACAGTCCGACACAGTTTGTCCAAATTACAACTATCCAACTTATTGCGATCAGGTAAACTCGGACATGCGGCCATGGTAACAATTAGATTTCAGGTACATGTTGGAGACAGCACAGAACTACAGAAGAGAGTCATCTTTACTTAAGTTCCACATTTGGTGACTCTTGGAGTTTCCCAACCCTCCAAAGTATAAAACATATTGATAGGCAAGGAGTGTGTTTTCATGGCAACTGTTTTTATCGCAGTACAAAAGTGACTTCCACTGAGGGTAGTTCAATTCACTTTGAGAAACCACTGAAAATGTCATTTCATTCTGACTACTGGACTTGGTTCAAAATGTGATACAAATTTGTGCAGTACGTCATGTCAGCAGTAGGTGTGGTTGTGACAGTTTTGTGAATATTGATATTCAGACATGTCCGAGTGGGATCACTATTATGTGTGCAAAGATTATTGTAAATCAGGCAGGGATTGTCTTCGGTGTAACTGTCATGTTTTATATGGAGAGAAAGCCATTGTAGCACGCTGGTCGCCATGGAAACAGTTCTGCACTGTCTACATGTACTGTCAATGAGCCCTAGTGATTCCTTCATGTATTTGTTTTTTCTGCTGGTGAAAGAAAAAGAGAGAAAATAAAAATTTCAGCAATTCTTCCTTTTAACAATAGGTGCGCTAAAACTTTTTTTTGTTATGTTTATGTAGACATGTTTGGGGCCGTACTAACCAGGTGGCTTACTGCTATGCTTCCTAATATTAATAATGAGTTCTGTTTTTTATTATGTATTCAGTAGCATATTATTATCTGAGCACCATCTCACCAGTGGGACTCATCTCCTCCTGAAATGAGGCCCACTATTGTTGTGTCATCTGCAAACTTCTCTATAATGTTTGTGGGATGAACAGGTATGCAGTGATATGTGTACAATGAATACAAAGTGGGGCTCAACACACAGCCCTGTGGACAGCCTGTGTTAAGCATTACTGTAGAGGAGGACTGACTACAGTGCTGCTGCAGCACCATCTCACCAGTGGGACTCATCTCCTCCTGAAATGAGGCCCACTATTGATGTGTCATCTGCAAACTTCTCTATAATGTTTGTGGGATGAACAGGTATGCAGTGATATGTGTACAATGAATACAAAGTGGGGCTCAACACACAGCCCTGTGGACAGCCTGTGTTAAGCATTACTGTAGAGGAGGACTGACTACAGTGCTGCTGCAATAATTTAGCTATAACTTCCAAAAATTATGTTGTAATGCATCCCCTGGAGACTGCTTCTCTTCTCTTCTTGTACTTTGCCTCCCTCTAGTGGTTGCCTGTCTTAACTCTCCACACACTCCTTGACTATGTATAGAGGAGGTGGCTTACTGCTATGCTTCCTAATATTAATAATGAGTTCTGTTTTTTATTATGTATTCAGTAGCATATTATTATCTGAGCACCATCTCACCAGTGGGACTCATCTCCTCCTGAAATGAGGCCCACTATTGTTGTGTCATCTGCAAACTTCTCTATAATGTTTGTGGGATGAACAGGTATGCAGTGATATGTGTACAATGAATACAAAGTGGGGCTCAACACACAGCCCTGTGGAAAGCCTGTGTTAAGCATTACTGTAGAAGAGGACTGACTACAGTGCAGCTGCAGCACCATCTCACCAGTGGGACTCATCTCCTCCTGAAATGAGGCCCACTATTGATGTGTCATCTGCAAACTTCTCTATAATGTTTGTGGGATGAACAGGTATGCAGTGATATGTGTACAATGAATACAAAGTGGGGCTCAACACACAGCCCTGTGGACAGCCTGTGTTAAGCATTACTGTAGAGGAGGACTGACTACAGTGCTGCTGCAATAATTTAGCTATAACTTCCAAAAATTATGTTGTAATGCATCCCCTGGAGACTGCTTCTCTTCTCTTCTTGTACTTTGCCTCCCTCTAGTGGTTGCCTGTCTTAACTCTCCACACACTCCTTGACTATGTATAGAGGAGGTGGCTTACTGCTATGCTTCCTAATATTAATAATGAGTTCTGTTTTTTATTATGTATTCAGTAGCATATTATTATCTGAGCACCATCTCACCAGTGGGACTCATCTCCTCCTGAAATGAGGCCCACTATTGTTGTGTCATCTGCAAACTTCTCTATAATGTTTGTGGGATGAACAGGTATGCAGTGATATGTGTATAATGAATACAAAGTGGGGCTCAACACACAGCCCTGTGGACAGCCTGTGTTAAGCATTACTGTAGAGGAGGACTGACTACAGTGCAGCTGCAGCACCATCTCACCAGTGGGACTCATCTCCTCCTGAAATGAGGCCCACTATTGTTGTGTCATCTGCAAACTTCTCTATAATGTTTGTGGGATGAACAGGTATGCAGTGATATGTGTACAATGAATACAAAGTGGGGCTCAACACACAGCCCTGTGGACAGCCTGTGTTAAGCATTACTGTAGAGGAGGACTGACTACAGTGCTGCTGCAATAATTTAGCTATAACTTCCAAAAATTATGTTGTAATGCATCCCCTGGAGACTGCTTCTCTTCTCTTCTTGTACTTTGCCTCCCTCTAGTGGTTGCCTGTCTTAACTCTCCACACACTCCTTGACTATGTATAGAGGAGGTGGCTTACTGCTATGCTTCCTAATATTAATAATGAGTTCTGTTTTTTATTATGTATTCAGTAGCATATTATTATCTGAGCACCATCTTACCAGTGGGACTCATCTCCTCCTGAAATGAGGCCCACTATTGTTGTGTCATCTGCAAACTTCTCTATAATGTTTGTGGGATGAACAGGTATGCAGTGATATGTGTACAATGAATACAAAGTGGGGCTCAACACACAGCCCTGTGGAAAGCCTGTGTTAAGCATTACTGTAGAAGAGGACTGACTACAGTGCAGCTGCAGCACCATCTCACCAGTGGGACTCATCTCCTCCTGAAATGAGGCCGACTATTGATGTGTCATCTGCAAACTTCTCTATAATGTTTGTGGGATGAACAGGTATGCAGTGATATGTGTACAATGAATACAAAGTGGGGCTCAACACACAGCCCTGTGGACAGCCTGTGTTAAGCATTACTGTAGAGGAGGACTGACTACAGTGCTGCTGCAATAATTTAGCTATAACTTCCAAAAATTATGTTGTAATGCATCCCCTGGAGACTGCTTCTCTTCTCTTCTTGTACTTTGCCTCCCTCTAGTGGTTGCCTGTCTTAACTCTCCACACACTCCTTGACTATGTATAGAGGAGGTGGCTTACTGCTATGCTTCCTAATATTAATAATGAGTTCTGTTTTTTATTATGTATTGAGTAGCATATTATTATCTGAGCACCATCTCACCAGTGGGACTCATCTCCTCCTGAAATGAGGCCCACTATTGTTGTGTCATCTGCAAACTTCTCTATAATGTTTGTGGGATGAACAGGTATGCAGTGATATGTGTATAATGAATACAAAGTGGGGCTCAACACACAGCCCTGTGGACAGCCTGTGTTAAGCATTACTGTAGAGGAGGACTGACTACAGTGCTGCTGCAATAATTTAGCAATTCGCCATGGCGCCATGGCAACACTTCCTTGTCAGTTATGTGTTGTCCACCCCTATTGGACTATATGTGACAGTCACCTAAACCTATGTTCCAATTTTCATGACTCCAGGACGTTCCCAACCCTCCCCATAAGCTAACGGATTGAATGGCGAGGTGGGCGTGTCCATAGTAATACGTTAGATGTCATACTAATGTTGATGTTCAGTTATGATCATGGCTGTGTTCTGATGAATCTCAGCAAATTTCACATCATTCTGCCCAGCCGCTTGCGAGTAATAAATGAAAGAGTTTTCAGCATTTCTTTCATTAACCACTATGTGGCGCTATATCGGTTGTCAGGTGTTTTGATATCATTGCGTTCGGGGTGGGACTATTTTCCTTCATGGAAAGTTTTGTGGACATGGGACCATTTTTGGCCGAGTTACAGGTGGTTGAAGTTGTAAGGGGAGGAGTCAAACTTTGCCATGGCGCCATGGCAACACTTCCTTGTCAGTTATGTGTTGTCCACCCATATTGTACTATATGTGTCAGTAACCTAAACCTATGTTCCAAATTTCATGACTCCAGGACGTTCTCACCCCTCCCCATAAGGTCACGGATTCAATGGCGAGGAGGGCGTGTCCATGTTAACACGTTTGATGTTATGCTATTGTTGATGTTCAGTTATGATCATGGCTGTGTTCTGATGAATCTAAGAAAATTTCACATCATTGTGCCCAGCCGCTTGTGAGTAATAAATGAAACATTTTTCAGCAATTCTTTCATTATCCACTATGTGGCGCTATATCGGTTGTCAGGTGTTTTGATGTCATTGCGTTCGGGGTGGGACTATTTTCCTTCATGGAAAGTTTTGTGGACATGGGACCATTTTTAGCCGAGTTACAGGTGGTTGAAGTTGTAAGGGGATGAGTCAAACTTGGCCATGGCGCCCTGGCCACGCCTTTTGAGATTTTGACTTAATTTATATAACTTTTAATGGCCAATGCCTGTAGATGCTCCCATGCAAAAATGAGCTCAATTGGATCTGGTCCCTAGGACAAGTGCGTTAAAATGCAAGGTGTGACTTTTTTCCAAATTGGAGGTGGGGCGACTTTGAGGCAAGATGGCGGCCTTCCTGTTGGCGGTGGGTGTGGGCCACAATGATATTTTTTGCATGTATTGAGGTGATTCACACCTCACCCAAATTTGATGTGTCTACGGCAAAGTTTATGGTCTCCAGTCTCCATAGACCTTGAAAATTTGTGTACGTTTGGCCCCACCCACAAAAATGAGGGGTGGGGGGGAACATATCTTTTCCAGTTTATCGAATTTTTTGCCCGGTCAGAGGGGTTTGCCAAAAAAAATCGCATTTTGGTTAACGTTCAGAGGGTGAAAAATGCGATCATTTAGGTAGAATAATAATAATAATAATAATAATAATAAATAAACGCGAGCGGATACAATAGGGCTTTCGCCGACTGACGTTGTCAGTGGCTCAGGCCCTAATTAAATCTGCGGGCAGGTGTAAACGGGCTTTCGCCCCCCCGCACGACCGCGGAACCCGCCGCCCGTCCTCCCTCGCTTTGAACAGTACCACTGGCCATTTACTCCAATCGACTTCTTCCACGCAGCATTAGGTGGAGGTGCCGTAGTCATTGTGCCCAAAAACAATGTCTCCAAACTTTCAGTCATGTCCGTCTGCTGATGTTGCTCCACTCTCATTTCATGACAACACCTCACATGACCAGTAAATATACAGGGAACAGACATTGAGATGGTGACATCCTATAAGTACCTGGGTGTTCATCTGAACAATAAACTAGACTGGTCACACTAAACTGACGCACTGTACAAGAAGGGACAGCGCAGGCTGTTCCTACTGAGGAGACTCAGGTCTTTTGGTGTACAAGGGGCGCTGCTGAAGACATTGTATGACACGGTGGTCTGCTGGGGCAGTGGCATTATGGCAGCCGATAGGAAGAGACTGAACAAACAGATGAAGAAAGCTAGCTCTGTCCTGGGGTAGCGCGTTGTGCCAGTGGAGGAGATAGGAGAGAGAAGGATGGTGGCTAAACTGTCATCTCTGCTGGAGTCCGAGTTCCACCCTATGCAGGACATACTGAACGCACGGTGGAGTTCATTTAGCAGCAGACTACATCATCCTAGGTGCACAACCGAGAGGTTTCGCAGG
Organism: Pholidichthys leucotaenia; assembly: GCA_020510985.1. NCBI lineage: Eukaryota > Metazoa > Chordata > Actinopteri > Cichliformes > Pholidichthyidae > Pholidichthys > Pholidichthys leucotaenia. The sequence goes on from CM035840.1 coordinate 231,279,969, forward strand.
TCCTTCCTCCCAACGACAGTCAGACTGTACATCCTAAGTAGGGCTGCTCTTAGAGATAGCCTAAAGACGTGACAACCTAATAGTTTTGAATGCAAAAGACATACAATGGTCCCCTCCAGCATACAATTAGGAAAATACCGGTCGCAGCAGGTACAAACGCAAATCTTTGTGACAGGCTCACCTTTCTGTGATTTTGGTGTGTGGACCACAAAAAGTTGTGTTGTTTTACGCGTCACACCAGATTCTGACCTGTGGGAGCAAACACTTTTACCAGTTACGCAGAACTTTTTTTCTAAAGCTGTCCTACCTGAGCTTGTTGCCCGTCACTTTACTGACTCTGACCCCACAACACAAGAGGAAAGCTGCAGCAGATAAACCCACCCAGAAGGCCAAAAGACGACGTCTAACTGCATTACAGCCAGGTCCCACACACAATCCCAGAAGACAGGCACAGAACACAGCAGAAGTGTGGTGGACTTGCAGGCAGCCAGAAGAGCTGGATGACATGGTTGCCTGTGATAACCAAAACTGAAAGTCAGTGTTTCCATTTAGGATGTGGGGGACTCTGAAGCACCAAGCCCACAGCAGCCGTGGTTTTGTGACATGCGCATTAGAGTAGTGCTGTATCATGAGACAGTTATGCGCTATAACATGGTAGAACAATGATACATGTCGATCTTGCATGTCAATTTATATACTTGTATTGTGTCATGGTTATGGTTACACTTTTCCATCTTTGAAATAAAGTGCTGGAGTTTGTAAGCCATTGTGTACTTTATTCCAAATGTTGTTACAAAGCAAGCAAGTGTATTTATATAGCACATGTTGTCTGCTTATGTCCAAAAGGTGTGCAATATGTTCAAGAGGCAAATTAATCTGCAAATGTATGTTAGTTAAAAGGAGAATTTGAAATTGGGATTTTTTTTCTGTCTTTGTTAGGCTGGGTAAAAATTGCATCAGCAGAGCCATTAAACTGAAAGATGGAAGGCCAGTGTAGTATTTCACCTTTGAGTGATTATCTTTGAGGAAATTGTCATCCAGAGTATTTCTGGAGAGCTCTCCCTTTAACTTTCTGTTCTCCTCTTGGAAGAGTAAAAATTCTTTAAGTCTACAGTGACACTTGCTGTAGTTCTGTCGCTCTTGTGCATTGTCCTCTGGAGCATCATCAGCCTGACAGATCTGTGCTGCTTCATCAGATGTCGTCTCCTCCATCTCAGCCAGAGGTGTGGTGTCATCTGTTGCTGATCAGGACAATAAACAACTGTAGTTAATATATTTTGTAATCAAAAGGAATCCCAAGACACATTTTAGAAAGAAAAACATAGGTGAAATAAAAAAAGACGACCTGAAAGAGCTACATTATCCATCTCAGTCACGTGGCCACTGATCTTGGAGGTCTGTGCTGGGAGGATCACTTGCATGCCCTGCTGATTCTTTTTGTCATAATCTTGTCCATCTGCATAAGCGGTTAAACCTGTCAGGAGTGGCAGCTGGAAGCTCTGCATGCCTAAGGTTTAGCGAAGGTGCCCAGTCAGGATCACAGTCTAGCATTTCATAAGCTGGTCTGCTGTTAAAGCAAAGGAAAAATTAAGAAAATACTTTGGAGTAAAACAAATTAAACCTGCTCACACAGGTGTGTGAGTTGGAACTTTTTCTAGCTACTCTGATATCGGAGTGTCTTTAGCTTAGCTCTGTTTAGCTTAGCACTACTGATGTAGGGTAAAAGCTATGACCAAGCAAGTCTTAACCACAACATAAGCAAGTTTTAACAACAGACGTACACCATAAATTATAACGTACCTTTATAAAAATGCTTTGAGCACACCACCATCGATACAGGTGCGTGTTTGAAAGTTACGTTGGGTCTTCTGACTGCTGCAATCCAGGCCAGGCGTCGCCTCTTCGTTAACATCCGAAACGTGAGCTGTGCTGTTCTTCTTCCAGGCTGGAAAAATTAAGAAAATACTTTGGAGTAAAACAAATTAAACCCGCTCACACAGGTGTGTGAGTGGGAACTTTTTCTAGCTACTCTGATATCAGAGTCTCTTTAGCTTAGCTCTGTTTAGCTTAGCACTACTGATGTAGGGTAAAAGCTATGACCAAGCAAGTCTTAACCACAACACAAGCAAGTTTTAACAACAGACGTACACCATAAATCATAACGTACCTTTATAAAAATGCTTTGAGCACACCACCATCGATACAGGTGCGTGTTTGAAAGTTACGTTGGGTCTTCTGACTGCTGCAATCCAGGCCAGGCGTCGCCTCTTCCTTACATCCGAAACGTGAGCTGTGCTTTTCTTCTTCCAGGCTGGAAAACGAAAAAAGCCTATTCCGTGGTTTATCTTTTCTCCACGGCAGTTGTGAGAACGACTATTACAGTTTACAACACAGCAAGACTCCCCCATGTCTGCTTTGTGACGATGTCTCCAGCTTTTACGTGATCTCAGCGAACGGTTCCGAGCGTACCCAGAATGCACTTGGTGAATTCTATGGACACTATGTCATAATGGCCGAAACAATACTGTTTAAAACCTTTTTTTAAGTGTTGCAAATTGCGGTTTACGGAGTCTAAAATCTTGCAAATTGTGGTTTGACGATTATACAGAAGATGTTACGCCATGATCCAAAAGTGGCCTGTAGTCTGTTGATGTCACATGCGGACTTCACTTCCCAATATGCATTGTGTGTTTGTCACATGGGCATGCTTGCGAACATAATGTTTAAAACATTTTTTTAATAAATTAAAAGTTGTTAAGAGTGGTAAATTTGTTAGCAGCAAACTAATGTGCAGAAGTCACAATTTAATAACAGGTGAGAATTTATGTGAAAAAATGGCAAAGAAGCACAAGTTGCATATGCTTTTAAGTGTGGACAGATTTCCAAACATTTCACAACCTAAACTATTGTCTGTCACGTGGGCAGACTGTCAGTGGCTCAGGGACTGTTCAGGGTGGGACTATTATCCACTGTCAAATATTTAGTGAAAATCAGACAAAGATTGTCCAAGATACAACTTTCCGAAATGTCATGGCGTGTAGTCAAGCGTCGCCATGTTGTCATGGCAACACTTCCCTGTAAGTTATGTGTTGTCCACCTATATTGGACTACATATGACAGTGACCTCAACATATGTTGAAAAACTGAGACCTCCAAGACCTTCCCACCCCTCCCCATAAGCTCACGGATTGAATGGCGAGGAGGGCATGTCTATGTTAACACGTTTGATGTTATACTATTGTTGATGTTCAGTTATTATCATGGCTGTGTTCTGATGAATCTCTGAAAATTTCACATCATTCTGGCCAGCCGTGCGTGAGTAATAAATAAAACAGTTTTCAGCAATTTTTTCGTTATCCACTATGTGGCGCTATATCTTTTGTCCGGTATTTTGATGTCATTGTGTCCGGTGTGGCACTATTTTCCTTCATGGAAATTTTTGTGGACATCGGACAAGACTTGCCCGAGTTACAGGTGTTTGAAGTTGTAAGGGGAGGAGTCAAACTTCGCCATGGCGCCATGGCAAACCTTCCTTATCAGTTATGTGTTGTCCACCCATATTGAAGTATATGTGACAGTAACCTAAACCTATGTTTCAAATTTCATGACTCCAGGACATTCCCACCCCTCCCCATAAGCTCACGGATTGACTGGCGAGGAGGGCGTGTCCATGGTAACACGTTTGATGTCATACTAATATTGATATTCAGTTATGATCATGGCTGTGTTCTGATGAATCTCTGAAAACTTCACATCATTCTGGCCAGCCGTGCGTGAGTAATAAATAAAACAGCTTTCAGCAATTTTTTCGTTATCCACTATGTGGCGCTATATCTTTTGTCCGGTATTTTGATGTCATTGCGTTCGGTGTGGCACTATTTTCCTTCATGGAAATTTTTGTGGACATCGGACAAGACTTGCCCGAGTTACAGGTGTTTGAAGTTGTAAGGGGAGGAGTCAAACTTCGCCATGGCGCCATGGCAAACCTTCCTTATCAGTTATGTGTTGTCCACCCATATTGAAGTATATGTGACAGTAACCTAAACCTATGTTTCAAATTTCATGACTCCAGGACATTCCCACCCCTCCCCATAAGCTCACAGATTGACTGGCGAGGAGGGCGTGTCCACGGTAACACGTTTGATGTCATACTAATATTGATATTCAGTTATGATCATGGCTGTGTTCTGATGAATCTCTGAAAATTTCACATCATTCTGGCCAGCCGTGCGTGAGTAATAAATAAAACAGTTTTCAGCAATTTTTTCGTTATCCACTATGTGGCGCTATATCTTTTGTCCGGTATTTTGATATCATTGTGTCCGGTGTGGCACTATTTTCCTTCATGGAAATTTTTGTGGACATCGGACAAGACTTGCCCGAGTTACAGGTGTTTGAAGATGTAAGGGGAGGAGTCAAACTTCGCCATGGCGCCATGGCAAACCTTCCTTATCAGTTATGTGTTGTCCACCCATATTGAAGTATATGTGACAGTAACCTAAACCTATGTTTCAAATTTCATGACTCCAGGACATTCCCACCCCTCCCCATAAGCTCACAGATTGACTGGCGAGGAGGGCGTGTCCATGGTAACATGTTTGATGTCATACTAATATTGATATTCAGTTATGATCATGGCTGTGTTCTGATGAAACTCTGAAAATTTCACGTCATTCTGGCCAGCTGCGTGTGAGTAATAAATAAAACAGTTTTTTGCAATTCTTTCATTAACCACTATGTGACGCTATATTGGTTGTCAGGTGTTTTGAGGTCATTGCGTCCGGGGTGGCACTATTTTCCTTCATGTAAAGTTTTGTGGACATCAGACAAGTTTTGGCCGAGTTACAGGTGGTTGAATTTGTAAGGGGAGGAGTCAAACTTCGCCATGGCGCCCTGGCCACGCCTTTTGAGATTTTGACTTAATTTATATAACTTTTAATGGCCAATGCCTGTAGATGCCCCCATGTAAAAATGAGCTCAATTGGATCAGGTCCCTAGGACAAGTGCGTTAAAATGCGAGGTGTGACTTTTTTCCGAATTGGAGGTGGGGCGACTTTGAGGCAAGATGGCGGCCTTCCTGTTGGCGGTGGGTATGGGCCACAATGATGTTTTTTGCATGTCTTGAGGTGATTCACACCTCACCCAAATTTGATGTGTCTACGGCAAAGTTTATGGTCTCCAGTCTCCATAGACCTTGAAAATTTGTGTACGTTTTGCCCCACCCACAAAAATGAGGGGTGGGGGGGAACATATCTTTTCCAGTTTATCAAATTTTTTGCCCGGTCAGAGGGGTTTGCCAAAAAAAATCGCGTTTTGGTTAACGTTCAGAGGGTGAAAAATGCAATCATTTAGGCAGAATAATAATAATAATTAAACCTGCGGGCAGGTGTAAACGGACCTTCGCCCCCCGCGCGACCGCGGAACCCGCCGCCCGTCGTCCCTGGCTTTGAACCCTACCTGCTGGCCATTTACTCCAATCGACTTCTTCCACGCAGCATTAGGTGGAGGTGCCGTAGTCATTGTGGCCAAAACAATGTCTCCAAACTTTCACTCATGTCCCTCTGCTGAAGTTCCTCCACTGTCATTTTTGTTTTACACAAAGCAGCAAAATGCCCCTTTTTCTGACATTTCTTGCAGTCTGCATTGCGAGCAGGACATTCTTTAAATGAATTTCCATGTGCTTTTCCACACCTGCCACATCTGGCAGGAACAGAACACAGCAGAAGTGTGGTGGACTTGCAGGCAGCCAGAAGAGCTGGATGACATGGTTGCCTGTGATAACCAAAACTGTGAAATTCAGTGGTTCCATTTAGGATGTCACAGCAGCCGTGGTTTTGTGACATGCGCATTAGAGTAGTGCTGTAGCATGAGACAGTTATGCGCTATAACATGGTAGAACAATGATACATATTGATCATGCATGTCAGTTTATATTGTATTGTGTCATGGTTATGGTTGCAGTGTTGCATCTTTGAAATAAAGAGCTGCAGTTTGTAAGGCATTGTGTACTTTATTCCAAAAATTGTTACAAAGCAAACAAGTCTATTTATATAGCACATTTTGTCTGCTTATGTCAAAAAGGTGTGCAATATGTTCAAGAGGCAAATTAATCCGCAAATGTATCTTAGTTAAAAGGAGAATTTGAAATTGGGAAATTTTAGGGACTGTTCAGGGTGGGACGATTATCCACTGTCAAATATTTAGTGAAAATCAGAAAAAGTTTGTCCAAGATACAACTTTCTGAAATTTCATGGCGTGTAGTCAACCGTCACCATGTTGCCAGGGCAACACTTCCCTGTAAGTTATGTGTTGTCCACCAATATTGGACTACATATGACAGTGACCTCAACATATGTTGAAAAATTGAGACCGCCAAGACCTTCCCACCCCTCCCCATAAGCTCACGGTGTGAATGGCGAGGAGGGCATGTCTATGTTAACACGTTTGATGTTATACTATTGTTGATGTTCAGTTATTATCATGGCTGTGTTCTGATGAATCTCAGAAAATTTCACATCATTCTGGCAACAAAATAGATCAAGTGGAAAAGATATGTGCACCTCCACCACTCATTTTTGTGGGTGGGGCAAATGTGCGGAGCGGGATTAATCTCCATCATCGCAATTCCGGTGACAGTCCAACACATTTTGTCCAAATTACAACTATCCAACATATTGCGATCAGGTAAACTCGGACATGTGGCCATGGTAACATTTACATTTCAGGTACATGTTGCAGAAACCACAGAACTACTGAAGAGAGTCATGTTGACTTATGTTCCACATTTGGTGACTCTTGGACATTCCCAACCCTCCAAAGTATAAAACATATTGATTGGCAAGGAATGGGTTTTCATGGCAACTGTGCTTATCGCAGGACAAAAGTGACTTCCACCGAGGATAGTCCAATGCACTCTGAGGAACCCCTGAAAAGGTCATGTCATCATGACTACTGGTCTTTGTGCAAAATTGGAAACAATTTTGTGCAGTACGTCATGTCAGCAGTAGGTGTGGGTGTGACAGTTTTGTGAATATTGATATACAGACATGTTCAGATTGGCATCAGTATGATTTGTGCAAAGATTTTTCCAAATCAGGCGAGAATTATCTGAGCTGTAACTGTCATGTTTTGTTTGGCAAGAAAGCCACTGAAGTACGCCAGTCGCCCTTGAAACAGTTCTGTACTATGTACATGTACTATCAATGACTGGTGACAGTCCAACACAGTTTGTCCAAATTACAACTATCAAACTTATTGCGATCAGGTAAACTCGGACATGCGGCCATGGTAACAATTAGATTTCAGGTACATGTTGGAGACAGCACAGAACTACAGAAGAGAGTCATCTTTACTTAAGTTCCACATTTGGTGACTCTTGGAGTTTCCCAACCCTCCAAAGTATAAAACATATTGATAGGCAAGGAGTGTGTTTTCATGGCAACTGTTTTTATCGCAGTACAAAAGTGACTTCCACTAAGGGTAATTCAATTCACTTTGAGAAACCACTGAAAATGTCATTTCATTCTGACTACTGGACTTGGATCAAAATGTGATACAAATTTGTGCAGTACGTCATGTCAGCAGTAGGTGTGGTTGTGACAGTTTTGTGAATATTGATATTCAGACATGTCCGAGTGGGATCACTATTATGTGTGCAAAGATTATTGTAAATCAGGCAGGAATTGTCTTAGGTGTAACTGTCATGTTTTATATGGAGAGAAAGCCATTGTAGCACGCTGGTCGCCATGGAAACAGTTCTGCACTGTCTACATGTACTGTCAATGAGCCCTAGTGATTCCTTCATGTATTTGTTTTTTCTGCTGGTGAAAGAAAAAGAGAGAAAATAAAAATTTCAGCAATTCTTCCTTTTAACAATAGGTGCGCTAAAACTTTTGTTTGTTATGTTTATGTAGACATGTTTGGGGCCGTACTACCCAGGTGGCTTACTGCTATGCTTCCTAATATTAATAATGAGTTCTGTTTTTTATTATGTATTCAGTAGCATATTATTATCTGAGCACCATCTCACCAGTGGGACTCATCTCCTCCTGAAATGAGGCCCACTATTGTTGTGTCATCTGCAAACTTCTCTATAATGTTTGTGGGATGAACAGGTATGCAGTGATATGTGTACAATGAATACAAAGTGGGGCTCAACACACAGCCCTGTGGACAGCCTGTGTTAAGCATTACTGTAGAGGAGGACTGACTACAGTGCTGCTGCAGCACCATCTCACCAGTGGGACTCATCTCCTCCTGAAATGAGGCCCACTATTGTTGTGTCATCTGCAAACTTCTCTATAATGTTTGTGGGATGAACAGGTATGCAGTGATATGTGTACAATGAATACAAAGTGGGGCTCAACACACAGCCCTGTGGAAAGCCTGTGTTAAGCATTACTGTAGAGGAGGACTGACTACAGTGCTGCTGCAGCACCATCTCACCAGTGGGACTCATCTCCTCCTGAAATGAGGCCCACTATTGATGTGTCATCTGCAAACTTCTCTATAATGTTTGTGGGATGAACAGGTATGCAGTGATATGTGTACAATGAATACAAAGTGGGGCTCAACACACAGCCCTGTGGACAGCCTGTGTTAAGCATTACTGTAGAGGAGGACTGACTACAGTGCTGCTGCAATAATTTAGCTATAACTTCCAAAAATTATGTTGTAATGCATCCCCTGGAGACTGCTTCTCTTCTCTTCTTGTACTTTGCCTCCCTCTAGTGGTTGCCTGTCTTAACTCTCCACACACTCCTTGACTATGTATAGAGGAGGTGGCTTACTGCTATGCTTCCTAATATTAATAATGAGTTCTGTTTTTTATTATGTATTCAGTAGCATATTATTATCTGAGCACCATCTCACCAGTGGGACTCATCTCCTCCTGAAATGAGGCCCACTATTGTTGTGTCATCTGCAAACTTCTCTATAATGTTTGTGGGATGAACAGGTATGCAGTGATATGTGTACAATGAATACAAAGTGGGGCTCAACACACAGCCCTGTGGACAGCCTGTGTTAAGCATTACTGTAGAAGAGGACTGACTACAGTGCTGCTGCAGCACCATCTCACCAGTGGGACTCATCTCCTATTGAAATGAGGCCCACTATTGATGTGTCATCTGCAAACTTCTCTATAATGTTTGTGGGATGAACAGGTATGCAGTGATATGTGTACAATGAATACAAAGTGGGGCTCAACACACAGCCTTGTGGACAGCCTGTGTTAAGCATTACTGTAGAGGGGGACTGACTACAGTGCTGCTGCAATAATTTAGCTATAACTTCCAAAAGTTATGTTGTAATGCATCCCCTGCAGACTGCTTCTCTTCTCTTCTTGTACTTTGCCTCCCTCTAGTGGTTGCCTGTCTTAACTCTCCACACACTCCTTGACTATGTATAGAGGAGGTGGCTTACTGCTATGCTTCCTAATATTAATAATGAGTTCTGTTTTTTATTATGTATTCAGTAGCATATTATTATCTGAGCACCATCTCACCAGTGGGACTCATCTCCTCCTGAAATGAGGCCCACTATTAATGTGTCATCTGCAAACTTCTCTATAATGTTTGTGGGATGAAAAGGTATGCAGTGATATGTGTATAATGAATACAAAGTGGGGCTCAACACAAAGCCCTGTGGACAGCCTGTGTTAAGCATTACTGTAGAGGAGGACTGACTACAGTGCTGCTGCAGCACCATCTCACCAGTGGGAATCATCTCCTCCTGAAATGAGGCCCACTATTGTTGTGTCATCTGCAAACTTCTCTATAATGTTTGTGGGATGAACAGGTATGCAGTGATATGTGTACAATGAATACAAAGTGGGGCTCAGCACACAGCCCTGTGGACAGCCTGTGTTAAGCATTACTGTAGAGGAGGACTTACTACAGTGCTGCTGCAATAATTTAGCAATTCGCCATGGCGCCATGGCAACACTTCCTTGTCAGTTATGTGTTGTCCACCCCTATTGGACTATATGTGACAGTCACCTAAACCTATGTTCCAATTTTCATGACTCCAGGACGTTCCCAACCCTCCCCATAAGCTAACGGATTGAATGGCGAGGTGGGCGTGTCCATAGTAATACGTTAGATGTCATACTAATGTTGATGTTCAGTTATGATCATGGCTGTGTTCTGATGAATCTCAGCAAATTTCACATCATTCTGCCCAGCCGCTTGTGAGTAATAAATGAAACAGTTTTCAGCATTTCTTTCATTAACCACTATGTGGCGCTATATCGGTTGTCAGGTGTTTTGATGTCATTGCGTTCGGGGTGGGACTATTTTCCTTCATGGAAAGTTTTGTGGACATGGGACCATTTTTGGCCAAGTTACAGGTGGTTGAATTTGTAAGGGGAGGAGTCAAATTTTGCCATGGCGCCATGGCAACACTTCCTTGTCAGTTATGTGCTCTCCACCCATATTGTACTATATGTGTCAGTAACCTAAACCTATGTTCCAAATTTCATGACTCCAGGACGTTCTCACCCCTCCCCATAAGGTCACGGATTCAATGGCGAGGAGGGCGTGTCCATGTTAACACCTTTGATGTTATGCTATTGTTGATGTTCAGTTATGATCATGGCTGTGTTCTGATGAATCTAAGAAAATTTCACATCATTGTGCCCAGCCTCTTGTGAGTAATAAATGAAACATTTTTCAGCAATTCTTTCATTATCCACTATGTGGCGCTATATCAGTTGTCAGGTGTTTTGATGTCATTGCGTTCGGGGTGGGACTATTTTCCTTCATGGAAAGTTTTGTGGACATGGGACCATTTTTAGCCGAGTTACAGTTGGTTGAAGTTGTAAGGGGAGGAGTCAAACTTGGCCATGGCGCCCTGGCCACGCCTTTTGAGATTTTGACTTAATTTATATAACTTTTAATGGCCAATGCCTGTAGATGCTCCCATGCAAAAATGAGCTCAATTGGATCTGGTCCCTAGGACAAGTGCGTTAAAATGCAAGGTGTGACTTTTTTCCAAATTGGAGGTGGGGCGAATTTGAGGCAAGATGGCGGCCTTCCTGTTGGCGGTGGATATGGGCCACAATGATGTTTTTTGCATGTCTTGAGGTGATTCACACCTCACCCAAATTTGATGTGTCTACGGCAAAGTTTATGGTCTCCAGTCTCCATAGACCTTGAAAATTTGTGTACGTTTGGCCCCACCCACAAAAATGAGGGGTGGGGGGGAACATATCTTTTCCAGTTTATCGAATTTTTTGCCCGGTCAGAGGGGTTTGCCAAAAAAAATCGCGTTTTGGTTAACGTTCAGAGGGTGAAAAATGCGATCATTTAGGCAGAATAATAATAATAATAATAATAATTAAACCTGCAGGCAGGTGTAAACGGACCTTCGCCCCCCCGCGCGACCGCGGAACCCGCCGCCCGTCCTCCCTCACTTTGAACAGAACCTGCTGGCCATTTACTCCAATCGACTTCTTCCACGCAGCATTAGGTGGCGGTGCCGTAGTCATTGTGCCCAAAAACAATGTCTCCAAACTTTCAGTCATGTCCGTCTGCTGAAGTTGCTCCACTGTCATTTCAGGACAACACCTCACATCACCAGTAAATATACAGGGAACAGACATTGAGATGGTGACATCCTATAAGTACCTGGGTGTTCATCTGAACAATGAACTAGACTGGTCACACTATACTGACGCACTCTACAAGAAGGGACAGCGCAGGCTGTTCCTACTGAGGAGACTCATGTCTTTTGGTGTACAAGGGGCGCTGCTGAAGACATTGTATGACACGGTGGTCTTCTGGGGCAGTGGCATTATGGCAGCCGATAGGAAGAGACTGAACAAACAGATGAAGAAATTTAGCTCTGTCCTGGGGTAGCGCGTTGTGCCAGTGGAGGAGATAGGAGAGAGAAGGACGGTGGCTAAACTGTCATCTTTGCTGGAGTCCGAGTTCCACCCTATGCAGGACATACAGAACGCACGGTGGAGTTCATTTAGCAGCAGACTACATCATCCTAGGAGCACAACCGAGAGGTTTCGCAGGTCCTTCCTCCCAACGGCTGTCAGACTGTACAACCTAAGTAGGGCTGCTCTTAGAGATAGCCTAAAGACGTGACAACCTAATAGTTTTGAATGCAAAAGACATACAATGGTCCCCTCCAGCATACAATTAGGAAAATACCAGTCGCAGCAGGTACAAACGCAAATCTTTGTGACAGGCTCACCTTTCTGTGATTTTGGTGTGTGGACCACAAAAAGTTGTGTTGTTGTACGCGTCACACCAGATTCTGACCTGTGGGAGCAAACACTTTTACCAGTTACGCAGAACTTTTTTTCTAAAGCTGTCCTACCTGAGCTTGTTGCCCGTCACTTTACTGACTCTGACCCCACAACACAAGAGGAAAGCTGCAGCAGATAAACCCACCCAGAAGGCCAAAAGACGACGTCTAACTGCATTACAGCCAGGTCCCACACACAATCCCAGAAGACAGGCACAGAACACAGCAGAAGTGTGGTGGACTTGCAGGCAGCCAGAAGAGCTGGATGACATGGTTGCCTGTGATAACCCAAACTGAAAGTCAGTGTTTCCATTTAGGATGTGGGGGACTCTGAAGCACCAAGCCCACAGCAGCCGTGGTTTTGTGACATGCGCATTAGAGTAGTGCTGTATCATGAGACAGTTATGCGCTATAACATGGTAGAACAATGATACATGTCGATCTTGCATGTCAATTTATATACTTGTATTGTGTCATGGTTATGGTTACACTATTCCATCTTTGAAATAAAGTGCTGGAGTTTGTAAGCCATTGTGTACTTTATTCCAAATGTTGTTACAAAGCAAGCAAGTGTATTTATATAGCACATGTTGTCTGCTTATGTCCAAAAGGTGTGCAATATGTTCAAGAGGCAAATTAATCTGCAAATCTATGTTAGATAAAAGGAGAATTTGAAATTGGGATTTTTTTTCTGTCTTTGTTAGGCTGGGTAAAAATTGCATCAGCAGAGCCATTAAACTGAAAGATGGAAGCCCAGTGTAGTATTTCACCTTTGAGTGATTATCTTTGAGGAAATTATCATCCAGAGTATTTCTGGAGAGCTCTCCCTTTAACTTTCTGTTCTCCTCTTGGAAGAGTAAAAAATTCTTTAAGTCTACAGTGACACTTGCTGTAGTTCTGTCGCTCTTGTGCATTGTCCTCTGGAGCATCATCAGCCTGACAGATCTGTGCTGCTTCATCAGATGTCGTCTCCTCCATCTCAGCCAGAGGTGTGGTGTCATCTGTTGCTGATCAGGACAATAAACAACTGTAGTTAATATATTTTGTAATCAAAAGGAATCCCAAGACACATTTTAGAAAGAAAAACATAGGTGAAATAAAAAAAGACGACCTGAAGGAGCTACATTATCCATCTCAGTCACGTGGCCACTGATCTTGGAGGTCTGTGGTGGGAGGATCACTTGCATGCCCTGCTGATTCTTTTTGTCATAATCTTGTCCATCTGCATAAGCGGTTACACCTGTCAGGAGTGGCAGCTGGAAGCTCTGCATGCCTAAGATTTAGAGAAGGTGCCAAGTCAGGATCACAGTCTAGCATTTCATAAGCTGGTCTGCTGTTAAGCAAAGGAAAAATTAAGAAAATACTTTGGAGTAGAACAAATTAAACCCGCTCACACAGGTGTGTGAGTGGGAACTTTTTCTAGCTACTCTGATATCGGAGTGTCTTTAGCTTAGCTCTGTTTAGCTTAGCACTGCTGATGTAGGTTAAAAGCTATGACCAAGCAAGTCTTAACCACAACACAAGCAAGTTTTAACAACAGACGTACACCATAAATCATAACGTACCTTTATAAAAATGCTTTGAGCACACCACCATCGATACAGGTGCGTGTTTGAAAGTTACGTTGGGTCTTCTGACTGCTGCAATCCAGGCCAGGCGTCGCCTCTTCGTTACATCCGAAACGTGAGCTGTGCTGTTCTTCTTCCAGGCTGGAAAACGAAAAAAGCCTATTCCGTGGTTTATCTTTTCTCCACGGCGGTTGTGAGAACGACTATTACAGTTTACCACACAGCAAGACTCCCCCATGTCTGCTTTGTGACGATGTCTCCAGCTTTTACGTGATGTCCGCGAACGGTTCCGAGCGTACCCAGAATGCACTTGGTGAATTCTATGGACAGTACGTCATAATGGGCGAATCAATATTGTTTAAAACCTTTTTTTAAGTTTTGCAAATTGCGGTTTACGGAGTCTAAAATCTTGCAAATTGTGGTTTGACGATTATACCGAAGATGTTACGCCATGATCAAAAAGTGGGCTGTAGTCTGTTGATGTAACATGCGGACTTCACTTCCCAGAATGCATTGTGTGTTTGTCACGTGGGCATGCTTGCGAACATAATGTTTGAAACATTTTTCTAATAAATTAAAAGTTGTTAAGAGTGATAAATTTGTTTGTAGCAAACTAATGTGCTGAAGTCACAATTTAATAACAGGTGAGAATTTATGTAAAAAAATGGCAAAGAAGCACAACTAGCATATGCTTTTAAGTGTGGACAGATTTCCAAACATTTCACAACCTAAACTATTGTCTGTCACATGGGCAGACTGTCAGTGGCGTAGGGACTGTTCAGGGTGGGACTAATATCCACTGTCAAATATGTAGTGAAAATCAGACAAAGATTGTCCAAGATACAACTTTCCGAAATGTAATGGTGTGTAGTCAAGCGTCACCATGTTGTCATGGCGACACTTCCCTGTAAGTTATGTGTTGTCCACCCATATTGGACTGCATATGAAAGTGACCTCAACATATGTTGAAAAATTTAGACCTCCAAGACCTTCCCACCCCGCCCCGTAAGCTCATGGGTTGAATGGGGAGAAGGGCATGTCCATGGTAACACGTATGATGTCATACTAACGTTGATGTTCAGTTATGATCATGTCTGTGTTCTGATGAAACTCTGAAAATTTCACGTCATTCTGGCCAGCCGTGCGTGAGTAATAAATAAAACAGTTTTCAGTGTTGTCATGGCAACACTTCCCTGTAAGTTATGTGTTGTCCACCCATATTGGACTGCATATGACAGTGACCTCAACATATGTTGAAAAATTTAGACCTCCAAGACCTTCCCACCCCGCCCCATAAGCTCATGGGTTGAATGGGGAGAAGGGCGTGTCCATGGTAACACGTATGACGTCATACTAACGTTGATGTTGAGTTATGATCATCGCTGTGTTTTGATGAATCTCAGAAAATTTCACGTCATTCTGGCAAGCCGCGCACAAGTAATAAATAAAACAGTTTTCAGCAATTCTTTCGTTATCCACTATGTGGCGCTATATCTTTTGTCAGGTATTTTGATGTCATTGCGTCCGGGGTGGCACTATTTTCCTTCATGTAAAGTTTTGTGGACATCGGACAAGTTTTGCCCATCAGTAATTCTTCCTTTAATCATTAGGGGGCGCTATGAGTGTTGTTTATTATTTGTATATAGACGAGTTCGGGGAAGGGAGAATATTGATCGTATAAAATTTGTTGCAAATCGTGCAAAGTATGTCCAATTTACAAGGGTCTAATGTTGTTACCACTAGGTGGCGCTAAAACTTTTGTTATTTTATATAGGAATGTTCAGGGTGGGATTATTATCCATTTTTGAAAATTTGGTGGAAATCAGAAAAAGTTTGTCCAAGATACAACTTTCCGAAATTTCATGGCGTGTAGTCAACCGTCGCCATGTTGCCATGGCAACACTTCCCTGTAAGTTATGTGTTGTCCACCCATATTGGACTACATATGACAGTGACCTCAACATATGTTGAAAAATTTAGACCTCCAAGACCTTCCCACCCCTCCCCATAAGCTCATGGATTGAATGGCGAGAAGGGCGTTTCTATGGTAACATGTATGATGTCATACTAACGTTTATGTTCAGTTATGATCATGGCTGGTTTCTGATGAATCTCTGAAAATTTCACATCATTCTGCCCAGCCGCTTGTGAGTAATAAATAAAACAGTTTTCAGCAATTCTTTCATTAACCACTATGTGACGCTATATCGGTTGTACGGTATTTTGAGGTCATTGCGTCCGGGGTGGCACTATTTTCCTTCATGTAAAGTTTTTTGGACATCGGACAAGTTTTGGGCGAGTTACAGGTGGTTGAAGTTGTAAGGGGAGGAGTCAAACTTCGCCATGGCGCCCTGGCCACGCCTTTTGAGATTTTGACTTAAATTATATAACTTTTAATGGGCAATGCCTGTAGATGCCCCCATGTAAAAATGAGCTCAATTGGATCTGGTCCCTAGGACAAGTGCGTTAAAATGCGAGGTGTGAGTTTTTTCCGAATTGGAGGTGGGGCGACTCTGAGGCAAGATGGCGGCCTTCCTGTTGGCGGTGAGTATGGGCCACAATGATGTTTTTTGCATGTCTTGAGGTGATTCACCCCTCACCCAAATTTGATGTGTCTACGGCAAAGTTTATGGTCTCCAGTCTCCATTGACCTTGTACGTTTGGCCCCACCCACAAAAATGAGGGGTGGGGGGGCACATATGTTTTCCAGTTTATCGAATTTTTTGCCGGGTCTGAGGGGTTTGCCAAAAAAAATCGCGTTTTGGTTAACGTTCAGAGGGTGAAAAATGCGATCATTTGGGCAGAATAATAATAATTAAACCTGCAGGCAGGTGTAAACTGGCCTTCGCCCCCCCGCGCGACCGCGGAACCCGCCGCCCGTCCTCCCTCGCTTCGAACACTACCTGCTGGCCATTTACTGCAAGCGACTTCTTCCACGCATCATTAGGTGGAGGTGCCGTAGTCATTGTGCCCAAAATCCTCCACTCTCATTTCAGGACAACACCTCACATCACCAGTAAATATACAGGGAACAGACATTGAGATGGTGACATCCTATAAGTACCTGGGTGTTCATCTGAACAATGAACTAGACTGGTCACACTATACTGACACACTCTACAAGAAGGGACAGCGCAGGCTGTTCCTACTGAGGAGACTCAGGTCTTTTGGTGTACAAGGGGCGCTGCTGAAGACATTGTATGATACGGTGGTCTGCTGCAGCAGTGGCATTACGTTGATGATGAGTTATGATCATGTCTGTGTTCTGATGAATCTCAGAAAATTTCACGTCATTCTGGCCAGCCGTGCGTGAGTAATAAATAAAACAGTTTTCAGCAATTCTTTCATTAGCCACTATGTGGCGCTATATCTTTTGTCCGGTATTTTGATGTCATTCTATCCGGGGTGGCACTATTTTCCTTGATGGAAAGTTTTGTGGACAACGGACAAGTTTTGCGGGAGTTACAGCTGGTTGAATTTGTAAGGGGAGGAGTCAACCCTCCAAAGTATAAAACATATTGATTGGCAAGGAATGGGTTTTCATGGCAACTGTGCTTATCGCAGGACAAAAGTGACTTCCACCGAGGATAGTCCAATGCACTCTGAGGAACCCCTGAAAAGGTCATGTCATCATGACTACTGGTCTTTGTGCAAAATTGGAAACAATTTTGTGCAGTACGTCATGTCAGCAGTAGGTGTGGGTGTGACAGTTTTGTGAATATTGATATACAGACATGTTCAGATTGGCATCAGTATGATTTGTGCAAAGATTTTTCCAAATCAGGCGAGAATTATCTGAGCTGTAACTGTCATGTTTTGTTTGGCAAGAAAGCCACTGAAGTACGCCAGTCGCCCTGGAAACAGTTCTGTACTATGTACATGTACTATCAATGACTGGTGACAGTCCGACACAGTTTGTCCAAATTACAACTATCCAACTTATTGCGATCAGGTAAACTCGGACATGCGGCCATGGTAACAATTAGATTTCAGGTACATGTTGGAGACAGCACAGAACTACAGAAGAGAGTCATCTTTACTTAAGTTCCACATTTGGTGACTCTTGGAGTTTCCCAACCCTCCAAAGTATAAAACATATTGATAGGCAAGGAGTGTGTTTTCATGGCAACTGTTTTTATCGCAGTACAAAAGTGACTTCCACTGAGGGTAGTTCAATTCACTTTGAGAAACCACTGAAAATGTCATTTCATTCTGACTACTGGACTTGGTTCAAAATGTGATACAAATTTGTGCAGTACGTCATGTCAGCAGTAGGTGTGGTTGTGACAGTTTTGTGAATATTGATATTCAGACATGTCCGAGTGGGATCACTATTATGTGTGCAAAGATTATTGTAAATCAGGCAGGAATTGTCTTAGGTGTAACTGTCATGTTTTATATGGAGAGAAAGCCATTGTAGCACGCTGGTTGCCATGGAAACAGTTCTGCACTGTCTACATGTACTGTCAATGAGCCCTAGTGATTCCTTCATGTATTTGTTTTTTCTGCTGGTGAAAGAAAAAGAGAGAAAATAAATATTTCAGCAATTCTTCCTTTTAACAATAGGTGCGCTAAAACTTTTGTTTGTTATGTTTATGTAGACATGTTTGGGGCCGTACTACCCAGGTGGCTTACAGCTATGCTTCCTAATATTAATAATGAGTTCTGTTTTTTATTATGTATTCAGTAGCATATTATTATCTGAGCACCATCTCACCAGTGGGACTCATCTCCTCCTGAAATGAGGCCCACTATTGTTGTGTCATCTGCAAACTTCTCTATAATGTTTGTGGGATGAACAGGTATGCAGTGATATGTGTACAATGAATACAAAGTGGGGCTCAACACACAGCCCTGTGGACAGCCTGTGTTAAGCATTACTGTAGAGGAGGACTGACTACAGTGCTGCTGCAATAATTTAGCAATTCGCCATGGCGCCATGGCAACACTTCCTTGTCAGTTATGTGTTGTCCACCCCTATTGGACTATATGTGACAGTCACCTAAACCTATGTTCCAATTTTCATGACTCCAGGACGTTCCCAACCCTCCCCATAAGCTAACGGATTGAATGGCGAGGTGGGCGTGTCCATAGTAATACGTTAGATGTCATACTAATGTTGATGTTCAGTTATGATCATGGCTGTGTTCTGATGAATCTCAGCAAATTTCACATCATTCTGCCCAGCCGCTTGTGAGTAATAAATGAAAGAGTTTTCAGCATTTCTTTCATTAACCACTATGTGGCGCTATATCGGTTGTCAGGTGTTTTGATGTCATTGCGTTCGGGGTGGGACTATTTTCCTTCATGGAAAGTTTTGTGGACATGGGACCATTTTTGGCCGAGTTACAGGTGGTTGAAGTTGTAAGGGGAGGAGTCAAACTTTGCCATGGCGCCATGGCAACACTTCCTTATCAGTTATGTGTTGTCCACCCATATTGAAGTATATGTGACAGTAACCTAAACCTATGTTTCAAATTTCATGACTCCAGGACATTCCACCCCTCCCCATAAGCTCACAGATTGACTGGTGAGGAGGGCGTGTCCATGGTAACACGTTTGATGTCATACTAATATTGATATTCAGTTATGATCATGGCTGTGTTCTGATGAATCTCTGAAAATTTCACATCATTCTGGCCAGCTGCGTGTGAGTAATAAATGAAACAGTTTTTAGCAATTCTTTCATTAACCACTATGTGGCGCTATATCGGTTGTCAGGTGTTTTGATGTCATTGCGTCGGGGTGGCACTATTTTCCTTCATGTAAAGTTTTGTGGACATCAGGACAATTTTTGGCCGAGTTACAGGTGGTTGAAGTTGTAAGGGGAGGAGTCAAACTTTGCCATGGCGCCATGGCAACACTTCCTTGTCAGTTATGTGTTGTCCACCCATATTGTACTATATGTGTCAGTAACCTAAACCTATGTTCCAAATTTCATGACTCCAGGACGTTCTCACCCCTCCCCATAAGGTCACGGATTCAATGGTGAGGAGGGCGTGTCCATGTTAACACGTTTGATGTTATGCTATTGTTGATGTTCAGTTATGATCATTGCTGTGTTCAGATGAATCTAAGAAAATTTCACATCATTGTGCCCAGCCGCTTGTGAGTAATAAATGAAACATTTTTCAGCAATTCTTTCATTATCCACTATGTGGCGCTATATCGGTTGTCAGGTGTTTTGATGTCATTGCGTTCGGGGTGGGACTATTTTCCTTCATGGAAAGTTTTGTGGACATGGGACCATTTTTAGCCGAGTTACAGGTGGTTGAAGTTGTAAGGGGAGGAGTCAAACTTCGCCATGGCACCCTGGCCACGCCTTTTGAGATTTTGACTTAATTTATATAACTTTTAATGGCCAATGCCTGTAGATGCTCCCATGCAAAAATGAGCTCAATTGGATCTGGTCCCAAGGACAAGTGCGTTAAAATGCAAGGTGTGACTTTTTTCCAAATTGGAGGTGGGGCGACTTTGAGGCAAGATGGCGGCCTTCCTGTTGGCGGTGGGTATGGGCCACAATGATGTTTTTTGCATGTCTTGAGGTCATTCACACCTCACCCAAATTTGATGTGTCTACGGCAAAGTTTATGGTCTCCAGTCTCCATAGACCTTGAAAATTTGTGTACGTTTGGCCCCACCCACAAAAATGAGGGGTAGGGGGGAACATATCTTTTCCAGTTTATTGAATTTTTTGCCCTGTCAGAGGGGTTTGCCAAAAAAAATCGCGTTTTGGTTAACGTTCAGAGGGTGAAAAATGCGATCATTTAGGCAGAATAATAATAAGAATAATAATAATTAAACCTGCAAGCAGGTGTGAATGGGCCTTCACCCCCCCGCGCGACCGCGGAACCCGCCGCCCGTCCTCCCTTGCTTTGAACAGTACCTGCTGGCCATTTACTCCAATCGACTTCTTCCACGCAGCATTAGGTGGAGGTGCCGTAGTCATTGTGCCCAAAAACAATGTCTCCAAACTTTCAGTCATGTCCGTCTGCTGAAGTTGCTCCACTTTCATTTCAGGACAACACCTCACATCACCAGTAAATATACAGGGAACAGACATTGAGATGGTGACATCCTATAAGTACCTGGGTGTTCATCTGAACAATAAACTAGACTGGTCACACTATACTGACACACTCTACAAGAAGGGACAGCGCAGGCTGTTCCTACTGAGTAGACTCAGGTCTTTTGGTGTACAAAGGGCGCTGCTGAAGACATTGTATGACACGGTGGTCTGCTGGGGTAGTGGCATTATAGCAGCCGATAGGAAGAGACTGAACAAACAGATGAAGAAAGCTAGCTCTGTCCTGGGGTAGCGCGTTGTGCCAGTGGAGGAGATAGGAGAGAGAAGGACGGTGGCTAAACTGTCATCTCTGCTGGAGTCCGAGTTCCACCCTATGCAGGACATACTGAACGCACGGTGGAGTTCATTTAGCAGCAGACTACATCATCCTAGGTTCACAACCGAGAGGTTTCGCAGGTCCTTCCTCCCAACGACTGTCAGACTGTACATCCTAAGTAGGGCTGCTCTTAGAGATAGCCTAAAGACGTGACAACCTAATAGTTTTGAATGCAAAAGACATACAATGGTCCCCTCCAGCATACAATTAGGAAAGTACCGGTCGCAGCAGGTACAAACGCAAATCTTTGTGACAGGCTCACCTTTCTGTGATTTTGGTGTGTGGACAACAAAAAGTTGTGTTGTTTTACGCGTCACACCAGATTCTGACCTGTGGGAGCAAACACTTTTACCAGTTACGCAGAACTTTTTTTCTAAAGCTGTCCTACCTGAGCTTGTTGCCCGTCACTTTACTGACTCTGACCCCACAACACAAGAGGAAAGCTGCAGCAGATAAACCCACCCAGAAGGCCAAAAGACGACGTCTAACTGCATTACAGCCAGGTCCCACACACAATCCCAGAAGACAGGCACAGAACACAGCAGAAGTGTGGTGGACTTGCAGGCAGCCAGAAGAGCTGGATGACATGGTTGCCTGTGATAACCAAAACTGAAAGTCAGTGTTTCCATTTAGGATGTGGGGGACTCTGAAGCACCAAGTCCACAGCAGCCGTGGTTTTGTGACATGCGCATTAGAGTAGTGCTGTATCATGAGACAGGTATGCGCTATAACATGGTAGAACAATGATACATGTCGATCTTGCATGTCTATTTATATACTTGTATTGTGTCATGGTTATGGTTACACTTTTCCATCTTTGAAATAAAGTGCTGGAGTTTGTAAGCCATTGTGTACTTTATTCCAAATGTTGTTACAAAGCAAGCAAGTGTATTTATATAGCACATGTTGTCTGCTTATGTCCAAAAGGTGTGCAATATGTTCAAGAGGCAAATTAATCTGCAAATGTATGTTAGTTAA
The DNA here is from genome assembly GCA_020510985.1 of Pholidichthys leucotaenia. Classification (NCBI taxonomy): domain Eukaryota; kingdom Metazoa; phylum Chordata; class Actinopteri; order Cichliformes; family Pholidichthyidae; genus Pholidichthys; species Pholidichthys leucotaenia. The sequence continues at coordinate 231,302,176 of CM035840.1, forward strand.
AAGGAGAATTTGAAATTGGGATTTTTTTTCTGTCTTTGTTAGGCTGGGTAAAAATTGCATCAGCAGAGCCATTAAACTGAAAGATGGAAGCCCAGTGTAGTATTTCACCTTTGAGTGATTATCTTTGAGGAAATTGTCATCCAGAGTATTTCTGGAGAGCTCTCCCTTTAACTTTCTGTTCTCCTCTTGGAAGAGTAAAAATTCTTTAAGTCTACAGTGACACTTGCTGTAGTTCTGTCGCTCTTGTGCATTGTCCTCTGGAGCATCATCAGCCTGACAGATCTGTGCTGCTTCATCAGATGTCGTCTCCTCCATCTCAGCCAGAGGTGTGGTGTCATCTGTTGCTGATCAGGACAATAAACAACTGTAGTTAATATATTTTGTAATCAAAAGGAATCCCAAGACACATTTTAGAAAGAAAAACATAAGTGAAATAAAAAAAGACGACCTGAAGGAGCTACATTATCCATCTCAGTCACGTGGCCACTGATCTTGGAGGTCTGTGGTGGGAGGATCACTTGCATGCCCTGCTGATTCTTTTTGTCATAATCTTGTCCATCTGCATAAGCGGTTAAACCTGTCAGGAGTGGCAGCTGGAAGCTCTGCATGCCTAAGGTTTAGCGAAGGTGCCCAATCAGGATCACAGTCTAGCATTTCATAAGCTGGTCTGCTGTTAAAGCAAAGGAAAAATTAAGAAAATACTTTGGAGTAAAACAAATTAAACCTGCTCACACAAGTGTGTGAGTTGGAACTTTTTCTAGCTACTCTGATATCGGAGTGTCTTTAGCTTAGCTCTGTTTAGCTTAGCACTACTGATGTAGGGTAAAAGCTATGACCAAGCAAGTCTTAACCACAACACAAGCAAGTTTTAACAACAGACGTACACCATAAATTATAACGTACCTTTATAAAAATGCTTTGAGCACACCACCATCGATACAGGTGCGTGTTTGAAAGTTACGTTGGGTCTTCTGACTGCTGCAATCCAGGCCAGGCGTCGCCTCTTCGTTACATCCGAAACGTGAGCTGTGCTGTTCTTCTTCCTGGCTGGAAAAATTAAGAAAATACTTTGGAGTAAAACAAATTAAACCCGCTCACACAGGTGTGTGAGTGGGAACTTTTTCTAGCTACTCTGATATCGGAGTCTCTTTAGCTTAGCTCTGTTTAGCTTAGCACTACTGATGTAGGGTAAAAGTTATGACCAAGCAAGTCTTAACCACAACACAAGCAAGTTTTAACAACAGACGTACACCATAAATCATAACGTACCTTTATAAAAATGCTTTGAGCACACCACCATCGATACAGGTGCGTGTTTGAAAGTTACGTTGGGTCTTCTTACTGCTGCAATCCAGGCCAGGCGTCGCCTCTTCGTTACATCCGAAACGTGAGCTGTGCTGTTCTTCTTCCAGGCTGGAAAACGAAAAAAGCCTATTCCGTGGTTTATCTTTTCTCCACGGCGGTTGTGAGAATGACTATTACAGTTTACAACACAGCAAGACTCCCCCATGTCTGCTTTGTGACGATGTCTCCAGCTTTTACGTGATGTCAGCGAACGGTTCCGAGCGTACCCAGAATGCACTTGGTGAATTCTATGGACACTACGTCATAATGGCCGAATCAATACTGTTTAAAACCTTTTTTTAAGTGTTGCAAATTGCGGTTTACGGAGTCTAAAATCTTGCAAATTGTGGTTTGACGATTATACAGAAGATGTTACGCCATGATCCAAAAGTGGCCTGTAGTCTGTTGATGTCACATGCGGACTTCACTTCCCAGAATGCATTGTGTGTTTGTCACATGGGCATGCTTGCGAACATAATGTTTAAAACATTTTTTTAATAAATTAAAAGTTGTTAAGAGTGGTAAATTTGTTAGCAGCAAACTAATGTGCAGAAGTCACAATTTAATAACAGGTGAGAATTTATGTGAAAAAATGGCAAAGAAGCACAAGTAGCATAAGCTTTTAAGTGTGGACAGATTTCCAAACATTTCACAACCTAAACTATTGTCTGTCACGTGGGCAGACTGTCAGTGGCTCAGGGACTGTTCAGGGTGGGACTATTATCCACTGTCAAATATTTAGTGAAAATCAGACAAAGATTGTCCAAGATACAACTTTCCGAAATGTCATGGTGTGTAGTTAAGCGTCGCCATGTTGTCATGGCAACACTTCCCTGTAAGTTATGTGTTGTCCACCTATATTGGACTACATATGACAGTGACCTCAACATATGTTGAAAAACTGAGACCTCCAAGACCTTCCCACCCCTCCCCATAAGCTCACGGATTGAATGGCGATGAGGGCGTGTCTATGTTAACACGTTTGATGTTATACTATTGTTGATGTTCAGTTATTATCATGGCTGTGTTCTGATGAATCTCTGAAAATTTCACATCATTCTGGCCAGCCGTGCGTGAGTAATAAATAAAACAGTTTTCAGCAATTTTTTCGTTATCCACTATGTGGCACTATATCTTTTGTCCGGTATTTTGATGTCATTGTGTCCGGTGTGGCACTATTTTCCTTCATGGAAATTTTTGTGGACATCGGACAAGATTTGCCCGAGTTACAGGTGTTTGAATTTGTAAGGGGAGGAGTCAAACTTCGCCATGGCGCCATGGCAAACCTTCCTTATCAGTTATGTGTTGTCCACCCATATTGAAGTATATGTGACAGTAACCTAAACCTATGTTTCAAATTTCATGACTCCAGGACATTCCCACCCCTCCCCATAAGCTCACAGATTGACTGGCGAGGAGGGCGTGTCCATGGTAACACGTTTGATGTCATACTAATATTGATATTCAGTTATGATCATGGCTGTGTTCTGATCAATCTCTGAAAATTTCACATCATTCTGGCCAGCTGCGTGTGAGTAATAAATAAAACAGTTTTTAGCAATTCTTTCATTAACCACTATGTGGCGCTATATTGGTTGTCAGGTGTTTTGAGGTCATTGCGTCCGGGGTGGCACTATTTTCCTTCATGTAAAGTTTTGTGGACATCAGACAAGTTTTGGCCGAGTTACAGGTGGTTGAATTTGTAAGGGGAGGAGTCAAACTTCGCCATGGCGCCCTGGCCACACCTTTTGAGATTTTGACTTAATTTATATAACTTTTAATGGCCAATGCCTGTAGATGCCCCCATGTAAAAGTGAGCTTAATTGGATCAGGTCCCTAGGACAAGTGCGTTAAAATGCGAGGTGTGAGTTTTTTCCGAATTGGAGGTGGGGCGACTTTGAGGCAAGATGGCGGCCTTCCTGTTGGCGGTGGGTATGGGCCACAATGATGTTTTTTGCATGTCTTGAGGTGATTCACACCTCACCCAAATTTGATGTGTCTACGGCAAAGTTTATGGTCTCCAGTCTCCATAGACCTTGAAAATTTGTGTACGTTTTTCCCCACCCACAAAAATGAGGGGTGGGGGGGAACATATCTTTTCCAGTTTATCGAATTTTTTGCCCGGTCAGAGGGGTTTGCCAAAAAAAATCGCGTTTTGGTTAACGTTCAGAGGGTGAAAAATGCGATCATTTAGGCAGAATAATAATAATAATAATAATAATAATTAAACCTGCAGGCAGGTGTAAACGGACCTTCGCCCCCCCGCGCGACCGCGGAACCCGCCGCCCGTCCTCCCTCACTTTGAATAGAACCTGCTGGCCATTTACTGGCTGCACGGTGGCGCAGTGGTTAGCACTGCGGCAGCACAGTTTACCCTTGGCCGGGGGATCGTGGGATCGTGGGTTCGATCCCAGCCCCCCGACCAACAGTGATCTGTGTGGAGTTTGCATGTTCTCCCCGTGTTGCGTGGGTTTACTCCGGGATTTCTCCGGTTTCCTCCCACATGCCAAAAACATGCATGTTAGGTTAATTGGCTGTTCTAAATTGTCCCTAGATATTTGTTTCCTATAGGCCCTTAGAATAGAGGGTTAGTGTTAATGAAAGCGCTTTGAGTGGTCTTTGTGACTAGAAAAGCGCTATATAAGTGCAGGTTAGTTAGTTAGTTAGTTAGTTACTCCAATCGACTTCTTCCACGCAGCATTAGGTGGCGGTGCCGTAGTCATTGTGCCCAAAAACAATGTCTCCAAACTTTCAGTCATGTCCGTCTGCTGAAGTTGCTCCACTGTCATTTCAGGACAACACCTCACATCACCAGTAAATATACAGGGAACAGACATTGAGATGGTGACATCCTATAAGTACCTGGGTGTTCATCTAACTAACTAACTAACTAACTAACCTACACTTATATAGCGCTTTTCTAGTCACAAAGACCACTCAAAGCGCTTTCATTAATACTAACCCTCTATTCTAAGGGCCTATAGGAAACAGATATCTAGGGACAATTTAGAACAGCCAATTAACCTAACATGCATGTTTTTGGCATGTGGGAGGAAACCGGAGAAATCCCGGAGTAAACCCACGCAACACGGGGAGAACATGCAAACTCCACACAGATCACTGTTGGTCGGGGGCTGGGATCGAACCCACGATCCCACGATCCCCACAATCAACCGGCCAAGGGTAAACTGTGCTGCCGCAGTGCTAACCACTGCGCCACCGTGCAGCATCTGTTCATCTGAACAATGAACTAGACTGGTCACACTATACTGACGCACTCTACAAGAAGGGACAGCGCAGGCTGTTCCTACTGAGGAGACTCATGTCTTTTGGTGTACAAGGGGCGCTGCTGAAGACATTGTATGACACGGTGGTCTGCTGGGGC